>CM036905.1:80492806-81772449 GCA_020800305.1 Porphyrio hochstetteri | reverse complement strand
TTATTTTGAGATATGACTTTTTTATTATTATTATTATTTTAAAAATATATATAATTATGTCCAAGCAAAGTAAAACAGCAAAGAGTAGTCACCAAAAAATTGTTGGCTATAACTCTGTTTTCTCAGAGCTTCAAGTCCGGCTCAGTGGTTGCCAATAAAAGCAGGACATCAGATATTGTCCCAGTGATGTGGGCAGTGTGGTGGAGGGGTCCTGTGCAGAGAGGTAAAACAAGAGAGGAAGACCAACCACCAGGAGAAACCTGAGTCATGTGACAATACTGATCCATGAGATACTAGCAGAAGATGAAAGTGGGAGGAAATACTGCAGATGTTTTGAATTGGGCAGCTTGAACACAGGAAGAATGAGCCAAATATTAGTTAGCTATTACTCAACTGAAGAAGGATTTAGCAGGCAAATCTGTGAGAAGAGAGAAGTATTTGAATACCAGCTAAGAAAATAGTTTGCATCCCAGTTTTATTTAGACAGCTGCACTATAAGACACACAATAGTTCAAAAATTAACTGTGCTGCAGTGTGTATGTGTGGGTGGGTATAAATGGCAATAAAACACAAGAGTGTGCCTTTCATACCTGTGTCTCTCAGATCTGGTGCAGATGTATAACTAATATTTTCATTTTGCAAATATCTAAGTGTGGGAAGAAAATGTAGCTGGTTAAGAGGCTGTAAGCAGTTTTAAAATGCTTTCTTGCAGATCTGTATGAACTTTGTGTATTTGAATGCTGAGTAAGAAGATTTCCTCTACAAACGTGATTGAGGTATCCATTAAGCTTAAAGTTCAGGGTTTAAATACAAGACCTCTGTATAATGTTTTCTGAAAAATGGGTGCTCTCTTGAAAAGTGTTAGTTTGAAATACAGGAAAGATAATGACCCACGCATATACACGTAGCGTAAGTGCCTGGAGTTTGTAGGCTGTGTATATGAGACCTTTCCTGTCAAATGCTGCTAAAGGTGCTGTAATTTCAATTTACTTGTTAAAGGACAAAATAATAAACTGTAGCAGTTTTACAGTGTCTTCAAGAGATGTGTCTATCTTATCCTTGTATTCTCTGTGTACCACGGATACAAATAACTGGAATAGACAGTTTCAGGCTGGGCTAAGAGTAAGCAGAGGTACCTGAATTGTTTCTGTTTCCAGTATTGGGTAGTGGAATTATCTTTTGTCCTGGTACAGATTCTCATGTGAGCCTGACCACCTGAAGATGCCTCAGACCACATACAGCAGCAGCTCTCACACTTGCCCTGCTGTGCTCTGTGGAAGCTGGGACATGTGGCTCATGCAGACAACTGGGAAGCTGTGCTGGCACAGAGCACAGCATTGCACAGGGTATGTCATAAGTGTGTGACAAGGTAAGGTCACATTTTGGACTGGAGGTTTTGTGTCTGTGCACCATGAAGTGCGTGGGAAGAAAACAAGGGCAAAAGAAGGGTGTGGGGAAGGATGGAGGGCTGCCTGGTGGGCAGAAGCATGGTAGTAAAGAGCACAGAGCAGAGGGTCTAGTTTTAGCATGTGGGATGTGTGAAAAGTGTGGTGTGAATTAGGTGAGGGGGCAATTTAGAGGTATGGTAGAAATGGAAATCAGTGAGGTTCCTCCATCTGGATAGGTTGTTGAGAGAACAGGAGGAGAATTTGCAGTGTAAATGAATGATCTTTACAAATTAAGATAAAACCTTTAAGTTTTAATTAAAGAAGATGGAGCAAGAGGAACAGTGCTACCTCTGTGAATAGTGGCAGGGAGGTAAAAGTAGGGCTTGGCCAGTGCTGCCAGACTGGGGACTGAAGGTGATGCATTTGGGAGCTCCCAGTCTTGTATTTTTAACATGTCTACTGACAGATGGTCTGAAGATGAGTTGTCTGTATGGAGAATACAGTTAAAGCAAAGTATTTTCTCCCTCATACCTACATCAAGGAAGAGTGGAACGAAATGACACTAGAGATATTGATTGATGAACAAACTTGATTTTCCGAAGGTACTCTATGGGTGACTGCAAGACCTTTTGAAAAGTGTAGTGTTTTACAGAACATGCCTTTACAGTAAGCAATCACACAATGCTTGGGCTCCCTAGGAACTGATTAAGGCCATGGCTGCAAGTTTAAATTCTTTGATGAAAGCTATTGCCTGCTGCATGGGTTGATAAAGTATGCAGCTTAAAAAAAATCTTATTATGAAGATGAGATGCCATTATGTCAGTTATTGTGGCCCAAGACTTGATGTTTCAGACTGCAGCCTGAAAATTAATATCTTAAATAGTGATATGACAGTCACCTACAATAAATGCAGGGTGTAACCAGCTATGAGGTAGATGGTATACTTGCAGGGTCAAAGATCCACCCCCAAAACTAGTCACACAGGATTTACACTAGCTTTTGTGGTATTTGGGGCTATTGCTTCAAGACATAAGACATCAATTTTAAGGATATTGTTTCTAAATTGAGTCTCAATTCACACCATGGTAAGAACTTGCTTTCTCCTTCAATTTTTGTTGCTATGTGGTGAAATGAAAACGAAATCCACTTTTTTTTCAAAAAATAAAATAATTTTCCTAAATATATGATTCACTATGTCTGAACTGGTTTTTTATCTATGTTTTGAACAACTCTTTAAATATAATAAGAAGATTGTGTCCCTTTAACGCTCTGTTTTCTAACTTACTGTAGATCTTTAAAATCAGCATGATAACGTGACTCCCTGTCATAGAGCATTCACTTTCCAGAGACCTTAATTGGGACACATAAAGTCATGGTCATTCAAGTAGGGAAGGACCTCAGGGGTCCAATCTCCTGCTCCAAGCAGGGTCAACACTGAATTCAGACCAGTTGCTGCACAGGGCTTTGCCCAGCTGGGCAAGTTGAAAACCAAGGTTGAAATATCAAAGTAATAGGGCCTGTAGAAGACAGGAAGTCATTAGTACTTGTAATTAAGGACAAAAATATTTTACATTTTAGTGACTTGGCATGTTTAAGCTTAGCACAGGCTCATTCTTTTATCTCATGATGCTGTGCTAAAATCATCTTGGCAAAGCAGGTGGCTAAGAAGGGTGTCAGCAAAGAAGCAGCTGCAGTCTCATCATTTAGTCTCAGAAGTGCCTTCCACTTCCTTATTAGAGGGGCATATAGGGCAATGATATTACCCTAGAAGGACTCCCTGCCTCATTTGCTAGGGCCATAGCTTGCTTTTGGAGCTTGTACTGAAACAGCCCCCTCCCCAACACCCACACACACTGGCTTTCCTCCTTCCATAGCACAGTGTTTCATGTGTTGTCCCATTAAAACACTTCCCTTTGTTAGGGAGTTCTCATTCCTCTTTAATTATGTCCTCCAGAGTGGCATTCAAGGACAGGTTATTTTCCTTCTTTGTAGAGGATGTGGAATAATTTTCCCAAGGCAGTTTTAACTTCCCCTTTCCTTTAGTAATCCTAGTGTTTTAAATTACTCCTTTAATCACCATCTCAAAGTAATCACCATGCAATAACCTGTCCTATGATTCTGGCTCAGGAGTCCGGTACTTCCCTTTTTCTGTGGCTGAGGATGTGACTGAGAAATGACCATTTTGTGGTTTATTTTTAAAACATATTATTAATTTTGCTCTCTTTTTTTTTTTTTTTTTTCTTTCACCTACTTTTTAAGAGGATCTGACTTGGAGGATAGATAATGTTTTCTGGATGCTTCAGATTTCCCTTCTTGTTTTAGGATTTTTGATTAACTCCTCAGTTTTAATGATTATCATCCTCTGCAGAATTCACTTCCATTAAAAACCATCTTTTCCAGATCTGATTAAACTCTCTTTATTTAGCTCTTGTTGAGCTCTTTGTGATATGTGGAATCCAGCAGGGCTACAATTAACCAGCTCCACTCCTCAGAGAGTAGCTTGAAGCCACCTTTTAAAAAAACCTATAGAAAAGAATTAAATGTGTGGTCTCCATCTCTGTGAAATGGCAATGCTTACGATAATAGACTACCAACACTTGTCTAAGAATACATGGGGTAAATTGTTTTTTCTTCCAGAACTAGTTCAGCGTATTGTTTCCTGTGTGGGCTTCACTTTCATTCTTTTCTACTAACTTTGCTTTCATGGATCCCCAACAAAGAGAAATAGTTGATAGCAATGTTCAACTTTTGTTCCTGGACTATAGTTTTTGTGCTGCCAACTTCCCAGCTTTGGCATGCAAGAATCCCGGTACAATTTGTTCAGAAAATTTTAAATACCTTGGGATTTCTTCCCACTTTTTCTGCAGTTTGAATTCACAGTTCTTTATTTTAATTTAGTCAATTTTTAGCTCTATCCATAGGCTGGCAGCTTTGTGTGGAATGTAGGTGGTGCCGAAATGGATGGTGAACATCTGTGTGAATGAGACGTGAAAACAGAAAGTGCAACCTGCTTTTGCGAATGACAAGAAATCATTCCCATAATATTTTCAACCTGTCTTAAGGAAGATACCTTGTTCTTTGTCAGTTTTTAAGAGGGTAGTTTCTCACAACTGGCTTCTACATTATGAACTCTATTGCTTGCTCTCTGTCTTGGTAATGTGTGGCTACTTGGGGCAGGATGCCTTCCTTATCTAAATGGATTTTTGAGAAATCCTCCTTCTTGTGGGAAAACCAGACTTCTCTCACCTGGCTTTGGAGATGTCAGGGAATATGCTAATGAACCCTGTTAACCACAGACTGGTTTTCAAAGCACAGATGGACCTGATTTTGATGTTTTTTACCTGCATCTTATTCTTCACAGCAAGAAGTTGAGGTGTTTTCAAAGAGCGTGCTGAAGGAAATGGTGCAAACAATCTCAGCATATACAAGCCTTGCTTCTAAGGCAAGGACCATCCTTAGGTTGTGAGGAAGGGGAAGACATCTTACATTTTGGACAGTGACTGGAATAATAGGATTTTTGCAGTACAAAATTACAGTAAATTGTACAGAGAACACTTCAGAAAAAAAGACATTTTGTGCAAGCTAATATTCTTTCTAGAGTAACACATCTTGCCTGCAGATGGAAACAACACATTACACAAAATACATCCATTTAGAAGGACAGTGCAACTGCACAGGGGAATGTGTGGTGGAATAGCTGGCACTAACATGGGCATAATGCTTCTGTCCTCTCCATCCTCTTGGTTTCACTCCACAAGCAAAAAGATATTCTGAATCATGATGGATGCTAACCTGGGACTTGCTGTCTCTTAAGTCTGTAAGGACGAGTCATAGGTTAAAAGTTGAATGGCAATTTATGTATTGGTAATTAGCATTGGTAAAGGGAGTTCTGACTCTGACAGGCCTATTTCCCAACCACCTCTTGTTTTTATCTCAGTTTACAAAGGTAAAACTGACCAATTCCCATTATAAGAAACCCAAGCAGACTAAACCATTCAAATCTAATGGTAGAGAACGTCTGAGGTATACTGCTTGCTGAGAACCTGATCAGACACTACATGCACAGAAAACAGCTGTACTGGAGACCACAGGACAGTCACTCATGCCCAAGTTTTCAAAAAAGAAATTGAGTTTATATCATACTAGCCAGTTGTGAAAAATGCTGCCTTTAAAAATGGGCAAGGAAAAAAAGAGTAAAGGAAGCTGAAAGTCTATACTGTTCACTGGAGTCCTTCCTGTGCATGCAAAGTTCTGTACAATAATTTCTTATCTGTTGTACTTGAAACTCAAAGATAGGATCCTACTGCATTTCTCTTACATGTATAACAAAAAAAATGTGAGAATTAATCTGTTCCAGAAGAGAAATTTGGTGGTTATATCTTCAAAGCTTCTTCAAGCTTTGAAAAGAGTAACTTTTAAAAGAAGCAGTTGTCTCATAATGAAGGGAAAAATTATATGTGGTCATATGATGACATTTACTTCTTTTAAAAAGAGTTTACTTTGGTTTCATTGCATATGTTTTCTATGAAATACTAACTTGTGGCCACTGTCATTTTGAGGCAACATGGACTGACACTGCCACAACTGACACCCCATGTTTTCCTCCTATATCTTCTTCCCTCTCCAGTCATTTCTGCATCTGCATTTTTGTGGCTGAAGTGGTGAACTAGATTTCAGAAGCTTAGATGAGTTAAAATGACAGAGGAATATATTAACTGAAAAGAGTCACTTCTAATGAAAGTTCAAACCAGGGTTCACAACCCCTGTCCGCACCCCCACCCCTTCACCAGTCCAGTTCAGAATACCACCTTGGATGGCAGTGACAAACACAGTGTGGGGGCAGAGAGTTGATGGGGCAGGTGGGACACAGAACAATTTCTTCTGAAGGTACTGCAGGAAGAAGACTCCGAAGCAATGACCTAATTAACATGCTGAGAGGTCTGAGCCAAGTCAAATTTCCTGGCAGTGTATGAGGGCTTTTGTTTGCCTGTTCTGTTGTGGGCTTTTTGTTGGGTTTTTTGCTGTTGTTTTTGGTATTTATTTTTTGTTTCCCTATTATTTTTTGATAAATGACTGCCTTGAGAATTTCGGGTTAAGTATCCATCATTGGTTTGTTCTCACATGGAGCACTTCAAACATAAAGTTCATTCACCCCTTAACCCCAAATTTTGTAGCTTGAAAGTAACCCCCAGGTTATGCATGCATGTATGTTTAAAGTAAATAGCTAAGCAACAATGAACTAACGGGTCAAGATATATAAGAAGTTCAGCAGACGTATTACAGCAGTGACTCAGGAGGACAGCATATTAGTAAATTAGGCTTTTGCCAGATGTAAGAACTGATCCTTTTTCAATTGGGTATCATCTGAAAGGTCAAGAAGTAATGAAGCATGGGCGTACAGATCCCCTATTGCCATGTGTTGCTACAAACTCTTATCTCATAATGCGCTAGCAGTTACAAGATACCAAACATAATAAACCAACATCCTGTGGGTGTCCTAGGTGCAGATCAATGGTCTGAAGAGTATTCTGCAAGAAATGACAATGGATGGAACAGTAAAGAAGAGGCATTTTACACTGAATTCCCTAAGTTTTTTTTCCAGTGTATTTTCCAATATTTCACATTCCAGTGCTCTCCTGTGATGCAACTGAGTGCTGTTTACTCTTGAATAATTATCGAAAGATCAGAAGCCAAATCCTCTTCTGATTTACACCAGAACATATTAAGCTACCTCTGTTGATTTTTAGCTAATTTGGAGTCACTCCAAGTGCATACTGGGGTAACTGACAGGAGAATTTGGCCCTGTATCTGTACAAGAAATAATTTCCTAGATGGATACGAGTCCTGGTACTAAGGTAAATGTGACAGAAAATCTGTGATTAGGTTGGATTGACTTCCACACTAGAAACCTTTTTTGTAAATACTATATATAAATACCAGAAAAATGCTGTTTGTTTTATATATCTGTGGATAAACACAATTTTATTAGAGCTACCAATATGTAATAAGGAAAGTAGCCATTTTAAGTAACAGATGTCCTATAGCAGCCCCCACAAAACAGAGGAAGGAATAAAACAATATTGTTGAAAAAGGGGTTCCATGTTGCCACTAAAAGTAGACCTTATTTTCTTTTGCTGAGTACTTTCAGTGTTCTAGACCTTGGTTGTTCAAATTGTATCCCCTGTATTATTAAGAAAAAATCAGTAAGGATCACACTTGTCTCTTGGGTCCAATCCACTTGCGTAAATGGGCACACAACTTCTTGAATCAAAGGGCAGAGTTTGGGCTACCTTTCCTAAGTTCCTTTTTCAATGCTTAGTGTATGCAATAAAGTGATTCCAGTTCTACGTATATGCACAATCTAATTGTTATTCCCTAGTTTTGAGACAACAAACATAAGTTCTCCTAACCATCTCTCTTAAGCCATTGGGGAGTCAGTAATTCATTGCAACTACTCTATTTTCTTCTGAACTTCTGCTTTCATTAAACAAAGGGAAGGATGGAAGCAAGCTTAATGGGTTAGAGTTGGCCACATTAGTACAATTCAAATTAATATTTTCTTGTCCTCCTAATTACAGATTACATATTCATGAGGGTTATTCAAGTGCCTTTGTATGGTAAGATAATATTTAATATCCACCATGAGCAACTGCTCTGGTCTTTTAAGGTTTTTTGTACAGTAATGTCTCTTTTTCTAAAATCTTTGGTCAGTGGTTATTTCTGTTCTGCTTTTTGTATGTGTATTATCTCTTCTAATCTTTTTTAGATCAGCTCCCCATTTATTGAGATCATCGCAAAACCTTTGCATAGCTGGTTTACTTTTCCACAGATGCTGACATATACACTGCTGCCTCTGTATCTGTTTGGTCTCTTCTTGGTTGCACTCCTGGAAACTGTGTTCCAAGCTCCCATTTGCTATTGCAAGTAGTGATGGTTTTGGAGATTTTCCCTCATATCCAATATTCTTCCTCAGTTTTTCCTTCGTGAAACATAAAACAGATTCCAGCTAGACCCTTAGTGTGGAGTGAATGCTGCACCAAGATGCTGGAAACTTAATCACATGGTCTGGATATTTGTGCAATTCAGACATTATCAGTGAAGTACCTGCACTGCAGAAGAGCATTGTTCTAAAGATTTTTCTACAACCTTAGCTCCTTGCCTGTTAGCTTTTAAATTATGTAGGATGGACTGTGAACTGTTTATACCTCTACCAACAGCAGTTACTCAAACAAGGGCTCCACTGAAGTCACTGGTAGAAGTAGGGAGGTCCATATGTGGTTCACTGTGACAGAGTATCAGTCAAGAGTTCTGATCTTACTGCCATTTATTCCACATGAGTTTTACCCCAGTCAGCTCTCTTACCCCCAACATGTTCTCAGTCCCCAGCAACACAACCTCAGACCCCACAAATAATAATATAAGTTAAATGTAATATGCTGGAATACACGAATCATAACAACTGAGGTAGCATCCTTGCCCACATCTGTAAATGTTCTGATTTACTGAGAAGAAAACAGGGCAAAAAGTTTCTGCATTTTGTTTTGCCTCCTTTCATTTTTGAAATCCATTGTTAGTAACAAAGCTGCAGTCTATTTATGATCAGAACTCTATGATGGTTTACCTGTACCGTCAAGTACCAGTGAAAGCCATTCTTCTGTGCCACACAGACACTAATCCATGCAGTTGCCTTGAAACTGAAGGGTTGTTTCAAAATTAACCTTGACTTCAGCACAGGGTCTCTTAAATTGTGCTCAGTTTCTGTGCATAAGTTTTAATTCAGAGATTCTAGTATACAAATAAACTGTATGTCTGGATAACTTGGGACCTATTGAATGCACTTTGATATTATGCAAGATCTTGTTAACTTTATGTTTCACTGCTTTTTTTTTTTTCTTTTTTTGTAGAAAGGGAGAAGGGGAAATTGGATCAAGGTCTTAGTTTACTACTATTCATCAACAGCGTGAAAAAAAATCAAAGCCACATTAATAAACTAAATATTACCTCCCACTGATCGCTGGCTACCAGGCAGATAGAGTTCTTTCTGATGGACTCCTAAGAGGGTCTTCAATAAAGTAAAATATTGAGCTTGACGTTTCTCTTGCTTGCTGCCAGGAAGGTCTAAATTGAGTCCCAGTTGTTTTTCAGATTAATCCATTTGAGAGTATAGAATCTGGCAAGAGTATTTTACAACTTTTTGAAAATGTGTTTAAGCTTAATATAGTTTGGGGTATTTCATGTATGTGTGCTTAATTATAAAACACTCGTATCAAGTACAAGGTATTAGCATGAATGCCTAAGGAGACTTGGTAGGAATAAGCAAAGTACAGCAGCAAAAAGCAATGTTCAGCTTGGATGAGGGACAGAGCCAAAGCATCTGCAGTGTTTTTCTGAAATGTTGCCATGTTTTAAAAGTGATGACTGCTCCTGCAGTACTTCTGTTCCTGGGGGCCTGGTTCTTCCTCTTGTTTACACCATTTTTAGCTCAGTTAACTTGAGAATTAATTATATTCTTGTAAATCAAGAGAAGGAGGAGACTTTGGCTCAATCTTACCTGTCAACTGGAGAAATGTAATAACTCTCTAGTGTGGACTGTAAAAGAAATCTGAATACAGAATGAAGGGTCTAAGAGTTTAGAGGCCATCTTCAGTTCCAAGCCCCTTCTTTTGAAGTTTCATAAAGGATATGGGAGTTGCACATGTAAAGAAGTATTCAGTTTTATGAACAATTAGCTTTTGAATCCTACGTGACCACATTGGGAATTACAAGTGGTATAATCTAGAGCTAGCTGTTAATTTTTCAACCCAAGGTTTCTCTTTTAGAACCATCCCCAGTTCACTGAAGCTGAAATTACTTTTTACTGAAAGGCATTAGTTTTGACTTGAGCATTTGAAGGGAAGATTTTCTCATCTAGGTTGGAATTTTGAGAGGAAGCAAAGCCCCATCCCAGAAAGGAAAATGTCCCCCTGGTTGGATGAACCACATGTAGGGTAGACTGAGATGAAAAGAGGTTCTTGGACACTCTCATGTGCCAAATGAAACTGCAAACACTGCAAACACTGCATAACTGGTCATTCTGATTTCACCTTCCTGTCCCTTCCTGTGTTGGAGGCCCTGAATGAGAGCAGGGGAGGAGTTTTTGTTTCCTGGAAGTCTTAGATACTTTGAAACTCTCTGAAGACTCTTTGTTTGTTGTCTGTCTCTGATAGAAGCCTCTACATCACTAAAATTGTCCTGCTCGAGCTCTGACCCACTGAGTATTTTGGGCCATGCCTCAGAGTCCTACCATTATTCCTCAGGTTATATGATGCTTCTTCAAATTACATTACAAAATGTTTCCACCTTCGCCTCTCTTTGCTTTGTTTCAGAGGCTTTCTCAAAGGTCTGCCCAATTTTGATCTATGTAGAGAGCCTAATACACATACATGCAGATAAGAATATATGTAGTGCGTGCCTGTGTGTGTATATATATATATATATATACATACACGTGACATGCAAAAATCATCTACTAGCTCATATTCTGTCTGTGGATAGACATCAAAGTCACTGAAAAAATGTATCACAGCTCATTGCTTATTCTGACCATAATAGCATGTAATTCTATTAAAAGCAACCAGAGGAAATTTGTCAAAGTTACCAAACTTTCTCCTACTGGAAGCATAGCCATTCTCTGATGTTGGTATGTTGCCAGGGACATCTGAAAACACAGTGTAAGAAATGATCTAATTCTGATTAGAAAAAATAGGAGGGAGAGATGTGTTTTATGTAAATTAATTTTGTTTTTAGAATTAATTCCTTGGCATGGCTAACAAGCATAACAACCATGGAGATTTTTTTCCTTCTCTGGCTCTCAGCTGAGTTTAATATAGCACTGTTGTTAGCCCTATAAAAATTACTCCACTATGGGAACACACTTACTGCATGATAAATCATATCACATGGATACAGATAGAACAAGGTTGAATTGGCAAATAGCATGTCTGCCTAGAAATAGCCAAAATTGAAAATGGTTTGAAATCCCTAGTTGAATGACTGTACACATGGCCATACAATAGGCTAAATATCTACTCAAAGACAATCAGAAGCAGGGCACACTTTTTGTTTCTGAAACTTAAGTGAAATTTCTCAAAATTATGACATAACATGACCAAACCTGTCCTTGGAGATAATGTATTTTCTATTGAATTTTACGTTTGGATCAAGATTGATTTGAAAGTGTGGTAAGATAACTGAAACTGTTAAAGAAACCTATCTTGGAAATATTATGGTTATTAGACAATGGAATTTCAGTAAGTGCCTATGGGAGTGGTTACTGGTGATATTTAGAAAACAAAGTTAGATTTGAGCTTGCCTTATACAAACAGGAACGAATTGTATATTTTTTGTTTTTCTGACTCCTTAAGGCATTAGAGATTTTATTTTAATCTGACCGATCTTAATGGCTTTTAGAAAGATGTTTTATGAAGAAAATCTCAAGTCATTGTCCAAGAAAACCAGTCCAAGATTATTCTACCATCTGTGGGCAACTTGGATGCACACAGACATTAATCTATCTACTGGTAATGTCTGGGGTTTACTGACGAAAATCTCTTTTATTAAAAATGCCACTTTCTGATCCTTAGTGCTCAGGAGGGCTTAAGCCATAATGTGACATCTGTTGGCTCAACCAATTATGTATAAGGCATTTTTGATGCAATGGTTTTGTTAGAACATGCCAAAATCATTGAAACTTTAATTGGAAAAAATTTCACAGGTCCAGATTTTAATTTCCAGAGAGAGAGGGAAGAAGAAGAAGAGAACCGAGTTCATTCATTTCAGAAGAGACAGTAGTTAAGACATCCATCTGCTGTGAGAAGCCAGATTCATACGCCTGCTCTGCCATATTCTTCCTCACTGGCCCTTTGAATGGAGGTCTTAGAAAAATTTGGCCTGGTGAGTACAAGTGATGTTGGAGTAAAAACTGTGTGATTATTTTGCATCAGACAGTAAATAAAATGGACATTCCTGGCAAAAGAAAAGTCTGTTTGACCTCCCTCAAAGCAGACTGGGTAAGTCCTGGAATAGGCTGAGAATGAGTTGTTGTGGAGTTAACAGTTCAAGAAGAAAGAAAATATACAATGTAAAAGCAAAAAATTGACCCATACCTGACAGTACTACTATTGAACTATGAATACCATGATAAACACAAGTCAGGGGAAACCATCCTGAGGACAGAGCATGCACACTTGACGTTTTAGGTCGCGAACACCCTAAGACCTGAGTTAGAGTCATGAAGGTCAGCATCAGTGTGTCATGGTCCCTTTAACTACAGAGTGGCAAACCTGAAACCAGACAAAAGTCAGTTCCTGATGTAACACAAAATATCTAAAATCCTGAACTGTGTCTTATTGTGCCTGTATTAGAGATATGATCCTTACCAGGACTGGGGTTTGATGTGAAAATTCTGGTCCCCACCCACCGTGGTTTACACCATAATGAGATCTCCAAACATAGAAATGTATTCCCTTCAGATGAAGCTAAACTGGAATATGTGCTCTAGGAGCGTGCTTAATGGACTCTAACCACTAATAGAAAATCAGTCCACAGGCTACGGCTGTTTATTGCCTATGTTGGCAATAAGCCATTACCAGAGTTAGCCAAATGTCAGATTTTGTGTTATTATTCTAATTCTATTCTTTAGTTCTGAGTTATTTGTATATACATAATTGTAAAAAATAATTTCCGTAATCAAGGACTCAAAAAAGACCACTTCAAAACCACTGAACTATTTTTTTCTAAGTAAAAGCATGTCACTAAATGATGCACACACATGTTCAAAGGGGTGTTCTAACTGTACAGAGGTGCCCTTTTATAGTTCTGAATTTTTCTCTTCTACACCAGAGCCACAGACTTTGGAATCCTTTCCCAAGGATTCCAGTCTCTTCATCCAGCCCTCCACCCCTCCCCAACCCCCCAGATTTGTATGGACTGTGTAAATTCAGGGAGGTGGAGTTCCAGCCTTGTCACTCTGTGTATTTGAGATCCTGCCTCACAGCTCTTAGCAGAGCCAGTTTTTCACGTTCTTGGCAGCTGGTTCATGGATCACAACTTGCTTGAGGCTCAGTCACAGCCTCTGGGATTGTGTGGACATGAATTCTACAGTGGTCCCCTAGGCAAGCTTCACCTGGACTCCTGCAACCATAGATCACATTGGGTCTTTTGCACCTTAGGATTTGTGTTTTCTGCCTGAGCTAGCTTGCTCACTAGGTCTACCACATACACCTTAGACCCTGCGATGTCCTGCTTATATCAAGAATCTGGATCTAAAAAAGTCTACAAAAATCTGGGACTGATACTTATTCTAGTGCTGATACTTGCAGGAAAGAAGGATGTGTATATGGCACATACTAGGGATCAACCAGCTCTCTTCACTTCTACAGCAGAAGTTGGATAGGGATGAACTCATGTCTCTGCTTGTCCTTCATGTCATGATCTCAGCCAGGAGTTTGAATTTATGTTCATAAAACTCAAGAGGGGCCTCTTTCCTAAAAGAAAACAAAAAATATCCCAATTCTCATCTAAAAGCAGACATTATGTTTTGTAGTGTCTACAAAAAATATACAGATTGAACGATACAATCTTGTTTTATTGTAGCACTTTAAAAAACATAGTGGCCAAGAAGCCCAAGAAGGTGGGTGTAGAGAACTAGGACAGAAGATGTGTGAGCACTATCTAGGCCAGCAAAAGGAGATAGAAGATGGATGCATTTGAAGGGTAAAAGTCAATTAGGGAAGGACTATTTCAAAGAAAAAACTGAAGATTAATTACTTATTTCTTGGAAGACTGACAAACATGTAGAGATTGCTATGAAAAAAGGGGAGAGTGTTATGATGGATCATCTTTAGGGTCACCTGAAAACTGTACGCAGTGGGAGGATGGTCACCCAACCCCTTTGGGTATGTATTCTGTCAAAGGATGTTCTCCTACAACAAATTTGAAACTATTGAGTTGTCCTCCTCATCTACATCACAGAGATATTTTGTTTCAAAAAGGAAAGAAAACAACTGCTGATATTGTTCTGTCAGTTTTATCAAGCCATCACTTTTTGTCACCTCACCTGCCATTCTATTCTTTATTTTAAATAAAAAGGATGAAAAGGTTGAGAGCCTTGGAAAAAAACCAAACAAAAAGTCGAAAACATTAGTGAGAAGGACTTGGACATGTTACAGTAGTACATGATGAAATAAATGGTGCTTTTATACGCCATTATTAACTGCTTTCAATAAGAGACTGGGTTTATAGGTATTTCTATCTTTGATCTTCTTTCCTAAACTCCAATTGAAAGGAAAAATTAAGCTTTAAAATTTAGAAATTGAAGTATCACTTAAATATACAACAGCAATATTCTCTTAAATAACTGAATTTTCATGTCTGCTCTAAAACTTCTATATAAAAAACACCCCCCCAAAAAACCCCACAAACCCATTTTTATAATCTATTTACACCTATAAAACATAATTTTAGTGAATAACATGTTGTGAAAATGTACCTTTTCCAGCTCTTAGTCTTTGCTTTCCTAGATTAAGATTGTTTTGATTCTCATCCACTCATCCACTACCTATCCTATCAACGCCAATGTGAGATACTTGATTCCTATGATAATCATCATATTTCTGAAAATGTTCCTAAATAAGCTTGTAGCTCAGCTGGCTGGAAAACCAAGGACCTAGTAATGAGATATCTATGTACTACCACTGCAGTTAAACATCATCAATAAAGAAATTATCATATAATTTATAAGTTAAATGTTACAGAAAAAAGATTTACATGAAGCATTTCTAGCACTATGTATGAACCCAAGGGGGAAAAAAGGTGTAGTTAATAATGTTCCTTAATTACAATTTCTTATATCTAGGTTTTCTTGTGTCCTATATTTTAGACAGCTGTCTACTTTGAAACAGGACTATTATGAGATAGTTGGGCATCTTCTTCTTGTTGTTGTTATCATGATTAAACTTGCAGCATCTGTGACGTTCGTGTGACTCTTATTCCCACTGGAGGATGAAATTTCCTTTGGTGAAATGAGATTCTGGCAAAAAGGGCTATTAATAAATGTAACTTCTTATGCATAGAGATGTATTTTGTGTACTTGCAGCATGGGGAATTCTTCAAATGGTTTTCTTTTATGAATAATTGTAAATTTAATGTTGGCATCAATAACTTCTTTAAATGGCTCATTCTATATCTGAGTTACACACTTAGCAGCACAGCTCAGCTTTGATGAATCTCGTGCACAATTTTAGTTTATACCCTGTGAATACAAAAGCAAGGAAGATGCTAGAATTGTTCAAATGACCTGCCTCTTGAATGGTTTGGGGAAAAAAGAAAAAGAATGCATTACACTTTGGTCAATGAGATTATAAAACACAAGGGAATCAACTTTTTTTGCTTTATTATTCAATTGCAAAAGAGATTTAGAAAAATAAAAGGCCAGAACACCTACTGGAGAATAAAAGTTTTCTCGAAAAGGAATGATCAGATCTAGACAAGACATATATTCTTGCAAACTTTCTTCTAGAGTCTGTGAGTTTGCCATAGACATCTCCAACTCTAATTAAACAGATACTTGAAGCTGCAATGTTATTTGCTCATGAGATACCTCTATATTTAAACTAGAGTTCTTTCCACATATGATACATCACCTAGTAAGGGAAAGTAAAGCTACAGCTTGAACTCTATCAAAGTCAGTGTTTATAATTGTTACCCTCAAAAAGGAAGTTTTTGTACATGGTCTTATTTATTCCAAAAGGTAGATGTCTGTGAAGAAGTTTTACTGTTTGGACTTTAAGCAAGTCTCACATCCGTTAAGGTATACAGCCCACAACTCAGTGTCTCAAGCCAGCTTTCACTGAAGCTATTGTCTCCGTTCCTACTAAAAACTTCAGGAGCAAGATCAGCTTCTATTCAAATCGATCAACAAAATGTAATATAATTATTGAAATGTGGGATCTTCAGGGAGATATGGAGCTGGATAATCAATACAAACTAGAAACCTATTCCTTTTCTCAACCAAATAACTGAAGAGAGAAAAGAAGAGAGAAAATAAGTTTTCCTTGGTTTTACTAAAGGCAAGCAGTGCTCTGAAACCTGCTTCAGCACTCCCTTTTATCTGTGTATGACGTGATCTCCAGCTACAGATATTTTACATATAATAATCAGAAAATCAGGATAGTTGAGTTTGGAGGGAACCTTTAGAGTTTGTCTAGTTGGACCTCCCTGCTCAAAACAGGGTCAGCTACAGCAGGTTGCCCAGGACCATGTCCAGTCAGGTTTTTAATGTCTCCAAGAATGGAAACTCCACAGCCACTCTGGAAAAACTGTGCTAATGTTCAGCTTCCCTGACAGTAAAAAGGTTTTACTGGAGAGTCGGTTTGTACCCACTGTATCAATTTGTTGTCACTGGGCACCACTGAGAATAGTCTGACTCTATTGTCTTTACACCCTCTCATCAGGTATTTATACACATTGATCAAATCCCCTGTGAACTTTCACTTCTCCAGAATGAATGGTCCCAGATCTCAGCCTCTCCTCATCTGAGTCCCTTAATCATCTTCATGGATTTTCACTGGACTCACTCCAGAACCTCACTTGTTGCTCTTGTACTGGTGAGCCCAGAACTGAACCCACCACTCCAGATGTGGCCTCACCAGTGCTGGTCTGAGGGGAAAGAGCACCTCTCTCAACATGCTAGCAATGCTCTTCAAATCGACATTTGATGCTGTTGGATTTCTTTGCCTCCAGGGTACACTATTGGCACACGCTGAACTTGCCCCAGGACTCTCAGGTCCTTTGCTACAAAGCTGCTCTCCAGCTAGTAGGCCCCCAGTGTGTACTAGTGCAGAGAGATATTCCTCACCACATGGTACTTCCCTTTGTTAACTGTGAGTTTCTATTGGCCCATTTCTCCACCTTGTCAAGTTGCCTCTGGATGGCAGCACATCCATCTGCTCCTCACAGTTTTAGATCAACTGTAAAAGTGTTGACAGTTCATTCTATCCCATCATCCAGATCACTAATGAAGATGTTAAACAGTGTTGGCACCAATGTCGACACTTGTAGCACACCCCTAGTGACTGGCTTCCAGACGAATTTTGAGCTGCTGGTCATAATCCTTTGAGCCTTGCAATTTTCTTTTGACCTAACTGTCCTTTTATCTAGCTCATAATTCATCAGCTTTTCTATGAGGAAGTTTTGGGGCACATACCAGTCTACCCTCAAGCACTAAATTGCTGTCATAGAAGCCTATCAGGTTGATCATGCATGATTTCCCATTCATAAATCCATACTGACTATATTTTCATGTGTTTGGAAATAGCTTCTGAGACTAGTTGCTCCATCATGTTCTCAGGAATCAGGATCATCCAGATAGACCTGTAGTTCCCCAAATCCTCTTTCTCTAGCCTTTGAAGAAGACAGAAACCTCACACAGTCACTATGATCATTCAAAGAGAATCAAGTGTGGCCCTGTAATTACGTACGTCAGCTCTTACGGGTGCATCCCACCAGACATCATGGAGTTGTATATGCCAAGATTTTTTTTTAAATACATCTTAACTAGGCCTCACTTCCCCAAGGGTAAATCATGATTGCTTCAGACTGGATTCCTGAAGCTGGGTCTTATCAGTAAAGAACAAGACACTGAGGACTTCTGCCTTTTCCATAAACCCTGTCACTGGTATCCTGACTTGTTCAGAATTTGGTCCACATATTCACTAGTTTTTCTTTAACTTCTAATATACCTGTAGAAGTGCTTCTCGCTGCCCTTGCCAGATTCAGGGCCAGGTAGGATTTGGCTTTCTTAATTCCATCCCAACATACTTGAACAGAGTCTCTATATTCCTTCTGACTTCTACTTCCCATATGCCTCCTACTCACGTTTGAGTTCTATGAAGAGTTCCTTCTTAATTCATGCAGGCCTCTTGCCACCTTGGCTTGATTTGCTGAAATTTGAGATAGACTGTTCTTGAGCTTGGTAGAAATGATCCTTCAAAACAAACAAGCTTCCCTGGACATCTCTTCTCTCATCATCTACACCCAATGGGATTCTTCCAAGCAGGTCCCTGCAAAGGGCAAACTCTGCTCTTTTGAAGTCCAGGGATGTGATCTTGCTCTTTGCCTCATTCCCTTCTCTCAGGAACCTGAGCTCCACCATCTCATGGTCACTGCAATGAAGGCTGCCTCTGACCAAATCTTCCTTGTTTGCAAGTATGAGGTCCATCAGAGCACCTGCCTCACTGGCTCATTAATTACCTATGTCAGGTGATCCTTCAAAGCAGAAAGTATTTAATGATCATATGTGTACATGAATTAAGCCATCCAGCATCCTAGATAATTCAGATATCTCACATGTAGATAGTATGACATAAAGCAATTAATTATTAATGCAGTCTTAGAAGGTATGACTAGAAGTTGCCTAGGCATCCTATTTCATATCTCAGAATTCTCTTTTATTTTTAGTTGCATATTAGAAAGCGCTATTTACATGGTACATCTTTGTCAAGTGTTTATTTTTATTTTGGAGGTAATATGGTTCCTGCAGTTGATCTCATAATTGCAAATATCTTTACTGAGCAGCAAAACAATGTCAGAAAAGTGCAGAGAACAGCTGCAGAATGAAATAGGTACACCCCTAATATAGTCCTACTGAAAATTATTGGTTTTTTCCCTTGTCTTGCCTGATCTTCCTCCTCCTGCTCAGTATGTAGTAGGAAGGCTGAAATTTCTGAGACCTCAGGGAAGAGTTTAATGAATAAATGTTCTATGTTCTACATTATATGAATCCTCCTTTAAAAAAATAATAATAATAAAAAGTTGTTAAAGCTGGTGAGCTATAGATTTGAAGTCTTTCCCTCCACTCACATATGGCTTGAAAATAAGATAAAAGGTGAAATAACCTCCAGCTGAAATTAATAAAACTATCCTATTTCAGTTTGGATAAAACATAAGGGATAGACTTTGAAGAGTCTAAGAGATACTCCAAAATTTAGACTGAGGTTCTTTAGTCCTGATTTTTTTGTAGAAGCAATGGGCTCTCGTAATTTCTTACTAAATAGAATAGAAATTTCTGAGGGCTAATATGTCTTGTAAAGTGAGTCTTTTAGAAATGGATTCAAAATCTTATTTCAGAAGAGAAACAACAATTTAAATATGAGGCCTAAGTTCTAATCCTGCCACAAATCAAGTGTGAGCACATTGGGTCACTCCCTAGCTAAGTCCCTAGTGCAGTGGTGTGAGATGAGGATTTAAGTGGAGGGGAGATGGAATGAGGGAAAGACATCTTTGGTGTCCATTTTAGGGAGAAACATCTCAGTCTCCCTTTTCCTTTCTGTGCCACCCATAAAATCTGCACTGTATTTTACACTTATAATAAATATTTGATTAAATATTTGTAAGTGGTAATACAGATTTCTTCCAATATTCTTTACTAGGCTGATGTCAGCTGTAGCACTTATAAGTTGTAATTCAACACTAGTGATCCTGATATTTAAAAAAATCTGGCAGACGTTTAAATTCAAAATATTTTTAGAGTATCTCTTCTAAGATTACAGTGGGCCAAAACCTACAAATCTTGGTGACCACTGCCGAACTAAGGCAATAGAGAAAGAGATGAACCTAACTCTGGGCAGGTATGTTTGCTATGTCACAGTGTATCAGGGTGGCAAGCTTAACAAAGTTTGGGACGAAACTCTGAAAGGCTAGAGAGAACCACCAAACTCCTAGCTGCAGAAACCCAAAAAGGATGAATGACATTACATCATGCAACTGAATACGTATAAACAGGGGGTCAATACTACAGCAAAGCTTTTTAAGCCACTACAGAAGGCTAAAATAGCAGGTGCTTTACAACCAATGTCTTGGCAGGACTATGGTTCCAGGGCCTGCACAGCATTCATTCAATGGGATGCTTCCTCCCAGTGATTGACATTACATTGGCTGTTTGCTGGTAACACTTGATAACATATTTGCTGTATGGATAAGATGAGCCCGTATAATTTATGTGTTGTATCCCCACCCTTTTTGCCTTTCTAGTTCGCAAGTGGCCAATGAGCTTCATGTTTCTGAATACAGAAATGAGCTAGATTTTCTGTGAACTGCGTGTTTAAACTTTTGAGAGTTTATGAAATGTACTGCCACATTTTTAGGCAGTACTTATGCAGCATATTAGGGAAGACAGGCACTGTGCTTTCTTATGGAAAGATTACTTCTTCCTTGATATGTCCCTTAGCAAACGTAAGAAGGATTTTGTGGATGTGCATGGAACAAGGCAAAGCTACAACAAATGTGACTTCAGCCAGTTCCGCTGCCAAACTTCTAGCAAAATTATTCATTCTCAGATAAATCTTTAATTGGTTCCTCTCTTAATACTATTTCTGGACCCTAGAGTCCTTTCTAAAAAGCCTCTGTGGAATATTTTTCTTCATTTTTAATTAATTATCTGCAATGTAAATTAATGCACAATAGCATTTTTTTAAGTCAAGAGGAAAGCATTTTCGCTGTAAATTAAGATTCCTCCATCAACAATTTTCCCGTGGCTAAGCTACATCTATTCTGTTCTAAGGCTCCAGACTCTCCTTCACGATGTTGTTCTGCAGCAGTAAAGAAAGAAACCACCGTTTCACAATGCTAAGCACTCCAGTGGGAAACACAAACAGAGTGCATAAACCAAAGCATTCATTTCATGAGATTTTATTAAAAGGTTTCACCTCTAAATTGAGCTGTCATACACTGTTGGGAAACTTTTTACCACAGTTTATTTTAACTATGTAAAAAAACATTAAAGGAATGAAAATTCTGCAGTTTTTCATATAAAAGGCGTGACCTCTTATACACTACCAGCAAGCTATAGTGCATTTAATCAAATTGGTTCGAAAGTAAAATCATGCCAAATGTGAGGACTTTTTTTTTTGTTCCCCCCCTCAATTCTTAGAAATGACCCCAACCTTGTTAACATGCTGGAGATTTCTGTGTATCTCTGCAGCAGGCTCTTTGGAGTTCACTCAGAGAAAACTACAGCACATGATTAAAAGATATCCTCTAGATGAGAAGGACGTTCAGTAATTTATAAATCTTTCATTTGTGACATAGCTTTATACAGCTTTTCAAGGAATTGCATTAACTGCTTTTGCAGTTTCCTCAAATGTTGCTTTCAGTAGACAGTGTCATAGGTCATTACCAGTTTTTCCCTTATGTAAGCAATTCCAACTTTCTATTTAAAATACTAATTTCCACCCCACTACAGTATCTTTTGAAGTAGCATGTATATTAAAAAAAAAGTCACAAGTTGCTTTGAAATATTAAAGGAATATATTTAAGTGAAGGGCTTTCAGGCAGGTTGTTTTTCTGTATTCCTGATGACAGAAAGATTTTAGCCTACAAAGTCAATAGTAAATTTTATTAAAGTCATTATTTTCCTGTTACAGGCCTTGTGCTTTAAATAAACTATAGCTGACAATGCTGTCTTACATACTGTCATGCTGTAAAACAGCCTTTCTTTATTACCACAGGGACAACTCATTTAGAACTTTGAAACTGTTTTCACACTGGAGTTGCTCATTTGTGGTACTGGCCGATGGCTGTTCTTGACGAATACCTTTTATGGCCGGAACTTTCTCCTTTTTTTCTTTTGAAG
The DNA here is from genome assembly GCA_020800305.1 of Porphyrio hochstetteri. Classification (NCBI taxonomy): domain Eukaryota; kingdom Metazoa; phylum Chordata; class Aves; order Gruiformes; family Rallidae; genus Porphyrio; species Porphyrio hochstetteri. Next base: position 81,750,393 of record CM036905.1, on the reverse strand, counting down.
ATACAGAGGAGGAAGAAAAAAAAAAGAAAAAGAACTTGCAATCCCAACATTTTCCTGCTAAAGACAAATATTCTGCCCCCACCAGCAGAGACATACCTCAATCTTTCCATATTAACTTTGTTATGACAGCTTGAAGAGTCTTACCCTTAACTACATTCTTTCTCAATTACTTTGGTGCAAATTGAAGGTAGCTCCAAGTAAACAAAAAAGAGCCATTCCTGTTATTCTAATGCTGGCATTTAATTAATATTACAAGCTTGGGACCCCTGGCCAAGGATGTGACTTACCAAGACTGGTGGGAAAGAACAGCAAAAGGAAAGACAGCAAAAGAAATTTTTCATCCTCTCACTGTACTCACTTCTTCTCTGCTTCAGGCCCCTTTCCTAAGGGAGACTGGTAAAACTATTTACAGAACCTTGGCTTTATTTGTAGAATTTCTAAGGTAAGCTCAGATTAGTTCAGTCTGCTGCATTCCCATGTAGCCCTACAAGAAGTGATACACCTAGTGTTCAAGGGGAGTCTGAACAAGGAGGAGGTGGAAATAGGCAGCCAGGGCAGGACAAAAGGAATTATTTGTTCTGGTTTTCTGCTGCTGCAGTCAGCTTTCTGACCCTGCAGGCAGAGCCTGTCCCGCTGGGGATCCTGCCTTGGTACAGTGAGATCCATCCCTGCTTGCTTTAGGGAGGCCAAGTGATAGGCATGAAGTTAAGCGTGGGTATTAGTGTAACAACTCCAAACCCTAACAAACAAAAGAGATAAGGGTGGGAAGAGACAGCATGGCCACTTAAATGTCTTCTGACTCTCATGTCCTCTCCTTAAGTCATTTTTTTTTTAAGGCTACCTGAGTACAAGTGCAAGTAAGTTTTAGCTCTTTGCATCAGATAGACATTTTGCTTGAAGAGCAAGCAGATATATTTTCACACCATGAGAAGGGATGTTCTTGACTGCCTATCTTAGCTCCAGGCCCTCATCACAGAGTCATCATTCCTGCTTCCAGAACTTTTGTCAGCTGTTGTTATCATGCAAATAGGACTACAGCCAGGGCAATTTTGTAAACTGTCCAGATGAATGAGTTATATGAGCAAATGTTGTTTGAATTACAGATGGATAGCTCGATCTTTGTATTTTGCTGTTCTGAATCCATTTCTGTGAATTATGCTCTCTATCTAGATACCTTAAAATGAAAGCTATCTCTTTGAACCTGTGTTAGAACAACTTGGAACAACACTGTTAGTCATGCAAAAGTAGAGATGGAAAAGATCATGGGAGATGATCTAGTTGACCTCTCTCTACCAGGACAGAGTAACATTGCCTAGAACCTCCCCCAGGTGCTTCTCTAAGCTTGAACTGGACACATAGCTAAAACATTTTTCCTCCACCAAGTCTTCAAAATCACCTTTGAAGCAAATGAAACTGTTTCTTGGGGTCACACACAAACACACACAGAGCGCCTCCCCCCCACTGCTTTTTTAAGCTTTGGAGGATCTACCCAAACCCAGGCTTCTCTTACAAGTCACAGTTTCTAACAGTTCAGCGCTGCTAAAATCTTCCCCTTTCCCTTTCTCCTCACTATCCCATCTCCAAATCTTCCCTCACTATGTACCAGCACACATGACTATATGATCTCTATTACAGCACACTTAAAAAGCACATACCAGAAAACAAGCCTAGCAAAACCAGCCTGATAGCTTTCCACTGGGCTATTAAGTTGAAGTGGCTGATGACAGGCTCTAGTAAGGATCAAAATCACTGCAAAGGAGCAGATGTGATCACACAGCCCTAAGTAGGAAAGGGCTGTGAGTCAGGGAGGATGGAGGGGGCAGCAGGACCTTTGGATGATTATGATGCCCACAGACCTGCAGCCTCAGAGGACAGGTTCAGGTTGAGTTTTATTTGGCACAAGTGAAGGTTGTTGCTGAGTCGGCCCTTCTCTCCCCTTGCCACACTGCTGTGTTCCCATCTTTTCCTTTAGGGCTGGATCAGTAAATCATGTACCTTTGTGATTTGTAATTCAGCAGGCTAGTTTTCCATTCAGCCGGTAACAAACTCAACTGATAGACTCCTATGCACTGGGTCAGAAGAGGAGCGAGTGGGCAGACATGACACTCTCTTTGGCAGTGGTCACAGCTGATACAGACATCAAACAAGACAGGACCAAATTCTTCCTCTTATTTGTGCTGTTGTATTCCAATCTGCCTATAGCTTTCTGTGCGATACCCCACACTGCATCTTTTACTCCAGAAGAGGCCTTTTCAGCACAGAGACACTTTCCCAGTCAAGCTTCCAGGAACTTAGTTTGTCTTTGCTAAAGTAAAAGCTCAAGAGTCTTGACACAGTATTGGTGTTCAATCTCAAATTGTAACACACTAGTCACCTAATTCAGAAGCAGTAACTCTCCTGCTTTATTCAGTTAGCAAAATTAATTCTGGAAAAAAATAAATCAACTCTCCTCACCCCTGCCAACCAAAAAATCCTCGACTCAAATAATAGAGATCAGACTAATATTTCATACACTAAAGTATGCTGAATCACAAACACTGAAAGATGCCATGAGAAATGGGAATCTCCTCATAGAAAACAGGGCAGAGTTTTGGAGAGATGGAGAGAGAAAAGACTAAATGCATCTTGAGTCCTTTGTTATGAATATTCTGTATGGTGTGACCACTCACTTTTCCCCCCAAAAGGCTATCTTAATCGCTCTTTGTACACTTCTAGGAATTGTTCCAAACAGAGATGCTATAAATCTACCACTTGTCAGTTTGGGCTTTATGTAAAACATGCATCTGGTGTTCTGCTGACATCCCAAAGCTTGTGATTCTTGACAGAGGATATGTATTTGTAGGTATCCAACCAGGAGGTCACATTTGGAGTCTGAATCCATGCACTGTAGTCATGATTTATAATAAACATTTTGTCTTTGGGTCACCTATGGTTTAATTTGCTGCCTATTGAATGGACTTGTTTTGTATGACAGTGTTTAAACACACATCAATGATTTTTAAGTTTCAATATGCCATCTGTCTAAGAATAGCAGCAATATCCTAGAAATTATATTCTGAGCACCTATGTTACAGTGATTTTTAAGAAGTTCTTACTTATTGTGTCACAATTGTTCTCCTGAACATCAGCAGGTATTTCCCACCCTTCTGTTGTGTATTTCCACAGATTAAAATGCTCATGAGTGTTAGCTATCTGCTGCAGAACCATCTGTAACCACCTGCAGAACTGCCCAATGATCATTACCCAGACAAAAAATATACAAAGACTGTTTCAAATATCGATTGATTGTTTTGAAACATAGTAGTATACATCCAGCCCACATTTTGCAACTAATTTTTGCTAGGTCTCCCTGACAGAAATCGAGCTTTTTTTCCCTTTTCTCCTCCCTCCCTTCCTCTCACCCCACCCTAAGCCCAGTGTCCCTTACGGTTCACGTAGCTAATGTAGATTCTATCAAAAAACATGATTTGTGATGTTTGTGTGTTACTGTTTACTTAAAAGTGCTAAACCCACCTTTTATTATCAACAGGAAACTTTCAAGATATTTAAAAGCACGACTTTAAATCTTCTGGCAGCAATAAAGCAAAAATGGCAGGTGGTTGTATGAAAGAAGCAGGATATGTTTATACCATAACTAACCAGGGAGGGGGGGATGTGTGTGCATGTAAGTTCTACCATATACAGTGGGCTGGAGTCTCTTCTTATTTACAAAGGTGGAAATCCAGAGTAATACTCTGTTACAAACACCAATGCTTTAAAAAAGGAAGAAGAAAAAAAAGTCAGTGTCTCAACATGTGAGTATAATATCAGACTGGATTGCTCTACAAAGAGCTGTATGATATTTTTTTGGGTAAGGAGGGGTAAAGGGCTGGTTCTGCCATTTTCTGGTTGAACCAGGCTTGACTGCACATTTGTTTGGTTGGCAGTGTAGCACCAAAGAGCACATAAGTGATTTCACCACCCGAGTGCTCAATTCACGAAGCTGAAACTTCGCAAGTCTGTAACACTGCTTAGACAATTTATTGTTTGGATACACCAGTGTTTTTCTTGATACCACTTACTGTTGTTCCAGTGGTTAGGCCACAAGAGCAACTGAAGTCCAAGAATAAGTGCTTTCTCTTGACTCTGTTTGGTGCAAGCCTAGACCAGATTTGGTGATTAAAAACCCAACAGCACTGTAATTACTGCTGCTTTCCTACCAGCACTGAAACATGCCTGGGAAATATTAAAGAAGACCAACTAGCTCTTGTTAAACTACCCTGTTCTGCACTAGAAGGTACAATGTCTGTGGGATGGGAAACACAAAAAATTCCTTTGAACGTTTCCTTTGGAAAATAAAACCTGTTTTTCTTTTCAGATAAAAAGGGTTAAAATAAAAAAAAAGGAAATTATAGCTATCTTTTTTCCATCTGTCCAGCCAGAGTCTCAGCCAGTCCTCTTAAACCACGCACAAGTGGAATCTACACAAAAGTGAAGCAACATCTACCTTGTTAAAGGCAATCCCATGCCCACAGATTGGAAGGAGTTACACAAACCAGATATATTGGTAATAACAGTGGACAATTTTTTTTTTTTAATGCTTTTTACTTCTGCAAAAGCCTTTTGCAAACTAAGTCCTTGCTGCTGTTGTCCTGCATTTTTTCCTATATTGTGCTCAAGCAGAATAAGGACTTTAAGGGAACTTAGGCTTGTCTGGTCTCCAGTTTGTCAGTCTTTGAATCATAAAGGATTAAAAACCTCAGAACTGGCAATATTTGTGAATTGTTTCCTTTATTCTTGTAGCTGGCTGTGAGAAAGGAGGAGGTATCACACCTGTTTTGATGCTAAAGGCCCTGTCCATTACAAAATTATTGTTCTTGTGTAAAGAATGAAAGTGCCCCCAAAGACTTGAGAGGCAGTAGTTTAACAAGCTACATTACTTCAACTGTTTTTTCTCCCCCCTGTCTTTTCCATCTAATAGAGTCCTTGGTGCTAGTGACCAGAGTGACACTGGAGGCAGCAGGCAATGACACATTACAGGCGTTCCTCTAACTGACTTTTATCCAGCGGCTTTGAGTGCAGGTGCAAGCTGAATTGTGCAAGGTAGCTCAAACTCCCTCTCTCTGATTTCAGTCTTTCCAGGGGGTCAGCTGCTTATGAAGAATATCCATTATTTATACCTTTCAAGAGAATTACATCAGCAGGAACATATGTATTCATGTAATAAAGCTGGAAAGCACCATGCAAAGCCATGCTGCTTTAAATATGTATGTGAAATACAGTAAGCCAAGTTCTGTATTGACTTGTACCACGCTCACACTACTGACTTCAGCAGACATACACTGGCTGTAAGTCAGTATATTTGCCTCAGTGGACCTAATGTGTGCCTGATTCAGCTATCCCTGCCAGACATAGTGCTGATTGCTCATGAGTGATGCATAGGCTCATGACTTCGGTGCCTGCTTTATCTGCTGGTATCAAAAAAGATGTGTGGTGACATGTTTTCTCCCTGGGCCTGGCTTAAGTATCAGTAATCACGTGTTGCATGGAAGTGTGGGGCAGCCTGTGTCTTTCCAGGAGATGATGTGGGACTCTGACAAGGACTGTGTTCACACATCACAGAGATTTAGACCCTGCCCACTGATCAACAAACATCTTGTCCCTCGTTACAGAAATCAAATTTACATCTCCAGAAGCAATGGAAGCTTAAATGTTGTTTCATCCTGACCTCTGGCTCTGACCTGTGACATTACTTATCCTGAGTAACTACGTTTTTCTTGGCTAAATTAATCAATTGCCCTTTCAGGGCAGGTCCCTCTCTTTCCTCAAGGAAGAAACTGCATCGCATTAGCTACCAGTCAGCTTCAAACCTATCATTTTGGAATATGCTCAAAGAGAGCCTCGCCAGAGAGAAAACTGGAATCAATATACTAGGCCAGCACAATCTGGATTTCAGGTCAGCATGTGGAGAGACAAATGGCATCTGTGAGACTGATGGCCAGTGAACTGCTGTTTCTGGTTGAAGGGCAGGCTTTTATCCTCCATCTCCTGGACCTGTCTGCAACAATCAAACCAGGGACATTAGGACAGCAGCTTGCACAAGGGATAGGGTGGTTCACCTGAACTATTTTAAGTCTTGTTGAGAGATACATCCAAGCCTCCAGCTTCACACCTCTCTAATTATGAACTCCTCCAAGGATCAATTCTGTTTGTACCTTTTCCACTATCTAGTGAGATCTGGAAGAGAAAGTGTTAAAATGTGACAGACAAATGCTAACAGATTGATGCGTATCAAGCAAGTGGGAAAAACATTTTCATGTTCCAGAAACTAAAGGAGTGCTAAAAGACAATGATAGCGTAAGTGAGATTGAATGAATAGACATGCTCCCAGAACTATATTTCTTATGGGCTAGATAAAAAAGCAAGGTTTCTGGTGAGTGAGTTTTCTTTTACTTCAGTTCAAGTTCAAAATTCATAGCCACTTTTGACCTGTGAGCTTGAAACCACAAGAACACCTTCTAGCATACAGGTAAGGCTCTTGATTTATATTTGGCATACTTCCATCCCCCACTGAAAAACCTCTGTCTCTAGCCCACAGCCTGAAGCATTCTTGCTTTCCAGGAGGTGTGATAATGATGAATTTCAGTAAGACGGAAATTGCTCCAATTTAAGGATGGGTCAACCATTGCATATTGGATAATAAAATAGAACTATTTCAAACAAAGTCTAAAGTCTTGGGCTTCATACATGCAGTACACAAATAGAACATTCCTATCAACAACCTTTACTGAACTGGAAATCTTTCAGGATTAGCCATCTGAAAGTTAAAGCAGACTTAAGGCTATACATTTAGATGAAAGACTTCTGCAGCTTTATACATACAAGGCACTGTAAAGTCAAGTCTCCAAAGTTTCAGTAAAAACATCTAATGTGTAAGTCTACATTGATAGCCTTATACAAGAAAAATACATTTACTCTGTATTATGGTATTACATTGGAGTCTATCACACACTTAGAAAACAAGTGATAAGTCCAAGCCCTTTTATCAAATGTGTGAGAATTTCCAGGTACCTCCTACAAACAGATGAAAGTATTTTGGCTGATCTTCACTTAAAAAATAGTGCCATATTTACATTACTGACTCAGACACCTACTTGTCCACTCTGAACTAGTGTCATCCTGCATTTGTCTTTTGACCTGACATCTTGGCAACCTTTTAATTTTAAAATTCATATAGTTAAAATGACTCATTTTCCTTCATCCTTCCAAAGTATGGTCATAGTAGCCAATGCTGTCATCAATTCACGTTTAATCTGCACACCATTTTCTGACTCTGCTATCCATCTTTTCACTCAGTCTTTCTGATAGCAGCCTTGTCTTGCTACCCACCTCCTTGTATTACCAAGAGGCCCAGCCCATGCATGGTATCACTAAATAGATTCCACACTCACATCCCTTGTCTTTTGCTGCTTTGACTCAATATTTAAAGTAAACTTCTGCGATCTTGAAGCCAGCAAGCTTCCCATTCCCATGACACATTCAAAATACTCTTGGCTAATGTAGCTCTTCCAACCCCTGATTCTGACTGTGCTACAGTACATAGAGATCCTCTTATGTCTGATTTAAACTTGTTCTCAAAATCTCAGCTCCTACCTGCCTCCAATTCCACCCTTGTTTGGTCATAATTTCACTACCAGCTGTGATGCCAGTCTCAATAAACAAGGGCCATAGATCCTTTCATAGCTGCTGTATTTCACATTGTCTGTTCTCAGTGCATACAGACGACTATGCCATTAGTGTTCACGTTGTTAATTAATGTTGATGCAAATGTTTAATCTCAAGATTCTCTTCTATTGTGACAGCTTTATGAATTATCAGAATTGACGGTTGCCAATGGGCAGCCAATCCAACCATTAATATTTACTAATTTTAAGCTTATACAAACAACCCAATTATGTGGACTCATATTCCTACCACTCACATGTGATTTTCTTTCTAGATTTCTATGATTATAATACAAAATAGAAAGAGAAAATGCATTCCATATATTCTCATACCACATGTAAAATAATTTACTGTGTTTTGTCCCTGGAGGGACTGTGAATTCATTGAGAGATATGTCAATACATATTTCACAGCAGTTAGCACAGTGAGTTATCAGTCTTATTTCAGTGCCTGATTTTCTTAAGTAAATTACTTTAACTAGTCTAGAGAATGAACATTAAGATGCCAAAATCAGGCAGAGAAGGACCTGGGGGTGTTGGTTGACTGCAGACTGAATATGAGTCAGCAGTGTGCTCAGGCAGCCAAGCAGGCCAATGGCATCTTGGCTTGTATCAAAAACAGTGTGGCCAGTAGGTCTAGGGAAGTGATTGTGCCCCTGTACTCAGCATTGGTGAGGCCACACCTTGAGTACTGTGTCCAGTTCTGGGCTCCTCACCATAAGAAGGACATGGAGGTCCTGAAGCGAGTCCAGAGAAGGGCAACCAGGCTGGTGAAGGGGCTGGAGTGCAAATCCTATGAGGAGCGGCTGAGGGAGCTGGGGCTGTTTAGCTTAGAGAAGAGGAGGCTGAGGGGAGACCTTATCACCGCCTACAACTACCTGAAGGGAGGTTATAGAGAGATAGGTGATGGTCTCTTCAGCCAGGTGACAGGTGATAGGACAAGGGGGAATGGCATGAAGCTGCACCAGGGCAGGTTTAGATTGGATGTTAGGAAAAAATTTTTTACTGAAAGAGTTGTCAGGGCCTGGAACAGGCTGCCCAGGGAGGTGGTTGAGTCACCTTCCCTGGATGTGTTCAAAAAAAGGGTAGATGAAGTACTTAGGGATATGGTTTAGTTTAGGATGCGAATGGTTGGACTTGGTGATCTTAAAGGTCTTTTCCAACCTTGTTATTCTGTGAAAATCTTCCTAGTTAGGTGGTCTAACTTTCTTAACAATTGAATGCACAGCATCTCTTCTTGTATTGTTGCATATACCTGCTCTTGTATATGCTACTGACAGTGAGCATCTTGTAAATATCTGAGAAATGGGCGTATGTTGATATATGTGCAAGAGAATCTTATGGGATTATTAAATCATGTACATAACCTTCTAAGTGACCTAAGATCAAGTCGCCCGCTAATCAAAAGAGTGGTTTGTGTTGAGTATTGCACAATCTGGATTGAAAATTGGAATATATCTGTTGTTTATTTTAGACTAGCTCCCTACCTTTAAAGAAGCTACATTGCTTTAGTGAACTACTGGAGGTGGTGAGGGAAACAAGTCAAAGGAGGTATTATTGGATTATTCACTCTTCTAGGACAGAACCTGTTTGTATAATCAGAGATATGCCTTAAGTGGTCTTTAAAGAAAGTCAGATTTTGTTTAAAAAAGGGGAAGGAGGAGGCTTCATTAACTAGACTGACAGGCTCCATAGATTTCTCAAGTGTTTAAATTAAGGATTGTGAGTTCTTGAAACTTGACAAGGAAAGCGGATCCTCACTGCTAGCTGTCTGAACCAGAGGTAAGTATAGATTAAGCTTTTCCTATTTTTATTATAAACATACTGCTCCTGTTCTCAAAAGTTCAGTGAAATAGAAGAGAGACTGTTTTGTTTATTATTTGAAAAAAAAAAAACCTACATTTTTAAAGTGCCAGTTAAAATTCTAAAGTACTAAAAGCGCTCAGATACCACTCATTATTATTCTGGCAATAACTATTTGGCACTTGATGCAAATTCCTGAAAGAAATAAAATTGAAATCAATCATATCTGGACACCTAGACCCAAATTACAAGAGCACTCATGATTAGCATGGCATAGTTTAAACTACATTCAACCATTTCTGTTAATCTGTCTAGAATTATTTATGTATCCAGTTGCAAATGACATTGAATTCATGATGTTCATGTGTGGCATGTTTTTCAAAGACCAGTTCTTGCAGAGTGTGAATCTGTCTGCCCTTTCTTATGGATGTAAGCATGGCAGAACAGCATTACCACAAATTGCATTGTTTGGATGGAATTTTTTTCAGATTCGTTTGGGAAATGTAAATTGTGGTAAATTGTCAAGAGTAGGCATCTCCTGAAGCAAAGCTTGGTCAAACCTTAATTTAGGCAGGTTCTGCAACTGGAGAAGAGCTTCCTTTAACTACTTTGTCCTACTCAGGATTCACGAAGACAGAGACATTTTGTGTCCAGTACAATTATTGATACAGAATTATAAATTAATGAAGCAGTTGTTAACAGAATTAAATTTCAGGTAAGAAAATGGATGTCCAAGCACATACAGGTGTCTCAAAGCAACTACTGGATCCCTCTCAAATTGACAGAGATGGTCTAGTGCCTTCATCACACCTCTCGGGCAGCATTGCTGAGAATACTGGGAAGCAGCTATATTTGTTTATGCCCCCTTGTGCCTGGCAGAAACTTTTTGAAAGCTGCAAAAATTAATTTGTTTTCTTTTTCCCAAGAAATAGTTAAGCCCATGCATGTTCTAAGAAATCACTGTTTTTATAACAGTATCCTGTTTAAATCCCTACAACTCCCCCCCTACCCCAAGGATGAGAAACCATTCATTTGGGTATTTTTATTTTTAAGGGAAAAAGGTGTATGTTGCAGACGTTCATAGGGTTGATAACTTCTTACAGAGAACACCTTACTCTTATGCTTTTGTTAGACAATGGCCAAAAGCACATTAAACAGGATGCTTAAGGAGGTTCATACCGTGCACACACATTTGATATTATAATCACCCCCCAAATGCTTCTATTTCTTTCAGTAGAGGAAAACATGCTTTGGCTGCTTCTGTCACCTGGCTGAAGAATAAAAAAAAATAAATAAAAAAAAAGTTACTGTGTGCAGTTAATATCGAACAGCAGCCATCTCCAGATGATCCCTGCTGCATCCAATTTCTGCCAAAATGCTTTCTGTTAAACCTCCATCAAACAGACACACGGCGCACAAAAGAAAACCTCATCACCAAGGGAAACTAATCCACCGGTGCGCAATGTAAGCCTGTCAACTTTTTATTATAAGAAGTCATCACTCATTTCAGTGAAGATTAAAAGTATGACTAAATTGAGAAAATCCTCTTAGCCATTCGGAATTTTAATAGAGGAGGAAAGGGGGTGAGTAAAATTTAAACTGTATGTGTGCGTGTGCCTATATATCTATCTATATATGTGTGTATGAATCAAATATATAAAATTACATATATATCTCCACACACAACTTGTATTTTTTATATATATATACAGTAGGAGAATGAATGTTGGAAATAAGATGCTTAGAGCTGTCCCCTCATCGCCCCACAAAAATAGACTACCAAAAATTCATACATAAACATGTAGCCTTGTAGTACGTTTTCTCAGTTACCACAGACAAACAGTTTCTGATTCAGACGAGCTTAAGAGATAAGAATGGAAAATGAGTCCTCACAGCTTTAATTACATCGCCACTGGCAACAAGGTGTTACAGTGGCAGAATGACAATTGCTTTTACTCAGAGTATGGATTCAGGGTCAATATGCTATTTCATCCTAGTACACCACAGCAGATGAGCACCATGTTGTTTCTATATTGGCCTTGCACTACTTTATCCCTGCAGGTAAAGTTGGTCTGATGTGCAATTAGAATTACAGATGTGTATTTAGCTAGTGCTTGCTTTTTCAGATTATGTTGAAGACTGTAAGTTTCACTTAAGCTGTCATCGAAGATGCGGGTAATCTTTTGCATTTAGAGACCATAATCATCTCCTCATTCCAAAGATTTAACTGGCGTTAAAGAATTATTGCCATAGTCACTTTAAAGTTTGAAAGTGATCAGATGTTATCTTCAAAGCCTTCAGCTGCTTATTCAAAATAGCCAAAAAAACTTTAAAGTTACATAACTCCTGGCAGCCCTCCCCCTACTCCCCCAGTTGATGCCTCCTAAGTTTTCGTATCGATACCGACATTCACAGAAATAACTCGAAGAGCTTAATAGCAGGATTTATAAGGAAACATCAGGATAAATGGCCACACTTCACAAAAGACAAACCCGTATGCACCTGAAGTACTCTGCTACCAAGAAGATAAACTGCAACTGAATCTTACCTTACTGCAGTTACACAGGCACCAACTGGCAATGAACTGAGTTGAAATTCTTTCTGCGAATCACTGAGGGCTGAAAGACCAGGCAACCTGCCTCTTAGAGCATAGCCAAACAGTGATGCTGACACCTTGGGGAGAGGCAGGGAAACCTGTCAGCAATTTCAGCCTCTCCTGGCCCTTTGATTAAGCCTTTTTTTCTTTTTTTTTTTTTTTTTAAACTTGGTAAACCTTATTGCTATTCAAGTAGCCTGATTTGCGAGGGGTAGACAGCCAGTGAACTGCTTCTGCTTTCAAAGCCTACTTTACTTTCCATAACCTTCCTTTCCATCCAATGAAAAGCAACTGTGGCCTTTTACTAAGTAAATGAGCAAATATTTTCCCAGTGTTCACCAGGTTAGATCCCCATTTAATTAAACTGGCTCATTATGTCCCTATCTGATTAGCAGAGTAGAATCAATTATTCAATGCACAAACATGGCTGCAGGAGCTAGAGGTGTATACAGAGCTGTTCATTTAATTCCAAGGACACTAATTAGGTACAAAGCAAGCAATAACTTTAACAATTGCAGGCACAAGCATACATGCAGTACAGGACAAGGGGAAAAAAACAGGCCTTCATTTTCTTAATAAGCTGGATTCTCTTCCCCCTAACAGGGTCAAGAAAAAACAGAAAGCCAGAGAGGATGAAATGTAGATCAAGAAAGCTAAGCATCCAGGAAATAACCCTTGGGATTTGCATATGTAATAGTGTGCTGCTACTTTTGTACTTTATAATCAAACAGTAGGCAATTATCCAAATTATTGACAGCAGATTTCTCATTTCAACTGCAAATTAAGGCCATTAATAAAGCTTTCTAATGCAAAAGTGACTAATTAACTAATGGAATGGAACTCTGAAGCCGTGATATCAAAACCAGTCCACCACATATTGTGGAAACACAGGGGAACTAATTAGTTTAATTATCAAAACAGCTAATTAAAATTACACAGTTGCCTAATTAGTTCTTTGCGTTTTTTCTCTGGTTTAATTGACAGGATGGAGTTAAATAGGTAACTGGTCTCAAAGAGGGAAAGGGAAAAAAAGAAGGGGAAAAAATGTGAGGACTAGCTTCTGCTGAATATTTTAGCTGATGATATCTCATTCATGTGGCAGACTGGTAACAGGAAAATAAATGACTCTCATCCTTTTGGTAAGCAACTCCAAATTTTCTGGACATAAATCTGCCCTCAGAGTAAGCTATCTAAACAGATTTTCATGAAGTTAAAAGGCTTGAATGTCTTGATGCATCCAAAGGGTCAGGGCTAGCACATAATTTTGGGAGGACAGTCATGAGTTTTTCTTTCAGGAAGTTAATTTTTCTCTTTGTTTTATTTATACCTTTCTGTAGGTGTGGCGTTATAGTCATTGTTAAAGGGCAGGCTGGAGAACAGTAGAACACAATATAGTTACCTTCATTGTCTCTTCAGAGGAGCCTCAAACAAAAGGAAATAAAATATAAAGTTTTGATATTTGAGCCTTAGACGGTTCAAAGTTCAAGTCTGGCTCTTATCTATGCTGCCCAACCCCCTTGTTTGCAAGGCTGAGTTGAAAACCTTGAGAGAAAAAAACATACCAGCTGAATCAATGCCTGTAAAACTTGCAAAATATCTCCCCTTCATACATAGCTTAGCCACTGATTTGATACGTCTCAATTCCAGCAGGAAGATTTTGTGTGTGTCTGTATAGAGTATCTTCCATTTATGCCAGAAAGTTTAAGCCTGACTAAAACCCAGATCTAATGCTTGTTCGTTTTGCAGCTTCTAGCAAGTAAAGCTTTTACTAGAATCTGATGTTAAAAAGTAAAACAATTAAACCCTAGAATAGTTAAGGCCAAGATTTTGTTTGTGGTTTGGTCTGAAAATACTTCACAGCATGAAATAGTTACTTTTTTAAACTTGCAAAAACTCAGTGGACAGAGCTAAAACTAGAAATAGGTAAGTAGTAAGCAGTCCAGTTCCTAAAGAAGCAAGGAGGGTTTTCCATGTTTGGTTTGATTTGTAGTGGCTCAGCCATTCCAGTAAAACATTTTGCATAAATACCTAGATAGATATTTCCTATGCTTACTTGCAGTTCACCAAAAGAAATAATTAATATAAGTATTTCTTGCATTTAAATCATGCTTGCCCTACTTCTAGAACTACAAGGGGAATAAAACTTGTTTTTACAAAGCAAGCCCCTTTATCAGTGGTGCCAAAAAAAAATGAGAGCCAAGGGCAACTAAGCATTGAGACTACAAAAAATATGGAAGGGTAAATGAGAATCTCAGTGTTAGAATATCAAAATATCAAATAAGGATGTAGAGGAAATCAGCATGACTGTCCTGAACCTGAAATACATACTGAAGACTTCCTCTTCAGTGAGTCTCCTGGGTGCTGAGACAAGGGTGAAATGAGCTGTAGGGGTGAGGGAAACCCCCAGCTAATGGAGGCAGAGGATGTCATGGAAAGGTTCAGCTCTGTGGTGAGGTGGTAGATTCCAGTTATGATGGATACTGATACCTATATTGACAGGGACTTGAGATCTCAGGCAGGAAAACGTCCTTTGGGCCCAAACGCCATGTGGGACTGTGAGCAAATGAAATCCAAGTTGCTGTTACCAGACCATTTCTATCTTTTCTTCAGCAGAAGACAGCAGAGACTGGAGATACTCACAAAGTACCTCACCTGAGGCCCTTGCATAGGAAAAAACAGGTGAGTAACTGGAACTGCTCATTAACTAACTAAAGTTCTGTTCTAAACTCCAATCTGTGTGATTTTGGGAGTGGTTGTTTTTCTTGTTGTGAATTGGAAGTGAGGAGAAGTGTAAATGCAGGGCAAATGTTGCAGAAATGAGGATTGAGAAGGGTATGTGAAAGGAGGCATGTTTTGTTACAGCGTGGCAGGAGCAAGCATCTGCCTTGTGGAGGAGGTACGTGAAGCGTGCAGAAGCAGTGATATCCAAGTGAGGAGACTTCACTGTTGTGAAGGCGAACCTGTTTAGGGATAGCAAGAGGAGATGCGGCTTTGTTTTCTGCTGTTCTGCAGGACAAGCTTGTGCACTGGGTGTTTGAGGTGGGCCAAGGACAGCTTATGTGTCAAAGGCATGCTGAGAGGCGGACAGAGAAGGCCTGCATTCACCTTAGTGTAGGCTTGAGGGTGAGGGGTGTAATACACCAAAAGAACCTGCATGACCTCTATTATCCTGTCTGAAAAAGGGCACAGTCCCTCACTGTTGGAGCAATAGACCTTGCTCAGAGCTGATACCCCAGTGCTAGGCAGCCTAACGCCTAAGGTAAAGACAAGATATTGCTGGGAGCGATATCAGCCTTGTAACAACATGGTCCACTTACAATAACATGCATCTCTTTCTTGACATGTTGGCACAACCTGCCATGTTGACATGGTGTCACAGCTTCTCCCCATCTTCCCAAACATGGAGCGTGTGGTCAGAAAGGCAGAGGGGTGCTGCAGCCTGGCACTCCCAAGGAGACTGAGCTCAGCTTGCCAGCAAGCACCCAGCAAATAGAACACAGTGGGTCCTTCATTTGCATAGATTTACACAAATTTGCATACCGGTGTGCAAAGAGAGCAGCTGGGAAAGAGGAACAGAAAGACTCCAGAGTTTCATTGTTTTAAAAAACAGCTCCCCCTCAAGCACTTCATTATTTAACCCACCCTTTCCTCCTCCAATTTGCTGTTTGCTCCATTTGCTGAGGAATTAGGGACAGCTGGATGGCCCTGCTCGGCACAACTCCTATCAGCTAACCCAAAATACGACGCCTGCATCGTGATCCTAGGGCATGTTCCCTGTTGGCTGTGATCTTTGCTTCTGTAATTAAGTTCAAAATGTGTTGTGGTTTGGTTTTTTCCCCCCAAAGGCTTTATGACTCTGCGAAATGGGAACTTCCTTTATTTTAGGACAATCCCTTACATACTTATGGATGCCAGCTTTGGAGCAGGGGAATGTATGGATGTTTCAAAGAAATTACTGGATTTTTTTTTTTCCCCTCTAAATATGTGAAAGACTAGTTTTCCTTGATGCTCTCAGGAACAGATTAACTTAATTACTGAGCCCCTCCTTTAAACCAGCTTGAGGCATTGTTTTTGGCAAAGTTAAAATGATGGAAAATAAGAGGTTATAATTGAGAATGTTAAGCAGCCACAACTTTAGTTTTCATTATCAGCTCCATCTACAATACTTCACAGTACTTTTTGACATAAAATGTAGACTGAGGCCATGAAAAGAGCAAAGAAAAGAGGGCTTGTGTTTATTGCTTTGATATTCTTATTTAAGTATTACTTAACCAGCAGAACATCAGGCAGAGTTTGTTGCTGACTGCAGCTTGCAATTCAGAACCTCTGCCTCCCAAAAGAAATTGTGACCTGGTGTGTCCACATCCTTACGTAACGACAGTATTTATAATCAAAGGGTAAAATTATATGGCCCCAAATATGCTTGGCAGACAGAGAGCTTTGCGAATCATCTAGTGAGACTCTCCATCTAATAGAGGGTGGTAAGGATCATGTGAGTGGAGGGTAATGAAAAAATGGTAGTCACGTATGTTTCCCTTCAAGAGCCAGATGCTGGAGGCAAGTGATTCCACTCTAATTTTCTTTCTCTTGCTCTATCTTTTTTTTTTTTTCCTCTATTTAATGTATATATGTGGTCTGTGAAGAAAAGCTGGAAAACGTGACCCCAAAGTACTCTAGAGGCTGAAAATCTATTGCTTTTCTTAAAAAGTATTTCTTGAGTTAGCAGACTGTTGTGCCTGACTTGTGATTTTAAAAATAATAAAAAAATTCCCTCATAATGTTGTGTTAGGAAGGGATGGGAGGCTTGGCAGCATGAGAACAGAAGGAACATTGTAGGGAAGTTAATACATACAGCTGTAGCTAATACAGAATTGAATGCTTAGATTTGCACTGTAATGTCCTCAGTATAACGTAAGATTAGATATCAAGAACATCTAAATCGGTGTTCTGACACTTATGCTGAGTTGCTGCTTAGCTACAAATCACATGCGCTCTGCTATTCCTGGTCTTGTCTGTTGGGGTGAATCTTTTCCACCTGCACTGGTGTCATGTGGTTACTCACATTAATACTCTCCTTTCTGCTCAGTCCTTTTGGAGGTATTACATATACCAAATCCTCAGCCTCCGTTCTAAGTATCTTGCATGGGTGCCTAGAAAGAATACAGGAGAGAGGCCAAATCCTTCCATCATGACTGCAAAGCAGTAACTGGGCTGTTTGGCAGAAGCTAAGTCAATGGGGTGCTGTATTACCATCGACAGATCCAGCAAACTGGCATCTTGTTGAAGGGAGTACTGTGGAAAGCATGCCCAGCTGTAGATGCTTGGTGCACAGGAAGATAGTGAATTTTAACAGTGCACTTCTGAAAGAGAGAAAATTTGTGTGTGTTATTTTCAGCAAGTGGGATCTGAATGGTTTTATCTTGATGATTAGCAAAGAAAGGCTGTGTTTAGAAGGAGGCAAGGTTTAGTCATATGATGTAATATAAGCATGGGATTAATTCTGCCTAACATCTCAAGCCCAAGAGTTGGGTGTCTAAGTTAAGTGAATTGTCCAAATTTCTTTAGTGTTTGAAGTAAGTAAGTGCACGGTAAGGGGCGGGTGAACAGGTGCATCCCAAAGTGTCTAACTTTCCCCAGGGACTACAAAGGGAGATAGATGACACTGTTAGCTACCTGCAGTTAGGTGAGATGAAACTGGGCCCAAGCATCTAGTTGCAGGTGTCTAGCAGATAAGCCTTCTGCAGTGCCAATTGAGAGGGGATGATTTCTTCTGAGAATAATTGAGACTGTTTCAGGTAGGCTTCTGTTCTAAATAATTCACCAAAAAAACATCTCTCCATACCTTTATCTATATACCTTTACCTGAATAGGATGTGTACATTCTTACATGTTAATCAGTGCCTAAGTTAAACTAGAATGCCTGATGACAGTGTAACTTACAACAGGACACGTATTCCTATAGTTCTTGAGGAAATGCCTACAAGAGGCAGGGTTTTCTTGCAACACCAATTTCTAACCTCCCGTTGATGGAAGCTTTCAGAGCAGTCTCCAGCAAATACTGGTATATATTTGGCCATATTTGTGCTATTAAAGAAAATGCTTGGTGATGATGCCACATGCTTTTACGTTAGTGAATATCAACAAATAAACACTTTGGTCTCTTTAGCAGTTCCTGCAGAAACTGAAAGAATATACTTTACATCTTGAAGTCTTGAGTACCTAATTTCCTTAATGCATGGAACTAAATCATCCAGGAAGAAAATTGGGGCAATATCCATGCTTCCCTATCAGCTCCTCTCAGGCTGCTGCGGGGCAAAGGGCCTTTTCTGCATTAATTATGTCCAGTGTGCTGAAAGGTTTGGCTAGAGCCTTAGCCAATACAGCTTGGCAAGGGTCTGACATGCCTAGCCAAGCCTTTCTCCCCACTGACTTGACTACCAGGGCTGACAGCTGCCAGGTCCTGTTGTCCTCAAATGGAATTTTTCAAAGGTTCCTTCTCAAACTGTTGCCACTGACTGTCACAGAGTGAGCCCCGCTTTCTAGGTCAGTGGTTTTGTGTACATCTCGTATATCTGCCAGCCCAGCCTTGTAAATTCCATGCCCAAAGAGACTGCTTTGAATTAAGTCGCTCAATAATTCACGTGTTAGCGTGAGCAACATTTACCACCCTCTTTTTGTCCCAGTCGAGTTGATTCTTCAGACTTGGACTGAAGTAAGCAGCTGATCTGTATATCCAGAAGATTGGCAGGATGCTGTGTTACACAGCTCACAGAGCATATGGCCTGATGGTTTGGGAAGGTGCAAAGTTGTTAACCCTGTCGCTGCCTTCCAGAGGTGCTCAATTTAGAGAGTAAAACCCCATCACTGCTGCAATGCTATTTCAATAAGTTTTGCTTTAGGGATGACAGAATATGTTGTGTATATCAGCCACCACCACTTGTGTGTCTGTGGTAGTATCTCTATTGGATAATAATATAACCTCCTGAGCTACTGAATGTGGAGAAAATATCTGCTCTGCTAATCCCAAACCCCAGCATAAGTAGGGCACTTGCTTGGCTGGTACCTGTCTCCTTTCTCTCATCTCATTCAAGATTCTTGATTGTATTATTAATTAGAGGTCAACTTTATACTGCTGTTGGTTTAAGTTATTCACTCACACCTGTTTAAATTATCAAGCCAAATTTGAAACTTTAGTAGTGAACTTGCCCTGACTCGTGGCATGAGAATGAAAGCCAAAATCAAACCTTCACCAAGGCAGAAATTGCCCTTATAATAATGCAAAGAAAATCTGGGGCTCAAATATCTGAATTCTGCACTCGATGTCTAAGCTGATGAAAGATTCTGAAAATGAAGGATGGTTGTCATGATGCATAGTAGAAAAGGTAAAATGGCTGAAGATTACATTGAACTGAAAAGAGGATCATCACCATCATCATTTGTGAAAGGAGAGTTGCTGTCTTGTATAAATGGGAAAGTATATGTAATGGCACGGTGCTTACTATGTGGATTCAGACTTATTTTCAATATTTGTCTCATTATGTGAAAAGGTAGTTGCAAGAGATGTTGCTTGGGAACTGAAGACTTGGTTGAATCCCTGAACAGGAAGGGGTTTAGCCATACTGTTACACAGTAACCCATTTTTATAGGTACAGTTAGCCTACAGAATGGTGTATCTTTTTGTTATTAAACTTGGTCTAAGGCATGTTAAGCCAAAAAATCAATAGTTGTGTTGGTAAGGAAATGATGTTGCCTGCTTCTTATGTCTTTCAATCTAATGCAGGCCCTGGTGTCTTCTGCTCTCTTCTCTTGGTGAAAAAGGTGAAATGCTGCCCCAGGGCTGTTTGCATAGTGATTTGCTCAAAACTTGAGATGAACAGAACCACTGAAGGGTAAAGAGCTTTCTGTGGTGGCTGAACAGAAAGGAACTGAGCTACTGAGAGCGTTTCATTTGCATAAATGAAGTAACCATACTTATTGTGTTGGGAATCTCCATAACACCCTGAAACAGTTACATTTGGGGCAGGAAAAGGCTGCTAACTAGTTGGAGACTTCACGCCTGACCGTGAGAGCCGCGCTGGTAGGCTTGTGTGATGATGCTTTTGAAAAAAAGTGGAGATTGTATGGAGCTTGAAAAAATGTTACTGAAGAAAGGAAGTTGCAGAGAGGTTTGTAGGGGAAATTACAGAGCAGGGCAGAAGCTTCTCCAGCCTGTGCTACTGCCAACATCCAAAGTCAGTGTAATTCTGCTACATGTTGGCAGGAAGTTAAAACTCAGTAACACTTTCCCAAGGCCTGGAGAGGGATGTGAGTAAATTCCTTGCTTTCAGCAGTGCAAATAGGTGATGTTCTGTTCATTGCTTTCTGTAGTGGGTGGAGAAAGGAATGCAACATTCTAAGGGTCACTTTCATGAAGGACTTCAATTACTAAAGCCCTGCTAACATCTTTCTATGTATAGGTGCAAGTATGGAAATAAAACATCCTGTACTTCTCTTAATAATAGTGTGCTTCTTTCAAACGTAAAGGTTTTATAGTCTTAATCACAATAGATGGTTGCGAATATAAAGGCATTGAATATTGATAATAACCAAGAAACATTTCAGTGATCCTAGGGATTTCTTGGGCAACCTCAGAGGTGTTTGTGCAGACGGTACTTAGTTTTAAAAAGTTCCTGGTTTTAAATGTGATTAGTGTGGCTTTTGCCTTTTCTTGATCATGGACTATGCTTTGGATGCAAAGCAGCTTCATTTAGATCAGACATGTTTAAAGATAGCTCAGAACTGATGGTCTTGTGTTTAAAGTGGTTGCTGTTTCAAAATAAGCACTAGACAATGTGCTCAACAAGAAACTTCTGAGAGAATTGTTCCTAATGGAATCAATTTGTGGAAGGGAATTGCAGGATATCCTGGAATGATCTAGTGAGTGATAGGGCAAGCATCAGTAGGATGGGTAAAGCCATCACCAGAAAATTGTGGCAAATAGCGAAAGTAGTATGAAGGGGAGGGACTGGAAGATAAAGAAAGGGAGACAAAACAATAGAAAGACAAGCAAAGGAAGTGAGATAATTTATCTTTGCAGAAAGTGCCTTATGTCAGACTTTGACAAGAAATGCTGCCTTCTGTTGAAGAACAGTCAGGCATCAGGTTACAGCAGCAGACATGAGAGAAGATTTCCCCAGCTGAGAAAATGTTAATCTTTTTTTCTATCACGCATACACGCACAAACACAGACACAAAAAGCCATTTCTAGGGGTTTCCCCACTGCCTTGCCCCTGCTCTAATCATGTCCTGTTTCATGTAGTGCCCACATCTAACTACTGGGAAACACAGATTTCTGCTTCTATTTATAACAGTCAAGAAGACCAGCAGCCCTGTAGCATGTTTATGAGTGTGTGTTGTTTTGCCTCATTGAGGGACACTTCTCCCTGGGGATAGGAGTTCATTTATCTTCATGTTAGCTCCAGAGGGAAATTGTCTCGAGCAGAGAACAGTTAGTTGTAGTAAGCTGTGTATGTATGTGCCGTGTTTTGATGTAGTTCACTGACAGCTAGTAACCAGACCTAATCCGTCAAACTCATTTCACCTAAGACCTAAACTATAACTCAAATTCTGATCTTTAAGGTAAAGGCATCGCAAAGCTACTTGGCTCCTAACCTCCTGTTTTTCCAGAAAATAATGTATTTTCTTCTTTCCTACTTTTGGCTTATTTCCTTTTCAGAAAAACTGCTTCTTTCAGTCACCAATGCTTTGGAGTTCTGTGTTTTTTGGGGAAAAAAAAAAAAAAAAAAGGATTACTTTTACTTACACAAACTGTTTCAGTATAACATTATTATGCAATCACTGCATTAACAAATATTTTGTAGCTGAACCCCTATCCTTACCTGTTAGAGAGTTGTTTCTAACTGGGCATCTTACTAGTATGCTACCGTAAGTCATGCCTATCAGTTCAAGTAGAAAACTGGAGTCACAGTTATTAAAGGTTCTTCAATAATTCTATAAGAACAGAAGTCTTGATTGCAGGAATTATTTGTTATCTAGGTAATAGCTATTAGCAATCATGATTCCCAACTACAGGCTCCCATTGGCTACTTCAGTTTTCTCTGATGGACTGTGAAAAAGCAGACAGAGAAACTGCTCCACACCTCAAATTCTACCTCTGAGTTTAAGAAAGACCTTTCTCACCCTCTTGAAACAGTTCTAGTCTGTCTAGTTTCTGTTTTCATTTTTTTTTAACCTGTTGCAGGGTTGGCAATGTCTCCTTTCTTCTTTTATTTTGAAAACTGTTATAAATACTCTGTGCAGAAGCTGAAATTGCAACACGATATTCTCTTGATGCTGAAACACTTCAGGACCAAAATCTTTTTGTGCCATTTTCTCTGTTTCTGGTGGTACTATAGCACACACAGAGTTTTGCAGTAGAAAAGAGGGAGAGTAGCTGACAAGGATAACTCTTCATAGACTGGATCTAAAAAGACCAACAGAAGATGCTGTTTCTTATCTCTTCATCTGATGTTGATTTCTAAAGGGAAAATAAGGTTATTATGTATCTTTATGAATATTAATAAATGAGAGTGGATGGTGAGATGATAAACTGGTGGCCACATGGCAGTGCTGTGCTTCATGAATATCTTCTTGCTAGTGCCAAAATTGCCTAGATGTGACTCTCTCTCTGGATACAGTGTGCTTATTTCACTTAGTTAAACCAAAGAGTTTCAGTTTGAGATCTTAGCCAATGTGTTAGGTTTGGGTTGTATTTGGTTTCACTTTGGCCAGGGTTTGTTTGATATTTTGGTTTCTGCTGTGTGTTTTGTGGGGGTCTTTTTGTGTGCATAGTTCATTGTTTTTGGTATTTTTTTGGGGGTGGTGGTAGTGTTCAGTGATTTAGAGACATACAGATGAGTAGTTTAAAAGGGTTACTCTTAGCATCAGGCCAGGTAAAACATTTCTAAAAGTTTCTTTTACTTCTGTTGGGTGTATTATTCTTCACATCCCTTAATTAAAAGACATATACTATTCATGCTACATGAAATTATGGTTTTCTCACATTAAACGATTAAAGAGTATTGAACTGGGTATGAATTATTGCACAAGTACTGTCCCATAAGAAATCTTATCATAGAGCCCCAACAACTAATTTCTGTTAGCATCAGTTTCTTTATTATAGTCTATGAGACTGTCTTTCAGAATTGAGAGTTCATAGAAGAAGCTGAAAGTGCATCGTGGTTCCATATGCTAAGATTGCAGTTAGTGTGTTTTAGTCCGGGACAAATGTTTACTGAATAAAACCAAGATACTAGAGGATGATTTTTGCTATTGCTTTTCCTAGGACATATCTGAAGGAAACATGCTAAATTAGTATGTTACACCCAGGTTGATGATAAGTATAGTTTCTAGGTACCATTGTGAGAACTGTAAGGAAAACCAGCATAAGCATGGTGGCTTTCAGTACTATGAGCAATGCTAGCACTCCCCTGAGCTCAGGAAGCACTTGTTGCAGCCTTGTGACTACTCCCATGAATGAAGACTTCAAGAAAAAAATGCTCTGGGTAATTCCTTGGAGATGGCAACCCACAGTTTGATTTTGTTTCTTTTTTCTCTCCAAAGTTGCATAGCTGCGGGGTATTTTAATGACAATCTTATATGATGCAAGACTTTTCTCCTGAAAGTCAGCTTTTTTATTACAAAATTGTGCTAAATTGCTGTATTTACAGTAATTACAGTGATTGATTTAACTAATATACATATATAATGGAAGTCCTAGAAATAAAGATGCCAATGGAACCTTCATTTGGTTCTCTTTTGCATATGCACTATAATACAGTCTTTAATTATGTGAATATGTACTATTTTATTCATACAGCTGTATCTCTGCATGTATCCATAATATTCTAACTACAGTTACTTACCTGTAGGTCCTCTACTGCTCTGACATATATCACTTTTCAGTTTAAATTCTGGTACACAGTCAGACTTTGCTTGTGCTCTATGGATCTGAATACCCAGCAAGCACGCTATTTCTCTTTTTATTTCATACCTTATATCTGTACTATGACCTCTTTGTTCAGTCTCCAGCTGAAGTGCTTTTGTTCTGGATAATCTTATTTTCTGGAGATGTGAAGGCCCATACTTTGTAGTACAGAAATCTTGTTGGACAGTGTCAAGCTTTTGTATCAAGCAGGGTCATACCCACAATATTGCTTGGTGTTGGGTTTAAATACATGTGCTAGAGATAACAAGGTGGAAACAGGATTCTGGTGATGCGCTATCTTCTCTCTCTCCAGAGATGAACTGGAATTAATTTTGTTACAAGACATCATCCCTAAATGGTGCTAAGGTGTGATGGTGCTGTTGTTATGAGGATGATGATATAAACAGTATGTATTACTCAGTGCCTCAGTGCCATGAGTTCTTTGGTAGATCAGGCTAAGACATTGCTGTTGTGGAAATGTCCCTGAAAGCTGTGCTTGCCATCAGGGAAGGTTGTAGGGAATTATTACACTAACCTTAAAAACTGTTGTCTGCACAGCTTGACCTGCACCTGTTAGATATTATCTCCTAAAAAGGGTGGATGTAAATGTCATAAAATCTCATGATAGTTTTTGAACTTTTAGTCCTCTTTTCTCTAAACTGCTACCTTTCTCAGCATGTTAAAATGAAGATGTTGTTTGGGATGTTGCAAGATCTAGGTTGACAGCAATAGTAGAACTCTCTTTCCCAGTACTTGCTTATTTCCTGCCAATTGAACACCAGATGCTCCTGTAGATATTGGGGATCCTATTTCCCCCTCCAACATGATGTTGGTGCACATGCTAACTATGCTAGATTAAAAATGAGCACATCACATTTTGTTGCTTGAGTATCACAGTGTGACCATAAGATCTCATAGTTATCATATACATAGTGCATTTTAATCAGACCAACAATTAACTTGGATTGTCTGTGCAAGTTTGTTAACAGTTAGGCTTTTTTTAATCTGTATAAATCTCTGGTGATTTTTATCACTGCAAATGTATTTTAAGAAAGCAATTGAAGTAATAGATAGGAAATACATTGCACAAGGCGATTAACACCATCAACTCCCAGTATGCTTCAAGTTAATTGAAAACCTGAATGAACAGTTCTCCAGCTTTGGCAGGGATAGAGTTAATTTTCTTTCTGATAATACTGCTGGTAACACACAATGTTCTCAGTTGTTGCCAAACAGTCAAAGATTTTTGATTTTCTCAAACTGTCCTGCCAATGAGGGTGCTGGGGCTGCCCAAGAAGCTGGGAGAGGACACAGCCAGGACAGCTGGCCCAAACTGGCTAAAGGGATTCCAAACTGCATGGTGCCATGCTACATATATGACTGGGGTGTGGTCTGGGAGGTGTTGGCAGCTCAGGAACTAACTAAGCATTGGCTTTTGGTGGTAAGAAATTGTGCTGTTCACTGATTTTTTATATTCTTTTATTATTTTTATTCTTGTTACCTTGCTTTTTTTGTCCCATTAAACAGTCTTCATCTCAACACATGAATGTTACTGTTTCTTTCTTTTTTCTCTGATTCTCTACCCCCAACACATTGGGGATTGGAGGGAGTGAGTGGATGGCTGTGTAGTTGTTTTAGGTGCTGGATGAGTTAAATCCTGACAACATTACAAACAAATTTTAATGTGCCTGCATTTAATCTTTAAATATAAAATAAAATTTAAAATATAGATGTAATTCTTACTTTGCATAACAAGCAAGCCCTCTCTGAAGTTCTCAGAACTAGCTATTTCCTAACTGCTCATGAAAGTTTCACAGCCTGGCAGATATCTTTAGTCTTTTGGCCTGACTGGCCATAGAAAGGAAAAAAAACCTGTGGCCAGAAATGACAGTTGGCTGATGGTTATTTTGTTGGCTTTTTTGTGTGTGTTTAAAGAGTCTAAGATGAGCTGTCTCTTACCTTTCAAAACAAGCCTTTGCTGTCATCACAGCACCTCTAATTTATATTAAAAAAAGAATTTAAAAATTTGCTTAATTCTAGAATTTCTACTTTTTAGTCAGTGTCACAGTTCAGTGAAGCCTTATCTTCCATTTGGTTTCCTGACAGATCCACAGAGCATGAGTACTGCCTGCTGACCAGAAATACCATCATCCCTGGGCTGTGATGCTGACAGTGCTGAAGCAAAAGCACAAGTTTCATGTATTTAGAAACTCCGGACAGCACACAGTACATATGTGCCAAGAACAGCAGAATGAAAATAGAGAGCCTATAATGTCCCTAGAGGCAAGGTCATGTGTTATCACTCTTCACTACCCTAGTGAAAATTGTATCTGCCTTTCTACATAAAATTGAAGGTTGGAAAAATGTTGAGAGATCTTTCACCATGAATTGACATCCTCTATTCTGTTTAATCTTAAAGCTGTGCAAAATCAGTTCTACAGAACTAAAAAGCCTTCCTCTGGCTCATTATGTTGAGGAACCTGTGCAAGTTCTGCCACAGATGTAAGCCATAACAGGCAGCAGGAGCTGCTGAACAAGGCAAATATCCAAAGTGTGTAATAGACTTTGCTCAAAGAATATGCACAAGTCATCCTGGAGGAATTTAATTTAGATGGGGTATCCTATGGACTGCATTGAGAGAGGCTTTTAAGCTGCTAATGATGAGGTTATGCCCATTAGATTCCGAGCCAAAACTACTGTGCAGTTCTAGCACAGGATACATATTTTGATTTGGGTTTTTTTGATAGATGAACTTTGTGTAGATTGTAGACATGCAATATAGGGTAGGAGTGGGGTTTTTTTCCCTCTAATAAACTCTGACTTCTGCAAATAAACTTGAGAGAAATGCAAACTGTCACTGCCTTCCTAAGGAATGGCAAGACTTGCAAGACATAGATAGCAGTGAGCTCTAAAAGGGCAGTTTGCATCTCCCCTTTAAAAGTCCAACCACTGAGATCTGCAGCTCATAAACAGGGCCAGCAAATGTCTACAAATGGCTGTGTGCTTCTCACAGCTCATATAGTTCTCAGGCTGATACCCTGTTGCTACAGCTCAAACCTAAGCTACAGTCTTTCTTTGACATCAAAGGAAATATTTATATCAGGCTGAAGTTTTGCAGCTGTTCCTGGGCATAATACCTCTGCAGTACCATTCTCCAGTACCAGCTGGTGCTTCTTTCATGAGCCCAGAAATGGCTGTGTGGGGAGAGGCTGTTCCAGAACACTGTTGTTCTAGAAGCCACTATTCACTCCATGCCTTTCACAGTCACCAAAAGGGACCTGTAAATGCAAGTAGAGCCAAGGAATGGTAGTTACCATGATTGCTCTCACATCATTCAACCAGGAATGCTTGGTGGCATCACAGGAGCTGGCCTGAAAGCTACTGCTGCTTGGTGATAGCATATCAGATAAAATTGGCACATTAGCAACTGCCAACCCTGACATATGCCAGTATGTGGCATTCATGCTGATCTGCTAAGAGTCTGAGAATCATCATCTGCTTCATGGAATGGCAAAGAAGATGATGAGGATCTGGGTATGTTGATCCCTAGATGCAAAGAGCATTCAGCTCTAGTTAATGCAGAGGAGAGCAGGTTACCTGTGACGTAGTTGTGCTTATTGTGAGAGAGCATCCTCCTTCTCCCTCACCCTTCTTCATGTCCTTTCATCATATTACTTTCAGTTTGGAAAGGCCAGTTAGAACAAAGCAGTTACACCAAAGCCTGGTAGTAAATCACTTTATATAGACAAGCCTTTGGACAAACAAATCATCCTCTTGTGACTTTTTCAACCTGTGGTTTTCACAATTTGTTGCAATGACAGTTGAGACATTCTTCAAGGGTGTGAAGAATCTCCTTCACTAGACAGCCTTCTGAAGTGATCATTTACATACACTGGCTTCCTTCTGTGTATTTTGAGCTCTGCTCTGACACTGATTCTTGATGTCTCCTTAGGCAATATCATAGATAAGTTTCTCCGTAATTTACTTAGGACCTGGCTATATGATAGCAAATAAGATGTTCACTGTCACTGAATTTCTCCTGTATACTGGATATTTGAAATTATTGAAACACTGAAAAATATTTAAGCTCATGTCCCCCTCAGCATTGACCTGATGGGGTCAACTCTGCCTAGAGCTGCATGGCTAAGAGCAGAGCTGCTTTCAAGCACAGACTAAACAGGCAATTTAGGGCAGCAAAATAGCCATGGTTTTCCTGTGGGTTCTGGCATGTTCTAGGGCCCCAGGAAGCCAGGTTGCTACACCTGCTAAAGTAGTGAAGACCTTGTAAGATGGCAACTTGTCTTGGCAGAGTTAGTAAGAACTTTTTTCTCCTTCTACAAGAGACCTAAGTCTCTGGAATTGTTCTACCAGCTACCATCATTACATCTCTTTTCAACCTATAAGAGTCTATGTGACCCACTTGTTTATGCAGCTGAGGACCCACAAGTAAACTCTGCTAGGAAGCATGAACATAATTATTGTACAAGCCTTGCCTAGTCCCTCCCCCTTTTTTTCCTCCTTTCCTTGCCCCCCACACCTTTTACATCAGCTAGTTTTGCTGCCAGCCAGATGTAAGGCCTGACTGGGTTTTGGCTTCTGCTCCTCGTTCTCTACTTCATTCAGGGCAGAATCTTGCTTAGTGCTTAAAGTTTATACCACTTCTTGGATGTGCAAAGGGATGCTGAGCGTGATCATTCCCTGTGCTTGAAAACCAAATGGTACTGATGAGTGGAGGGAATTGGGGAATTATAATTGGGAACCTAGTTGCCAAGTTCAGAATAAAATTGTGGGTGGAAAATTCCACTCAGACAGATGCTATCTGGTACCTATAATGGTTTCCTTTTTCATGGACTTTTCAACAGCACAGTGTATTATCATAATGATTCCTTGTTGTTTAAAAAAATGTGTATTTCTATATGCTAAAATCATACTTAATAACGTTGTAGAGTTATCCTACCCTCTACCCAACACATATTTTATAGGTTGATAAATACAATTTTAAGTGGATAATAATCAGTAAAATTTGCACTTTTGTAATCGGATGAGGACAATGGCATCCTATGTTTTTTCCAAAGGTAGATGTCCCTTAAAATAAAGCTACTTTTTTGGGTGATATGATTTAACACAAATTGCCAGCCACAACAATAGTACTTCTTGTACTGACAGCTTTAATAGGGACCGCACAGACATTTAAGGCAAAAAAGTTCTTATAATAGTTAAGTTCCAAATTAATTTTTCACTCATTTTCATAACCTAACTTTAATATCAATATTGTTTTATTTTGTACATTTTTTCCAATTTTTGGTTAATAAGGAACATATTTTCTTTAAAAGATGCAGGCAACCCCATTTTCCCCATGTCCCCATACACAAAAAGGAGCATATCTGTACTCAAACCAATAAAGAATGCACTGTAGATAAATTCCTACTGTACCAATGGAGTGTAAGGATTCCATTAGTGCTTTAGTGATATCATCAAGGAAGAAAAAGGCAAAATGGATCCATGGCTTTTACTCTGCTGGGTTTGTAATGAAGCAGTGTTGTAGCAGCTGCTGTCTTTTTTTTTTTTTTTCCTCCCTTCTCCTGTAGGCATCAGTTGGTGTATTGTGAAAGTTTTAAAAAAATATAAAAAATTCCTGACATTTCCTTCTTTCTTTTTCTGTCTCTATTTTCTTTTTTTTTATTTTTAAAGAACAGTCAGCTTCCTTTTGTTACTGCTGTGATGTACTTTTCCCTACTAACTCCAAGACGGAGCCTGAAATGCAATATGGAAATTACTAATATGACAGCGAAATATGAGCTTTATACTGTAGAAAAAGTGGCTGTAGCAATATATCAGAGAAATTATTGAATGTTATCGGTCATAGCACAATTTATTATTTTACCAGTGTGCTGTGAAAAGTTGCTCAGCCAACTCAAAGCTTTCCTACTGTATTAGCGCTGTCTGGGAGTTTAACTGGTAGCACTTTGCTAAATGCAAGCACAGTAATTATTTGTACATTAGCCCCTTGGATTACTCCCTCCCCACCCCAACCCATCATCTTAACATACCGTATGTGCAGTAATTTGATTTACTATATTTTTTTTGGACTTTGTATGGTAAGGCTTTCACAGAGGAAAGATGGCTGAAAGGTATAAAGGAGGGCTGAGAATTTGGAAACTGTCTGCTCTGCACTTTGTGTATGCTCCCTGCCAAACTCACTTGTAACTCTCATTAATGCTAATGGGATTTAATACATGCTGCAAGAGGAAAATATCCTCATTTATTTTGCACTGAATCAAGTGGTAGCAAACGTGCTGTATTGACAAGTCTGGAGCCCTCTATTTATCCACAGAACAGGCAGTGTCAGAATAGGTTTCTTCTTACAACCTGGTATCTCAGTCTTCTTCAGAAGGGACCCCTGAAGGACGATACAGCCATTGGCACCTCTGCCACTCTTGCCTGCACAGATAAGTTTTGTGATGTGGATGCCTGTACAGTAGCAGCCAAGACAAATTTCCCACGCTTTGCCCATGGTATACAACAACTTGGAGAGGATAAGCATAGGCTGGGTTTGAATGAGTGCTAGAAGGATGAACAGTACAAATGAGCTCTTTCAAACAACAGAAGTGGCCCAACCCCACAGTCCTGTTTGTAAATTCATCAGACCAACATACTTGTGAGAGGAAAACTTTTCCTAGGATTTACTGGCTTGGACATAAAGCATGGTGTTGAATTTTAAGTAAAGAGTTGCTTAAATAAGACCTTGAAAATTGCTGTTGCTTCCAAGCAATGTCACCAGATGTAGGTGATGTAGTAGTGATGAGAGTAGTGTCACATGTGTGTTGTACACAGACATAATTTTTGAGTATTACTGAATGATAAAGGTAACTTTGTAAGATGTCCTCTGAGGTATGTACGTGTGCTTACTGCTCAGAAAAAGCCATTCTGTTGAAACTCAAACTTCTCACAGGAATATGTTAAGTTAAAAACATACTTCAGGGAAAAAAAAGTACAGGACAGGAGTTTTTTATCAGGATCAAGGCAGTATTATTTTCTTTTGATTGAGAGACAAAATTAGACAGACATAACTGTATGTGACTTTAAACACTGAAAGTCACATTTCAGCAAAAGTAATTCATTCTGTTAGAGGGAAAACTTTGCGTTGGGTTGCCTTTTTATAGAGAACTGGTATATTTATCTGTTGATTCTCACTATTATCCTGACTCAGCTAATCTTGATTAGCTAATTACACTAAACAGAAAAGGAGGCTCACCTGAGCCTCCAAAGAGAGCTTCCTCACACCCAAAAATTAGCCAGGGTTGCACTGTATGGTTCTTTTACCACCCTCTTCCCCATCAGGAGGGCTCTGAATGGAGTTTCTTTCTACCTGTCTGGCTTTACTACGTCTTTCTACTGCATCTTTGGTGCTATCTTTATAAACCACTCATCGCCACATGCAGCTGAACTGGCTGTCTTCCAAATGTTAGGAATATTAATCGTGTCTACAGAAACTTGCTATGTAATTTTTATAACAAAGAGTTTCAAAATTAAGTATTGGTTTTTTCCTCCTTCGGGCTAGAGGAGAAGGCTTTTCACAGACAACATCTTGATGGGGAAGGGGGAGTCACAGCATACATTGTACCATCAAACTTGCTGAAAGTCAAACTCTTATTGTTGATGTAGTGCACTTGCAGATTTAAAAACTTGACTACTACTACCAGGGAATTCCTTGTTGAATGGGTATAGTGACATGTACCTTGTCCCACCTCTCTGCCTTCTGCAATGAAAATCTCTAATTCCTCAAGCTTTCGTAACCCTGGGTGATAATTACCATCCCAAGAGCAGGGTAAGGTTTGAACTTGAGGTTTTTTGTCTTCCCAAGCTGCTTCTTATTTTCCCTTTTCCCTCTCATTGGGCAACTGCAGATGCCAATGCCTCTATGCAAAGAGGTGCAGAGAACTCTAAGCGCTTGCTGTTCTATTCCTTGCGCTACCCCCCTATTTGTAAATCTTGCTGCTACTTCCTCCTGATCCCCTTGGAAATTCCCTCTTTGTTTCAATTTTCCAGGCTTAAAAAGTTTTATTGTATTATCTGTCGTCTTGGCCTCTCTTAAAGCTGCATCATTCCTTTCTAAATCAGTCAAAATGCAGTGACTAAATGTAACTTCCCAGGCTGCTAGATCATGGCCCTTGGATCATGACTTTCAAGTCATTGCACAAGCTGTTTCACTCATGTTATAATTCACACATTATACTGCTTAGCCTACCTTAAGGTTTTGACTATCCTGCTCTTTCTTTATCCCTTTTGTTCTTTCAGTAATGCCACCTTATTGTCTCATTTAAATCCACATATCAATGGGTTGTACGTGATTTTTCTTTTTCTTAACCTCACACTGGAACCTATCTATGGAAAAATCTGAGTACTATAATCTCATTTTAACAGATGTATGCTCTTTTCACCTTCAGGTACTTAGTGCAAAATGGGCCTGATGGGACAAAAAGAACAAGTTTTTCTGTTGTCAAAGCTGTCATTTCAAAAGTGGACTGAAGTAAACAAAAAACCTAAAAAATTAAATCAACTTGAAGTGAACACCATCCTTCATCTCTGAAGGCATTTTGTAAAACCTAAAGCAGATACTCAGTAAATAGTAGTTTAATCAGTCTCCTTTTTTTCTGTGTGATACCAAAGAAATTGTCGATGCTTAGGTAGCAGATAAAAGGTACTGGAAAAGCAAACTAATATAAAGTTAAGATGTGTTTTAATACTAGCTGGGTACTAGTCTTTCCTTTATTTTCTTCTATAATGGTGCAGTTATTTGTTATTTTGGTCATTAAATCAACCTGCAGATGCCAGGAATGGGACCACATTTTGAAATTTATCTTTTTTTTTTTTTTTTGAGGGTCATCTCACTTTGTAGTTGTAGTGGATCTTTCTGTATACTAGAGATGATTGCCTGCTGAGTAGCATTTCTAATATGTAATTCAACAAAGACAACATAAAAAGCTGTGCTTTCATTTGGGAAAGTGTGTGGTTGGCTTTTAGAGATTGAGGTTGGTCAGCATTGCCAGACCTGCTGGCTACATGCCTTCACTTAAAAATAAACTGATCTGCTTCTCGATGAACAAAATTCAGACTTGTAGAGTGTGAGGCTTGTTTTCCAGGCTTTTTAACTCAGCTAAACAGTTCACTTCTATTCTACAATTTATTTAATTAATGTTCATCTCATTAGAGGGATCTATGTTAGCCATCTACCATTAAACAGTAAATTGCTTTAATGAATTCTGTGATTCTCTCAAAATTCCCAATCAGATGAGAGACCCTGCTAATATAATAAGTCAAGAAAGTACAGCTTTGGAAAGTCATTAAATTTTATTTCTTACGAATTGTGTCTGGAATAACTCTGAAAGAAGGACAATGCTAAAAAGAGGCCATTGGTAGACTTCCTTGTTACAGATGACCAGGAACTATGAAATTTAGTTTGGCTTTGAACTTCATGAACCCATGGTTGGTTTTTGGGTTTGTTGGGTGTGGTGTGTTTTGTTTTGTGGGTGATTATTTTTAGGTTTTTTGTTTGGTTTGTTTTGGGTTTTGTTGTTTGGGGTTTTTTTTTTTAAATTTAATGTCTCTTAGAAATTGAGGTCTACTGCAAATTCTTATGGTCAAATCTCCTTTAAAACAGTCTATGAATGTCTGAATTTCTTCTTTGTCTCAACTTAAATAACAGAAAAAGTTGTGTTCTAGTAAAAGTCCACACAAAATGTCTACTAAATTCAGGTGAAATGTGAGTTTATTTACACTCTGTACTGGAAAGGATTAGACAAGGTGACCAAAAAAATGCAAGATTTATAATTTTCTACTTAATTATTTTTCCTGACCTTTTCCATCTTCCTCTTCTAACTAACACTCTTCCAGTTGAGTTAGTATTCAATCTGATCAGAAAATCATGTCAAAAGGAATTAGAACATTTATTGAAATATAATATTTCAGTTGGAAGGAATATACAGTGATCATCTAGCCCAACTGCCTGACCACTTCAGGGTTGGCTGAAGCAAGTTAAGGGCATTGTCCAACTGCTTCATAAACACTAACAGACTTGGGGCATTGACTTCCTTAACTTCTTGGTACAGAAATGCTTCCTAATGTCAAGTGTAAACCTGCCCTGGCACAGCTTTGAACTGTTCCCGTGCATCTTATCACTGGATGCCAGGGAGACGAGATCAGCACCTCCCTCTCCACTTTCCCCCTTGTGGGAAGGTAATCTGTTATTAAACTGTTTAAGAATAAAATCAGAATAAAAAAAATATTAATATAACCTTTATCTTCATTTTGTATTATGGGAAACAAAATAAATAGTTGAATGAAAAGTATCTGTTCTACTTTTTCACTTATTTTCCTTTGTATTGATCACTGATAAGTAGGCTCATGCCCCTGATCTGTATCAGAGTGGTGGTTAGGGCTGATAATGCTCTAGTTAAATAACAACTATAATACAGAATGTGCAATCTGATTGTCATCCATTACTTTAGCCACTGTCTTCACCCGGTTGAGACTTCTAAATCTTAGAAGTATCTTCTGCTACGTAGAGTGATCTGTTACCAATCTCTGCCCAATATTCTGTGTCTAGAAAAGTTTGGTGGGTGGGCTGGGTTTTTTTTTTCCACATTATATAGTTTGTGTCCAATTAATGCTGCCCTGCAAACTCTGCTCTTGTACATGTGGTTTAGTTTTCAGAGTACAGTTTTGCTTTCAGGTTCAGGTGTCCAGATAATTCTTATTGTGTCTTATTGTACATATACTTTGTAATATGGAGTAATCTTCAACTAACAGATGTCTAAAAGTCCTTATATTGATAGTTGTAAAGATTCTCAAGCTAATGCTTTAGATTGATATGCACAAAATGACATGGTGCCCCTTCCCTGAGGGAACAATGCCCAATATGGAAAAGCTCACAAGTTTCTACAATGATCTCTAAGTAGTGCCATTTGTATCTGTAGCATTTAGTTACTTAATACAGTTTTTTTTTTTAATACTGCCAGCAAAATGGGCACTTCTACTTTTCCTCTTATCCCTCTTAGTCCCTGTGTCCTTCTTGAAGCCTGCTTTTATTATTTTTTGCTGGAAGGTGACTGTGTAAA
The DNA here is from genome assembly GCA_020800305.1 of Porphyrio hochstetteri. Lineage (NCBI taxonomy): Eukaryota > Metazoa > Chordata > Aves > Gruiformes > Rallidae > Porphyrio > Porphyrio hochstetteri. The sequence goes on along the minus strand of CM036905.1, from coordinate 81,715,209 downwards.
ACCATCCAGCTCAAAATAGTGACACGGCTGCTACACAGTACAAAACAGTCATCAGTGCCTTTCTGCTCTTGTCTGAGCTGCAGACCAAATACAGAGGCAACGTGAATTAGGAGTGTGCTCTTGTGTGGCACTGATGAAAACGTTTATTTGGCCACAGTCTAGTTACTCTTGCAGAGCCCTGGGAACTGCGAGCGTTGCCCAGGTGTTGGTGTAAGCAGCCCTGGCAAATGAGGTATGTGATGGAAAAGAAACCGCGCTGCAACTCCCAGCTCCCAGGCTGCCTTTACAGGACTCAGAAACATTTAGGCTGCACCTCACTCAGAAGAGGCAAATGTGAAGTCTCCTCTGCTCCTTTTTCAAAATTGAACTATGGTTAGTTTACTGGGAAAACGAGGACGTTCTCCGCAAGCAGAGCTCTGTTTTCCTGATGGAGACAAGGACGTATGAGTCTGAAAGGATTATGTGTATTTTTAATAAACACCAAGTTGTTTCTGTAGGGAAGTATAGGGGTAAGTCAAAGAATTAAACTTTTTTTCCTGTCGTCTCCCACTCTCCTTTGTAACTAACCCCTTCTTTAAGATCTTTGATAGTACCCATTCATAGGGCAGTAGAATGATGTTCCAATAATTTCCCTTCAGCAGCAGGAGACACACTGCTGTGTATTATGCCCTTTAGCTAAAAGAAAAATTGATTCTGTCATGTATACATTTATATCTCATCTATTTTTTTTCAAGGAAATTTTTAACTCTTCTTATGAGACCGAGGTAGGAAATAATAAACTACTGACATACATGACATGATTCTTCCATCTTGGGAAGACTGTCCACCTTGAGAAACAGGAAATTCATAAGCAAAGCTAGACAATGATTTGAGCTCTAGGTAGGCTTTTTACAGGCAAGCTCTGCTACATTTGGGGAGTAGGTTTTTCTTTAAGGAAAAAAAAAAGTTAGAGAACTGAATGCAACATATGTCAAGTGTTTGGAGTCTCTTACTTTCTGAATCCTGAAATTTGAAACAACCCAAAACATTTCTTCACAAACAGCCAAATTTTAATCCATGTGATAGTAAAAGGTCTATTATCTTGAGATAGCTGTATGTTCTCTCTAGGAGTAGGAGAGCCTTTTGGTTAATTCACTGGGCTAATCAGGCCATCTGGCTTCTTTTCCTGGACTGTCCTGTGTGATGTTGGCCATCTAAATAAAAGTCTGTTTCCCCAGCTTTCAGTATGAAAAACTGTGATAATAGTTACTTTTCCTCACCAAAGTAGAATAAAAAATCTAAAATGACAGTGCTTGGTGCACACACAGTTTGTAGCACTGAGCATTCCCTGAGTTCGGTAGAAAAACAAATGCAGACTGTATTAGTTTACTCATCCCAAAAGGTGGTCCAAAGACTTAGATTAAAAGTTTTGCTTACAAAAATGCCTTTTCAAGTCAAAGGAATCATTATTCATGGGATGTTGGGCACTGACTAACTTCCAACATTAAAGAAATAGAGCAAAAGTAAATAAAATATTCTGAAAAAAAATGTCTCCCTTTATTCGGTTACATTTTGAAATATGTAAGAATCAAATACTTTGAGTCAAAGAATACAGAATAATTTTTTGCAAATGAAACCAAATACTTACTTGGTGTGACAACTTCTAGCTTGGATTTAGATGAAGCTAATTTTAAAAAAATCCATTTTGAGGAGGTAAAAAAGGTAGTCTGATCAAGCACCCTGGTTAATAATTTTTTTCAAAACTTTCTCACGCTGACTTTGTCAGCATGAAGCATGTAACTCTGTCATTATAAAGGTTCTTTTCCTGAGAATATTTGCTGTGCTTGAGCCCTGCTACTGATTGAAAAACATTGTTAAACATTGCTACTACCTGATCTATAATTTTGATACTCCTGTTGTTTTGTGTTGGAGTTTTTGGCTTGGGATTTTTGGGGGATGGGTTATCAATGATTCTGCTTTCTATTACATGAAGGCAATGTACTCGTTCTATCTGCTTGCTCTGCTTAAAAACTTTATTTCTAAGCCTTCTCCATTTAATTCTAGGCATTATCCTCACTGAAAATTGAGACAAATGTATATTTTTTTTTTTTTTTTGCCCATATTAGTATTGTATTTAATGTAAAGAGCATTTACAATCCTTCTCTGCTCTGTTAGAGAAAGAAATTACTGAAGACAAAGATTGAGGAAAGGGATTGGGAAACTATGAAGCAAAATTGATCAGAATAGGGAAATTTTTACTATCTAACTGCTTTTCAGAAAAACGCTTGGGGTGGAAAACCTGAGCAAACTCGAGAAAATGTATTTGGTAGCATTGTCACATCCAATGCGAGTTGGATGTCTCATGTTGTTTCCCCTGGTAGTCTAGATGAATTGCATTTCCTGTGATTCCACACAACCTCTTGTCATGTTGAAGAGAAATCAGAAATCATGTGAGTTCCTGATCGCCACCCACTCTGGGAAGTTTTAGTCTGAATAATATCTAATCTAGTTTGGCTGATCAATGTCAAACAGACACATTTTTCGCAAAATCAAGAATCACTTAAGAAGGATGAAGGGAGGGAAGAACTATCCCCCCAAAACTCTACAAAGCACATTTTCTTTGATTGGTTTTCAATGGTAAGTTTTCATCCTTTTCAGTGAGGAATAAATAGACAAACATGTAGGGAAATGATGTAGAACACTTCTGTATGTGAAGACATGGACAAACCCCTGTTTTCCTAAGTGGAAACTCTTTTTTGTTGTAACAGTAGAGGAAATAGTGCTGCTGGGAAAGGAAGTGTACTTGATACAGAGACAGATCCTTAATCCAGGATAGGTTCTATGCTCTTAACTTGCATCAGGCCCATGTGTAACCCCCCTGACTGAGGACACCCAGCTGTATTGTTATCTTTTATAATAGTAGCACTTCATATTATCTATGAAGCAAAGTGAGTCAATTTTTTTTTTACGAACATATGTTTGATTATTTTATTTTGTCTTAGCATGTTAAACTTTAAAAAGCGTTTTAGAATTAATTCATTGTGAAACCCTGGGGGTAAGAACCACATGTCACAGGTAACCAAATTAGAAGTCCACGGGTTATGAGATCACAACCCCCTAGAGAAATATTTAGCAGTATGTTTACTTAATATCTAACAGCATGTGAAGTTTATTTATTAATATGCCTGCAGGTTTCTCTCTAATCCCACTTCTCAAAGATACTCACACACAGATAGAAAAGCCAGGAGGGGGTGAATTGCCCTGGTACTATTTCCATCTAATAGAATAATGTATCTTTTTAAAGAAAAAAGTTAGGGTGCAGTACATACCGTACTGACCTTGACCAAACCTCAAGTTCTGTTTTACACAGAAGCCTGTTGTGTGCTGTTTACAGAGAGCATAAAAGCGCATGCACAGCAACTTCCTCTTAGGGTTATGAATCTTTAAGTAAGAAGAAAATTTATTTTTTAACACAGTCAGAAGAGCAATTGCTTTCAGCTGAGCAATGAGAGAGAATTTCACCCCTCCTTTCTCACACTGTGCTTCAGTAATTGAGCTTAGTGAAAGGAATTCTGCAGGAAGGAAATTTTCGCCTCCCCTCCCTGTTAACAGTGGCCGAGCTCTGGTCACAGCGCCTCTCCCAACCAGGGCCAGCAAACAGAGGACCTGGTTTGGCTGACCCCATGCTGAGGGGCCAGGAGCTGCTGAATGCCCCCCGTTACCAGCTGGATGTCACCCATGGCCTTGATGGACTTGGAAAGCCTGTTCTGCACAGGGCTGATGAGCTGCAGAAGTTGGTCTGTCTGTATTTGAATTTGGCTTTGCTCCCTGGGACTTCTACTGTATTTTGCAGGCAACATTACTGATGAACCAAGGGTTGCTATTTAGTTTGGGGGGTCTTGCTTGCACTCCTGGACCTGTTGCTAACCCACTGATTTTTGAATGATTTTTATCATTCATGGAAATACTAACATTTGCTTCCTTAAAAAAGCATTTTGAGATTTACTGACAAAAAGTTTTATGGAAGACCAAGAGACCATTGATTACACTGATGAGGTACTATGATCAGTCTTTTGTGTTTGCCAGAGTAACTTCAGCCTTCTTGATCACTTAGTGTCCTATTAACACACTAGATCAAGGCACTGTTAAGAAAAATACTGAATCAACGCTATCCTTCCTTTCTCACCCAATCTATGCAGCAGATTGCTACCTTAAATGTTAATAGGTGACTGCCTGGACTTCCACTGAGTTTGTAATTATCGAGCTCATAATAAACCTGAAAATGAAAAGCTAGAGAGTTATTTTTATGTTCTTGCTAAAATGTCAAAGCTTCAGAAAGTTTTAGAAAATGTGGAGCTCTTTGTGTCTTCTGTGTCAGGGGCTATTACCAGCATAGGTGCAGAGACAATCCGGACACCTGCAATCTCCAGACAGATTCCATCAAGCTCCTATCTGTTAGAAGCTGCAGTGCTTGCATTTGGATTCAATATCTAACAATAATGTGGTATTTTATAAACATTAGTGGGCCTGATTTTGCACTGGTCAGCAGAGGTAAAAAATAGGTACTTTTGGAAAACAAATAAAAAAGGAATTGGAACTGTCTCAATAAATAGTGCAAATTGTAAATTTCCCAAAGATGCAGTCTTTTGCTCAGGCGTAAGAAAATAAAGCTGGCAATTACAATATTGAGGAATTGCTCCGGCTGCTTCTGCAGTTAAGGCCTAATATTTGCTTGACAATACCTTTATATTATTATGTATAGCATTATGTCCTTTTAATATATAGAGCTGCAGTTTCTTCTTTCTCTTGCATCAGAAAAAAATTACCCACTATCTCTGTACATGGAGTAAACCTGAGAATTTTCTGACTTTTTATATCAGTGCTGATATACCTCTTTTCCATACTGCTTAAAAGCATTAAAGTGGAATATTCCTGTTAAGAGAAGTATAGACACTTGTTTGAAAACTGGAATACTGATCTTAACAAGTCTTTTTCAAAAGCTTTTTTGGTATGATCTTTATTTAGGAATACGCTTCTGATTTTCCTTGACACTTGTTCCCCAAAACCACAAAAAGAGAATGAGCATTTTTTTACCCACAGAAGGTAGGAAATATTGAAGTTCTGAAACGTGGTTTCAAGGAATATAGTACCTTGTGCCCCTGAAACACCATTTTGATGAAAAATATCACTGTTGCTAAACACCTGTTTCAGAGTATGATTTTTGGAAGAGAATCTCAGTGAATATTGATGTTTAACTTATTACACACTACCCCACCTATAGAACTTGGTTTCAAACAGTATTGGTTTTCATTCAAATATATCTTGTGAGTGATGAATATATATTTTTTGAGGTAGATATTGAGAAACAGATAGAGCCACGTTTAGGTGTTTGAAAGCTCTGCTTTTCAGAGAAGCCAGACATTTTCTTTAGAAGCCTGTGGCTGCTGAGGGCATTTTGAATGTCCAAATTCGATAAGAGCCAATGCACATTGATTTGAGGTAGGATTTAGTCAAGTGTAATTCTAGAGTAAAACATGGGTGAATTACCAGCTATAGCATATTAATAGAGAAAAAGGTTGCAAACTCCATGTCTGTAAGAAAGAGTTGTAAGGATCTTCCTCTCACTTGTGATATGGCCTGGTCATCTTCTCATACATATTTGGTTTTCATGTGTGTGTAATTGTTGTGAGCCTACCCATTGTGCGGTTTATAATTTACCTTTTTAATATTTATTTGTAAATTGTGGTTCTCGAGATCAGTTTCTATGATAATCTGAGTTTGAACAAGTTTACAAGTGTTTGCAAATCTATCTTGCAATGATTATTGTGATGAAAGCTGACCCAGGCTGACTATGGTCAGTCCACCTTAGACAGCTTTAGTATTTGGTAAAGTCTGGTCTTCAATAAAAAGAAGCACGGATGAAGGAAGGGAAAATGCATGCAATGTCTACACAGGTCTGCTTCACAGGTAAATTAAATGTCTCTCAAGTTTTCCTCTTCCTTCACTAAAGCACAGCCCAATTGGTGCTCTATTTGACCAATGGTTTCTGACCTTTTTTGGTGAATATTCTGTGAAAGTATGTATTTTGTACTTTCACCTAGCTCATACCTATCCCAAACAAAATGTGGGCTTCTTGCCAGACATTTTTCCTGCTTTCTTAACAGAGGTACTGATCTCTGTAGTAAATACTACAGGCAGTTTTGTGTTGAGGATATGGACTAAGTTAATATTGTTAGGTGGTTTCTGAGCAGACCAGTCAAAAACAGACAGCAAGCACAACTCACAAGACTGATCATCCTCTTTGAACTGCTGGGGTGGCTGCATGTTTAAGCTATTGGTTGCTTTGAATTTGCACAGGAGATGGAACTAAAAGCTACACCTCAGACACTGACAGCTTGTATTACATCAGCATCTAAGGAAGTAGCAAGCAAACCTTTTATTCACAGTAAGTTAAATTTCTAATGAAGGCAAAATGCAGAGTCCTAACCAGAAACAATTTGGGGAAATTGTTTGTGAAGGAGATTGGAAAGCTCTTTTACCTTTTGTTTATAGATTACCTAGACCACCTAGAGCATGTGAAGTGTAATCCTATGGTAGATTATTTTCTTTTGGAAAAATACCTTAAAAATCTCAAAACTATAATTGACCTTATACGTGCAATCAACCTTAGGAAGCAAATAGAATTTGTCTCAAGGAACTTTCAGCTCAAACACAAGCATTAAGACCCCCTAGGTGGTCTGGAATTTCCATTTTCATGAGAAATTTCATTATTTCTACAATAGTACAAGAATCTTACTTTTTTTTTACTACTTTAGACTAGAAATTCTGAAATAGATATTTATCTGTGAATTCTATCTGGTTTTTTGTCATTTTGATTAAGGTACTTAATTATCCCCAATATTAGAATACTTTTTTTTTTTAACCTATCCAAATCCCTTTGCTTTGATAAAGTTCTACACTGAATGGCAATTTTCCATTATAGCACACACTAACAAGGATATCTGGAGTTTAGCTGTCTAATCCCCCTTTTTATTCCAGGTGAATTAATTCTCCCCAAATCTATCAGAATCATATAATTCCTATGGCAAACCAATAAGCTGCTTCTTGCTAGGCAATTTATGTTGCACAAAGACAAGATGGAGAGCATCAGGTAGGTCAGACTTCAGTATTGGATCAATATTGGTCTATACACAGAGTTCCTCTCTCTCCAATGTTTCTGTGTTACATTTTTTCTCAGACTTTGATATAGTTAGCAACAAATGGACATCAGATCTCTATTCTTAAATGTGAGTGTATGATTTACCTTGACTGAATTGTTCTCTAGATAAAAGGATGCAGTAGACCAATATGCAAATAGTACAGTCATTAAACCTCAGGTTTTTTTCTTTTGTGGCTTACAGCAACTATTATAAGACTATATCCTAATTCACTGCTTCAGGAGAAAAAGATCTTTAATAGTCCAAAATCATCACACTGACTTCACAGTGACTATGTGCAGACAGTAGGCTACTGAAAATACCTTTCTCAATGAGATGCTATAGTGAATTAATATTTCTAAGCAGCAGTGATACAGAGAATGATTAAAGAGAGTCGTCCTACTCTAAGTGAGATGGAGAGTGTCATTGTTAGTCTGGAATGCACAAATTATCATGGCATCCTGTAACTACTAGTGTATGGAAGCTTTACTCATCAGGTATTTCACAGAATCACAAGGTTGGAAAAGACCTTTAAGATCACCAAGTCCAACTACTCCCATCCTGTGCTAAACCATATCCCTAAGTACCGGATCTACCCTTTTTTTAAACGCATCCAGGCAAGGTGACTCAACCACCTCCCTGGGCAGCCTGTTCCAGGCCCTGACAACTCTTTCAGTAAAAAATTTTTTTTCTAATATCTAATCTGAACCTGCCCTGATGCAGCTTCGTGCTATTTCCCCTTGTCCTATCACCTGTCACCTGGCTGAAGAGATCATGACTTACCAGAGTTTGTAAGAGTCTGTTTAGTTTTGGATTGGCTTGAGGTTTGGTTTTTTGGTGGTTTTTTTCTGAACATCCAAAAGCTTTGCAAACAATGGCAATATCTTTTCTTGAACTAAATGACAACATTGGACAAAATTATACTGAACTAGAAAAGATATTTTTTCCAAAAAATCTGTTGATAAGTTGATCAATTCTTCCTATAAAACTGGTCACAGATTATGACAGCAGTTCTACTGTTTTAAAATGTATCAGTCTAAAACCTGCCCTGCCAAATGTGTTGGCAGATCCAAAATAGTTGATATTTGGTCAAAAAGAAGTCTACATTAAGTTATTTCCAAAAGTGGGAGCGTTAACAATGAATTGTGTTTACATTTCATAAATTTTCAGTTTTCATGTTACAAAATCCCCAGATTTTTCTTCAAAAACAATGAAAGGTGTGGCAAAGTGCTGGAGTTTTTGAATTAGCTGGTGAATAAGCAAAATTTCAAAAGAAGATATTTTGCTATGTAGCAAATACTTTGTAAGTTTATTTTCCAAGTGCATTTAAGCTTTAATTTTTTATGATAAAATGTTATGCAAGACTTAACAGAACATTCCTCAGTGTAGTTTACGCAGTTCAGAAGCGAGATAGCTGAATTACCTCCTACTGTTCTCTGTTGTAGTTGCACACATTTATACTACACCTACTTTAGACTTTAAGGTCTTAGTACAGCAGTCTGCTGTTAAATTGTGATATTCAAATGGAAACAGTCAGTTGTATTAGAGAGGGCAAGGTTTACAACTGTTGTAAAGATGACGATATTTTAAAAGGTGTGACATATGAAATAGATACTAGTGCATTGTGAGCAGTTCTGGATAATTTAACTGAAGTCAGTAATCACAATTTCAGGGGTGAATTTTGTCCTGATTTGCAGCATAAATAAGAGCTGCTAGGAAGCTTTCTTGTCTACCCATTTTCCAAATATTTCTGCTTGGGGAAATAAAAACAGGAGGTTCAGGTGTCTAAACACAAACGCCTAATGCTATTTCAGGTGCTACAGGCCATGAAGGACACCTACATATCAGTGGTATATGCCCTAATGTAAACTTGGAGACGTGCATCCTTCCAGACTGACTGCTGGAGGGTTTGTAGGGTACCTTAAGACGACTAAAATGATGCTAAAACAGGTTGAGGCAGTTGAGGCCAACCCCAGGTTTCTGACTGTGACAGAGCTTACATCTTAACCGTGGGCTTCTGAGGCCATGATCTTTTCAATTAATTATCTACATGCCTGTATACCAAATGTTTGGAAGAAAAGTTGTAAAGTAATTTCAAAGTATATGTATAGATGCCTGACTTTATATGCTCCTTCTAAATTCTTTCAATAACTTCTCCTATTAATTTATAATTTGATCTGCTTTGATTTATTTTTTAAAATTTTCTTTTTTTCACCTTTGATTACCACCAAAGTGTTCATGGCCCTGGGCTGGACATGAACGCGAGGAGGATGTCCTTGCAGGAAGCCCAGTATCCATTGATTATCCTTGTGCTATGCCAGCAGAAAAGGAAAATTATTCGGTCCTCATATTTGAAACATAGTTAAGGCAAGATAAGTAATATGGCTCACCAAAGTCTGTATGTGTAATGGATTGTAACCAAGGTCCCCTGACACTGAGTTTGTGGCTTAACCACAAGACCATTGTCTTCTATTAAAGAAATGTTAACCTCAGAGAAGTGAAGGAGTCTATAAGCTTTATTATCTTTCAATGTCTGGCTTAATGAGCTGTGGTGTCTGATTTTCAGTAAAGAGGAAGGCACCATGGAGGAGCCTGCAAAGCAGCAAGAGACATGGTTTAAACACTGCTTTATTTTTGTTTCTTATTAGTGGGTAGAAATGGTTAGATGAGGTGCTAACTTGGGAGAGAGTATTTCCTCAAGCATTTTTCACATATCTCCATCCAATATCCATCTTGCTGAACAATCAATATTCTTATAACAAGTCCTAAAATTGTAGAATATTAAAATAAAATTTAAAAAGTCAGTAAGGGCAAGGAAAACATCCTTATGATTAGAGCTGAATGTTATCCATCACTAATATCAGCGTCTTTCCTTATAGGCACTGAAAGTATCTACTTACGGTCTAGGGTTTGTTGACTGCTCTCTTCAGCCCTCTTAGTATCATCAGCTTGAACAGAGATGTTCTACCTCAGAAGCCAGAGGAGTCCACAAGGAGTAAAAAGTGACTGAGAGTTGGCACAGTTTACTTGCTGTTAAGGAAAATTATTTTTAGATTCTTCGAATCTAACGTTACCTAAAATGGGCTTGCCCTCTAGTGTCAGGAAACCTGAAAGATGATCTCATTTTTATTGGTTTTGTCTCTCAAGAAATATTCTTTCCTATTTCAAGTGGTGGAGCTGCTGCTTTGCAATCTGTGACTTGCCAGGTCAAACTTAAGCAGAGCAGACACCTTGGAGGGGGTGACTTCTCAAACAAAAGCTGGCAAGTACTATCTCTCTGCCAGTGAAATTTAAGGGACTTACCATTTTACCACACTGGTGGTTACCGTTATTTTAAAAAATCTCTTTAAAAAGTCTCTAAGTGAGGAAAAACACCAGAATGTGAGTCTGCTTCACGTTTGTGTGATTAGAAGCCAGTTGGTATCAGGTTTAAATCTCTTGTGTAGAAGAGATGCCATATTAATGCTGGCAGTAAATAAGATTAAGGACTTTAGGGGACATCGATGCTTGGTGGGCGTGGTATAAAAACATAGGACGATAATGATATTACAGTTTGACTTAGGGTGCCTGTTTACAGCTTGTTGTCTTTAAACATCTCCTTTCTCCTCCTCTGGAAAGAGCCCAAAACAAAAACTCCCAGAGTTAACGAGAGAAGGAATCAAACCAGAAAGTGCAAGCCTAATCTAACTGAAGAAACACAAGATGCTTCCTGGCTGATTTTTGTGGCACAGAACAAATGAAAGCCTCAGCAGGTTGAACGTCCTCCATTCTGCAGAGCAGGTGGGTATAGGACAAGTAGGAGAAAGTGGGTCCTTTGCTTCATGGGCTGGAGGTAGGGGTAGTGATCTGAAGACTGGGGCCAGAAGGGCTATGTGACCCTGAAACCATGCAAGAGACCACAGAAAACATGTCTGAAGACCTAAGTTTGTGAAAAAAGACTTGGGTCCCATCCTTAACTTGTGTGAATTTTTCTTTGTGGACTGCACGTTTAGTCATCATGACTCCACTGGTTGGACTGACCTTGTCTCTGTGCAAAGGCTTCTGAGTGGAGGAAAAGGTGTTGCAGCAAGTGATAGAAAAAGGTAGCCAAATAAATGAGAGTCCTAAGGCAACACAATTAATGAGCTGCTGTTTTCTGCAGGCTTCCAGCAAAAGGAATGAGAGAGGAGGTGTAGGAGATCAATTCCAGTGAAGGATGATCTGCACTTTCTGTACCGTTGTTAGTTTCTCTCCATTGGGCCTTTATATTTCCAGCTTACCAGCTAGCCACTTCTCCTGCCCTTGCCTTTATGGTACTTTCTGCCTGTCAGGTAGCCTGTGTGAGGGTCTTCAGAAGGGCTGTGAGCAGTGGCTGATGATAAATTCCCCACACCTGGGTTCCCATGAAGTCATAGGATGAGTATTAATGGTGTTGGACAGTATATGTGTGATTAATAGTGTATTTGCCAAAACGGCTGGGAAGGTTGTTATAGGGGAGGAAAGGAATTCTGCAAATCTATAGCAAATTTAAATAGAAACTGCCAAACTGAGTTGTCAAATTTGGGAGAAGAAAAAGGAAGATATAAAAATTATTTTTCTACTTGTGATGCAAGGTCTTATTTCAGAAAGGATGAAAAAAGAAAAGACTTAAAAAAGAAAAACCAGCTTCTAATTTCTAACTGGCACTTAAAAAGTTATCTTCAAGTGAAAACCAGTAAATTAAAAAACTAAATAAACAAACAAACAAACAATCAAAAAAGTATTGAAACCTTATAATAGGTTACAACCAAATGTTTAAGGTTGAACAAAGTGGATCAGAAGACCAACATTTCACAGAAGTTGCCAAAATAAGGGAGATGAGTTCACACTCTGGCGTGTTTTATTCTGCTTTGGCATAATGCATCATTAGACCAATGCTGATCTATGGAACCAGCAGGGCTTACAGTAGGCAAGGTCACAAGAAAATGATGTTCTATGCTCTGTAAGGTAGACAAAGACCTGACTCAAAACCCTGGATCCCAGCTCTTCCCTTTTCATCCTTTCTTCTCCTTTTCCTCTACCTTATCTGTTTTCTTCCTTTCTGCAAATCCTCCAGTGTTTCAAAGCTTCAGTGTCCACTTTTTGTTTATTCTATTTTAGCCGTGTTTTGAAATCTGACTTATTTGAGAATGAGGAAAAACATGTGTTATATTCATTAGCATGTTTAGTCACAAGAAGAATTTGTTTGATAAGAAAATAACAGAACAAAGACCCCCAAATCTTCTCACAAAACACGTTCTGAAAAATGTGAAGTTTTAGTCTATAATTTAATTTAGATAATTTCTGATCAGTTCATTTTGCTTATGGCAAAACTTTGCTATACAATGTAAAACATAAAAATACATTTATCTCATAAAATCTCATTAAATATCTGCTGTTGCATCAATGTGTTTGGCATAATGTGAAATTCTCAGATGATAAAAATTAAGATATCTAAGTGAAATAGTTTTATCTTTTTGAATTTAGTCATCTCAGTGTTGAAAGGATCAGTATCTACTTCTCTAGTTTCAAACCCAAACAATATTTTAAAATAGCATTTCTCTGCAATTTAAAAAAAAATCAAATTATATTTTTGCATTGGAAAATGGTTCTATCAAAGAAATTTTTTTTGAGATCAGTTCAGCTTATAGGCTTATCATTGACTAGACTGAGGCCTGTGAAGGGGAAGGAACAGCAGGAGGCCTGGTTCATTTGCGTCAAGCGTGTGTTACAAGATGTCCATAATGCCTGTTTGTTTGCCTAAGATGCGAATGCTGTCCCCTGCCTCTATGCAGTCAGTCTGAAACATCTAGTCCAATAAATTAAAACAAAACAATGAGCTGAATCTGAACCAAGTTTTGCCTACCCGCATTATCTGTTCTCACCACTCCTGTAATAGTAATGAGTGCTATTACCATGCAGTTTTTGAATTAAATTAAGAGATTCATTTGAAACTACTTATTTTCTCTGTGCCTATGTGAAATTCATCATCTTCCTTGCTCTAAATGGCTTAGTGTTTAACCACGGGCACATCTTCCCTGTTAAGCCATTGTTTTAGAAATATATATTTCTAATTCCTTTTCTTCTTATATGATCTTGCTACATTTTTTTAATCTGTCCATGTTTGTTTATTTTTTATTTGACATTCAATGAATTTGCTCTAGCTCTGTCTTTTTAGTACAGGCTGATGTTTTATAACGTATTGATTCCCAATATTTTAAACTGACCCACTGTTGATATGAGGATCACACTGGGAAGTAAGATGTTTACATCTCACTATGAATAGCAGATAAACGAAATAATAAAGGTTGTCAAAAGCTGAGAAATAAAGTACACTGGGTTCTTGTTTGCTCTCAAGGATATATGGCTGTGCAGCTCAGAGCTAGCAAACTTCAGAATTCAAGGCAAGTAATTATGGACTCAAGTTTTCTCTTTAATTCTTTGGTTTTTTAATAAAAGGAAAATAATGCAAGACTTCAGGACTATAATTTATCCACAATGTTGCATGAAAATAGTGACTTTACCAGTGATTTTCTCCTATAGCTTTCCAGGTAGTTCCTTTATAAATAATCCATATTCTAACGAGCACATAAATGAAGCAAACTTAACTTTCTTTCCTTGTTGTATTTGATTCTGTTGACTAATTAGAGACTTAGAATATGCAGAGATATTGACACAGGTTTTTACTGGTTTACCTTACAACTTTCTCACATATGAAAGCATTATTATTTCTTTTAAACTCTCCTTTTAAATTGCAACCATTTCCTTTTTAGCTTAATTTCTTCTGGTATTTACTGCAGTAACATTAATCCTGATGAACTCATCTGGTATTTAATTTTGATGCAATTTCATATATACTGTTTGTGAATTAAAATACTAATTTTGTAGACAGTGAAAAATTATTTACTGATTATAGCACAACTCTGTGTGTGTGTGTGTAGATATAGATATATTGTATACATTAACGGTGACATGTAATTTAAATCTGCACATTTTGCATTATTCAGTAGTTGGATGCCAGCTGCTTTTCTTTTGTACTTTGTGATTAATTTCATTGTCGGTAGATTTTATGTTTCTGAAGAGTCTTTCACAGAACCTACACAGGATTCAATGAAGAGAATATGAATACCCAGTTGTCAGTGGTGTTTTAGTCTGATCTACAGCACTAAAGTTCAATGGTCAGAGTTATAGGATAATGAGGGAGGACGAAAAAAAATGAACTGTGGCATTATTTTCAAAGAATACTTGATTGACTTTTATCACATAACTGAAAAGAATTAATCCTCCCCGTCACCCTTTTTTCTTTTTTAATTTCCACTGCAATAGTTTGTCTACTTAATGGAAACAAATGCAAGGTAGAGGAGTGCTTTGTCTGAATTTGCATGTGTGTTTTTCAATGCAATGGGAGAGGCATCTTCAACTCTGAAAAGCATGTAGCTGCTGTGTGCTTTTAAAGAGTTTAAATGCTGGAGTTTGCAAGCTTGTTTTATATGTATTGTCGTCTCGTTTGCTTGATCAGGACCACTTGAAACAAGACAATGTGGAAACAAAAAGCAAGAAGTAGTAAGCATAGTGGAAAAAAAAATTGCCGCTCTCAACCACTACCAGCAAATACGAGTTCTAAAGTTCTGTCATTTGTGTTTGTTTTTTAAAAGCAATTCAAAAAGCTACAAAATTTTGGAGCACTCTAGTCAGGGAAGCTGCAGGTAGAATTTATACTCCATTTCTCAAAAGACGTAAATTCCCCTTTTTTGTAAAGCATTAAGTCCCTCCCTTAATTAAGCCTTCTGGGGTTTAAATGTGTTGATCTCATTTTAAACTGAGCTCAGCACAATTAGACACACTGAGAAGATAGCAGATAATCAGCACATACAAAAACATTTCAGACATAAATGCTTCATCCTGCCAGGCCCAAAATTACTCTTTCTTTTTTTATTTTTTTTATTGGGGAGGGGGATGAAGAGAAGAGAGGAAGAAAAAAAAATTGATTATTTTCAGCTCGTCATACATCTCATTTGTAGTGGGTCAGACCTTCCCCATTCACAATTACCACTAGTTAATCTTATCAGAGAAAAATTCAATTACATTTATCAAGGTTATTCCATACACTCAAGTTATTGCCTCAGAAAAATCAGGTTTCAGTGTTAAGAATGTTGGCATTGTGTATGTGTATGGGGTTTGGCTTTTATTTCCCCCTATCTTTAAAAAATAAATAATTAAATCCTGCTTTTACACTGACGTTACTAATATATAGTTATAATAAAGTAATATTTGACAGCTTTGTAAAAGGGATCATTAATACATAGATTATGGAAGTTTAGGAGGGAGGCTCATAACTGTTAATAGACTTCAATTCTCAGCCTACACTGACATTTTAAAAAATCTAGTTTCAAATTTGATAACAGATTACCAGCTAGGCTGGGAGCCAGCCACCTGATTAAGGCAATTTAAATGCTTGCAAAGTGGTGAGATTAAAATCAAATAAGTGCCGATTTTTTCCCTGCTTCACTTATCTTTCCCTGGATTCGTTCCTTAACTACCAGGTGGCAGAGGACTCTGGGTAATTTTCCTCTGCGCCAATTACCCCAGGATGGTTTTTAGGGTGAAGCAGAATAATTACTGCACTATCAATCCAAAATGGGCTGCTTAATGTGTTTAAGAGAGATTTTGAGCCTTAGCAGGGAGGCTGCCTGAAGCGTGCTATGCTTGTGGTGCCAAAGCCCGCTCGGCCTGCTCGGGTAGTTAACTGTTCGCAGAGAAGGCAGCACACACCCAAGGTGAAAGAAAACAAGGAAAACTCCTGGGAAGCTGTGGGAAAGTTAATGAGCTGCTTCCAACGCGTGGCAGGCTGCAGTTGCAGGTGGCTGACAAAGCTAGGCAGGTTAAGAAAATAATATTTATCATCCAGCTGCCAGGACCACCTTTATCAAAAGTCTTTCTAAAATCCATACAACACGCAGAAAAATGGTGTTTGAAACAACAACAAACAACAACAGAAAGAAGTGCGAGGCAGGGGAGAAAACAGGGAGAAAAATGCATTCAATGAAGCAGCCATATCCTTGTTGGGTCATTTGCAAAGCATTGTAGGGAAGCTGATCTGATATGAGGACACATTGATTTTCATTTCTTTTTTTCTTTATTTCCACTCACCCCTCCCCCCCCCCCCCCCCTTCACCTCCTAAATAGGGGGAAGAGATGGGCTTCTGATTGCAGGGGAGAAGGGGAGAGCCAGGGCTGGTGTAGGCTCTGCCATGGGTTCTGACCTGCCTGGTTAGCACCAGCCCGCATGTAAAGGTCCTCTGAGGGAGGGGATGCCTTGCAGAAGCCTGGCCTCTGCTCGCTTCTGCGCAGCTACATCCTCCCATTGGTTTTAATTGGTGCTGCGCTGTAAAACGAGGTGCTCTCCAGATGCTCCCCCATTGATGCTCTCTAGATGGGAGCCAGCTACCATCCCCCTAATCCTGGGACTGCCAGTGAAAAATTTGGCAGTAATTACCCCGCTTTACAGCTTTCTCCCTGTACAACACAGAGAAAGTAACACTTGGCTAAGCCACGGTATAAGAAATAACTCGTTAATTATTGGTTCATTAAAGCATTTGAAGATCATTGGAGGAAAGGCAATACAGAAAACCTCAAGTGAGAGGTGAAGAAGCGTTATGTTCTGTTATCAAACTGGTGTGTGGTGGGGGAGGGGCGGAAGAAGGGAGCAAGGCTTAAGCTCAGCTGAGACTCTGAAATGACATTACTAAATAGTATACTGTAGCAGCCACAAATTAAGTATTATCTTCCATCTGGTGACTATGCACTGGATTTCTTTAATTATTATTATCTGAATATAAATTGTGAGTTTTAGCCAAGAATTCTAGAAGGTTGTCCTTAGAAACAGAGAGATAATTAAAAAAAACCCAACATTATTATTTGTGAAAGGGGTTGCTGCTGCTGCTTGCCTTTCAGTGATTTGCTTACACACAGTTTTCCATATGATCTCTACCTACTTGATGTACAGAGCTTCTTTATTATTTGATGAAAAATTGATCTGTGATTTTTATTTAGCAGATGGTTTGGATAATGTGAGTTAAAATGTTGAGCTTTCAAGAGAAAGTCTCTATTCTTAAATTGTTTCAAGGTGCTCAGTGACCTCAAGTGGACTTCATTAAATATCTGGTGATTTTTAGGTATATTTGAAGATGTTAATATCTTCCAGGAGCACAGGGTATGGTTGAGCCCATGCGCTTGTGACTGGGGATGTGTATCTTACAGGCTTCTATTCTGGTTCAATTTCCCATGCAAAACTGATTTACCTGTGCACCCGGCCTCAGCTGCCTTCCTCCAGTAGAACGATGCCCTCCCAGGAGCAGGAGGAGTGGAGGGAAGGAAGGTCAGCTCTCTGATTTAGATGCCAATTTTTAAGCTGACCCTGTTTTAAATCACAGGAGCTTCACCTGCCACAGAAAACCTGTTCATGTCCATCTCAACAGATGTGACAGTTTATGCGGAAGTGTGTCTTGTAAGACACATGCAATCCATTTAAAAATTATCACATGAAACCATATTTACTTCAGAGGCCTGTAATAATTACACCTTCACTTGAAAAATCCCTAGGACTTTGGCTGCTGTGCCACAGATTTATACTCAAACATTTTCATTTGATGCGCAAAGTGTGAAGTACTCTTTAGTGGCAAGACAATTATCTGATTCTACTAATAAATGAATGCACTAGTAGTCATTTTTAATTGAACAATTATAGGATATTGCACTGTCAGTTGATTATAGAAGTCATTTCATAAATGTCAAAAATCTCTTTAAACGAATTATGGAGCTCCAAAATAACTCCAGCAATCAGACAGCAATAACACAATAATCTGTTTACCCTGTTGTCAGGCAAACTACCGCCATATTTTATTTTTTTTTCTTTTTGAGGGGGGACTGAATCTTAAGGATTATACTCCTGCTCAGGCTGCGTCAACTACCAAGACTTTGATTAATAGAGATTGTGAGTGTTGTCAAGTGCTCTGACATGTATTAAATGCAAGAGAAATTAAAGTTGTTTTAGAAAGATGTCAATAGCAAACAGGAGGACAGTTCTCTTTGAGAGAAGAAGGTGTAAGTCTGAAAGGTGCTCCTAACATGTTCCTGTTTGCAGATGCTTTGGTTTGCTTCAATTTTTATTTTGGCGCTGAACACAACACTTTTCTTTCTGTTATTACATGATAATGTTCCCTCTCCTTTCCGCGTTGTATGTACAAATGGTAGGCTTAGACACAAAAACAGACTGGGTCTGCATCTATCTTTGAACACCTGTGTCCATGAACATTATTCACACTATTTTTTCCTGCCTACTCGTACAAATGAACACAAGAATTTGGCTCACAGGTATTTTCTTCCCTAGTGAATTCATCTATTTTCTGCCTTGTACAAGGGTGACGTATAATAGCCCCAAGGGAAATTTAGGTAGGGATGGGTTGCAGGTGTACCAGAACAACTACTCTGGCCAGGGGAAGGTGAACAGAGAGCATCAAAATAAAGGAGATTGGACGGTTGCTGTGAAGAAGACTTGACCCATCTTTGGTTTACTATGAGATAGAAGGGAGTATTTTATGCCTTTTCCTTTTTAGTCAAAATTACATTAACGTGACTCAGTTTTGCTCATAGTAAGAGCCCTTGAAATTAAAATGCAGGTAAAATGTAACCCAAAGTAGGATTAAATATAGTTTGAAAAGTGTTCCCTTTCTGGAGGTTTTAGGCGTGTAGGTACAGTGGAGAGAGGTGTTTTCTTTCCCTGTTTTAGATGCTAAAGTCCAGATACCTTTAGTCTAAATAAATTTAATGGGAATCCACTGCTTGAAACTGTTTCTGGAAATCTGATGCTCAGATCAATCTGGTCATCTCAAAACGAGCGATCCTGAAGTAGCGGGTTGTATTTTAGGGCTGATGGTAGTACAATAGATGTGCTGCTGATATACAACAAAGTCTTTAATCCCTTTTAATCCTTAGCACTATAGAAAAGATACCTGCAGTTTTGGGTCTGCTTCTTGGTGTATTCGTGTTTTCAGATGCTGAAAACTTATATTCTGTGAAATCAAGCTTAGAGTGTAAACGACAAGAATAAGGGATTTTTGGTCACAAATGGTTGTAGAAATATCCAGTCCGGAATCATCACCATAGGAGGAGAAGAACAGGGGCCCTCTGTATTGTCTGTGCCTCATGGAGTAATCCTCTGCCAGCCCTGCATGAGCTAGCACAGAGGGTAGTTTTGGGAGTGGAGCCAGAAGCATTATGCAGATTCGGTGTCATAATCATGCTATGCAAGCTAGGTACGCCTGTGGCTGTGGCCATACTTCCAGCTCAGAGCTGGCAGTAGTGATACTGGGGTATATTTTCATATTGACCTCTTATTCACATTTCCCACATGAGGACTGCTTATTGGGATCAGATGCTTAGGGACTAATAGATCTGAGGAAATGCCCACACGTAGGGTTTGATTGCTGGAGCCTGCGATGGATAAAAATGAATACTATTGCTCAAGTGCAGAGCTGTAAGTCAGCAGTACTGCAATGGTTTGGAAGCTGGGAGCTCTACGTTCTCCATACCTGGCCCTTTGGGCTGACTACTCTCTAAATAATAAATCCAAATGTTATTTCCCTATTAGTAGGGCAAGGCATGTACAGGAGAGATTACATCCCTATTTGCTACATGGTTCCTGAGGTTAGTGCATCTATGTTGTAAAGCGTTGTTATACTGGCATCAAAGGATAGAATGGTCTGAAGCATTTGGTTTGAAAAAACAGAAAACTGAAAAGGAGTAAGAATAGTCAGAGTTTCATATGGGAACAGCAGATAGCCAGCACTAATATTTATTTAACTCTTATTGTGAGGCTTTTGATTTACAGTTAAGGCAATTTCACAGACTTAAGGTGAGCTGGATGGCAGTTTGATTGGTGGAGATGTGGCGGTAAAAACTGAGGATCTGCTTCTTCCCTTACTTATATGTGGTGACACAGGTGTATCTTTGCCAGGTCTGTGCCAATTCTTGCATTCACTTTGTTCTGAATTTAACTGACTACACAAAGTGCAAGGCAGTCAAGAAGCCCCCTCTGACATTTTTAATTGGCATTGAATTTAAGTCCTCACCAATTATTCTGCTTTAAAGGCAGCTTTATTCCTTAGAACTGCCGTACTCTTGCAGGGATCCATCCCTGGTATCTGTCTTGGCTAGTAGGATTAAGCCCTTATGGCTAGTAGGTGGCTGAAACCTTACCATATGCTGCTGGTAGACAGCAGCAAAGCTTTACCCTGTGATAAGCATACTAAAAGCAATCTGTTGGGCACTTTTTTTTATATAATACACCAGCACGTGGTTAATTGACATTCATATTATTAAACTAACTTGTAAATAATGTGATTCTCTCAGGAATCACATCAGTTACACTGTGGGTAAGTCTAGATTTCAAAGGTGCCACAGTGCCTCATTCTGTGTTGATGGAATTGAACAGCATTAACCTTTTCACTTACACTAACAAAGACAAGTTAAGACAAGATGTGCTATGACTACTGCACATCTATGTTTTCTTTTTGCCCAGGGCCCTGTACAATTACCCAGCACTTCAGAGCTAATATTGGTTGGATGTTTACCTTCCCTCCCCTCCCCCTTCAATATTTCTACAAAATGACAGGCTCATTGTTTGACAAAAAAATGAGTTACATAATAAATATATTATTTTCTTTTTAAAAAAGAGTAAAAAGATATTCTAGACACTTACAAAGAGATCTATCAATGAGAAAAACACAGAGACTTTGCAATACAGTTCAGCTAACATCTTTCCAATATAAACCATTCTTCTGTCATTCTAAATTCCATACTGCGTATAATAAATATAGTATTGATAGCAATGAAACTCCATGCTGTGTGTGTGTATATCCCAGAAAATAAGGAAAAAACCCCCATCATCCTCAATTTTTACAGACAAAGAAACCTGTTTTATTTATCTCTTTTAACATGCAGGCACTTCACATGTATGCAACTAATTAGTTCAAATATTATCTTTATTACTTGATGTTAGCCTCAACTGTGGTACTGAAGAACCTGTCTGAGAACCTAGTGATAATGCTACCCTGTCCTGAGACACCAAAGATTTCAAAATAATGCATCTAAAACTTAGAAAGGATACACGTATGCAAGCTGCAGTGATTACAGGACTGGATCCTTGGCATCAAGTACATGCTTCAGCTGCTATATAATTTGCTTTAGAAGTGAAAGCTTCCAAAAGAAGCAACTGTAGAATAACCTGCTCTCTCCCTCTCTGTGGTGGAGAAACAAATATGGAAAATGGAGCGGAAGCACAGAGAGAATTGTGTCTTCCTGTAAGTCACATAGCAGTTGCACAGTGGCCAAGCCAGGAACAGAAAATTTATTCTCTGACTTACTGTATTATCTCTATCAAACCTGGCAGATTTACAGATGGGGGATACTCACAAACTTGTTGAGACCTGACTTGTTTGGCATATGTGAGATTGGTAACTTATTTTTTTTTATCTTACCTTCCACAGGACACTATCTCACATATTCACTAAAGGCAGAGCAGCACTTATGATGAGCTTTCTTTCACTTAACTTTAGGCATCTAGAAAGTAGGTGTCTATCTTTGTGGGACTAAAATTTTCCTGCTGTGGACAACAGGCAGGAACACTGGTTCGGCTCATACAGTTACACTATAAAAGAGTCTATTTTTCTCTCTTGACCTATAGAAATTCCAGACAACTGCTTCTGATGTGAATGTCTGTATTGTAAATACATCCCACCCCTTATTATCAACATTCTTAAAAGAATCGGCTTAGAAGAGAGAATACAGTCTTGATCATTTGTGAATTAGCACAGTAAACCAAGAAATAGTTCCTTAGATAATTATTGAAATATTACATCACAAAATCTTGCACAGAAGATAGCCATGCATATTCTAGGTTTACCATTGAATGTCTTTCATAAACACCAACCCATCTGCCCAAATCTGGGATGATATAGCATACAGTTTACATAAAATTCACATAGATTCCACCAATTTTCCCTGATAAAACTAGGAACGCAAAATGTTCTTTCAACTCAGACATGGATCAACCTGTGTGAATTTCTGCTACAGAATATAACCTAGTTATATTCTAGTTATGATATGTCATGACTGTCATCTAAAACTGGTCAAAATTTTATTAGGTCTACGATGGTAAAAGCGATGAGAAGAGAGATGGCAATGGTCTAATGGTAGATAAATGCAAGATAGAGACTTCGTTGCTTTTGTGGGCATCCTTGAAGAACCCATTTTTTCACTTGGTAGTCAGTTTTGTGTGTAAACAGTAAACATGAATGTATGCTGGTTTAATGTGCTGTGTAGATTCAGCCTTAAAAATCATAATTACTGGAGTTTATGCTTATGATATTTCTCCTTACCCTTCCGTACTGTCTTTGCACGATTAAAAATCTTTACTGAGCTGAGAGGTTTGGGAGCTTTATTTGGTTCTGGGTTGTTTTTTGTTATGTTTGTTTGTGGTTGTTGGTTGTTTGGGTTTTTTCCCCCTCTTTTACCTACAAACTTCCCACTGGTTACAAATACACTTGGAAATAGATGTCCTGCATTTCTCATCATAGGGAATGTGGTATAGCCTTTAGGTTTTTTGTGCAGTAGCATAAGTACCACATCTTAGGTGAGTTGAAACATAAACTCAGGTTAGTTTATGCTTTGTTTCGTTGCTGTTTGTCTTGTAAGACTTCATTAAGGTCTAGCCAACTGACTGTTAAAGAAAGTGGAGCATGTGACTAATGTGATGTAGTAAAATGGTTCTTTTTCTTTCAATCCAAAAGCTGGATTATCTTTCCCTGACTCTGAGTTCCATCTGCACTCATCCCCCAAAGGTTTGGGTATGGCCATGTTGGCAGGCAGAGATTATTGATGGCAGTAGGCCTTAAAGGTGGGAAGATGTTCAAGTGAAAGAGAAGTCTTTAAGGGAAAAAACATTCCGTGAGCTTGATTTTTCTGCAGCCTAAGTCTCTGGCCTATCCAGATCTCCCTCATGTCTCTGCTGATCTCAGGACAAGTGGAGTGTTGTGATGAGGTGAGGCTTTATTTCTTTGAAGATATTCACTATGCTTTCTAACAACAGGGTAGAATGAGATGGAAGTAATTTACAGGATAGAATTTTGCTGTTATGTGGCTGTGGGCTAGATTAAAAATGGAATAAAGCAACTGTCTCCACTCAATGCCTACATGAAGATCAGTGGTGAGTGGTGTTCCTCAGGGGTTGGTACTGGGACCGGCTCAGTTTAATATCTTTGTTGACAACAAGGACAGTTGGGTTGAGTGCACCTTTAGCAAGGTCCTGGCACCTGGGTTGGGTAACTCCCAAGCACAAATACAGGCTGGGCAGAGAATGGATTGAGAGCAGTGCTGAACAGGACTTGCAGGTGCTGGTGGACAAGAAAGCCCAGCATGTGCCATCGATGTACACTTGCAGCCCAAAAAGCCAGCTGTATCCTGGGCCACATCAAAAGCAGTGTGACCAGCAGATCAAGGGATGGGATTCTGCAACCCCTAATCTGCTTATCTGAGACCCTTCCCCAGGTACTGTATCCAGCTCTGAGGTCCTTACTACAAGACAGACATGGACCTGTAGGAGCAAATCCAAACAAGGACCACAAAAGATGATCAGAGGGCTGGAGCACCTTTCCTGTGAAGACAGGCTGTGAGAGAGTTGGGCTTGTTCAGCCTGGAGAAGAGGGGGCTCTGGGGAGACCTTACTGCAGCCTAAAGAAGCCTTCAAGAAAGCTGGAGAGGGACTGTTTACAAGAGCATGTAGTGATAGAACAAGGGTTAATGGCTTTGGTAGAATTAGATTAGACATTAGGAACTCATTCCTCTCTATGAGGGCGGTGAGGCACTGGCACAGGTTGCCCAGAGAAGCTGTGGCTGCCCCCTCCCTGGCGGTGTTCAAGGCTAGGTTGGACGGGGCTTTGGGCCACCTGGTCTAGTGGAGGGTGTCCCTCCCCATAGCAGAGGGGGAGGAACAAGACCATCTTTAACCCAAACTGTTCTATGTTGGTTCTGAAATTGCTGTTGTGGATTATTTTTCTTGAAGGTGCCACATTAGGACTGACATCAAACTGCATTGCTTAAGATGTAAGGAAGAAATTTTTGAGAATACCTACAGGCATTTTAAAGTTAAATATCTAACTCTTTGAATTTTAAAGTTTTCTCCTATTAATTTGGCACTTCTTCCCCTCTCTTATGGTAACCATAGCACAATAGAACTCTCGTTAACAAGGCATAGAGTTGTACAGAGTTCTACCTCCACCGACCCTTGTATTTCGGTATTATTTTGATCTAATTCAACTTTCTTGATTCCAGCAGGTTGTTGATAGAATAACAGATTTAAATAAACACCTTGTCAGTTCAGGTATGGATGTAAAATTGGATAGCATTCAGGATACAAGTCTTTTTGTACATTTTTGTGGGGGAAAAAAAAAAAGAGGATGCCATTCTGGAAATGGTGAGGGAACAGTCAAGAGGAGGAAAGACTTGGAGATGGTGCTGGAAAGGAGAAACAAGAATTTACTGCTAACAGAGAAAATAGCCTTGAAGAACAAGGATTGGAAGCTGAGCTAGTCAGAGCATCAGCAAGAACTAGTAAGAGAAACAGGTTAAAGGTACACCATTAAAGACAGATCACCTTATCAAGAGACAATTTATTTAAAATAAATTGGACTCTACACTGTGTCAACTCCTGTACTGAATAAAAATAGAAAAGTGGAAGATAAGTGAACAAGACTTAGGGAACACAGACATTGTTGTCTTTGTGGTGTTTTCACCCTCCTAAAAAGAATCTGGTATTGACAATTCTGGGAAAAAGATGCAGTCCAACTTTAACTCTGTTTTAAGGCATTGTCTAGCTTAGTCCTCTGGGTTCCATATATGGTGTGTAAAGGTACCTCAAATGAGATTAATCTCCCATATTCTAATTTCACAATCCAGATAATGATGTAATTAATTGTGTTCTGGAGTTGCCTGTTCCTTTGACTTTAAAGTATAGACAGGTAACCTTAAATATATAGAAGTTTGACATCTAAAGAAAGGTGAGTTGAATCTCATCTTGAAAAACTGGTTTATGGGTTAGATATGCAACTCAATTTAGCTGAGAGATATTTTCAATGTGTAACAAAAATATTCAGCTCACATCTTTTGTTACTGAATGTGTGATAACTTTGATTAAACTACCAGATTAAATTCTCCTGGTTTAGATTTTAAACTTGTTTGAAACAAGGTTAGATGGCATTTAAGTTCCATATCACTGTGTCTCCAGTAATGAAAATTAGTCTAATAGGCTAAGGTACCCATTATTCAGGCTAAATTAGCTTCCTGGGAGAGATCCCTGTAAAGTAGCCATCATGATGAAGAATGTACCAATTAAACAAAGTAAACCAAGCTGATTATTGACATATTCTGAATTTCTTTTAAACCTTTCTCTTTTACATCCTTTATGCTTCTGCCTATTGCAGAAGTTTGGAGATTATCAAGTGGAGAGAAGGATAGATAAATGTGTAAGGGAAAGGGAGGAAATGCCCCACATCTTGTTATTGCCATTATTTTGTCCATATATTGATTAATTCTTGAAATAATATCTTTCCTTCTAGGTCTTCCTTTGAGATTATATGGGCCACCCCCTTCTTCCTCACTAGCTGCCACTGGGATGATATGTCCAGACTATAGCAGCTGCTCATATAGAAAAGTCATCAAATAAAAACATTTAATATATATCTATATATATGGTGACTATTCATGGAATTTAATATCTGGAAGAAGAGAAACCCAAAACCAACTTGACAAGCTAGCTTTTCATAGATAACATTTAGAGAAACATTGACATGTCCTGCTTCTGCTGTTGATGCAATGGTGGCTGAGTAATCTCATCTTGGAGGCTTTCTATTGATAGAATTTCTGCAAATTCAATGAACAAATGAATTTTGGGAGATCTGTATTGTATACTTGATCAAAGCTTCAGATGATGACATCAGAGGGGCACTGGAATCAGTTTTTAGGAGCATCTGTCCCATTTTAAGCAGTTGTTTGGATTTAGAGGAGCTTTTATTGCAGATGTAAAACATCCCTGTTTGGAAGCAGTTGGGAAAATCAAAATTGCACAAGTGGCTTTGTTGGTCCAGGTGAAATTCCACCTTCTTAGTTCTGATATATCTTCACTAGCAGTTTTGAGTAGCATCCTGGACTTTGCATTGTAAAGGCTGCTGGACAGGTATATGTTTGTTTCTGCTGTGGATGTGGTATACATAGTGAGAGGTGAGGATAACAGTAAGAAATTGCATCAAAGGCCTTTCATACTTATATCCATATATTTAATCATTACTAGTTTAAGCATGTCAAGGTAACATGTCACATAAAGATGAATTAGTTGTGACTTCAGAAAAACAAAATTATTATTTTGAGGAATGATCCTCAGTGACTTTGGTGGTCTTGACACTTCCTGTATCTCCATTTCACATCTGTGAAATGGGAAAACAACACTTACCTACTTCTAAAAGATGTTTCACTGAATAGTTTTTGTGAAGCACAAGCCTCCTGTGGCATGACTGCAAAGTATTACTCTATTTATTTTTATGAACTTTCTGTTTTACTGCAGTCGGAAAGCTTAAATTATCCATAGAGTTCTTGAGCACATTGGGGAAGCCAAAGATCCTGATGTTGCCCACTGTGCTCCTGGCAAAGAAAACACCCAAGGGAGACTCCTAAATGAAAAATATAAACAAAACCCTGAAGCTACTCAGATCCTTAGAAGATTAGATTTTTGAAAATATGTTCTTTATAAGATAAGTTAAATGCATTCTTTCCCTTATTTTTTCCCCTGGTTTGGTCACAAGTTGCTTCAGGCATCCAAATGGGGGTATTCAATCCCTTGCTCTATTGATCCTGACAGGGACACATGCTAAGGTGCCCTATCCTCCCTAAGGCCATCACTAACTGCAGATTTAACAGGTCCAGCATGGAGAAGGAGAGGTTCCAGAGGCTGTCATTCAGCTTGAGATTCTTACTTCACCCTTTCAATCTCATCCACCTCTCTGTGTATTTCATTATTGTCAAGGTGTGCAGTACTTGAATTTCCAGTGGTACTGCAGAGCCCTTTCAGGGCTGGTAGTTGTGGGTTGGGGGAGGTTTAGTGAACATCTCATAAGTGGGAAAATTACCTGTGAGACCAAGCAGTGCTCTTTGCATCACTCATGTAGAGAAAGGACAGGAGAAAGAGTGGAAATGTATTTGTGTGAGGTACTTTGGGGGTTGGCCACATAAAAGATGAAGACAGGTGGTCTAGGTGTCATTTTAGACTTTGACTGTACAGAGAGATTTTAGGCACTTTTCCTCTTTTGATACCATCAATTTAGAATTCTGGTGTGACTCTTCAGTTTTAAGATTTTGAAGAAGTAGTAAAATCGTTCTCTTACATCTGGATTTATAGAGTCTTTTTAAAAAAAGTTTTTAGAATGCTATTTATTTCTGCAAGTTACGTACCCAGATAAAACGTTAGTGTGGATCACTGCTTTTCTGCTAACTATGACCGAGGTTCCATGAGTCAGTGCGTTGTTCTGGAGTTTTGTAACTCAGTGCTTTTAGTCACTATGCTCAAAGGAACATTCTATAACCAACGTTTACTTTATCAAGGTTTTTATTTCTAAAAAGATCTCGAAGCCCTTTACAGATACACAGCTTTCAGGAACGTATACACTGTATGGAGCACTGAAGTACAGTATGAAGAGTGTCTATCTATTTGTCTCAGTATTTCTAATAAGCTTTTCACCGATGTTGGACAAAAAGGCAAAATTAGTGTTGGAGATGAAAACAAAGGAGGTGGAAATTAGACTAATGGTGAAATCACATTGTGTGCTTGAGTCTGACTGTTTGTTACCGCCATCAGGGTCTTGCTACAGCTAGTTTCTTCTGCTCCTCCACTGTCCTTACCAGGTGACGTGTCACTTCCCTTATGCTGGTTCTAATGTGTCAAAGCAATGGCCTTGCAATATCTCTTACTCTAGGTGAAAGGGACAGGCCAGCTCAGTGAGGGCAAGAAGACCTCTAGATTTTGAGAGGAAGGGGGGGATGCCAGGAGCACATGGCTGGGAGCAGTGTAGGGATGGGAGGAGCGATACAGGTGGTTATAAATGGTAGGAAATCCCCTACGCAATTTTCACTGCAAAAGTCACAGAATCGCTAGATTGGAAAAGACCTTTAAGATCAACTCCAACTGTAGCCGTCCTCTACTAAACTATATCCCTGAGCACCTCATCTATCTGTCTTTTAAATATATTCAGGGGCAGTGATTCAAACACCTCCTGGGCAGCCTGTTCCAATGCCCAATAACTCTTTCGGTGAAAAATTTTTTCCTAATGTCTAATCTGAACCTGTCCTGGTGCAGCTTGAGCCTGTTCCCCCTCATCCTATCACCTATCACTTGGGTGAAGAGACCAGCACCCACCTATCTACAACCTCCTTTCAGATAGTTGTAGGTAGCGATAAGGTCTCCTGTCAGGTTCCTCTTCTCCAGACTAAACAACCCCAGTTCCCTCAGCTGCTCTTTGTAAGGTTTGCTCTCCAGCCCCTTCACCAGCCTGATTGCCCTCCTGTGGACACACTCCAGGACTTCAATGTCTTTCTTGTAGTGAGGGGTCCAAAACTCTATACAGTACTCGAAGTGCAGCCTCGAGTACAGGGGCACAATCACTTCCCTGGACCTGCTGGCCACACTATTTCTGATTCATGCCAAGATGCCATTAGCTTTCTTGGCCATCTGGGCACACTGCTGGCTCATATTTAGTCTGCAGTCAACCAACACCAGGTCCTTCTCCGCCACGCAGCTTTCTAGCCACTCTTCCCCGAGCCTGTAGCACTGCATAAGGTTAAGTCCCAAGTGTAGGACTCTGCACTTAGCCTAGTTGAACGTCATCCCTTTGGTCTCAGCCCATTGATCCAGCCTGTCCAGATCCCTCTGAAGACTCTCCCTACCCTCAGGCAGATTGATGCTTCCTCCCAGCTTAGTGTCCTCTGCAAACTTACTGAGGGAAAATCAATGAAGTGCCTAAGTGTATAAATGCAAAGAGGAAAATGGACCTTGATATGGTCCTACATGAAATATAGGACCATATATATTCTGTGCATTTATCCCTGATTCTCAGGTTGTTACAGACTTACATAGTTGGGAAATCTGTCTTCCGTTCTTCCTGTTTACAAACAGTTCCACCTAGTGCTAATGTTTTCCCACCTACCCTTGGACAACCTAGTCCTTTCAGAAGACCTGTACTCGAGTGTCACTTCACGTTATTGAGTACTCAACCATGAAGAAAATTAGAGATCCTAAAGCAAGTAAGTGCACCTTGAGTGAATACCTTAAAATAAGCAGTTATGTGCTTACCCACAGTTATGCAATGGACAATTATAATTAACGCTACAGGTTGTTTAAAGAACAACTTTTATTGCTTTTTTGTCTGGCCTCTGCTGCTCCTCTTCAGCCTCTGCCCAGTGCACATTAGGAAAAATGTCTTGTTGGTCTTAGTACTTTGTGCCATGTGCTGTAAAATGCAGAACGCAAGAGCAGTAGTATGGGTGCTGGCTGTATGGTCCCTGACCGAACTCAGTCAGCTAGTAATACAGTGGTTAATTGAAGAGGAGTGGTAGCCCAACATTAGCTGCTTGGCAAAACTAAACCGTTTACAGGGAATTTGTCACTGTTTAGTAGCATCCGTGATGATTTTGGTGTGCTTCCATGCTTGAACAGCTACAAGCTGTGTTACACACTTAATCTTGTACACCAAATTCCTCTGCCACTATCTGGATCACAGTTGATCATAGTTGTGACTGCACCACACCTCATAACATGGAATTTTTAATTTTTTTTTCCACTTCTGATCATTTTCTTATGGGTTGTGATGATAGACCTTTGGTTGTGTGTTCATTAATAGTCATTAATGGCACTGTGTAACCTACTGCAAGATCTTGTACTTACATGATGGATTAAATGCATGTCCTTATGGGAGTCAGCAGCTTATCAAGAATTTATATTGTCTTCAAGATTTTATTCAGTGTTTGTTGTCTTTGTGTATGTTTTCACGCCTAGTTCAGTGTGAAGTTAGATGAGGACAGATGATGCATAGCCTAGTATAGCACCAATTCCTACAGAAGTAAGCCATTAAAATATGTTATCTTTGATGGGGTAGTGTAAGCCTATACAAAATCAGTGTTTTGTGTTGTGTGGTCTCACAGATTTTGACCCAGTACAGAGATCTAAAACTGCAGGCATGATGTTGTCACCCTGTGGCCTTAAAACACCTATACTTTCAGTCTTCTCTGAAATCTACTCAGGGCTCTTCAGGATGAGCCTCCATGTCTCCGTCTGGAAATAATGCTTACCTGCTCCGTGGGGATCTGTAAAAGTAAACTGATTACTCATTTAGTCGGTGTTTGTACAGCACTTTGAAGATAAAAAACTATGCTGTGATTGTAAGTGCTATTCGCTATATTGCATTTCCTATGTATTTCTAGAATGTTTTTTCCCTGAGATTTTTAAGATATATTTTAATCTTTTTAATTGATACTGCGTGCAGTAGAACATTATTCTATCTCTAGCTAAACAGGGTACTGTAGAAGTGTAGGGAAAGAAATTGATCTATCTGCTGCGTTATCCGCTCTGTGCTCTTACGATATTTTTGCGAACTGCTTTCATCAAGCTAGTAAGGATTTGTCAAGGTGTTTACCTGTTGGGAATCTCAACATGATTTCTTGAGGGTGCAATCTGGGGCTGAGTTATGTGTTCTCCTCTTCTGCTCTTCTTACTATTCGTACATCAAAGTCTCCACCATTGTAATTCTTTTTATCCTGCTCTTTATTCAGCAGTTGCTGTACAAAACAAATGTATGTTGTGCTCAGAGAATATTGTATATCATATACATTTATCCACCCAATGAGATTAATGTATTCAGTGCACATAAGCAGAAATGTCTTGTTGGGGAAAGCTACTGGTAACTTGTGCCTCATGTTGCAGAATACAGTACAAGGAGTAGCGTATTGGTGGTGTGAGACAAAATTAACAAATGGAAATTTTGTGTGAGCATCAGGAAATATTTCTTAATGCTGAGTTCAGGCAGTGGAACAGTCTCCTAAGGAACATGATGGAAAGCCCATTGCCCGTGTCAATTAAAAGTAGACTAGTTTTAGAACTGGGGAATATACTGTAGGGAACAATCCTGCACAAGTCTAGATGACCTAATAACTCTTTTCCATCTGTAATACTTATGCCTGAATTTCAGAGTAATGTATTGCCATATGATTTCATCCTGACCGAGGAAGACCGAAATATTTTTCTGTCGTGTAGGACTTTTTTCACGGTACCCAGAATTTTCATAAATGAAAGAAGAACCAGTTCTACATGTGCAATACTCTTAAACCACTGCTCATGCAAGAAGCTACCCTACTCTATTTGCACCTACTATCTCAGGATGGTTGCAAAAGCAACCCCAGACATCATTTCCCCAGGTGACAACTTGAAGCAGGCCAGGCCTCACCAAGATTGTAGGCAGGGCAGTAGGATGTTTTAGAGAAAGATCCTCTCTTTAAGCAATGGTCCCAGGATTTGTCTTCTTATGGACCACTGTTGATTCCTATCTCATCTATACCTGCAGTCATCGTTGGGGAGCCATAGCTGATAAAAAGGTGTCGAACATGGTGTATGCACTGAGGTGCAGTTTTTGGGGGAGTAAAATGTTTCCAGCACATTTTAGATTCTGTTCTTGCAACAACCCTGGCAAAGCTCTAACATGACATTATTTTGAAATACAAAGCGGCATTGAGAATAATCAGTGATGCATCACAGGAAGGCCCATTTGTTTCCATTTAACAGGGAAAAGGTTAGAGTAGTACATCATCTTCCTGCTTCCATTCTGTGCATTTAAGAAATGATCTGTCCAGCCACTAATTGAGAAGTGAATTTGTATACAGAGAAACCAGTTTAGTAGTGTCAGTAAAGGAATCGGTAATTTTTCCACTAATGAGATGCTGCATTGGTAAAATAAACCCCTATCAAACTGAGACATATTGTCTATTTGCTCCTTAAAGATTTCTTGACTGTGAAATATGAACACCTGAGTTTTTCTTGTGTATCATTCCTCCTGTTGGCTTCTCTGTGGCATCCTGAATTCAAGGGGAAACTTGTGAGAGAATCCAATCTTTTTTTAGTGGATCTAATACACCATAAATATCTATTCTTCTGTTATGCTCCTAGCAAAGTCAAGAGTTTGGCCATAAACTTTGTGGGCAGCATGTTGAGTGCTTTAGACTTGTGCGTTTGCAGTATGGACAGGAGGCCAGGTGGGCTAGAACTAGTTTCAATGCCTGAATATTTGCATCCGGACTTGGAAGCTTGGCAAATCTCTGCAAACAATCTTTCTGTAAAATAATCTTTGACCCAAATCTGTTACAAGTCTCATTCAGTTTTGCTCCTCCTTAATGCTTTGTTCAAAACATGCTTCTTCAATATTAGATAAAATCAGGGGTTTTTTTTAACATTGGCTTACACTTTTTCTCTTTGCCTGTTCTCTCGTCTCTGATCTCTTTTTCTTTTTTCGTCCTTATGACTCCATTTCTATTTGAATATATGCTGCTATGAAAAAGATAAACTAACTAATGGTGCCAGCCCTCCAGCAAGGACTTTGAGGGGCTTTCTTGTCTTTCTGACTAATTCCTTTTGTGGCCTTGGGAAAGTCACTTATCTTGTCTTTCTCAATTTTCCCATATGAAAAATGTAGGTAACAATGTACATTGATATCCAAGAGGTCCAGTTGGTTCTGTACTAAGAAGTCAGACATCTCCAAATGCAGATTTACTCTATGTGAGTATTTGAGTTAATTAAATAAACCTAAGATGTCATGATATTGTGGATTA
The DNA here is from genome assembly GCA_020800305.1 of Porphyrio hochstetteri. Classification (NCBI taxonomy): domain Eukaryota; kingdom Metazoa; phylum Chordata; class Aves; order Gruiformes; family Rallidae; genus Porphyrio; species Porphyrio hochstetteri. The sequence goes on along the minus strand of CM036905.1, from coordinate 81,682,066 downwards.
ATTTTAGCCTCTGTGGTCAGCACTGACCACATCACTGAGGGGAAAAATAACGAATTAAAATAAAGAACTGGAAAAGTATTTACTTTTTTATCATTATTATTAATCATTGTGCTATTTATGGCCCTTTATTTTGTAATTATTGCTTGGGAAATAAAAAAAAAATCTATTGCTGCTCTGTGCCAGCTCTAACTGCAGCTGCGGATTTAGAGACAAAATTCAGGCTTCAGCCTTTCCCTGGGGCTGATGGACTTCTCCTTTCAAAGTAGGACACTTCTATCTGATGGCATTAACCATAAAATCCCCCATTTCAAGTCTATGATATCCTGAAGGACAACGGCTCATTTCATTTCTTATCAAGAAATCGGGCAGATCAGTCATATTTCCCGAATCAAATGACATTTTCAGAAAATTCATTTGAACCAAAAATGAGGTTTCCTCTCCACAGACTCCAATTAGTTTAGAAGTGGTTTTCTGATGAAAATTCTTGAAATAACTGAGCTGTATAAAGAAAAATCTATATCTCTGTGTATATATATACGTATGTATATAGATACATGTACACATGCACCGTCACTGTGAAAGCCATAGCTGCAGTACCCAATAAGCAGTATAAATCTGTAATTTTGGTGATCATCAGTAATGGTGAGATACCTTAAGATCTCTCCTTGTTTCCTTCTCTTTTTTTCCTACCTCTCATCCCATCACTCTGGCTATTCCAGAGGGAGTGCGCGCACTCATTTGCTCCCTAAGTACACAAAATTAGCTGCTTATCTGTTGATCTTCTTACATGATCCTTTAAAAATCCTTTCTCTGTATGTGTGTCCAAGGCCGCTTTTGCCTTCAGGAAGCCCAGACAAGCCAATCCTCAGCCTTTCCCTTGCTCACTCACAGGGGGCCTGGGCCTAATTAAATTGCTCTCAAAGACAAGAAGGGATGAATTTCCTTCTTTCCATCTCCCTTGTCACCTATTTAACTCAGCTGAGATCCACTCACTCCTTTTTAGTTATGTTAAAATGGAAAGGGGGGAGCTTGGATTGAGGTGGACATTTGGGGAAGGGGGAGGAGGAAAGTAGGCGAGGAGGAGGAGGAGGCAGTGGTGTGCCAGTTGTGCTGCTGAGGTGCAGTGTCCCAGGCACAAACAAAGGAGCAAAACCTGAGTAAATGGGAGGTGAGTGGAAAAGAGCAAGCACCACAACAACAGCTAGGTTTCTCTGGCTGGGGCTTCCTATGTTTTTGTTTACTGACTGCTTTTCTTACTCAAACAAAGGAAAAAAGATGATATTAAAAAGACAAGGAAATTTCAGCTTGTTTATCCACTCTTTCAATGTAATGCTTGCTCTTTCCCCACCCCTCCCAGGACCTTTCTCCGATGAACTGGGAAATTAGGAGGACCCTTGCCTACTCATGTGGCATTGCCCAGGAGGGGCAGAGGAGGACGATTTGACTCATCCACAGTTAGTTGCACCAGGATGTTGATGGGGAGAGCAGGGGCAGCGGGGCTGCTGCTGTAGTGGAAGTGTCCGTGTCTGGGAAAGGATAGCCCTGGCGCAGCCAACGCTGGGGTCCTTGCATGAGCCAAACCCTGGCAGAGGCCTAGAAAGTGTCAAGCAATTAGCCTTTTTAGGTCATCCAAAGTTGTTGGTTTTTTTCCTTTTCTTGTTGTTTTTTTTTGTGTTTTCCCTTCCTCTTCCCCTACGTCTCAATGCTGTATCCTCCTCCTCCATCACCCAAACTCCAAACACATCTGAAGAAGCCGTTCAATTAAATCTCTCCCGGCTCGAGCAGGCTCCTGAGTGAAAGGTCAGTGGCGTCCGGGAGGGAGAGACACGTGCAAGGAGGAGCTGGAGCCAGTGCTGCTACTGCAGCCACCTTCGTCTTTCCCTTGCCTGCCTGCTTCCCTCCCTCCACTTGCCTCACCTCTTTAATGATACCCAATGGTCAATCACTCCCCAGCAGAGAGAGAGATGCCCTGAAGCATCATTCTGGTTGGGAGCGATCGATCAGGAATTTTTTTTTTTTAAAAAAAAGATTATAATGATAACCTGTGGACATAATGTCAGTGAGTTTGCAGTGCCTCTTGGAGGCCGCGCACGCTCTGTCTGCCAGTGCCGAGGAGAGGCTTGGAGGGGCCCGAGAAAGCCTTTTCCCCCCACTGAGCCCACTTAGCCCTGCCTTAAAGACAGCTAATTAGACCGAGGGCTGCTATGTGTGCTTGCACTGGCGGGGGAGAGCGGGAGCTAGGAGGGCTTCGTACCGATGGCAAGCAGGACTAGAGCAACCTTTGTTTTAAAAGAAGCTTCAAGTTAACTGGAGGTACTCATACAGAGACACGGCCATAAATAATACATACCTGCGCTACGCGACCTGGATGCAGGCCCTCATAAGAATACTGTGGTATGCAATAGTGGTCCACCACTTGCTACCCCGCGTGCTCTTCAGGGCCTTTATTTTAAGACAGATTAGTGCTTTGTACTGCCAGGCAGATAGAGGTAATCACTGGCCCATGCCTGAGATGGAGATCTGAAAATCACCAGGAGGTACTTATCAACATGCGATCTGAGCACCGGTGGATGTGTACAGACCTTTTAAAATTCTATTAGTATATGTCTGAGCAGATTGCAGTAAAAATACAAACAGTTTTCTAAAGAAAAACTGTCAGTCTCTCTTCCTAAATCTCCTACCCTGCAGCCTAAGCATGGACTTCTGTTTTTATGGATAAATGTGATTTGTCTTTTAACTGTTGAGATTACGCACTCACCAGAAGGATTGCAGACCCTGTTTGGAAGAGGAAATCTTTCCTTTATCCCAGTGTACACTTTATCAGAAAAATAATAATCAAACCTGGGGGCCCTCTGTCCCTTACTTCCATTGAGGAGATGTAGGGCAAATAACTCCATAGCAATGATTTCCCATTCCAACACAAAGGGGTTTTTTTTGTTGGTGTTGTTGTCACGTTATTTTCTGCATCATTTGATGAACAAAACTACATTTTCCCCTGCACCTATTAAACTATTTGATGATGCCTTTTATTTTGCACTATAATTGGGAAAGCAATCATGTGATAAAATGTAAGTTTGTTGTGAAATAAAATAAGCGATGTTGAAAACATTGAAATTATGTTGTCCAAGAAAGTTTCTCAGATATTCTGTTCGTTTAGAGAAATGATACTATTACTATTTTTAAGTTTTTGCACTTTGGGGAAGAAATATTTGGGCATTAGAAGATACTTGTAACAGACATAACAGTAATGACTCATGATTCTGCCATTACCATTCTCTTGAAGTATAAAAAAGGTGGGTAGAGAGTGTTAAAATAGCTGTGCTCTGAACTAGGACATGTATCTCATTTCTTTCTTGGGGAGATGAGTTGTGTATGTGAAATTTGGATCTGTTCATATGATTGAGCTAGTATAGAAAAGCTGCCAGGAGTATGTATTCACATGCACTAGGAGGACTGAAAACTTTGTGTAGGCTTTAAGAAAAACACGCAGAACAACATTTGATGCCATTTGGTATTCTGCACTAAAGAATCACAAAACGCCCACATGGATTTTCTTAATAAAACGCTCTTCTTTTAATTAAAAACAGAGCCATAATTTGAGAGAAAGAGCTGAAAATTGGTCTGACCACTTCGAAAGCCCGCAGACAATGCGCAGCAGCTCTGTCCTATATTCAGCTTCATTAGAGATGCAGGTTTCATTCCAGAACAGTCACAACAATTAATTGTATTTTATTGCTCCCAAGCTAGTGAATCAACCTGAAACTCCACAACTTTATAACCATGCAAGTTTAGAGTATACATAGGAAACATGTATGGGACTCACTACTTTTTTAAGATGTTGAAATCAAGTGCTGTGCTAACCATGACGAGGCATCATGTCTGGCTTAATTTCTGGATAAAAATCTTAGAATCTCATTTTTCTTTAGGGACAAAAGACTTTTTCATACCCTGGAACCAGTTAGATGTGAATAATGATGCTGTACATAAGGTCAATGATGACATAGCTTTTAATCATCAGTGACAGTCTATCGTGTGAAAGTCCATTCCAGGCAGATTCCTTGGAGCAAAAAGCCCGATAAAAAGGGGGAAAAAATAAGTGTTTGTGAAAGTCTACATAACCTGTTAAAGAACAGGATTTTTCTACTTAATTAGGTTTGTAGAACTGCAGGTGAGGTGCAAAGCATTAGCCCCCTTTGCCTGCTACCTCCCTTATTCCCCAGACCTTCACTGTGAAGCGTTGCTAGATAATAGTGAGATAGGCACAGGTTAAAAAGGTAAAAGTGTTCTGGTCTTCCAGTCCAGTGCCAAGGGTTCAGGCTTAGTTTTCTTGCTCCTGAATCTCCTGATAACTTCCTGTATTGTGCGTAAAAGGGATGGGGGGAAAGGAGAAGGTAACTTTAACAGTCCTTGAATCCCTTTAATATCCTCCAGCTCATTTTTACTGTTAATGAACTTTGAAATCTGCAGATGGTAAATTCTTAAGGCCTTATCCAAAGGCCATTGAACAACTTCCATTGGGGTCTGCTTCAATGTACCCTTTTTAATATTTTATTATCAAAATTATATGTAGAAATGTAAGCACACTTTTCTTCCGTAGCCCTAGTCTTCCAGACTACTCCCAGTTGATACAGCCAAACTACTAGATGAAGGAGCAAAGAGACCACCCACACAAGCATCCACTGACTACCCATTAAGCTTTTGAATACCAAGTGCTTCTAGATATGACTGAATTATTTCATGGGCTACTCATTTCCCTTTAGCAATACAAAGTAACAGATTAGTTACTCTGATGCCACCCCATTAGAAACATCATAAAGCACTTTAAGTAGAAGTATGAAATCTTCAGGTGTATTTTTGCATTAAAATAAAAACCAACAAGCATAAGAAGCCATATGCTGCAGATTAAATACCTGAAGATGAAAGAAAGGTGTTTCTTCCTGTTTTAAAGACTTTTGAAAGCTTACTATCAAATACCATGTGTAGGATATTGCACTGTTCTCTTCGTGAAACTAGGTTACTAGCTGCTGTTGCAACAATAAATGAATTCAAACAGTGGTTCCTCTCATTATGGTTCCTTTGTAGATTTTTTTACTACTTTGTTTCTGCTGTACTGAGCTGAAATGTGCATTTTGTAGACTAACATCTAAAGCATTTTTCTCTTTTCTGCTTTATTCATACCTCCTGTTTTATCCTATGTTATCTTTAGACCCTTCAGCACTGTCCAACACACTGTTTAGTTTCTCAGAGAAGTAAGCGGGTGTGAAGTAATGTGTGAGGACATTTTGATTTCTTTTGGCTACAAACCATCCCAGGAAAAATGAATTAACCTTAGCACTGGTACAAAATTTTCTATGCATTGAATTTGCAAATTATTCACCCAAATATTGAATTGAGTACTCACTGTCTGAACAGATAACAGATGTTCAACCCTTAAATATAGGTCTTTTTGTCATTAAAAGTCATTGTAATACTGCATTGCTTACACAGTATAACACAAATGATGCAGAGATGTGGCATACTTAATATAGAAAGAGCTATTTTTAAAAAAAAAAGTGGTTGTAGGCATTACTGCATAATGTTTTATATTTATTTCCTCCAGGTGATTCGATGTCAGGTTTACTCAGATTTAAAACCAGACTCTCTCTGCTAAATGCCAGGGCTGTAAAAAACAAAACAAACAACAGCATCCTTTCAACCCCTCAAAAACAACTACCTGAAAAAGAAAATCCTATAATGTTGTTTCTGTCATTTACGTCATTGTCAGACTTCAAATTTATGCTTGTCACTGATCTCTCTAATCACATTTAATCTTCTAAATTTAGCAAGTAGTTCTGATTATAGTAATGCATAAAGTACACAGTGTAAGCTTTTGCGTGATTTCACTAGGGTTGCGTATGGAGCCTGATGCTATATACTATGGACTAGGATGCCAGAATCTGAGCTATTCTGATGTGTTTGATCATATTGCTCCAGTTGTTTGAAAGCAGTGATATTTCAGAATATCATGAGTCCCACCCCAAATCACTCTGAACTAAATGATGTATACACACATCTGTCTATTTGCTTCTGTTAACAACACCTGTGAAGCTATCCATCCTAGTAAGCTAGGTATTATTGGGTTGGGTCGTAACTTGAAAAGTTCCTTACAAACAAACAAAAAAAGCCAAACCACACCACCAACCACATTCAGCATCAAGCTGAAGATGAATATTTCTAGAAATTTGACCTCTGTTGTAGCCCAAGGACTGTGGCCAGCACATCCCTTTCGATGTTGGCTTGTTGCCATGGCATGGACAGGGTCTCAATGAGTCCTTATGCTGTGGTGTATGTCACTCACAGAGGTAATCAGACTTTGGTTTGTCTGAAAAATATCAGGCTTCTGCCTTCTACCTTTTTATTTTTTTAACAGGTACAGGTATTATAACTGCTCTCTCATGGTCTCCACTGCTAATTCGATGCTAAGTAAAGTATGTTTGTACGTTTACAGTACCATATATAAATGATCATTGCATTAAGCATTTATAGCAGATTTTACTCTTTAAGGTTCCCAAACCACTTTAAGAATTTAAAACCAATGTAAATGATAAAAAGGGATAGATCTGGTTGAACTACTTGTAATGAATAATTAATTTGACAAATCTATTTCTCTTTTCCTATTTGCAAATTATCCAAGTGCAGACTTGAATTCTTTTGTTCATCAGTTGAAGTTATTTGATTAATAGTTTAGGCAATAATTTCAGACTATGGATTGCCTGCAAGCTGTTTCATGTGGCAATTATATCATGCATTATCTATTTATAATTTATTATTTTACCTGCAAAACAATGACCTGCTATAAATGAAGTGGGTTTATTTCTCCACATTGTTTGACTAACTTTAAGAAGTCACTTTTGGATTAATATTCATAAAGAGAACTAGAGGATAGTTCAGACCAGAAGAATCTTGGAAAAGCCCATGAAAGCATCCTTAGCAGGACAATAAAATGTAGTCTTTCTTGACAGCTTTCTAGCTGACACCATACTAGCTGCAGGAGATTTCAAGGGAATAGGAGGACAACGGACAATTTTCTGGTTTTCTATATCAAAGATGAAAAATTTGAAGTCAAGCCTAGGTGAGATTTAAGTTAGCAGGATGTAAGCTGGTACTAATACCTTGTCATGCATCAGCTGACAGGCTGTTGATGGTTTCTTACCAGAGCAAAAGGAAATTCTGATTCTGTTGACCGCCTCAGTAAGAGCCATGGCAGTCAATGAAAAACTGCCAGAAGGGCCTTAAACTAAGCGTGGAGTTGAGTAATAACAAAGGGAAATTGTGGCAAGTATGTGCTTGTGTGTCTGCACCTCTCTGTGTGAATTACAACCAGGAGGGTTGGACCCGATGATCTCTCGAGGTCCCTTCCAACCCCTACAATTCTGTGATTCTGTGATACCAAGCATGCAAAACCCCCAGGTGATAAGGGACACACTATATTGTAAAAAATGTTGCTAAACTAACATTCAGTCATCTTGGTAATAGGTGGACAGAGGCAGTATTCATATGAGAAGAAATTCTATATAGTCAATATTTCTGAAGCTCGGTAAGATGTCATAGTGCTGGAATCTCATTGAAAGTTGTTAAAATTTTAATACTCAATAAATTAGGAAAAGGTATTGGAGAAGGACTGCTTGATCAAATACTATGTTGCAAGTTGAAGATTCAAAATAACAGGAACTCACTATTTCTGACACAAGGTATGACTATAGACAGGATATCTGTGTACATTGCAGAAAAAGAACCAATGGTGTAGACAGTGTGATGAGCTGCTCTTTCAGCATCTTTCCTTCAGTCTAGGGAGAGAAAAAAATACCCTCTTCTATTATAGTAGGCTTTAAACTGAGGAATATTTGCTGAGATTTTGTTTTGTTAGCATCGAGATTCTCTACAGCTTCTAAAAATAATACCAAATAATCTCTGAGTGTAGAGATTCATCTTTCATAAAGAAGCTCAAAACTGAGCATCACTCTGATGGCCAAAGAGATAAATATTGCCCACCAATGACCATCAAACAGGAAGAAGAGTTAAGGACTAGTGATCACAACCTGGTTGTATTTATGAATATGAGCTGTATATAACAACCAGTAGGCATAAGTACATGTTTTGGAGGTCCAGTTTACTGAAGCCTGAATCAGTTAGCATAACTGAGCAGGAATGTAAATTTTAATTAGGAAGTATTAATGAATACTGGGAATTGTTCAAGGGCAGAAACTTGTGTAGAAAAACGTACAGTAGTCAAAATATCCTGATTAAAACACATAAAAGTAGTCAAACCACAAAATAATGATGTATCAAGAATGGAAAAAGAGACTTAAAAGTAACTGATAAAAGAAATTAACAACTCAGTGAAACATCAATGGCCAATATGGTTATGAACAACAAGAAGGCAATTTAAAAACATTTTAGCATCAAAAAGAATCTTAGGTCAGATATAGTTCCACTGAAGATGCAGATGGTGGAAATCATAAATAATGATGCAGAAAAGGCAGAAATGTTTAATAAATATTTCTGTTCTGCACTTGGAGTGAAACAGGAGGATGTATCCATCCCATATGATGTTGTGGATGGAAATGAAAGTTTGCCATCTGTAACAAAGAAAGAGGTAAGGAAGCAACTGCTAAAATTTAACATAGTCATATCAACAGCCTTAGATTATTTTAGACCCAAGAATCTCAAAGGAATGAGCTAAGAAGCTATATTTAGCTCAACATGTAGAAAATGGAGGTATCAGTCCTGCCTTATTGTCTTGTAGGCACCTAATTTCCACACTCTGGGGACTAGTGGAAATACCTCTCCCCACCATGTGATGCAGAGCAAGTCTCACCGAACAAGCATATACCTGTTTTTATCTTTGCTTACAGTGTAGAGTACTCCTCAAGCTGATACAAACACGGTGCTGTCAATGGTCTTCATTGTGTATTAGGATTTCTCCAAGTTACTTTCTTTAGGAATATATACCACCTTTTTAAAAAGCAAGCAAACAAACAAGGGCCCCAAGCAATCTTTAACAATTTGCACTATATGGGATTAAAAAGTCACATTAAACAGATTAAAAACTGTCCTAGTGGCAGACGTTAAAGTGGAGTAGTTAATGAAGAACCATCAGTGAGTTACAGCATTGCTGGTGGTGTTGAAAATGGATTAAGATTTGACACAATACTATTCAATATTTTTGCCAGCAATCTAGATAAGGAATTTGTGAAGACAAAATTAGATAACATAACGATGAGAAAGATGAGCCTCTTCTATAAACTGATTCGGTGAGTGTTAGGAGGATGGAGCCAGGCTCTTCTCGGTGATGTCCAATGATGGGACAAGGGGTGCAAGCTGGAGCACAGGAGTTTCCATCTGAACATAAGGAAAACATATTTCACTGTGATGGTGTCAGAGCACTGGCACAGGCTGCCCAGAGAGGCTGTGGAGTCTCCTTCTCTGGAGACGTTCAAAACCTGCCTGGATGTGTTCCTGTGTGACCTACTCTAGGTGATCCTGCTGTGGCCAGGGGGTTGGACTAGGTGATCTTTCGAGGCCCCTTCCAACCCCTAACATTCTGTGAATTGTCTGGTTACTAGTCAAGAACCAGCAAAACATCTTTAAACACAGCCAAAAGTGAAGCAATATATTTAGGAGGATCACTTACAGAGACTACTTCTGAAAAGAGTAATTCCGCAAAGGACTTTGGCAAGTCCTCAGAAATTATTGCTACAACACGATCTCTCACAGCAGTTCACCCTTAGGTGGAAAAAAGGGAAGCTTACAAATAGAAACAGGGACTTGAGCCTTATTTCTACACCCCACACTGGGAAGACCATGTCCAGCTTTTGGACCTGCCCTTTAGGAAGAATATGGAAAGAAATACCAGGACAAAGCAAAAAGGAGGACCACTGCATTGTTTTAGACACTGGCAGATGAGCCTTAGGGTGTAATGGACCTTACGGATCTGTGTAAGTACTTATGTGGAAAGATGTAGAAGAGACCTGACAGGTGAGGCTTTTTTCACTTTGCAGATGTATTCAATAAACTCTACCTTGCAAAAGATTCAACTTTCTATAATTAAGTACTTGAACAGTTTGTTGAAGGAAGTAGTAGACTGACCATAGGTTAACGTCTATAAAATGAGAGCAGATATCTCTCCAAAAGAGGCCTTATGGAAGACATCTACCTATGCATACCAATGATCAGACTTGATTATGAAAGGTTTTTTTCTAGTCTGGGAGTTTATAAATCTCTGAAAAGAAAAAAAGAAAAAAAAGTGACAATGTTTGTGGACATTATTTGTGAACTAAAAATATTGGAAAAATATTCAGCTTTTGATTGTGCAAACCCTTGGAGAAATTTTTTTGTGATGCTCTCAAAGGGGCCTGGTTTTACTACTAAAACGAAGCAGTTCTGTGATGGAATTCAGCAGCTGCAGACTCTGTAGCACTTGTGAACTTGGAATTGGGGGTAGTAGATTCATCTTAAACTGAACACAAGAGAGACATGACAGAATGCATATTGCTGACATAGTGGTAGGGCATGGGATGATTTTAGTAAAATTGCAATGGGGGCCTGAAAAAGTAAATCATTGTATAGTATATCTTTTTCACATTATACAGTGCATTGAGAAGTGACTGCTTAATTGTTTAAATTGAATAAATTTTATGGTTGAAAGGCATAAGCTTGTTTGCTAGGATGGAAGGCACTTCATTCGGATGTTTCTGTTAGCAGAAGACTCATAAAAGCTCATACAAAGTACTGGATCTCATGTTATTGGGAAGGAACAGCACAGTCTACAAAAATTTTGAGAGGTGTGTGTATGCAGCCAGTGCTCAGATGTCATCTAGAGCAAATGTTCTAAACCTGTAACAATGGACAAATATCAGAAGTACCCACCTCGTGTCTAAGTGAGGACAGGTTTTCAATAGCATGTGTGAACTGAAAACCACTAAGTCTACCTGAACATTACAGGAGTCGCACAGATGAAAAATTGATGTCAGTGAAAAACCAGACCTAGAGTACAGTTTTGTCTTTAACAGGGGATCACTTTTTCAGCATCATCAAGGTGTCAGCTGTCTTTAGGGCAAGGTTTCATGGCCTCCATATTCTTCTGCAGCCAAACACAACTTCACCCAGGCTAGTAGTAGTGAGGAAAAGGGCAGCAATAGGCCTGAGTTCATAAACATTCCTCAAATTGAAAACAGCATAGCTGACTTTGTGCTGTGCTAATCACAGTTTCCAGTTGGCTTGAATTGTAGACAAAACTTGTTCCCATCTTCTTGTAAAAGATTACTGCTGCACCAGTAAGTAAGGAGGCCTTAGAGCATACAGTTACAAGTGATAGGACTTGCCCACACTTCAAGTGAGTTCAAACATATTTCTCCAAAATTGTTTACTTGGTAGCCATATTATTCTCTTGTGTTTGAGAATATAGATGCCAGTAGTTATTGAAGGGGTCTCACAGACGCTCTCTGGGTGGGTAGGGAAAGTTACCCCTCAAAAATACGTTTATAAGATTGTTATAAGTCTGGATGCAAGTTAGGTGGCAAAATGAAGTTAGGCTCTTAAACTGTCCTTTTAACTCTTTTAGGAAGAAATTTTCAGCTCTGGAAAGATGGCTGCTTCTTTAAAATAAATTTTTGGAGGAATTCTGAAGAATACTACCTTTCTTTTTGAGTGAAACAGAGACAAGTTAGAAGTCCAGCATACAGCTGAACATAATGAAGAGTGTGTAGGAGCAAGTGTATGACACTGGTTATGCAGCAGCAATTGATGGTCTAGAATAATATCTTGTCTGAGTCATAGCAGCATAATCATTGCTTAGGTGTGGAGATTTACAGTAACAATTTGGTGCTCCAAGTGATTCACTGTGTGGCCCTCAGCAAACTACTTAATTTTGCCTTTCAATTTACTTCACTATGAAATGGAGATAATTATATTTCTGGCGCTTTATAAACACTTTGGGATCTGTAGCTGGAAAGGGCATAAAAGTGCTAAGCAACAATACCAGATTTTTTTTCCTCCAGCTAAGACACATACAAGGCCAGGTTTGCCTATTTTCATTGTGCAGGTGATATACCTGAAGCTGATAGAATGCAAAATCACTCGAGCAAATTTATAGTAAGACTAATGTCTTTATTAGCTTTAATCTTTGTTGTTGTTGTTGTTAGGGACTTTTCCTTTTTTTAAAATTTTTGTCTCTCATTTAAAGGCTTTTATCAAGTCTCTACTTTTCAATATAAGTAAATATGCATGTGCTGATGCCAGACTCATCTATCATACTTCTAGTGGCTGCTGCGGTGCAAGGTGAGTTTAGAAGAGAAGCAAGTCAACTGGAAATCATACCACTGGCATCAGCCACTAATTCAGCTATAATTTGTGTATATACAGGGACTAGATCTTCCATCATCGTAAGGCAGCCATTTCTGGCTTAAAATGCTAACAGCAAATGGGGATTTTGAATTTAATCCTTAAACAACACTTTGGGACAAAATATAAAGAAATATATAGAGGCACTAAGTTAATTCTGTGAGCTATAATTTAGCTGAGACTTTAATGATAATACCTATATTTATTCCAATGCGTTTCCATTTTTCAAAGCACATACTGTACTATGTATCCAATCTTTGTGTTAGGAGTTGCTAAGAGCTAAGGGTTCTCCTCTACCTCCCATCCCTTCTTGACCCTTCCCCCTCACCCAGGCAGAGCTCAGGTATGATGCTTAACTGATAGCTTTGACACTAGAAACGTTGCTGCACAAGGACATTTGCAGCACAGAGCTCTGACTCCTGCCCACCCCTCTGTAGCTGTCACCTGCATCTCTCCCAGCCAAAGGTCTAAAATCCAGTGCTGGTGAGAAAAGAAAGATTATGTATTAATCAAAGTCTAAGGCTTTTATATTCATGGCTCTCTGTCCCCTGTTGAATGTATGCTATTATTTGCTAGAATGTCTGTATTTTATCAGAAGATCAATTTTTATCAAATAGGGTATTTTTGGTACTAGAGAACTAGTGCTGGTGTTGTTGATTTGCTGTGGTTTCTCAAACTCTAAGACAGCTATATTCAGGGGAAAAAAAAATAAAAATCTTCTTTTCCCAGAAAGGGGGCAGGGGGGTTGAATATGTTTTGATTTAATGTGATTTTGATAATACATGTAATGTTTCTCTGGGTGATTTTGCAACTCATTCAGGTTTGTACATGGATAGTTCAAAAGCAAAGTTGTACCTGCCAGATTTACTGATAAACCATTTTTAATTCTCTTTGTGGTATAACTGTCACAGGGTGACACAAACAGGTAAAAAGAAAACTGCCTGCATAAAAGTAGGACTATCCCTTTTAAAAGCTGGAAGGAGTAAGAGAAAAGTGTTTGGAGACTAGAGTATGTTTTGTTCAGGGGAATCAATTTGTTTCCTATTACCTTCTGGTAATTTGTTCTGTTTCTTAAGTTGATCCATGAGCTCGGGGTTAACAGGGAGGGATACAGGTTCTCTTCTAGGCTGCAAAGTTTCCAGTGACAACTGCAGAATGCTGCTGTCTTGTTCTAGTGCTTTCATACTGATGACAAAAGATATCAGATTGCACCAAAATTTTTTCTTAGTTAAATCGAGACATCTCTGCTGATAGAAATTTTGCTGCAACTTAAACTCAGTAGAAATCAAAAGTACTTCTTGATCTATACCTTGCTGATCTCCTTTCTTGTCCTTTTGCTACAAGACTAAATAGTACCAGTTCTGCACTTCGTGGGAGTGAATCTGAAACACTGGAGAATTAGTGTTCATTTCACTTGTTTGGGCCACTGTTCATGGGTGAATGACAGTTGAGTCCTAAGCATTTAGGCCTTCATTGCACTGCAGGAGTTAGGTGCATAGCAAAAAATATTCTTACAGTTTTATAATCCTAATAATGGAAAGCTAGCCTCCTGTTTACAACTAGATATTTTGGCTTCCAGTATCATTTTACTTGCAAGTCTGCAGAAAGGGAAAAAATCCTAACTAATAATTCAGTCATTCTTCTGATTTAGTTTCCCCAGCAGCCCAACACACTGAACTAAACAAGGGTCCTGTGCTGCCAAGCTCCAGTTAAAATCCATATGTTCACCAAAATACAATCACTTATGTCATGCAGGTTCTGAATCATTAGGTATGATGTTCGCATTATTACTCACTAAACAGTTTCTTATACTGTTCAGGCCAATGCATATCAAAATTCATGAATTCTGATGGTTACAAAGAGCTTTTAATGATACCTTCAGAAGATGAAATATATAGGTTTCAAAAAGGTATGTGAAAATATGGATATTAGGCATAATAGTTAGAGGTAGGAGGAGCACACAAGATCAACAAGCCAGACAAGTTCAGAAACCTTTAGTGATTGTGTAGCGATCTGTAATGAAAATTCAAGTACCTTCACTTTAATGATCCATTTATCTCTTCGACATGATTTTCTATCATTCTAACTGGCGTGGCTCCTGTTTTCTGAGTGTGTATTGCAAATTTGTTTTGTCAAACAATCCTTTAATACCAGACAGATCAGGCTGCTTCCTCAAGATTTTCTCTGAACAAATTTTCTTTTCTAAGGAAAACGCAGATGAATTATTTCATGTCTGAAGTAGCAATACTGATATGATTCTTGTGGCAAAGAAGGAGGAGAATTTTAAAGGCCCTAAAATGTGGTGAATTGTTTCCATATCAGGAGGTTAACTGTACAGAGTCATCAATTTTAACATATACTATGTTTTACATAGGTCAGGGTGGAATTCAATCAGGAAGAACAAGGTATCTGAGAGAGTAATGCTTTCTCCAATGAAAACTGCTAGTGCACCTATCCTTTTGGTACATAATGTAAGACTGGTTCTGCTACAGTGCAGAGTACCCCACAACATAACAACAATATTTATTTTGGTTTGTTATTGCCTCTTCATTGAGAGACTTGGCTGTTTGGATTTTTGCTTTGGTTTTGCACATGAGATGGAATCGCTGTGCAATTACAGCTGCCATGGGTGACCTTACTCTATATTTAAAGAACCGCAGTCAAGCTGAAGAATTCTCAGTATCAATAAGGGCTAATAGCAAAAATAATGTGTTATTCAAAGCAAAAATAATGTGTTATTTAAACTCACACTACTGAGAAACAAAAAAGTTTTTAAATATCTCCATCCTGAAACTCGTTCCTTCAGTAGAATCTTTTAAATCTAGCTGTCTCAGTTACTTGAATCTATGTTTACTTAAATTTACAGACATGTTTGTGTACAATACATCTTTTTACAAATCATCAAAAATTGCCCTATGACTTGTAGTAGTGATGTCACATACTCTAACTTGAGCACAAAGGGAACCCTGTGAGTGGGTAAACTGGGGTATAAATTCAGAGTACTGCAAGTACTTCCCAATATTGTCCTATGCACAGCCTTTTTGTGGGTACCTCACTCTGTTTGGAAAGTGGAGCATCACTACTGAATGAGGGATGTTGCAGAATAGCTAATAACCTTGTAAATTCACACTCTGTCGTACAAAAAATTCCCTGAACCATTAGTAAGTAATTTTTATTGATTTTGGAATCCCATTAATCTTAAAGATATTCCTCACATGTTACAATCACTCAGGAAAGCAAAAGCAAACCCTAAACTTGAGGCTTTGGGCCCTAAAAAAGCATCCCCTTACCTCTATCCCTCCTCTCAGCCTTGCAGATTCTGAATATTTCTATTCCCCTTAGTCTTTCTTATGGCTTACTCTGTAGGTTACTGCCACAATTGCTACTAGAGGCAATCCAGTAGCTGAAAGTATCCAAGAAAGACCTAGGGAGCAGAGTAAAGAGAGTAACCTGAAGACAGCAAGCTGGGAAAGCAGCAGCTCTGAGCTTTGTGATAGTGATAATATGGTAGAGTATGGGAAAACTTGTGAAGCAATAAGGTTTCCCTGTCTTTCATCTTCAGATCCATTGTCTGCATTAAAAGAAAATGGGAATATTGGGTGGGAGGCAGAAATCATATATGTTATATAGGATTTTCTGTGTTATATGTTTTTATATATATTTATATATTTTATATGCTATAAGTATTTCTAGTAAATCCTTGGTTCTTCAAACTAGAAATATGATCATATTGAAAAGTATGGAATACCTGATAACCCTAACTGCTATTGAAGTTTAAGAATGTCTTCTCTAAAGTGGTAAATTTGGGGAATTGGTATTGGGAAAAAAGGTATTCTGTATTATATTTAACATGGTCTTGTGATATAAATTGGATGTAAATGCAAATGTCCCCTACTTCAGACACCACCCCACCACCATCCCAATCAGAGAAGTCTTATGACAGGACTGATGCCGACTAAGAGTAATTTTGACAGGTTTTAGTTACACTGTTGTTGACTTTGATGAATATATACCTGAATAAAGACTGCAGCAGTACCTGGGGAGAAAGTAATATCAAGATACCTCTGATCATAACTTTAACAATAAAAAAGCAATATAAATGAGGACAAACATTTATTTTGTGATTGCATTTATGCCCATAATGAGAATATAACTTTATTTTCTTCAAACCAATAATACCCTTTCTCCAATTATTTGCAAATTCCCAACATTATGTTTCTATGCACTGTGCTATAATCCTTACACACTAGCTTCTTTTTCTTTCTCACTCAACAGTTTGATTAAAAAATAGTAAGGACAATCTTACAGTTGCCTATACCTTTTCCCAGCAAGTCAGCAAACAGAATTTTTACCACATTTCTATGTTCAGGGAATAGTCAATACCCTTGTAAATTTGGAACCTGATATTGCAGATGAATTGACTGCTTTTTTAAAAAAACAAATTCTGTAGTTCATATACCATTAGTGGCATGTAAGGGAGGCACAAAGTATGATCTAGCACTGGCTCCGGCTGTTACTAGACACACTGAAGTCACTTCTTATTTCCATATGCAGATACTTTTCACTGCACCGAATGTCCCCCTTATTGTCTCTGAAGAAGCTTATGAATCATTTTTACAATTAATAGATTGAAGTCAGAAAATATGGACAAATGTAAGATGGTGCTCACTGTTTTAGCACGTTCAAATGACCTGATTTATTACTTTGATGTGACGTTTATCTTATGACTTGAGTATTTTAGAGATTCATCTAAAAGATGTGATTAAATCAGAAAACAGTTGCAATGTTTGATTAAGGTAAATCAGGCTCAGCAAGTGTGTCTTATAACCAGAGTCCTTTTAGGTATTGCACTAAACATTTTTTGTAACTGTCTCGTCTTATTACATCACCACAGTGCCCATGTAAAACAGATCCTCCCCAAAACACACCTGCTTAACTTTAAGCGTTTAGGCTCCTGCTTTAAGTTAACTGCATGTTTATGTCTCTTGACAACTTGCCTGTTCCTAATGCAGGATTTAACAGTCCTTGTACTGCTGAGATTTTGCTAGTTATTCTGTGGACTGAATTTGAAGATTTTTTTTAATTGGGTAAAATAGGGTACCATTTTACTGTTTGTAATTTATCAGAGGTATGTTAAGCTCTACTGAAGCTTCAGGGATCAAAAAATCAAGCAAAGACAGAATGAAAAGTGAATCAGCTGGGTTATATTAGTAAATAATTTAGAGTGCTTAAAATAACAATGTTCACACATTTTTAATTTAAAGCCTGCTAAATCCTTTTAAAATTCATTTGTATTTGCAAATACTTAAACTGTGAGCTGTGCACTGGAGGGAGTGAAACTATAGATTTTAAGTACGCAGCTGGAGGTAATATATAAATTCAATTGATCAGTCTGGCAGAGAATTGATGCCACAATTTGTACCCAGTGGCACTTTCTCTTTCTTACCCGACTGGCTTAGAACATTATCAGAAAGTCAATATGATACGCCAATATAGTGATATACTTGCAGTCATAAGTCCCTTGTTTAGATTAAACCCTAGGTGCTCACGATGCGGATTGTAATGGACAGACAGCCTGAC
Source organism: Porphyrio hochstetteri (assembly GCA_020800305.1). Taxonomy (NCBI): domain Eukaryota; kingdom Metazoa; phylum Chordata; class Aves; order Gruiformes; family Rallidae; genus Porphyrio; species Porphyrio hochstetteri. The sequence goes on along the minus strand of CM036905.1, from coordinate 81,664,105 downwards.
TCCATCCCACTATGAGCTGTTCTGAAAGCGCTCGACTCGACTTAACTCCGAGGTTTCATATGGTTATCAATGGCCCCAGCAGCCAGCCAAACCAGTAACAGAGGATGTCTGTCTCTGCAAGGCAATGCAGCGGGCAGGGAATAGTGCCTATTTGATGCTCCAGTCTGGCTGCAGTCCCCTCTCTATCAGCTGCCTGTCTCTAAAAGGCTTTGCAGTCATTGCGATCAGGTTTCCTTTATAACTCTTCTTTAGTCTCGTGTTTTAGTTCTCTCTCTTCCTTGTAATTTATTAATGATTTCACCTCCTCTGTGTTATCTTTTTAAATCCTTCCATTCTGCAAAAGGCATCATTACGAAGCCTGGAATGGCTTCCAAAGTCTGCCTTTTGACAATGAGCTGCTCTGTATGTACAATAAGTATAGGCTTGTATTTGTGGCTGCATTGAGAAGTGGATCAGGCCACTAGCTGCTAATTTCATACAAAACACTTATTTGAGTAAAACCCCATTATGTCCGGTGTGACATATAAAACTAGAAGGTCATCCACGAATCTGCCCTGCATATATTTTCCTCCCAGGGATTTCAGTTGTATATAGTATGTACAGTAACATCTGACACATCACTACACGTGTTAATTTTTTCCTGCAGTAATGACCCTTACCTCTCCACCTACATAACATGTGATGCTTCAAATCAGAGAAATAGTGAAGAGAGCTGTTGGGTCAACAGTTGTTTAACCCTCTCTGTGATAATGCAGAATTATTCTAGCCAGTACGCCACAAGTACTTTGTTTTGTGCAGCTTTAAGTGACACAGTTGATGAGCTCTTCCACCACTTTCCCCTCCTGACACTCGGCTAGACTTCATTGTTAGAATTCTTTCCTGGTCCTTGGACTAAATTCTGCTGTGCTCTCATTTATACCCAATATATTCCCGATCCTTTGCTTTCTCCAAAACTGATCCCACTTTTAGTTTACTTTTTGAATAGTTCTCAATAATGCCTATGTTTGGTTGTTTGTTTTGCTTGGGTTTTATTATAATCTTTAGGTATGGACTGCTTTCAGAGGCACAGGACTTCTGTTTGTTCCCTTGATGCTGTGTTGGTGACAGCAGCTAGGAAATTACTCTTAAGTTGCAATTAGTGTAAAGGTGTGAAACATTTTATTCACTGTATCACCAATGAAAGGGAATTGTTTCTATTTTCTTAGATGAAGAGAGCCAATTCAGAAACCCCACAGTACATCTGTGTCTTGCAGTATGCAGTATTATATTTTCTATTTCCACTAGTCTGATTCCATGTAATATCTGGAAAATGAAAGTCTTATAGTTATTTGGTGACCTATTAAAGACAATTGTAGGCAAGATCACATGGGTAAAGCTATCTTGCAAACACTCATACATACACTTGCCTTTACGTTTGTGGGTAGTTATGTTGTTTTCATGGATAAAGGAAAGCTGATGTGTTAGTGTCAAAAGGACAGGTTTTTAGACCACAACTATGGGGCATGCAGTCAAATGTTTGTGTAGCACAGAAGATGCACATATATTTCCTGTGCCCTGTATATGTCCATGTCAATGACTTAAGTAGAGTGTGGGACCTCTAACCTCCAGGAACAAGAGGAGCTGTACTTGTTCTGATTCTGTTTCATACTGATCTGTTCCATCATCAGTGACAAAATCCTCTAACCGTAGATTTGATTTTACTCATGACAGCAAACCCTTTTGTTAGACTGAGATCAGGGTAGAACCAGCCTCTTAATCCATTTGGCTTTTCTATTTTTGTACATTGATTGCTTATCAGGAAATAAATAAATGTGAAGGTAAAGGACTTGTGCACATCAGGGCAAAAAGCAATAGCCATTAAGCCTGTAACTTACAGTATATGCCCTTTTAGCAATAAGGACACTGCTTGAAATTGTCAGTGTGACAGATTTACTCTTAATAGCTTAAGCAAATTTCACAGTTTACCCAGGTCATTTTGAAGTAAGAAACATTAGTGTGTTTGGAATAAAAATTAAAGATTATAAACTTCATGCACATCTGCAGCGAGTCAGCCATATGTTTCATTTGTTTATTTAAAATATTAGCATGTGCTTGTCAGGATAGAATATGTTTCCTCTATGTGTAGAATATAAATAACCTAAAGGCATTTAAATACATTTTGACATTTAAGCATATGTTTAAATCAGTTTTAACATATTGATTCTGTCCTATTCTACCACTGTACACCCAAGACTAGAGAGTTCAGAACTTTCCTTTGCTTCTACAACGTGTGATGCTTTATGTAGGCTCCTACTGTATCAAAGCTTGGAGGGAAACAAGAAAGTGGAGAGAAAGAAGAGGAAAAAAAGGATGGAGGAGTGTGTGTACCTGCACCGTAGAGTGAAAAGGTAGATTTCTTGCCTCATGAAATTGGGCTGTACTTGCCTCTGCTGCTTTGATTTCCTTGTGAGGTTGGAAAGGCAGCCTATGTTTTGGAGCAACATGTCATGCTTCCCTCAGCAGCAGGCTCATAAGCAAGCATAACTTACCCAGAGCATATCGCTGGCTTGAATACAAGGTTTGCTTTGGACCTGAGATTTTTTTATTACAAGTGGTTGCCACATTGGTCTTGGAGTTTCACTCTAACTGGTTTGGCTCAAAGTCAATCGCTTTTTAAGGAGTACAATAACGTTACGGAAACTTGTTCAGTGAAAATCAGCACCAGTCACTGCTAAAAGAAGGACGCCAATAGTTTAGTTTGCTACTGATATCATTGTTGCTGCTGCAATGTTAGCAGTGGGACATTTTAGACACAGGAAGGTGTCATAAACAAAGCTTTAAGTCTGTTCTATTGGATGCCAAACCTCTGAATCTAATCCTGGAAAATAATTCCACGTATACTTAAATGGAAAGGATGGCTCAACCGCTCATAGCTAACTTTTGAGGGATTGCTCAGGCATTTACAGTTAAGCACACACCTAATCGCTCTGCTGGACTGGGCCAGAACACTTAACATTCTGTAGGATTGAGCCCTGAGTGTCTAATTACCATAAAAAATATACGGTGGGGAATGATTATGCACTGGTAGGGGGGATGGTAGAGTAACTCTAATAAATCTTTTTGATCTTTAATTTCTCTACTAAAGTATAAATCAGCTCCGTATTTTTCTAAAGCCTGGGTTGGTAACAGATATTAATGTAGCTGAGGCTAAAATTAAGATGGTGTGTCTGAATATTATTGGAAGGAGTTGACTCTATCACTGAGGGTGGGGCTTTGTGGGCAGACGAAGAAGGGATGTGAGCACAGCCTTTACTGAGAAATAGGATGAATACCACAGCATGTGCTTCCAGTGAAGGGACAGTCTTCCTCTAGCCCCCTTGTAAACCTATCCAAGACATTATATTGATGAAAACTAAAGATACTTCTTTGTCAATTGTCTAAAATTCTGACATGGACAGAGATTACTTTGGATGGCAATCTTGACTTTATTTTTTAATAGTCCTCGATGGCTGTAGATCCAGATTTCCATGAATTTGTCTAGCACTGTATTTTTTATGTGGGTTAGACTTAAGAAATGAATGTAGGCAACCTTAATTCTCTGTTAACATTTTTGTGCGTATGGGAATATATTTATACGGGAATATATTTATATGCACACATACTCACAGACATACAAGTAAAATGTAGCAAAGATGCATTAATTTTACATTGATTCAAAATATTTATAGTTTCAGTTAAGATGATCGTGCTAAAGTGACAGAAAATAGTAAGTATTAACATTGCACTGTAAGTAATGACATGTGCTGTAGATCCTCACAGAAAAAAACAATTGCCTGTGGCATCCACACAGTATTTAAATTGGTAATCTCAAAAGAGAGGGATGCTTAGATTTTTCAAGCTTGTTTTGGGAAACTCTTATCTTAGCTGAGAGTTGTAAGTTTAGGGGGAGCTGATAATTTAGAGTCTGTTTTGTTTCTTCTTGAGAGCTAAGAGACTGATGTCAGAACTTCTTGGATAGGAGAAGTTTTCTCTATCTTTTTTATATATTACTATTTAGATACAAGATTGAAATCTCAGAATAATCTCACGCCTGGGAGAGTCTCAAAAGGTGCAGACACATTTCAACTGCATAGACCCACTTTGTCATTTTATATTCCTTTTATGATCTGTCCTTTTTTTCATTTGCTAATTTATTAATATGATGATTAAGCATCTCTTGCCACACCCATGAAAGCTACCTTCCAACAGATAGATAGGATGATGTGTCAGCAGTGCTTATTCTCTGCAAGTCTAAAAGGAATTGCATACGCCTTTTTTTCAGCCTTCCCTAGCTAAATTCATAGCAAGCGGGTTCCTACTGTTCTGCTTGCCCCTGAGTTGGAAGAACAGTTCATCACACTGTAAAATCAGACGTTTATGGTCCTCATAGTTAAGAGGAAGGATGGAGAATGATCTCTCTAAAATCTAAGCCCAGGGTATGCAGAGAATTGAGTAACATGCTTGAAACTTCTGGGAATATGTGAAGAGGTTTGTTAGGTGTTGTACATGTGCATGACATTGTTGTCTGGTTTTGGGGACTCTTTCGCCTACTTGACTCTGTTCTGGTAACACTAACTCTTGAAATATTTCAGTGCTGGGAGAGCAGCTATGAAGATATCACAGTCCTGTTTAACAATGTATTTTGTATAGAGTAGGGACCTCTTAATATTTTCCTACTTAAGTAGTTGTTGCTCAGTCAAGGAGCCTCATTGTTTATTCACTTGGGTAACAGCTGAAAGAGAGCTGAGGATCCAGCCCTGTGATGTACTAAGAAACTCTTTAAAGGAATTCAGTAGCTTAGGGTAACTGTGCCACATGGGTTCAGTTCTTTAATTGTTAAAGTCACCCACCTAAAGAAGATAACACATACAGAAGGCAGTTAGAGCTGATAGGGAAAAAAACCCAAGCCTACCATGCCTAGTGCTATTTACAAGCACGTTTGACATTTCTTAGTTTCGTAAATTATATTTAGGTTGTTAATAAGGATAAAAAATCTCAGATTTTTTTTTTCTTTGCTTTAAAGATGCCAGAATAATTATTCAAAGGAACTCATCAGGTCAAGTGTTAACAATATGTGCTTTAAATAAAAAAAAAAGAGAGGATGAAAGAAAAGCACCACACATGAGAACCAACCATCTGTTCCAAAAAACACTTACAGCAGCATCAGTCTTGGTAAAGATTTAAAAAATATACAATACAATTTCTGTGTTAAGATTTTTTTATAAGAATTAACAGATTTACCTCAGTTAAATGATGCAGGGTAACTTCTGTACAATGTATATCTACAATTAAGTAATCATAGCCAGAAAGAGCAAAATGAATGCATCTTTTCATATGGCTGGTTTTGTGTGAAAATAACATTACTTAAGACAGCAGTTTTCAAAAACAGTATCTTCAAAATGTGACGTAAAGTGACTCAATTCCTTTGGTGTAAGGTTTACAAAATATTAAGAGAACTCAGATTTTCCTCCCATTGCTGAATGAACAAATTACAGTGATAGTCAGCATAGAAGTCATTAAAGGCCCAAAAAGGCAGAGGTAGTTTTTAGGTTGGAAAAATCCTCAGCAATTCTATTGTCCATTTCTGGGGTTGCAAGGTTACAGGTAGTTCTTTTAGTCAGGGCTTAATTCTTTTGTGTGTTAACTTTAAAGTAAAACAACTCTAGGCTAGGTTGTCAGTGGTAAAGAACTTAAATTTTCTACAGTATTAGCTGGTTGATTCAGGTCTTAAGGAAAAAAGGAAGTAGTGAACATCATTTTTCCTGGTGATCTTAATGGTGTAAAGATACTTCCAAGGAGGAGGATGTGAGGTGAAAAAAAATTAGACATACAGACCACTCTGAAGGAAGCACTGGGCAAATTCAGTATGTATGACTTATTTTTTCAAGGTACTTTCTGTAAAATACAGTCATTGCATTTCAAGATACATCTTAAACGTGAATCTGGTAACGTTACAGAACAGAGTCCTGGGAAACAATGCATAAATTCATATAATCTGTGTGCTCAGGGAAGGGCCACAGATTCAGAGGCCTGGAGACCATAAATCTGGTGCTCGGTCAGCATGATCTAGTGTTATGGCCGATATCATAGGGTGTTATCATGGCCTTGTGCTCCCGCTTACACAGCATTTGGCTTGTAGATTTTTTCTGCTAAACAGTCACACCAGACCCATCCCTAGACCTGCATACTCCCTGCTCTTCTCTTCTTTATGAAGGTCTTCTGCTGAACTCTTCTGTGTTTTTGGTGCTTGTTGGAAGTTTATGGGACTGGATATTAATTAGCCCTCCCATCATGTACATTATTACAGCCATCACCGATTGCATAACTGTTTTATCCCAGTCAACATATCTGGTAGGTTTTGGTATGGAGTTAGGGTTAATCCCTGACTGAACATCTACAGATCTGAGAAGAATTCAGATCAGCAACTGTATAGGTAGTTCAGGTTTATTTGTAGCAAGAAGTATGATTGGGCTTGACTCTCCTGTCTGGATTGATCCTGAAGCATGCTGGTCTTTTGCTCTCTTAATGGAGCTGGGAAAAAATAGTCAGTGTGAATCTCTCTGAGAGGCACTGTGTTGCCTCTTTTATTCAGCACAATGCACTGAACATGTTGTGTGCAGTTCTCCATATTTAATGGCTCTTTTATCAAACAGAGTTGCTTTAAGCAAAGGAACAAAATGAACTGCGTGCAAGTTGTTTCCTTGGCTTCCAATATCCTCTCTTAATCCAAATATGCTGTTCCCCTATTGCCTGTAAATCAAACTGCACGTATAAAAAGGGAATTAAAAGGTTTATCTGCTTCCATTAGCAAATACTATATCTAACAAAGAGATTCATGTAATGAATAAACAAACACATAGGAGGCACACAGAGGTTTTCCCTAAGTTTTGTTTGTTTTTTAAAAATAATTTCTGAAAAACACAGTTAAGTCTCCTTAATTGGCACAGGGACCTAGCAGAGAGAGGAACATGACAATTAAGCAATCAGTCCAGTGATCAGAGGTGCCATGGAATATCTGTGTACCTTTTGTGTTGGTAGACAGTATGTGCCAAATCCACAGCTCATGTAAATTGGCATAGATTTGTTGAACCCTGATGTTCTGGCCCTTGGTTTGGACATTTGTGTACTGGGAACACTTTAACTTCCTCTGCCAATGTCAAGTAGAAGTAAAGCACAGCAGAAATGGACTAGGATTTGCATGCTAGTTCTCTTATGCCAGCTTCAGTGCCTTTCCAGGCACTAAAGTAGCTTTCTGGATACTGCCTAAAATCTAGGCATGGAGGAAAGAGGATCTAGGTAGAATACTTAGCACTCCCATTGACCTTGAAGAAGTAAGTTTATCTCTTGGTAGCAGATACCACTACATTCCAATCTGTAAAAGTAGAATTATGGTATCATATCATTGTGCTGAGGCGGTCGATGTCTATTAAAAAAGGGTCAGTGCACTGAGACAGATGGTGTTAGCGAAGCTAAAAAGTCTATATTTTTTATTAGAAATTAGACTCTGTCATTTATGGCTTTCAGATTCACTTATGTGTGTGGTCATAATCTTTCATCTGGCTACTGTGATACCTCTAAGAGGTTAATTCGTATGGGTTAATTTTGAGAAGCTGCTATGAAAATGTGTCCTCAGGGGGGGACTGGCCAATTAGAACTTGCTCTTATGGTAAAATATTTGCAACTTCATAACCTTTACTAAGCCTTTAATATGACTTGAGGAAAAAAGTGACTAAAGTTGGTTCTCAGGAAGGATCCTGAGGTACATAAATATGAACGGAATTCTAAAACATTACTTGAACTTGGGTTCTCAAGTCTACATTCAGGCACTTAAGGAAGTGGAAAGATTTTCAGAAGTGCTGAGCATTGAGATTTTAATCCAGTCTGATCTGGTGCATAACCATTTCTAGAACCCAGCTTACTTATCAGGTACTTAAATATGGATTTAAACTATAATTTTCAAGCATTTATCTTGCCCTAACTTTCCAGACCATCAAAAATCATTATTTTAAAGACTCATTTTTCCTCCTATTTCTTAATGAGCATTATTGAAACCAAAGCTATTTTAATTCCCAACTACCTAAATCTGCTGTATCTGAAGGTGCCAATAACCAAGTGGATATATTTCTGGAATACATACCAGTTGCATCTAAGGGTATTTGCAAGAAAAGGAATTATTCACCCCCACCCCCAGGTGACATCTTTCCTGTAATGTATGAAGCTGACACCCTTGGTCATCAGTATTGAGCAATCAGCATGAGAGAAGGATACAAAGATGCATCCTAAAACTCACTGATTTTAATTGGAAAGAGATGGTTAAGTCAATTACAATCAATTGAAGATGCTACTTTAAATGCTTTGTGATCTCTTCATGTTCTGAGAACATTGGATGGTGTTCTCATAGTGTAGAAATGCATCATCTCCTGTGTGCTGTGGCTCTGTGTATTTTAAAGAAAATGTTAAACTACTTTGTGTCTTTATTTTTTCTTCCTGCTATTTTTTTGTTCCTTTTTAGTTTTCTTGGACTTATCCCATCGCTCTCCTCCCTCTGCCCCAAATGGCGGTGGCTTCTAATTTAAAGCTGACCTTTGCAGGTGTCTGTGGCTTTTAAGAGTGCTTTACCCTTTGTTGAAGTGGTTTTTAACTTTACTTTATATTTTAAAAAAAGATCAGTTGGGAGATTCTAATGCTCCCAATTCAGCTTTTTTACTAACAGTGCAAGTTAAAAGTCAGCATGGCTGAGAATAAGGGATAGAGAGGGAGAACACGAGCAAAGGAAAGTGCATATTGATGCATCAGAGTAGTGCAAAGGAGCCATTATCATTGAGGTTGTCTCATTGTTTCTGTTATGAGTGGAGTTCTCTAGGCAAGGATTGAATATATTTACTGCTAAATCATATCCAAAAATCTCTTGAAGATGTTGTAAGAGAGCACTGAATCCCCATGACCTGTATTAAATTTAGAAACCCTTCTGTTTTCTGGAATTTTCACCTTCAGATATAAATTGAAAATGCTATAGTTTTTACTCGAAAAAAATATTTATCTAAAAAGCTGCCTTGTGTCTCTAATAACATCTACTAGTCTCTCTTCTTTACCAATCAAACCTACAATGAACCTCTAGATTTATTTTTTTTCTTTAGCCACAATCTAAATTCACTTGAAAAACGTTGGGTAGGGACATGGGAGTCATGGTGGTAAAGATGAGAGGAGGCTGGAATTTCAACTGAAATTTCAATTTTTATGTAAAATAGCCCTTTATATATTTCTTCTGAATAAATTTTTAAAATAAGTCTTACTCAAAAAGTTTAGTCTTGTCAAAACCTATGTCTTCCATTCCCTACATGTGCATTTGTTTTGAGGTATATTAGGAAGCGGATGTGCAACCGATGGTTTCCCACATACAAACTATTTTCTTCAGATAAAAGTCTTCTGAAGGACACAAGAACTGTGGAACGTCATGGGGTCTTATCCTGACTTGGATTTTATGACAACACCATGTTGAAATTTCACAAAGGTTTTAATCCCACTACCTAACATCAAAAGGAGCCTAATTCATAAAACATTGCTTCTATCACTTTTTTTTTTAGAATCTTGCTATAGATCTTTTGGAAATGGAGGTAGATATTGTATGTTGAATTGATTCAGAGCGAATAAAAAAGAAATCCAGCCCTGAAGTGTTAGTCAGTATTGACCTGAGGGAATCATCTTGGCAATTGGACAAATTTAATTTTTCAAAAATCAAAAAGGAAGGGTAAAGAAGAAAAAAATGCTCATAAAATACAGGGGAAAAATGAATTTCTAGAGCTGAAAATAATATATCAACACTGTCAAAAAATCATAATTGTCTCAACACTGTAACATTATTTATTTAATATTGAGAAGCTATTATTGCACTCTATTTAAAAAAACCCAACACTCTAACCTTAAAAATGCATGAAAATATTATTAAAAATTAACACTAAAACTACACAATGTGGCACTAGAAGGCTCAGCAAATTGATAATGGGATAAGGAGACTTTCAAACGAGGTCAGACTCTACATGATATCTTTTTGATGACATATGAAAAATGAGACATTAAGTATGCCCTATTTCTAGGAAAATATGGGCCTATTTGTAGAATTTTTCCACCAAAGAGAGACATAAACTACAGAAGGATGTCTATGGTACTGAGATCCTAAGAAGGAAGTAAGGGGCTTTATATGGTGAGCTTGCCTTTCTTCTTCTGGAATAATCATTGACTAAAGCATGCTGATGGAGCATCATAATGAACATTCATGGCTTAAGTGTATGTGATATGGATGGAAGTGCACAAATCCAAACCAGGCAACTTTCCACTCTCACTAACTGTTCATTTAAGTTATATTTTCACTGTTCACGATCATTTTGTAGTAGGGTCTAAATGCAATCAGCAAATTGTTCTCAGTGTGCTAGATGTCTTGTAAGGTCCTGTTCCAACTCCATATTGAAAGTGTAAATCAAGCATTGTGTCATCTGTATCCATGGTGAGTTTTCACCTTGGCATTGAGTCACTGACCACAGTGGAAATTCCAGGTCCTCGGGGCAATGGGTTGGGTTCCCTTTTGCTACAAGCATTCCAAGTTGACTCTGCTTAAATAAATCTACATTTGGGTATTTTCTTCTCCTTTGCTGGAAGCAGTACTGTCATGAGAAAACATTCATCAAGTATTTTTATTTGCAAGATGGGCACGGTATCTCTCTATATCCACCTAAAGAACAGCTCTGTCCTGCAAATTAAGACTGTGTTTTTGAGGACTTACAGAAGCAGGAAATGAAAGAGTGAGAATAATTGTTCATAAAAATGAACATAATATGGATGAAAATGAAAATAATATAGATGGTACATGTAGTTTGGAGAATACTTGGAATGAGTCTAATGGAGTTTCTGGAAAGAACTTTCACAATAGAATGATGACAAAGCTGTAGTGACAGTAGAAAAGTAAGACTACTACAAACCTGTATGTGAAATATCACTTTATTGCACAATTAAATATACCATTTAATGAATAAGCCTGCCTGCTGCTGTTCTCACATCCGGTAATCCACCTTCTCTGGTGTACTGTTTATCTTCAGGTAGTTTTACACTAGTCATGGGGAAGTATCTTCAGCCAGTTACACCTTTCAAATTTCCTTAGAAAGCTTTCTTGGCCAGTCAGTCTCTTCTTGCGTACTTAAATTTTCAACTCTTTCATGTTTCTCCTTGCCTAGGATCTCCCTAAGTTCAGTTTTCAAGAAATACTTGTCTCTCAGAACTGAGGCTTTTCTCTCACCTAATTTTGAATTTGTGTAAGGGGTGCTGCCCTGCCCTTAACACTCTGATCCCAGGTGCTTACAGCTAGAATTATCCACTTGGCCTTCCATTACAAACATGATTTCAGCTTCACATCCAGGTTTTGGCTTCAGGTTGAGGAGTTTGTAGAATGGTTTTTGCTTTAGAATGTCTTTGTTCAGGTACCTTATGGTAGGTATTCTTCTTAAAACGAATAATTATGGTTCAGAGAAAGTGCATTATTACTTTAAGTTACAACTGTAAGGAAAAATGACAGTGGTGCTTAAATGAAGCTTGACAGTCTGCATAGCAGGCACCAGCCATCTGTGCTATGGCAGCTCTGTTTGTATTTTAATGTTTAAACATACAGCAAAGATAATTAAGAATAACTATAATTAAAAATGATTACAACAAATTACTTTTCCCTCAACAGTGATGTGTGCCTGTAACTTATAAGTTACTTGATGAAGTAACCCTTTGGTAAGGCAGATAGGATAGCTTTGCAATTCTCACAGTTTCTGACAGTTCATAGATCTTTAAGGGGCTTTTTTTTTTTTGTTTCCCAAATGATGAAAGCATTTTACGTACTGGGCTTCATACACCTATTTGATGCACAGTAATTATCACTGAAATTTCATCTTTCATAGCACCATCTTTTTTTTCTTTTCCCTGAGACAAGATTAAAAGTAGCGTATTTCTCAGGCTTTGGGAACAAAATGACAAGAAAAGAACACAAACTCACACATTTATTTTCATTTTCAAAGAAAAATATTAATATTTTCTCTTGACAAAAGCAAACCAAAATTTTAAACAGAAAGCCCTCAAACTTTTAGCATAAATTAATGCAATTTCTGCTATGGCTTCTTATACCTAAGGATAATAAGCCCATTTGATTTTTGCAGCCCCATTTCTATAAAGATCTATCTGTTCTGTCTTGTCTTGAGTTCCATATGGATTCCTGATGAGTCCTGATGTCTGTCCCCATGCAGCAGATCAACATTGCTTTAAGTGCATGAAATGGGTTGAAGACAAATATTTCTTTACTGGTCATTTCTAGAATTTCAGTTTCCAAGTAGCTCCTTTTGAAGATGTAACTACAGAGCTGTAAAAAGAATAGTTGCTGTAGCTGGCTGTGGGAAGACCTTATTAGTGCTCTTCAATTCCATAATGTTCTTAGCAGCAAGATGAGATCCTACATGGAAGCTGGATGTGGCCAGACCATGGGTGCAGGCTCAGAAAACAGAAATTCCTCTGATGTTCTTGCACTACAGACATAATCTCTATCTTCTATGATGTTCCACTGCCATCCTTCTTAATCATCTAGTACATCTTTGGGCTTTGGTCCCAAAGGTTTGTTACAAAAGTTGTTAGAAAAGCTTCTGCGAGGCACAGCTGCATTTTAGTACTCAAGTAGTTCTGGTTCAGAAGGTTTTGGCTTTCTTAGAGAAAATTGAATAGTTGCTTGATTGATTACATATGAAAACATTTGTCTCTCTATCCATCACATATCAGTTTAGATGAAATCTTTTTTAACAACTTGTTCAATACCTGAAGTTTTTAGTGATGCTGCAAATTTGACTCAGTGTCACAACTGCCATGAGGTGCCTTGCAGTAATTTCAGAGACTCCGAAGTAATTTGACAGATGAGTAAACAAAGGCGCATCGTTTGCTTATGCCTACTTAGCATTATGGAGGCATATTCAGAGTGATAGGTTCAGATACTTTGATTTCCTTAACCAATAAAACACGAATAAAATAAAAGATATAATTATCACTCATGTTTCTGCGTATTAAAGACAACAGCTCTGCATCACTGGAAGAACTCTTCAGAAAACTGTTTTGGACTGTCACCTTCACTTACTGCCAGAAAATTGGTGTTTGCCATTTTGCAGACACTATCATTTGAAAATTGCTCCCGAACTTACCAGTGTTTTACTTGACATTAGTGATGCAGACTGGTGAATGGGGATTGATGGATGAATTAAAAGGCACATGTTTATAAACTGAGACTGCAACAGTGGCATTCCTTTTGCCCTGAAGGTGATGGAGGTGCCATGCTCAGCACCTGGGTGGTGGTGTGTTCAAAGGAAGCAGAACTGTGTGGAACTGCACTGTTTGATCACATGCTGGTCACTTAGATTAACAGAATGAGGAGAATGTATAAGTGGGACATGAATAAAACATTGCAATATTGTGAGGAAGAATCCAAATACTTTTCCAAACTAATGTTTTATTTACCACTTTAAGTAGTTTAGTGCTGTTCTGGCATGTAATGTTTGATGGGTATTATGTTTTATAAAGTTTGCATTGATGAAATTATCTGTCTTTTATACAGGGGAACCACATGGTCTTCTTGTTTGAGAATATTACTCCATAAGGCTGATTACAGCTATGTTTGAAATTAATTTCAAATTTAAATAATGTGGGCCAAACTCAGCCCTGGTGCAAATCTACTTTTACCAATGGAACTCCACTAGAGGAATGTTTGACCCTATGGGTTAATGTAATGAAAAGATAACAGCATACTGTATGATCACATAAATTAAAGATGGGAAATACCAATTAGGTCAGCTAGTCCTTACCCGGGGGACCAATTTAGATTGTTCCCTACACTCTACTCTTGAGTGCTTTGCATTGTTTTAAGAAATTTGTGCAATCAGACTTGTGTCTTGGGAGACTGTGTTGTAGTTCATCAGATCTCACCACTAAAAATCTCTTTCTTAAACCTTCCACAATGTTTTTTTAATTCTCAAAAAGTAAGTCTCAATATCCTTGTCATAAGCTTGGCATTTCACTCTAAGCAATATTACTTTGATTTTTCTATTGGCTTTTCACAAGATAATGCCACATGTTTTCAATCACTTATCTTGGATTCACTCACAAATAAAATATAGGGTGGTTGTTGTTGTTATTATTTTAAGAGTGAGTTAAATTGCCTAGGTCAAATAGGACTTAATTAAAATATATTTTTATCCTCACAGGTGAAACAGCCATTAAAAAGAACCATTATTTTTTCTGGGTTGAATTTTTTTTTTTTTTTTAAGAAAGACTGGCAATAGAAATACACAAGCAATTAGGAAAGGTTTTACTTTCATCCCAGATAAATCTAAGTAGTACTGAAGATTCCAGGCTTAGATGAGATAAAACCCAATTTCCAGATGTGTCTCCAATGTTGTGTGCTTCTGGCTACAAAGCTAACACAGACATTCAAGCTGTCACATACAAGAATGGTGTCAGCCAGTGACTCAGGCAACAAAACTTGGTGCATAAACAGTGCCATTACAACGATGAATGCTTTCTTACAGTGTGACTGGGTCATCACACAAATATGTATTTGTCCTGAATTTGACCTTTTGGTGAAAATAAGGCTAGATGAGGGTTAAGTTGTTCTCATTGTCTAAATGAAGCAAGTCTCCTTGCTTTTAATGTGAGAGACTGGCTTTGATCCAGTGTGTGCCAAATAGATTCAGGAGTTGTTTAGGAATTGATTGGCTAAATTGTTTCTCGTGCTGTTGGTACTTTTTGTCTGAGACAGACGTAAAAACATTTATTTGGACTACCTGCCTTTTCCTACAATGTGCTATACCACAGCAAATAAATTAACTTGGGTGGGGTGTGTTTTTTTTCAGATTTTAGCAGGGAATTTGATCGGGTAGTGCAGTGCTTACTAATACCAGTTGTTAGTAATTTGGGGGGAATTCATACACCTTAACTTTGACACATTATTGTTATTTTTTTTTCCTTCATTTTACAAAAATCCTACTAGAGGCAATGTAATGTCAGACAACTTCAGAAACCGATTTTAAACTAACCTAAGTCTTCTTTTGCTATGGCTTGTTTCCTGAGGACTTTCTCCTTTTCTAGAAGGGCCTCAGGCCCCCTAAGCTAGATATCTGTAAATACCATGAATAATTTCCTTATGTGCTTTTTTTTTTTTGAAACAGTGGAAGAAAATGATGAGTTATGTGTATTGTCCTTTAATAATGCTAATGGTAATGATAGCAAAAGTTTCTTAAAAGCTACACACATCTACCTGGAAATAATTGATTGAATAATCAGAAATAGTAGAGGAAATTGAAGAAAAGACAAGAATGGCATCTGAAAAGAATCTGAGAGAAATCGGTTAGGGAAATTAGAAGAAATTATAAGCACTGGAATATTAAGGTTAACAATATTTGTCCTTTAATGCCCACAAAAAGTGTAACAAAAGCATAATAATTTTACTGGTTATGTATTTCTTAGAAAGCTTAGAGTAAAAACGTTTACTTCATTTATGAGCCCTTTCTGAAGGGCTGTCACTAGCCAAAAGCTCCTGTGGCATTAGCCAGAATGTCACTGAAAGCGATAGAAGTTGTTTGGCTTTTTTAAAAAGTTGAATTAATTGAGGGAATGGTTATAATTTTAAAACCATTACTAAGATGGCTGTTCGGCAAAATATCAGGTGTGAGATTCTTGCCTGCGCTGAGTTTTGCTCAGGCGTGAATGGGCATGGTGCCATGATACATCTCCCTGAATCCTAGGTCTGTCACCAGGAATGACAACATAAGGAGTGACTGACACAGTCCTGGCCCCGTAGCCCCTCCTGCTCCAGGACCTACCACTGCAGATCCTCTTTTTCCCAGCAGCAGGGAGGCATGGGCGGTGTGACACAATCTCTTTTTGTAAACAGCCAATTCCCTAACAGGTTTTACAGTTGCTTTACAGACCTTTCTTTTTGTCACCTGAGTGTCACAGAGGATGACGCACAGTTTGTGATTCCGGCCAAGTTAATTTAATTTACGTAAGACGTGTATGTTCAGAAGTGAGAACATACAGTTTAAAAATGACTAGCATAGCTTCAGACAGAGTGCCAACACACTTAAATTACCTACCTTTTAGATCTATGTTCATGAGAGATAGGAGAAAATCAGAGGATGGCACTTCGCACACTACTTCACACATTCTAATAATACACTATAGACTCTTAGATTTGCAAAAGGCATCTGCTGAATTTCCATATAAAAATTAATAAGAAGGATAAGATATCATGAAACAAGGTAAAGAATAGAAATTCTGAAGATAAATCTTATTTACAGTACATCTCCTTGAATAATTATGTTGGGTTTTAGTCAGGTCAATGGCCAAGCCCAGACACACAATTAAAAATTATTTTGGGTCAAGTCTAAATTAAAAATGCTTAGTTTTCCTTTAACATTCTGTAAAGCTGAAACAAATTATTTCATTTCAAATTGAAGGTGTTGTTCAGATTGAAATGAAAGGTTCTTGACTTTCACTGACTTTGTCAAAGCTTAGAAATATTTAGAATAAAAAGATAGTAAATTTGTAACTTAAACCAATTCTAGCTGGAAATGGGAATGTTTCATTCAGTAGCTACCAAAACAAAATATTTCTGACTTCCTTTTCATATTCTTTTTTACTAGAAGTTGCTTGAATTTGTTATGCTCATCTTGACCCAAGTAAGCATTTTTTCTTCTGTTTACAAATAAATTTTTTCACCTCTTAAATTTAGAAGGGAAAATGACCAGTAAAGGTCATGTATGTATTCAGTAGCCTAAATGCAACACACAGAGAGAGCAAGTAGATACTTATATGTAGTTAATTATTCCATGATTGTAAGGGCTTACTTGTTATCAGTAAGCCTTGTGAAAACTTGAAAGAAAAAGGTATTTTTTAAAAAAGAAAATATGCCTCATATATGCATGTAAAAAGTAAATGAACATGTATAAACTTTATTATTATTCATACTGAATTGCAGGAAATAGTCATCAAACAAAATAATTGCTTCAGGATGCTGGACTTGTTTCAATTTCAAAGGAGATGGCTCTAAGTACTGTTATTATACATCCATGGCTTTGTATTATGCTGACATGCCTCGCTTTCTCTTATACTTTTTTTTGAAAGTGAAGGATTCTTGAAAAATACTAGGATGAATTTTCATGTCTACAGCCAAAACTGTGCCATATGGAATGGTACCAAGTCCTCGTAGCTCAACAAATTAGCAATTTTGTGAGGGACCATTGCTAAGGAAGACAAATTTACCAGACAGTCCCTAGTTACAGGATCTACAAAGACAGTTGATGGATAATTGATTCCAAGCCAAATGTTCACAAAGAGGTACTTTTCTCATATGAAATTCTCAAAAGTTCATGGTACCTTTAACATGGGATACTAGAGAAGTTTTTAGTGCAAGGACTTCCAAAAGTTGATAACCCAAGGCTGACTGGTGCTAGATACTTAATGTGAAGAAGACTGATTTCCTGAGCTGTAGAGTTCTCATTCTCATCTTGCCCTATCACATTTTCTTTTCCTTCCTCTGTAAAACATCTCTTTGTGTTGATGCACAACTCAATGCATGAAATCTAAACAATTATTTTGCACTGATTTTCAGTAGCTTATTGTAACTTTATTCAATCTGACCTTTGTTTTGCATCTTTCAGTTACATATGGTGTGCTTTCTCTTCACCCTATCTTGAATTTTTATGCTAGTGCATGTTTCATATTTCATTAGGCTGTACGACTGCTAATAGTCGCATAAGATCATATATTACTGTTCAGGTGAAAAAAAGTCTGTAAGAAAACTCAGAGCCTAGAGCTGAGTAAAAGGCAGATTTCTTGCTTTTCCTTAGTTGCTACAAACCTTGGTTATTGACAAAAACTTCCTTGTATACAAAAGCACAAGGGGGCAGCATTACATTAAAATAAATTGTTGCTGTGTCTGTGTGTGTGTGTGTGTGTGTGTGTGTCTGTCTGTCTGTGTGTGTGTGTGTTTGTGTGTACTGAAGAATAATCAGCTAGGTAATGTTAAGGTTGCAGAAAAAAGTGTTATTTGAGTTTGTTCAGACTGCCTTATTAGTTTACTTGCCCTGATGGCACTGGTAGGTTAGAGGAAAAAAATTCTGAGGCCGTGTGGAGTTTTACTTACTTTCTGTTGTGTGAAAGATCCTTCATACCTCTTTCTTTTTCTGCTTTTCCCTGTCAATAAATATTTATTTGTTTTGTAAGGACCAGCATAGTTTTTCAGAAGACTTTATTTCATGTCTAGTTGGCATGAAAAATAACTCCTTTCTCTCTCATCGATATAGTACAGTGAATGTGCTTTAGATGATTTCTGCCAACCTTTGAAACTTTCAAAATTTATCATCAAGTACCCATTTGGAAAAGACCAGTTGAAATGGCCTGTTGTGTTGTGGTGACACTGATGTCAGTGAACAGACAAGGAGCTTGCTTCATGCAGAATTCTTAAAAACTCATTTTGGACAGAAATGATTTGCTGTAGAAGCTTGACTTCAAGGAACAAGACTGTTTATAATGACTTTGTAAGAAGCTGGTCATGTCCAGAATGTTCTGTATTGGTTTATTGCAAGCTGATATTTTCTCATTTTTGAGTAATTAAAACCTCCAGTGTTTTTTGTATGGAATTAATCACGTGAGCCACTTTCTAAAACCTGAATTCTGCTAACGTACATTTGTCAATCTCAGTTTATATTG
Source organism: Porphyrio hochstetteri (assembly GCA_020800305.1). NCBI lineage: Eukaryota > Metazoa > Chordata > Aves > Gruiformes > Rallidae > Porphyrio > Porphyrio hochstetteri. The sequence goes on along the minus strand of CM036905.1, from coordinate 81,645,313 downwards.
ACTGCAAGGTCTGACATATTTTTGCTGAGCTGGGCTATTTTGATGGTATGCCCAAAGGACTTAATCTATTATTTTTTTGGGGGGGGGGAATATTGTGTCAAGGGTTGCTAAAAGAAGTGGCTCTATAATGACTCACAGACTCTGAAATATGAAAATGAATTGCCTGTGTTTTGTTTTTCTCAGCTCTACATAGCTTTAGAAAATTCTAATGCCACTTAAAAGAATAATATCAATGACTAGGGAAGGGTGTCAGGATTTGTTTGCAAAGACCTGTCTCCAGCCATTATTTTTAGTTTCTTCTCTGGGGATGCAAATATTATGCGTATTATTTGGCATCACCTGTTGGAAGTACTTCAGAGAGTATTCTATGAATCCACTTGTGTGAACAACTGCTTCCACCTGTGTTAACGTATCCACTCTTCCTTCACACGGTCTTTCATATAATTTACTTCTGAAAAGGAGAGTTAAAAAGAATCTTCCAGGGCCTGACTGTTGAGAGTCAAATAGGTTGATGGGATTCACTGCTTCCTGGGGCTGTCTCGGAAGATAAAAAGAAGTTAATGCATAACATAGGTATTTGCACCTGTTTTAACTAATATTTTGCTGAGATGAAATGTAAAACAGTGGTGACTGGCTGTCCATCAAGTAAGTAACCAATAATGCCATTAATCTTTGACAGTTGTCACTCATTCATCTAAGACATTGACTGTGACTTCCTTTCCATGCCAGAAAAGCCTGAGCAGTTTATAAAATGTGGGTTTTAAGAATGAACTACATAAAATGGAAAGGTTGGTAATAAAATTTTTTAAAAGTTTTTCTCCCAGTGTACTCAGAACCTAAAATGATGAAAGAGGACCTTATTGTAAGAAGGAAGCTTTGTAATAGTAACTTCAAGATAAAAAATATTTGACAGATAATTATAGGGGGTTTTGTTGCCCTTTTTTTAAAAAAAATTCTTCCATTAAGTGAAAAATCCACTTTTTTCTTTTTAAGGAAATATTAACAGATGAGGTCACTTTGAATTCTTTGCCCATATTTCTGTTTAAAGCCATCCAAAGGTAAACTTTGGCTTAAGAATTTGCTTTAAAACTCTAAAACCCTGTCCTTTCATTTTGATAAAATTGCATCTTTGTATTTCATTTTCAGCTGTGTTTTGGCCTGTTACCATGTTAAGTTTAGTCTTATTTTTATGAAGTCTTTTTCTGAAATTTTTATGCTTGGCACCTATGTGAGCCCTTCTTAGCTCTTTTTTTTCTAGAAACATAAAATGCCATCTTCCCACCATTTTGGGAACTGGGGTATATTATTGTATTTTGTTATTCATCAAAAAAAACTGTAAGGAAGATGCTTCAAAGAATTTTTCTCTTTCTACAAACAAAACATACAGAGTTGATGGCAACTGCTCCTGATTTTTTCAGGGTTGAATAGGTGTTGGGGTTATTTGAGTTTTTTTAGTCAGATCATCAAAAAGATTGTCCTAGTTTCAGCTGAGATAAAGTTAGCTTTCTTTCTGGTAGCTGGTATGGTGCTATATTTTGGATTTAGTGTAAGAATAGTGTTGATAACACATTGATGTGTTTAGTTGTAGAGAGTTAGTAGTAGTGTCTACACTAAGTCAAGGACTTTTCAGCTTCTCAGGCCCTGCCAGGTGGACAAGGAGCTGGGAGAGCACAGCAAGGACAGCTGGCCCAGGCTGGCCAAAGGGATTTTCCCTGCCATATGAAGTTAGGCTCTGAGTAAAACTGGGGAAGTGAGCTGGGAGGCAGATTCACTGCTCAGAAACAGACTTTGTGTTGTGTTGGGTTTTTTTGTTCTGCATTTGGTGAGCAATTGCATTCTGCATCACTTGTTTTGTATTTATTATTACTATTATTATTGTCTTCCTTTTTTATCTTATTAAACTGTCTTTAGCTCAACCAATGATTTTTATTTCCCCATTATCAGAGAATCATAGAATGGTTTGGGTTGGAAGGGACATCAAAGTTCATCTAGTTCCAACCCCCTGCGATGGGCAGGGACACCCACCACTAGACCAGGTTGCCCCAAACCTTATCCAACCTGGCCTTTAACACTTACAGAGGTGGGGATTCCACAACCTCTTTGGGCCACCTGTTCCAGTGCCCCACCACCCCCATAGCTAAGATGATTTTCCTAACATCTCATCTAAACCTACCCTCTTTCCATTTGAAGCCATTATCCCTTGTTCTGCCACTACACTGCTTGTGAACAACGCCTCTCCCACTTTCCTTTAGCACCCCTTTAAGTACTGGTAGGCTGTAGTTAGGTGTCTCCAGAGCCTTCTCTTCTCCAGGCTGAACAAGCCCAACTCTCACAGCCTGTCTTTGTAGGAGAGGTGTTCCAGGCCCTGATCATCTTCATGGACCTCCTCTGGACTCACTCCAACAGCTCTATGTCTTTCCTGTACTAGGGACCCCAGAGCTGGATGCAGTACTGCAGGTGTGGTCTCACAAGAGCAGAGTAGAGGGGGAGAAGCACCTCCCAAGTCTTGCTGGCCGCGCTGTTCTTGATGTAGCCCAGGACATGGTTGGCCTTCTGAGCTGCTAGCACACACTGCCTGCTCATGTTGAGCTTGTCACTGATCAGCACCCCCAAGTCCTTCTCAGGATTGCTCTCAATCCATTCTCCACCCAGCCTGTAGTTGTGCTTGGGATTGCACTGACCCACATGCAGGACCTTGCACTTCGCCTTGTTGAACTCCATGCAGTTCACATGGGCCCTCTTTCCAGCCTGTCAAGATCCCGCTGGATGGCATCCCTTCCCTCCAGTGTGTCAACCTCACCACACAGTTTGGTGTTAATGGCAAACTTGCTGAGGGTGCACTTGATCCCACTACCCATGTCACTGACAAAGATGTTGAACAGTCCCAGTCCCAGTATTGACCCCTTCAGAACACCACTCTTCACAGACCTCCATGTGGACACTGAGCCATTGACCACAACTCTTTGAGTGTGACAATCCACTGAGAGGTCCATATGTCAAATCCATGTATCTCCAATTTAGAGACAACGATGCGCTGGACAGTGTCAAATGCCTTGCACAAGTCCAGGATGATGATATCCATCATCCTTTCCTTGTCCAACATCTCGATTATTCCATCATAAAGGGCCACCAGATTTATCAGGCATGATTTGCCCTTAGTGAAGCCATGTTGCCTGTCACCAATCACCACCTTATTCTCCATGTGCCTGAGCACAGCCTCCAGGAGGATCTACTCCATGATCTTTCCAGGCACAGAGGTGAGACTAACCAACCTGTAATTCCTCTCTACCCCCGTGGTGGGGCAGAGGTGACCAAGAGTCAGCATGTTGCTTGGTTACTGGCTGGGGTTAAAAACCATGACAGATACATGCATACAAATCATATCATTTGAAGAAAAAATGTAACTTACCAATTATATCTGCTTCTAGAAGAGGTGATTTTTATATTTTATATATATACACACACACAGTCTGGAGATTTGAACAGGAGTTTTAGTTCTGTCTCCGTCTCCCTTTTCAAAAAAGGCTTATCCTGACATGAAGCAGTTTATCAATTTAGTGACATAAGTCAGCACAAACTTTGTGTCATATTGGTTTCATATCCACTTTCCATAATAACTTCCTATTAAAATCCAATTATAGTTACCTGTCTCAGTAACTTCCATTTCCCACAGGACTTCCCTTAGCTATTTAGGTAATTTGGAGATCACCTTCCTATGACCATCATCTTTATATATATATAGCTCTCATTTTAATAGATATTGATTTCAGTCCAAAAATTCCCTTGTGTCATTCAAATTTGGTGAATCCATATGTTGATGGCAGCTATTTTCACAAAGTATGAAGAACTGTTAAATAACAATTGCGGAGACAATTATTTGTACCAAAAGAAGGATTTCCCTTGTATTTTAAGTCTCCTTTGGTTCTTAATGATTTTTCTTTTATCATTAATTTTGATTGTTTTTTCACAATGTTGACCTAGGTTTGATCCAGGTGAAGTTGCATTACTTCTACACCAGAGTAGTCTCTCTTAATTCTGAGCTATTAACTGAGATCAGGAAGTGGGGTTAGAGAGTCATCTTAAGGTTTAGGGCACCATACCTATAGAATGGAACTTATATAAACTACTGAAAGCCCTTTGGCTATATGTATGACTGCTAGAAAGGAACAAAAGCTAGACAGTTGAAAAGTAAGGAGAATTTAATTTGTTCAGTTTTGCAAAAAAAGAATGTTGACCTTTTAACATTATTGGGGACAAGATATCAACTTTTCTCTGGGAGACATTAATACACTGTAAATTTGGGATTTTATGAAGGGCTAGTTTGGACTACAATACTTCTACCTCTAAAACTGAACTCAAAATTGAGGTTTAATTCCCAGTTCTGTTTTTTGGTTTAGCTCTTCCTTCCACACAAGCAAAATAAGCTTAATAATGACTTTTGAAAATTCTTCAGCCAATGTAATTTGTCCCCTGTTTATTGACCAACTTATGTCTCTCATAGGCTAAAGGAAAAGGGGATGATACTTCCAACAGTCTAGATTTTGAAAATACTACAATATTAAGGTGAAGATGTTCATAGAAATCTTTAAATAGGGTAGCTGATGGGTAAGTGGATCATGTAAATGTGAAAACATCTTCATTTTGTTCACCCAGAAGGTCATTCAGCTTCAATGAACTCCATCTTTTCTGTGTCTATCTTTGCAATATAAAACCTTTATAGTAAGTATAGTAAGGCTGCCCAGAGAGGTGGTGGAGTCTCCTTCTCTGGAGATATTCAAGACTCGTCTGGACGCCTATCTGTGCAATATGAGCTAGGGAGCCTGCTTTGGCAGGGGAGTTGGACCCGATGATCTCTCGAGGTCCCTTCCAACCCCTATGATAATGTGATTCTCATAAATGTGAATATAACACCAACAACAAAGGCCTCCTCCCTCACAACACCTGCTGAAGTGCTTCAGAAAGTAAGCAGGCAGTGCCTTGCTGGTTTCCACACCTGCAATGGCAGGGGCAAAGTGCTGGCCCAGAGGGGCTCCCTCCTGCAAGACTCAGAGCTTCATGCTCTCTGCCTCTAGAATGACCCGAGCACATTTGTTAATTTTTATTGCCACGCTGGTCATCTGCTTTGCCCCCATTCTCCTCCTATGTCAAATAAGACACTACTATCCTGCTTTCTGACAAAACCTAAAGCATGTGTGCTTCCTTGCTTACAGCAGCTGAGAGCACTAATGTTGCTTTCCCAGGCACACACCATCCATGAAGCTTGGGTGCACCATGCACAGGGCCAGAGACACATACATGCCCTTTGACCAATTCCAGAGAACTTACCAAGAATGCTGGGAAAAGATCACCACAAGGTGTGATGCAGTACAATGCATTTATTTCTTAATACCCCTGTTACACACAAAACTAAAATGTTGTTGTTAAATTAGGAAATGTATTTTTTTTCCTTGATTTTCTTTTTGCATGTGATGTGACATAGCATTCTGGAGTCAGTATCTAAAGACTACTTGATCCTTATGTGTGATTTCCAGGCAACTTTTATTGTATTTTTATAGAGAAACATCATTATAAATAGATTTATTTTCTAAGTTAAAAAACCCACAAAAACTACTTGGGGTTCAGTGAGGCTAGTGATGGAACAGTAAACAGCATTTGCCTTATGTCTGTAACTGAGAAGAGAGCCAAAGACATGATCTATTATTCAAAGGTGCTGCCCTTCACAATTCCCATTGACTTTGGGCTACGTATTCAGGTAGTTAAGTGAGATGAATTTTTAACATGCATGCAAATCTAGAAGTGCTTTGGATTTTTTAGGAATAAGCTGCTATTTCCCCTCCCCAGATTTTTCCCTTTTCAAATTTTCATTTTCTTAGTTACCTGTTTTTGCTGAACTTAAACATATATTAAAATCTTAATGAAATATTTTGTTACACTGTTTTTATTTTCAAATTAATGACTATACTGGCTAGATAAGTTCTTCAAGTTTTTTCAGTTTATGTAATGGAGGCACAAATTTTAGGTCAAAATGGATAACATTGCTCTGTGTTACATTCATTTTATTTGATCATCTAAGTAATGGAAAGAGGTTGATCTTCTAATTAATGGAGAAAGGCTGATTTGTACAAACTTTTATGTTCCTTAGGGTTTTTAAGTGGAGCTAGTAGGTTATTAATCTGTCTTTAAATGTGTGGGTATTTTTAACTTCTGTATATTGTTTAACTGTATGAGGCAAGTTTCTGATCTGGAAAATCATTCTGGTTCAAACATGTGAAAAATATTTCATTAATAATCTAGGCAAGACCTTCCTTGGCCCAGGGTGAGTGAGCTGACTGCCTTTGCTAGCACTCCTCGCTGAAACATGGGCATGGACTATATGGGGAATCTTCTTCTTTGACTCCAGGCCCAAGAATGGGGGCGTGGTTAAGGGCTTGTGAATTAAGACCCTTCTTCACAGGCAGATTTACAGTGTAAGCTTGGGCAAGACACCAAACCTCTTTGTGCTTTGTCTCCCCATATGTAAAAATGAATAACCCTTCCTTCAGGTGGATGATAACAAATGTTTCATGAGGATGAGACAGGTCTGTACGACATTCTGATACTACAGAAATGGATGTTATACAAGTAAATAAAAATAATCATTTATTTGAACTGAAGAGGGAAGGAGATAAGGAAACCTAGGCAAGGAAGGTAGACATCCAATTTATCATAAGAACACAGAAAGCTTTCAGTATATACAATGGGAATAACTCAGAGTAGGAAAATTTTTCCTTTTCTGAAATCTGTGGCCTATCCACAGGACACTAGTTTTTTTCTCTCTTCTTTTCTACCCTGTACTTTCCTCAAAAAGGAATTCTCCTATTCCTTTGCATTCCTGTCTCTTTGATGACAGGCCTTACTGGACTTACTCTATTTTCCATTCTATTAGTGGAAAACATCTTTCAGGAAGTTGATGTTGCTCAAGTGTGTCAGTCCCCTGTGCTAGGCCCTTAAAAGCAAGGAATTACCAGATTCAGACACCTCTTTAGCCTCCTCTCACACCCACACAGCATGTCTCTATTGACAGTGACAGATACTGCATCTTAATAGGGAACATACTTCAGCCTCCAGCAGAGAAGGAAGCACTCTACTCATTAATCTCCCTCATAGTGTAGTATGAACCCTTATTTACAGCCTCAGCAACATTAGCAAACGTTCTCTGTTGACATATGCACACAGGTTAGGCATGTCAGACAGTATGAGCTTCTGGGGGAAGCTGATGTGTTAATGAAGGGTTTGCCTCCTCCCCATCAGAGGGAAGTACTGCTCTACCGCTCACCATCTGTAAAGTCACATCCCAATGGCATTCTTCATCAGTCCAAACCCACACCTCCAAAACAAAATATGAAGGTGTTTAGGTGAAAGGCTCCAATCAGCCAAACCTTAATGTGTAAAGCTATGTTTACTTGCAGGAAAAGGTCTGGTTTCTCCAGTGATGGGCAGGACATGAAAACCTGGGAAAAATATAAGCGGCTATCCAAAGTGTCCTACATTTCTGTGGTGTTTAGACAAGATCTGTGTTTGGGGCCTTCCATTTATCTTTGATGGGAAACATTGTTTAGTATCACTTACCAAGAAAGAAAGAAAAAAAAATTAAAAATTCATAAACTTGAATGAATTGGTCTGTTTAATGAAAATCTGATCTGGGCAAAAACGGTACCAAGTCTTGAAAGTTCTGCAGCTGAAAGTCTAATCTTTGAAACCATTATGAGAAATATGTACCAAGAAAATTGGATAAACAGATAGCTTTGGTTTTATACCACCTACATTTCAGAGTATGTAGCGCTAGGAAATGTCTAGGTGTTATTTGCAAGCTTATAATATGCTAAAATACTACAAAAAGGCATGTTTGTTGTGAGCTAGTTGTCTGTAGAAGGAATAAGGTGTTAGTTATTTTGGGAGGGCTTAAAGAAAATGGAGTGATGCTCTGGAAAAGAAAAGTAATGTTTAATTTAAAAACAAATATTGATTACAATATTAGAGGGATACTATACACTTGAAATTTCACACCAGCACTTGAAGTCAAAGGAGCAATGTGGCTGGTGCATGATACTTTGACAGATTGGTGAGACCTGAATTTTGTTTCTGGCATTTACAGCCTGTCTCTAAGAATTTCTCCACATACTTTCTGAGTATGTCTCTAGCATGGTTTTCTTGTTACAGCTTCCTAGAGCTCATCAAGACTGGTGAGTTCAGGGGTTGAGGCAAAGACATCTGAACATCTGTCTAAATGTCTCTCTGCAAAAGTACCTGGAGATATTCTGGCACCTTAAGGAGAACTGGGTGAGGTATACTTCGGAGAGTTGTGCAGGTGAGTGGTTGTTCTCACATTACAGAAATTACAAAGAACATCTGAGTTCTATCTTGCCAGTAATACTGACCAGCTAAACTCTTGAAGAAATACAGAACACTAATTTCTTTTACAGCATGGGGACAGACCCATGCGAAATTGGGAAGTAACCTGTATGTCAAGTTTACATTTAGGGCTATATATTCTGAACCCATGACTCTTGGCCTTGCTATGTTTTATATTAACCTATTTACTTTAATAGAGACAGGTCTCTATATCCTTCTGTGAAATTCACTTGACCCTTCCTTGCTCACCTATATAAATTCCACTATAGATTTTTGAGGGATATCATCTGAAATGTTTTATTCATGGTACAAAATCATACATTAGTATCAGTGTCTGATCCTTTGAATAATGATTGCTTGAAAACATGCTTTTTATCTGATCAAATGCTCAGAAACTCCTTATTTGATATGGGTCATGGGCCATTACCCACCAGACAGGGGACGTGCCTTAAAATGTTGGAGCATAGTTACCCTAACTTCAAATTTATCTCTAATATTCTATAATATTTCAATAACTGCATTAGGGTTACCTGCTGTGTTTAACACTGTTAATCTATATTGTTCTGATAGCTTCAATGGAATAAACCCAAGATTTATCCACATTCTTAATTAACAAGCAGTAACAAACTGAGTTGGGGCATATTAGTTTGCCACATTTGTTTGTATATCCCTGTGATTTTTCTGAACATGCTCACTGCAATGAGGTGTATAAAAGCAGATTTCAAAGAATTTGAAACCACCCACAAGGTGTTGCTGCCATGGCCTCTCTTGCAGGCAGAGGTTGTTCAGAATTTAGTTCCTTTGCTTTCACCACAAGTGCAGATGGTAGTGAGTGGTGTCACTCTCTTTACTTTGCAGGGAAGGATAAATCAGATACAAAAGTCACAGAGATTGGTACCATCTGTATGTAACAAGATTTGTATATTAGGGAGAAAAATAATGTACCTGTCTCATGCGTTGCTCTTTATCTATAAATTTTGAAATATTTTTTTAAAAATTGGTGATCATTAGTAGCTTCCTTTCCAGAGTAACAAAAGGAAGTGAGACGCTTACTTCTATTCTGATAACTTTACAACAAGTTAAAGATCCTGAAAAGAGCAAAAATTTCCAAATGGACTGTGCCACATGGCCAGCAAATCTTCCTTCCAAGGGCCCTATGGCAATAAGTAAACTCTTGGGACACTAAGGAATCGGAAAGAGGAAGGAAGTAGTAGAGCTATAGTGCTGTGGAGTTGGGGCAGGATGATAGTCCTTGGGGCACTGCAGGGAGAGTTCTACAAAATGGGGCAAATCTGCTTTGATTTTTTGAAGACATTCAAGATAATCAAGCTAGCTTCAAAGTCATGCCAACTGCCATTCAAACAAACAGATAAACTTTTTACGTAGCTTCTTAGGTGGATTTTCCAAACTGTGACCTTTACTGTCAAGGCCCCTTTGTCTTCCATGCCGAAGAAGTACCCTATATTATGAAACCAGCCAGTAACTCATTTGGCTATTGTGTTTGCAGTGTTGAGAGACCCTCTCAGAAGTCTGTTGTGCTGTCTGAGTTGTCTTGAAGGGCTTCCTCCCACCCTGAGAGCAGCCGTATCCTGTTCTTGGGGCAGAACACCATGTTCTCTGCTACCCTCAGCCCACAAGTTTTGTGGTCTATATCCAGGGGCCTGGAGGGTGCTCCAAAGGTCGATGCAGACCCTTGTGGCACAGCTAGATGCAGACTGTAAGCCATTTGACCTCTGGGGCTGTGCTGTCCTCAGAGCTGTCCCAGGAGAAGGTAGCATGTTAAGTCATGTCAAGCATGTTTGCCTAGCTAATCTATTTGAAAAGAAGTACTGGAAGAAAGGTAAAAGCAGTGATTGCATAGAGCCTGACAGGTTATGAAAAATATACTCCTAAAAATCATATTCAACTGTTGAACTGCCCAGCCTTGAATAAACTTGTTTTGCAATGTTCTCTTTACACACTGTTTCCTGAAACTTCAGCCCCCTTACTTGTGTTTTTTGAGAAATGGTGTTATATTAACTCATACAATATTCTGCTTCTTCTATGGGATGTGAGTTTTGTATTTGCTGCATAATACTAGTCCATCACTATGGTTTCTCAGCACTTCCAGGGGTAAAATATCAATCCTTCTCTGTTTTAGTTCTACAAATTGACATACATGTCCTCTTTCAGACAGACATGCTCACGCACACACACAAAAAACCCCACACACATTCACTTACTGTCTCACTCCAAAGGACAATGTATTTGTGGGTTCTGATTTTAAAATTTTCATCTTCTGGTGTTAGGAAATGCAAAGTGAAAGAAGCACGGACATGAGCACAGCATTTGGCGTCCCCTCCTTAGCTCCCAGAATCTGCTGTTAAACACTGCAGAAATTACACAAAAGGGAGCTGGCTCTGCTACCTCAGAACCAGCACAGGATTTGTAAGACAAGCCTTAGTATCTGTGGAAAAAATACCTAGCAGAAGTACTTGGATACTGACAGCTTGTCTCTAGTCAGCATCCCAAAGCAAAGAATTATTACATCTTATGATTATTTTTTATTTACATACACATCAAACTGACAAAATGAGGTTTATGCTTTCTCCACTTTTTAGTTTCCAGCTGACTATCATTTTCTTTTAAGATTAAATAAGTAATTTATTGAACTGTAACATCAAGTATTTATTAGGAAATTGCTGGGTAATTTTAACTGTATCTTTTTTTAAAACATAAATCTGCATCCAAGGCCTCCAGTAACTTTGTGCGACTCTGCACCATTAATTTCTTCCAGAGTGACATTCTGATATGAGCTGAACAGATGGAATTGCAGGATTGTTCTAGCAAATTTATCATAAAAAATGCATCCGACACCTGTGTAATTTGCCTAATCATTTTCCTAATAAGCTCCCACCATTAATTATGCACGATTTCCACAATGCAATCAAGATAAAAGTAAATCTGATGACTTAATACCCTTCAAAATAATTGGTTCACCCAACACAAGGCCTCCTTTGCTTTCCATAGCCATTCCAGTTAATTAGAAAAAGGGTGCACCCTGTAGGAGTCAGCAGAATGGAGGCTGATCGCATGGTGGGAGGCAGGCCTGCTGGTTTTTTGGGCAGGAGTCAAGGATATTAACTCATGAAAGAGAGGAACGGGCCCCCCCCTCATCCCCCTGCCTCTCATGGTTGCCTCTCTCCCTCCCTGCCCACCCCACCCAGCAGCAAACAGATGCGATTAGTGTTCTTCAGCCATCAGAAAACTGACTGCAGGACTCCGAGGGTCTAATGAGAATCAACTTTTCGGCGGCTGCTGTCTTGCGGTGCAGCCCACCTGTCACATCATTAGGTGCAGCATGTGCCTGGAATTCACTTTGCTAAATGAGATTTACAGGCCCCAGTGAAACCCATCCTGCAGCATTCCTGCTTCAATTAGCTAAAGATTAATTGTCTGAGAAAGGAATGAAAGTTTTACTTCAACTGACCTGAAAAAGGAGGCGGGGGGAGAGGAGGGGGAGAGGATGGAGAGGGAGCCAGGGAGGGGGGCAGAAAGTATGGCTCAGGTATTCCACATAGGCCTCAGGCAGTGTGGAAAAACGTGATAATTTAAAGGTGCTGCAAATTTCCTACACCTCGTCTGGATGAGTGAAATTAACTAGCACTAAAAGCTGTCAAATTAAAGGTTGACTTCCAGATATTAGCACCTTAAATGTCACCGAATATTCTCCATCTCTCCCCTCCCCATCCTCCCTCCTTTCTCTCCCTTGGCCTCTCTCCCCTCTTTCCCCCCGCCACCCGCTCCAACCCTCCCCCGCCCCCCCCCCCCCTTTTTTTTTTTGGCAAACATGCACATCAGCACACCTGCACATGCACACAAACATTATCCTACTGCTGTTCCTGCTAACTGCTTGTGCGTGCTCAGGCCGGAGTCGCTTGGTATAATCTCCGATGTAACCATGGCTACAGAACAACTGGCAATTACAAAATTTCCTCCATTTTTAATGTTACACTAATTATGTTTGAATGTGTTTTAATGGAGAAAGGAATTGAGGAGATGAAACAGTGTTCTGTACGCGAAGAGCAGGGGGAGAGCCTGTATCTCCTGTCTTCGACAGCTTGAAATCCAAGCCCAGGAAAGGCACAGAGCATCTTGAAATGAGCTGGTGTCACTGGGAGTGTAGGAGTTACACACAATATGTGAAATACATGGATTAAAGTTTGGAATCCAGGTAGTACCACCAAACAAGCCCTGTCTCATAAATTGAGTAAACAAAATTCCAAAGTCATTTTAACTTCCCTTCAAGATGAAATGGTGGCTCAAAAGAGCCAAACTATTTTATTACCAACTGTACTCTCATCCCTTAGGTCTGATGTGTTCTGTTTGTGTTCCACTGCAAGGCCCTGTGTCATCCAAATGCACAGGCCATGTCAATGAACATCGTGAATGAAGGCAGTAAGTTTTTGCGAGTGCCTCCTGTCCCAGCTGAGGTATGGGTCGCACACTCCCAGTGCCCCTTTTTTATTTTAATGCCATGCTGGAGGGACCCATGCTGTCACCTAGATGATTCTGGGGCTGGGCATTAGCCTCAGAGCTTTTCATCGGCAGTACCTAGTGGGTACTCTGCCATGGCACAGTTAGAGATGGATGACATGCTGGTGTATTGGTAGGATGTCTTCAAGCAGGGCAAGATGAGACAAAACTTAGTATGAGAGGGGTGTACTCCCTCTGGCATTTTGAACTGGGGTCATAGGGATGCCATACAACAGGTATTTGAAAAGTTTTGGGATTTTTTTTTTTTTTTGTAAGAACCTGGACCCTGATTTTGTTAGATATTACTGGGGGTGGGGGAAGAAGCAGCTTGCAAAAAAACCCCAGGAAACAACATTTTGCCTCATGCTGTTCCATCTTCTTCCTTAACCTGGTAATTTAATATGCACGCACACCCACTGCCGAAGTTGGGGTGGGGATACTGTTACAAGTTTCCTCACAGCAGTGAGCTCTCCATCCCAGCTGTGTCTTCACCGGCATGAGCCAGCTTGATTATGCTAAAGCACCCCTGGATCCCTTCCTCTTTTGTTTCATTCTACCCAGGGTTTTAAAGCTTAAACATTTGACATGCTTGGGTAGTTTCTTCTCTAATTTTATCCCAGCTGACTGTGCAATGAGTTTAACTCAGAGCCCTTAGGTGCAAGCCACTTTCCACAATGTATATTAAACCTTATAAAACTAGCCGGTATGTCATTACCCAGAATATAATTACCTATATTGGAATTTGGCCAGGATACTGGGGCTAATATTGTTAGCCTTGCAAAAATTGGCGTGGGACTTTTTAATGACCACATGTGGTCAGTGCCATATGTTTCTAGCTCATCTGAAGGATGGTACCTCTCACACAGCCATGCCCCCTTCAAATGACTTCAGGGTAGGAAAGCAAAGACTCCGAGGACAGACAGGACAGACAGTTGCTGACTGATGACATCTTTGATGTGGGGCAAAAGAGATCTCTGTAGCAAACCCCAGTGCCGCATGGCCAGGAGCTCTTACTGACCCAAGCTTTGCACGTTCCTTCCCTTTCCTTTGTCAGCCCTCATGCCTTCGCAACCTAGCCTGCTAAGAAGTGTTGCTACCCTTTCTGAAGATGATGATGTACTTTATGCAAAGCTGGTTTTTTCCTAACTTGTTGTGTGAGTGATTTCTTCCACTGAAGATGCTGGTTCAGACACAATCAACCACAAACCCAATTGGAAACTATTTTTTTTTTTTAAATTCTGTGTATTGTGTGCCAGAGAGCCGTAACATGTCCTAATCAAGGATGACTATGCTTGAAAGTGATTGAGCTAATATTAATATTCACATTAAATGGAAATACCATTTAAATATTTATTGCAATGTTTCCATGTTTGGTTCATATGTCACTATGAAATTTGGGATGGAAGCTTTCTCAGAGTAAACAGGTGTAGTTTACCACTGCTCTGGTCAGTATGAGACTAATCTCCATCTCATTTGTCAAAATGTTCTTAAAAATCTTAAAAAAATATTAGGCTTTCAGCCTAATTAGAATGTCATTGCAAGGTTCAAAATGAAGCTTGCACTACTCTGTTTTTCCTCTGTATCCTGACAAGAGGTAGTATTCAGTGTCCTTGTCCTTTCTCAGTTTCTTCTCTGCAACTCTCCTGAGTCTCTTTGAGAAAAGACAAGTCACCAACTGTATTGCACTGCCTATGTGCCTGGGGTTCTCCCCCCAGTCTTTTCCTTCCCACTTTACTTTGAACCACTAAACCGTATTCTCTTTAAATTGCACAATGAAATCCTCCATTTACTTTAGACTGCAATAAAATAGATTTTCATTATAAAACATTTGATGATACTGCACTACTTCTGGCCTGTGTGGCTTGTTAAGACACTAGTGGTGGTAGAAAAGTGATGACCTACCACCTCTGTTTTAAACCTAATTCTCTCCTGATTGTCAAAAGTTGTGAAGAAGAAATCAAATCTATTATTGTCAAGGTTATCATTAAGAAGGTTAGCAAGCCTTCATCTTTACAGCCCTCAGCTTTACAACTATCCTTTGCTTGAGAGATCATCGTTTGGCTTTAACGATCTGTCTTGCCACAGGTAGTGTTTAATCTTCCTTTTTTGATGAAACTAATAGAGATGGTTTTGCCAAGTCATTTCCAAGGCTCTGTTTGCTTCAGATGTCCTGGACTTTTGACTTTGCTACAGTTTTTATACCTGAATATAAAACAAGGCTGGTATTTGTGACTTTGTTGTTGATCTCTTACTAATAATGACTTACATTCAATTCATATAATTGTGACTCCATTTACACATAGTGAAGATGTGGCAGATGAGCAGAAAGAAAGAACTGAAGTGTTATCAATAGTCATTATAGTCACAAGGGTTAAGAAGCTCATCATTTCAGTGTCTAGTTAGACTCAGTAGCTATGCTTTCAGAGAAGGTGCAACTCCTCTTGCTTCCTGATGACAGCGGTGGCACATCATCTAGAGGCACCCCAGACCTGGTGTGCATTTTTGAAACCAGGAATAAACTCACACTTCAGGTCTTATGGTAGGTGGAGAGACACGGGCTGGCTGTAAATAAATTCACTCCCTGGTGTTTGGAGCATGTCTGGGCAGGATTTTTGTGTGCCTGGAGGGCAGTCTGCTACTTGGCTGGAGAGGAGTCTTTGATTCCTCTGCAGGTGGCTTGGCCACCGCCAGAATGACTTGTCAGTAGCAACCTTGTCCACTCTTCACCATGGTCTCTGCTTCTCCTGAGCTAGTCCATGTCGGGCCAGCATGGTACTCGAATTTTATAACCTGGATCAGTTACTGCTAAACTTTTGCATGAAATTGCAGAGATAGATGTTTACCTTTAAAACACTGTCCTGGTTTCAACTGAGATAGTTAGTTTTCTTTCTGGTAGCTGGTACAGTGCTGCATTTTGGATTTAGTACAAGAATAATGTTGGTAACACATGGATGTTTTTAGTTGTAGGGAGGTAGTTGTAATGTCTACACGAAGTCAAGGACTTTTCAGGTTCCCAGGCCCTGCCAGGTGCACAAGCAGCTGGGAGAGCACAGCCAGGACAGCTGGTCCAGACTGGTCAAAAGTATATTCATGTTCCATGTATAACTGAGGAAGGTAGCTGGGAGGCAGATTTGCTGCTCAGAAACAGACTGGGTGTCCGGCTGCTGTGTTGGGGCTTTTTCCTTCAGTATGTGGTGAGAAATTGTGTTTGTGTGTCGTTTTAGGTATAAGTAATAATTCTTATTGTTGTTGATGAGGCCATTGGTGGTGTTATTATTCTCTTCCCCTGTTATCTTATTAAACTGCCTTTATCTCAACCCGCAATATTTTTTTCCAATTCTCTTCCCCATCCCCTTGGAAGGTGAAGGAGTGAGAGGTGCTTGGTTACTGGTTGGGGTTAAACCATGACAAAATCTAAGTGGCCAAAGCCAAATCTAACTTGGGGTTGGGGAGGAGGTTTTTAGAGGTATATCCTTGTGAGCATTTCAGTCAATCTGGCAGAGGAGGGCTCTGACAGAGGCACATTTCTGCTGTTTGAATTTCACTACTTTGAGAGGGACAGTAAAATGAAGGCAGCAAGAGGTGGGAGGGCTAGAGGTATGGTGATTTACTGGAAAAATTGGGATGTTTTTTGTGAGAAAGAGATGCCTACATTCAGTACAACTGGATGTATATCTAATTAATGGCATAATGCCCAGTGCTTTTGGAAAACACTTATGTACCCAAAGAAATAATTCATAAATAGCTAGCAAAGGGCCTAACTGATCCATGCCAGGACCACTCTTTAGCTTGGTTTCTTGCTGCCTTTTATGTTGTGATACATATTTGCAGTCCTCCTGAAGACAAGTTCAATGGGTTAAAAGTCATCTTTGCATGAGAACTGCTTCCACTTTTACTTATTCCATCTGAAGTCCATAAAATTTATTCTTTACTATTGTGTGACGTTATTTTGTGTTGTTCTAGGTCTGTTCACTAGGAGCTGATGCACACCCATATCTTTGTTACAATGAGATTGCAGAGTTGTGCAGAAAACACTGTAAAGGTCTGTTGTAGTTTTGCATGGCTGGGTTCTGGAGCAGGTGAGGGGGGTTGGGGTTGCAGGGGTGGCTTCTGCAAGTAGCAGCTAGAAGCTTTCTATAGACCAGGCAGTAAACACCAGCTAGCTCAAGGCTGGATCCACCGCTGACCAAGGTCGAGCCCATCAGCGATGGTCACAGCACCTCTGGAAATCACATTTAGGAAAAAAAAAATCACTAACAGTCACTTTTTGCCACCAGAGAAGGGATAGAGAAGATGTAAGATCCTTTGCAGACAGCAAGGTCAGTGAAGAAGGGGTGGCGGGAGGGGATGAGGCTCTCCAGGAGACAGAGAGAGAGATTCCCCTGCAACCTGTGGAGAAGGCCATAGTGAGGCAGCTTGTCCCCCTGCAGCCCATGGATGATGATGAGAAGCAGAGATTCCATCTACAGCCCGTGGAGGACCCCATGCTGCAGCGAGTAGAGACACCTGAAGGACCCTGTGGGAAACCCACACTGGAGCAAGCTCCTGGCAGTGAAACCTGCAGGCGGTGGAGAGACTGAGCCATATCGGAGCAGGTTTTCTGGGGGCACTTGTGACTTTGTGAAGGGACCAGGCTGGAGCAGTCTGGGTCTGAAGGCCAGCACCCCATGGAAACGAGCCACAGTGAGGCAGTTGGTGAGGAGCTGAAGCCCTGTGGGAAAGGACTTGTGTTGGAGAAGGTCATGGAGGACTGTCTCCCATGGGTGGGACCCCACATGGGAGGCAGGAAGAGTGTGAGGAATGCCCCACCGGGCTAAGAAGAAAAAGAACTTATGAGGAACTGAGCAAAACCTGCATTCCTTTCTCCTCCCCGTGTCACAATGCAGGGGCAGGGGGAAAGAGAGGAGAGAAATCATGACTAAAGTGAAGTCTGTTAAGAAGGGAGGGGTGGGAGAAGAAGCTTTAAGACCTGGTCACACTTCTTATTACCCGACTCTGGTTTCACTGGGTGTGCGGTGCAATGTAATAAATGAGACAGTTTTCTTTCCTTTATTCTGTGTTGAGTCTGTTTTGCCCGTGACGCTAATTGCAGAATGATCTCTCCCTGTCCTTATCTTGACTCCCAAGCCTCTCAATATAAATTTTCTCCTATGTCCAGCTAAAAAAGGTAGTGATAGAGAGACTTTGGTGAGCATCTGGCCTCCAGCCCGGGTCAAACCACCACAAGGTCCTCTATGCCTTGAAAATACATCTGAATTTGATGATTAACTCTGCATAATAGGTTGACTACTTCTACAGCAAGGTGGTGTGACAGACTGGAAAATGTATTCGTTTTCCTATTTAAAAGAAAAATAAGTGCAGAACCATAAATAAGGAGGTGAAGCATAACCACTTAGCACACAAATGTATATTAAGCAGCATTTGATGGGAACATTTTACAATTTGTTCCTGAGAGCATTGCTGACCTGTGTAATTTTTAGTGTGCAGTAAAATTAAGACCTTTTAGATGGATCTGGTGATATCAACTCACAGGATGCTCTGCAGAACACCTGGACAATTGCTGAAGCAACTGTAATTAATTCTAAAGGTTGCTTTTCAGGTGTATTTTTTGGAGGTTAGAGGTCTTACTTCTGCAAAGAGGACATCTTGGTATCTGAGGAAAATGCTATTTTATGAGAAGTTTGAAAACACATTTTGATTTTTTTGGGGCTTTTTTATTTTTTTCTGGTTGGTTGTTGTTTTGTTGGGGTTTTTTTCCAGAATGATGGTCCAATTTTCTCAAGGGATTTCTGAGAGCTGCCCATAAAAAAATTAAGCTTCAGTGAACTTTACTGGGATAGTTATTTTGTCATGTAATCATCAAGGTACTGATATCAGTCATGGTATCTGACTGGTCTTTTAAGTGCTTTCTTTTTTGGGATGTAGGTCCCATCTACGTATCTCATTAAATCTTATTTCTAATGATGTTTAAATGTCTTCTAAAAAAGAGGCAAGGTAGTCAGTGTCTTAAGAATTATTAAATGCTTACTTTAAAAGATTACTTTCTGGTACTGGTAGGATGCCCCACCATTTTTTTAAAAAAATTTATTTTTTTTTTTTTCTGCTCTGAATTAATTATTCAGTACTGTTGGGTTTATTTATACAGCTATTATTTGCTTATCAGATAGTCTGGCTTGGAAAAGGCAATCTGAGGCCATTGGCCCCCCCACCAAGTTAAAAGGACCAGAGCTCCTGCTGGGACATCCTCGCTCCCAGCCGCAATGAACAGTAGGAGACTGCTCTAATTTTTTTGAAACTCTCCATATTTCTGCTGATACTGAAACAGGGATTGCTGACTTTTTGGTATTTCTGAAAATGTCTGTCTTGTCTTAGCATCCTCAGCAAATGGGAACTCAGCTCTAGCAAAAATTTGGCCCCAGGTCTGTATACTTATGGCAACTTCCTCTGTGAATAGTGAGCTCTGTTGTTAATTAATGCAAGCTGTGTTATCATTTCATCTACTGTTGTTCCTTCTGTTAGGCAAATTTTCTGTTTATTATAACTATCATGGTAGTGTTTACAGGTCTTAGTTGACAACTTGGGCCTCATGGTATATGGAAATAATACTTACTACTAGTTTCCTTTTTTAGCTTGCTTTCTTAAGGAAACATGGGTTATGCTGTCATGCTGTTTGTCTGGCGGCCTGCTCCAAATAACTTTGGAATCTTTTAATTAACTTCAACCAAAGTTTACTGTGGGAGTTCTACCAATTTTGTGGAAACTGGCTACCGGCAAGAGGAGAAGGCGATGCAAATTAGGGTTCCTGCTGCAAGGAAGGCTGTGTTGTGAGCTCATGTTATTTTCTTTCTGAGAGCAGGCATGTGCTGGCTGGCCAAGCAGCATAAATATAGCTCTTGTGCTGCCTCTTCCCTATTCAGTAATTAGGAAATCCGTGAGGGAGGTGGCTGCACTGTGTCCTCATTTTGAACAAGAATGCAAGAGTGGAGGGAGGTTGCAAGTGGCGTAGAGGAGGACTTGGATATATTGAGTGGGGATTTGGGAAACAGTCTTCATTAGCTCTGCTGCTTTCAGATTAACTAGATTTATTTTTTAGTGTACTTCAGAGGGCAGATATTCACTAGGATTTTAATGGGAATCTTCCGAAGGAGAACTGGGAAAATCCATGGGAAATCCTAGAAGTGATGATGATGATTTTCAGGACTTGTGATGGTAATATCATTTCCATATGAGGTACAAATATGTTGTGGTTTAACCTGGCAGACAGCTAAAACAACCACACAGCCATTCGCTCAGTTCCTCCAACCCCCCAGTGGAATGGGGGAGAGAATCACAAGGGGAAAAAAAGGTAAAAGTCATTGGTTGAGATAAAGAAAGTATAATAGGAAAGAAAAGGAATAAAATAATAATAGTAATAATAATAGAACATGCAAACCAAGTGATGAACAGCACAGTTGCTCACCATCTGAAACCAATGCTCAGCTAGTTTCTGAGCTGCCTCACCTCCCATCCCACCCTCCATACGGATCATGGTGCCATATGATATGGAATATCCCTTTGGCCAGTTTGGGTCCACTGTCCTGGCCATGTCTCCTTAGAGCTTCTTGTACAGCCTCCTTGTTAGCAGGGCAGTGTGAAGACCAGCAAAGTCCTTGACTGCTTGGCAACAACTAAAATCATCAGTGTGTCATCAGCATTGTTCTCATCCTAAATTCAAAACACAGCACTATACCAGCTGCTAGGAAGTAAATTAACTCTATCTCAGCCAAAACCAGGATATTTTTTTTTAAGTAGACCATTCACATTTCTGCACATTTTACAGTTCTCATATATATTTGTCTGCACTAGAGGTGTCTAACAACCATCAGTGTCCATTTGCTTTAGTTTTGTGGGAGATTTTTTTGCATGTTTAATTTATCAGCTCCTTATTTTTATTCTGAGTTTCACTTAATCATTTATAAAGTCAGCTGAAATTTTGTCAAAGATAGATAATTTTTCTAAAACTGTAATAAAAATAATAAGTATCATATGTTTAACTAGGAGATTATCATGAGTAAATGCACCCCAGAGAACATTTCATAATTTTTTTTCCCTTTTCCCTACCTTCAGTTCCCAGAGAAAACCCATTTTGGGTATCACAAATGCTCTACGTTGACTGGATAACAAGGTAATGTGGTCTAGAAGTAAAGAAATTCTTTTCTGGTTTGAACACCATTAAGGGTTTTTTGTTATCATTTTTATTTTATTTTATTTAGCATTTTAATGTTAAACTGGTGTCCTGGCTTACCTCCAGCTTCTGGACAAATTCCAGCTTAAGTAATTGCAACCTATCTAATGAATTTCGCTGTATGGCATTAATTGGAAAAGCTGTTCTTCACTTCCTGCCCTAACGTGTTCTATAATGTTGCTGTGTGCTATAAGTCACCATGATCAGTCCTGGAAATGAATGCATTTTAATAGATAACTCCATATGCACTAGGTGAATTTAGGAACAAAGCAGCTAGGCAGATATGTCCCACTGCCATCTTCTACGATGTATCACCTGCGAAGCATGAATACTGCTCTCTTTCAAAAAATAATAAATAATCCTACCCAAGGATTATTAATAACACTTTCCCCCAGTAGCTGGAAACCTTAAAAAAGAGGATATAAACATTACTTCTACTTATAGGTATTAGTAGGGTTCTTTTTAGTTGGAGTGGCAAAGGTCCAGAGTTAAAGGTTCTGGATTTACTTCACAGTGTTACAGGGACCTTGTTCAGGTAAGACCCGTACACGTGCAGCTGGCCATGCCTTTGTTTGTGTGGCTTTGGAGAGGGGAAGGAAGAAACCTTACACAAAATAAATCAAGTGAGAATTCTTTACAACTGTTTTTGTAAAATTAAATTAAATTTCTCTAATCTCAAGTGGTATTTACAATATAAATTATCTATATATACTCAGCCTGTTAGCATCCAATATAATTAAAGCCAGAAAACCTGTTTCTATTATTGTTTACTGTTTACACACCCTCATAAATTCTTGGGAATTTTTGGCCATATTGGCTGCCTATTCTGAGTTTGCCTTCCTTGCATGCTGAATTTAAATACACATCCTTAACTACTGGGAATGTTTTCTTCAAATTTCCTTTGTTTTGCAAGGCATGCTGAGACCTACGTATGAAGACAAATTTGAAGAAAATTGTTTTAATAATGTTATACACAATTAAAATGTGCAAGCTTGGGGACTGCTTTCCTGATGTGTATGTATATACCTGCATACATAGAACATAAAGTATAGGTTTTTTCAGCTCACTCAATGTTAGCATTGCTGTGGGCAGATGACTGGTTTATGGCAACATAACTAATTATTTTGTATAAATACTTGTTAGGTTTCGCAGACTTCTTGAACACTCATGAGGTAATTTAATGACCATCTGATCTGTCTTGCATATCACTTGGCATTCTGCCATCACGATAATGTCACTATGGGCTAGACACCTTTACTGTAAGTCCTGATAAAGTGACTACGGATGATACGAGAATTGACTACAGTCCCATACCTTTTTGTTAGGCATGTGCACTTTATTTCTGAGCTGAATTAGTGTATCTTCGTATTTCAGCAATTGTGTCTTATTACATCAGTGTCTTGCTTACTATCAAGGACCTCTAACACCCGAAATGTCTTTTGGGATGCAAAATCTGGTTAATTCCTTTCTTAGCCTCCATCCACACTGCATCTGAGGTATAGTCAGCATGTGTTTCTCATTAAAACAACTAGAAATTAGGGGTGAAAAAGTTTCTGTATATTATTTGCTGAAATGAGAATTAATGATAACTGATTAGATCCTAGCATGCTTCCCATGACTGTCCATGTACGTTAGCTGCTAAGAAAAGCTAAATTAAATTTTTATTACATGGTAAACCAAGCAAAATATCCAACCCCTCAACCCCCTTATTTTTTTCTTTCAGAAATATTTGGAAAGTTGCTTTTGTACCTTGAGTATAGGTTGTTACAAGGTTTTAAATATATAATCAGATCAGTTTTAAAATTTTGGTAAGTTAAACAGAAAGACTGACCCTCAAACAGTGTAATGATGTCTTGTTTTGCTGGCAACATTTACTCTGATGTACAGGCTGGCTGGCTGTAGATCAAAACTGGAGGATTTATTGATTAAAGTCTTCCTACAGTGGGGATTAAAAAAGTATGCCTTATCTTGCTATCTATTTGAAAAATATAGATTCCTGTTATTTGCTGAAGTAAGGGAATCTTGGCAGTATCAAGTTCTTTACATGAGGACTGACATGACTAGCTGCTTCTTTGAAGATTTACCTCACTATCTTGGAGGAACAGTCTAGACACCCTGGGAACAGAAGTGCTGCATCTGGGCAGCCCCTTTCCCAGACCTCTGACTAGCATTCAGCTGGCTCTGCGCCTGTGAGTAGGTTGGGTTTGGGTTTTCTTTTTGGTTTGGTTGTTTATTGTTGTGAATTTTTGGTTTGGTGTTTTTTCCCCAACTACTGTTCTGGGTTTTGTCCATTTGCAAATAAAATTGAGTGCAAATTGGTTTTAGGTTACAGTCTTCGCTTAAACCACTGCCATCATTGAGAAGACATTCAGAGGCATACTTAGAGAATGGCACTGTATCAGTGCAGCAGCAGGAGAACTGGGTGAAGCTTTATTTTGTCCTGTGTGAGAGTACTTAGGGGATGTCATGTGGAGCAGGTTTGCTTAATTTTTGGACCTTATTCAACAAGGACCAACTCAGACCCAATTAACAAACAGCTACTTAGAAAAGTAGTCCTTTGTGTTTTAAAATGTGTCCTGAGGTTTTTTTAAGGAATTGTTTGCAGTGCACAAGTGTTGGACAAATAATGCATGCAAATACATTACAGCCTGTGATTTTGTGACCAGTAGCACTAATTTCTCCTGAGAATAAACTTCAAATATTCAAATATTTAGCTGGAAATCTTGCATCAAATGTGACTGTGGTTTCCTAAAGGCCATTACTACCTCTAGAGCTGAGTAGGAAATAGCAGTTCTGTTTCTGTGGAGATTCACACTTCTGATATTTTTCTTCTACGTTCAAACTATACAAAATACAGTAACTGTTCTCTGTTCTGTGTGGCTGGGCTGGAGGATGAGAGCTTTGGACCTTTGACTCCAGGAGATGGCTACATTTCTGAGGAGTCAGAGAGGACTGCTGGCAGTAAACCAAGCAGTGTCTGGTTAGAAACCAGCTGATGGGGAAATTTCAAAACCTAAGTCCTGTTACAATCCTGAAATCCTGACTAATTTTCAGCAGAAGCTTATCAAAACCATCTTTGTTCCACAGGTAAAATGTGCGTTATAATTTGCCTTTCTTCCTATTTAGAATTATAGAAGTACCGGTATCATACCAAGTAGTTAGTGTAGAAGCCAGACCACCAAGTTCACAGTAATGGAGTAATGCACATCTTACTGGATTTTCAGCATGATTTCTATCATATTGGATTTTATGTACTATTCATTTGGCTTTCCTGTTATTCATGATTCTCCTCATATGAAAAGTCATATATAACACAGGGTATTTTTTCTACTTCCTTGTCTATTTTTTCTCGTTTTGAAAATTTTTCCAGTAGCAGACATACCAGTGCTAATATGAGCTTTATGGAAAGAAACTATGAAACCAGAATATTGTTTTACCCATTGTGCTTTCATCCCTTGGCTTCAAGTTTAAAACACAAAGACATGCAGATTTGGAGTGACCCCCTTCTCTGTCCACATACGTACTAAACTCCAGAAAGGAGGACTTAGCACAGAGAAAGCACACCCACGCAGAAATGTGTTCTTTTCTCTGAGTTCTAAATTCCCCACAAATAGAAATGATTCTGCTTTTTCCTGGTCCACTTTATACATGATCCTCAAGGAGGTACTCTGGATGACTAATAACATCCTTGTGTAGGTCATAAATGGTATAGAGTATAGGCCATGGATTTACTTCCACAATGCACGATCATGGCATGCCTGTTACTAATCATCCTATTTCAGAAAAGCTCTCTTATTCAGTGGAATGGGCTTTGATCCCCTGAAGAACTTGAATTAAAGACTTTGTAACTGTTTCTGTATTAGTAAATTTGTGGTGTTAATTTGGCGACAGCACCTATGGTTTTTTTGGTCTTGTGTTCTGCTCAGTCAAGCACTGCCCAAAAGAGCTAAACCAGAAGACAAATGCAGTGTAAGCATTTATTTTGAATTATTATGATTAATGTGATTGATTTGTGAAAGGATGAAATTATATTGTAAAGTTAATCATTAGAGAAAATAAATGCCTGAAAGATCTAAGCTTAATATATTGGGCTTTTCTTTTCACTGAGTCAATATAGATTGACAAGCCATATTTTCCATTCAAAGAAATGTTAAATGTGTTTACAGATTTTATGAAAGACTTTGAAGACAACATCACTTTAACAATGTATTCTGTCAAAGGCTACAATAATAACCTGATTTCTGCTCTCAGTCATGTGGGCATAACTGTCAGAAGTGGTAGAGCACATTGGTTGAGTAGAATTTAGAATAGCCATCTTGTAATGCTGGAGAAAAAAAAAAAACAAACAAACCCACCAAGAACTGTTTGAGGGGTTTTCTGTGGTTTTGTTTTTGTTTTTCATTCTGCAAGTAGAGGTGACTGTGAGGTAAAGTAGACATGTTGTTCAGAGCTGCCAGTTCTCATAACTTGTCTGGTAGGGCACACTGACATGAACAAGACGTTACCTGGAGTGGAAACATCACAGTAAAAGGTGATAGTGGTTTTGGCACAGCATCACATTACAGCAAATGCCATTGGACTTCTGCGGTGTTGATGAGTATCTTTGTGACACGGTAATGTTTCCCCTTGTGCTCATGTTTTGTGGTTCTCTATGGAAGTGCACAGTGCCCCTGGGTGCTGGTGGGATGGATCCTGCTCCAAGCACTCCAGGCCTTGCATTGTATGCTGTGTGCTTTGCACTGCTGTTGGTCCTGGTAACTTGTCTCATCCCTCACATCCCTCAAACAATAGAAAGCCATGTGGCCCTTATCATGTATATTTAAAATATTCCTTTGTAATATACCCTGATCCTTTCATAGGTATTGTGCCTTTTAAAAAATAAAATTGTGTACATTCAAGACCCTTGTTCAAATATTAGAAGAGAATCTGATGTTCAAGCTTTTAGAAGTTAATTGTCATGGTTAACTTTGGTTAACAAGGTTTACTGGATGCACCTGGCCTGGACACATGCACTCTCTGCTGGGTAAAATACTGCCTGGATGGCTGGGTCCAAAAAGCTGCGGTAAATGAGCTAAACCCAGATGGTGAGGCCATTTCTTAAATACTGTGTTCAGTTTTGTGCCCCTCACTACAAGAAAGACACTGAGGTCCTGGAGCATGTCCAGAGAAGGGCAACTAGGCTGGTGAACGGGCTGGAGAGCAAACCTTATGAGGAGCAGCTGAGGGAGCTGGGGGTATTTAGCCTGGAGAAGAGGAGGCTGAGGGGGAACCTGAAAGGAGGTTGTAGAGAGATGGGTGATGATCTCTCCACCCAAGCAAAAGGACAAGGTGGAATGGACTCAAGCTGCACCAGGAAAGGTTCAGATTAGACATTAGAAGAAAGTTCTTCACTGAAAGGATTTATCAGGCATTGGAACAGGCAGCCCAGTGAGGGGGTTGAGTCACCAACCCTGGATATATTTAAAAGATGGGTACATAAGGTGCTCAGGGATATGATTTAGTTGAAGACAGGTATGGTTGGAGTCGATGTCAAAGGTCTTTTACAACCTAGTAATTCTATGCTTCTGTGAAAATTTTGTTTGTTTTCCATGGGAGGGAACCACTTGCTTGGGATCTTATGATTTGTTAATGTATGTTAACAAACTAAACTTGCTTGCTTGAGGCAACCCAGTAATCTGTTGGTAGTCAACAAGTTATTTAAGACTATAGAATCATAGAATGCGTTAGGTTGGAAGGGACCTTTAAAGGTCATCTAGTCCAACTTCCCTCCAGTAAGGAGGGACATTGTCACTAGATCATGTTGCTCAGAGCCCCATGAAGCTATATACAACTTTGAGGACATCCTTAATTCTCTTTGATTTTGATGTGGCTAAAGATTTGAAGGCTTCATAAATCATTATGGAATCATACACTATTTGACAAATACTGAATGTTAATAACATACAATTTTTCTTCACACCCTTCTGAGAGTGCTTCTTAGCACTCTGCTGTATTGTATTAAAATCAGTGTATTTTAATTTCCTTTCATGCACTTCTGGACCATACAAGATCCAAAACATGTAATTCTAAGACTGTCACCATGTCTTACATTGCACTAATTCAGTACAGCCTGTAGTTTGAGTTTCAGTAAGCAGAACTTGAGAGTTAAGAACTGTTTCTAGGTCTTTAATTAACTTTCTATGTGAAATTTATCTCTGTTTCTTCCACGTGGAATGTCAAGGCTTTGTTTTCTTTCTATTTACAAGTATGATGTAAGGTGGATTCATTATTTGGAAAGTCTTTTGATATGCAAATTATTAATGCTCTATTATAAAATTATACTATTAAAGTTAGCGGTAAGTGTTAGAAGTGTATCTGTCCTAGTTCTGGCCAGGCCAGAGTCAACCTCCCCAAGCAGCCAGCCCAGGTGAGCTGAGTCAGCCTGGGCTGTTCCCACACCACCTGACATCACTCCCCCATAAAAGGGGCTGGCTGAGGAGGTGTACTACTGGTGCCTCCAGGGCAGTCTGAGTGTGGTAGGGGTGTCTGGTCAGTCCTTGCATCTGCAGCTCACTCTCTATGATGGTTGGGTCAGTAAAGTTCTCTGTGTTATCATGGGTGTGAGTGTAATTGGTTGTTACTGTTCCCCTTTCACGGCGCTTTTGTCAGTAAAGTGTCCTTATCCCATCCCATGGAGCCTCTGGCTCTTCTCCCTGAGTAAGGAGTGGTGTGTGGTGCTCAGCCACCGTTTGTGTCTCTACCACTACAGTATCTTAAAACAAATAGGCTTTAAATGTGCGTAGACAATTTTAACTTCCAGTTTTTCTGTTGTTGTAGTACACCTCTTCTCATTTATATAATCTCAGGTCCTTGATGTTTTCTGGGATGTTTCCTTTTGAGTAATAGGAAAATTCTTCTTGTTTGTTTTGCTTACTTTTGTTGTATGTCTTGCAATTTCTGGTTTTGAATAGAAATAGAAATACCATGTTGTAGAGAGTGATAATTTTCTATATATGCATTGCTTGGATTTTGTTCTTGCTGCTACACATGTAACTATTAGAAGAAAAAAAAAAAAGGAAAAAAAAGCCCCTCAATTATAATATCTCTATTGAACCTTGAGTAATTAAATGAAGTCTGTAATACTTTGGCACCAGTAGGGATTATTGTTTGCTTGTTTGCTTCAGGGGCAAGTTTGAATACGGAGAACAAAGTTTATTGGTGATAGATTCAATTTGCTTAAAAGAAGGCACTATATCTGACAAGAAGCATTTCTTCAGGCACTCTACATTTACTGCCAGGTAAATACAGCTGTCTGGAATAGCTCCATCTGGTGAGTCACAGCATACAGCAAAGCCCACCTCTCCGCTCACTCTTGTAGTTCTTTGACAGTAATCTGGATCTGCAAAGAAGTCATCGTCTTGTACTTCTGTTACTTGGAGATCTTATTCTGAAAATGTGTGTTACTTGTGAAGGCTACACTGAACTGATGTAACTGTTTATATTGCTTAAGCATCCTTTTTCTTCTTTATTCTTCTCCTTTCTTGATGAGGAGAAAAAAAAAAAACAAACCCAACCCTAAAGCAAAACAGAGAGGTTTTCCTTATTGTATTTCCAGACCAGCACAAATCAGAAATGTCAATACCTTGAAATATATGATCTGATCCTTGAGACACCAGAGCTTCTCTACAGGCAGCACTTCTAAGTGCTGATGCCACCCCAACCAGTGAAGAAGTTTATTGATTTAGATTTGTCAATGTTTAATTATGCACCATTACAGAAATATATGATGTCAATGAAAAAGAGGGATGTATGAATAAAAAATTCTTTGCAGTAGAAGAGCTACTAGCTCTGGCTTTTAAAGTTGAACAGTTATTTTTTTCATGTAAACAATTTCACCCACCAGAAGGGTATAAATTTGTTTGAGAGGAAGAAATTGCACATCTAGGAGCACAACTTCTTCCTTTGCGTGTTCAGATGTCTGCTTGCATACAAAGAAATATGTACACATCCACTCTGTAAATACCATCAGTTCCATGTACAAGTGTGATTAAAGACCTGGAATAGATCTTAGACAAAGAAAAATGTATTCAGGAAGAACTGATGCTGTAGTGATGTGGCTCTCATCAGGGTGACACCACAGTGGTGACACAGGATTCTTCTGGAAAAGAATGAATCCTGAAAGTAACCCAAAAAGTTGAGTTCTGCAGACCAGACACTATTAAGTGTTAAGAACACCCAAACCAAATGATAGAATAGTCATCATTTGTTGCATTAGTTTTTTGGCATAAACAGAATTTCTAATGACTTCACACTGATAACTGTGTATTCAGGGTCACTAAAAACACATAGCGGACCAAGGGGACCGCCGGAGTCCATTTGTATTTGGCTTGCTTTTTCTCAAGTGTGCCGTATCGCCTTTTCATTGAATTTCCTGGCTCTCACCTCAGTGCTATAAACACAATATGTCAAATAATTGTCCTGCCTTTAAGAAATACACAATGGGTGCTAGAAGCTCCAAGAACTGCTTACAAAATGCTGCTGTGCAGACTTGCAAGTTGTGTCTCAGAAGACCAGTGGGGAAGATGGCCTTGGATGCTGGGTGAGCAGTTGCAGGACTGGGTGTGTGAACCTGACCTGGCAGGTTCTCAGGTGCTGCGCAGGATTTCAAAAAGGGCTAAAGACACTGAGGATACGGGCTGCAGGCCTCCATTTCTTTGTGTTGTTGCTGTCTCTCCTGTTTTTTTCAGGATGTAGGAGTTTCTGAGGATCAGAGATAAGCTCTGCAGTATCCAAATCTGGAGACAAGCATCCTTAAATTATTAATGTATAATTTATCTTTGGTATTAATAACAGGGGAACAAGAAGGATGGTAACACTTTGAAAAGCCCTGTGAGATCTCCCATTAGTCAGTTAACACTGTGGACTTGCTTCTCCTAAGCCATTATGAATTCAGTGTGTGAAATCTGAAAATTATCTAATTGGAGAAGGTTGTCTTGCATTTGACCATTTTCTTTTTGCAAACCATTGATCTGCTGATATATTACAGTCAACCAGCTCAATGCACCGTTGAGATATTTTATTGTAATACATTAACAGAGCAATGGTCATTGATTGATAACAGGGGAGCAAAGGAAGATTTCTTCTGTATGTTTTGCTCAAAATAAAATATATAAAAAAAATACGCTGAGCAATATTCTGTTCTCACTCCATTACAAATCCAATACCATTTCATAGACATCTGTGGGGTTTCTCTAGAGTTAAGGTGGTATGGCTGAGAACTGAATTTGTCTTGCCTGCACTAATATGCAGTCAACATCCTCTTAACCAGGCAGATATTCTGATCTCAGATGCTTTCTTTGTATTTAAATGGAAATCAGGTATACAGTTATAATTTGAGTCTAGAGTGATATTTGCTAGTTTTCAGACAGATTGTATTTAAACATGTGCACTTATTTCTGTGTATATGTGTCTTTCTTTGAATAATGAATAGGATGAATAAAGACACACTACCTCCTGGAAAAGGACCTGACTACTTATTCAAATTCACACCTTACACCAGTTTTTGCTGCTTTTCTTTCTTTCTTTTTTTTTTTATGGCTATTTTAATAAGGAATAGCTTTGTTTCATGGAGAGCCATTGCCATGCTAATGATATCTCAGCTCTAATCTAAAGTGAGCATTTCCACTTGGGGGGGATAGGGAGAGTGAGAAGTGGGAGGAGAGAAGAAAAGACAAAAAAGCATTGTTTAGTCTTTAGGTCAATTGGATCTTTGGCTTGTCGGCCAGATCTGTCAGCACTGGTGCCAGTTACCGAGCCTGGTGATTTTTAAGATATCAGCACTTGTCTTTTGGGGATTGGGCTGTGACCTTCACAATCATTTTATAGAAACGGCTACAGGGTAGAGCCCTTCTAATCCGAACACATTTGGACTGTTTCACCATTTGAATTAGTGAAAGTTCATGCTACTGCATGGTGTGCCTTCCTGAGATGCGCACTTCAGGTTGGTTTTGTTCATAGAAATTAAATCTTTTGGTAAAAGGTAAGTTAAAGAAGCGGTGGCATTAAAGTCCATCTAATAAGAGTAGTAACACACGTTGCAGAGCGCAGGCTGGAGCATGAGCAACAGATTTACATTTCTCTACCAAACGTGTTTGGGGCTTGTGTTAGAGACCCGTGTTCTGTCATGGAAATGCCCTGGAAACTCTGTTCAGGAGCTTTTTATTTGTATAAAATAAATGGGGGTTTAGTGATTTAAGAATCTGAATTTCAAATGTGAAAGGGTTATTTAGTATCTTGAGTGACACTGAAATTCTAGGTCATGATTTGTAAACTGTACGTTGTAGATGGGCTACGATTTTTTCCAGCTGATCCATTTAAAATAATGCTTTTTCTATAATGTGTTGTTTAGTGTAATAGCACAGAAATAATTTACCTATCCATGTTAACTCTCATTTCTCTTTAGAGTTTGCAATTCCTTTATTTCATGTTATATACATACAGGTGGTTTCACATTTTCTTTTTTGCACACTTTTTTTTTTTGTAGACCTCATTATAACCTCATGGTTGTGTTTGGGTTTGCAAGACTTAATAAGAATGAGCTGCATTAAAAATTCTTTGCTGTAATTCAAAATAGACTCAAAATATTTTTATCTGTGTTACCATTTTAAATTCTTTTGTGAAC
Organism: Porphyrio hochstetteri; assembly: GCA_020800305.1. Lineage (NCBI taxonomy): Eukaryota > Metazoa > Chordata > Aves > Gruiformes > Rallidae > Porphyrio > Porphyrio hochstetteri. The sequence continues at coordinate 81,613,523 of CM036905.1, read as the reverse complement.
AATTTGAAAACTGTGTTTATATTCACAATTTCCACCATATAATTTTAAAAGCAAGAATGACATTCACTTGGTATTCCTGCAAAAAGCCATCCTGTGTAACACTTCACAACCTGAATCTAAGTTCTTTAGAGGAACTGGAGTGGTAGTACTGGAACCCTGGTGTGCTCACCTCTAACTTTGGCAATGATCCTGCACTTTTAATAGTTAAATATAAAAATGTGATTTGAAAGGACTTGAAAAATTTAACTAGAAACAGAAATTCTATATTTATTTGGGGGCAAATTTTGTGAAACCAAAACATTTCAACTGAAAAGGATATAATATAATCAGTTCCATCTATTCTCTAGAAGAATTGTAGTTCTGATTCTTGAAGTATTATGATCCTATATCTGTGTTCGTGGGACTACATTTTATGTGCTATATGAAGATGCATTTTCTTCTGAAGAGGAAAATTACTGCAGAAGAGCTTGAAAGATTCAATCAGATATATAAGGAACAGGTTAGAGAGGTGCTCAAATGTCCTGTGTATAACGAATAACAAGTGGCATCATATTAAAATATAAATTTATGTATGTTTATGTGTGCATATATACGTATTGCTTTTATTCTCTGATTTAAAGCCTTTTTTTTTTTTCCATAGAAAAGAATAGCTTTCTGCATAGAGAATATCACTTAGTTTAGAATCGTATTTTGGCCTTGTCTATTCCTGAACCATGTTTGAAATCTGTGATCTCAGACCTTTACTTGTGACATTCCATTTTATATTGCTTCAGTGTTTACAGAGAAGAGAAGGTTGTTGGTTTGGGTTATTTTTAAGCAAACCATCACTTCCTAACTCACTAGTTCGTGCTAAATTGGTTTCCATTTTAGCAGTATGAACTTGTCTTAGTTCTTGGAAACATGCTTCACTGAATCATCAATCACTGTCTTCACTATGATGGTGGTTTTATTTATACAGCTGCATGAAATGTTCACTGAGAAGTATTACACCATATTAAGGTCTTGTGGTTTTGTGCTTTGTTTGTGACTCTGGTGTAATTTGCTGAAAAGTTACACCGTGGTTCATAAGCCTTTATGTAAATGTGGTCTTATTTTTGAGCTGACTTAGACTAGTTTAGGGAAGGCAGAACTATTTGTGCTATTAATACATTAATTCAGTGGATTTAACTCTTTGTTCATAGCTTGCTTGTAAATGACAGATTTTAGGGTCGTATTTCCTACTCAAAATTATCCAGAAGATATTATCTATTGACAAATTCTTGCCTCTGGACTGCCATTACACACATAAAGCATTATTTCTGAATTTACTTTTCAAGCTGATAGGGTAATTTTCTTCCCATATATTTAATCCTAAATGTGATGCAATTACTATTAAGGAATTACAGAATAACTGAATGAAGAAAATACTGAGGCTTTTTTTTTTCTTTAGAAAAAGATAAGTAAGGCTCAGGTAATTTAATTAGGATACATTAACCTTTTTTTTCCCCTCAATTATCCAACCCCTCTCATATTCTGGCAATGCTCACAAACACAGGATTTTTCAAAACTTCTTATTTCCTTCTGACTGAGGGATCATGACCTAAATTGCTGAATGCTAGACTTTTTTGCTGCTTACAGCAAATGTTTACATTTGATTTTCTCTTGCTACATTGATACCACAGAATAATGCATGCTATACTTCTGAAGAATTCAGTGAGATCTTCATATAGTTACCATTTCTGTGCTGAATATAGCCATTGCTGTATTAAGCAGTCTAAAAGTACATTGATGTAATGCTTCTCATTTGCCCATTTCAAATTATTAAATGTATCTTAGTGGCAGGCATCTGTCCTAAGACTTTAGGGCAAGGCTGTTTTTATACATATGCTGTTGCATAGGGGCTGTTTACCATAGTAAATGGTTCAGATGTGAATATGCATCATTGTCCATCAATTTAATCAAGTTCCCCAAATTTCTGCCACTACTGTTCACAGGGAAATGAATAATGAAAAGAATAAGAAGAGAATCCAACTTCAAAGTTGTTGTAATCCCTTGCTATTTGCACAGCTGCAATCATGAGACATTCATATTTTTGTTGTGAATATTTGAATCTGAATATCAAAGTGAAAGTTACAGAATGCCACCCTGTTGACCAACATAATAGAAAATATTAGTACAAATCTCTCAAAGCCTAATACTTGGGCAGACATGAATAATGTCTTATTGAAAATAATTCTCGTTCAAAGCTACAATGATTTCTGCAATGTATAGAGCAATCAAATCAAGCCTGAATACACAGATAGAAATTTGACCCAGAATGCAAAGAATTCTTTTATTAGTAATTTTTAAAATGGAAAGTAATTTCCACACATCTTCATTGTAGTTGCCTGCTCAGGTCCCAGGCCTGGGTGTATGGGGTTTTTTTCCTAATCAAACAAAGAAATATCCAAGTTTTTATTGCAGTCCATTGTAAAAACAATGGTGTTGAAATAGTTGCCTTGATGTAAAATCCCCATGGAGAACAACTAAAAGTAATTTTGCAGAGCACAACAGTTCCAACCAGCCTAATATACTTTACCTGCAGTCTGCTTTCACTAGCTGCCTACAGTGAGGCTAAAAAAATAGTCATCAAAAATCCCAGAAACATTTATTTTTCTAGCAGAGGAAATTTTTCTGTTTGCTTGTATGACAAATTTGCACTGATTAGCTCATTATTTTCAATTTGGAAAGTACAATCATCAATATAGCAATACCTGAAAAGTCATCTTTGACTCAAAAGGTTGGATAAACCAAACATTTTATTCACCAAATATTTACGGTTGTAGTGCTTCACTGTTTCAAGTAGAGATGAAACAGAAGTGAGACATTGACTGAAGGGAATTGGGAAGGATGATCATCTATATAGATTATATTTTAAAATCTTGAAAATAAAAGGGAAAAATACAATAAAATAGTAATAACTTTTAAACCTCTGAAAATTAGGATTGGTCCTAAAGTTTTTTTCTAACTTGTTCATTACAGGTTGTGTTATCAAAGAAAAAAAAAAGTCTTTGCAGTCTTGGTAAGACAATTCCATAAGTAAAGTGAAGACGTAAGAGATTAAAATGTTAAAAGGAGAATTTAGGATATTTAAATGCATGTCTAGATTCCAGATGGTAAGAGCTGTTCTTCTGCCCCAGTGGCACCATTCTTCATAGATTAGATTCAAAATGTGGAAGGATCAGAAGAATTTCCACTATCTCAATGTATTTTGCTAACCCTATTCATCATATCTTGTAAATTTTACTTTCTTAACTATTAAAAATATATCTGGAATAATTATAGGCAAAGATGCAGGAAAAAAAACCTAAGGGCAATGGTATTGTCAAAGTGACAGTAAAATATATCTAAAATAAGTGAAAGCGTACAAATTAATCACTGTCTCTCTATATACCACCCAATACTAACAGAACCAAAAACCCCATGTATTTAAACCTACATTTTACAAAAGCTCACTGGCAAAAATCAATAGAAAGCTTTAGTGGGCAGAATGTGTGTAATAGTAACAAGTAGAAAGGTTAGTGTAGAAGTTAATGGTTCTATCAAGAATAAAACAGAGTTAAAGTCTGAAGGAAAGCTCTACCACAAGTGGTTCATTAACCTTTGAGAACTCCAGTGTATCTTCAAAGTAAAGATTACAACAAACCTGACTCAGTCACTAGTAGCACTTGTTAGCTCTTGGCTTCAGAAATCAACAGCTTTTTCATTTGCATTATGAAACTATCACAAAGCTTTCATTCCACTAGGCTGTTTGACCCTGTAAACTAACTAGATTAGTTAATCCAAGGTCACGTAGAGCAGTGGGAATGATGGTGAATACCTTACCTAAACCCAGCAGTATACGCTCACAAATAGCTGGAAATTTCATACTGAAATGATCAATAGTGAACAACATCCAGAGTTAATTGGCATCGCAATACCAGGAAGCTAGCATTGCACTGATGGGGCTGGAGATAATTTTGATTAACTCAGCTATGTACCATTGCAGGCTTCCTAAAACAGCTAAGAAGTGTCAGAGTTTTTCTGCCAGAAACCTCACTGCAAGGTGGGTGCTGCACTAGAGACACAACATGTCCATCTGCCTTTTCCTCAGCAGCAGTCACTGCTGATGGGGAGCTGATCTTGGTCCTCTTCTTCATGCAGCTCTTCTACACCTCCTCCTGGAACTTCACTTGCCACCTAGTTTTCCTGGCACAAATATTTGCCCTTCACAGTTAGTGGGACAACTGAAATGGTCTGGAATAAGTAGAAAACTTGTACATGCAGTGCTGCTGCTCAGACCTATAATTGAGTCTTCAGATATTTCTACTGGTATCACATGAAAACAAACGGGAAGGTAGGAACTCTGTAAGCTACTGCTGTGTCCAAACTAACAAAAAATTTAGAGAGGTTAGTAACAGGCTACCACATGTGGTAGTATATTTCATTCAATAAAAAATATAAAACTAAACTGTTGCCATGTTGCCCATTAGATCCTGGGAAAAGCCAGCACAAATGAATATTGAAAATGCGACAAATGAAGTCCTGTTTGAATAGTAAGAACAGCAAATTTCTTGTGGTATATATTTTTTAGTTATATACATTTATCAATATGCATTCTTCTTTACATATAATGTTTTGAAACTAATATCTAAGATCTACTATCACTATATTATAGTAGTGTGGTTGTATATTCTGCATAATTACATATATTCCAATATATTTTTCAATATGAGAATGCTATATTCATACCCCAAGGATTCTTACTTACAGTGCATCATATTCCCTTTTGTTTCAGGCTTTGTATCTGGTATTCGATAAGAAATAAATGACAAAATGGAATAAATATAAAGAACATACTTTCGGAGAAAAATGTCTCATGTAAGTTAAAACATAATTTCATGTGGGGAAATTCAGGCAGGAAATTTAAATGGAAAATGCCTGAAAAATCCCACTTTGCATAGACTCCTGAAAATTGTGCTGATCATTTGGGTCACATTTTTGCAGCTCAGTCTAAGCTACTGCTGCAATTTATCTGCATTAAGGAACCTTCCAAAGTCAGTGCACTTAGTTTCAAATTTCGCATCAAACTATAATGACACAGGTATTTGTAAAATCCAATTCACTCTTGACATGGTAATCAAGAACCTTCAGACATACAATGTCAGTCAGTTTCATAACTGGACTTTGGTCAGACCGTTTCCAGATAAACTATTTTCAGGACAAATTGACAGGGAGTGAACCCTATCAGATACCTTTTTTTCACTTCCGAGTGTAATAAAGTAACAATTCAGTTAAAGTATGACCATAGTTGCAAAACCATAATTCAATTTGCTATGAAAGAACTACAGGGAAAGTTGGTAACTGTCAGATGTATTATAATGTAATGACCCAAAGATAAAAATGATGGCAGCCAAAGGGACAGTTGGGACCAAGAACCATTAGCTACACATTGACAATTCAAATGCATTTGTACAGTAGCCAGTTAATTTCAGTCTCCAGTCTTTCTACTATTTTTTTTCCTGTTTTACTCTTCCTATCTTCCCCCACCTACTGCTGTAACTTTTCTTCCAGCAAGTTTTAGGGTGGAAGTTTAAATGAGCATCTGCCGCAGCACCAATGCCAACGCTAGCTGGCCATCAACCAGCGGGGCTACTCTTGCATGGGATGCCTGGCTCCCCTTTGGAGACTGTGCTTAACCTTTATGACATACTCAGATTCCACCAGCTTGGTGCCTCAAATCCCACATTTCCGCTTCTCTCCAAATTTTCCATTTGGTAATGTATTCTGATGGGGAGACTGACACCCCTGCCCTTCATTGTCCTTCACGTTTCTTTGCAAGTCAAAACAAAGAGTTTTATTTTATTTCACGTTGGTTTATTACCTTTATTTTTGCATTAAAAAAGTGAAACGGGGGGAGGGGGGGGGGGGGAGATTCAGTTCATAATTAGGGGAGGAGTCGTTTTTGGACACAATCCCCAACATGAAATCTGTTATAAATGGATTCTGCCAAATTGCTGAACAGAGTGCAAATTTGTAATGTGCCAGTTTTTTAATAGGTTTAGTTCTTTGGGCTCTTTCTGCAAGTCCAACCCTCGTGTCATTTCACTGACACTTTGTCCTTGAAAATCTTGTTCCATAACCTCCTTTTAAAGCTAAGTGATACACATGCTTAAGCCTTCCCAGCTGTGACAGCTCAAGACAAAAAAAAAGTCAGCCTAGGTTTTGGCACACCTAGGGTCTTCTTAAAGTAATCTCATTTGTGCTTGTCCTAGAACTGTTCTTATTAGTCAGCATCCTTATCTCATATCCACAGCTGAGGATGGTATTGTGGCTTCCCAAAGCACGGTTACTACACTGGCTAAAGGGACATCCAGATCTTAGTTACAGCAGACACCATCTTTGGAATTGACTCCGATGAAAAAATTGCTGAAGCCCTTCATCTGTTTTATTTCCCTTGCTTGAATGATGGGTTAAACAGGCATACTTAAGAGTACAATAGTTCCAGCCATTTGAAATGCTAATTTTTGTCTTGGCCACAATATGTTGAGCATATCAACCCCTTTTATACCTTATTGGTTATAAAGATAATGAGATTCTTTTAAAAGAACAGCAGAAAAGCCATGATATTCTGTATTCAGATTCTCCTCAAATCTAGCTCATGCATGCAAGGACCGAGAGCAACTTCAGACATAGGAAAGCATTGTTTAGATTTGTAGCATATTTATAGTTAAAACATTGGCACCTCTGAGAAGCACTTCTTCACAGTGGATAGAGGCAACTGGTAAACATTGAAATTTGTTCCTGTCTTAGAAGGCCTGTTGAAACTTCTAAAATGTTTTTCTTGGAAATGGATCCAGTGATCCGGCTATGTATACTCTTGCTATATTTTCGGTTTATTTGAACGCATTAATATATTGCACAAGCACCTTTGCAAAAGACCAGTCAAACAATAAAAACAAACATGTTGTTCATCCAGATTGTCTGCTGTTGACCCAATCTGTGCTTTGTATTTTCCAGGCTGTAGTGTAAATGTTTCCAGGGACAGATGTTGTGAGAGAGCTCTGATAACATCTGATGCTGCTTCAAATCATTTCCAACGATACTTTCCAAAGCAGAGATATATTACACATATTTGCTTTGCAATTTGTGTTTTGGTTCATATTATATTTATGTAATATACTGACCGATACTTAAAAAAAAATCTTTCTATAAAAATGAACTGTTGTATCGCCAGTACTACAACAGGGTGAGAAGACGTGTCAGAAAAAATAGTCCTCGATTTTCAGATATCTATCCAAGTTTGCAAAAATATTGGCAGCTTTTAAGATTATGAAAACCTTTGCTATAGAAGTTAGGTAGAAGGAGAAAACATATCATTGTAGAATACCAAATGTGAACTGTTAAGCTTTATTTCCTCGTTTTATGACATTAACCACAGTGCAGAATTGTGAGTGAAAGTAAAAGTCAATTTCTGGCTTAAATTGAAATTTCAGATCTGAAGTTCAGTTTAGATAGGCAGATATCATCCATTCCAATGGATCACTTGGAGGATTTACCTTTGCTGTGAAATGACATTTAAAATAAACAGATTTTTGAGCCTTCTTCATTTATTAATAAAGCTTCAGAATTCTTTCTTTTGTCAAGAAATAAAATATTCCTGAGAAAACAGCACATTTTTGTGAAAAAAATGTATTTTAAAAATAAAAACATTTTATAATTAGATAAAATCTTTAAAGAGACTTGCAGAACAGATTTTCAAATGTGGTGTCTACCATAAGATTTTAGTCATGCCAGATCTCCCAGAGAACTACAAATTGTAAACATAGTTTTGGTTTTTTTTTAAAAGGGAAAATATCTATAATGGAAATTAATTCCCAAAAGCCCTTTCCTGTATCAATGAATTATTCCTTAAATTTTCTCTTCCTGATTACCAACAGAACAAGGCCCTGAAAAGCTGCAAGTTTCTCCAGTTGATAATATCAGATAATGTTCCATTTTGGGTCCATGGAGGGAGAAGATCTCCAGACTAGGGATTGCTATCTCAGCAGAGCAGGGTCAGACAAAACAGTGTGGCAAACAAGTGTGTGTTTTAGCAAGGGCCCCACTCAAGCTCACTGCAGTTCATTCTTAAAAGTGTTCACGTGTGCCTTAGATGTGCCCAGTCTGGCAGTGGGGAACTACTGGAGCAAATGACAACAGTAAATAGAGATTTAAAATAGCATAGCTCTCCTTGGAAAAGTTACTTTGGTAAAGCATCTTTGATACAACAGATTTGACTATTGCCTTTAGCAAAGCTAGTTCTTCAAATCTGAGTGATGTATTATTTTGATTTTCCTAGAACTTCAAAAGTGAGGAGGAGAAGGAGCACTGGAGGAGGTTTGTAGCGTCTCCAGAATTATCAAATTGTAGTAGTGGGTACAAACTGTACCTCAGAGCACTCTTCAATAAAATTACTAACCGTTTCAATGAAGAAAATTTTTTTCCAACAGAATATGAACTTTAGCAAAGACGTAGGTTTTAGTAAGGAGCGTGCCTCTCTGATGTCAGGAGTTTCTGGAATTGACAGCTGAAGAAAAAGGGGGGGAAATTCAGATTTTTTTTTTTTTTTTTTTTTTTATTTTGTCTCTCTGATGCTGTGCTTTAGGAAACCAGTTATCCTTCCCTCACCTGCACTTCAGGGCTTTGCAGAATATGCTTGTCATTACAGTGTAATGGTTTTTTAAAATATTGATTGTTCTCTATTTGCATCACTACAGAACAGAGATCAGCTTTTTGTTTTATTTTTTAGTACTTTTTTTCCTATAGATGAGGTCTCCACAGGAAACTTTAAGAAAATTTTGCCCTGTGCTATCTCACAGAGAGTTGAAAAAGAAACATCAAACTTAGGTTTTCTTTGTATTAGTCATTTAATTATTTATGAACATATTTGAACATGTACCTTAGCAGCTTTACGTCAGTCTGGAGGACTTTGAGGGAGCCAGAGTGAATTAGCAAGTTAAACTACATCGACAGATGGTTTGCATTGCATGGCAGAGCAATGCAAAGCATCTGGGTTAGTGTGCCTTAGCTTTCCCTCTGCCTTCTTTCCTCCAGGTTCACGTTGTTGCTTGGACCTCCCTTCTTCTCCCCTGTCTATATCCATCACAATTTCCCATTGTTTTCTTGCACTTGTGTATTCATGCATTTGCCAGGGTTCTCTTTCTTATTCTTCAATGCCCAGAGAGGTTGTGGAGTCTCCTTCCCTGGGGACATTCAAAAGCACCCACCTGGACGCGTTCCTGTGTGACCTTATCTAGGTGATCCTCCCCTGAAGGAGGCATTGGACTAGATAATCTTTTAAGGTCCCTTCCAACCCCTAACATTCTGTGATTCTCATACTCCCCTTTTCCTAATCTCTGGTTATATATTTTTAACAGAAATATTTTTAGGAATTGTGATTTTGGCTATGAATTTTGAAGAGCTAAGAGAAACCTTTTCTTACTTCTTCATCTCACTTTCACAAGGGCTGGTATCTTGCACAGTTATGAGCAGTATTAACTCTTCAACTTCTGTCTCAAAAAAAATAATCCCCACATTAACCCTTTTTCAGCATCTTGTGAGAGCAGAGTCAGCAGGGATGTTAGGTAAGTGCTTGCTGCAACCATAATTCAATAAGAAACAGTAGAAGATTCTTCCCAAGATGGCCACCCAAATGTCAGTAAACCAGGAGGTAATACAATCATGGATGGTAGGAAATTAGCTATTTGTAGCAGACCTTCACATCTATCATAAAAATCTCTGCAATTCTACAACTGACCTTTCAAAATCAATAAGCCAGGTCACCTGAAACAAGGAAGTTTTCGTTAAAACAAAGAAAAACATAACATGTTTGGACTTTGTCTGCTGTTTTCGTCTAAAGCAGAAAGTCACATTTTTACCTCCCTCTTTATCAAGCCACAAGAGCTCAAAATGCATTACTCACTAAATGAAAGATGGTTTTCTTAATTCAGTCATCTGATTTCTGGACATTATGAGTTGTATAGAAGGAAAAGCTTAAGCATATTTTTGAAGAGACAATTCTTTGTCTGTTCTTCCTGGCAACTGAGTTACAAAGTTCAGTGAAACTCAGTATAAACTTAATTATAGATTTAATTAGATTTTATTTTTTAAAGGATTGGAATGTCAGAATCTTAATGGAAGGCAGGGGTTTTCTTGTTTTGTTTTGGTGTATAAAACTGAGTCTGTGTTTCTTGCTGGTATAATGAAATCAAATGTTAAAAGTAATAAAATTAAACAAAAAAGAGTACTGGATTCCAGCTAAAGAAATTATTGAAACTATTTCTAATCCATTTCTGTGTTTATTATCTAAAGAATATTATTGACCAGTTTGAAGCATTTATTTACTGAGCATCCCGCTTTGGCAATACTTTGTTGTTATTTCTTCAATAGACAAAATGTAAATAAATAAATCACTGTTTACAAATGCTGAATATTATCTTTCTTTTTATTTTATATACAAATTAATGTTGTTGATATATATAGAGAGAGTTCTTCAGGATGTATTGACATGCTCTTATTTTTACCACGATAAAAAATTATAATCAGAATCTATTTAGCTACCAGAAGCAACAAAGAACTTAATGCGCATAGTTTTGTTTTTCAGATTCTTTCTGCCTGTCTCTAACGGATCTCCTCAAACAGGAATGAGATGTTGCTGCCTCTGACCTTGTAGTGGAGAGATGGAGTCCCTTCCTTTGCTTCTGTTGCAGCCAGAGTTACTCATTGCTGGGGTACACCAGGAAGCTTGAACGAGAGGTTATGCCTGTCCTGGCAAGGAGAGGAAAGGTGCAGGTGCTATGTTTCTAAGGTAGAATGACCTTAAATTTAATTTGAACTTGTGCATTTATAAGTTCCTTAGACAATTAATCACACGCCCAAAGATCAGATCTGATTTTGACAGTATTCTTAGGAAATAGTGTCCAAATATCCCGACTGTGTGTGTACATATTCATTCAAATTAACTAGGGATCTGTGGATGACAGTAACATTATATCTATAATGTATGGAATGTAAAGGAAATATCTCTTAGAAACGTACACACTGAACTCAAACTTTAGGAAAAATAGCTTTGGGAAGCTTGGTGTTTGAAAACATGATATATTTAAGTGTCATTGAGTAATAAGGCAAAGGGACAAATTTCAAGATCTACACTAACACAAAGTCAATAAATGCATGTGCAGTCCAAAGATGTGACAGACAGATATATTGTACAAAAAGGATTTCTCAGACAGATTCTGTCAATATAAATATATTCTGTCGACATACATGTGCCTTGTCATGCTGCCTTGTCATAATTGCAGTCTCAAGAGCTTTAATTATCTCTTTAAGCCATCAGTATTTACATTTGGTTTGTCTCATGGTCCTTCATTGCTAATGTGTCGCAATCTTTTTTCTCCCATGTGGGGGTGACAACTGGTCACTCTTCATTAATAAAATGACAAGTCTTTTATCCACGTTGTACTCGCAATAGGCTTTAGGAAGTTAAACTTCAAGAGATTAAATTCCCTCTGTGGTTATTCTGCAGAACACACACTTCAACAGAAAATGCTTATACATCATTGTTTTTCTCCTACCAAACTAATATCTGTTTTTCAACACTAAGTAAAGTTGAGATGAAAACAAGAGTATGACTCACAGAATTCTGTGGTGAAACAGTGACATGTATGGTCAACCTTTATAAAATGTAAAGTAACAAGGAAAAAGGTATTCTGGTGAACACTGTCATTTTACTGATAGGGTAAAGGAAGTCTTCTAACATTATAGTTTAGAGACTCCTCACAAAAATCCAGTAAATTAAGTTTTGGTTCTGAAATCCAGCATTGCCCCTAGGCTTCATAGAATCACAGAATAGTTGAAGTTAGAAGGAACCTCTGGAGGTTATCTTGTCCAACCCCATTGCTCAAGTGGAGTCACCTTCAGCAGGTTGCCCAAGACCATATCTAGGCAGCTTCTGAGTGGCCAAGGATGGAGATTCAATTTGATCTGTTTGTATATGGAGGTCAGCATCTTGGTTTTTTTCATGAAAATTAGTGAGAGTTATGTAGTACTTAGAACTGAGGAATTTTCATGACCATGCAAAAGCGAAGTAATATTAAATAGTGTCAGTTTAGGGTTCCCTGTTCGCTTTTTCTCATGGCTGTACTTTCCCTTTCTTAGGTAAAACCACAAAGTTTGCTGTATGATGAACTGAGAACTACTGGTGCCAGATTACGACAAAACTGTCGTTCTGGACACCTGCCTTAACATCTGATGACAGTGACAGCAACAGTGGTGCCTCTAGGTTTCTGTCTACCTAAAATTGTAATCTGCTCAAACAGTAGCCAAAATCTTGCTGAACACAGTATCATCTGAAGCCTTTTCCCAATGGGTAGAAAGACTGTCACTGATCTGCAAGTCCCAATCTGTTAGTTTAAACAGGAATCACAGAAATTTTTATTTCAGCAGGTGATGTTTTCAAAGTCTGTAAATGCAGATTATTATTTTTGGGTATGCCTGGAACATGAGAGGACTTTAGCCCAGTGACTTTGTCAAACAAGAAATGAACCAGATATTTCACGGACCAAGGTGAGAGAAAGCAGTGTATGTGTAGCTGCAGCACTTGCAGCCTTTCCCTTGAAGTCAGGTGGTGGTATACGAAGGCAGCATTAGCTGTGAAATTGGTGCCAGCACAGGTTATGCACCTGTTCTGCAAAAACCTATTTTGGTTCCCATGGCATACTTAGCTTGGTTTCAGAAAGTAGAATAATAGATATAGTGGAGATGCAACACTGAAGAGTCCAATCAGTCTTGCCAGGAACCCTGAGCACCTGGATCACAGGGTTTTCTTTGAATATATGATTATGGGATTAGACAAATACTAACCAAGAGGTTGGTAGTTCCCACTTTTTGGTGAGATCTAGACATGTGGCTCTCAAGATGCTACTACATTGACCATCTGACGTAAAACTTGGATACTACTATCCTAGAATAAGGCTGGTTTCAGTGTGACATGCCTCTGATTGCCATGGACACATGAATTTAGGACATGATTTTTTTTGTGCAGCTTTATATGGCTGTGCTGTGTTCTTCCAGGGGCTGTCTTAAGAACCAGCTGCAACATTACATGTCTTGACCACTGCAGGGTGGCTTGGCCAGGCAGGTAGGAGCTGCAACCTGGCACTGAAGACATGGCACTTTGGCTTCAGTTACCAGGGCATGAACTAGTTATTTACAGGCCTTGTTTGAGTATATTGCAGTGACTGCAAAGTAAGCATTGCCCAAGGCAATGAAGTACTCCTGCAAATCTTATTCTCTTAAACGTCTCTCATCAGAAAAGGGGTGTTTAGACCTAAAAAGAGGATATCTATGGAAGAAAACCACCACCTCTGTCCAATGGGACCACTTAGAATGAAGATTAGTCATAAAACTTAACAAATGCTGGAGACATTTACAACTATCTTCTAATGTAATGGCACCTACACCAAATACTTATATTAAATTGCAAATTTTATGTTCCATAATGCTATGCACAATAAATTAGCAAAGCCTGTATCAATCTCAATGTGAGTATGAAGACAAACCAGAAAAATCATGTTTACTGTTAAGTATAAATAAAGTAAAACACTTTATTGCTCTGTGACAAAAGATTATAAAATACTTTACAAAAATAGAGCACATGCTATAGTCCATCAGAATAAAAGGGTTGTCTGTTTATGGAAAACTCAGGAGGAAAGGAAAATATGAGGTTTAAGGGTAATATTTGGTATTAAATCTTAACAACTTCTAGTGAGAATGAAAAAAAATATCTTAAGGAAATTAATTCTTTTGAAGATAAGTACTGCTATAGTGGAAATCAGTGGGTTATTTTGTAGGAAAATGTAGTGTTTAGGTTCCTGTATGCATTAAAGTTTGTTTTCCCAAATGGTGAGACAATAAATCCTACTTTCTGTTCTCAGCTTTGACTTAAGTCATGACTATGAACCAATCTTTACTACTGGAAGAAATGAAATAAGAAACAAATTACTTCACAATTACATAGAATTTTTCATCCTGATTGATCACAAGGGGTTTTACAAAATGTAGGAAAAAAAAAATTTAGTTTTGGCTGTGCTGCCTTGAGGCAGTGTGGCAATGCAAGAAAGTATGTATAGTGAAGTTGGTTGTACAAGAGCATGATAAGTATACCTTGCTGGCATTTACCATATCTAACAGTGATTTGGCCTTGGGCAAGCATTTTGTTGCTCCGGCTTTCATCTCCAAACTGAGATGTGACAAAGCCAAATATATGTGCTTAAGAATGAACCTCACCAGAGGATACAGTAGCTCTTACAATGTTTTATGATACTTCTTTAGGAACAGGGAGGCCTCTGTCTCATTTACAGTTTTTAATCACTACTATAGCAAAGTAATTGGAAATTTTATTTTTGCATTTTGAACTTGATTACATCACTGTGGCCTACAGACTCAATTCAAAGATATCTGCAACTGTCTATGTGCATTTTTTTTGACTACAGGGGGAAAAATGTCAGATTTTAAATCCCTAAAGCTTGAGTGTTAAGTTTTTACAACACAAATAGAAGACATCTGGATATCTTTTTTCCTTTTTCTGGAGCAGTTTCTAATGCCACAGATGTGAGTAAATACGGGTATAATTAATTTTCATAACCTTTTAAACATGTAGTAATTTTCTACTAAAAAAAAAAGGAAACGGGGAAATTGTGCTTTAGAAACTTACATAATTCAATATTGTAAAGATTAACCAACCCTGAAATAGTATAATAAATGGGAGATGAGAGATGTTCAGGATACAAATGCATGACCTTTGGAAATAAATAAATAAATAAACAAAGCACAGGATTGTAATTTGTAGTTGACTGTGGTTAGATTTTCATTGGAGGTAGCAGAACATTGATTCAATAAAACATCATTCAGCACACTGTCCTTTTTCAGGAAGGCATATAAATATTTGCCTAACTTGTTTAAATCCCGTGGAGTTTGATTCTATGCTGAATCAGGTAATGGGGAAAATGCTTAAAATAAGGTACAGATTTCAGCCTTGTGATCTTCTCATTAATTCCTTGCTTCCTTTCTCAGCTTTTGCTGAGCTAGAAACCCCTGCACCCCTGCTCCTCCAATTCCTATTATCAGCTGAATGCCACCTCCTTTTTTATATTCATATTTCAATTTTCTGAAACAACAGGTATAGCTGTATTTGGTGACATATGTATCTGTGCACCTGGACCCCATGCTAGGTTGGAACTCTGTGCTGGCCAGAGGGGAGGAAAGGGAAAAGATAACTAAAAAAATTTATGTTGTATTGCTTAATACTGGTTACCCATAGTTACTTTGTTCATATCTGGTTTTTTGCATTAACTGAGTTTTGTTTCTTTTTTAACCATAATAATTGCTGGGTTTTTTGAACTCATGAAAGTGTACAGAAGCACAGTTATAGCAAAGACTTGCTTTTGCTCCCAACAGTTGATTTCACCGTCAACCAAAGCTAAAGGTCAACAGAATAGGATGACAACATTTGAATAACTAGAAATTTTGACATAAGGAGCATTAATTTGCTCAGGCTTCCCCTTCAGTAAGTTTTTGGTCTATGGCAGGAGTGTCATAGAGACAGAAACTAATGTCATTGCTTCATAGGAGACTTCACAGCAAATCCTAGCTGGATTTCCTCCTTGAGAAGTAAGTAAACCTTAACATCCAGAAGGCCAAGATGATATTCCAGATGTGGTCTGGTTAGCAGCAGTTCTGTCTCTGCGACATCTGGTTAGATGAAAGTCAAGGAAACCAGTAGCACTAACTGGATTTATGAGTAAGACTGTAACTGGAGGACGGCTGTAATAGATCAAAGACTTGCAGAGAAGATAGTCATGATGTGGAATACTACGTATGACTCCTGCCCTGGTGCACATCTATATGAGAAAAAACAAGATGAGTACTTGAGCTTTATTTTTATTTCCAAGAAATCTGGTCTCAACATTTTTTTTTTATTTCTGCCCCTGACTTTCAGTCGCTTTCACTATTATTTGGCAATTGTATTAAAATATTTACAGCCCTGGGAAAAATATAACCTAAGCCATTTATCTGTCTTCATAGGATAACTGTGATTGGCAATTAGATCATATTAGATCTGGACTTTGTTCTCAGAGGTAGTTCACTCTTTGGTGATTGGCTGACTTCTGGAAACAGCACTGTTTGTATAAAAGAAACATGAAAACATCTGAGAAACATTCCAATAGCAGTCAAAACTTCCAAAAAAGGAAAAGTACTAGAAATTAAGGACTGTTTCTCCTTACAGAGAGAGGGATAAGAAGGCAAAGAGAGGAAACTGATGAAGCTTCAGAGTTAAAATATTTTTACAAGAAAACTAAGACTTCCTGTATGTGTTGGTTTCACAACAACCTGCTCCACCATGGCCTTCTCCATGGGCTACAGGGGAATCTCTCTCTCTGGGACATAGAGCAACGACTTCTCACCTTCTTCACTGACCTTGGTGTCTGCAGTTTCTTACATCTTTTCACTCCCTTCTCTGGTTGCAAAAAGCAGCTGCTTGCATTTTTTTATTTCCACCTAAGTGTGACTTCCAGAGACACTATGACCATTGCTTATGGGCTCAGCCTTGGTCAGTGACAGGTCTGGCCTTGAGCCCAGCTGGTATTTATACGTTGGGCCTAGGGGAAGCTTCTGCTGCTTCTTGCAGAAGCCACTCCAGCAGCCTCCCTCTCCTCCACCAGAACCCCGCCATACAAAACCACAGCACTGTAAAAATTGAAATTTATTCTTAATCGTGATAGTATATAAGTAATGATAACTGTATTTCAAAATAGCGATCCAGAAAACTATTGCTGCCTACAGGCAAAACCTCAGAAACTGTTTCAATGTGTACAAAATATCTCCTCATGACAGCACCCTTTATCAAAAGACTACACCATTTTTCATGGGTAAGGAAGGAAATAATTCTTGTAGGTTAAAAATGGCTTAAAAAATTAGAAACAAAACAAAACAGGATTAGCAAGTCTGTCACATCCTACCATAACAAAAGTGAAGGAAGCAAAATGTTTTGAAACTTAAGTCTGAAGACATCCCAATGGCAGGAAGCTTATGAATTGGCAAACACCAATCTAACCAGATCAGTAATAAAGCTTCTGATATAATAATGAAATCTGTTGCAAGTCCTCTTTAAGTAAAAGCAGAATCACCACAGCACAGGGTTTTATGGTAATGGAGGCTGAATAATGAGAAAATGGAGAATTGTCATCTGATCATGAAGATCCCTCCCCTTTCAACATAAAATGCATAAAATATCTGAAATATTAATATAATTGTACAAGGTCCTGAAAATTACAATGAAAATATTTTATGAGTATCCTTAGTGTGCCTGTGACCTATAGAGATCATTAATTTGAAGCCTAATAGCATACCTGATACCGTACAACTTCCACAACCTCATTTGGCAGAATTGTATTATATGTATAATATTGTTAATAATGTAAAACATAATAGAATGCCACATGGTATTACAAAAAAACAGGAAAAGTAGATAATTATCAGTATTATAATATGCCAGTAAGAGATCAAAGAATATAAATGTTATATGGACAAATGAAAGTCTGATGATCTGGTAATTTCCTTTTCATGGAAAGATTGCACCCCTGGGAAAAAATGGACACAATTCCTGTAGCTTTTGTCTTTAAAAAAAAAAACAAACAAAAAAAAAAACCCAAAAAAACCCCTTTGTCGAAAATTAGAGACTCAGTGCAGTAGATTTTTCTCACTTAAAAATATAATTTAAATGATTAGAAAGCCCTGTAATTTTTTTTAGATCAAGGATACTTGATTGTCCTTATCATCTGTACTTTTTCTGCATCCCTGCCTGATATACCTCCTTATCACTTAACTAGCTAATCAATCACTAGACTTTTCCCTACATTTTAAGCACTGCAGAAGAGCGTCTTTCTGGAATAAGAAAGGTGGCAATGTGTTGCCCTTACTCTGAATCACCTCGGTTCACTTTATCATCTACAACCCAAAGCTTAAAATAAAGCGATTATATATTAGAATTCAACAGGGCCTTTAAGGGTTGCACGAGTAATATTTATTAAATGTTCACTTTATTAGGATTAAGATTGCCTATAGTTGTAGAAATCTTCTGGAGAAAAAAGTAATTAAAAAGAATGAACTGAAAATAATATATTATAGCAGACGGCACAGGCAAGGCATGCCTCTAGTGGATCAGGGCTTTGCTTACACTGCACGAAGTACAAGTGCAGAGAAGAGCATGGAAACCCCCACCTGACTTGCTTCTGAGCAACCAAGCATGCCTGGCTCAGCCTGCCAGTAAATTATTGTGCCACTGAACGAGACGCCGTGCTGTGACACCAAGTATCTCAAAAGGCACAATTGACTTCTAATTTTTCAACATCCTCACCCACTTCCTCTTCATTTTTTTCTACTCAGTGGTTCTGAAACAGGTTATTAAGCACAATGGACCAAATGGTATGCTGCTCTCCCTCCTCCTGCTGGCCCCTCAAGTTGAAGCCCATGGATTGCATATTTTGGATAGAAAAGTTGATAGTATAGGGGAAAAACCCCATACCAACATGCTGAATCCACCAGAACTTTGTGTTCTTCTTTTTCTACTTAAAGATATAATTTAAAATGTAATGGTGCATGTGGTGGCTTTCATCAGGAACAATATTTCTGGTTTCTTTAGATTTCTACTAACATGCAGGGAAACTGGTGATCTTACTTTAGATTTAAAAATATAAAAAAAAGAAAGAAATGCAAAAAAACCCAAACAAATTGAATTTTGCATTTTCAGAATGGGTTTTAGTGATATTTGAATGTGGAAGAGCTAATCTGCTGATGTTAAAAGGACATTGCTGAAAATTTTTCAAGAGTAAAATGAGGGGCTCCAGTTATAGACTCAGAGTTAGCTAAAGGCTGAAAGTTGATCAAAATATTTGGCCTGAAAATCCATGTTGGGTTTTTTTGGTGTTTTGTTTTGTTTTGTTTTTCCAGAAAGGTAAGCAGTGTAAAGTATTTGGCGTATTTCTTACGCAGTTACGTGTATTTCCTTTCGCGCTACATAGCTGTGATGATGAAGTTATGAAAATAATAAAATAAAAAATATCTGCACTCTATTCTACTTGTAGCCTTTTCTTCATAGGTCTTAGACCCTAATACTTAAGTTTGTGTGATTCTGACCTTTGTAAAATGCTCTGTGAAATTACCTGAGTGAAATCTCTGAATGACGATAAGCTCCTTAAGAAAACCTGTTACCTTTCATTTTATGGCTATTGCTGCTTACAAACAAGTATCTGAAAGAATAGAAAATTTGGATGACTTTGGAATAATAGAAAAAAACTGTATTCTTGATATCAAACTATTAAACTTGTTTGTGCTCACACTCGCACATTCTCAAAAGATAAAACATTTGTCGTCAGACAAAAAAACAATCCCAAAAACATGTATTCTGGAACTAATTTATTTGGTATCACAGGTTTTTGAAGAGCAAAGGTAGTAGGCACAGACTTTCTTTTTCTTCTGTGCAGGCACAATGCTTGGTGTAGTAGAGTCCTCGGTTCTTTTTCCATGATAACAAGATAAATAAATAAATGCTGTTGGTATTACAGAAACATCCGTAAGCCCAAGTGAAAAGGATGAAGCATATTGCTCTGCGTGATACAAATACCTGGTGAGAGATAGTCCTGGCTTGGAAGGGCTTAGAATTTAAACAAACAGAGCAGACCAGGTGGGAAAGAGGAGATAGAAATAGAAGCAGAGAGATGTAAAGTGTCTTGCCCAAAGTCACAAACAAAATCTCTGGCTGAAATTAGATCCCTACTCACCAAAAATACGTTGCCTCTGCCAGTAGTACTTGTGTAAAGAAACACTGACTCTTTTCTCGCTGTGCATGTAGATATTCAGATCTGACTCAAAAAGTAGTAGTGGAAATGCATGCACAACCCTCTCTGTAAACAGCTGAGATGACTTCAGGCTTCAGGGATCTTCAGTGGTTATCAAAGCAAGCATCTCTTCAGCCACCAATAACAGAAAGACCAACAAGAGAATGGAAATTACAAATGTGTTTCTACTGTTTTGGAAAGTGGTTTCTGTACTCATTAATGTATGCTAGCTGATGGGGAAAGTTATTTGTGATTAGTATTTCATCAGGCACATAATTTGATATGTTTTAGCATCCAATTTAGTTTCCTTCTGGGTCTGTTCCCCCAGGCTGAGACGACAAGTTCTCTATCCATTTCTAGCTCTTATCCTGATTTTTAAAATTAGAAATGGTAAAAGTATTTTCTTTTTCTTGTCACAATGTCTTCAGGTTAGCTGAGTGATTTTCAAAATGAGGTTCCTTTTCTGGACTCATTATCTAATTATTTCTAAATTGATCATTCTTACATCTGCTTAGGTATGGTCTCCACTGTGAAGATACAGAGCAGCTGTGAAGTTTTTAGAGGATATATGAAAAAAAGTTCTCTGTAGATGATTTATCTCTGTAAGAAAGCTTTGGATGCAGTTCCGACAAGATCAGTTTGACACCATCAAAACAGAAGAGAGCATCTTGGCTACTCTTTGGTAAGTGCTAATTAGGAAAGGATTCTACATCCTCAGACAGATCAGTGCTGAGCTACTCCAATGACATTGATTGTGCATTTGTAATCAAGACTAAAAGGCTACCATAGGATTAGGTACAAATCAAAAAGTGTTATTGAAAAAGAAAATTTGCTGAATCTAGCAACTATAAAGTACTCTAATCTACAATATATAAATTTAATGAAGACCTAAATGACAATAGAAGAAAGAAATCAGGGGAACTTTAATAACTCTGAAAGAGTGCATATGCCCGCATTCAGACTATATACATGTTTATAAAAACTCACATGCTGGATATGCAAGACATTATGAAAAAATTACAATTTCTGATTTTTGTTAATGTAGTCTACTGGTAATCTACTATTCTTAATCATAACATTTTATCAATGGAGATTAATACTAGGAGGTCATAATTCATCAACTATTTTCCCTCTTACTAGTAGTAGCTAAATAGAAACCATTTTATTCAGTGTTCCAACATTTTGTATTTTCTTTTTAGATTCAGAATTTTGCTAATACTGATCTCTAAATAGGACAATATGCTATGCTATGTATCTTCATGCTATTTTGAACTCTTCTTGTCCTCCATTATGTCTAATTACTGTAGTAACCACAAAAATTACCTAATGTTGAGGGAGAAAGCAAAATGGAGACAGGCTTAAAATTATGATTTCTACAAAACCTTGTCTTGGCAAACCAATTCATTTTAAGATCTGTCCAGCCAACAGCTTGTCTGTTTTGGGGTTTTTCTTTCTCTAATTGCTTAATATTTTATGTTAAAAGTCTGCAAATGAATACATTTATGGTTAGGCTTAAGTAACAGGATTTCTTCCATTCTTAGCTTTAACAAGATGTAAGAATTTCCTGGAAGAAGGCATTTAATTGTTGTCTTTTAATTGTATTTTCAAGATATTGCTTTATCCTCCGTGCTTCTCCTAAGGATTGTGAAGAACTGGTATTTACTTTTTCTCGACATTCTAAAATTGTCCTTTAGGATGTGGACAAAAAACATGTTTTGCACTCCTTCCTTTAGCATTGACCTCTTATATGCTCTCAGATGCTGTTATTTCCATTTAATTAAAGAAAAATAATAGTTGCAAAACAAACCTTGTTGTCCCCATTCTGTAAATATAGAAGCAAACATTTTCTATAATAATATCTGTTTTTATGGTCTCAAACTGGAAGTTTAAATAATTATGAGTGCAAGATTCCATCAATAATATTCATGGAAAGAATTTAGTTCATGTGCCCTTTTAGATAAGTATAGATCTATCCGTCTGAATAATGTGATGTACATATGCAAGTTGTCAAAAATGCAGCACCATCCCCACAGAAATGGGGTCACTGATTATAACTGAATTGAAAATGTCCTTTATGAGGTCATTTCTGTGCTCACTAACATCATAAGTTGCATTTTGCATACATTTGTTTGATTTGATCCGAGGGGAGAATTTCCCTCCAAATTTCCTTTCTTACTACACTTAGAGTGTTTGTGCCTGCAGCCACCTCACAGCAGCTACGGACTCGACTTCCTGACTTGTAGAAGTTAGAGATGGAAAAGATCTATTATGTCCTTTACTCCATTCCTCTGCTCATGTGAAATTGTTCTGTGCAATCTTTTTGAAAAGATACTGCAAAGTATAATCCTGCCTAGGCAGGAGGATGGACAGATGACCTAACATGTCCTTCCCATCTGAAATATCTCTCATGTAATGACTAACTTCACTGTCCTTGTTATCTCCCACTTACAAAAATCAGGGACCAGAGATCTTCATGGGAACTGCTCATGACATAAGCTCTTACTGATGCAGTTGTGGCTCTATCTTTCAAGCTTCCCTCCCCACTGTAAGTTGTCATGCATTAATTTCTTTTTTCCACAATATGTTGACGTTTCTATCTGTTGTAGGTGCATGCTGAAGTGTGACTTTTATTGCTGGGCTGATATATTTTGCTAGTTATAGCCATTTCTGTTTGGTAAAGACTTCCTTTTTGCTTCTGCTATCATATACTGTAAGAGCTGTAGCAAAGCAATGCGTGATAACTTTCATCCTGAAACATACAGATAACATCAATGAAAGGATGTTAAGTCATCTACATAATTAAATAGCAATTGGCCTTAGCCATTACTCATTACAGTGTAGCTTTTTGTCATTCTGTTTGATGCTAAAGGATGTTCAGCTGCTTGTAATTGATAGAGAGGTTTAATCTGCAGTGGTTTCACTGTAATGAGCCAAGCATGAAAATATTTTTAATTTTAAAAAGCCTAAAAGACCCTTGTTTGTGTGAAGGCATGGGGACAATGCTTTGGGGTTCCTCAAATTCCCTAGGTATAGAAATAAGCTTCTCTTCTGTAATAGTTGATTTTCATAAAGTGTTAGTTGAGGAAAGATTGCTTTTGCTTGAGATGTAAAAATGCAGACCTATTCACAACAATTCAATCACACTGACTCTATAGGAGTAATGTGTTTCTAATCTGGGGACCCAGAATAGCAGAGGGGTAAAAAGAAGCATGGAGCATTTTGCCAAAAAATGAATCAGGAAAGAGTTTTTCTTACTTCTAAGGATTCTAAGATAGCTAATGAGGCTTTTAAAATTTGAGTAGCAATAAATAGATTATATTGTGCAATTGGTCTTTGTGAAATTCTAAACAACGTTCATACCTATTCGCTTTGAGGGGAAGTCAACAAGACAGCTTTGAAGGTAGCTCTTTAAAAAAAAAATAAATTTTATCACAGTATATCTAATATATGAATGACCATGGTTGGAAATAGTGTTATAATTCACATTATGTTATAGTTGAAGTAGCAGCAGAAGTACATTCAGCTAACTGTAGTGAAGGGTTCTGATCCATTGTCTTTGAATAAATTTTTGCAGTGGTTTAATATACTACCCTGCTGTTTGTCACAGCTGTGTTACCGACAATTTTTGCCTCTATCACAGGAGCAGCAGAAACGGGTGATATTTACTTGGAACTCAGATGCTCCACTTCACCATCTAGCATGTAAGTTTGAATTCACCTTTATTTGTGGTTTAATCTCATGCTCTGAGTTGCTGAGGCATAGGCAAACCTTTTGTTTTGCCAGCTCCAGAGCTGTGCCAGAGGAGTAGATATGGCAGATGGGCCATAGGTATAGCAACAAGAGCTTCTCAATGAGCACTAAACCAGATGAAAGACAGAAGAACTTTCTGTCTGATGTTAATGATCACCAGCTATCCAGCAGGCAGTGTCAATTAAAAAAAAAAAAAAACCCACACTCCTTTTTCTTTTTTCTCGTTCCCAAATTACCCCTGCACCAATGGTAAAGAATTTCTCTGAGATAAATATGCCAAGTTGGGAGAATCAAAAAGTACAAGAAATATTAGGAGAGCAAAATGTGAGAGAAAAAAACCAATAAAATAGACTACTCTGGTGGGGACACCCGCTCCACCATGGGTTTCTCCAGTGGCTGCAGGAGCATCTTTCTCTCCAGCACCTGGGGCGCCTCATCCCCTTCCTCTTCCCTGGCCTTGGTATCTGCACAGTTTCTTACATCTTCTCACTCCTTTCTCTGGTGGGGAAAAAGCAGCTGCCAGTGGTTTTTTTCTTTTCAAATGTGATTCCAAGAGGTGCTGTGACCATCACTGATGGGCTTGGCCTTGGTCAACAATGACTCTGGCCTTGAACTCAGCTGGTGTTTACTCTATTGGGCCTACAGAAAGCTGCTAGCTGCTTCTTGCAGAAGCCATCTCTGCAGCTCCCCTTCTCCACCAGAACTCAGCCACAGATAACTACAAGAACTACAAAACAAACCAAACAAAAAAAATCACCCCCACAAAAAAAAATAGGCTGCTTGTTCCTGAACAATTAGATTGATCAAGAAAACATCCCATAGGAACTGGCACAAAACATTTAACTAAAATCATAGCTAATTTTAGTTGCAAGAGACCTCTGGAGGCCACTTAGTCAAACTCACAGTTCAAAGCAGGTGTCGGACCAAGTTTCTGAGGGTAATATCTAGTTGAATCTTGAACACCTCCAAGGTGACACCACCTCTCTGGCAACTTGTTCCAGTCTTTGGCTGCCCTTATTGCCACATTGTTCTGAAGATAATGGAGAGAGAGAAGAAAAACAATCAAGAAAATTAGACTAGAAATTTTATGTAAGACCCATGCTTTGCTCCTTACAAAGATATGACACGGGGGAAATCATAGGCCTTTGAAGAAAGTGTCAGCAGAATTTGACTAAAATGTAGAGGATGCATTCTTAAGCTTGGGAGTTGTGTTTGATGGCTGAGAAGTGTGTTGCCTGTTGCAAAAGGATAGAGGGAAATATACTTTTGTGATTAACCTGGTTATTTTGTTTTCTGCGTCAAATCAATACGAAACTGCATTGCTTGAGGTGGTTAAAAATTTTAAATAGCCCACCACGAGACTTTTCATATTCAGGAGAATTTCCTATAGAAGAGATTGTTAGGACTGTGTTAGACCTTCACATGGCTGTAGAAGTGAGAAATGAATTTATAGATCCAGGAAAGAATATAACAAGATTTACTATGTTTTGTTTGCTTTTTTTTTTCCTTAAAAAAAAGATCAAAACAGCAATGCATTCTTTTACAAAGGAAAGAACAATGCTGCTTTTTCATCAGCACAAAGGGGAAAACATGGTTGTTGTTTCATGCATCACTTAAAGGCATGCTTTAATCTGATTTTCAGGTAGCACTTTGATCCAAAGATAACCACAATCAAAAAAAAAAAAAAGCAACACAATCATTGTCAAACAGATCTTCATTCTTTTTGATGTAACAGTGTAATTAAAATTGACTGAATTTCCATTCCCTGAGAAAATTCTGATATTTCAGAGTTTCATTTGATTTCATATCAGGATGCAATATTTACATTGTACTTTCTTGTCAAAAGAAATATTTCAACTGTCTCAAAAAAAAAATTTTTTCACTCCTTTAGTATGCTACCAAATGATAAAAGGGTATATGTGAAATAAAATATTTCAGTAATTGCCAACATAATTTTTAAATTAAATTGATATGTTCTGAAGAAATGTCTTGCTATCATAAAATCATCATTAAATTATGTACCCCAGCGAGCTCTAATAATCAGTTGAATTTTTGTTAATAATAAAGGTAATCCCTGACCCTAGAAATCATGCAGATCTCTGCACCTAATCAGTAAGTAGTTTTTAGCATGGGATTCTGTAGAATAACTGGGAACTGTGGCCAGCTTCTAGAAACGTTCCTCCATAGACTTCTGCTTAGCAAGATTATTATTTTAACGTGCGCTTCCTTTTCTATGAATCAATTATATAGGTGTAATATTTTGGCATGTCAATGAGTACATACCTCAGTTTTAGCAGTAAATATGGTATAGGTATAAGCCTTTACTTTGGAAACAATAATTCAACATTGGTACTCTGCTTAGGGTGGGGTGACCATGCATCATAATTTTCCAATAGCTTCTAATTTTTTACTTTAAAAAAATTAAACTGAAGCAACTTGTGTTACATTTCCATTATTCCTTCAGAATTTCTATCAGCAATTCTGTGATCATCGGGAAAAAAGAATCAAAATGGTGACCCTTTATCAGGGTCCTTTATCAGGGTCCTTTATCAGGGACCCTTCACAGCAAGAAAGCTTGTAACTCCTGTTTCTAGCAAAGTGAAAGAGAATTTGAAGATCATAGCAGATAGATATCGCATATTAGATGGTCAAGTCCATGCTCCTGCCAGATCAAGATACTCCAACTAATCGGGTATTAAACCATTATTATATTACCTAAGGAGATAACTTAGCCTGTAAAATTTCTTTTAGAAGGTCATGAAGAGCTTCTGGGGATTTAGTGAATCCAGGGACCTCACAAATTGCCTGCATTCTACTTTTCTTTTTCTTTTTCTTCTGATAACTACAGGCTTGCACAAATCTCTTCTTTTTGAGTTGGACGTCCATGAAGCAATCCTGGTTGATGGCAATACTTAATCACTGTAGTCCATCTAGAACATGGATACACATCCATGTGACTGAAAGCTCAGAACTACAAATAAAAGCACACCTGTTGCCCCTAACAGTGGAAGTGGAGGTAAGAGGGGAATAATATAAGCAATGGAAATAGACATGCAGATTCATATAGTCTATAATGCAAGGTCTCTGAGGATCATGTGTCAGTTAGTCTTTGGAAGATATATTTGAATACTGTGGTAAGCATTACAGTGGCATGAAGTTCCTCCAGCAAACTGCATTACTTCAACTGTTGGGAGGAAGAATAAAGGTAGGTATTTGACTTGATTTTCAATTTTGTTTGGAGGTAAAAAGAAAAAAAACATGCACATATCAAGGTTCTTTCTGCAGCTTTGCTGCCTTTCATACAGTTCTTCATACTATAAAGTGAAATAAGGCACAAGTTTACAATTCTTTAAAATAACTGGTCTGAAAGAGGAATTGCCAGAAAAGGAATTTTGACTGAAGATCTAGACACTGTGACTTGCCCGCAGTCTACAGGAAGGACAATTCTCTATATTTTAAGCAAAATAGAGATGTAGCTCACATTATGGTCCCAGAGTTATCTCCTTTCATTTTTATTTCACGTGCAATTCATTTTTCTAGAAAGCACTAATGTGATTGTTTCTTAAAATATTTTTACCTGTACCTCCTTATTTTAATTTTAAGAAATGCACTACAGACATAAAAGTGAGATGTAAAAGAAGTGTCAAAGAACGATTGCTCTAATAAGACATTCACAGGTGATTTGATTTCCCCTGCTGTTGCAGTAAGTCAGTAGATAAAATCATATTTTAGAGTCTCCTAAAATTTTAGAACTATTCAGGAGGAGTATTGATGACATTGTTGCTGTGGTTAGGTACATCCTTTAATTTTTCAGTCAAGAAAAACTGTTGTTACTGTTTTCAATAGACTACTAAAAAAGACATGTATGTTAATAGAAGGAATTGAATTTAAGTACCATCCAACAGAACATTAACATTAGTCAGGCAGCTATAATTATAAATGACTGGTGATTTTTCCAAACTGAAGCTCCAGTTCATAATGCTTCTGCACCCAAATATTCTCAAATACTTTCACTCTTTAAACTATCATATATCTCAGGTATACAACAACCTAAGCCAAATACTATTTTTCACATATACTCTATGACAGTTGTTTTCTTTTTTTATCAAATAATTTATGTGATGAGTAGCATTTTGCTGCATTTCACTAGCTTCTGCAGCTTTGTTCGATAAACTATTTAGCAAATAACAGAAGCGTTCATCAAATAATGTAATCTGCAGTATTGGATTCTTTTGGTGTTTGACTGGCTCAGATAAAAACATATCAGCGAAATGGAAGCTATGAAAAAATAGTGATAAGACTATAGCAACTTCCCCAGAAGGTTTCACAGACCAGAGCAGAAATAAAACTCAACACTGCTCATTGCTCATGTTCTCTTCCTTTTTGCTTTCTTATTTATTTTTGTGCAATAGTCATTAATTAATTGTTTCATTAAAACAGAAAATAAATTGTGGTAGTGGGCACCAGTAATTCAGGAGGTATACAGCTGGCTACTGAAAAGTGAAAAATCAAGACAAGGAAAGAAAGATTTAATGAGGTGTTTTTCAGCTGTTCACTAAGTCAAACAGATGTGTTAATAATTAACATGTACTTTAAGACATGTTTATATAATTTATGGGATAAAAATGTAGACTATATAATGTCATTATGTTCTATAAGGGGAAGAAAAAAGGCAGATGTCTAAAGTGTCTGTGCCTTTACTGAGGTGGTCATATCTGAATATATGTAGATGTTGTTTTCTCACAGACTGTGTAAGCTGTAATGTGATCTTTGGAATAACACAAATGAGCTGGGAGGAATCACACAAAGAGTTCCATGGGAACAATTGCAGAGACACGATGAGTTTGGAAGGGTGCTCAGTAATGTGCAGAGAACCGTTGCTGGTGAATTTGACAGTGGACAGCCCAGCAGGCTACCTTCTTCCATGGATGTGATCTGGTCCTAGAGGAGTGCTTACATCAGCCTGAAAAATTTGTGCAGATCCTTGCCTGCGCAGAACAGGAACTACAAATGTAGCCCGTGTGCACTGGAGAACATTGGTCTTTCCAATAAAAAGGAGATGACAGAAAGAGATCTCAGAATTTTTAGCTTTACAGTCTTTAGGCCTCATTTGAAGTCTTTCTGTTGATTTCAAGCTAGCTTTGTCTGCTTACAGGAGAAAAAGAGAGATTGAATTATCAAGGCAGCTGGTGGTGATCCTGTTTAGAGTGCTTTTGTTAAAAGCTGGTGGCAGGCAACAGCTGATAGCATAAAGACATACTTCATCAAATTATATGTCCACTCTGGTATTAAAAACTAATGCATTTGTCACATGCAGTTGGTACTAAAGCAGGCAAAAGTACTTCACAGCATGTCTTCTGAGAGCTGTCATAAGTAGAAATCAGAAGAAATGCCAAATTCTTTAAGGCTTGACAGTAAATGATGTTTTAATTTAGTGGACATACAAAACTCGCTTTGATATCTAAATGGATGTGTGCCATTAGAAATCTCTCCCTTCCCTCAAATATTTCTAACAAAAGACATGTACACAAATCTAATTGGTTTTTTTTAATTTAAGAAGACAATTTTGCATAGTACAGAATAAGTTGCCTTTGAAGGACTAAGCTCACATTCCAAAGATGCAGATGTTAACAAATTGAGAAACGTTTTTAGCCCAAAGAGTAAATATAAGTCTTTAAAACTGGGTCCCTATTCTACAGTAACCTCAGCACAGTCTGGAGTACACGGGCATCCATTACACAATGAATAAATTTTATGACCCCAATCCTTTACTTCAGGATTAGCCTAGTGACTGTAGATACAATGAAGCAGGTCAACAAACTCTTGGAAAGGGAATCATTGCTCTTGCAGCTGCTACCTGTGCTAAAATATTTCTGTTGAATTCCCTAAAACCCTAACTACCAAGTTATTTGTACTTCTAAACCCAGAGCTATTAAACAGGAGGGACAAGACAAAACTAAAATGATGTATAACATTCTTCAGATTGAGTAGTTGCATTTTGGATGCTCCCTGAACATAAACCTACAAAGTTATATTGAAATGAGCAGAGACAGTTTACTACTGAAAGGTGCTGACCTTTCAGCAAGGTTACTGGTTCATTTATATGCCTCCTGAACTACTCATCACCTTCATTTATGATTAATAAACTCCAGTCATCCTGTTTGCACTGGATCATTGGTTCATTGTTAATATTCCTTTTTTGTATCCTTTGGTATAAATACAGAGTGCAAATTTGCCTAAACATCTTGGATTTTGATATGAAAGATGTTATATCTAAATATGCAAAAATTAATCAGGTAGGACTTTACAACCATGAACATAGCATCCCAAAATTTGTGATGAATTCTGCATGCAACATCTAGATTTTAGTAGTGCTGACTAGAGTTTTGTTTTTATCACAGTTGGTTATGCTTATGATTTTTAAAAATTATTTTTCTTATAGACCGCTCTGGTCTGCTATGTAGTTGTCATTCAAACAAGAGCAATTTCAGTGGAGGAGAGCAGGATTCAGAAAACAGTTCACAGCTCTGCCACTTCCTCAGGGACTGGAATGGAGTGCAAAAAGGTGTTCCTGCATAAACTTGTTGCTCAAGGCTGTAAGCTTCTTGGACAGATTCATGCATGTCAGAGAAGGGAAAGGCAGGGTTCCTATCTGTCATCCTTTCTCCTAGAGGACCCTATACATTTTGGAAGGACAGGACACCTTAGCACAAAACACAGTGATGTTTTTCTTAGTCTCTTGACAAAATTTGTCCTGAATTATGTCTGCAGAGTGGACAGAGGGCTCAATGTCTTCCTGCATCCTATTTATCTTTCTAGAAAGACATACTGCTATTGGTGCATGAATAATGTCTTGAAAAACTACAAAAAAGCTGAAGGAAATGTTGATTTTGCAGAAAACATAGATTTTTTTTTTTAATATATTAACTGTTCTAGAGATAGCTTTCAATTAAAAGATAATAGAATTAGAGTCCATAAAGTCCTCTAGCAAGTTTAATAACTTGCAATGTTCCTATGTATGTTATTTCTGTGGGGCAGAAAAAGACCTCCAGAGCTCTTCAGGTTCAGTCCCCTTTCATGACACTTGCCAGTTCATATATGCCTTTCATAAATGAATCTATCCTTAAGAAAAAAGTTAGATTTGTCTTTTTTTTTGACTCATTGCTTGTATTATAAGACCTCACTGCATCCACAGCAGTCTACAAAGTCCATTTTAAACATCCTCCTGATTGTCAAATGTATTCATTAACTCACCCCAATGATCTTTTTCTGGTGTTTATCTGCTAATATTTTTACAGTTCACAGCTGTCTCGCTGTGTATTTAAATGAGGTACCTTTGGTCTTTTCAAGTCCCCCTATAGTCACAGCTTTTTTCTATTAACTGTGTAACAGAAATAATAAAGATTATTTTGATTTGTGTAGTTTCTATTTCGGTCATAAAAAACTTTAGCTAGCAGTAACCTTTGTATATTAGGGGGAAAGATAAATGGTCATGGGCATCAGTTTCTTGCCTCAAGTGACAGGCAGTTAGCATCCTAGTTTTGGAAGACAGTTGTTCTACAGACCCGAAGACTTTGGAAGTAGGACTCAATAAGTTTAATTTTTAGCTGGATAAAGTGTTGGTGTGTCGTGGTTTTGCCCCAGCCGGGGGCCGCACCCCACACAGTCGCTTGTACTTTTAAAAGGAAGGGGGAAGGAAAGTTGGGGGAGGGGGAAAAGGGAAGGAAGAAAGGAGGGAACGAAACCACAACCTAGAAACCAGAACCACGCAGGTTGGGATAAGGATAGTTTACTAAACAATAACAGAAAACTAGATATAACAATAACATAAGTTTAAAGCACAAAATAGATGAAACTGGTGATACACAATGCAGTTTCTCACCAAACCACACAACTCAGGCCGCACAGCTTAGAGCCCGTCCCGGACAACCCAACCGTCCCCAGAAACTGCACGTCCTGGCGTTGTCTCCCCCTCTTCCTCCCAGTCCCCCCTTAAACTGAGCATGACGTAACTGGCATGGAATATCCTCTTTGGCCAATTCGAGTCACCTGTCCTGGCTGCGTCCCCTCCTTTCTCACTAGTAAGGAAGTATGCAGAGCTGAGAAACGTACTTGATTGCCCGGCAACAAATCGGAAACATCAGGGTGCTATCAGCACTATTCTCATGCTAACACCCAAACATGGCATTCCATCCACTGCTAAAAAAAAAAAAATTTAACTCCATCATAGCTGAAACCAGGACATGGTGTTTAAGGAAACTATTTAGATTTCTTGAGTTAGTGAACAGAGGTCAGCTGTAGAAATCTCTGTTATTGTGGTAAGAATAATTCACTGGCTGTTCTCAGTCTCACTTTCTTTAATGGAGGAGGAAGTCTGGAGTAGCTGCATAAGCCTTAAGATTTCAGATCTTAGATAAAATAAGTCATCACCCCCTCTGGACTTGGTCCTGAAAATTTCCAAGCACTGTAGCCAATCCAGCAAATCATTTTAACTCATTTAGAGTTTTAATCTGTAACTACTCAATAGGGCTTTCATATTTTATCCTAAACACAAGCATAACTGCTTTCTGGATCCAGCCACAGAATTTATCACTTTGCAAGACTCAGGTCTGCTTCATGCCCATTTGCCAAACTCTTCAATAGTTCCTACTCCCTTTCATGACTGAATCATGTGGGATTATGTATGCTCACTCTGTATTTGAATAGTAAAATACTTGAAAAGAAGCTTCAATTTCAGTGGCAGCCCTAAAATAACACTAACATACAAATAATACATAAGAACAAATACGATAGAAATTCTTATCCTGAGTCTAGAGATAGAAAAGAAATAAAAAATCTGAGCAGCAAGCCTGAAGCGTGTGTTCTTTCGGGCTCAAATGGGACTCACACTTCAAAGATGAGAATAGTTGTCTCAGTCCAGAATCCAAATTTACAAGTGAAGTTTGACTATGTCAGAGCTAGCTCTCTTACCCTACATGTTGTAAATAACTTTGAACTCACTCCTATGAAACAGAAGTGCCTTCTGAAGAAAAAAGTTGAAAAGATAAGTGGCTTATGAGCTACTGTAATTAAAATCTAAAAGATGCTTTCCCAGCTGTTGCTTTTGAAGTTATGCTTAGTTGGTGGCTAGGTGCCAGCATTCAATTAGAAGTATGCATTTTTATTAACAGACTATCATGTGTTATATTATGTCAATAATTCCTTTCAAATTAATTCTTTTTATTTCTTGCGATAGTCACAGGTGTCCAGGTCATTAAATATTAAAATGGGCCCCACTGACAATTGTGAAACATCGTAAGTTTGTTTTATTTGCACTTCATTTTAAGCTTAAAATTAAAATATCTCTGAGCTTGTAGAAAGGAGAGTTTGGCCAAGAGAAGTTAATGCCTGAGGGGAGAAAATCAAAAAGAGAGAAACGCAGTCTCTGTGCAACTTTTTGCCTGCATTTGAGTTTCTAATTATCATGGTTTCATTTACTTACTTGTCATATGCACGTTGCAAGTTGAGGCCTCATTATTTTGATTCACTTTCTTAGATGTCAATTAGTATATGGCTGGAATTAGTATTGTGAGGTGGGTTTGATGTTTGTATGCTGTTAGAGGTACTCAACTCCATTTCAGAACCTCACAAGAATCACCTTCCTGAAAACAGTGCTTTTCCATCCAGCTTTTCATTGCAGGATTCATCTGGTCTAACTTTAGATGCCTGCAGTGTGGATACCTTCATCTAGTCTTGACGGCTACATTTTCTAAATTTGGCTAAGACAGACAGCTATTTTGGGACAAGATGAATGGAGGCTGGAGTGTCTTTTAGCCTTCCTGACATGGTGACAGGAGCTTTAAACAGCAAAGTCAGAGAGAAGTTATCTACTGTCTAAAGATGCCTCAAGTTAGAAGAGGTGTTCCCACCCATATTGTCTTGTATAAAAAAGAATTGGGACATATTCTTTCTTTCAGAGTGCCAATGGAGGTTCAGAATACTATCCTGTTGTTTAAACTGCAATATACAATAATGGGTTTCCTCTTCCTTTATAGCTTAGTACCCTGACAAATTCTGAATTGCCAGTCATATAGACTGAACTCTCTAGCCTGTGGAGTATCTGAGCTGGTGTCTCTCAGTACTTGTTGCTAACTAAAGTCACTTCTGAGACTGAGAGACCGTCTACTCTCAACCAATTTTGTCTATTCCTTTAGAAACAGTGTAGGGAAAAAGTCCCATTGCACTGCTGAAAACAAAAGCAGCAGTCTGGCTACTTGTCTTTTCTCAGTAACCACCCTCTGGAACTGAAGATCCTTTGAAATACTCTGAAATCCTTTTACAATATCTTTAGATATAGATAATTATAGTAATACAATGCAGATGCTGGTAGTAGCATAGATACAGTTAGTAGTGCCCTTCATTTGCAGCTTACAAAGGGTGTCAAAGGGGTTTGCCGATATAAACTAATTCCTTCTTGCAAAATAATTTTGAGTAGCTGCATTCTTTTGTTTGCACATGGAAAAAAGTGATCTGCCCATGGTCATAGTGGAAGTGTGCTAAAAGTTAACTGGAAACCTAGGAATCCTCATTTCTATTCCTACTTTGATGGCTTCTGTAGACATGGCTGACAAAAGAAGTTTCTTGAGATATTCTGGAGTTAAGAGCACTAAGAAAACAAGTGGTACATATGCTCATCTGTCATCCAATTCCAGCTTCTCATTTTGATCTTTAATGAGGAGGGGAAACTTCTCATGAGCTCAAAGGATAGAGAGAATTGTTAGAAATAACAAAAGAGAAGAGAGACAAATTACAATGATGGAAGAGAATACTACAAAGAGTATTTAAAACCCGTTACTTAGTAACAGCTTTTCTAAATGATTTAGCTAATTAAAAAATACAGATGCTGATTTGACCTATTAGTCGTTTTTCATTGCACTTTTAAAGCTTTGGATCACAATGTGTTTTTAACATCTGCAAATAGCTTAAGAAAAATGTATATTCCTAAACATTCTTTTTATAACTGAACATCTCTCAATAAAACCTGAATTTTCAAGTTTGAAAATAGATCTGTGCAAGAGGTGATGTTACTTCTGACTCTGACCTATCTCTGACATCTGTAAGAACTACCTTCAGGAGATATATCACTTCTCTCCATTTATACCCCATCTTCCACTGAATAGTAATTGATTACTGGCCTTTGCCAACAACAAATTATGACTTTAGCTGCATTGTCCAGCTGTGTTGTAGGAAAGAAAGTCAATGTTTTCTCTACTCTTCACTTTTTTCTTCATGTTGTACCTCTCAATTCATTCCGTGGAGGCCCAGCACCCTCAGTTTATACCTGCCCAGTAATCTAAGACAGTGAGTAGCCTGAGGAAGTTGGTAACTTGCCATCTAACCCAATATTTCCCACATGAACACATGGGCCACTTGTCCATACATGTGTAGATCAAGTGATGGATTGCAGGATGTAGCAAAATCTGCCAGGGACTTGGAAGGATTTCAGTTTCTTTGGATAGTCTGTGACCTATTTATGCAAGCTATATTGATAAATAAAGTAAAAAATCTTTTGCACCTTTCAATGAAGGTGTCATTTGGTCTGGCAACAGTGCTGACAATTTCAGGGATGTCCTATAGGAAACAGCTGGGATTATTAATTCATTTTTACACAGGTCACTAAGCATCCAGAAGTCAATATTTCTTTTAAATTGCTCTCAATCTAGACCAAATCCATTCTGAAGGTGAAAGGTTCCAGTTATATACTGCTACCAGCCATTATTAGAGTCCTTTTTAAGTTTTGCCAACTGTTTTTTCTTGGTTCAGCCTGAGAATGACTGTATTAGGCAGAACAGAAAAACTGTGCATGCTCTTTAACTTTTGTTTTCGGCTCATGGTGTGATTTCATCTTTTAGTTCTTGGAAATATCCTTTATTTTATTACAGATGACACCAATCAGAGTGAAAAAAAAGATGAGAAAGACTTTAGATTCTGAGTCTGAAACAATTGCTCAGTGACTCAAGACTCAAATGTAATGAGGAAGGAAGAATTGCAAGAGAGAAAGATTTACACAGACACAGTTAAGGATAAAGCTGAACAGAACTGTACAGTTTCAATTCACAGGAATTTCTTCAAACCTGTAATTTGACTTTGTGTGAAGAAATACCTGCTGACTCTGATATTTGATGAAAGTCAGAGCAGAAGTACTAAACTTCAAGGTACATGATGTCAAATCTATGGGTCTGAAACATGACCTTAACATCCTGTCTTTGGAGGAGAAAGGAGGTAAAATGGAGCTTTGCTGTTGATGTCTCGAGTGATAATGCTATATGTCTGGGTCTTCAGATGTTGTCATTTACACTTCTACCTTGCTGGCTTAAGACATTACTGATTCTCTTTTATAATCCTTTTTCAGAGTTGTGAACAACTAAACAAGTCCCAGAGAATCAATCCCATTATCTTATTTGGATATTAAAATAAGAATTTGTAAAGAATTTCTAAAGAATTTGGAGCAGAGCTACCTTTACTATGCAAGGGCTGGAAATAGCACTTAGCATTAAGATGTTAAAAATGCACAAAGATGATTTGATTACAATGTGTAAACTCCTTGGAGAGATGATAATGATACGTGAAGTAAGAGAAGCAAGCAGTACAGG
Organism: Porphyrio hochstetteri; assembly: GCA_020800305.1. Classification (NCBI taxonomy): domain Eukaryota; kingdom Metazoa; phylum Chordata; class Aves; order Gruiformes; family Rallidae; genus Porphyrio; species Porphyrio hochstetteri. The sequence goes on along the minus strand of CM036905.1, from coordinate 81,577,207 downwards.
AGAAGTACAGGACCAGTGGCAGGAAGATAAACCCACATGTATTCATAGTAGATAAAGAAACAATCTTCTCATCGTGGAAATGAAAAATGTTGATGCCAAGCCTGTGTGTCGTTGTGCAATATAGCTTTTACCCAAGCAGAAGAAATTAGTCACATGATAAGGGTGTCTGGATGAATTAGTATTGCTGATGTTATGGAAGAGGTCACACTAGCTAGTTCTGTGGTGTCTTTGGGTCTTGATGTTTGTTGACAACTCTGAGTTTGTCCTGCCTCCAGCCTTGATGTGAGTTTTTGGAGTGCCCCTTGTATTTGGAAAAAGTGACGTACTAGACAATTTGTGGAAATACCCAGATCAACTTTCAACATTAAAAGAAAAAATAAAAGATTACTTGAAAAGTTCTAGGGCTACTCTCTCTTGGAAGTTCACTCTATAATATTCCTTCAGTTAAATTTGCATTTTTGTTAGACAGACTGATCAAAAATGCAACAACTCTGCTGCTACCGGTTTTGGTTTTATTAATTATTGGCTTTACCCTCTGGTTGTGACACATAAGCATGGAAGCAGCTGGATTGGAAGCATCGCAAAAGGAAAACCAAATACTCAAGAAATTTCCTAACACACCTTTCAGACCAAGGAGATTTGAAGAAGGCCAGTAACAGAACTGCTTGGGAATTCTTTTTGTAAAATCCTCCATTTAAAGAAAATTTTTCTGTAGAAAAATCTTATCTCTGCAGATGTTTTTTTGAGTTTACATCAGGAAATTCAAGTCATAATTATTTAGTTTTAAACTTGTTGGACCTGAATAAAATATCTCAATTTGTTCAACAGGCCAGGAACAGTCAGTGATGAGCTGGTTCAATATTATTCTTTGTTTTGTTGTGGTGGTGTCCCTAGGGATTTGGTGTTCTCGTAACTCATTCCCATTCTATCCTGTGGGGCAGATTGATTATCTGTATATAATACAGCTAGATCTCCTCTGGAAGCAAGAACTGTGGTGCATTGTGGGAGTTCTGTGATGTCTTATGGAAATGTCATCCCTGCAGAGAGCACAGGAAAAGGAGCAAATATAGGTAGTCTTAGGTCAGGTGGAAAAAAGAAATAGTGTGCCAAAGAACCATTTTCCAGGAGTATCTGCATTATGGTCTTTATGATCAGCTGAACTATTTATTATTGAGAGAAAAAAGCAAACAAACAAACATTTTTCCTTCTTCCCACTACCATCACTTTTTTTTTTATAATCTCCTGTAAGCTCTGGTTTTCTTTTTTATCAGTCATGTTGAACGCTAGTAAGATTCTTCATCCAACCTCAGGCACTCATTTTCAGGAAATTAACTTGGCATCGTAACAGCTCCTAACATCTGTGACTCTAGACTTGGAGATAGTTGACTAAAGGGGCTAGGCAGAGTTTTAATTTATTGCCAAATAAATTATTGACTTTTTTAAAAATAGTTTGGGTTGGTTTATTTTTTTCCTCCGTTATATTAACTTTAACTAAGTATGAGAATAACATGAAGGACAAAATGTGTTTTGTACTACAGTACATTTCAGAGAACAAGCCAAAGTAGAATATCCTCAGATTTCTAGAAATCTTTTTGTCTTTGCTAGTGTAAACATTTTTTCTTTATGTATTAGGCAGATGCTGATAAATCCTTGCTGTGAAATCTGAAGTGAATGTAAAGGTGCTAACAGTATTTCCTGCAAAATAGCTGTGTTCTCCTAGTTCCAGTTCAGCATTAACTTCACTTGAGTTTACACGAAAATACCCCCAGGAAAAAGCTACCAACCAAGCATATTTTCATAGAATAGTGATAGTGTGACGAGGACAGTTTTGTTGCCGATGAAGATGTAAGACAGGCAATGAAGAGCATATGTAACCCTGTGATCTACATGTGGAAGATCCTAGGCACACTGAATCACTGCATCCAGCTGGTTATGTGCCTAATTTTTCATTCCTAATATACTGTCACATTGATACTTAATTTACTTTCCACATACTATTCCTGATCATCCTTTCTTCTTCATGGTCGTTCAGATCTTTCTTGCTTTTATTCAAGTTAATCCTTGAAAGCAATTATGTAAAAGCCTTGCATTCTGCAAGGTCTCTTCTGTGGTATAAGCTGACGGAGTTTTTTTGTTTTCCATCATTTTCATAGTATTCCCACTGTCTTCTATTCAAGCTTCTTCCTGTTGCCGTAATTTTCTAACTTGACTTCAAAGGAAAATAGTGCAGTTACCTTTCTATCAATAGAGAATTCTTTCTACTGAGCTGGAACTGCTTAGTCTAGCCGTCACACTCAGACACAAATTGTATTTGGTTCTAGATTCTAAATTTCAGGTCTTCCCCTTCCTGCAAATGATCTGGAAAAAAACCCACAAGCTCTTGAGTGTTGGCAACTTTGAATTTTTATATCTGGACCAGATGTTGAAGCTGAAGTCCATTCCAGCTTTTCTATTCAAATTCCTACAACTTACCTAGTTGTGTGACATCATTTTCTTTCTTCTATTTTTTTAAATGCTAATTTTAAAAAGCTAGATACATTTCTACTTAAAATATTTATGTAGCAGAACACAAAAATTGACATTTGAATGAGAATTGTGTATATAATTTTTAAAATTTTCATAGACTGGAATTGTTAAGCAACTGACTTAAGAGTGACCGTTCAGAAAGTTAAGAACTAGAGGTTCAATTATAGCCTGATTTTTGAAAAGTGAAAGCATGGACAGTCCCCAGTGGAATCACAGAAAAAGCAGATTTAAGCATATATGTTTGGATGTATATATTTTAAATTTTCAGTCCAAATCTGCAAAGCATAAAAGGAAAGGTCCTCTGCTATCTCTACTCCTCCAAGAATCCAATGCCAAAGCAGTATTAAACTGGCATGCTTCACTACTAAGATGTAGTAGATCAATACTAGGTATTTTAAATGTAAATCCTCTGCATGCATTTCTATAATTAGGTCAACAGTACCTATTTTGAAATTCCCCATTCATCAGTTTATGGAAATGGACAAACAACCATTGTTTAGAAAATTTCAAATTTAAGACTTCCTTCACTCTTTCTTCAAATAATTTACGTTTTTTTCTTCTGCACTGCAGATGCTTTTTTCTAAATATAAAACTTGTCTTTTTAAACAACTGACATTAAAATGTTCATGCTTAAATCTCAGTATTCTTGTTACTTCTGGTATGGAAGATAAATTAAAAGTACTAAAAAAAAGTTTAAAGGGCTGTACTTCCTACTATTTACTTTTTGTCTTTTACTGATGAAACAAATCTGTTCCATGATTCATATGTTTCAAATTGTAATTACAGATCATTTTTGTATTAAAAACAGAGAAATTGAAATTATTTCCCTTGCAATTTTCATACTCCTCCTCCTCTTGGTCTTTTCCAGTAAACCTTCCAACAAGACAAACATGGAAACTGTTAAAATCCAACCTCAGCTGATGACAACCAGGAGAGGTGTCTGGTAGTACAACCCACCTCCTCTAGGACCAGACTCCCAAGTTCTGTTCACAGATTCCACCCTGGACTTGTTGCCATTTCTATTGGAGCATTAAAGGCCCTGATCTAAAAGCCACTGGGAGTAGAAGTAATCCTACTCTTACATTCCCTAAGTTTTTCATTGGGATTTATAATTATACTGTACCACAGATATGGGAGAGTGAGATGAGTGAATGATGAATTTTACTACTACTTATCTTTCTTAAAACAGTCTGATTTTGGAAATCTTTTGTGAAATGAGTTAACCTGACATGTCTTTCTGTTTTATAAATGTGAAAAGACTTTATTGGAAAAACTGCTTGGAAACATCGTTAGGTTTTGTTTTGTTTTGCTTTCCAGTTCAAAATTGGCTTCTGGAAAACTCAAAGCTTTATGGAAAAAAATTGTGATGTCAAAAAAACCAGAAAAACATCCTTTGCTAATGTTCTGGTTTCACCTAGGATAAAGTTAATTTTCACAAGGAGGTGGGACAGGATACAGCCAGGACAGGTGACCCAAACTAAGCAAACGGGTATTCTATACCATATGGTGTCATGCTCACAGTAAAAAAAGCCTAGTCAAGGAGGGGCTTCTAGACAGTCTGAGTGGGGGCTGAGTGTCCAGTCAGTTGTTGGGTGAGTAAATTGCCTTATCACCACTTTGTCTGTTCTGTCATAAGTACTGTTGTTATTCCCCTCTTCCTTTGCTGTCCCAGTAAACTGTCCTTATACCAAACCACAAGTTTTTACCTTTTTCTTCCCATTCTCCTCTCCATTCCACCAAGGGAAAGATGAGTGGCCTCATGGTGCTCAGCTGGGGACCAGGCCTGAGTCACAACAGCAGAGTATTTAATCCTGGATCAACTAAACCTATACAAACTGTATCTGAGTGTTTTTTAATTTGTTTTAGGCTTTTTGGGGTTTTGTTATTTTTTTGCTGTGCTGGCTTCAAAATCTTTTACCTATATGTCCTATAAGCATTTGCCTTGTTTGGTTTAGTTACGTAGTGCAAAGTTGCTATTCCTTCTGCCTACCTGATTGCTAATGGCAGTGCAGAGACAGCGGCACAGATATCTGTGAGGGTTGGCAGTCCTCAGAGGCACCCATCATGTCCAATGGCATTCTGCTGTCACATCCTCGGTTCCTTTGCATGACTCCACTGGAGTATCCCACACCAATGAAGCTGGTGAGAGGTTCCTGTAGTGACTTCTGCTGTCTTTGGCTTGCCCTGTTTTGCTTCTGTGGGTGAAGAACCTTAACCTTTAGTTTAGGTTTTGATGCGTGTTGTCCTGTTCAATACCCAGAAGCAAAAGAGAAATTGGCATTTTTACCCTTTTTTGCTACTTTTCTTCCTGGTAACGCTAGAAATGTATTTAATTCCTTACCTAAGAACAATTCATCTCATCTCATCTTTAACTGGTTAGCAGGTAATAAATGTTTAATCTCTGTGATAATTGGCAGTCCTATGGTGATCAGCGTAGTATGAGAGCCAGAAAAGAATGCACGTTTATAAGCTAGCAGACAAGGGAATTAGAATTTTCCCTTTTCAGCTTTAAGAAAATCTTGTAACCTGTGTGGGCCATCCTTTTAGGTCAATTTCATGGAGACTATTTTCTCTTTTTCTATATCAATCCTAAATTAATACAGTAGGTGCTCTGCAGCCAGCATGGTTTTGCATTGATCTTGGCCAGCTTGTTTACAGTGTTTTGGCAAGTTGCTGATGTACTTCTCCCTGGGGATAGAGCAGGGGTTAATTGCTGTTAAACTCTCAGTGCCAAGTAATGGTTCAGACTCTGTGCTACATTAAAGATGACACTAATAAGGAAAGAGTGCACTGGATTGCTCTGTGTTGAAAATTGGACTTGTGGTGACAGAAACTTGGAGCAGAGCTGATGTAATAGGGAGGCCATAATGTAATTATAACTGCTGAACATGTGTCATACCAAGTTAAATGATACATTAATGAATCAAAACAGGTGATGGAGTGTTGCTCTTTCAGCAGATAGAGGTGTTTTCAAGGTCAGATTGTCATTAATTTAATAATCTGTAAACTGGATATTCTTCAAATTATAGGCAAAATCAACTTTAATGGGGTTTTTGTAGTGTATTTTTTTGTCCTGTACCAAAGGGATGTTATTCTCAGTATAATTGTGTTTATCCCTCTTTTATTATATCTCTATTATACCTAACACAATATACACGTACCTAACATTTTTCATCCAGGTGTGAGCTCTGTTTCCCTGCGCTCCGAGCAGGCTGAACACAAGCCAAGAGGTGTGTAGAGATATTAGTATAGCATAGAGCTGAGCTAATAAGCTTTGCTGAGATACGGAATACATTACACCAAATACAGTCAGTAAACGGCTTCAGGTCTGCTTGAACCATGGAAAGAACAAGCTCATCCTTGCTCATAGCAGAAGTAAGCTTGGAGTAATCTTGTGAGTTATATTATTTATAAATGCTCTTTACCTATTATGATTCTGCAGCAAATGAAAAAACATCTCTTAACTGGTTCCTTATTTAACTCAAGGGTCATAGTTGAAGTCCCTACTTTTTCATTTTGGTACAACTTCTATCTTCAGGAGTTAAATAAGGGTTTCTGTTCCAGATCAGTCCAAGACACCATCATATGAATGATACTTGACTGCCTGAACATGACAATAACTATTTATCTCTCCAGCAAGTTCCAACTACTTAAAGAAGCCCATCAACATTTTTTTTTATTACAAAGCCCATTTTTACAAGTAGCCTTGGTTGAGAAGTTAAAACAGGGTCCCAAGAAATTAATCATATAGCCTTTTTTAAGGAAAAAATCCCAAACTCTTTCTTGAATGTAGCACTCCTCCAAATCCTGCCATGTCTAAAAAATTCTGTTTATTTCACATCTGTCTTGAATTCCATAAGCCTTTAATTTATCCTTGTGCTCTTAAAAAGTGATGTAAAGATTTTTTAAAGGGTCTTTCTGAGCACAGTGATGAGTTTTTATGAAAAAAAGGGTTTTTTAATACCTGAAAGAAATTGAGTCTCTTTAAATGTCACAGTAAGGTCACACTTTGACTTTATTTTTTAATTCTTAATCTTTTTTGTTTTCTTATATTGCCAATAAATATTTTAAAATGGAATTTTGCAACAGATTCCTTGCTAAATGGTTCTTCTGTATTTTTTTAATCTTTTCCTTTTTGTTTTGTAAAAGGTTTTGGGGGTTTGAGTAAATCTTAGGTTTTACTTAATTTTCCCTCTGATATCACACTAGGTTTTTCCTGTTTGGAAAGTAAAACAGCAAAAAGAAATCCCCACAAGGCCTTGTAGGTCTCAGGAGACCTGCTAGAAACCAGGTTTATGACAGCTCTGCTCATCAACATATCCTATCTCCCACCTCTGTTCTTTGGCAGAGTATTTCATGGAGGCCAGGCACTTCCTAAGTGCAATTTTGTGCAGAACACCTGAGGTAGAAGGAACTGTTCACATATTCTTTCTCAGTCTTCTCTGTTCCTCATCCTCTTGCCTGCTTCTTTTCCTCCCTGTATTTTAATGAAACGTATGAGAAACTGTGCAACTCAGGTGACTTGCTTTTACGGCCAACCAGCAAAGATGAATAGAAAGGTAGTAGCACTTGTCTTCAGCAGTTTAATTCTGATTTAATAAGTTGTTTCCAAATACATTTGAAGAGAAAATTTTGTTCTTTCCACAAAGTTCAAATTTGATCTAAGAGTCATTTGCATGTAGGGATTACTGAAATAAAACACTTCTCTTTCAGAAGGTGTCAGGGAAGTCAAACTTCCCTGAATAGAAATGTCCACAGAGCAGACACCACCACTTGGGGACAAGAACAGCTTTCTCTGTTTCAGTTAGCATCCTTGGTCCTTGAAATACTGGCCATCCCTTTGACAGGGACAGGTAGAAGAAAATATTGCTTCTATGGTATATACTGTAAGTTATCTGCCTGCACAGTCAGGTCAGCGTTTTCTGTAGAGTGAATCCTGAACATTTTTTTTTTTCCCCTTGAAGATTTTACTTCAAGCCATGCCATCTTAGTGACAAGTGAACATTGCTTATTGTGCTGGGAGCAATCATTATAAAGCTGTGGTGTGTGGTGTTCCAGCACTACACCTACTCTAGTCATCCTTGCTATAGAGGCTTGACACCCCAGCACTTTCTTGTTTGGCTGGTCAGTTAACCAGATCTAAGAATCATGGATATTTATTATGGTTGCCAATCTAAGACTGAATTTTACCTTTGAGAGTCATAGGAAATTTCATTGCCCGTTTTATTTATCACAGTGTAATATTGGAAAAGAATGGCTAAGCACTATAATGCTCAAGATGACATTCTCAAGGAAAATTTGTTACCCTACAAGGGATAAATTATCTAGAACATATCACGAAGAAGGCCTTTTGCAATACCCAAAAGTTCTACATGTTTGGGGGGGACTCATTGACTCCTCAAGGTGTAAACTGCCACTTTCTTAGTGGGGGAAAATAGAATAATCCTTTACCATGAAGCAGATCTGATCAAAAATGTTATGTTGTCAACATTTAAATGTTCTGTGGGAATATAGCAAATTTGTAGAGATATTGTGGGAAAAAAAGCCTTTTAGTTTTGGAATGGACCATTGAAACTTTTGGATTTGAAGCAATGTTTTGTGTCAAGATGTATTAGATTTTGGGTTGTTAAACATCATCTATGATTTAAAAAGTCAAGATTAGACTAAAGGATTTTAATTTTATAGAAGCAGAGCATAACCCTAACACAAAATTAATTTCCCTCATAAATTTTTACTTAAGTGGAGTAAAATAAATGAAGAAACGCTCTTGTTCTGACTGTATAAGAGCCATAATATAAAAAGGAATGTGAACCGGAGTTGGGAGATGTAAGGTCCCATCCAGAAGAAATCTCTCCTCTTTTGTGCTCCCTGAGACAAATACATTTATGTCCTTCCTGAAACTCAGTGATTGTATGAGATTCATCAGACTCTGGCTCACCAGTATGTTATAATCAGCTCAGAAGGGAAACAGATCTGAAAACTGTCACATATGCTACAAGATAGAAATTCCAGGCTTTAAACCAAACTTTAAAGAATCTCCTGATTCTGCTGTTCTCCAAATCTTTTTCACTGTATTCAGCCACCCATCCAATGTAATATCCTACTCTTTGTGACATGTCAATGGTGTAAAATTTCCTTTTCAGTCTTCATAATCGTGAAGAATTGCCAGTGTCTGTGGAGGTGCTCCCATAGTCCTATTATTATGTTATTTGTATGACATCATAGAAAAAAACCCTTATGTTTAGGAGTAACACTGCAGTGTCACCAAGTGCAGCAGGGTTTCTTTCACTGACAACAGTGGCAGGATTTCTGTCTGTTATATAAATAATATAGTAGCACAGTCACTTACATCATAGTTATCCCCACATAGAGCCTATACTAGCTCTTATACATGGCTACACGTGTTACAGGCCTGTCTGTCTCCCTTATCTACAAGCGACCCTTGATCAATTCCTGTAAAATGTTTCTGGTTATGGAAAATAAACAAAGCTCTAGGGAAAATTTAGATGTCTTGGTGTTTCTTTGCTACCTTTTTTAAACCCATATGTAGAGGTTGAGTTATATTCTTGATAGATGGATTCCTTTGAAATATATTGAACTGTCTAGAGTAATTCACAAGAAATTGCAATTGAGTAATTGAGTTATCACCTGTTACTGATGACCACACCAAAAAAAAAAAAAAGGAAGCTCAAATCAGCTATTTGAGGTTAATGTGCCTGAAACACTATTCACATTTCTCTGGTTGGGTTGTGGAGTGATTAAGTTCTCGTGATTTGGTCAAATGGATTTTTAAATTCCTCTCTCCAGTAATCTATTTACTATGGTCTGAATCCTACAGATTTTGCTCTGGGGCACTGAGAGAATAATATACTTTAACATGTCTGAGTATAGATAAAATGAAGTCTTTGGGGCCATGTGAAGGTGGACTTAGGTAATACATTCACTTGGTCCAGGATAATCTATTCCTTGGCAGAGGAACTAACTTATTTCTGAATATTGCCTTTATAATTGCAATGCTTCTTTCTACCAAGTGTCAGATCTTGAAGACAGATATGTTGTTTCTAAGGAAAAAGAAAGTTGCATTTCAGAAACACTAGCATATTCCCTAAGTCAATGCTGTTTGTTCTTCTACTTCCATACGTCTTTCCACTGGAGGCCCAAATTCTTTTACGGTCCAGATGCTTGAGTTGTGTGCATTATCAACATTCTCTGGCATCATAGTCCCTGCATGATGCAGTAAAAATCTGGGATTTCACTTTGCTCCTCTCTGTACAAACACAAAAATTGTTCCTGCCCTAGGGATTTTATAATATAAACAGTTGCGAAAAATAGACAGTGGCTGAATTCAGGAACAGGAGACAAATAAGAAAGAGGCAGGAGCATTCTCAACACAGCTGGCACCTGGGATCTTGCATTTATCTGGTGGTATTGCCATCACACAACTGAGTTTTAAGACTATGAAGATGAATAAGGATGTAGCTTTACAGATGATAATAAGGTACTCCTTTGAGGCCTATCTTCATCTTTTCTACGTTTTGAAATGCACATCTTCATCCTTTCTTGTGTACCCTTTGTAGCCTGAGTGACGAAGAAAGAGGAAGAGGAGCACTTCAAGGTCCATAAGATGGATACTTGTCTCAGGTATTGATTAGAGGTCAGTATTACATTTCACTGAGCTTTTGTTTGCATATGAGATTACCCAGAGATGAAAAGTAGGAAAAAGAAAAGTGGACAGAGGACAAAGGCCCCCTAGTAGGACACTGGAAGCGGATAAGGAAGGTTTACCAAGGAGTACACTGTAGGAATGTTTAGAAAACTAGGAAGAAAAGCACAAAAGAAGAGGGGCACCGAGGCCAAAAGATAATAGTTTCAAGAAAAGCATGGTTCACTGTTTCAAAGGCCAGGAACAGGTCTATGAGGATGAGAAAGGAGGCATTACCCTGATGTAAGAGAGCAGTAATTTTAAGATGGGAAGAATAATTTCATTGCATTGGAGGGAACATCATGGGAATTTTGATGGGATTATGAAAAGTATTAGCACCAAGTTCACAGATAAAAGGAGACTGCCGATAGCAACCATCTCCAAAACATTGCCAACTGTGCAAGAATATTTTGTTAACAGCAACTGTTTATGTTAATTTATCAATTAAAAGTAGCTTTCCTTCATCCATGCAGTTCTATTTCTTGTATTTCCCTGAGTTTGACATGAGTTTCAAACAACTTTTTTATATATTTCTTAGCATAGGTTTGATGTGGGATTTGTGGGGTTTTTTTTTCTTTACCTTGCCAGTTTAGAAGATGCAAATAGATATAAGATACCGCTGCTTTTAAATGAGACACGTGCTAACCTTAACTTTAATTTGATCCTAAGGTTTCTTTTGTTGTTTGAAGAACCAATCCAGAAATACCTATTGAACTTCCACTCTGCAATCCACTTCTGGTCTCTTCTGTACTACAATACTTGTTTAAAAATGGTCTTAGCAGCTTTTCTCTAGATTCTCCTGAAACTACCGTTGTTAAAGGTATAGTTTTTCTGTCCACTTCTCCTTTGTTATTTATTGTCTTTCTGTTACTCTCTATAGATTTATACATTTACCTCATAGGACATATACACTGTCCTATTAGGATATTTTAGCTGGACTTTTACTGTGATATCTTGTATTCTATGCCTCTGTAAAATGTATTTATTTTAAAATTTCCCTGTATCATATGATTTGAGTTGGGGATGTAGACCTAAATATTCTAAGGAGTTCTAAAGTGTTTCTGTTGCTAAAGGTTTTGATTTATACCCTAGGAATTGTATGACATAAAAAATAAACCCCTGTTCTTATTTATGTATTTCAGTTTTTCTAGACTTTCCTCTTGGCTCAAGGTACAATCATTAAGGGGCTAGTTTCCCACAAATGCAGTTAACTGTATACTGCTGCCTAAAGAGGTAAGCAAGCCAGCCTTCCATAACCTCACTATTGTACGCGGTAAATATCTGACAGCCCCAATCCATTAGCATTCCCCTCCGAATCCCCAGTCATAGCATCCTTGCGTCTTCTAGGCTGCAGAATTACATCCTAAAATATAGCATACCTATGATGTTTACAGTTTAAAATATATAAACTGGACAAGTATCTGAATCCAGGGTAAAAACATGAAGAATATTCCCCTTCCGAGTGACTACTGTTTCACTGCAGCAGGGACTCTGCTAATAAAGTTTTTTCATATTAAGGGAGTTATAATTTGCTAGCAGGATCTCGACAGTTGTCTTTAGAGTAAGACAATATGCCTTTCCCCTCCCTACCGAGCCTAATTCCCTGGTAACCTTATTGAAAATGTGCATGGGCTACAAAACTAAAGATTAACTGTCCAGGGACCTGCTTCCTGGAGCTTATTTGAAGATTAAATCAAATGGCAGGCAATATATATTTGGTAATTCAGCTTTGTTTCAGACTTTTCCAATCTAGTGGCAAGTATAATAGAAGAATCTGACACTCAAAAGCACTAAATGGGTTTTTCTTTTTTTCCCTTTCTTAATTTGAAAATGCCTGGTATTTCTGTCCATAGCAAAATTAGAATTAATGATTTATTTCCCCATGTCTGAAGTTCCTGTTCCTTTATTTTTGAACTTGAAGCAAAGTAATTTTAATTACAGATGATGTGAACAATTTTTCTCTTTTTGATGAAATATTTTTCTTTCTTTTTATTGTATGTAGCAAATACCAACAGAAGAGTTTAAAAGAGAAGCAATAAAGCATTAGAGCATTCATTTAAACAGAAATGGAAACACACATATTGTTTTTTAATTCAGCGTTTAGACTACGTACTAGTTAAACAGATTTCTATTCAGCAAATTGGATTGAGATGGATGGAGATGTTATGCTGTTTTAAAAAACTGTATTTAGAAGGCACATTCAAAGACACCGAAGTGTGATTTGTCCTAGTAGCAGACATCTGAAGAACAAGTGACATTCTTACACAAAATCTATATTGGTGATGTATTTAATTACAGAGTTGATTGAAATTGACAGCTTCAGTGACCTATGAGTGCACTGTTACTGACTGATGGATGCTTCAAATCTGGTTACTTTTAAACCAATTCACATGGTGTTCAATAATATCCTGTCAAACTGCAAACTACATTTTTGCATGTATATGGACTAGGCAGAGAACATTTTAATTAAAATAAGGTGGAGATGAATGGTGTTTAAAAATTGATGCAATTCTTAAAGATACGGTCATTATGATTTGAATAGGAGATAAAGAACTCTCAGTATTATTCAAGGTGGCTCTATTCCTTAAGAAACATATATTTTACTTTCATGCTCGCTCATATCAGCCAAATCCCTTTCAACACAGATTAGCTCTCCAGTCTCTTCTGCACACACACATGCACTTCCCATTAGTAGCTAGATGGAGTCATTGAGAAAATGGTACCTGAGCTTTCTGAAAGTGTGTGACATCTACTAATAGAGACTCTGGAAGCTTTGCAGCCGAGTTCAGTGCAGAGGCCAAGTCCCCTAGCACCAAAAGATAAACCCAATGCCTGCTTTGCTCAGGCTTTCTGGGGCATTAATCACTGCCTCAACCACAAACACATTTCTCATGCCTTTGTTAACAGCACATGCAGTGTAGAGTGCAAAGCCAAGTCTGGTATTACCAGTGGGCAACTCTTTGCTCCTCCGTTGTCTTTGTTTCCTCTTCTCTGTAGTCCTGTGTGGGTAGATCATGCTATTTCAAGCTGTAGAATATTGACTGGAGACTCTGGAAAGGTATCTATTACTTAGTAATATCTAGGATAGGTTAGCTTCTGGAAGAGTAGCCAACAAGGTGTGAACTTCTGGCTGAGCTCATGTTCTAACTGCAGCTAAGGGCATAAAGGATGAACAGATATCAGAGGCGTCAAAATGCTAAGTAGCCTCATAATCCCATCCAGTTAATTTGTATCTATATCCTGGTAGTAATAGTAGCAATAACAAAATAAGCAAGCTTTCTCTCTTCCCAGATTTGTCAGAGTGATCAATGTCTTCCTTAATGCCAAATTATATTGCTCTATTTATGTACACAATTTAAAACAGAAGCAATGTTAAGGCTCCAGGATATGCCAAATATTTCAGCTCAACTACACAGTAAGTTAATTTCTTCTTTGAGCATATCAAGAACTGCCTGAACAATCATGTTTCTATTTATGATATTTGCATTCTCTGAAAGAACAGCAAAGGTTACAAAGCCCATGTGAAACAAATATGATCTGGGTACAAAGCATCAGGCTGAAAAAAAAGAATTCTCAGTGAAGACTAAGCCTCTTAAAATAAACTATAGGCTTTCTGCTTTGAAGGTGCTTTCTCAGTGTAGCTAAAATTAATAACTTTGTACATAAGTGATGGAAAAATTGGGTTGCCTATAGTCAAAATCTTTATTTAGAGGAAGAGTGAAATGCTTCCAATTTTAAAAATAAAAAATAAAAAATGATTGATCCAGCATAATGAAATTTTAAAGAAAATCTGTAGTAACTTTTGCATAGAAAATTTTTAAAGTTTCATTTTAATTTTTGCTTCTGTAGCCCTAGCAGGTTTGCATTCTACTGAAGTAGAAGCAGTAGATTCACAGTTCACCTGGAAATCATCTCTGCACTCTCTGAGATAGAGTAAGTACCAGAATGTAAAAGTATTAAAAATCATAAAGTCATCCAGAATTTTACCAGTAGAATCAAAACCATTCTGTCACCAATAAGGATTGTGAAAATATCCTTTGAGCGAAAATTAAGAAAAAATAATAATATTTAGCATTAGAATAAGTTTTCAGCTGTTTGTAACTTTTTCTAACTTTAGAAATGTTGGCTGAAATTTTCTAAGTTGAATATCTGCCTCAGACTAAGCTAAAATAGTTCAACTCTTTTCAAGAACAAGATTAAGGAAAAAAAAACCCTTGTTTGTTGTTAAAACCTATTATTTGCAGCAGGCTTATGAAAAACCTTTGTTAATGTCCATGCGTTAATGACAGCGGGAGCTGGGCAGTGCAGTGTCTGAGTCAACAAGCTGTAAACTCAAAGCACAGACATTGCTCTGTCCCCTCTATGCTTGCTTCATTTGGTACCAGTCAGTGTGTGGGGAAAGGCTAGCGGAGGAGCAGACATGCCTCTGACAAATCCCAGTTTAGTTATTTGATTTGAGGACTGGTGTGATCTGATTGCTGAGCCAGCAGAGCTTATGGCTTCTGTACGCAGTATCTGACCCCTAGAGAGCACAGGCTGGCCACAAGCTGGCATAAATACCCCACTTCTACACATTTTATCCAATATCACAGTACCCTCGTGCTGTCATGAGCATGTAAGTATGGTCAGGATGGGCCTTCTTTTGTACTAGGCCAGCTTGAAATTCCCTTTTCTGCTTTTATTTCCTTGTTGTCCAGTTACAGGCTGCCTGGGGTTTCTTGAGCAGGGTGAGCAAAGCAGTAGGTTAATAATGAACCATAGAATCATCATAGAATGGTTTGGGTTGGAAGTGACCTCAAAGATCACCTAGTTCCCCTCTCCCCCCACCCCCAACCCCACCATGGGCAGGGACACCCTCCACTAGACCAGGTTGCCCAAAGCCCCATCCAGACACTGCCAGGGAGGGGGCAGCCACAGCTTCTCTGGGCCACTTGTGCCAGTGCCTCACCACCCTTACAGGGAAGAATTTCTCCCTAACATCTAATCTAAAACTGCCCTCCTTTAGCTTAAGGCCATTACTCTATGTCCTATCACTACATGCCCTTGTAAACAGTCCTCCTCCAGATTTCTTGTAGGTCCCTTTCTGGTACTGGAAGGCTGCTCTAAGGTCTCCTGGAGCCTCCTTTTTTCCAGGCTGACCAAACCCTAATCTCACAGCCTGTCTTCCTAGGAGAGGTGCTTCAGCACCTTCTTCATGGCCCTTCTCTGGACTTGCTCCAACATCTTTTTTTTTTTGCGTTTTTTTGGTGGTGGTGGTAGTGGGTTTTTTTTGGGGGGCGTTACTGGGACAGAAGCTTGTGTTGAGTACTCAACAGATCACAGCGAGATAGCTGCTCTGCTATGTGTGAAACTCTGACCCAGAATCAGATCCTCTACTAATGATTTAGTCCACAACCATACAGTACATGATAGAGGAGAGACAGTACTACATCCATCTGCTCCTCTAGTCCTGGCCACAAGCAGTGCTCTGCCCTGGTCCTGTCCTGTGTGGGATGGGCAGCTGGATACATGAGCTCACTGAGGCACAAGTGTCACTGGAGTATCACTATGTCTAGATGGGATTCTGGCTTGGGTTCAGCCATAATCCCAGAGAAGGTAGCCTCATGCCTCTGGCTCCTCAACCAAGCACGTACACAAGGGTTCTGAACCTATGGTTCCTCTCATACTGAGCAGGAGTACTATTACAGCAGCACACCATCAGTAGGGTAAAGTTAATCTGTCTCATGACAGTCTAAACCCAGCTCAAGTTCTGTGTTAGTGGGCAAACAATCCAATGCTTTGTTAATTCTGCTTCACAATGATAGGAAGAGCTGACATCAAAGGATCAAAAAATGATGTTGCTATGAACTGCTTTGAACTACTATGATGGCTGCTGCATGCCAGTTATCCTTATGGTAAGTTTTCTGGCATGTCCTGCTTAAAATGAAAAAGCCAGAAGGATTGTGAGGTCCAGCTTTCATTGTCACTATTTGTATTGAAAATCAAGAGAGCTTTTCACCTTCTGCTCCATTGGAGGTTTCTGTCCTCTGTGACATAACTGTGGGACGTGTTATCTTTCACAGGTATACTGACCCTGCCAAACTCCCCACGTGCTGCTGTCCCCTTGGGGCTTGACACCAGCCTCACTTGGTAAGTGAAAAAATGTTAGCTTCTGAATGTTGTTGGATTGTAAACTGAGAATATGGATGGTTGGTTCACAATGGTTGGGTGGTGGCTATCTGTGATGGGTGGATATAGAGATGAACTTTATTACATTTTTCAAGTGTCAAGTCTTCTGTCCTTTTCCAATCATCTCTTGTTTAGGTATTTGAAACTCCTAGGAAAAATTTTCCCCGAATTAATTTCTACATATATCTTTTCCCATCTATTCTGACACAAATGAGTTAAGGCAATTCTAGCTGCAATAGTCAAATGTTAAGCCAAGTCTCATTTTTCTCATCAGCTTGTTCACTTGGCTGTAAGTGTAGTATAAGAATAATCTCTGTACATCAGGAAAAGAAATACAATGATGCGAGTATTACATAAAATGTGAACTGAATAGCAGACTCAATGCAATTTTAGTAATATTTCTTTTCATTCTCAACTTTTCTATTTTACTCTCTAGCAATTCTGGATAGAAATTCCAAACCATCAATATGAATAGGATGTAACAACAGCCATCTGCAGGTCAGATAAACCCATCATTCAGCACATCAGCTAGTGGACCTAAAATATTTATAGAATTTTTATTCATGAGAGAATGAAACCGTTAATTGGTGATTAACATAAGAAGGTAATAATGAACTCAAATCTGCGTAGTACAGTTTTGTTATTACTCATTTTCTGCAGGCAAGATAAGAAAACAAAATGAAGAAATTAGTTTTCATTTGCCAGAAGAGCTATTTTGTGTAGATTACTGATGAAATGCATTTTGAAATCTGATGCATCTGTACATATCCAGATTCATTTCTCTGATCTCGTGAAATATCACAGACACTTCCCAAAAAGGGAGCTTTATAACAAACAGTAAAATCTATATCAATCACTGTGTATTCATAATAACTCATAGCCCTGATACTCAATTATGGCTAAATATAATTTCTGGCTTGAAACATTTTCAGCATAGCACTCAGCATATTCCCAACTCTAAAATAAGGGGGGTTTTATACTAAAAGTTCAAATATTCTAATGGATTTGAGGCTGTCATGAAGATGCCTATATAGTCAGCAATTACTGAGTTTAAAAGTATGAAAATAAGTTTGATTCGTGTAAAAGAGACAACTCTGAAAAAAGGTAATGCTCCTTTAAGTGGTCTTCTTCAGAAAAGGAAAAGATGAAGTGCCATAAAAATTATATCCATTGCTTGTCCTCTCCTAGTTTAATTTAATTTTAACTTTAAATAAACATTTCTTTACATTTAGCAACACTGAAAAAGGCTGTTCTTACTCATTTTGTATGATTAAAACTACATTAGCAATATAGATGTTTTAATTTACAGATACAGATACTAATTGCTTAAATATTGAGTTCATAACTAGACACTAGTACTAGGAAGGGATAATTGGTTCTTGCCATAGAAAAAAACTATAATAAAGAACTTGAAAGTGCTGTCACATTTCACATAACAAGCAAAATCTCAGAATATTTGAAAAATATTCTGAAAGAAAATGTCTTGGGGCTTTCTTAATGAGAATGAATGTGGTTTGAAAAGATCAAATAATATCCACATATGTCAAATACAGGTTCTAATAACAGTTAGAGATAATGAATAAAATTAAAGTAGGTCATTTTTTAGTCATTTAGGATCCAATAGGAGGCATACCTCTTCATAACTGCTTGTTAAAATATAATTAGAAGCATTTGCTGTATTTACAAAAATATCAATATCAAAGATTTAAAAAAATAAAATGATTTATTTTACTATTCTTTAATTTTCTGGGTTTGTTTTATTAGCATCTGAGTAGTAAATAGCCAGAAAATATGATAATATTGTAATGACTGGCATTGCACAGTCATAATCCTAAATAACATGGCAACTCTAAGTAATCTGATAGGAAAGGTGGGCTTTATCCTCTTCTCCTGAATATGATAGCTTTTAGAAATTCACAGCTGTCTATGCATATATGGACCTGAACTTACAAAATTGTGTAAAGAATGAAAATTCCAGATCGCAGCATTTTTAGACACCAAGATAATATGTCAATTTTAGATGATAATAACAGATTTTTACTGAAAATGGATAGAAAGTCTTAAAGGAGGAGGAAAAAAATAAAGGGGAAGAGTTTGATATAGAAGTGGTTATAGGAGAGTTTTTTTCAGTTGAGTTTAATTTAATGCAGATGCTCAGCACTTTTCAGCATTGGGCTAAATTTACCAAGCATACACTCATCATTCCTCCTTAACATTGATACTTAGAAATACAATGGCTTGTCAGGATGTTTGTTTCAGAAATGGATTGTGCAGTCACCACTAGATCCTGGTTTACTACTGAGAGAAGTGATAGGTAGAGCTGGTTGCTCATCATGGCTGAATGATATCCCAATTCAAAATGCTGATTTATGAAATCAAGTGAATTTTGAAACATCTCCACATTGATTTTTGTTTTTTAAAGCTTTGTCATTTTGTCATTTTGAAATTTTCAATGTCTAGGAAAATGTTAACCTAGACAACAGTAAAAGAACAGATGAAAATAGACCATGCTGAAAAATTATGAAAGAACTGCAAGAAAGAAGAATGAGACCACTCATGAGAACACAAATGGGATAGAAGGAGTCAAGAAACAAAAGCAATATAGTTTTAACAGTAAGCTTTGGTAAATGTCTTAAGGCTTAGGGAAACCTCAAGGCCAGCAGGCTCAAGGGATACCTTCTGAATTAAACAAGAGTGGTAACCTACTTGCCACAGGATGGGGGAAGAGATTGTTAGCTATTGATGTATTCTTCTGACATCATCTTGGATGATCTTACTTGACCTCAGGTGAGTTGTCCTGTTGAATGGTCATTTTAAAAATGTCCCATATATTGTTTCACCACTGCCTTCTCAATCCTCAACACTGCTCTGCGTCAGACTGCAAATCACACTGACATGGGTAGAAAATGAAACCTTGGATAACTCACTGGAAGAGGCATAAAAATAATAGTTGACATAATAAAAATAAAAATTATAAAATTGGGTACTATTGTATTGCTTGCTCTATGACATTTCTAAGGTATGGCCTCTTAACTGAATAATTAAAAATCGCGCTTATATTCTTGTCACTTTGAACCTCAGTCAGTGGCATTGAGAAAGGTGTTCTTAACCCAATTATATGACTTCAGAAGTTGTGGCAAGACTATCCTCATAGCTCATGTCTCTGATGGTGCCACCTCCCTTTGCATCTTCCTATCTTTTCCTCTTCTTTATTGCAATAAGTGAAAACTGATTATCTCCCTTCTAAAAGGTCTTCATGATCTATTCATGCCACTTCATTGATAACCTTGTACAAAGGCTGTTACTGGATGCACTGGGACTCTTTGCTTGTATGAGGAGATTTAATACATAAATAACTTCAGGGTAGGCCACCACTATTGAAGTTATTACTGCAGTTTCCCACTTTCTTTTCTGTTTTTGTTTGTTTGCTTTTTGATTTTTTTATTTATGTATTTTTAGGTGGGCTTTTGTTTTTTTTGTCTAATAATTCTTAATATGTCTACCCTGTGGATTTCTTTTCTTTGCCTTTTCTCAACCCTTCCTGAATTACTTTTTCCTACAATACTTTCTCCTGATGTTCTTCCTTGGCTTCCTTACCAAGTACATTTTTAAAGTTGTTATTTATTTGTTGCTGTGTGGCAAAATCCAGTTCTTGCAAAATCTCCCTGGGTGTTTTTTACAAAAGAATTGATTTTTTTTAAGCACCACAAAGATCAAGAGGGGCTGCCAGTTGCAATGTGTTTCTCTCACTGCAGCAGCTCCTCCTTTGAAATGGCTGGCTGAGTGGGATATGACTCAAGTCAGAAGCAGGAAGCAAATTATTTCCTTCTGCTTGCTGCTTTGACTAAGTACTTGGCAAACATCAAGAGATCCTGCCAAAGAACCAACTCATCAGCTAGTTCCTTTTTTTCCTCTCTTTCCCTCTTTTTTTTCTCTCCCTGTTTCCTCCTGACAAGTATACATTGTGGATGGTCAGATATTCCGAGCAACGTCACGGTGTCTCATGAATGCTTCCTAAGAAGATAGCAGGAGAGATGTTAAAAAAATCACCATTTTCCCCTTTCAGTGTTTAAAGTCTCCTCTGTGTGACACTGTATTTTATGAAATCCTTATGAATGGCATAGATACACAAGGAAACCAAGGATCACTCTTGCTCCTGTTGAAGTCAGTGATTCCTGAAAAGCAAAGATGGTGTTTTGCACAGAAACAAAATCCCTGCTATTATCTAAAGTAATTTGTGAATTTTTCCCATCATTGGTTCATGTGATCCTAATTATTTTCAATTGAAGGTCAGAGCAAAGCCCTTAGAACAAAGGAAAATAGAAAGCCCTTCAGTGTAATTTCTGTAAAGGAAGTAGATTTCTGTTAAAGTAAGGATGCTTGACACCTTGGTTACTGTTAGCCCCATGTCTCAGTCTTATCTTTAAAGAGAAGCCTTGAGGATGGTTGAACCTCAAGGTTGTTTTTGTAGAGTATTATGGTACTGTAATGCCCCTATTCATATGTATCTTAAACATTTTTGTGCTGAGAATTGATAAGGTGAAGGCTGAAGTTGAGTAATGCCTGTCTGCTCTTCATGTAAGGATGAGTAAGGCTTTCCTTTATTTGGTTATGAAACCTGGTAAGAGTACAGAGGACAATGGCATATGGCTAAACGTTAACATGTTCTTGCATGGGTTTTCTATTCCACATTGACAGGAAAGCTGTAGTCAGTGACTGGACTAGCTGTTTTACACAGGAGTACCTGTGCAAACTGCAGCTGTAACTTGACGCATTATAATTCCAATACAGATGTGCTCACAGTATCAGGTCAACAACAACCTAGTCTAAAAGCTCCCATGGTAGAATATGGTTTTTTGATTTTGTTTGTTGTTTTGTTTGGGTAGGGTGTGTGTTTGGTTTGTCTGTCTTTAATTCCAGGTAATCAAAATTTCTTTCAAAATAGTCACTTATTTCCTAACAACCTGACCACAAGTTGCTGATGCTGTATCATCAAAGGTGACCCAGCTCTCTCAATAATAAGCATTCTTCTTCAAGTTTTAGACTTCTATTACAGGGAGATATCAACTAAATAGACAGTAGGTAAGTTTTACTGATCCTGCAACTATACAAGGAACAATACAAATACAAACTGCCAACCACATCTTTTTACCAATGCACAAATCATTGCATTTTGCACCTCCCTTCTCTGGGCTGTACAGTAGAACGTTCATTTTATAATTGACACTTTGTTTATTTACTCTTTCTCAAGCAGCATAAACTGTTCTTAAAGTCAGGTCCTCTTAATGACACAGAACCTTTTACACCCTTCTTTTGCTAATATATTCTTCAAGGGAAGACCTGCGTGTTTGAAGATTACTCTCAGACATAATGAAGAAACGACAGAAAGCTTGTTGGCCTAGAAAAGAGCCATTCACATCCATTCATTTATGCATATCCCACTCACATGCTGGTAGTGTTTTGTGACATGTATTTCTATCCCCTTATCCATGCAGTTATCAGGCACCATATGTAAGGCAGGCATTAAAGCAAGAACATCACACGTGACACCTAGTTAGTTGGTTAGAGACAGACAAAGTCGTTTCTTCTTATCTCAGCAGGAAGCCACACTACTTTGAGCCCAAAGCTTCTTGGTTCAATTTCTTGCTGGAATTGATTCCTTATAAATATGAATTACTCTTCATTTGATCTTTTCTCATTTGTGGGCAGGGCAGCAGTGCCCCACAGATCTGTATGTGGAGGGTCCACATAGGTTTTCTATGTTTTCTCTGTGGAAAGCAAGAAATAGGGATTCGATGCTTCTCTACGTGAGACTTTGGAGGGTGCACTTTATTTGATGCAGCCCCATTGGAAGGGAGGCTTAAAAGCTTAGAGGAGCAAAGGGACAAACATGGCAGATATACATTAAACCCCTTTTCATCCTGTAGAAATTCATCTCAGACCCCAGGGAAAATCTGTCTTTAAATGGTGGATCTCTGTGACTTGAGTTAGGCTCCTGTTCTGTGAATCATCACTGCACTGTCATTCCCCAGGTATGCAGGATTAGAGAGGAAGTAAACAGAGCTTTAAAACTGATCAAATTTGTGAAAGTGTAAGATAGATCCTAGATTTTCTTTTTCAGGGAGAGATGAAACTATTATCTGCTCATTCCTGTAAAAAGGAATCAACCCATTATCTTCTCAGTCACCTTCTATGGGTTTAAGAATAAGAAAGACTGACCCAGCCCTTGGTCATCATTTTGTTTTGTAAGAAATTTATTTACATCTTTGAACTTTTTTTTTTGTTCTGGATAGAATGTATGCATGGGTACACATGTTAAATTATTCTTGGTGTCTCAGTGATGTGTCACTGAAGTGTTCATACACATCTTATAAATGTAATTCTTTCTAGTGTTTAAGATACTGCAATATCACAGACTGGCTGAGGTTAGAAGGCTGGCTCCAGACTCTGTTCAGTTGAGTTTTGAGTATATACAGGGATGGAGGGTTGATAGCCTCTCTAGCCTTTTTTGGAAACTTCTTCCAGTGTCCAATCATACCCACAGTTTTTTCTTATGTTTAAATGGAATTTTTTGTAGTTCTGTTTGTGCCCATTGACTCTTGGCTTGTCACTGGGTACTACAGAGAAGTCTGCGGCTCTATCTTTTTTATTCTCCTTGCCCCATTTATTTATATTCATCTGCTGTTGCCTGTGCACTAGGATGGATATTTCTTGAACTTGCAGAAGGTGATCCTTTAAAATCAAACAGCTCTCACAGACCTCTGTTTTCTCCATGACCATATCACAAATGATTCTTCCAATCGGGTTCCTTAACAGCGCAAAGTTTGCCCTCCTGAAGTCCAGCATTGTGATCTGTTTGGCCCTGCTCCTACGCCTTTCACGGTCCTGAACTCTACCATCAAAAAGCCCCTGCAACCCAGGATGCCCTTGATCTTCACATTGTTGATCAGTTCATTGTTTTTAAGTACGAGATTCAGCAGCATCTCCCTTTGTTGGTTCCTCGGTCACCAATGCCTAGAACTTATCACTATATTTCAGAAACCTCTTGAATTGCTTGTACCCTGTCAAGGGCTATTCCAGAAGATTGCATGATGAGTTCTTCATGAAGACCAGGGCTGACCCTGCAGTTGAAAGGCTTCTTCCCGTTGTCTGAGGAAGGCCTCATTTGCTTCTTTTACTTCATCACATGATCTGTAGCAGATTTTCACACCAGTGTTGCCTGTTTGGTCTGCCTCTAATCCTGACCAGTAAGCTCTCAGATAGCTCATCACCCCACTACATCTTTGTGCTCCCAATCTGCAGGAGCCCTGAATCTGTGTGCTTGGAGATCCATCCAGCCATGCTGATTCCCCAGAAAAAAAAATCCATAATGCTGTCCTATCAGCATATCTTTATGCACCTCATTCAGTCCGGATCTGCCATATCCCTATCACCCTGCACCATTTTCATGTGGAAGTCCACCACTTCCTCATCTGATTATGAGTTGTCAACTCCCAACCATCATTCCAACTTTAATGCTCTCCTTACCAGGTTAACCAAACTTTTGGCAAAGATGATTTTTACCTACATGGTCAGGTCTTAGTATTTATTTGTAGGAAAAATTGTGTTAATGTCAACAATACTGTCAATTTGGTTGAGTCTACATGTGCAATTTCTTATCAGAGGGACTAGAATATTAGCCTAATTATTCTAGCAGAATTTTCTCCAAAGGTCCAATTTTATATTGCACAAAGTTTGAAATACAGTTTCCTTAAGACTTCGTTGCCATTTGCTAACCATTTGTGATCATGCAAACATATTTCTGACTATGAAATGGAAAATTGTTTGAAAAAGAATAGTATATGACATTAAGCAGTGCAGGAAGACTCCATTATATAAGCAATTATGATATTAACTTTGAGCTATTAAATTATGCTGCATCTTACTCTCCTTTGTGTAAAAGCTAAGTATCTTTTTCACTCCTTTTTGGCTTTTTTTTTTTCTGCCCCATATTTTGGCCAGCATTTCTATGTTTTTTTCACAGTTCTGATATCTGGACTATGTATGATCAATCGCTGAGTGTATAGTGAGAGTCAAGTTTGCCAACACAGTCACTCAATTATCTGTCATTGCTCCATAATGTGCTTTGAGATACCTTCACTATGAAAGGCGATGGCTCTAAATAAATTTTGTTCTATTCTGTATGGTGCCCAAGCTATGCCAATATATATTCAGTGTTTTGTGTGATGGGAAGAAAATGGGAGGGGGAAGAGGACACAGTCCATTCTTAACTGTATTACACTAGCCTTTCTTTCTTTCTTTACTACACAATTCTTTTCTGATGTTTGACATTCGCTCTTGAAATTGTTTCAGTAGAGTTATAACTCTGTAATGAAACATGGCAAGGAACTCCTTTTAAGAAACAAGACTTAAAGGACTGCTATGAAAAAAGCAGATTCTTTTTTCTCAAGCTAAAGCTAAAAGCCATAATTTAAATTTGTTTTCATACATGACATATTTATTGGACTACTAGAACTTTTCAAATGTGATTCTGAGTAGTCCTTTTTACTATTCCAGTATACTGCTGAGGTCTGGAAGAAAGCATCCCTGGTCAGAAGGCCAATGCCACATGAATAGCTTCAGACTTCATACTATTCTCTCAGTGCTTTAGATCTCTAGAATCACCTTTTTGTGGTATATTAAAGTGGAATTACATTCATTTTCTATGAGTTTTAAGCCCGCTGAAGGCTCTTTAGAGGTGTTTTGTGGGTGCTGGGACAGATGTTCTGCCAGCCTTTCTGATCATTATCCTCTGGTTTCATACACATGCAAGAAGAACATGAG
This sequence comes from Porphyrio hochstetteri, assembly GCA_020800305.1. NCBI lineage: Eukaryota > Metazoa > Chordata > Aves > Gruiformes > Rallidae > Porphyrio > Porphyrio hochstetteri. The sequence goes on along the minus strand of CM036905.1, from coordinate 81,551,988 downwards.
ATCTCTTATACTCCATAAAAGAATATATAACCATAAAGAAGACCTTATTTTTGCATGCAATTTGATTTATGAGAAGCTTTTTAAAACATTTTGATAAATTAAGAGTGGCTAAATTCAACTATGAGGCTGCTTCGGTATCTCAAAATATAGATGAATAAGTGAACTTCAGTAAATAACAGGTCCCTCCTGAGGATGAAACTTGGCTGGAAAACTCTCAAGATCTAACATAATATTTTGGCATTAATGTTTCTGGCAAGGCTGGAGTTAGGATACGCAGAATGCAGTGAACTTCAAGAATAAGAAGTAACTCTTTCAAATAAGTTACTTTCTCCAAATTATAGCTCATTAAAGGCAGTATTAAGCTGCAAAGTCAGAACATGATGTGGCTCCATTCACCTCAGTGTCTAAATCACAAGATTTTGATTAATTCATGGTGGTGTGAAGAGTTGTACATAATTTTGGACATTGTGTTCTGTGCTGCAACTGTACTTGAATCAAGAGTTGAACTATGATGTGTCTCAACATTTGGCTTCATATAAAAATATTTAATACATTCCTTATTTTTCTTTGGCTAGTTCTTTCATCCCCACTTGAAACTGGTCTCTATTATTTCTGTCCTATGACTGTAGCAAACTTGTGCTGCTTCTTGTGGGTTACCTCATGGATATTGCATTAGAAAAAAAGCAGACATCTATCTTGAGTTCCATTAATTGTAAGCTGAATGGATGACTGCATGCCTTCAGTATTCTGTTTTTAATGTTGTCATGGGTGTCATCTCTGTTTCCAGCTTTTTGGTTTTATTGCAGTTTTATTTTCTGTAATTTTTTGGAAATGCAGAAGATGGAGTTATGCTGTGATGAATGAGTTGGGGAGCCTATAGCTCAGACACTAGTTTGTTCAAAGATTGACCATTGAATGTAAAGTATGCAAGGGCTAAGATTTTTTTTTATGTGATCCATTGTTGAACGTGCAGTGATTCATTTTGCTTTTCTAAGTATGCTATCTTTGCTGTAATTCTAACATTTGTCACATTTTTCCATTAATAAGTAACCAGAAGGACAAAAGCAAGAGCAGCCTTTCCAAAGTTCAGTATAAAGTAAATTAAATTAGTATATAAGTAATATTTTCTTGACATAATAAAACACACACCTGACAGTATGCCACATAAATTAGCAGTGTCTAAGAGAGTTTCTGCAAAATGATAGGCCACAGAAAGCTTTCCCAAAAGGTGATATTGAGAGCTCAATGGGAATTTCATGAGAATTTGGGAATATCCGTCTCTCGTTTCAGGTTATTTTATTCATAGTTCTGTCTGCGATGAGACATGTGCCTATATTTATAGGGACATCATATTTAAACCTGTGCAGGTAGTGTTGCAAGTTTCAGATCAACAAAGTAGGTAAACATTTACTTTATATCGTCCCTCTTTGGCAAAGTTACAAACATAGGATAAAAGTTAATCACATGTTTATATTCTTTATTGAATGCACAGCACTGTAGTCTGGGCTATTAAACAGATGTATGGCCATATTGTTATGTGGCCATAGGCTGTGAGGTTCAAGGCCAAGTTGCTCAAGGAATTCATGATCTTGAAATACTGCAACATACTGGAATCTGCAGGATTTAAAATAAATTAAAGAAAATGAAGAATTTGTGTGTTTTATCCTACCACAGCAAAGCTTCCTTACTGCTGATTCCACTGTGAAGACCAGGAGGGTATTGGTTATTCAGGCAATGATATCGGTGGATTAAAAGCAAGCCAGGTTGGTAGAGATCCAGGGTAAGAGTGCTAGCTGAGAAAAAATGAAAAGGTAAGCACATATGGCTGAACAGCTGCTTTCAAATTTATAAAATATCTTCTTTAATCCCTGCAGCCTTCTTGGCTTTTTCCTCTTAATTCTGTTTCTTTACAGGAAGCACAGTGAAAATCATTCCATTTTTTTATTGTAATTTTCCCCAAATATTAAATCACTTCCATTTCAAGTTTATAGTTTTGGCTTTCACCAGAATACCCCAAATGCAGAAGTAAATACATCTAGAGGAGTTAAACAGAGTTTCAAATCATAACATGGAGAGTGAGTGAGAAGAATTCTTCTATAGTAAAACAGATTATTTATTCCTGTATGGTGGTGTGAAGTTTTTCTTACTGCTTTTGCTGCAGCAAACTTCAAACTGAATTTATATGCATGATTTTATACATAGTCCAAATCAGGGATGTTTTCCAGCCTCAGCCTCAAGATAATGGTTTTTAACAACACCAACCTTCTCTACTTTGCTTTGAAATTCTCAAAGCACACTTAAGATACCAATTTATTAAATGTAGTAATATACTAAAAGGGAGAGGAAAAATATTCCAATTTTCAACCACAAAATACAGAAATTGCTACAATTCCTATACAATATAAGGAGTGTAGGACAACAGAGATTGTAACAAGGGAAGTTGCTTCTTTCTGCTATTGTCTTAACTCACTGAAACATACTTCTATGTATTTCAGATTTCACAGGAAATGAAACAATCCCTCATACTATGGATTGGTCTGTAAGAACTGTCCACAAAAAAAGAAAAGTTTACAACTCCATTGTATTTCTCCACAATAGAACTTTATTTTTGCTCTAGTAAAATTTTTTTTAACTTCTAGTGTTTTCATTTTTATTTTGATTCTTATTAGCTGTGGGAACAGGAAGTCAAATGAAAGTTTTAATGTTTTTTCCAAGAAAAAGATCAGTTTAAAAACTTGCCATTTCAGGTTTCCTGTAAGTTAATTGTTTTCAGATGACATTTTAAAGAACAATAAATCTTTCAGGGTTTGACTCTAAAATTCTTTTTTTATTCCTTCAGCCAAATTGATGACCTCAAGAAAAGCCCCAAATTTTTCCTTTTCAAATTTAATTGGCAGCATTCTTGGTTACTGAGCTGGTTTTTAATATTCTTTTGGTTTGCTGCCTTTTGAAAAGAAACAAAACTGAAAATGTTACCCAAAACTCAACCTTTGGTATAAAAAATTCTCTGTGTCCAGTCATAGATGCTAGTATGGGTATGGGAAGCAGTAAAGTGTCATCACAATGCAATTTAACTTGGCCTTCTGGTGCTTAGGTTTATGGAATCATTGATTTGAGCCTACTACAAGTGCTTTTTCTCAGTCTAGCACTATGCCACCTGGACATAGGTTTAGATTAATGGATCCCAATTTTTAAGGTTGTTTAGATGGTTGTGGCCAGATTTTTTCAAATCTTTCCCAGAAGTACCTGATAAAACAGATAGGTACCCACTGGGATTCTGATTTATTCCATTCCTCCTTAAAGACATCAGTTATGGATTGTAACTGATGTTAATGAGAGAGAAATTCCAGCTAGCTGGAATTTCTTCTAGGCCCCTTAAATATCTTTAATACCTTGGCTCTTGGACCTGGAATGCTTAAAGCACTTCAGGATGAGAAGTCCTGTCATTGTTTAAGAGGCATTTGAACAATGCCCTTAATAACATGCTTTTGGTTTTTATTAGTTCCAAAGGGATCAAGAAGTTAGACTAGATGATCATTGCAGGTCCCTTCTGAAGGAAAAGATTACTCTATCGTTATTAATAATTAATATTATTATTATGACCAAATTATTACAAATATTTCTTTTATTATTAATAAAATACCATCATAATGTAGTGTCAGAAGTAATCGGTAGATTTAGATACAAACAAGTACAAATTATTTCCAGGTTTATTTCATTTTATGTAGTAGTCTTTGATGTGTGTTTCACTGTAGGAGGAGTGAATAATCTTAGTTTGACAGTACAGGTATATTTTGCAGAGGGGAAAAAAACCTTCAGAGTTATGGCCACGTCTGCACTTGGCGGCTCAGTAGATCTGTATTTTTCTCTTTTCTTTCAGCACATGGGAGTTTAATAGCTTACCTGTAGAACAGAAGTTTAGATCTGGTCTTTAAAGACCTATGTCCTATTCCAGAGGAGACCTCTATCATTATTCCAACTACGCTGACAACACAGAACGCACTGTCAAAGTCCTCTAGGTAATAACCTTATTACATGTGTCATTAGAGGATGTTTGCCATATCTGCTTTAACACTGCAGACATTTTAAGTAGGTTATTCCATCACTTTGCCATTTTGATTATGACAACAAAATGACACCATATTGAAATGGATTTTGGAAAGAAAGGCTAACTGTCCAAAGAGGTCCATGCTCACTCTAATTAAAATTGGCTTAGGTGGCACAACCTTCATAATTCAGACTATGACTATGAAGGATATGCATGTTGAAAGCGCTCTTTGCTCATTAGTGCTATTTCTGTCAGACACTGCTACCTGCTCTTTTCTTAATGAATGCTAAGCCATCTCTTTAGAAGATTGTGCTGCTTCCCTGAACTGAGGGAACTGTCTTATTTCCTCCTAAGTTCGTTGAGAGTAAAATCAGGGAGTCACCTCTTTGACATTTCCCAACCTCTGTACTTATTTATCTCTTTGAGACCCTGCGCTCCAGAGATATCACTGTCTTAATTAAGAAGAAGGATGTGACCATGGTAAATTGACTGATTCCATTGATTAAGGACTAGCTGTACAAGTAACATTGATTTTAACAGTGGGTCTACATAAATGTAATTGTTCGAACATGGGGCTGCATAATTATGGTGATGTACGAGAATAGTTGGTTTGTCCTTTTCAACCTTCACTAACATTCTTTTGCATGGTAATGTACCTCGTTCAATTAGCAGAAATCTTAAATGTTACAAAATGTCTTTTGTGAAGGCACACAGTAATCATTATAGTCTAATTTAATCTAACAGCATCAGACAGATACATCTCTTTCCTTTCCTTTCTTTGTTTCTAGAATTTTCTCCCCTAACCCCCTTTTTTTAATGCTTAGGAGCACTCATACACACATAAATGAAAAAACCCCAAATGTGAGAACGTGCCTTCCTCACTCTACCCAATTTGTAAAGTGTAAGATTTTGATCAACAAGCCACAGAGCTAATTCATTATTATGGACAATTTGTTTGCTGCTTTCCCTGTTTCAGATGCCTTCAGTGCATGCTGGACATATTCTGCATCTACTCTGCAGCTACTTCAACTCTACCTCTGGTGTAAAATTTTTCCCAAAATGTGGTAACATGTTCTGTCTTTTTCATAATTAACCATCCAACTGTGTCTCATCTCCATGCTCCTCTAAAAACAGTGTATGTTTGGCTCCACATCTCTGGAATTCCTTTTAGGGAGGAATTCATAAGGCTTTAATGCATGCCTTGCTGTTTGTGGGAGTTAACAGAATCTGGAGAGCCAGAAATTTAAGGAAGGAAGTTGTAGAAAGCAGCACAGGAGCTGAAGTTTTAATTGCTACAATAAATATATGGCCTGCTTTCAGAGTATAGAACTTATGCTACCAGTTCATTATTATTTTTTACGGTATATTCTCTAGACTGAGCAAAGCTCCGTGGGGCATTACATTGTTAAGTCTTTTGGGCAAGAACTGTCTCTTGGCACTGTGTTTATATGACTGGTGAGTAACTCTTGGTAAGAAGTAATAACTTAGTTTTGTAGGGTTGTTTATTTGCTCAAAAATGTGATTTTGTGGCACCAAAAGTTACTTGGAAATCTGAGTCAAAGAGCTGAATCACTGGGTCCCCTTCTCCTTCAGTGTTTTAATGTCTGTTCTCAGTAAGCATGAAACCAGGCACTTTGGCATTCCCAAATTGGTTTGAGTTTACCATTTTGTTGCTGCTTATAACTAGAAAATACATGCTTGTAACCTTGGTTCAATAAATAATGTAGTCTGATACAGGAGATCCATGTAGAGTGAGGGGGACACTCTTGCCAGTGTTGAATAAAGGCCTTGAACATTAACATACCAACCCTAGGATGAGCGCTCCAGAGGAGAGAAACAGCTCCATGGCTCCAGAAGCTGCCAGGCTAAACTGAATTAGTAACTCAGTTTAGCATATGCAGATTCAATGGGAATTATAGTGTATCCCAGAACACAAGTTCAGTTTAGCCTCAGTGCTCCTGTTCAAGCGAGAAGAGAGTGAAGCCCAGGTGCAGGTCCCTGCCAGCCAAGGGGTGCCAAACAGGTGTTGCTTTCTGTCTTTCACTTTACTGCACTTGCTAAATGCTGAAGCATTTTTCTCTCCATTGCCCCATAGCCCAAAAAGTCAGGTGCCCCACCAAAGAATATACACATGAAGGGGGCCTCTCCCAAGTTAAAATGTGTCCAGCCTGTCACAAAATCATTCTTATTGACATGTATTTTTCCCGTTGATCACTGCATAAGTCGTCTCACACAGTCTTATACCAAAACTTGCTATCATGCTGGACACTTAAGATAATTTTTGTGGTCATTTTATGGAAGATGCCCTTGAAAAATTTCATTTACCTTTTTTGCCCTACTACAAAATGCATCAATATTTATTCCCTATAGCTGTAGTAGAAAACGCTTTCGATAATCAGTCTCCTCCATACTATCAAAAAACAGGCTAAAACTGTCCTTAATGTACATGTGCATGAGTACATGATATATCTAAATGAGAATGAACGCCCTCCAGCAATCAGGTATGCACACAAGTTAAGAGAAGTAACACCAATACACACACTTCAGCACATATACATGCATACGCACAAAAAATCATATCCTGGATTTAAAAGGCTTCAAGATTAAAGGCCCAAGGGGCTTAAAACTTAAAGAAATATTTCTTCCACCTCATTGCATATTCATGAGCGAGTATTTTGGCAAGCAGGCTGAGCAAAATAGCTTACAGAATTATGGAAGGAAGATTATTGTTGATTCCTGTGTGCCACAACAGTGCTTTCACAGAGAGAAAAGAAAATGTAAATAATCCTCCCAATGACTGCATTGACACCAGGTGATTCCAAGGGCCCTATCCAAACTGGATCTTGTTACGTATTTCTGCTCCATGTAAGCTGCAAAACACAGAAGAAGGGTACCCAAAATGCCAGCCCCTTCCAGATGCAGGTTAAAAGGTAAGAAAGAAAACACGTCCTGAACAACATGATGTTGCAAAGGCATCTTTCCCACAACTTTTGTGTCCTGGTTTTTGTTTGGCCCAGACCTAAAGGTCCCACCAACATCAGGGTTTCTGTAAGGTTCTTATGTATTCCACCAAATTCGCTCTCAATTACTGTGCAAGAGGAAGAGTTGCCAGAGGTCAATTTTAATCTCCAGGGTTTTTCTTTCTTTCTTTCTTTTTTTATGATCAACCACCTCTGCTGTGCTGGTTTCTGTCTTTTGGTGGTTTTGTTTGTTCCTGTGATCTATTTTTCCAAGGTTCTATCATGTCTGCAAATCTTTCAGGGTAGAAAAATGCTTTTCCCTGTACCACTTGGACAAGTTCCATGAATGGATGTGATACTAGTGATTTCTATCGGTGACTAACAAAAAGGTTCAAGAAATGTGAGTGATAAAACTCAGCAATGTTAATGAGACAAAAATAACTTCTAAGAATAATAGGTAAATAATTAAAATAGTAAGAAAAAACAAAGAAACTCACTGAAGAAGTACAAAAATAAGCAATTTGCCACTTGTGTACTTTTACTCAAATTGTCTTAATTTACACTAAAACCAGCATGAGCAAAGGCTAGCCTCTTTGAAAACGCACAGTTTGAACGCATACTCTGGTAGCAGGCAGACAACTCTGAGGACAACATTGCTGCTACCTTTGCAAGCAGAAAGGGTGTGTAGCAGTGGGAAAAAGGTAACACCATGGAGAACAAAAGCGCTGATGAATCCAGTACACAAAACGTATCAAGATTCAGATGTCTCACTCAAACAGCAAAGTCCCCTGATTTCTGACATGTGATCAGACTTTTTGCAGTAAAAATTTAAGACTTTCTTCTTTTCCATAAGCAAATGAGTATCTCTCATGGAAGATGGAGTTCCCTCCAGATGGTGCAGGGATAGGTCATATAGAAATGTGCAGCCATGAGAGAGGTGTTATGAACTACAAAAATTTCCCTTTTTCACCAGGAGGTGTAAAAATATGTGTATTCTACAGAATACAGTTTGTGCAAAGCCAGGGTTTCTTGACCTCACCTGTGATTCTGTTTCTCATATGATATTGCTACTCAGATTGTAACAGCCTCATTTGAGAGTTTCATACTTTCTCTTTTTTTTTTTTTTCCCTCCCAATTTCCCTACCTTATGCCTTTTAAGGTCATATCCCTTTCCTTTGGAAAAAGAGTGCTTGACATCATCTCTCCCTGGGTCAATTAAATTTGACCTTCTAGTTGTCTAGGGAGACAAGATGAAGCGGTGGGGCTGTGTTCAAGAACACCAAAACCATGGTTCATGGCTGCTGTGAAAATTGAAGGCACAAATTAAGTTGCTGCCTGATATTTGCAGATACTTTGGATATTGTTGCATGAAAAGGTAACAGGACACTGCTTGTGTCCTTTGTGCAAATCAGTGAACAGGGATATAGATGCCGGTTCGACAGTCTTCAACACCCGTAAAATGGAATTAGCAGTTGTGATGCTGTTTTTTTATGTTAATTGTTCATCCCAAGGCCCCCTTTTTTTTTTGCACTTTGGCAGTATCAGCAGAGTCAGAAGTCCCTTAGGAAACCCTGAAGAGGAGGAGGAGGAGAAGACATGCAGCCAGTGCACAGCCCTGCTCTAAAATGGTGCATGGGCTGAGCAACCTTTGCCATTGAAATAGCAGAGGTTCTCTCTTGCTCCCATTTATACAGCTGGTTAAAAACACACCAGCGATGTATTTCCCAGTGTGACCTCTGCATTTGAAGTATCAGCACAAATTGAATTCTACTGACAACCTGCAATTACTTGAGCAGAAAGTAGAGCGTAGCCCAAACCTTCAGGATAGCACTGTTCAAGGTATTCAGATCTTAGACAAGGCCGTTTTCCACAGGGCACAGGATTACTATGTGAAGAAGTGGAAATGTGGCTGTGGGGTATGTGTGATGACGATTCACAGCACTTCCATCCCAGAGGGGATTTATGGATCTGCCATGTACAATAACTTTTTTTACTTTATTATTACTTTACGGCCGATGATTTGAATTAAGGGTAATGTAAATACAAATATGTGATTGTGTAAATATTTCTAATAGTATATTGAAACTTAAAGAGTGAATTTTTGTGGGTTTTTTTAATGGATTTTTGAGAGATTATCCCACTGTCCTGAGCAAGGGTGACTGTAGCATGCATCAGAAACACTTCTCATCTGTGTCTGTGATAGTTATCTGTGAAATTGTAATGTTGTGTCCATAATTAACGTTTACAGAATCACAGAATCACAGAATTATCAAGGTTGGAAAAGACCTAGAAGATCATCCAGTCCAACCATTCACCTATTACTACTAGCTCCCACTAAACCATATCCCTCAATACAACATCCAGTCTTTCCTTGAACACCCCCAGGGTTGGTGACTCCACCACCTCCCTGGGCAGTGCATTCCAGTGCCTGACTACCCTTTCTGAGAAGTAGTGCTTCCTAATGTCGAGCCTGAATCTCCCCTGGCGCAGCTTGCTACCATTCCCTCTAGTTCTGTCACTGCCTACACGGGAGAAGAGGCCGACCCCCAGCTCACTACAACCTCCCTTCAGGAAGTTATAGAGAGCTATAAGGTCTCCCCTAAGCCTCCTCTTCTCCAGGCTGAACAATCCCAGCTTCCTCAGATGCTCCTCGTAAGGCCTGTGTTCCAGACCCCTCACCAGCTTAGTAGCCCTCCTCTGAACGCGTTCCAGAGCCTCAATGTCTTTCCTGTAGTGAGGGGCCCAAAACTGAACACAGTACTCGAGATGCGGCCTCACAAGTGCTGAGTACAGGGGGACAATTACCTCCCTGCTCCTACTAGTAACACTATTTTTGATGCAAGCCAGGATGCCGTTGGCCTTCTTGGCCACCCGCGCACACTGTCGGCTCATGTTCAGCCGTGCATCAATCAGTACCCCCAGGTCCATTTCCTCCACACAGTCCTCCAGCCACTCCGCCCCAAGCCTATAGCGCTGCCTGGGGTTGTTGTGGCCAAAGTGCAGGACTCGGCATTTGCTCTTGTTGAACCTCATGCCATTGGCTTCAGCCCAGCTCTCCAGCCTGTCCAGATCCCTCTGTAGGGCCTCGCTACCCCCAGGCAGATCCACACTCCCAGCCAATTTAGTGTCATCTGCAAACTTACTGAGGGTGCACTCAATGCCCTCATCTAGGTCATCAATAAAGATATTGAAGAGGACAGGCCCCAGCACCGACCCCTGGGGAACACCACTCGTGACCAGTCGCCAGCTGGATTTAACTCCATTTACTACCACTCTCTGAGCCCGGCCCTCCAGCCAGCTCCTTACCCAGCCGAGGGTGTACCCATCCAAGCCACGGGCTGCCAGCTTCTGCAGGAGAATACTGTGGGAGACAGTGTCAAAGGCTTTGCTGAAGTCTAGGTAGACCACATCAACAGCCTTTCCCTCATCCAGCAGATGGGTCACTAGATCATAGAAGGAGATCAGGTTGGTCAAACAGGACCTGCCCTTCATGAACCCATGCTGGCTAAGCCTGATCCCCCGGCCATCCCGCACATACCGCATGATCTCCCTCAAGACTATCTGTTCCATAACCTTCCCTGGAACCGAGGTCAGGCTAACAGGCCTGTAGTTCCCCGGATCCTCCTTACAACCTTTCTTGTAAATGGGAGTCACATTGGCAAGCCTCCAGTCTTCTGGGACCTCACCAGTCAGCAAGGAGGACTGATAGATAATGGAAAGCGACTCGGCTACCACCTCTGCCAGTTCCCTCAGCACTCTCGGGTGGATCTCATCCGGCCCCATGGACTTGTGGCAGTCCAGTTGGAGTAGGAAGTCTCTGACTGTTTCTTCCAGAATCACAGGGGAGTTAGCATGCTCCCCAGCTGAGACTACCAGGTCAGAGAGAGGGGTACCCTGAGGATCTGTTTGACCTTTAAAGACAGACGTAAAGAAGGCATTCAGAACCTCCGCCTTTTCCTTATCCTCAGTGATCACATTCCCAGCCTCATCCAGTAAAGAGTGGATATTCTCCTTTGTCCTCCTCTTACTGTTAATGTACTTATAAAGAGTTTATTATTCTTTTTCACCCCAGCGGCCAGGTTAAATTCAAGCTGGGCTTTTGCCTTTCTGATTTCACCTCTACACATCCTGACAACTTCCTTGAATTCATTCTCAGTTACCCGTCCCTCCTTCCACAGGCGGTAGATTCTCTTTTTCTCACGAAGCCTCAAGAGTAACTCCCTATTCATCCACGCTGGTCTTCTTCCCCGCCGGCTCATTTTGCGGCTCAGGGGGACTGCCTGCTCCTGCGCCCTTAAGACTTCCTTCTTGAAGAGCAACCAGCTCTCTTGTACCCCTTTGTTCGCTAAGACTGAATGCCAAGGGACTCCCCCTACCAGTCTCTTGAACAAATCAAAGTCTGCCCTCTGAAAGTCCAAGGTAGCAGTTTTACTATTCCCCCTCCAAGCTCCACCATGAATTGAGAAATGTATCATTTCATGGTCACTCTGTCCAAGGCAGCCCCCAACCTTCACATCTCCTACCAGACCTTCCCTGTTCACGAACAGCAGGTCTAGCAGGGCAGTTCTTCTTGTGGGCTCTCTGACCAGCTGCAGGCACTGGAATGCACTGCCCAGGGAGGTGGTGGAGTCACCAACCCTGGGGGTGTTCAAGGAAAGACTGGATGTTGTATTGAGGGATATGGTTTAGTGGGAGCTAGTAGTAATAGGTGAATGGTTGGACTGGATGATCTTCTAGGTCTTTTCCAACCTTGATAATTCTGTGATTCTGTGATCAGGAATGCATCCTCTGTGCACTCCTAAAACCTCCTAGACTGCTTCTTCTGTGCTGTGCTGTACTCCCAGCATATGTCAGGGAAGTTGAAGTCCCCCATGAGCACAAGGGCTGATGACCGTGCAGCTCGTGCCAGCTGCTTGTAGAACACCTCATCTGTCTCTTCATCCTGGTTTGGCGGTCTATAACAGACACCCACCAGGATGTCTGCCTTGTCAGCCCTTCCTCTGATCTTTACCCATAGGGATTCAATGTTATCATCCCTAGTCACAATCTCAGTGGCAGAAAAGGATTCCCTAACGTATAGAGCCACACCACCACCCCTCCTTCCTTGCCTGTCTCTCCTGAAGAGTTTGTAGCCATCCATTGCAGCACTCCAGTCATGGGAGCAATCCCACCATGTTTCTGTTATGGCAACCAGGTCATAGTTTGCCTGCCGCATTATGGCTTCCAACTCTTCTTGCTTGTTGCCCATGCTGCGTGCGTTAGTGTAGACGCACCTCAGCTGAGCCCCTTGCCTCTCTCCTAATCCCAATACCACTTCCCCAGGCCGATCTCTAGCAGTCCTGGCTTTATCCCCTTCCCCCTTCCTATCTAGTTTAAAGCCCTTTCTACAAGTCCTGCCAGCTCCTGGGCAAGTATCCGTTTCCCTTTCGGAGACAGGCAATTCCCATCAGCTGTCCTCAGGCCAGGTGCCGAGTAGACCGCCCCGTGATCAAAGAATCCAAAATTTTTGTGTTTGCACCAGCCTCTCAGCCATGCATTTATAAGATGGCCTTTTCTGCTTATCTCAGTGTTTGCCCCTGCCACCAAAGGAATACTGGCAAACACAACTTGTATGCCCGCTCCATCGACTAACTTCCCCAGCCTCCTAAAATCATTTTTTATAATCCTCAGGCTTCTATCAGCAAACCCATCACTGCCAGTCTGAACTACCAATAAAGGGTAGTAATCGGAGGGGCGGATAAGGCTGAGGAGTTTTCTAGAAATATCCCTGATCCGTGCCCCGGGAAGGCAACACACCTCCCTATGGGTAGGGTCAGGCCGACATATTGGGCCCTCTGTTCCTCTCAGAAGAGAGTCGCCCACAACTATCACCCTCCTTTCTTTCCTGGAGGAAGCAGTCTTCAAACGTGGAGCCGTCTGCCTTACCTTGGGCAAGCTTGACGGCAGCGCTCCCATGTCATCATCACTCACATCTCCCTCTGGTTTCAGGGCTTCATACCTGTTACAGAGAGGGACTAGGGGAACCGAGGTAGGTCGGGATGGGGGTCGCCTGCAACGCCGGGCTGAGACCTGCTGCCATTCCTCCTCTCCTCTCAAGCTGTCTCTCCCTGCTGGACTATGGTGAGAGAGAGGGGCCATTTCTCCCAATACTCCCTTAGTCTGGGAAGTGCAATCTCTGCACCTTTCTCGCAGAGAGTTGCTCCACCAGTCTATCTCCCGCTCGCATTCTCTGATGGTCCGTAGTCTATCTATCTCCTCCCTAAGCTCCACAACAAGGCTGAGCTCCCTTCCCCGAATGGCTTTCAGCCTTTCGAGCTCATCCTCAAGATTGGCAACTAAGCAGAGGAGGTCATCCACCTGCTCACACCTCACACAGGTGAGGCCCTTGCCACTTTCGCTTGGCAGCAGCAGACTCAAACATTCCCTGCAGCCAGTGACCTGGACCGAGGTGTCCTTAGGCACATCCCTCATTGGGGTTGCCCCAGATTTGTAGGGGGAAGGTCTCCGCCTGGTGGACACCATGGTCCAAATGTCTGAACACAAGAAACAGGGAGTCCTTGGCTCAACCTGTGTACTCTGAGCTGGTGCGCTCAATTTCCCCTCTGAGCTAGGAGGTAAGGCTCACCCTGCCTGCTTGCCCTGCCTGCGCGAACTGCCGCGCCCTTCTGACGCGCCTCACCCTCCTGGTCGCTGGCGCTCCCAGAGGCGCCTCTTGTAGGGAGTCGGATTGCCGCTGCCGCGCTAAGCTCCGCCCCAAGATGATTAAGGGAGTGGAACACCTTCCTTATGAGAAAAAGCTGAGGGATCTGGGTCTTTTTAGCTTGGAGGAGACTAAGGGATGACCTCATCAGTGTCTATATATATGTAAAAGGTGAGAGTCAGGGGGATGGAGCCAGGCTCTTCTCGGTAATGGCCAGCAATAGGACAAGGGGCAACAGATATAAGCTGGAGCACAGGAGGTTCCAGTGAACATAAGGAAAAACTTTTTCACTGTGAGGGTGACAGAGCACTGGCACAGGCTGCCCAGAGAGGCTGTGGTGTCTCCTTCTCTGGAGACATTCAAACCCCACCTGGATGCATTCCTGTGTGATTTAGTCTAGGTGATCCTGCTCTGGCAGGGGGGTTGGACTAGATGGTCTTTCAAGGTCCCTTGCAATCCCTAACATTCTGTGATTCTGTGATTCTGTGAATGCCATAAACTTTTTGAAGATAACTGATTTTGCAACGCAAGTTAAGTTTGGATCCAAAAGAAATTCCATAATTTTCACTTTGGTTGGTTTCATGAAAAAAAACAATCTAGCCTGAAGAAATTAGCTAAGCCAAGCTTGTCTTCACATAAAAGTTACACCAATTTAATTTGAATCATTTTATAAATTGATTTTGTTAAACCTATGTGAACACTTGTTTGGACACTCCTAAATTGATTTTGCCCTGGTTTATATTGATTTAGCTTAAGTCAGGAAGGAATTCACTTAAGATAAATTAATGCAAGTCTGAAATAAAATTAAAAGTGCCCACATAGGGTTTGCATGGACTTGCTAAATTGATTTAAAAATACACTTTTAATTAAACTGATGCAACTTTGTCTAGGCCAGGCTTAGCACCACAAAGAGGAATCTTTGGCTTCCAGAAATGACAAGCACTGCAAGGCCCTGAAAGGGCCTTGTCTTTGATAATTCATTCAAGGTATTACAAGGTTTCTCCAGCAATTTTTGAAATAGCTTAGAGTAATTTTGCAAACACATAGGTTGTCTCCATCCAGAATAAGTTTCCCTCTTCTTACTCTTGCAATCTTCTTTGGTTTTTTTTCCCATTCATCAGTATTGTTTTCCTGAAGCTTCAAGACAAGTACGAAACAAAATCTGATTTTTTGCACTTAAAGAATTTTCAAAATCTGAACAGAGGTTTTATCTTCACAGCTCTCCACGGCCTCTAAGCAAACCCATTTCCAGGACAACTTCCTTCACACCACACAAGCATTGAGTTTGGAACAGGTAAGTGCCACTTGTGTACTGGGGACTAATTTCTAGTTGAGGCATAATAGGACACTTGCTGGCTTCATAACTAATGCTGTATTACTATCGTAATGCAGTAAGTTTCCATTGTATTGCTAATCGTTGAATTTTTGCGTGCACTTCAACATACAATTACCAATTTTTTCCTCAAATCTATTTGTCCAGCAAAGAGGGTCTAGACACCAGTGCCCTTGCAAAGTGACCCTGAATAATGATTTGGAAGCCAGGCTGTAACCTTCACGGTGCTGTCTGGAATTGGCAATCAAATCAGAGATTATGCAGAAACCTCTATCTCAAAATGTGCCTTGTTTGCTGAACTTTTGCCAGACGCAAAGTATAGTTTGAGGGAATCTGCATTACAGATTGTCATGCAGAATTCACCCCCACACCCCATTCCCTGATCTCCTAGGAACAGAAAATAACAAAATAACATGTTTTCAGAGATGAGGCTATTCACGGGACAGTAATCATAGCTGGTGCTGGCTAGGGCACCTATACTTGAGAGATGCTTTGCTTCACATACAGATGCAGTTGGCTTGTTTCTGTGGTATTCCCACTTCTTCCCTTTGATGGCTCCGCAGGGAACATGATGCCCTGGATTCCTGATGTTCAGTTCAATGATAAATCAGGAAATCTTGGTTAGTTGCAGATCTGGCAAGGTGACTTTGGCATTGCTGAATCAATCAGATGTATTTTCTGTGGAAGAGTTCACATCTATCTGCTGTCATCTAAATGAGATGCTGGGTCTGGCCAGTACCCCTTTTTTTGTTGGTGGGTTGGGTTTTTTTTGTAGCTACCACCAATAGGAAAATAAACAATGAACAATCTTCCTCTATGTAGTTATTATAGCATCCTATCTTAACCTTTGCTTTTCTACACACCCTTTGTTAAAGTGTGGTAGCCAGCTGGAAATTGTACTTTGAAAAGAGTGCTATAGTGGCTTCCTGTCTCCTCCATAAAGCGTTCCTGCTAAAGCTTTTTAGAATAAAATATGTCTTTCTGTTCCTGATGCTGCTAGTAGTTGACGTGGTTTTTTTGTAATACACCTACCTCTTCTATGTCAATGCTTTATGAGTCATCCCTCATTTTCTATTTGTATATTTGCTTTCTCTTTCCTAAGAGGAATAGTTTGTACTCATCCATATTTAATTTCATCTTGGATTTGGGAATGTTAGAGAGATCCATAGAAAGGTCAAGACTGCTTAGCCCATTAAGGTTAAATTGTGTTATTGTCAAATGTATTTTGAGGCAGATTTGTGTAATGGCATAGAATATTTTAAAAATCTTTATCCATGCCAAACCTGTGTTTTTTCAAAAATTCTATTTCTAACACTGGAGTGTATTTCAACAGAGAAAAAGTCTCTACTGTGTTCTAAAACCTGATATGATTACTGAATAAAAAGAAAAAAGTGTATGAAAACTACTTAAGAAAGAAAGGTACATTTACTGGAAGAGTCATAGGCTCAGTTTCCACTGCCTGAAGGGTGCCTACATGACTCCAATGACCTCTGGAACTTCATTAGTGAGCTGTAGTGTGGCTTTTTGCCTCTTATTTTTTTGTGTTTTGTAGAGTTTTGTTTGTTTGTTTACAGGCATTTGTGCTGTCAGTGGGTTCTATATTTTGCTTAAGTATGTCTCATGGTAAGTCCAAGGATTTTAATTTCCTCATTCTTGACATCAGGGTCTTTTTGAACAGGTTCATCACTTTTTGAAATGCCATTTTTACAAACTTTATTTTCGACATACAAGGTTGTCATGTGAGTCTTCCTTATGTGTGTTCCACTTTCTTATATTCTTGTTTCTAATACCTGCAGACTACAGAGTTGGGACTTACAGATTCTCTGTCTTACATAGACCTGAGTCAAGAATTGTGCTGCCTCTTTTATACAACTAAAGAAGAGGTGAGTTAAACCTATTCATCTCCTGCTAACTGCACTAATCTCTTTCTGCATTATGTGTCCAATATGTGCTCTGATACATACAGAAGCACAGAACTTTAGCTCTGCTTTAGTCCATTTGACTCACTGGGAGAGATAACATGGCTCAAAAGCATTTGTGTATCTCTGATTTGTGTCTATCCATATCCTCCTTGCTACATCACCTTAATTGAAACAATACCTATTTTTTTACAGAAAACTATAGATTCCAGTTATACTTGTCTAGGTTATGATTATGAATAATTCTTAAATTTTGAGCAGTAGTAGCTACCAAAGGCACCAGTTGAAAGTAATGGTTTCCTGTTCACATAGAAGAGAAATTTAGCTACCATCAAAACAATGCAACAAATTGAGATAATTAGCAACAATTAAAATTTTAAAAGGAAAGAAATCATAGATGGGCCTTCAATATAGCCATAATGTCTACAATAACGTTAAGGTTTGGTTTAAAGAGGGGTGTGAATTAGAAGACAGTCTATTCAGAGAACACGTCCTCTAAGCAGAGGCATGAAAGGCTGTGCAGAAAACAGCTTCAGTAGCCAAACAGAATCCTAGAGACAGGGAAATAGTGGGGATATGTGACATTAGGTCTCAACCAAAATGAACTGGTGAGAACAGAAGGACAGAATTTCAGGGACATAGTTATGTATGTGGTGCGTGGAAAGGGCTGCCTCTCTATCCAGCTCTGTGCACAAGTGTCTGGGACTGCAATAAACTAAATGCAGTGAGGAAAAGGTGGAGAGGGAATGCTGGTCGCAGGGATGGGGCTTCAAATGAGGTTATAATGAGCGCAAAGATGTAGACAATGATATAAACACAGATAAATAAAAGAAAAATGTCCTTACAGAACACACAAACATACCTGGTACCCACTGGTGAAGGTCACCTTTCCTTGAATAATGCAACACACTCTTGTGCAAGAAAATAATTGGTCCCTTTTTAAGTCTTCATATTAGACATTGCAGTTCAAGACTGCGGAACAGATTCCTACTATATTCAAGCCACCATGGAGAAACTGAAGTCAGATGCTACCTAAATGTAGTGGAAGGAAGAACAAACTTGTGCTTTAAATTGCAAACCTTCAGAGTCTGTAAATGTTAAATTTCAGCTGATCTATTATGATTTATTCTTTTCTTGTAGTTATCTTTGGTCACCACTTGCTCTGTGTGGAGAAGTGTAACAAAAAAGTGGGAATCGAAGTAAAATGCTTTATTATTTAAGACCTTTCTTATTGTGCTGTTAAAAAAATAATTCTATGCAGAACAAGTTTAAGAGCAGCAGATACCTAAGAAGCTGTCAAATAGCACTGTTAACTATAATAATTTATCCTATAATTTAATGTAGCCCTGACCCCTGTCATAAGTTAATACACCATGAAGAATAGTGTGCAAAAAAACATGCTTATTAATGAATTGGAGAAATAATGTGACATTGTTTTTTGCCATTTCCCACGAAATATCTTAATATTGGAGTTAGCAGAGCCTAGACAATTTTTACTATGTAATTATGTCTGTCCATATCTTACGAACTTGTGCTGTGATTAAAAGGTTTGTAATTTTAATTATGCTATCCGAGGACAGTTGTTAGATTTGAGAGAAAAATAACAGTATGTATGAATTCTACATCATGCATTCTTTTATTTTGTCTGATTTTGCCAATGGAGTGTCTTAATTTGAAATTCTTTGTATATAAATGCTAGCTTTACATATACTGCTAGCTCTATGCAAAATACACGGTTCCTCAGAGACTGTGCAGTGGCCCAATTATTCTTTCACTACTGATTGCCTCTTCTGGCTTCAGAGTGGCACAAGGCCCTAAATACGCTGAAGCTGTTCTTCTGGAGGCAGGGTATGGATGTGAGACTGAATGTCCAAGTGGAAAATCTGGCTGCTGGTGCTGTGATTGTGTTCCAGGTATTACCACATCATCTGATCTTCTGTACTGTTCTTCCAGCTCACGTACTGTCATTACTGCTTTGGCTCAGAAGATGTGCTAGGCTGTAGTCACCAAGGGAAACCAGATTCTTTTCTTTTAAGGAGCCTTTTATTATTTTTTTTCCCTTTTCTAAATCATGGCAGCAATTTCCATTGCCTGCTAAGAGGGGGGGAGTACTTCTGCATCCTAGAGAACCTTTCTGAAAATACCTGTCTCTATTCTGGAGACATCTGAAAGCCACAGATTAAGCTATGGGATAGTAAATAATCTTCCTTCTACACGTTACCTGGCTGCGAGTTGGCATTAGTAGTATGTAACTGCTTAAAATTTCTTGATACAGAAGAACTATATCAAAATAGATTATAGGCTTCTTTTGTAGCTAGGTTGGAACCGTACACTTTGTGTTTTCCTTGACACTCTCAGATGTGCCTTAAGCTGAGAAGCTTCAGTCAAGAAGAACTTGTGCAAAGACCACTGACAGCTGTGGAAGCAGTGCAGCTCCAGGAAGCTCCAGGAAAGGGAGATCCACTGAGAGGACAGCCTGCATGGGGCTTCCTCCTGCTATAGCTACAGTGATAAAAACGTTTGAGTTAGATCCTCAAAAAAAACTAGATCAAGTATTTCTTGAGAGGGCATCTCACAAAACCATAGAGTAGTCACTTTGTAAGATGGAGAAAATTTTTCTTACAGCTAAATTTGTTTCGTGGGTGTTTTTTTCGAGACCTCAGGTTTTGTGTTTTAAGTGTATGGTTAAAAATCTAGGCTTCAATTCAACAAAGGATTTCTGTAGGATGCATAGCTTCAGTTTTCAATAAAATGTTTGGACATTGAAGTCAATGGTATTCCCAGAAAAACTTAATAATTTTATTTCTTTTTCCCCATAGAAATGCACTGCTCTAAGTGGTTTGATTTTTCCAGATCAATGAAAACTAACAGGTTCTCACTGATACTGAATATCTGACCACTTGCTTAACAACAGACTTGATGGGCCAAACTCAGGCCAATTTTAGAAGGTTTTCCTTCATTTGCTCAAATATTTGATAGGATTTTTTGGACATCTGTTTTTCCTGGTAACTTTCCAGTAGAAATGCTGGGTGGTTTTACACTCATTTGATTCCTCTAAGGTTTTCTAATGTGTCTTGTCTACAATGCTCAATAGTAATGAAAGGGTTAAATGTCTTGTTGTTTTTAGGTTTGCACTGTATACAGGGACTTGACATTTTCACACTAATTAAACCAGACTGCCTCAGTCCCTATGTACATGTAACTCATATTTAATTCAATGGAAACTTTGAGTGTTCATTGATGGAAGAGTTGGGTCCATACTTTTACTATTGTGACAATCAGGAAACATCTAACCCAGTAGTATATTTAATTCACCCGCAGATTAAATATTGAAGTATTTAAGCTTTTGAAATATTGCATTTAAATTACGTGTTTATATCAATGAGGGAAATCTTAAAGCCTTTCCTTAAGCAAAACTTCCCATAGGTTGGGACTTGAATATGTATACAAGCACCATTTCCAGTACAATAATGTTATTGTAGAGGGTTTTGCTGCTGCCATGAAGTATGAATCATACTTATCTACCCAAAGTATAGGAATTAATGGTACGTAACTTTAAAATTATTTAATTTCCCATTTAAGCACACATTTGCTAGAATCCCATGCAAAAGTACTGCTCTTTCTTTTCATTTACAGAAGATAGGTTCTATAAAGTTCTTTTCATTGGTTTACAAAATGAAAACCAGATTATCTGGCTAAATCTAGACTTAAGGGTGGGTTCACAGCATAGTAATCACAACCTGAGGGTGTTGGTCTTTCAGTAGTCCAAATGAAAGATTTATTAGTAGTATGTCTTACTGCTTCCAGCCCATGAAAGTAGTTTTCCTTTCCCTCAGAACCCAGCCACAGGGAGAGGCTTTGTACCCTAAAGTGTCCTAGTGTATCTCGGAGATGCAGTACTCAGAGTGAGTAAACTGAGTGTCTGAGTGAACTGTGGCTGTTCAGCCTTGAGAAAAGGCGGCTAAGAGGGGACCTGAAAAATGTTTATAAATATCTGAAGTGTGGGACACAAGGGAAAATGGCCAGCCTCTTTTCAGTGGTCTGTGGGGACAGGACAAGGAGCAACGGCAACAAGTTGCAGCATAGGAAGTTCCACACCAATATGTGATAAACTTCTTCACAGTGAGGGTGAAGGAGCACTGGAACAGGCTGCCCAGGGGGGTTGTGGAGTCATCTCCTCTGGAGATATTCAAAACCAGTCTGAATGCCTATCTGTGTGATATGCCCTAGGGAACCTGCTTTGGCAGGGGAGATGGACTCGATCTCTGGAGGTCCCTTCCAACCCCTATGATTCTGTGATACTCCAGTGTCCAGTAGTTGAGATATAACAAACCTACAATGCAGTTGCATTTTTGTCCTCTGCAGCTGGACAACATCCATGTTACCTTCAATAGGGTCCACACCCTTACCTCTGCAAATAGTTCATTCACCTGATACATAATTCATATGGGAAGAGGGGAGAGAGAAGGAAGCAGGTTATTAGGTAACCTTTGCCTGGCAGAATAATGCTTCAATTCAAGCTGGTTTTCAAGGTCTGTTAGTGCCATTTTTGCCCTGATCAATCATGGAAAATAAAAACTAAAGAGGAACAAAAGAACCCTCTGCTGATTTCCATTTAAATATAAAAAGATTTAGCAGCTGAATAATCACAGGGTGTTGCCTCTATTTCGTCTTGAGACTGCTGTGAGCGCCCATAAGTGTATACAGTTTCTGCCTTAAAATCCCTGGCAGTATTGAGCTATGTGTCTTAATATAGTTTCTTATATTTTAGTGAAAAGGCAGCTGTAGATGTCATCATGACTATGGACTTTTATAGTGCCATAAAAATTCAGTGTCATCATAAATTCATGCTGCTGAAAATGTCGACATTTATGGCAACTTCTACAAGGACATATTTTAAAATGATATTAAAACTTTATGTGGCAACTTTTATTTAGTTAAAAAAGTAAGATTATAAAGAAAAACATTTACTCTCATTTTAGAACAGAGAGGTGTGACAAATAGTTTATAAAAAAGGGAGGAAACGTAAAGGTTCTGTAAAGCAGATCAGTCAGATCCCCAAAACATGGCACTTGGATGCTGTTTATGTGAAACCAGTAATTGAAGCAAATAATTAACATTCTCCTCTATTGTCCTTAACATAGATTGTTTATTATTTTGTCATGTATCAGTGGCACAGATATATTACAATATAGTTTTAAGGGCTCAATATTTAAGAAATAATGGAAATCTGGGTTCTTGTATCTCCTAAAATTTGAGCTGCAATGCTGCAGCCCTTTGGGAATGCATGTACCCAAAACCAGCATTAACCCTGCACAGTGAAACTTCCAACATAGGGACAGTTGCTTGTGAAGCACCTGATCCAAATCTCTTACATGCTGCTAAACCATAGATTTCAGACAACTGTGCCATAAGAATAGCATATATTGAAGAGAAACTAGCCAAAAGGCAATGTGGCAGAAGTGGGGAAAGGTAAAATGCCGCTTGTTTTCTCTCCTTGATAATATTCAGGAAGTATCAACCAACTTTTCCTGAGTACCCATCAACTTCCATTGCGGCAGCTTCAGAGACTAATGTACCTCAGAACAAAATATATTGAGTGTTCCCTCAAGATAGAGATATTTATGTTTCAGGAGAGCTTTAGGGACTGAGTTTACGGACTGAGCCCATTCCTACTGAAGTCAGTGAGTTAACCCTATTAATTTCCTTGCGGCAGTATCAATCACTAACACTGAAAAGAACGGAATCAAAGACTTGGACTAATTATACTAATGCATAAAGAAGATATGGAATGAATTTTCTGACCCCTATTCTCAGATTTGCCTAATTTTTATATAAAAGGATAGTCTTCTCCAAGTTTAGTAGCAGTTTTACTTATGAATCTTTACAATTTTCCATACACAGTCCTCCAGCATCTATGATTCTGTTTTCAGATTAATGAAAAAAAAATTAGTGTCTCTGAAAGAACAGCTATACAGTTGAAGTAAGTGAATATAAAAGAGATGACATGTATATAGCAAATGTTGGGTTTTTTTCCTCACAGGGTTATCCACAAAGTTGCCTTGGCAAGTATTTCAAAGGCCATTGGTATAGATAGATATTTCTTACTTCCAGAAAGAATACTCAGCACTTCAGCCCATTTCACTTGGGGTACCAAACAAACTTTATAAAAGAAATGTAAATAATGACACACCTAGGCTGAATTTGAACCCGAAGCCTCTGTACAATAACAAAGAAACAAACAAAAAACCTGTGTCCTATTTTCAGGACTCCCTCTTCTGCTCTGTTTCTTCTTTTTTGTTTCTCTCATTTTTTTATTACTAAGCATTATCCTCTACAAACATCTCTGAGGCTACCCAAGGAAGACAATCAATAACATCTTTTTTTTTTTAAATTCTCACATACATTTTATTGAGTCTTGTCAGTTCAACATCATTTCTACCAGCCTATGGGGCTGATGTAGGAAGTCTCTCTAAGTCTCACTTTTAGCATGCTCTGCTCTTTATTACTAATTCCTTTGCTTTAAAGACAGACCTACAGATGCATATGGCCACTAAACAGTGTCAGTAGTCTAAGATCATTTTATTTCAGACAGAGGATCTAAAAAAAGACTGGGGATATGGAAAAATACTCAATTGGTTTAATCTCTTCAGAAATTTTTTACGTGATGTGAAGAAGTAAAACACAATGGAGAGAAATTTTTTTCCTTACAGTTGTCATGATTAGAGATATTTTTTTAAGTAAAGGAACAAAAAGACATGTATGCTTGATACAGAAGAAGTGTCTGTTTGCACCTAATATATTATAGAAAAGTTCAAAGACAGCTTAACCTTGTAAAAATGTTACCTCTGTAATGCTGCCAAGAACAGTAGCTATATGAATTATTACTTTGACTTGCACACATGGCTTTTTTCAGAATTTGTCTAACTTATACATTCATTAATTGGTGATTTTCATATGCTGATGATTTCGTGAATTGATTATTCATTTCCTCTTTCATTCAAACTCCCACCTTTTAAAGAAACCCATGCATCTTTCTCATAAAGAAACTCATGCATCTTTCTCATATGAGTTCAGAGTCATAATATGCAGCTCAGGCATTATTTGGTGAATATTCCAGATTCAATGCATTCTAAAATAGAATTTATTGGAAAACAATAGCAACAGTTTTATGTCCAATATGTAACATCAAGGATAATAGTAATGGCCCTGTGTTAAGGTTGTCACCCCATGTCATGTGTGTTTGTGTCCCCTCATTGTATGATACAGGAGGAAACAGATCTGAGGTTGACATAGATCAAAATTTCCTTTGCAAAAATAGATAATATGCTTTGATGCTAAATTCTTACACTAGGTAATTATTATAAAAGCCATTCTTCTCATACCTAGTAGAAATAGATTGTTTAAACTATAAGTTTTTTTATTAGTATCATCCACAGATTCTAGATACCTTAGTTTCCTTGTCCATTCATGCTTCTGAACATTTGGCCTCATGTTACAGTGGTTTTTGAAAGCAACTTTTGCCATCAATTGAACATCCTACCTGCCTGGTTTTGAAAATCGATCCCTTCTGCATTTTGAAAAGGCATTTCTGTTGGACAAATGCACCACTCTTGCAGAAAGAGAATGTATGGTCAGGCATATAAGGAACCATTCTCATCTTTCCAAAAGCTTCTCTATTAGCTAGGTGAAATGGGAAGATATAGGAGCATGTAAACGAATAACAGTTATACAGTCTAAACTCTAAGAAAAACTTACCATGGGCACTGGAGGTTGAGATAGGATATTGTATTTGCATACATACAGTATATGGAGAACTGTTCTGTTTTATGGAGCAGCAATCATATTTAGTTTAATGTCTTATAAGTCCCATAAAATGACATTAAGAAATTTTGCTATTTGGCTGGTGAACAATCTAAGCAGTGGTGTTAACTCATCATAACACCACTACTCTGAAAGCTCAAGCCTCATAAAATTTGGGATATAAATATGCCAGCTCAACTAAATGAGATCAGAGATCTTGAATACACCCTTTCATAGGGTGGCATCCAAAAATCTAGTATTCACACAGAACACACACCTCAGAATTTCAACCGTTTGTCGGTGACTGGGGAGTCTTAATCTCAGAAAAATCCCTCTCTTGCCCTTTTGTTTCTAAATATATCAAGCCATCTGGAAACCTAGCAGACAACCTAGCGGTTTAGGATATCATCACAGTGTTAGTAGATGTGACTGGACATCTCTGACAGTCCTGCACTCTTACATAATGGCAGATAGGTAACAGGAAACATATTTGATGGAGTGGAGCAGCTAAAACACAAGGCAAAGACAAGAATACAACAATGTGCAACAACACATTAATTTTTTTCTTTCCTGTTCATGATTAATATGAGATTCCCTTTAATTTTTACTTGAATATTTAAGTCTGGTCTGATATAAATCTGAATAGCATCTGATGATGCTAATCATGAGCTCTGCAAACCCCAAAATAACAGCAGCTTCAGTTTAGGATTCTTTTGTTTACTCATTGTTCATTTCTGGTTTGATTTGTGTCCTTCTTTTGATGTATTAGAAGCTTCCAGGTGGTAGCAGGTGGAGTTACAAATGTTAGATGGGAAGGACACAGATTTTGCTCCTGGCTAGACTGATAACCTATATATTTTGCAGTGTGAAAAGAAGCTCGCTAAGCCTCAATGCACTGGCCTTTCAGTTCTGCACCAAAACTCCATCTGGGCTGTACTTTCTAATCGAACTCCTCCCATCCTCTTCATAGTGGATATTAACTCCATATGGGTCTTCTCTGTTTCTTCTGCAGTTTCACAGAACACAAGTAGAGGTGCTATCCAAGAAATCATCCACCCATGGTGACAATTTGCTAGGAGCTGATGCTAACCTTCTGCCAAATCTGTGTTATGCTGCAAGCACAACTCCTCACCTAGGGACACATACTTAGTTCACCCAAAGTTATCTTCTATGCATTTAATGGACAGTAAAGAGAAGAGATACAGGAGAGTCAGCTGGGTCTGCTGTGCATTGCTTTGTGGTCTGTAGACTGAATTCCATAATGACATTCTCATTAAAAGTTCCTGCTGCCAAATACTGTTTGCTTTTGACTTTAGAACTGTCTGCATTAATAATGAAAGACTCATCTTGAAAGTTATTTACATAAAGATTTATTCTCATGTCACTGCCACAGTCAGCAGCTCCATATTGGTTGTGAGCAAAGTGAATGAATTCACAGCATTGTGTTACCCTAGGGGCCACAGACTACCTTATGACCCCATCCCCCCAAAAAAATCTAACCCTCTCCTTAGACAGTAACGACACTACAGATTTTTTATTACAGGAAATGTTGTCTTGTCTCTTTTGATATCTGGTTCTGTGGAGACTCACCCCACTCTAACTAGCTACTAGACACAGTCTGCCCATTTAGAAAGCAGATAAACAGGTCCTGTAAGGCATCTCTTGTCAAGCGGGGTTGTTGATCACTTCCTGGCACCACTCACCATGGTGCTGCGTGATAGCAAAGGTTCAGGTGTTTCCTGGTAAAACACATGCACAGATATTTAATCAAAGTACTTTTTAATGGCCCACGATCTGCACTCAGGAATGCCGTGAGACACGGGTTGTGACTTTGTGTCTGATAGGCCTTAAAGTTGCACCTAAGATTTGTTCCCTTAAATTATTTTTAAGTATTTAAGATCTTAACAACTATTTTGTGTTGAAATTTTGTTTTGGTGGTGATTAAAAAAACCCATAAACATCTAGTTTCTATAAGCTTTATTTATTTAATTTATCAAAATTTCATATTACTTTTACTGTTTAAATTAGGTATTTGTGATTTAGATTTTTTTTTAACTTAACCAAAAGTTCATGGCTTTTCTAGGAATTTTAAGAGGCTAAGTAACTTCATTTATGTGCCTTCTCTAGTGCATTTTATTGGAAGAAACAAGAGAGAAGCAGTGCTGCTTTTATGGTATTTCCAGTCCAGATGGAAGAACCAAAAGTTTTATTTCCAAAGTGTAGCATCTTATGTCGTTGTCCTTTTTTACCTAGACAGCTGCACTAACTCTACAGTGTTTAGATATTTAGGTAAAGTTTAAGTAAGCATCTATGCTTCTGGTGATTATTCAAACAGTCTCTCAACCTTTTGTGGTTCACCCATCACTAGTTAATATCACATTAAAAACTGACAAATAATGTTGCATTTTATTGCAACTTGTACAAACTGGGTTACCTACCCATTAATTCTCTGCTGCTTCTCACTTAGCATCATTCTCTTCTCATAACAATAAAGGGACTAAAGATTGTACACAGCTAAAATTAGTTTTTTATTAGTAGACAACAGAGTCCTTTCCATACTTTTTAATATTCAACCTGGAGGGAAAAAAACTATTTTGATTATGTACTGTGAAAAATTTATTTAATTCATGGGAAGAAAATACTTTTATAAGGTAGTAAATTCATCTCGAGTGAGACAGTTTTGTTTCTTCAAAAAATAGTCTTTGCTACAACAAAT
Organism: Porphyrio hochstetteri; assembly: GCA_020800305.1. Classification (NCBI taxonomy): domain Eukaryota; kingdom Metazoa; phylum Chordata; class Aves; order Gruiformes; family Rallidae; genus Porphyrio; species Porphyrio hochstetteri. The sequence goes on along the minus strand of CM036905.1, from coordinate 81,524,509 downwards.
ACGATTTATAGGATTTTCTTTTTTACTTTATTAGAAATTATCTAATATATTTGCAGTAGAAATGAAAAGTGGGGTTTGGGTTTTTTTTTTTTTTCTTTTCTTTTCCAAAAGCATAAATTTTTTGGCTTCCAACACTCTACAATGATAGATACTGTTTTTTCTTGGGAAGGGAAAATATTTTCACTGAATCACCAAAAGCATTTCCAGTGCTAATCGGCTCCACATTCACTCGAAAGAAGGTGGTGAGATGTTGGCTACATTAATGGCACTGCACAAGGAAGATGGAATCCCAAGCTGTATGCCATGAAAAACTCCATCTTCAAAGTAAGTGTTTTTCATATTTTTATCAAAGACAAAAGCACTTGAGATGAAAGATCTAATTCTCTGTTTCTCTGTGGAGTCACTGGTACAAGCACAAAGCAGTTGTAATGTGATACTAAATGTGAATTGTATCATTTACACTCATTTTGCATTCCTGATGAAGGGCAATCTGAAGAAAATTAACCTAGGCTTTTTTAAGGCGTACGTACAATTCTTATCTTTGTAGTTGGGAGATAATTGTATCTTATGGATAGTTTGATACACACACAGTCATGCAAGCAAATTAATAGTTTTTAAGATGCATTTCTAAAAACTGAACAAAAGCCTTTAAACAGCTTTGATCCCTTATGTCCTCATTATGTCAGACGGAGGCTGTTGGAGAAGGTTGATGATCTGATGGGGGAGGTTAAGGCTCAGAGGGCCACAGTCTCCTCTGATGGAGCTGTGTGCAATGCAGAATCGCAGGCTAAGGCAAAGGTAGCTTTCCATCTCCCCTAATACCCCTGTAGACCATAGGACTACCACCCAGCTCACTTAACATGCCCCACATCGCAATGCTGATGGGGGTGCTGCCCCCCTGTGCCTGGTGGGAGGCTGTGCGCCATCCAGGAGCTCCCTGCAAGGTTGCTGCCAGATCCAGATCTGTCCTAGAAAGCAGAGTGCCCACCAGACCATCAGCCTGGGACTTCCAGGTCTGGTTCCTCAGCCTCATGAATCCTGTGGGCCTCAGACTCCCCTGTCTCTGAGAGTGTTTATCTTCCTCATTCTGGAAGTTGGAGGCTGAGCTCATCCCTGCTTGGAGACGGTCTGAAGGAAAATAGCCCAGAAGGTCCTATGTTGTTCCAAGAGATCTAGTTATAAGCATCTTCTCAACACGACCACACATGCTAAGACTCTCTCTGGGAACAATTTCTTGTTATTGTTAGCATTTATTGCCCGATAGTTTCAATCTTTCACCATCTCGCTCTTTACAAATGGATCAAAAGGCAGTGCAAATCATTAGAACTAGCAGCGCAAAAGTTACTCTTTTTGGCAAAATCCCGCCTGCTGTCATTTTCTATAGTTAAGACTTTTGCCTGAAGCCTTGAATGTCTCACCCTGACACCAGCCTGCAGTAATTAATCATTAAACAGTGATTGAGGCAGTGGACCCCAGAAAATATCTTCATATTCTACCATATGCTGAAGCCAGCTGCAGCAAGTACTCTGAGAGAAGCTGCACAGAGGAAAACACTCTGCCTGACAGTCCCCTGCTGTGAAGTCCAAGCACAGAAAGCCTCTAACGAAGGGCCGTGGACAGACTGTTTGCTTGTATTGACCTTCATTACCTGAGATTGTTTAGAAGGCAAAATGTCAGTGTTAATGTGCTAGAATTTTAAACATTATCGCATTTTAATGGCTATTTCCAGCCTCTCGCATACTCGCAATGTGGAACAAAAATGTGGATTAGTGTAATGAAAGGTTATAACAACAATAACGACAACAATAATGAGGGATGGGCAGATGTGTTTTGCTTAATTTCAAACTCCCCTGGAGCATCTCGGGCTTGGAATTAGGAGCAGTTTCCACCCACCCGAGGTTCGTGTTTTATTTGGGGCTGGCCCAGCGCCACGTCTGGGCTGTCGCAGGCCTCAGCGGTTGTCCAGAGCTGGGTGTGAGCCTGCCTCCAGCTCTGGTGAATGCGACTGAATTGACAGATGCCCACAGAACCGCTGGGGTCAGCAGCAGGGTAGAGGAAAGGCAATGAACATCATCTGGATTATGGAGTTGCTAGAAACGGGGCACTCTGAAAGGCTACACACCAATATTATGGTTTCAGAAGTCCAACTAAGACCTAGGTCACTTCCTAAAACTCAAAGGCATCCTGGACATCTACCACATGCCTTCTACCTGTTGTCTCCATTGTGTGGTCTTGCCTTGCAGAGGTATACAACAGCAAGCTATGAGAGACACATTTTAAGGGATGTTCCGTTCAAAAAATACAGGCTTTGATAGTCTGCTCTTAATTAGCAGATGCGGCATACTTGTCATTTGTGCTACTGGCATTTCTGCAGACACACTAGGAATGGTTGGAAGGCTGAGAGTTGTAGCATTTCTTTTGCAAACTTGCTTCCCACTCTGCATGATGGCACCTTGCTTTGGCAGAGTGGTTTGTCATTCCCATAACTGACTTCTTTGAATGCCTCTGTTTATGCAAACATGAGTCTCATCAGAAGCTTTCCTTAATACCAGAAAAGAACTCTTGCGCAGATGTTTGTTTCATAGGGATCCCACAGATCTCACATTTCCATTAGAAATCCAGCAAGCATTTTTGCTTGTGTTGCCCCTTTCCCATACTATTCTTGCTTTGCAAAGGAAGTTAATCTATATCTACACAGCATAAAAAATGTTTTTTCTCCAGTGGACCTTTATGTATACAGGTAACAAAGAAATTTAATGCTGAAGGAAATAATTTTCTGTGCAAATCATAGCTATACTCTGATTTTATTTTTTTTTGACCCATGATATTTTTAGCAATCAAACATGTAAATGGCTTCAAAATTAATTTGGGGAAAACTGATGATAGAAAATTTCCACCAAAATTATTAGAGTCATGAGGAAACATCCTATAGCTTAGAACTGTAGCTGCACTGCAGCTTTTCTTAGTCTGGAAGGGAAAGCATCGCTCTGCACCTGCCCTGCTCCTCTACTCTGTCTCTAAGCATTAGCTAGAGGCCCTATTTCATAGAGAGGAACTTGACACAAGTGCTTCTTTCCTCTGCCTCATTCGTGCATTCTTAACACAGGCTGTAACGCAGGACAGATCAAGACCACAGCTAAATACAGAGTTCGGAAGCTGCATCAGAGGACTAAACAGTCCTGTGTCTGCCCCTCCTATTTGTGCAGAGTTACATCTCAGTCCCCCAATAGTGCACTCAGGACAATCTCCTGGACTGTCTACATCTGGCATAACAAGTACAAAAGTGCTTTTATTTTGCTGAAATAGCTCAAATTGTTTTGTTTTGAATTTGTTCAATAAATCATTAAAAAGCATTTCTCTGTAAATACCCAGGGGACTGGAGATTCAGGCCTCCACTTTTTTCCAAAGGCCAGGCTCCTTGGAGGATTTTCTCTAATGCAATGTGAACTTCTCTCAAACCAACCTTTGCCCTGGACAGAAAACGAGCCGTGATTCTAGCTGAGCATAAGAGATATAGTTGCAAGAGGGTCTCGGTGAGTACGTGATTATGAGGAACCAAAAGTCTCTTGGTTTGTTTTTTATGGTGGTTTTTTTTTTCTTAAATTTATTCGAGGTGCTCTGAGATGTTTCATTTGTCAAACAAGGAAAATTTTGTAAGTAGTTCTGTCCTGATAGACGGTATGTTTCAATCAGAGGTCAATAGCCGTTTTATTGGGCAGACACTGATACTTTGGCCAGCGTGTATATATGTATGACCTTATATTACATAGGACAGATTTAACAGAAAGTTTCTCTGTCACTGAAATTACACCATCAGATGTGATGCCCATCCTTTTTTTCTGTTTTCAAATTACTGACACTAAGAATATGAGTCATTCATGTTCTTTTTTAGACTAAGGAAAAAAAATGCTTGTTCTCAACCTGTTCAGCTAAGAACATTTCAACATTAAAAAAAAGTGAAAGAATGTGTGCATACTTAAGCACACAAGATTGACCTCCTTGTATTCAAGTACTTCCAGAAAATAACAAATTATATTATTTTTCAGTAAAATAAAGCAAGAGGCTCACAGCTACACAAGATTTTAGTAAAGTAGAAAAAGATTTAAGGAGATGAAAATCTCGTTGTTTCATGATCTGACATAGCATTCGCATAGTGGGATGTCTATTGAATGGCATGGTTTTGGTTTAAGTTTGTTACATTTGAGATTAGGTTTATAAAAATTGATGGCTTGGACTCTTATTTTGTTGTTTCACTGTTTATAATAATTTTAATTTATTTTAATATAACTGCAAAATATCTGTATGCATGTATAAATATACATTTATATTATATATTTTATAAAACATAGTTAATCTAGTTATGTGTTATGTTTAAATTATCCAATATATAAATATTTATTTATATACTCATAAATGGGGGGAGGGACACATGACTGTTTCCAGTTACTGTTGTTATTATTATTACTACTACTACTGCTGTAACAGCAACACTGTTGATGTAGTGTAAACATGGACCAGCCCATCATTATATTAAATGCAGAAATGGTCTTTGCCTCCAAGAAGTTACAGTATGACAGATAAAAAAGTTAATTGGTTAATGGGAGAAAGCAAGAAGTCAGCAAGTTATTATAAAGGGCTGTGATGGGTGAGGACCTCAGTACACCAGCAGTGTATTGCAGTTTTTCATAGCATTTTTCATAATGGAGAAATCTGAAAGATACTGAGGTAATACTGCGGATGGTTTCAGGTGAATTCTCTGGAGGACAAGGAGAAATTTTGACAGGAAAGTCAGAGGTCCTTTTCCGAAACCTACTTGCTGAAATGTGGAGACTTACAGACCTGGGGAGTTGAGTATGCAGCAGAATACTGCAGGTAAGATAAGGTTAGTCATGAAAGACCTGACAGCGAAGATGTGTACTTTGTGGACATAAAAGGAGATTGTCAGAGTGCTTTTTGCAGTAGCATTCTGCATGGATATGGTCAAGTTTACTAAGGTAACAATAATGCAATAATGAGAACAAAAGCTAATGTGTACTCAAGAATTAAACTGTCTGGTTGTGGAAGGCAGCTCATATCTTGAAGATATAATAAGTTTCCAACTGACTTAGATTTATCTGACATCTGTGGAGCTTAGAATGAGACCAATAATGAAATAACTGTCCACTTAACATCTTTCTTTACTGTAGCAGAGTAAAACTAACTTTGGCCCAGGCCCTTTGTTTCTGATACGTAAGAATTAATAATCCTGACAGCAGAGTTTAATATTTAGACTAGATAGACTGAACATGGGACGGAGAAAATAATACAGTCAACCATACTTTTCAGGTAGAGTGCAAAGGCAGAAAGATTTGTCTGAGGAAGTATGTAGGAGGGCAAGGAATTATACCTCTTTTTTTCTCATTCTTACCTTACTTTCCATCACCCTTCTGCACATGCTTGGCTGAATAACAATGCACTTTAAGATGGGCATAAGTTTAGTATATGCATGATCTGCTGGGTCTCAATGGATCAGATAGCAGACAGAAATGAGTGATGGGACTGATTAAAAAAAATTAGCAACCCACTCCTTTTTTTTTTTAACATACAAAATACCTAATTCAAAGTTTGTGGCATTTACTAAGTAATTAGAGAAAAAATACTTATGGGCTTGAAAGCTACAATGAAGCTGACTTGGGTAGCAGTCATGAACATACCAAAGTATGATGAGAACACCAAATCACAGAATTTTTAAAAAGTGTATTTACATGGTTAAGTGCCAGCTTCAACACCTCACCAGTATACGGTAAGACAAATGAAAGAGACTACAATGGAAACGCAATGATTTATTTCTTTTCAGTTCTCTGAGGCAAAAGCCTTTTAAACTTTACACAAGGGATAAGTAATTTAGTGGTATGGTGTCATTTTTTGAGGTCGTCATGAACCTAAGTCTTGAGCTGAAGGGGCAGAGAGGTTTTCTTTCCAGATGCCCGTTCTATTCTAGTCTTGATCTTTAGCAGCCAATGTTGAAATATACCTGGACAATGTTGGTTCCTGTCATCAGCAAGGGAGAACAATGTGAAGAACATGTTATAAAGGTCAAATGTATGTGCTGAGGGGGAGAAATGAATTACTGAGCCAAGTCTTCCTCTGCAAAATTGTTCTGTTACCTGCTTTATTCAAAACATTTCCCTATGGTGAGAAACACTGGATAATGGCAAGAAACACTGGATAATTTCAGTCTAGCCAGAAGCACCATTACCAAGAAAACAATAACACAGTTCTGGAGCATCGCTATTATGACATCTTGATGAATACCAAGATGAACACCACTCCGTTGTTGAGTCTTCCCAAAATGAGATTCAGACTCTGAATCAGTGTATCCATATGCTACAAGATATTTTGGATAAGGATAATAGTATGCTCCCAAAAGATCATATGCAACATAATATGAGGCAGGATATAAAATATCTTTGCTTGAAAGAAGAAATTTATTTTGTGTCACACACAGAAATGGGCTTGATAGGGCTTATCAGGAAAGTAGTTCAATTTTTACTGGTACCTGGCTTGTGAGAGACACTGATACAGAGCTCTTTTTTTCAGGGGAGTCAAGTACAAGGAATAAATTGTAATCAGCAAGATATAGGTGTATGGAAATATATTTGATTATGAAGGAGTCATATTAACTAAATTATTTGAAACACCTTAGAGGTGAGTAGGTCTTAGCAAAACAGTGTAGGACAAGGAGGTAGAAAGTATGAAGATATGAAGAAGATATGAAGATGTCCCTTGAGTCCTATTTTATTGGCTAGCACCTGCATCCCTTGAAAAAAATCAACTGTTTCATATTCTCTTCCATATTTTTAACAAAGCTAAATGTATCCTTACCAGAAGTAGAACTTTAGGAAGGATGTTGTATAGAAACTCCCTAGTGCGTGGGGTGGCTTATTTTGCCCTTTGTACTGGGAAAGTTATTAACATTTTCTGGTAAGCCATCTAAATTTATGGTGCCTGAAGATATTTTATATACAGTTTCCCAAAGTATGAATTACAGCAGGTTTGTACTTATTTTCTGAAGTCTTTTTCACAGCTATATATGCAGATCATCTCTAATAAATTGATTTATACATCTCTGTTTCATAACAGAATTATTTATTGTAAAAGATACTTCTTGTCTTAAGAGCACCTGATTTCATTAACAATGCATCAGCAAATGACACTCTTTTAGCAGAACCTTGTTTACAAACTTCTTTAATAGAAATTATAATGAGTTCCCTTACCTGTTAATAGCTATTTTATTGTTCCCTTATTGTTGATTTTGGAAAAATTTTGACCTTCCCACGAGGTCTTTATATGATTACAGTTTACTGAGCAAATAAGCCTTTGAATGATCTAATAAAAGAAAACAAAACAAAACCAAACCAAACAAAACTCCAAAACCAACAACTTTTTTTCTTTTTGCCTGACAGTCCATATTTTGTGGGAGAGAACAATAAAATGAAACCTAGTGCTTACATATTCCCCACAATTCTTCACTTTTTAAATAAATTTAGCTCATCTCAGTGGACCCTCATTTCAGCAATGTTCTTCACTGTCATTTCAAAGTTAAACATATACTGTGTATATTTCTTGCCTTTTTATTTATAAATAATGTCTTTCAGAGAAAAAAAACCAAAACAACAGCAAACCAGCCTGAAAGAAATGCTTACCCAGATTTGATGAATCCCATAACACAGGGACCTTGAAACTGTGAACCATTTATGAGTTGTGTAAGGACAGAAGCCTGTACTATATATACAATGAGATATTTTTATTGTCATATTTACCATAGGACCCAAAAGAGTGAGGCATCCAATCTCCTATGTCTCCTATGGAAAACCATGAACATAAGTGCTTTACTAGATCAAGATCTGGACTGGCACTGAAAAACTTTCCAGGTGCATGAACCAGCTGTTTCTCTTTCTTGGGAGCTGGCTCCTCTGGGTGAGTTTGAGAATCTACATGTTAGCAATCCAGAATAAAAGAGATTTTCAGAGGTTGGGACCTGAGAAGGCAAATCATGTAGTCACTTGCAAAAAAATCCCCAAACTAAACGTATATGTTTAGAAAGAGGAGTAAGTGCATAGACAAGTCTTCCACACAGCAGCAGAGACTGGGCACCTTGGCTGCCTTTGGCCTTTAAGCTTGGATTTACTCACTTCTGCAGCCAAAGGTACACATCCAAAACGTGCACCGTTCCAAATTTTACTCCTCCTCCTCCCTCATGTAGGCCTATGGAGGAAAAAACTGTGCAAAGCTTTCAACCAGGCATCCCTGGCATGCACTAGCAGTTCCTGGTATCCTCTCCAAGGGGTGAGGGGTGACCTCTCCCACACAAATCTGAAAAGAAAAAAAAGGCAAAAAGAAGGCTCCAAAGTACCACAAAAGTCTCACCATGGAAGTAATTAGCAGTCTTCAACATCGATGAGTCCAGTCCAGTTGTTTTGCAGCAAAACTGGCGAAGTTCCTGACAGTTCCCTGAAGCAAACCCAGGTCTGTGTCACAACACTGCTGTGCTGGGGAGCACAGTGTCTCATCCCTCCACAGAAGACCCTCAGTCTCCTTATAGTGCAAAATTAAAAGGGATCCAAAGTGTAGTGTTCCTACTTCTGCTATTTTGCAGAGGAAAAAATAAAGAATACATGAATTTATTCCAATCTACTTTTCAATCATTTGCACAGGCTGGGTGGGGTTTTCAAATGCACAAACCTTCCTAAATCACTGAAATATACTTCTGAAAATGTGTTTCATTATAGAACTTAATCCACAAGATTACCTCTCTCCACAGAAGTAGTGGCCTAATATTGTAAATACCTATGTTATTTGGTGTTTTAATAATCTTCTGATTTCATAAGGAACAAGAATTTTCATTCTATTGAAAACTGATTATTTTTTCTTCTTTGAGCCCAAAACAAAGACTTATAATTTAAAATTTTGTACCAGAAGGGGAGAGGAAAGTAAAAGCATTTGAGATTTTAAAATAGTCTTTAAATGTATCATTAAAATTTGTTTAAAGTTCATTGTTGCATTTCATTAAACATAAAATAATATTATATAGATAATTATGATTTAAAAAAAAAAAATGACAGGAACTCTTCAGCCAAAAGACATTATCAGTTCCATCATTTGGATTGACATTCCTTTGGCACCTGTAGATGGATAATTACTTTCTTATTTAATTAATAAAGAGTTTACATATTCAGTGAAGAAAAAAGAATGCATATTTAATACAAATTATGGTGTAGAATTCCAGACTAGTAAATATGCAGCTGAGGCCTAGTATATGCTTATATGGCCCACAGAATTCTAGTTATATATAGATAGGGACAGGAAATACAAGCAGGTTTTAAAAATCATGTTTGTTTCTGTTTAGAGAAACAGAAAAGAAAATGTTTCTCTCACCACGTGTTAGCACGAGAAAATACACCTGAGATGCTATGGTAAAACCCCATACTTCAAGGAAACGAAAGTTCATCATTAGGTTCTATAACACTTCTGCCTATCATGAGATGAGAAAGGGAAAAAAAAAAATCCATCTAAAACCAGTTGAATCAACTCAACTCTGCTGGAACTATCCCAAGTAAGAAGATAGATATTTTTCATGTTATTTATTTATCTGATGCCTGTCTACAGGGAAACTGGAGTGCTTCAACTCTTCTTGGTGGTCTCAAGAGAACTGTTGAGACGTAGCTTCCCTCACTCTGTTGCATGAAACATCCTGAAGCTGCCAGATGTGTGCATGATTGTTTTGTGTCCAGTGGAAGCAAACAGAAGAAGCAAACAGAGGGAAGCTGCACCCCATACAATACTGATGTACAGGTGTCTTAGCAGTGAACATGACGAGAGACAGTTAAATTTAGAATTAGTATTAAAACAAAAACATTGCTAAAAATATATATTTCATTTCCAGATTTTCATTCATTCTCCAAGTTTCTTCACATATCTACTATTTTTTTAGCTGGTCTTTTCTTCTTTCCTTTTTTTAAAAAAAAAAATTCTTTTTTCCATTTTATTCTATTAAAAGCAAAGAGAAAAAGAAAGGAGAGAGAAAGGGACATAAAGCCCTTAAAACATCTTGTATTATTTTCCAAAACAAATCCTATTGGTTAAAGGGCAGAAGAAATCAATTTCAAATAGCTGAAATATTTCATTTTTGTGTTCCTTGCAGACTTTTCATCACAGAGTACATCCATGATTTGCCCAACCTTGCCAGAGAGGATGAAAGAATAGATATCTTGAAGCTGTGGCTGCAGCATTCAAGGCAACATTGGTCAGCTCTTGAACATCGGCATCAGGCTTGAAAAGAAGGAAATTGTAGCAAATTTACTGACAATGCAAATCATAGAAGATGGCAAAAATCTGTTTCCTTGACAACATGACTGCCCTAGAGGATGCTGATTTTTGATTTTTTTATTTTTTTTTATTTTGGTGAGGAGCGGCTGGGAGATGGAGGGTTTTGACAAATGAGGCTTGAAAAATAGCAGGCTGAAATCAGTACAAATATATATTTTTTTTGGACAAACTATCTCTTCTTTTTGGTGCCTCACACCAGAGTCTGCAATGGAGCACTCCCAGCAGTTGAGTTTTATATGTTTAAATCTGGTCATGGAAATATATTTTGATATATGAGTTACATTTTGTCTTTGCCAACAGGAACCAGCTACTAAGCCGAGGCCACCCGCTGATAATTAAACTATGTTCCACTAAAAACCTGCAGCACAAATACACGGTAGCAGAGCATGTTCTGTGTGCTGTTCCTCCTCATGTGATAAGCAGTGCATTTCCTCAATGGGTGCACATTGCTTACATTTTTAGAGCTATTAAGCCAGGATAATTATGGAACAATCTAGGCAATGTTCAATAGCCCATGCAGATGCCTGACAGGGCATGTTGTCTCTTAATTAGGAATTTGAATGCCTAATGCTTGTATATTAACTGAAATAATTGGATAGATGTTTTACATTTTCTTCACTTTTGCTGACAACCAAGCAAGGGACCACAGGAATCAACACATCTTCCTAAAACAGCTCATTTCATTTGCACATTCTAGGTGATCTAATCTGTTGTTTAAGTGGGATTTCTAAGGGAATTGATGCTGGCTACTGTGTAAACACATTGTAGGATGCTCCTCAGTGAGTCTAACATTTTTAAGCTGGTATCTTGTTGCTTCCCATACTATCATAGCCTGCACAGTGTAATTTCCTAGCTGTATCTCTTTTGTTCCTCAGAAGTAATGTAAAATTGCAATAGTTGTTATAATTTTTTTATTGTTTCTAAGTGCTGATAATGGGAACATATTGTTCCAAACCCAGTTCTGATAGCACACCAGCACCCTTTACTAACATTAATGTGAACACCTGCTTTGCACTGTACAAGGCTTCTTTCTGCAGGCTGAGGATGACTTTCAGGGACTGAGCTTGCCGGACCAGACACTGCAGTTCTGGCTACAGAGGAAAGGTCTACTTGGACATCCCTGCCCTGACTCTCACTTCCACTGAACACAAGGAGAACCTTACTGGCTCCAGCCAAGTTGTGTGGAAGCAGGTAGGACTGGAGGCATTGCTTTCAGTGGTACCATCCATTAGCCCATTTCCATGGATGAAAAAAAAAAATTCCTCTAATATCAATGTGATAAAAACAGTAAAAAAAAATTCCTCTGGGCTTCTTGTTAGCAGAACTGGGTCCTGATTGAGTGACTTCTTTAATCCATGTCTACTGTCTATGCAAAGAGTACTATGCTCACCAGTATATATATTGTTTATATTTAGGATGCCTGATAAATGTGTTTATTCACAACTATTAGTATAAAAGCTCCTTTAAAAGCAACAAATTGCTCTCTATTAGTAATGTGCATAATGACCTATTTCCATAAACATTTTTAGTAAGAGAAATTTTAATGTGCAAAACCCTGCAGACATTTTATGGAAATTTGACTGTATTCTGCAGAAGTGCATCACAGTCATATTTTGTTCTTTAATATTTTGTTTTGAGAGGTGAATTACTTTCATTCTGATATATAGTACAAAAGAAGCAACCTGGCACAGGAAAATGAGTCATAATGTGTTTCCTTCTTGCTAATGTATATTTGCCTGATTGATGTAAGTTGGGTTTTTTTACAGAAAATATACATCCCCTGTTGGTTGGGTTTGTTGGGGTTTTTTGCATATTTATTTAAAAAGGGTGATGGAGGCTTTAAAAAAAAGCTCTTTAAATCCAGTCATAAGGGAAAAGAATAATAAAGGAATGTCTTTATGGTCAAAAGGATAAATAGAGCTTCTGAGTCTACTGTGTTGTATTGCACCTGAATTCTATACCTAAATGCAGGTCAAGTGTGTAAAACCATATTCAGAAAATATTGTGATGCAGTTTTAGAGTCATGGCTTAAAAAATTAGCCCAAGGGGGTTAAACATATGTTAGCTTTATTTTTTTGTTTGAAAAGCATGCAAGCAAATCATCAGTGTTCGATGGACTCTTAACAGCATTTCTCTGTTATGTACTAAATACATAACCTGTGCAGCAGCAGAACCTTTCATATTAATTTACTATAACTTCAGAGCAATAATGCTTTTTTTCTTCCAGCCAGAGCTTAGAAGCTTCTCAGATACCAACAACTCCAACAAAAGTGCAAAAATAACCTAATTCATGTCAGGTACAAACTGTCTTGTTTGTAGTTCCGCCAAAATTGTATGGGGGAAGAAAATAAGGTTTTATTTTAAATTAAGCTAATCGCACAGCCATGCAGAGGAGGTGGAAGTGGGAGAAAGCATCCATAGATCTAATTCCAAAAAAGCTGCGCAGTATTTCCACTCTGCTTTGATGGGACTCCAGGCAGCCCTTTTTTAAGGAAATGTCGCTCCATGTTAAAGCACAGGCAAAGCACAACTCTGAATTCAGTTCTCCCTTTGACACTAACTGTGCAAATTTGGGCAAACCACCTGAGTGACATTTTTAAGCCGAACTCAGAAGATATTCACCTCTAGCATGGTTGCTGCATTCCTACTGCATACAGAGAATGCTTATTTAGCTAATAAAGTGCTCTGCAGATATATGGGTGGGGGGGAAAGCATGATGAAAGATGGCAAGGAAATGAAAAAGATCAAAATATGAACACCTTTAGAGATATCTATGAGAAAAGTGTTCCTATATTTCTGACTTTGCCTAAGAAATGTTGAAAAGCTTTGCAGTATCCATATGTTCTTTTGAAAAAATTAAGGATATATCCCATATAGAAAAGAAAGTGTAAATTAAAACCTACACTGATGAGGAGGTACACAGACTGGAAACATAGCCTTGGATTGTCATATAGTTAAATAGTTGCTTAACTTTTAGCACGTGCTCAGCCCTGATGAGGCTGTGCCTCAAGTACTGTGTGCAGTTTTGGGTGCCACAGTATAGGAAGGACATTGAGGTCCTGGAGAGGGTGCAGAGAAGGGTGATGAGGCTGATTAGGGGTCTGGAGATCAGGTCTTATGAGGAGAGGATGAGGGACCTGGGGCTGCTCAGCCTGAGGAAGTGGAGGCTGAGGGGAGGCCTTATTGCTCTCTAAAACTACCTGAAAGGAGGTTGTAGTGAGGCAGGTGTTGGTCTCTTCTCCCTAATAACTAGTGATGGGACAAAAGGGAATTTGTTCAAGTTGCACCAGGGGAGGTTTAGATTGGATATTAGGAAACATTTCTTCACCAAAGGAGTGGTGAAGCTTTGGAACAGGCTGCCCAGGCAGGTGGTGGAATGACCGTCCCTGGAGCTGTTCAAAAAATGTGTAGATGTGGTGCTTCAGGAGACGGTTTAGAGGTTACGGTGGTGTAGAGCTGACGGTTTGGACTGGGTGGTCTTGAAGGTCTTTTTCAACCTTGATGACTCTATGATGCTATGTGCTATTGCCTTCTATAATATTTAAAAGAGAAGTACTTATAAATGTGATTAAGAGCTTGACTAAATATCTGGCTGAATCTGAGACCAGGCCCTCCCGTTTCGTGGAAGGTCAGCTGCAACACAGATGCTTTATGTTTTTTTTCCAAAGCGCTGGGCAGCTCTTAGTGGCTCCACACATATGATGTGAACTGAGAGCACATGGATGTACCAAGGCCTACACGCAGCCCTTGTCTTATCTCACTGAAGTAAATGGCTAGCTGTAATTAATTTCAGTGGGATTGGGAATGAAATGAGTAAAGGTTCCAAAGGAAACCCTCTTCCTTCTCCCAGTCATTTTATATGATCTTTGCCATCATTACCACTGCTGTACGTTCATGTAATAGACAGTTGTAAAACCTTAAATGAGAATGAATGAAATTTGAAGTGTTGAATTAGTCAAATGAATTAATGACCATGATTTAGTGGTATTTTTGCTGTGGGAAGTGTAAAGAATCAGTCAAGATTTTCTCCTGTGAGGGCTGTATCGTATTAATTTCTTTTTCAAATGACCAAGCAATTAGCATGGCAGAAACTTAGGTGCTCAGCACCTTCTCCATTAAACAGAACAAATGTCAAGTCCTATTAATATAGTGAGCTGTTCCATAGTGGTTGATCAGATGCTATCTATCATTTTACGTTTATTATCTTGTTGAAATAGTATTATGAGGTTTTGCTGACAATAACTTTGGAAGATGTGCCCTTTTTCATTTTGATCCTTCTTCGTAGTTCAGGCACAAACAATTTCATTGCATCCAGGCTGGTAAACTATTAATTGTGAGAATCCAGACTTTCAGCAGTTCATGCTGGTACAGTAAGTCTTCTTTCCCCACCTCCTCTCCCAAGTGAAAAGAATCTGTATTTTTAATAATAATAAAAAGAGATAATCACTTAATGCAGAAATGTCCATTGCACCCGAACAGCAAATCCAGCTTAAGTGGAAATTTACACAAAGAATTATTTATAGGAATCAATCATAATTACATTTAATGCATGCTGCAGCTGTTTATAATTGTGGTTTTCCCAAGGTTATTCTCCTCCTACTGCCCACCCCCACACACATGAAATTTGTTTCTGTGGAAATGCTTAGGAAGCATTATAATTTTCCCGTAACTTGTTACAGCGGCAGCTGACTGTTGTGAGGTAGACTAGATCCTGATTAGTGAGTGCCATTAAAAAAGAAGTAAAGACTGTTTTGTCGACCAGTAGAAGAGTCTTGAGAACATGGTTGGTAATAACTTAACTATCAGGACAAATATTTTCCATGTCATTCTGTTTACTATTTATTACAACGAGCAAATCAGACTGCTAAATTAGAAAGGAAATTTCTGTTAATCACAAATTCAAGATAGCATGTGCCAAACTGAGAAGCCATGCATAAAGTGGTATAACTGGGACTTTCTCACACTCAATTAGAAATTTCCTTCCATGAAAACTTATTGTTGGAACTAAACTTTTCTAACTACCAGAAAAGCTGATTTTTCATAGAGAAAAATAAAAGGGATTTAATTTGGAGTACTTCTTAACTCCGGTTATTTATTAAAAAATAAAAAAGAAGGCTTTATAGGAAAGAAAATACATGGTATACACATCTTTTGCGTGTTGAAGACCCACGTGTCCAACCAGGAAGACTAAAAGGGAACACATCGGGCAGCCACTTGCTGTACAATATATGTCTACCCATAAAGGACTCTGACATGCTTTTTCATACATACAGTGAGCCAGAAGGAGGACACAATTTAAAACAACCATTGTTTTTGGCACCTACTCCTATGGTCCCCTCAGTCAGCAAGTTTTAAATTTTAACTTTCATTGAATATTAATAGATAAACTATCATAGTAATTAACCCTAAGGTATTTCAGTTGAAAATATGACCTATGTTATACTACTGCATTCATCCCTCCAAAGGACAGTCTGAGTCTGTGGTACTCATGGCAGGGTTAGAGCATCTTGGTCAGCCCAAACACCACTGAGGGAAAACTCTATACAGCTTGAAACATAAAATCCTCTCAGCTTTAGGGACATTGAGGTATTCATATCATTGTCTGGGGTCTTTGTTGTCTTAATTTTAGTCCATCTTTACAAGTTATCTCTTTGACATGTGAACATCTGGATTTAGATGACAGGTTAGACACCTGAGTTCAGAAGTGACATACATTTCTGTTATGAACATCTTTGAGTCATATGATGGAAAACTCCTGTGCTAGTTGCAGTGGCATTGAGCTCATACACTACCAAAAAATTCTACATAGTACATAATTAGGTATGAATCTAGTTACAGAATTTGTGATGTAATGGAAGGCCAGTTATATATAATACTGGATTATTAAATTTGTGGTTATATGTGAAAATCTTGAGTCAAAAGTGTGGTAATTTAGGATGGAGCCCTTCTTCTGTCACAGTTAACTGAAATGTGGCCAAGATTTGCCCCTGAGACTTTAGAAACATGTTAACAGGAGTGCTGAAGGAATCAGAGCTCTTAATGTTGATTTGGTGAAGATGCCCAAGCAATGGGGGAAGTGCCTGTTGCTCTGACAAGCTCCATCAGTGATTGAGGCACAGTTGTGAGTGCTGTGGAGGTCCCAGCACCCACCCCAGCCTCCAAAACCAAGAAAGTTGAGCCCCTTATGTATCAATGTCTCAGCTGCCTCAGTTTACAGTGCAGCTTCTTAGGACAACTCAGAATCCCAAATCTTAGGTTCCTTCATGAACAGCCTTGAAAATCTCTCCACTTCTGCGGTGTCCTGGGGCATAAAAACAGGTTCAAGCCCATTTCAAATCAATCCATTCACTTGCTATTTGTGTTTTTATTTCTCCCACGTACCTTGTAGCATAGAATTTAACTGTAGCTGAGATACAGCATAAGTAAATAACCAATGGGGACCAATAATAATTGCAATAAACCTACAACTTTGATGCTCCAGTATTTAACATTCTGGATCAAACTTTGCCCAGCCTTACACTGTGCAGAACCCCCTGAGGGCAATAGGATTTCATGGGATATAAATCAGGGCAGAATGAGGCTATTTCAGAATAGGTGAAATTGCTGATGTAACTTCCCCAATCTATAAAGAGACTTCAGTCAAAAAGTAGGGTATTAGGGCAATAGAAAAAAATGTTGCAGTAATACATTTAAAAATAAACCAAAACTATGTTTAAAATAATTCCTTGTTCTATGGATACTGAACTATAATTTGTAATAATTGGGCCAGTTTGGCAAGGGAAGAAAAAAAAAAAGATTGACTATATCAGTTACTGTGTAAAAAATGTCTTCCAAAACAGATGCTTGAGTTTTTCTTTTGCTGGTGGTACTCCACCAGAATGAAAAAAATAGTCTGACCAGGGTGTCTCTGAATAGCTGGTGTTTGATGCTTTATTTCTAAGCATCTATGACTGACCAATTTTGGAGCATTGTAGCAATTTAGCATTGACTCTATAAAAACTAACCATATTTTGGCTGTTACAGACAAGAGGCCTTGAAAATCCACAGGTGAAATGAACAGTAGGATTTAAAGTGGGAGTGTAGTTTTGTGGAAGGACAGTTTCCTCTGCTGGGGTTTAAACTGAAATCCCATTTATTCCAAGGGAATTTTCAGCACTAAATATGTTTTTTAAAAATTGTTTGGTTTGGAAATAAATCTCTACTTCACAAGGGGGTTTTTATATAATATCTTCACAATATGAATTGATATCTATAGTTTGGGGTTTTTTCCAGGAAACAAAAGTTTGTATAAATATTTGTATTCTTGTTGTTGTCTTTAAAAACACTGAAAAATTTCACAAGGTGGAAGCTTCTCCATATATATATATGTGTCTGTGTATGTGTATATATATATATATATATGTATGAAGAAAAAGTTTGGTAGAAAATATTTGACTGAAGTAAAAGAAAAGATTTATTTGTCCCCAGTAATGGAGCAATGGAGAAACTTGTGGCCAAAAGATGCCATTGCTATGTCTTCGGCAGAATAGCGTTGTTATCAGAGATTATTTTCCCTTCCAAAGTAAGCTACTACCACTTCAGCTCAAGGAGCTTTCCCTAAGGAAGCAATCCATTATATTTTCTATGGCCTATTAATATAAGATGACATTTTGCAAGTAAACCTGTGGCCTGTATTTTGTCTTCTGAGTCACATTCTTCAACCGCTCTTATTCAACCAGCTTTCTCAAAAATCAACGTTTTGCTGCTTTGGTTTTCCCACGGATAACTTGCCCTACATATTCCAGCAGAAATGAACCTGTAAACTGAGCGGTGTGCCTCTTTCATCACCACTATTGAAGTTAAATGCCTTTGGGACATACCTGATGGCTCATGGAGAACAGCCCTCTGCAGCCGCCGCACTGCAGGAGAGAGGATGCTGGAGGAGGTGGGGATCATGGATCCCTAATGCTCCACACCCTCTGTCACTGCTCACGTTTCTACAAGAGAGGTTTAACACCACCACAAAAAAAGGAGAGTGCTGAAGCAATTTCATATTAATTTAAAAGGTGACACAATGCACAAGGTACCGAAATCAAATAATGCTTATGAGATAGACACTAAACACAGCAGTTATAGTGAGTAAGAAGGTGCCACTGAAGCTTAAAATGGTTAGTAGAGCAAATAAACCGCTCCAAAAGAAAGCTCTGAATGTCAAAAGAATTGATTTTCAATGTAACTATCCATACCCTGAGAATCCCCACAGAGGCATTTTCAGCTGGGGTTGAAAAGTGACTATTTTAGTGCAACGATGTATTCTTAAGCATTACAAGGAAAAGCTCTGCCACCTGTCCTGTATTCACCTAAAGTAGCACACAGTTTCTGAAGGTCAGGCTCCAGATGCTGATTTTTGAGGCCAGGTGCCAGGAAGGCTATAAGCCAGTGCTAGACAACTCCTTGTCATGTATAAAGGGGTATGACTGCGTGTGGTTTTCTGATGCCCACAGACCCTCGGCAAGGTAACGTATTCAGCATGCGAACCAAAATTCTGCCATTTTTGCCCTATCTTGAACTGCAGTTTTCAAAACCAGTAAAGTGGAGTCTTGAGCTGCAGGGAAGCGTTGGGTGGCATTACGGGCCAGCACTCCTGAAAAATGCATTTGGCATTCCCAGTCCAGTTCCAGCATCAGTCACTCTCCAGAGGAAACTGAGATAAGTCCCAGCTAGAGCTGTGCTGAGCTCCCTTTCCCTTCCCCATTTCCGTGCACACCTCTGATGGGTGGTATGGGAAGGCTGGGTCTGCAAATGACCCCAGCAGTTTGTAACCACCTGAATGGCAGTGCTTTGCTCCTCATAGCAGCAATGAGGAGCACTGCTGCTCACAGTGGTAGTTCATGGTTGGCAATGGCTGGACTGTGCCTCTATCTTTATACATACCTGGGATGCGGTCAGGGATGCATAGATGTAAATTGCGACTTTTGCTTTGCAGAAGTCTCGCTTAGTAGGGGTTGCTTAGCTCATTTCCCAGGAAACGAGGAAATTAGCTCTCCACTCTTCATACTGAAACCTGCCCTGCCTGGCTGCTGGGTCCTCCCAGGCTGAGATCAGCAGTTGCCTTGCAGAACTGTAATTCTCTCCAGGGAAGTTTTCCCATTACAGATGTATCTAGACCCTGGGCTCAAATCAGACCTCAGCCTGTCATTTAAATACCTCTTTCTGCCAGGTGTGCAAAGTCACTGGCAACGATTAAAAAAATTGTATCTCAAGATTTTCAAAGATATATCCACTACAACTATATTAGCACAGACAGGGAAGGCAGCTATGGATTAATTAACTCATGTACCATTAGCTGTTCCACACAGAGTAATCAACATGAGGTAAATTACACAGGCTCTTAAGCAGGTTTTACAGCCCACACTGAAATTCCTGCTGTTGAGTATGGTATGAAAAACAGGTGGAAATTGCCCTGCTTCGGTAAAAGGTTGGAAGAACAAGAACTAACATATGTAAAGTGTTCGCTGTGGCCTTTTCTTTAGTTTCCCTGCAGAATTTTGCTTTTACAGGCTGTCTTCTGGAGAAAAATAAATTTTAAAAAATTAGCTTGTGCCATGTTTACACAATTTTCTATGAAATAATGTAAAAGAAGCTATGGTACCCCAATGCTGAGTATATATTCAGAGGTTAAGAATAAAAACATTACTTGTGGATTTAAAAAAAATAAAATCAAGCTGCAAATGGTATAGTTTTCCCTAAGACTTTTAAAGCATTGTTTATTACTGGTGAATTCTTTGCTATTTTTCAGGTGCATAAACTGAGTCAGAGATACAGCTAAGTTCTTCAAACAGTCCTCCAGGATCTGGGCTCTGAAGTCTTAGCATCAAAACCTGATTTATGGCATTACAATACACCCTTCCTCCATCAACTTCAAATCAAGGGTCCAACTTCCAAAATGCATTCACAGCATATACATAGACCCTGCGTGAAAGGAAAAGTCTGTTCCTTTGGAGCATCATTCACAAAAATTTGCATCTTGAGCAAGAAGCTCCATAAGAAAAAAGGAAAGCTCAGGACAGGACTGCAGGAAATACCACTTCTCTCTTAGATGCCTTTCTTGGAAATACTCAGCATTTTGGTTCTCTAGGCCCTTTCCTTCAAACCAACCACTTCTAGCTTTGAAAATTAGGCTGTAAAAGAAGGTGCTGCATTGTGCTCATCCCAGCCACGAAAGAAGTAGTTCCCTCCTCTCTTGGAGGTTTCAGATACCCTGTCATGTCTGGCAGACTTACTTAACACCAGAATATAGGCAGGCTGAGGGGAAGGAAGAAGATGGAATTAAAATTCCAGATTTGGATTCCCAAATCCTGCTCTGCCTTTGTTGTTTTAGCTTCTAAACATGGAAGTGATGACCAGATTTTTAAAGTGCAGAGGTGCACACAAAAGCACTCATACTCCTGCCTCCCCAGCTGTGAATTCATTCCATACATTCACAGTGGTTTTTAAATCTGAGAGCAGGATAAATTATTGTCTTTCAACCAAATGTGCTTTACATAAAGCCCGGGGGGCTTGGTCTAGAATTCCTTGACAAACGCCTGGCTCTGGGGAAGCAATGTCCCATGCCTGTTTTGTTGGTAAACGCAAAAACCCATTGGAAAAACTGACATGCTTTTGTTTAACAGTAAAGAGTTACAGAAATTATTAAGAGTTACAGAAATTACAGAAATAAGTGTAACACAGACAGCTTTGTCCACAAGCATGCAGATGCGTGTGCTTGTGCACGAGCATGCTCGTGCATCAATGTGTCTCTGAGCGTGTGAGGCTTGTTTTTCCTGAGCAGGGAAAGCTGTGCCAAAAAGTCTCTCACTCTCAGCAAATCCAGGACCAAGGCTGGAAGCCATGAGAATTAGCTGCAGGTGCTTAGGGTTTAGAAACTGCTGAAGGGACGAAAGACCAAGGTGTTGGCTCCAGGTTAGTTCTTATGATCAACTATTCTTTTTATCTTCCCATAAGACCACCTCACTCTTTTGTTGGCAAGGGGGAGGGAGAAGGTGGGGGGGCAAAAAAGGAGTTAGACTGTTTGATTTCAAATGGGAGGTGGAATTCCTCAGAAGACAAGCCTATAGCGATCAGGAAAAAGAGATTAAGAGAAGCAGATGTGGGGAAGAGGGGAGATGGGGAGGGGTGGATTTATTCATGCAATTTAGGATATTAGCAGTAAATTGAGGAGGTGGTTTGTTCTGCGTTTGGTCTTATACAAATTCTGCCCCCCTTTTCAGCACATTTTCCCTTTGTTTATCTCCTGAGAGATGCCCACATGTGTACAATACAAAGAATCGAGTCATAAAAGCGCAGGCCTGTCAGCCTCCCTGAGGACCAATTAATGGTGTTCCAAATCTTGTGGGCAGGCAGATGAAAAGGATACAGAGAGAGAAGGGGAGGTAGGTGAATACTCAATGAGAGCAAGGCAGGTTTTTCAGATGTTGGTAGGAACTTCTTTAGGTATTCTTAGCTAACTTATTTGGGGTTTGGGTTTCTCTCCCGCGTCCGCGGTCCCCTGGTCATAACAGCAACAGAGGGAAAAGCTGCACTTCAAAATATCAGTTAGGCTTTTATCCAAGCCAATAACAACACAACGCCAGTGCGGGAGAGGGGGCAGAAAAAGGCCATTTAGAATTTTTCCAACACTCCTTTCATATATTGGCAGTTTTATTGATAGGTACTTGAGTTTATATTACCATTTGTATCTCTGAGCCGGGTATTGCTCTGAATGCAGCAGGCTTTGTAGTGCAACCTTTTACTCCTATCTCACCCCCTACGTGTCCACAGGCCTTTGAACAGCAAGCGAGTGGCACTTTGAAATCAGGAGTTGAAAGTGTTTGACATGGAAAGGGGAGCATGAAAGTCTTGCTCTTTGAACCTTTTCTTTTCAAAGTCCCACAGAAAGTAGAGGCAGGACAATAATGGACAGGCTGGGGGCTTTCAGGGTGAAGTGGGGCTATGTGGTAATGAGGTTTTAAGTGTTTTGGTAGTTGTTCCACCCCACAGTTTCCTCCCCTACATACTCCCAGTGAGTTAAATACACTGCAAGATATCACAGAAATCTTTTGCTAGATAGGTATTTTGTCCCTGCCTAATTAATTCCTTGATTAAGTTTTGGAAATGAAATTGAGCTGATGAAAACAGGAAAGAATGGTCAAAATTATCATTAGGTTGCTGACTAGTGAAGAAAGATCAATATTGTATTTTGTTTTCTTTTGTTTTCTAACTAAATGAATCCAGATGTACAGTAAATGCAAGTTGCATGAGAAATGCAGCCAGCTGTTGCATAAATTTGAGGCGCAGGCCCCTCTGTGCTTGAACGCAAACTCACCGTCTCTCACCTGTTGGGGTCAGGAGGGGGAATTAGTAAACTTGGCAGCTGATTTGCTTCAGTTATTTTACCTGCACGTGAGATCAGTTAGCGTGGAGAGAGTGAAAGAAACTTAGAGACCCTGAAATGAAACATCTCATTTAAGAGCTTCATTATACTTAAGAAGAGAAGAAGTAGAAGGCTAAGTTATTATTCCGTGAGGTTCATGAGCTGATCTTTCACTCTTTGGAGAAAGGTAAAAAAAAAGGATCAGAAACCTCTTTATAATGTATCTTCTCAATTGTGTAATCCTCTACCTGGGAAGAAAAAAAATCCTTTCTGAGTGATGTAGCAATCATTTTACACACTCAAGCATGAAATTTCATCACCATTATCTTAGCTTGGATGACTGTACAGATGTTGTTTGGCCATAAAATGTATTCGGCTCTTTTTAAAATCTAACTACAGTATATGACTCGATGACCTCCTGCAGCAGTTGGTTCCACGGGTTTGGACTATGCTTTGCTGAGGAAAATTTATTTGTATTGGTTATAGAAATAGCCAAGGTAGGAGAGGAAGAGCTGAATAAAAACTCACTGTCAAAACGGCCCAGAATGTTCTATCAGTCTATTTTGTCTCTTCTCTCTATCTTCTCATGTTGTTAGTCCTGCTCAACACTCCCTTGATTTGGAGCTAGATCTAGAGAGATAAAATGGTGCCATTCTTTCAAAATGGTGGAAGCTAGTCTCCTCCAGCAAAAAGTGAGTTTTTTAAAAAAAATCTGGCCCTGAATATCAATTACTTGAGATGGACTTTCCCTTCCCTCACTCATTAGTAGTGGCAACATCCAGTGAGGTTTGTTCGTTGATCCAGCTGAAATGGAATCTTCAGACCGCACCTGGAATATTGTGTCCAGCTCTGGGTCAGTCAGGACATAGAACTCCTTGAAAGAGTCCAGTGCAGGGCCACCAAGATGATTAAGGGAGTGGAACACCTTCCTTTTGAGGAAAGGCTGAGGGAGCTGGGCCTCTTTGGCTTGGAGGAGACTGAGGGGTAACCTTATTAATGTCTATAAATATGTAAAGGGTCAGAGTCAGAAGGATGGAGCCAGGCTCTTCTCAGTAATGGCCAGTGATAGAACAAGGGGCAATGGATGCAAGTTGGAGCATAGGAAGTTCCATGTGAATACAAGGAGGAACTTTTTCACTGTGCGGGTGATGGAGCACTGGAACAGGCTGCCCAGAGAGGTTGTAGAGTCTCCTTCTCTGGAGACATTCAAAACCTGCCTGGATGCGTTCCTGTATGATTTAGTCTCAGTGATCCTGTTCTGGCAGGAGGGTTGGACTAGATGATCTTTCGAGGTCCCTTCCAACCCCTAACATTCTGTGACTGTTTTTCTTTCCCATGTGGACCACGTATAATGCATGAATGATGACAGACTGAGAGAGTTGGGCTTGTTCAGCCTGGAGAAGGATCCAGGGAGCCCTAATTGTAGCCTACCAGTACTCAAGGGGCTTACAGGAAAGTGGGAGAGGGACTGTTGATCGGGGAGTGTAGTGATAGGACAAGGGGAATGGCTTCAAGCTGAAAGAAGTTAGGTTTAGATTGGACGTTAGGAACAAATTCTTTACTGTGAGGGTTGTTAGGCACTGGCACAGGCTGCCCAGAGAAGTTGTGGAAGTCCCCTCCCTGGCAGTGTTCAGGGCCAGGTTGGATGGGGCTTTGGGCAACCTTGTCCAGTGGAGGGTGTCCCTGCTCATGGATGGGGGGTTAGAACTGGATGATCCTTGAGGTCCTTTCCAACCCAAACAATTCTATGATTAATCTGACCAGTTGCTAGCAGTCATTTTCAGTGAGTACCAGTAAAGGTAGTGCCACCACACTGCTGTGACTCAAGTGCACACCACTTCAGCTTCCTTGCAGAACTTCAGTAATGCCCTCAGGCACACCTCTGCTGCTGATTTACTATGCCATGTTTGTGGCAGGATTAGTGCCCGAGAGACTGATATATAAGAATATCACCTTGGGAGACGCCCCTTTTGAGGCCAGCTCAGGAAGCCCCAATGCTTCAAGGGTTAGAAGCAGAAACAAGAATCTTCTTTTCTTCTTTTAAGTACGTAGTTTTAGCCCTTCTCTTTGCAAACGGAGGCTCAAGGCAATCATGTAAACAAGACTCTCCATGAGGTGAATTCTCAGTTTTCTGTGGCTCAAGGATCTCTTTGGGGTCCCGAGAATATAAAACTCTTAAGGCTTTTCAAAGGGCTTACAGTTTGTGCATTGACAAGTCCTGTGCATGCACATCCAGAGCTAGACCTTCTTCCTATGTCATCTGGCATGGTTGACCATTGTCTTAGTTCTGGCCAAGCCAGAATCAGCCTCCCCAAGCAGCCAGCCCAGGTGTCCTGAGTTAGCCCAGGTAAGCTGAGTTAGTCTGGGCTATTTCCACACCACTTGACATCACTCCCCCATAAAAGGGGCTGGTCAGGCAGGGGTGCTCCTGGGTGCCTTCAGGGCAGCCTGAGTACAGCCAAGGTGTTGCGTCAGTCCACTCATCGTGCAGTACTATGTGTAAGTGAAAGTTGCTGCAGGCTGTTATTGTTCCTGTTTCATGATGCTTTTGTTAGTAACCTGCCCTTTTCTCAATCAATGGAGGCTCTGTTTCTTTGGGAGTGAGTGAGTGGCATGTGGTGCTCAGCCACTGTTTGGGGCTGAACTATCACAACCCTACAACAGAAGCAATGCTGTGAGAGATGGAGTAGGGCAAGGGAACTAGCACAAGGCTGGTGCTACTCCCTCTGCAGCCCAGATCAGGCCACTTCACTTTCCTGCTTTACTTCCTCCACCTATCAATGGAGGTAAGCAGTCGCTGCCTATGTTATAAGCCTAGGTATACGGACTCATTAATTGCCGTCTGGACAAGGGTATGGCAACACACAGGCATGGAAAATTACAAACTTACCACCTCATCTGTGCCAGGGTTCTGGTGACCTGACTTCAGGGATCACAATTTGTTGCTATTCTTAATTCCCATAGTTCTAAAGTACTGTTTGTGTTAGGAGCTGATGTGTATTTCCTTTGATTTCTGGGTAACAGCAACTAAACACTATAATGCTTTAAATGATGGAATGAGGCTTAATAAATATGATGACTCAATGACTATTTTTTACTGTGGAAAACATATTCTTAAAGTTGTTTTCTCAACTGGGTTTCTTTCTTAATAGTTTAAAAATTTAAACGATTGTTAATGTCTTCTCCAGGAAGATATTTGGGTAGCATGTATCTTTAGCATTCACGTGACCAGAGGGAATGGTAATGTTCAACAGATAGTAAAAACAGCAACAGTGTTATATGCAATACTTAACCATCTGGAGTGAAAAATACAGGAAAAAGGGACTGTTATAGATGCTAACTTCTTTCTCTATGACCTGACACAATAACGTTGGAAACAGACGATGAACACAGTTGTTTCTGTCATACCTCTGTCAAATACCGTTCCTGTATCTCGAGGCATTCACCTACATTGACTAGCACGTGGTCCTCCAAAACCTGTCCCTGTCTATGCTTTTGATTTTTCTGTTAAAAGTCTTAATACATTTTTAAAAAAATAATATGATGTGCCTTAGAAACATGATAGTCTCTTAAATAGCATACCCTGATTTGGAGAACTTCAGTGGAATGTTCCCCCCACCTTGAGTTCCTAGCTTACTGCATGTGGTTATTTTTGCATGTATGCTTCCCTCACAAGTTAATTCTTCCAGTGTACTGACATCTTGATGGGTTTTTTCAGTGTTGTCACTTCATTTCTCTAAATTACAGAGGGTGTGTGTCTCTGTTAAGACTCATTACAAGTTTCAGCAGGTGGTATGCTATCTGATGTGAAAAAATTGGGGCGAAGTTTACTTGATTTTTAATTCTCTTCATGAATTTACGTTAATCTCATTAGAACAACTTCTGCTATTTCCAAAGAGAATTCCACTCAGACTAACAACTCCAAATTACCATCTATTTTGGAAGTGGAAACCGAACAGGCTTTTCTGAAGCATTCAGAGCTCTATCCCACAGGTAAACTTTCACATGACCCTAGCAATTGGACTTTGTCTCCTCAGATCACATTTCACTGCCTGACCTCCCTGCCAGGGTGTCCTTTTGAAGACCCAGGTTATTTTTTTTTTCCTCTACTTGTAGCTCTAGTTATAACCTCGTACCCATTTAATTTCTTCCTCCCCACTCTCCACACAAGATTAGGAACACTTGTAGAGTCTTAACATATATCCTCTCTTAATTATCTCATAGCTGTACCATACATATATATAGCTCTTTTTAGCTTTCCTCATATGTAAATTCCTCTGGTTCCCTGACCATTTTTGTTTCTCTTCTCTGAACTCTCTCTAATTTGTCAATATGTTTTTGGTAATTAAGATTCCCGCAACTAAATGTGATGTTCCATATGCCTTCATGCCAGATCCCTACAGATTTTCAGGAGAGGTCACTGCTCGCAGCTGGGGCCAGATTTCCAAAAGCACTTTGAATGTTGAGTGCTTTTGAAAATACGGCTATAAAATGTCATTACGGGAGCTACTGGTTAAGGAGCAATTTGAAAATCTTCCCTCTCATGTAGGTGTCTAAATGGAATGGGGACTCTATTGAAAATGCAGTGTCATGAAAAATCTTGAGCGCATGAATATCTGCCTCCAATCCATTTTGGAAATCTGCCCTGTGGAGGAGAACACTTTCTTTTTTTTTTCTTTTTCCTTCTATCTTCTTAATAGCATGAAATAGCAATAGATCAGATGTATCTCTCACACTATATTCCTGTGCATGGTTTTAAGTAAACAAAGTTTAGCTTTAATCTCTACCTAAAGGTAATTTGTAAAGTTGCATTAAAAGTAGTTGAAAGTAATGGAAGAATAGTGCCCAAATATGCTTATTGATAAGGTGGATACCTGTACCGTATTGCTGTGGATTTTTACACATCACAAACACTGCAGGGATTGAGCAAAATTTAGTAAACAGGCAGAATGGTTGGTTTGCTTTTTTTTTTTCCTCTCCTATGAATTCTCACCATTTTTATGGACCTGTTTCTGTTAGATATTTTCTCAGTGGAAAAAGGCAGAACTGCCTTTTTTCTGTTGAATATACATGGTTTAATCAACACTTTCTTGGCAGTAAATTGTGGAGATTCATACAGATGAGCTCAGTTCTTAACTAGGTTCTTTGGGATTAGATGGGATTTTATCTTTTCTATTTGGGAGCAGAATGAAAGAATATTCCAAATTCTTTTTCTAACAGTCCAGAGCATCCATATCATTTACAGAAAACCTCGTATTGTAAGTTTTTTAAACATCATGTGTCTAGGAGCCAAAAATTATTGATATACGGTACAGAACACTGCTTCAGCAATACTGTTCACAGAAGAATTCTTGCTTTGCTTCATAGTTAGCTCTCCTAAGCTTCATACTGGACAGTGCTGAGAGAAGGAGAGGGAGGAGAATTTTTTTATTTTTGTTTGGGGTAGGCTTAAAATTGCAAAAGAACTGCAGTTGAAAAATAAATTACAGAAGGTTTAATAATCTGGGTCCTTTTCTGTCCTGCAGTAAAGATGTTCACTAGACAGTTAAAAAAATTGTTTATGATGTGCCTAATAGAGCCGTTCTAGTTTATCAGTTAAATATGTATTCATAATTTTTTAAAGGGAATATTATTTACCCAGAAGACCAGAACAGTTTCTAAAAGAGATTTTCCAGTCCATCATGTAAATATGTATTTAGGACAAGTGCTGTGTGTACAGTATTAAAAAAAATCCTCTGAAAATCTCTTTGAAAAGTTATTACACATGTCCACTGCTGCAGCAAAGTTTTAAATATTCATATCTCAGCTGTTTCCTTTTCAGATTTCTCAATTTGGTTTGAATATGTTGTGGGTGAAGTGCTCTGCAAGACCTTTATTTGTTGAATGTTAACAGGCTTGCATTCTAAAGGACTGCTCATGTGTGTCAAGCTACATATGTGTTTAAATCTTTATCAGATCAGAGACTTCTATTTTGTTAGGCTAACTTAAATATCCCATTCAAGTGTAAAGAACTGTCTTCCTTACCTACTCACAGATCAATAGAGATTGTTTATCTGTATCTCCCTCCCATTTTTCATTTTGCAAATTATCTGGACACAACAATGTGACCCCATTATTTGGACTTTTTGAAGTATGTAGGAAAGTCCTCATATCTCAGACAAAGCCCTTCAGAAGTTGTTTCAGGGGTCCATAGCACATGATGCTGGAGGATGCCAAATATGTGTATAATAAGAGGTGCATGTATCTGCTGTGTTGATATTTTTGAGCTTGTATTGCACTTTCTCTGTGATACCAATCTTGTTGAACAGGCAAAACCAGGTCTTGGAGAAAATGCTTGGAAAAGAGAAGGAGAGGAAGTCACAGTGCCATAGTAAATCCTCTTTGTGGTTAGGCTGGACACCAGAGAACTGTTCATGTTGATCTACCATATCTGGGTAGAGGTGAAAGTTGGTCAGGAAGCTCAATCTTATTTGCATAATATGTTGAGGATTTGGAAAATATTTTTTCCTTCTCTTCTCCACAATCAAAAAAGGCAAATTTCTTTTAAGAAACACAGAACCACAATATTGCCTTTTGGAAATGAAAAAATAAAGGGAGAGGAAGCCCAGCTCTGTGTTCCTCAACATGTACTTTGCATGAATTTGCTAGAAATTCACTAATTAATAAAGTTGTAGGGGGTAAAAACTGACTTATTCCTGTATTGTTTTGTATCATAATTTTGTTCTGTGAGTACAAGATGAGTGTGCAGTCATACCAAACCTGAGTCGCGGTAAGTTGTATTAATTTGGCACTGTTATACATGATTATGCAATGTGACAGATTAACTAGAGAATCAGTACTGTAACAGAATTATTTTCTCAAGTAATGACTCTCACATAGGCTTGAATATATCTTAGCTGTGACTCCTTTCTTAAATGTCTGACTGTATTCTAGTGCAGAATGGTATTTTTTTAAATTCCATTAATTTGAATTTTTGCACTGCATTTCAATTTTGCATTGATTTGCATTTTCCTGTAAGTATTGCAGAGATTTAAGAATCGAAAGTTATTTTTATTCTTTTTATCATCTTTCATGATGATAAAAGAATTGTTTGGGTTTCTTTTTTCCTTCAGTATTATTGTAAAAAATTGATTTATCTGATCATTGAAGCAAAATTCCCATTGACTTCACCAGAATTTCTGCCTGTTTAAATGACAGCAGGGTTTTAACCAAAACAGCAAGCACAAAAGCATCAAAATTTGGAAAATTTTAATTTATAACATCATGGCAGATGCAAGGAGAAAGCATCAAGTGTCCAAGCAAACACTTCACATGTTTTCATTCTTTCACAACCCTCTACAATATTGTTACATTATCAGTAGATGATGGGGAGGGGAGGTGGTATATGAAAACTGACAGTTGTCTTGAATTTCAAAAATGCAAATATAGATACAAATTCTAAAATGGTCTGAAGTTCTTCCAATAAAATCAAAGCAGTAAAAGATGTCATGTACTTATTGCAAAACAATTAGTCTGAACCTTTTTTCAAAAGTATGAATATATTTACATATAAAATTCCTATCTTTTCCAAAATTCTTGTTGTGGGACCTGTCATGGTATTTTTTGGTCAACATTTTAATTGAAATAGCTATCAAGATTTTTACTGAAAATGGAGTTGTAAGTACATGAAAAAGAAGATAAATCAACAACTTTATCTAAAATTCAAGTTAAAATACCCTTTAAATCACCTTAAATGTTATGCCAACAGAAGATCCACATAGAATCATAGAATGGGTACGGTGTAGGTACTATACGGTAAGGTACCATAGAAGGTACCTTAAAGATCATCAAGTTCCAACCCCCCTGCCATGGGCAGAGACACCCCTCACTAGACCGGGCTGCTGAAGGCCCCATCCAACCTGGCCTTGAACACCTCCAGGAAGGAGGAATCCACCATCTCTCTGGGCAACCTGTTCCAGTGCCTCACCACCCTCGTAGTGAAGAATTTCTTCCTAAATCCAATCTAAATCTACCCCCTTCCAATTTAAAAACATTTCCCCTGGGCCTATCACTACATGACCTTTTAAAAAGTCCTTCCCCAGCTTTCTTGTAGGCCCCTTGAGGTACTGGAAGGCTGTCATAACTTCTCCAAGCTCAACAACCGCTACTGTCTCAGCCTGCCTTCATATGAGAGGTGCTCCAGCCCTCTAAGCATCTTTGTGGCCCTTCTCTGGACCTGTTCCAACAGTTCCATGTCCTCCTTATGTTGAGGACTCCAGAACAGGACACAGTACTTGAGGTGGGGTCTTATGAGAGTGGAGTAGAGGGGCAGAATCACCTCCTTTGACCTGCTGGCCACTCTCCTTTTGATGCAGCTCAGGATACGTTTGGCCATCTAGGCTGCGAGCACTCACTGTTGCGTCATGTAAAGCTTCTCATCCACTAACATCCCTAAGTCCTTTAAGTCCAGCTTCTTTAGAACCATTTTTCAAGTCAATTTCACAATGCTTTTTTTTGTTTGTTTACTCTTAATTTTTCTGAGTTCTCTCTATATTTGACTGACCAGAGTTGTAACAAGAGGAGCAGAAAATCTCTACAATGTGCCAGAGCTAATCTAATTATTTTATTGTTGATTCTGGTTTGATTAGTTCGTATATTTTCTGAATTGGATTTGAAGACTAAGAAATTTAGGGTCTTAATCTTTTACTCCACCAGTCCTTCTTTCCCTTTTGTAGAGATCCATTGCCTGCAGCACCATCTGAATTTGTTCAGTGACTACCAGTGTATCTTCTTGTTCATTCTCATAAACCTCTCAGTCTGTTCTGTTTTATGCAGATCAGAGGGAATACTCTCAGTGGATAGATGCAATATTTTTCAAAGACAAATATGTATATAAGGCAGTGGCTATGTGCTGCAAGTTTAAGGCCTTCCAATTATGGTCTTTTTTTTAACTAATGCAAGCACTGTGCCTGAATCTTGCTCATATTTAGAAATGTTCTGTTCACATACCTGAAGATTTGATTTTAAGCAACCTTATTCGCATCACATGGAACCTTGTTTTGATGATTACCTCAATCATTAATTTCCAACCTGGAGATTATTAATAATTCTGTTAGCACCTTAGCATCTTGATGTTTTTATGGCCCTTTAAAACTTTACCAGTGCTCTTATGTTTGATATTTCAACTCTCTTTCCCTCTCCTGTGGCTCTTGTCATGAATTGGCTATGTTCTTCTCCACTTTTCCCAAAGGGAGAATCTGTTTAGTTATTCCTAGGAGTTTGCTGAGCCTGCTTAAACACAAACATATTGCCCTATTTAATCCTTTTCTTGATCTTGTATTTCTTGTTTTCTATTTGTTCTCAACTTGAGTAGTTATTGCAAGTAGCCTGAGGAAACATTAAACTGGTAAAGCTCTTCTCCTTCTAGGTCATTGGCTTTCATCTATATAAAGTTGATCGCCATCTGATAGTAAATCTATACAGGTGATATCTAACCAGTGGATAGTGTGAATTTATATCTGTTCAAATACAGAGGTTGATTATAAGACCCAAAGGGCTTACATTCACACTCATTGAATTTAATAACAGAGCTTCAGTTTCTTTTACTGGGAGCACGTTTGGACTTGACTCTTCAGGTGGCAAAGATGCATATGCAGATTGCCTTATATTTTTCCCCACTTTAAATACTTGGGAGTGCCATGCATTTTTAGTCAATTTCTTACGTGGTACATGCAATTTATATTAAATATTCTATTTTTAAATCTGATTCCATTAAAACAAATCCAGGCTTAACATTATTTTAGTTATTCGTTGTAAAACCTTTCCAGTCTATAAATGAAGCCTTTATTTTCTTTTGGCTGGTAGTCTGAACAGCTTGAAAGCTGCTCTTACCATTGCCCAAGCCCTCCCCTATTAGTGGAAAGGGTTTGTGTGGCAAATTAGGCTGCTTCCCATGACACCAATGCTTCAGGTTTCTCTATATGGCATAAACGTCTTTCAGCAGTTTTGTGTAGACAGACCTTATTGGAATGGAAGCCATTCCATTGATATTGCTTAATATGGAGTAGAGTCTAGGCTGTTGATTGTAGCTAGCTCTCCCTACAGAGGTAAGTTTGAACTGTTTCATGTCATTAAGTCTGTAAAAGCTTTTTCCCTTTCTTTTTTTCATCGAAAAAACCAAAGGAGCCTCATAAAGCTCCATGGCTTCTAAGCCATATTTCAAGGGTTTATTGTGCTTTTCCAGTCCTTTGTTGTTAATCAGATCAACCCGGCTTGCCACTGAGAAAGTTGCAGTAGTGCTACCAGACTGCAATCTGTCAAGACCTCCCAAAAACTTCCTTCAATTGCTTTTGTAGGCTTACTGTTTCTTTACAGAGTTCCTGGGCTACATCCCTGCTACTTTTTGATAAAAGTTCTCCTCACACCCTGTGTAAATGTCAATAACTGCATGACTGCATAGAGGTATCTTCTTGAGGGTTCCAGAAAGTGCCATCAAGTGCAGGGCATCCTGCTTTATCAACCAACAAAAGTAAAAGATGTTAATGACAGCTATGGAATGGCTCTTGAACGTCTGTACTTTGCTCTTTCCCTCCTGGTAGTTGTTGCCTTATTTTCAACATTGTTTAACCTGTGTGCTGAAGTTTGATATGACTGCCCCTAAGAAGTTCTCTCACATTCTGC
Source organism: Porphyrio hochstetteri (assembly GCA_020800305.1). Lineage (NCBI taxonomy): Eukaryota > Metazoa > Chordata > Aves > Gruiformes > Rallidae > Porphyrio > Porphyrio hochstetteri. The sequence continues at coordinate 81,491,091 of CM036905.1, read as the reverse complement.
ATTGCGGAAGGGAACAGTGGAGTCCTTCTTGTGCTATTTCAGCACTTCAGCTGCAGCACTGTCTCTTCAGAGTGAGGACTGGTGAGGTTAAGTAAGGACTTACATGAGCATCACAACATTTCGTAACAATGGTGGCATCAAAGTGCCTCATTTGCAGAAATATCAGTCTTGAAATAATCTGCTCTTCCACTTCAACAAAGTGTTTTATTCAATAGCTAATTTGACCTTGGGAAACCTGCAAAGCTCATTTTCTGCAGCAGGAAAAAAAAAAGCCTCACTCCTTTCTATCTTGTTACTTAACAATCCCATACAATGTTTAAATTTTACTTCAGATGAAATATCTATTTTAATTTCTTTAGTATATTCACTCACCTATTTCTTATCACCTTTTTCAGCCAGAGGAAATCTGAATTGAATGTATTAACATACATAGATCTAGAAGGAACCCGAATACTGATCTTTCTATTGGTTTTCAAGTAGGTGGAGAGATGGTCAAATTACTTTTTTCATAGAAAGTCTCAATGAAAATAAAAACATACTCATTGCTAACACTTCTCCCAAAAGGTTTTGTTCATTTGTCCTGCTTTTAAATAATAAAAATAAAACATTTTGGTTAAGGCCAGAATGTTTTAATTTAGAAATGCCAGTGCAGTTCCTCACAATAGAATCCTTTTCCAGCTCTTCTTATTGAAAGTCCAACTTCCTTTTCAGTAAATATTTTCTGTAATGTCAGTTCCCTGCTCAGGGAATGCATTTTAATGGCAGTTTCATACCGTTACATGTTATGGAAAAGGCAGTGACCAGTCTTTTGAGTAACAGAAAACTTTAGTGCTCCCTTGAAGCACTGTGATAGTAAAGATCAGTATTTTTAGGTGGTAAGAAAAACAGTAATTTTGATACAAAGGAAAAATAATCGTCAAAGATTCCTCTAGTTAAGAAAGAATAATTCCCCTCAGGAAAAGCAATATAATTGGGAAAATGTAATTCAATTTGAAGTAGAATTATTCATAACTTAAGTGACTTCAATAAGAATCTTACAAAATTTTTGTACCACCCTTTTGGAATGCAACAAAAATAAATTCTTCTACCTGAGGTATTCCCCTCTACAGAACGCATCTGCCCTGTGTTTTAACTCTCTATTACTGAATGGAACAGCTAGAACTTTGATTTCTCATCATGTCCTACTTAGCATTTTGAAAGTTACTTCTTTCAGTCATAGACTGTAATAACAGTTATGTTCCTAGAATGGAAATGTCTACAAACATTGTAAGTTTCCATAAATATTTAAGAATATCATAAAAGTACAAAAAAAGACCTATCTGAAAAAAAACAAAAAAACCCACCCAACCCCAAACCAGAAGTACGTTTCACATCATCTTACCTGAATAAAAATATATTTTTCCCACTAGTTTATGCTGATATGATCCTTATTGCACTGCGAAAAATACATGCAGCATGAACAGGTGTCGCATATGTTTAACTTTTTTTTCATTAACAGAATCTCAATTTAAGTTTTAACATTTTATTCTATACTATATAGTAGTTTGAGGAACCCTTAATTCATTCTAGTGAGTGTCTATGCATTTTGCACAAAATAATCACTTGAAAAATGAGAGAAGATTCTTGGGAGTGATTAAGACTGAAATGTCTCCCATGTCTCTGGGGTGTGACCCTCATCATGAGCAGTGCCCCCAGAACCTGTGGCAGTACCATAGACTTCCTTTGGGCTCACCTCTGAGTACTCTGGGAGCGCAGTGACATATTTACATTACTTGCTGGAATCTGATGTTGGTGATGTGGGCTTGAATTTTCTTCAGCTGATAAAGACACCAAATCCATCTGTCACACCTTCTGGAAAGTTATCCAGTCAATGAGACATTAAAACAAAAGGATGCTGACAAACCTGTCTACACTTCTGACCAGATTTTTTTAATCACAGATCATCAAGTCATGTCTCCTACGTTTGATAATATTATTATAGGTCAGTGATTTTTGGCACATACTGAATGGAAGAGGCTCCATGGGACTTCTGAACTGCTGATCTGTGGTCCTCCGTGTCTTTACTTGATAGATGCTCACCTGAGCTGAGATAGTCAGTTCAGCTGAGATGAGACAGTCTTGTTTTGGTCAATAGCAGAACTTCAGTAGTCAAAGTATAAATTAGTCCAGTTAGTAAAGGTACTAGTCCAAACAGCTTCCTGCACTTTCTCATTCACTGAACTGAAATACAGGGAGGATTTGTGAACTTAAGCATTCGCTTTCTACCTAGGCAGAACAAACGTTTTTCTTGAAGCTAACCTTACCTATCTCCATTCTCCATCTGCATTACACCCATAACAGTACCTTCCTGGCTTATATAGGTGTTGTAAGGATAAATATTTTAATTAGAGATTTTGACATGCTCAGGAAGCAGAGCTCTGGGGCATACAAATTTCTGAGATGAAATCTACCATGTTTTAATGTGTAATAGCACCCGTAGATTGTTCTAGAGGAAATTCCTGTACTCTGTGTTGACAGAGCTTAGATACTATCAGTAGGAGAGAAAAAAATTATTCTTATGGACAAAGATAATCAATTCACCTTGCTGGTGCATGTGATCCCTTCTATTGGTTTATTTAGGAGCCTTCAGGTGATAAGCACATTTCTTTTACAGGAACTCCTCAGGAAACAAAAGTATCCTAGATGCTAAGCCAACTGGTAATGCATTCATAGAGCTTGCTTCTCACAGCTACATAGGTAAGTTCTTTTTGTTCTATATTTTATAAAAAAACCTCCCTGTATTTACGAAATACAGGTAATCAAATAATGATATATAATAAATGGAACAACTAGTCTACTCACAGAAAATGTGATTGGCACTTCCATTTTGGAAAGAGATGCTGGACCATCTGACACCCCGCACTGAAGCTGACTGGTCACATTACACAGAAGCAGCACAGCGAGGCTTTGTAAGGACCGGTGTGGGAGCACAGCATATGCTACCATTTGTCCTCACTGCTGTTCTCTAAACAACCAAAAATAAATGCATAGTCTCAACTGCATTTTGACCATTTAAAAGCACTATGAGGATCTGAATTCTTAAACTGCTCAAAGATCAAGGTCACAAAAAACCCTCACAGGCCCGCAGGCCATTTAATCCCATCCCCATGCTTTCCCTTCTGCTGTGTGTTTTTGGGGCTATTTCTGAAGAGGGTCAGGGAACTCATTAGATTATAAATAACAAACACCCCCCAAACAGTTGTATGAGCATTTAAGAGTGACAGCATGTGGTAATGGCGGGAGGCAAGATGGCTCAGAGGCTATTTATGCTGACCTGTTGCTGAAAGAAATGTTCTTCATACGGCAATTTAGGTCATCAGACACTCTTCGATCTCCTGCTCTGTAGTCTTTCATTCTGCTTGCTATTCATACCTCCTGCAGCTGTGGATAAGTTTAAAAACTTCAGCTGGCCAACTTGAATCAGCAAGGACTGCATTTTTGTTGGTAGTGGTGTTTGATTTTTTTTCTTTTTCTTTTCTTTTCCTTTTTTTTAAAATTCAGTTTTCCCTAGTTGGCGTGTGGAATATATTTCAACAGATGGTCATGGAGTTTTAAATGCTGTGAGTGGATTTTTAATAAGTCCTGACTAATTTTATGATCATTGCAGTTCATGGGCACTCAACATTCTCACTGACTTCAACAGGAAGGGTTGAATGTGCAAAAAATGTCATATTGCACTCAGCTGGAGTAACTCTGTAACTCTGGCAGCATAGATGAATAAAGGAACTCCGGCCTCATGCTCTGGGCTGTTAACAACCAGGTTCGATTGTTTCCCTCCATTCAGCTGGGGCTGTATTATGGGGCACATTTTTAAATCCCTTGGTAGCATCAGGTATTGGCCAGAAGTTAGAGTCCTTGTGCGATCAGTGGTGACAAACCCTATGTTTCTTGAAGGGGTGTGATTTGTGGGTAGCTCCAACTTCTTACTTCACCACAAAAAATATAACCAACCCACCACCATCACTGCTAAAAACTCCTGTTCATTTTTCTTCTTTCCAGTCTGAGGGTGTGCTCTCCCCTGCTTCTTTAAATTCAGGGAACTAGATCACAATGTCTCTTTGAAACCTTACGTGTTATTGTCTCTATGCCAGAAGGTAATATGTCATGGAGAGTTGGCCTACAGATATGCTTTACAAAGCTAAAGGGGAAAATGATACTCTGCCCATTGTCAAATACTCTTCCTGCAGTCTTACTACAGTAGAGATACATTGTCCTCCTGCATTTTCTTCCTGCTGTTAAGTTCACGTCTCAGGCCACCCATCTGTCCTGATTTGATAAAGTGCTTGGTCATACTGCAAGTCAGAGAGAATTGTCAGTGCAGGTCCCCCTGTATCTGCTGCTTAGAAAACTTCTACCAACAAATTCACAAGAGAGTAAAATGTAATCGTTACCAAGAGAGTGCACCTTCAAGCTTCTTTTCTGCACGTCTTGGACTTTTCTTGAATTTTGTTCACCACTGACAACCATAATCTAGCAACATGTTACAAACCCCTTTTGGCAGCCATAGAAATATATTTCAAAAAGGGTTTTTTTTTGATATCTACAATAAACCTCTGTTTGGTTTATGTAATAAGACAAATTATGCAAATCTATCCTCCTATCCTGTAAATTATATGTCTGGAATTGGTAAGTAATACAGTAAAAGCTCACTAAGTTGCATTTTTACCTATCCGCATATCCCATAAAACTGGCATAAAAAACAATGGTTTCTCCCCTATTTCTCAGCAAATATTTAATAGCAGATACAATGTTTTGTAAGGTCTCACATTATGCAACTCCCTGACTTTTTACAAAATATAGTGAGACTGATTCTTTGTTTAAAAAAAACCAAAACCAAAACTTCACAACATTTATTATTACTCTGCAGTGCAAATATGAGCGTAAATAAATAATTTTGAACTGCATTATCAGGCAAACGTAGCTGTTGAGATGAATACATTGGTTTTGTGTGAGTATTTCTTCATCTGCTCTGCCATTTTTCACAATTCAGTAATTAACTGATAACTACTGAATTATTATTCAGTGTCATAGAACAACATTTTTAAAAAAGGATTATACCCAGAACTAGATTTTGCAGCCTTCGTTCAGGGCTAAATTCACAGCAGATCACAACGCTGGTCGTTTCCAGAACCCCTGATTTCAAATGCCTGCTACCAAGAGAATGTACTACCCCAACTGGACCACAGGCTGCTTAAGGTGAGGTCCTAAATCTTGGGGTCAGAAAAGTGTGTATATGTAAAAAAAAACCCAAACAACTGACTCATTTAAACTAGCCTCTACAAACTCCAGTGGGCACAGAGGTGTCTTAAACCCCGGTCCTTTCCCACCACTTGGCCAACCCTAAGTCCTCTTGATTTTGATACTGGTGTCTACCCCACCTCACAACACATGTTGCAGGAAAAGCTGCTTGTACCGCTTTGTTTCTGCCACAGTGATAAATGCTCAGAGCACCCAACCGACCTGGCGGAAGATCAGGAGTTGTATTCCCGCTTTGTGAGAAAGGGGTTTGAAAGTACGGCTCTCTATGAACCTGCCACGCCAAAAGTGTGTTCCTGGGTAGGTCCCTCACTAGTCCATCCATCCCACTCCGCGTGAGGGGACTAAGAACTAAATGTAGCATAAACAGGGCGGGGTCGGGGTCGGGGGGGAGAGGAATCAAGGATTAGCATTGCTCCGTCCTCCGTCGGCAATGGGAGCTATTGGGAAGTAGAGAAGCCCAAAGGCTACTGCTTCCTGCTCCAGTAAATACTTACCACAGCCTGCCTACGAATCTACACAGGTGTGTAGCTGCACATAGACTTGTGCGAGTCCGCGGAACTCTTGCTCACACACCGTTTTCCTCTATGGCCTAATGTATGTTTATTATTCCACCCAAAGCTTCAACAAGAAGGACCGAGAGAGATCATCATTCCCGAATACCTGTTAGCATAATGGTTGGAGTTTTCATCCCCCCGGAGGATGCGGGTTTGTTTATGCTTAGAGAGAAAAGAATTGAACCTATATTTCCCATATGAATGCTCTAATCAGTGAACCCATTTAACAGAAGAATGGAGCCAATCTAGCAGGTGCTCAGACAATGAGGACTGGGACGGGTCCTGCCAGCCAGGTACACAGAAGAGCGAGTAGGTGTCAGCCTTCTGCTGCTCCTGAATCTGCCCCTCATTGCATGCTCTGAGCAGGGATCCTTCCTTCCTTCGCTGAACGCCGGTAACAGGCTGTTTTGCGATTGCAACGTGTAAGAATTCACCCTATTAGGAGATTTTTCCTTTGCAGCAGCGTCTGCAAGGGTAGACTTAGCATCTGCTGCTTTTCCCATTACTATGTTCAGTGTATTTATTCAAAAATATCCGTAAGAATTAGCATTACAGCTACAGCCAGGAAACTAGACCTTGTCAACACTCTCTTGTGGAGTATCTTTCCATCGTTCAAATGCTGATTTGCTGATAAGAAACTTTCCAACAGTCACTTTGGCGGGTTTTACTTTTCATAGGGTTTTTGTTTGCTTGCTTGTTCTTAACAAAAGCTAAGGGTAATACAAAATAAAATTAATTTAAATTGGAGGGAAAGTGTTCTTGTTTTCCCACAGTTCTGTAGGATTGTGTATGGATGCCTTTTTCATCAGGTATATGTCTATAGCATCTTTTAAAGAGGCATCCCAAAATCATTTGGGATTAGGTACTCTGTTTCTTAAACTTGTCAAGTTAGTTGTTCTCTGCTAGTTTTACTGGAAGCTGTTTCAACAACTCCCACCAGTGGTTAAAAAGATTCTTCTAATTTTTCAGCTGAGGTTTTTCCAGGGGCACTTAGTGACCTTTTTTTTCCTCTTGCCAGAATACTCTGAAATTTATGAACTTCATCTCATCTATTTGGTATTCAACTTTTCACTGTACCTATACAAATATACAAATCCCAAAGGATTTTGGGAAACTTGTGTTCTCACACCTCAAGCTAATGGAAAAGCATCTGACTACAACGGTGTAGTGCTCAGCCTGATATATCCACCCCCCATGGAAGGACATGTTAGCTTGCCTCCAGCACTTTATTGAGTTGTGGCTTCTGGGCTACAGAGCAGCTCGGAGCACAGACACACAGCTTCTTAGAGCGCTTTTAATTTTCTCTTATGAAGTACGGTCTCCCTTCTCCTGACCAACCTACTAGTACCTTGCTATATCAGTTCCAATTTACATTCATATTTCTTGTATGAGAATGACCTGAATTACATACAGCCTTTCAGGTCTTACCAGGAGTTGTACACTTGTATGGTATCATTAATCACTTCTCCAGCTCAAATGCCTGTTATATCCTATGTCTGTATTTCCCTGTTTTGTTGCTGCATCACATTTATTTGAGGTTCACAGTCACTCTTCCTTCTTTTTGTCATGTTCAGCATAGAGCATACAGAGCAGTTGTTTGTTTTGGCTTCTAAACACCTTGTACTTCCACTTGCTTGCTCATTTTTTTTTTTTTTTTTCTTCTAGATGTGCTTCTAATCTTGTTCCATACTGCTCACACCTCCCAAAATTGTCATTAAACTTCTCTAGTATTTTGCTAGATGTTAAGCTGGGTTCTCAAGTGAAAGAATGAGGTGGGGGGAGGGGGAAAGCAAATCTTTTCAGCCTGGAGAAGAGGAAGTTGAGGGGAGACCTCATAGTGGTCTATGGCTTCCTGACGAGGGGGAGTGAAGGGGCAGGTGCTGATCTCTCTTTAGTGACCAGTGACAGAACCTAAGGGAATGGCATGAAGCTGTGACAGGGGAGGTTCAGGTTGGATGTTAGGAAGAGGCTCTTTATCGAGATGGTGGTCAGACACTGGAATGGGCTCCTCAGGGAAGTGGTCACAGCACCGAGCTTGGCTGAGTTCAAGAAGCGTCTGGACGATGCCCTCAGTCACCTGCTCTGACATGGCTGGCCCTGTGTGGAGCTTGGAGTTGGACTGGATGATCCTTACAGGTCCCTTCCAACACAGGGGATTTTGTGATTCTATGAATTAAACCAACTTAAAGCATTCCTCCTCAGATAACCCATGTCAGTCTAACTTGTCTGTAGTACTGTATTGGTAGGAATGGCTTTACAGTTCTATCTAAGCCAAGATTGTTCTTCTGTTCAAATCCATGGGAAAAAAGCTGCTCAGATCACTCAGGCCATTACCCATATTCAATAGAGGTAGTGATTTTATTATTTTCTGTATAAAAATGATGGTTTACCTTAATGTTCACTCCATGTGCCAGCTCTCTTCAGTCTGCTACAGTGATCCACTAGCTTGCTTTATCTGAGCACACTGACATCTTTAATTTTGCATCAATGAGATGTATTAAAATTATTTTCCCTACGCTCAATATATTTGCTTTTACTGAGAGTTGATGTTGGTTTCTCACTTCTGAAAAATGAAATTTGTTTAATATATTTCATAATATCTGATTTTCCATGGGAAAAAATGTTTTAAGTAATTCCATTCTAAAAATATAAAAGGTGTACAATATATTTTGGGGGGGTATGGAGCTGCTTAAAAAATAATAATTCCTCTTTGCAGAAGTTTAACAAAACTCAGGTTAGCACAGAATTTTGGGTACCATTCTGTGACCCAAAATACTATAAAATCTTACAAAAAGTAGTCAACAGGCAAGCTGGTACCAAATGTGCAATGTTTGTATAGTTTTGGTTAAGCAAAATAAAAGTGAATGTTTCTATGGTTATCTATTCTGTCCACTAACAATTAGCGAGTTTCATAATGAGCTGATCAGTTTACAGCATCTAAAGATGGTAATACAATTTTGGTTACTCTCAAAAACTTACTGAAGCCCAAAATTTACAAGGTGAAGTCTTTGAAGTCGAATAGCAGTCCCTGAAAACTTCTAGTACCTCGTTATAAACCAGAAATGTTTTTGGGAATTCTAAGAAGTGATATGGGAAATATTCAAATCATTCCACGGGGCTTCAGCTACATATCTTACATTGACTTCAGTGGAAATCATGCAGTGAAATCCCCACTTACTGCTTTGAAAATGTACCCCTTAGTGTTTCATGTCATGCTGAGAGACAGAGCAGTGATCCAAGGTCCAGATCCACAGCAGGTAGCAGTACACACAATGTGCCGGAATCCTGTAAGGCACCACTGTGTTAAAATATGCAGGCTTTAACTTAAAATGACAGAAATCAAGGGCATTCCAAATTAAGGTTCCTAAGAGCCTCGTCCCCTTTGTCCCATTTAGCAACGGTCATACCTTTAGAGCTCTAATATGTAAAGTTTTTTTTTTTTGTCTTCTTCCTTGTCTCTTTTCTATCCTGCCCTCTAGATGACCTCTCTCCTAATTGGAATATATCTTGTTTTTCGATAATAGAATTTCCCCAGGAGATAGTCAATTTTTAGAGCTGAAAATTAATTTACAGACCCTGCTTGATTGCATGCATCAGATATGTTTGTCTTTTGCTACATACTGACCTTCTCCTCCCCTCTCCCTTTACATCTTCATAGTGAGGAACTCACTTCAGAGCCGGATAACATGCCTTTTCACTCTGTGAGCCACGTATTTGTGTCATGCTTTTCACGTGCTGATGTTTGCATACCCACAGTGCTCTTGAGGAGTCGTGCCCCAGTCAAAAAATCTGAATTTCTGTTATTCCTTGCACAGCAGCTTGCAGGGCTGCGGCCTTCCTGCTTTTGTAGCAGCTTCCACTTCATATATGTAGAACCTCCCAGGGCAGAGAAGGGGGTCCATACCGCTCCGAGATACTTTTGCCTTGTGATTTGGTACTTCAGCATGACTCTGTTCATAGCTCTGCAGGACTTCTGTCCTGGGCTGTTTGAATGAGATTTAAAGGATATGTCCATCGGTTTGTGGCTACATTGTGTGGATACAGTGTATCTGTTTCCTTTCGGTGGCTCTAATACCCACAAAAAAAAATGCCTCTTCATTTCATATGCCTTAAGAATAGCAACCTGAATGTACTGAGGGGTTTTTCATTTCATCAGTTAAAGAATTCTCGGGGTTTTTTTTTTTTAAGTATACTAGCATGTTTCCACGAAGTATAGCCCTATGCAGAGGCAATCTTTTATTCTGTTCAACTGATGATGTACTGGAGTGCTCAATTTGAAATGAAAAGTTGAGCAAACACAGATGCTATTCAGAGCCGCACGTTTGCTCGCTCTCAATGTTAAGGACACTCGTTCAATGTTATTTTGATGAGTTTATTTAAGACAGCGAGTGTGGGATTCACCTCACCTAGACTTAGATGGTCGCAGCATAAATTTTTACACCTCAGCCAGCCATCCTCAGTGCCCTTTCTACTCGATAAAGAGAAATAGGCCCATTTAGCCCATAACTCATCTGACCTATTTTAGACATTTCCAATCCTGGCAACCTAAAATCATTCCAGTGAACATAAAAGGAGTTTAAGTGGCTACATCAGATCTAGATGTCAGCAAATGATACGTTTACCCCTGGTTAAATGGATCCCACTCAAATTTACAGGGCAATGTCTTCCAGTGAAATGTGTGGTACCCCCGATTTTAAAATCTTGATTAGCCAATTACATGACATCTGTAAAGAGGTTTCTGCTGGGGCTCAGCTCAGAGGTGATGATCTTTGGGTTGAAGCAGCAATCTATAGCAAGTCTGTTTTAATGGCTGATTTCTCCCAACTTTCAAATGTTAACATGGTCACAAGATCAGTCAATGAACATGTTAGTGTTGCTTACTGCTGTACATTAGATGCTAGATTTTAAATACATCCAGACACACCCAGGCATACTCATACATACACATTTGGCACAGCGTGAGTAATTTGCAAGGGTTAAGCGCAGTAGGGTACCAAACCTAAGAGCAGTCTGCCCTTTAAAAGGAATCATCTTGTCCTGTTTGGATAGATGAGAAATTAAGTCAGTATAGCGCAGACCAAAAGGAAAGTCTTTGGGAGCATATATTGCTGAGGAAGATCCAACAGATCCAGGTTTTCAGCAGCCATCAGATTTCTAGGCCTGATTTTGAATGTCTGCAGACCAGCACAGTGCTGTTCTCTTCCCTGAGAGCTCTGCCTGTTTATGCCAGCTGAGAAACCCTAGTCTTTATTCTGGAAGAAAGAACAAATAGAAAAAAAGAACCACAATAAAATCTCTCCAAGCAAACTTTTATCTGTTTAGTGCAGGTGTGCCTAATCTTTCACAGTCCAAGAGAAAAGAAAATAAAATGTACAACGTCAAAACGCTGCAAGCTTTTAGAAAGCACTTAAATTAGTATTTCACTGATATTTTTATTAGAATTACTGCTGAAAATAGACAATGCAACATTAAATTTTCCTGACCTTCATTTGTCACTGACTTAACACTGATAGATATCTTAAAACTCATTTATATAATACTACAGTTTTGTTTAGGTTTTTTATGGATATGCAGCTTTTGTTGGGGAGAAAGAGCAGTAACAAAATGTCATTTCTTTACACAACACACAGTCAAGATATAACCAGCCTCTTGCCACAAGACCCTTACCCCTACTGCCTCCCTCTTCAGGTACAAGCTGTTAATCCCTAATTTTGGCAGGCGCTGAGGCCTCCTGCCTTATATAGAAACGAGGCATTACTGATCCCCTAAACAAAAGTGCCAGTAGCCCCAGGTGATTTCAGAGTCCATTGCCACAATGAGTGTTAAGTGCCTTAGAAGCCAGGTACATCCCATTTCCCTTTTTCTCTTGGGGAGCACGGAAGAGTCCTCCTGAGAAGTGAGGCTCTCCTAAGTGTAATGGCATACAGGCAAGGGAAAAAGCAGGTAAGCTACGACTCAGGTTGTTTCAGCTGCTATTTGGTATCAGTTGTTATTGGTGTTTGCTTTATATTGTTCGAAACACCTAAGTGAAACTCATAGGTAAGGGCGGAAGTAATTCAGTTCATAGTTCCTCCTGTGCAGGCTGAAAGAAGCGGAGGGAACTTCACAGACATATTTATTAAAGTGCCTAAGTAAAAAGCTTAAGTCTCCTCTAGTACCTCTAAAATCTTCATTACAGTACTTTATCATCTGACAGTTTCAGGACAGGTGATAAACTGTCTGTTATGCAAAAAAACCCCACTTCATATACTTTTTCCTAACTTTCCCACCTGCTGTCTTCCCGTATGTCTGTGTTTTTTCTTGTCACAAATCAATTTTTTTCAATTCTGGTCCAAAGAGTGCCTTAATTTGTAGATTACCTGACATGACAGGGTCTTAATATCTGATTCCTAGTCCGCAAAACGCTGCTATATTACAAAGAACCTATAAACCAATTTCAAAATATATGTCATTTGGAGAAATCACCTTGAGTGGGTTCAGAACCTCAGCTTTAAATAAATAAATAAATTGTTATTTCTTTAGACATTCTTATGGATAAAAATAAAATCAAAATTCAGTCCAAAAGCTGATTTTATATAATTCAGAGTGTTAGAAAATGTTTGCTTCTGGCTGACAATCTGTATGCAAATGAAAACAACATAGTTATAGCTGGTCCTCTCCTGTAACCTTCACAGTGTTGCTCTCTGGGTGCTTCTACAGTAAAGTGTGATGCTTTTGTCAGAATTACCAACATTTTTAGAGAAGTAATTCTGAAAAGAATTAAAATGACCTTCTGCACCTTAAAAGGGCAATGAAAGGGGGGGAGGGGGAAAAGAGAGAGTAAACCAGTGCATTCCTGTTCATTATGAACAACGTATGGTTATTTAAATCAGGCCACTCCGCAGAGTGAGACGTGAGCTAGTATGTGAGCTAATACCTCATTTCCAGTATTTTGAAAGCCACGCTTCCTTCTCAAGGGAAAGAGCGTTTTCTCCGCAGCCCCTGACTGCGTCCACTGTGACTGCATCCCTGTGTTATTTACAGGGAAGCAGGTGGAGAACATGGGTGAGGTAAATGCCCAACTGTGCAAGAAGCTGAGTGCTCTCCAGTCTCATTGAAGGTTCAGGGCGGTTTGTTCCTCAGCTCTCACCTTGCAGTAGTGGGTCTAGATATCTCTAGAGGAAAATACATAATACAAAGTTTTCCTGATGTATTTGTCTCCTCCTTCAGAAGAACTGTAAGTGTCAGTGGCTGCTTCTTACTCCTTTCATCCTGCTATTTCCCTTACTGATTTAGAGAAGACATGCACTGAGACTCAGAATAATGTCTACAAGATGTTAGTGATGTTCATTTTTCAAACCCATGAATTTGATACTCGGGTTGTGTTGCCCACCTCAGTTTCTCTCACAACCAGCTAGACCATTGCACCAACAACAGCAAACAGACAAACCCTAAAAACCCACAAACTTAAAAAAACCACAAAAACATATAAACCTAAATTATTTCATTATTTTTGTGAGACCCTGAAGAATAGTCCTTGAGGTTTAAGGGGGCTGGGGAGGTCCAGATTAACAAATTATTAATGAATAATTCCAAATTATTAATTACTCTGTATTGGTATTACTGCTCAGCTGAACAGAACAGGCTTTACTATGTAGAGCAGAGCGTGACATCTGGGTGCTGTGGAAATGCCTACCAAATAATCTTCTGAAAGCTGTGCGGAACTTTGGAAGAGCACATGGGTAGGAATAACCAAACTCTGCATTTCTGCCTGAACGCAGGCGTGTTATGCCCAGCACATGTCTCAGTGATGATCTAGTTCTGAGTTTGAGCAGCCGTGCTAGCTGCCTCGGGTTGGAGGGGTTGAGGGATTGAGTCTGGGAAAGTCTGGGTTCTTTAAAAGCTGTCCGAAACTCAGCCCTCGAAGGGGATAAAGAAGAAGAACTTATAAGCAAGCTTCGTGCTTCAGGCCGACCTAAAGCCCCGGAGGGCCCGCCTCTGGTTCCGGAGGCGAGAACTTGTTCCCGGGCTCTGCCCTCCGAGCGATGCCAGACGCGCGGCGCGGGGAGCCCCGGCCGCAGCCTCTGCCGTGCTCCCGCGTCCCTGCTGACACCCAGCGGCGGCTGCCCCGCACAGCTGCCGCGCTCCGCGCTGCGGGGCCGGCCACGCCGCGGCTGCCGACTGCGGTGCCCTGCCCGATGTCCTCTTCCTAGTTAGTCGCTTTTTTTTTAACCTTTGGCGGGGTGGGGGTGTGTGGGGTGTGTGTCAAAGGGACAAGGGGAAATGGCACAAAGCTGCGCCAGATCAGGTGTTAGGAAAAAGTTCTTCACTGAAAGAGTTGTCAGGGCCTGGAACAGGCTGCCCAGGGAGGTGGTTGAGTCACCTTCCCTGGATGTGTTCAAAAAAAAGGTAGATCAGGTACTTAGGAATAAGGTTTAGCTTAGGACGGGAACGGTTGGACTCGATGATCTTAAAGGTCTTTTTCAACCTTGTGGTTCTGGGGTGAGGGGAAGGTAGGGTGCACATGCAAAACAGAAAATGGCTTGTCTAAAAATGTGCTGCAGGATGGCACCCGGGGTCCCACTCCATTCAGCTGGGGGACCTGGATTCAGCTTTGGAAAGCATAAATGGTGACAGCAAAACATGCAGAGAAGTTCGCTCTGACTTGTGGGTTTTCATGCTAGAAGAGGCTAGGAATCCTTTCTGCGACCGCAAAAAGTGTTTGAGTGTAAACTAGGTTTTTCACTGCACAATACTCCATCACCTCCACCCCCCAGAAGTTTTCATGTACAGTTTTGGGGGGTGGGGGGAAGAAGAAACTGCCTTCACACAGCTTCAGCTTTCTGGAAAAAAAAAAAAAAGTAATTTTTCCTATAGAAACAAATGTCATGCCCTGATAAGTATGAATACCAGGCCCCTGATATTAGTGGATATTTGATATTTTCTTTGGGTCCCTCTCAGCCCCAAAATAAAGGACCTCTGCTAAAGATCTTAAGGCTGACCTGCAGTTGCCTTCTTAACAGCAGCCCTTTCTGCTTTTAGAGACAGCTGTGTTGTGACTTGTTCTCAGTAAAAGGGAAATGGGATTTGTATAAAATCTCAGACATTTGTATAAAAACTCATTTATGTGCAGGATCCAGCCTTGTAAATGTAAACGGAGGCTAAAACCAAACTTCATATTCCAGAAATATGGTGAAAAAGCAGGCTGTATAAAACAAGTGGAAATCACTCACGCTTGACCATCCAAATGTATTAAAAATAAAAAGAGTGAGACAATAAGTTAAAGCGAAGCAGTGTCAAAAAACAGTATCAAACCCTGTGAACGGCAGTTCAGAGGCTAAATGAAGCAGCGGTGCAAAGGATGTGCAGGCACAAGGAGTGCGCCCGCACATCATGCATTTTAAGGACCCACCAGCTAATATTTCCTACCTTTTTCCAGAAGCCATACGGTAAACAGATAGCACTAACAAAGTCAAATATTAATAACCAAGAACTGCACATCTCCAAATCCCCTTCCCCCAACCAGCAAAACCCATAGAAATTTACACTGACCAAAGCAAATAGAAAATAAAAGTCAAAGCACTTACATGGTTGACATTTAGGGATAGAACCAAGTACCCTTTCCATCCTTTTGAATTTCCTAAGTTATAACATTAACAGAAAATAAATACACATTGAAATAGAGTAACTCATGATCGTGATGTATAGTCACTGAGAAGTTACAGTAATAAGGTTTTAAAACAGAACATCCCAAGAAGAAATTTTAAACCATCTGCAGACGGTTCAGATCAATGTAGCATTTTGTCACACTCTTAAGTGCTCTGGTTTAGCTTTGTCCACCCTGAACAGCTTTCTCAGTATAATTTCATTCCAGCCATACGGTTCTTTCTTTTGAGGAATGGCATATTTTCAACTCTTCCAACACTGTGATTGATTTCTTGTGCAGTGGAAAGAAATGCAGTTTGCAGAAGCATGAAAACAAATCTATGAAAATGTTGATTGAGGGGACATGACTCAGCCCTTCACCTAAACCCCAGATGATGCACTGGTGGTAGTGGTGTAGAAATAAGGGGGGAATCTATGAAGGAGAACTGTGTGTGTGAGGAATCTATTTCATATTTTACAGATGTTTCTGAGCACTGTCCAGTTTCAAAAGTAGATACTTCATAGCAATTCCTAAAAAAAACCCCTCTCAGCATCAAGAAACCATTTCTTCCAGCCCATATAACTGATCAAATGTCACCAAAACAGATCCCTGTATTTCCTCGGCTGTTCGAGAGATGGACCCCACAAGGCCAGCTCACAAAACTCTTGGTGACTACTAACAGCTGTCCCAAATTCTCACACTGTAGTTGTGATAAAGTGAGACTGACTACATTATGCTATTTTTCACCCTCTACCTGAAGCTCCCTGTTCCTTCTAATCGAAACATGAACTGAAAACTGTGTCATGTCTTGCAAACTTATTTTCCACTAAATTGCATATTGAATTTAAATTCTGTGAGACTGAATGAAAATTAGTTCAGAATCCCTGGCCATTAGATTTTGTTAATATGGATGTTGTAGGAAGACCTGGGTGCTTGGTAGACTTGTTGGTTCGCCAGTCGGTCAGGCAACAACTCCTGTTAACTGATACTAATAACTGATAATAGTCCAGGCAGACGAGAAGCCTTCTTCAAAAATCAATGTGCCTAGAGAAGACAGACTTTTTGTCTTAGTGGAAGCATTGTCTTTCCTTCTCCTATTTCCTCCCTGTTTGCTAATTTTCCATTGCCTTGTTCCATGAGACGCTAGTTTGAAAGTTAATGTCAAGTGTTATGTCAAATGCAAGCGTAAAAGCTGTAAGTAATTAGACAACAAAGAGTTAGACATGCTTTTGTGAAAGAGATTTCAATTTTCTTCAGAGGCTATGAATCTGATGAGAACTTTCTGTTTGTTTCCTCCCTGAAGTGAAGGAGAATTTCCTGGCTTTTTAGATTAACTCTGTAATTGAAAATAATCTTTTCTCTTTTCTCCTGTGGTAGGTTAGATGCTGCTAATCTTTAGCTGTATGGTCTCATGCAAAGAGATTCACTTTGCCATTCATTACGAGAAAAGCAGTAACCCAGCAAATAGGCACACACAAAAAAAGGGGGGAGAGAAAACCACAGCTGTGTCTGTGTTGCCACTGCTCCTTGCTGCCACACAAATGCATCACAGATCCAGTCTCAGTAAGGAAGTGGAGCCAGCCAGAAGCAAACATACTTGTACCATGGCTAAGCTAGGGTACAGTTCCCACTGCACCTTTTCTGCTTTGTTCACTATTATCGCTGTTTTCCCTCATTTAGCATTGGTTCATGGTTGGTTCCTTAGTTTGGGTGGGATTGGTTCTACCTGGATAGTTATATTTTCAAACAGGAAAACAAGGCTGTAAAGTAACGAGCACTCTTTCCCATAGGAATGCCGGCTGATGTGGATGTGAGTGTTTTCCAGGCAGAAACTGCTGTCCAGCCAGGACCCAGGGTAAGGTGAGTGACACTGCATAGTAGATGGAGGGCTCACGTGAACTTCAAGTCATGCTGCATCAACTGCAGGGCAACTGGCCCACGGCTGAAGGCCAATTTAAGCCACTAAGACTGGCTGTTGACTGGGCAACCAGGCCAATAAATGTTATTTATGTGTCTGCTTTTAAATAACCAGCACAAAGAGGAAGAGTCAAGTTCAAAATGAATAGTCTAGCCAAGTTTGAAGGAACATCTGCACCTGACTGCTGGTGCATTATTCAGGTATTGCTAATGCTTTATGATGTACCGTATTCCTTGGTATATACAGGCATCAAATACAGTTTTTGCATCCTTTGGCATTCGTGGATCCACTAAAGTAGCAAAGCAGAAAAGAGAAGTCTTGGACTCTACTGAAAACTTGGACTAAACTTGGAAAGTTTTTTTTTTTTTTTTTAATTACTAAACTTCTTTCCGTGTTGCACTTTGCACTTTCAACTTTCTCCTCTCTCTACATATTTATCTGCATTGAGGCAGTGCTTGCAAGTCCAAGTCATTGCAGAAGAATGGCCAGAACTACACAAACCCATACAAAAAATATCACAATGACTTTAAACATCAATATAAAACGTTAAGTACTTGTAAAGATAGGGACACATGAGTGTAGAAAATTAGTAAGACCACAAATTTAACTCATCCTTACCTCTGTTTTTTAAAATAAGGGGAAAAAAAGCTCTGCTATCTCAGAATTTTCAGTATGCACTGAACATGTAGTTATCTCAAGAGAGTCCTGTCCCCCTCTCAGAAACTCCTAAGCTTCCCATATTTTAAATGCTGTTATAAACTAGATTTACAATGTCAGGATCTAAATTTGTATTTCTGTAGCATATGGGACTTGTTTGGCCTAAATTAGGAAATTAAGCCAAATATCACTTTAAATTAACCACAGATATAACTGGGGGTGGGGTGGGGTGGGATGTTGTGCTTGTATTTTTAGTATCAATTATAAATTTCCTTGATTTTATGGATAAGCTTTTTGGTGTAGGAATCAAGTTTTCTCCTGACAGAAGAATGATGGATGCTATCAGTGCTCAACAAATTAAGAATAATTATACTCAAACTAGCTGCTCTATTTTCAGTCAGCTACACATAGGAGATAATAATAGTTTAGGGAAAATGTGTTTAATTTAGGTCTCAGTTTAGAGAAAGAATGTATGAAACTTCATCCAGTGTCCGAACAGATGAATGTATAAAGAGACCGAGTAACTGCCTGTGCAAATGAGACAGAGGAACTATTCTAACATTTTGTATATGGGACTAGATGCTTAGTTATAAAAACTGCAGCAATATTATAAAGCCTACATATCTGTACATCCTTAAAGGACAGGAGAAATTGTTTTCTGTGGTAAGCCGCTGTTGGATCCATTTGTCTGAGTATATTTGGCTAATACATTATAACAGATACTGCTTTGCTTCTCATGACATGATTGAGATCTATAGCTGAACTGATTATGTATTATTTCAAAACCAAATAAATGGAGAGAATCCCTATTTCTGGGTGACAGTGCTCAGGCAGATAAGTAATAATGAGAGGAATGCATGTGCTCCAGAAATCCATTTATTCAGGAAGATCCCAAAGCACTTATTAGATTATTAAGAGAAATCACTTGCACAACCACTTTAACAGTAGCAATGTTACAATACTACCCAGACATCTGCAATGAGAAGAGAAGAATGTCTTATCACAGTGATTGTCCCACTGCAGTCTATAGATCATCAGTAACCTCTACAATCGTTACTGTTAGTAATTGGTCGTAAATATCTTTGTTAGAGCCTTAGACAATGTATAGAAGATGAAGTATGTCAAAACCTGATCCAGAACACTTTGGAGTAAATATCCAGGGACTTTAATAGGCTTTGACTCAGTCTTTTAGCTTCCTTTATTTCAGTGGGACTATTTGATTGCTAGAAGATAACTATATTTTTCAGAGCAATACCGTTTGGATGTGTCATATAAACCATAGCTCAGAAATGTTTTGATTCAAAATAACAGTGGGAAGGAGAAATCATGAGATCTCAACAGCAGACTTGAAGTGAGCTGGAATGTCAAAGCCCTAGCTGCAGCAGAGGATGATGCTCTTGAAACAGTGATAACATGGTAAGAAAGGTCAAAGAAGTCAAGAGCAGTGCCTGTATATCTACAGGAGATCGATGGGGAGGTAGTGTAATTCTTTCTTTAAGGTAAGCAAATATAGAAGGTCTGCTGGTCACACACATTTTCATTTTTACCAAGGCTGCTTGTTACCCACTCTCAGCCAAAGGCTTTCATATACCTTGATGCGCAAAGTAAAAACTGGAATGCCTGGAGTGCCTGTATACTTCAAGCATTAAAGACAGGAGCTGGAAGCATATATGTAAATTAAACCTGTCACAGTCTGTTTGCAATATGTTGCTGTTTTCTAGAGAAAATGGACATAAATATATGACTCAGTGCAACTACCTTCCATTATCTTCCCTCTGAATCCCATTTAACTGCTCTACATTAAACCCTAGTTAGTATTTTTTCTGCTACAGCATCAACTCTAACAAATCTGAAAGGGTTACAGCATTACCTCAGTTGTACCATCCCAGTGTAAGCACCAATGTATGTAAGCAGGCTGTTAAATTAGCAGTGTCCCTCTGATTTCAGAATTTAGCATGCTCCAGGGGCAGTACAATAGTGAAAGAGCAAGACATGAGCAGGGCCCCAGCTCCACTTCCAGCATTTGCACACTTTTAAGAACTTGGTGAATTACTGCTGCTGCTGGCTGCTGTCCTTTGAGGAGCACCACCTAGAGACACATCAAGACTCTGAGCCACCTTTGGAGTACAACAAAAGTTGGAGGGCAGCTTCCTCATCCACCACATCTCAGCTGACCAATCCATCCTTCCTTTATATGGTCCCTGTGTGGGATATTCCTCCAGGAAGACTTCCTAGGTAGTTTCTCAGTCTCTCGATTGCATCATGCAGCCAGCATCACATCAATGTATTTTGATGTCAGTGAGACAAAGTGAGCAGTACTGAAGAAATGAAGTTAACTTTCCATGCAGTATGTGGGAGTATTGGTACCCCGTACAAAGGACCACTGGAGAAGGAGTCATTCCAAGAAGTGTGGCGTGATACATAGATGAATTTGACCAAAAAGTTCCTTGGAAATCAACTTACTATGTTAACATTGCAGCAATTATTTTTGTTTACTCCAAGTAACTGTAGCAGTTAAATGATCATTGCTTAATTAATAGCAAATCAGCATTTCCATTGTCAGTCTTTTCCCTTCCCAAACTTAACAAGAGTTTTGTCAGTCAGTCTACCAGAAAGCAAAGGCATGCAGAGGTTATGATGAAATGAACACACATTTGAACCAGCTTTATCCATCCTTGCTTTTAATGGGGGCCTGAACTCAGCAGAGGCTGTTAGGTGCTTTTGTAATACAGATTAACAATAATACTAAAGTTCCTCCCGTATCTCATTCCTCCCAAAGAGAGAGACTTAGGCTAAGATACTTTAAAGCTCTCCTTAGGCTGTTGTGAGTTCAGTGTGAAAATACATCCGTTGCCATCTCACGTTAACACTTACGGCTCTAGAAGTGGGGGCCTTTTGCTTTTACTATAGCTTGTCAGATTATGGAACTGAGGGAACCATTGATCCCTGAAGGATAAAAATCAGTGGAAGGCTCCTTAAAAGAAAAATACAGTATTTTCAAACAGCGTTAGAGAAAGTCCTCTCTTTGTAGTTTGAGATGTTGAAGGTCAAGGGAAAAAAAAAAAAAAAAAGAGTCCTACATAAAAGTTTAAAAAAAAATTTAAAAAAAAGTTTAGGCAAAGCAGCTATTGCAAGTTAAAGTAGAAATAAAAATGAAACTTTAAAGGTTTTGCTGGTATTTGTCCTTTGTTTTTATAGTGTAAGCTATTTTAAAAAAAAAAAAAAAGAATAAGCCCTCTGCTTTCAAACTGCTGTCTTAAGGTGCTGATAGTAAGTGAAGTATATTATTGTTGTGGAGCAAAAATGTTGAATTTATAAAAGACCAAATGTAAACTTTAGGAAAATAACTGTTGAGGAATTCTGCAGGATTTGGATATGTATTTGAAGAGAATACCATCTTTTTTAATGAGAGCTATATACCATAGCTCTCTAGAAGGAAAGACAGTTTTGGAAACTCTGGCATTAAACTGTACGCATACTTAGTCACAACTGGGATAACGCTTTGCAGTGGGAGTGAGGAAAACTAGAGAACCTGGATGGTGCTGTTAAGCATATAGGCTCATGAATTCCTCCCTTCTCCTGCCTTCTGTTACATCCTAATAAATGACATCAGTGGGGTAGAACTTGGCATTTTTAAATCAGAAGTTTGTAGGAGGTTTTGCTTGGGTGGTAGAGGCTTTCCTCAGTGGGCAGGAGCAGGGAATGATGCCGTGTCTCTAACAGAGAGGACTGCTCCCAGCAGAGCTGACCCTGCTTCCAGGCATGTGGGTCACCAGTAGTCACCTCCAGTAGGCTCTGGTCCCATCCCGGTGGAGGAAGAGAAACAAGTGCTGGGTCAGTCTGGCAGGGCAGCCAGCACAGTTTGTACCCTGGGCATCACACTTGGGGCATCCAGTGCAGAGAAAGAGAAGGGGAAGCAACCCAGTGAAAACTCTAAAACTTAGAAAAATGAGTTAGGACTCAACGGGGGGCAGGTGGGGTGGGGCGAAGAACCGAGGGAGGGTTCACAAAAGCTCCATTACCTTTCCTTCCTGTGACCATGCTTTCAGACACTGAATGTATCTAAAAACAATTAATTTCCTTCTCTATAAAGAAACTTTCACACAAAACCACTTTTGGGTTTTGTTTTTTTTTTTTTTTTTTAGAACATTGTACTCTAAAGAGGCTGCAGTCTTCTTTTAAACAGTAATAATGGGATCTGGGTTTGGTTTGGAATTTTTTTCCCTGGGGAGACCATTCGGGCCTTATTTTTACCTACTACTTTTACTTTGCTGAGCTGGGAGTATGCTGTACTAACAATGAGCTAAAGAAATATGGGGGGTTTTGTTTCTCACATGCCAACCTCTGCCTTTTGGCCATGCCCATAAGATGATCACTTTATGCCTGCCAATTTAAGTGAGTTTTATTTTAATTTTTATACCAGATGAGTTGTTCTTGTGGTCTTCAAAAAGGCTAGGCAGAGAGTTTCCCAGAACCCTAGCATTTCCAAATAGCCTCTTCAAGTGGAATCACTTACTGCAATTTAAATATTGAAGCACTTTTATTTTAAAGTTAATATTGTTTATAGGAAGCAAATGCAAATAAGTGGTAAAAACCTTTTGGTATTAGGTCATTAAAAATCCATTCTTGACTTCCTGCCCACAACTACATCTTTTTTCAGACCTGTCACCCATTTCATTTAAGCACTTAGCTTTCTCCTAATGAATGAATTGGCATTTCATATTACCTTATTATCCTATAAAGCAAAATGCATACTCAATAACATTAACGGTAATTTCTCATAAAGACACATTATCGATCCGGGTGCTACCTGTAAGCATTGAAAATTGCAGCCTGCACACAGAGCTTTTCACATCTGGGCCTGAAGAATTAAAGAAAAATTAAATTTGACAGCAGTAAATTCACAGGCACAATCTAGGCACCAATTTATATGCAAAATGAAATGCTTTATGAAAATTTCCTCTATTTTCTCACGGAGATTTGGGAAAAAGATTTCACTAGATGCTTCTTTCTCTAATATCCCTCTACTTAAATATTATACTGCAGTCACTGCAGACTCCCTTTGATGTATAAATAATCAAGTTAAATTATGTGCAGCAAGGAGACTAGTGCTCTGCCATTCTTATTTTACAAAGTAATATCTACCCTAGAGGGTCAAATTTCCCTGACAAATTCTTAATTACTATGTTGCAACAGAAGCAGAATCTATTTGTGCATAAATCCCGGGCATTCCCATGTGGTAAGTAACTAATATTACCAACCATTTCACTTGGCCTGTTCACTGAACTCCATAATTAGATAATACTTTTGATGATGGTACATTTTGAAGTCTTAATCCATTTAATTTTTTATGAGATTTTTTTTATTTTAATAGGGATATGTTAGTGACCGCTGCCTATTTAAAAATCATTAAAATTCTGTCCACAGCAGTAATAAAGATTAAAGATTACTAATATGGCATTCATAACCTTGCTGGTTTTCTAGAAATCTGGGGCTTAAGGTAAATGTTAAAGGTCATTTAATATGTTAGTCAGTAATTATAATCCTGGGTAATAGGTTCCTTTTCTAATTATCCTGGTATAAAAGTTCCATTGTTTGGGTCTATTCTTCTGATTTTCTTATTTGGGTTTTTGGGGGGATGAGTAATCCTGGAATTAAGTTTCCGAACATTGATGAAAGAAGGTAATGCACGATGATTAACTGGATAAAAGCCATATGTTTGAATGCTGCATAATGTCTTGCCTTGAAGTTACTTACAAAAGATGCAGCATCCCTTTCCAGGAGAAATAAAGCAGGAAAGGTCACTGCAGAGATTAATACCTTTTTTTATTTTAATATCAAACATTGACAAATAAGATAAAGGCTTTGTGAGCAAGCTCAGAAGAAAGTGAGAGTAGTTAAACACTAGATGGGAGAGAATCTTAAAAGAATAATCTACTGGTCATTGCAGAGTCAGGGAAAGGAAATTTCCTCCTGGAGGAGACGATCCAGGAAAACATTCAGGCATGCGGTATGTCTAGTGCAGCATATTCTGCCTACTTTCCTGGGGCTCAGCCTGGATCTGCACCTAACTACTGCCCTATAATACAAGCGGGATTGCTGAGGCTTACAGAAGAAAATGTTCTGTCCCTTCCGCTCATGCCAAAGGGCAAAGGGTCAAAGAGGACAAGTCTCCCTGCCAAACCTGGATTTCTGGCCGGGTGTGTGGATCTGATGCCATGGACCACAACTGAGTGCCATCATGCTCTGACTGAAGGAGAAAAAAAATGTAAAGGAAAAACAGAACAATAGTAAGAAAATGTCTCTGGCAGGTCACCCGCTCTTTATAGTGTTTTTCAGTTTTAACACAATAAAAATACATAATAACATTAAAAAAAACCCCAAAACACCAATGTCACTAACTCTTATTTTAGCAGTAATTATATCTCACTAGCTGGCTTTGGGCAAGGCACTGAGGTCACGTTTCAAAAGCATCTGCAGGTCATGCTTTTTCCATGGGCATGAAGCAGCTTCTTAAACTACAGATTTGTGCTGGAGTTGATGCTCTGTACTTCTGAAAATCAGGTCTAAGCATGGGAGGAGAAAAATTGTTGACAAACCTATGAAAACTCTGGTCTTAACATCTCCATTTTAAAAAGATGACAGTGATATGGCCTGTTGAGATAATATGAAGCTTAAAGGGTCAATTTTTATAATAGAAAGGCAACTGCTAGTATATACCACTAGCTGATGCACCAGTGAAAATCATAGCCCAAATCACCAGCAGTCCATTTTATTCTTGAAGATTTACAAATTCACAGCCACTTGTACTTAGAGTTGTTTCAAAGGAGCTAAAAAGCGGACCGATGAATATAATTTAACTGTGATTGGTGAAATTTCAAGAATACCAAATCAGAATTGTATATAAACCCTTGATTAAGAAATTAATCTCTTGGAAGCATTTCTGTCGTACTGATACCCAAGTAGCAAAATCTGAGGCTTTCTTGCAAAGAAGCAATAGCTGACTTGAGAAAAAGTTTAGCTTCCTCCTTTTATCAGTAAATCCATGTGAGCAGAGGTTCTTTCAGAGCTTTTTTTGAAATACTAGGATGAAGGGAGTACGTTCAAGTTCCAGTTCTTTTTTTTATTTCTCTGTCTTGTGGGGTTTTTTGCCTTTTACCTTGTTGCAGCTTCCCAATGAATCTTTCATACCAAATACTAAGCAACATTCATTTAAAGGAAAATGAAGGCAGCAACAGCTTCATGCTTGCACACTCACACAGAATTTGCCCATTCACTAACAGAATTTTATGCCAGATAAAATTAATGAGCAATTCTTTTGGCTACTTCTGAACTAAAGAACCACCCTGATCCCAAATTAACAAACTGTTAAAATTAGTAATGGTCTAGCTATTATGAACATCCATGGGGGCTTCTGGCTTAGTTTCTACCCAAAGCAACTGTGATCAAATGTTAGCTCTTTAAACTGAATACCTGTTCAAGAAAAGAGCACTGAAAAAGGGAAAAATGTACATTGTGCATCACCAAAAAAACCTTCCAGTAACTTGAATGACATGGATTATGCTTATCCTCTAGACCTGTGTGGTACACCAGCAGCAGTATCAGCAGTGTCCAAGCCCTCTTGGCACCAGTCTGTGCTCTGTAGCACTTGTCAAAAGTTGGAGCAGCTTCAAGACTTCATCTAATCTCTATTTAACTAAGATATTTTACTTTGTCTCAAGTCAGGATTCTTCCTCACTACATCATGGCTCCCAGGCTAGTGACCAAATACTCTTGGACCTGCTTTGCCTGTTCCAGATGTAGAGTGTAGATAGAGGACTCCTGTCAATAAACCACATCTTGCATAGCTGCAGCTGCCTATGGCTCATGCAAAGTACCCCTGTAAAGTGTAGCAAATATATATTTTGCTTATGGGATATTTATTTTTACTTTATTGATCTTTCGTATACTTCTTCAAGGGAGTTTTCCTAAAGTGTTTTCCATTATTGTGCAATGTGAAGATTTTATCTTATTCAGTCATCTGAACATTTAATGAAAACTGTTCCTTTTTTTTTTTCTGCTTGAATTCGAAAATTAAGAAAAAAATTTTGTTATTTATTTTTAGTAAATTGTCCCCTCTTTCTTTAGTTTTCCTTTATAAATATCCCATTCCAGTGAGTCCTTATATTCTCAGTCATCTTAACAGCCTAAATTCTGAAACTACTTGCTGTAGCTGCATTTGGATGGAGGGAAGCAGTGACATCTACCAGATACAAAAAACCCTCCTGCCGGTGTGTGATAGGCTGGTGCAGAATAGCAAGGCTTGCTCCAGAAAAAAATAACCATTTGATCTTGCCTGAAAAATGAAAAATTATGTTCCTCTAGGAAGCACTTAACTGGTCTTCTGCTTTGTGAACCAGCCAGGGCTGTGAGCACCTTTGTCTTTGCAGTTTGGAGGCAATAAATGAAGGAGCACCACAAGGTACTCCTGAGCTCTCGCAAAGAGTGCTGCCTTGGTGGAGACCAGGGACTAGGGACCTGGCTGGTGACACAAAGCTCTCAATAAAACATATAATTCATGGTCTGAAATAAATTTGTGATTCTGGATACATTTAGTCTCTATTAGGGTTTAGATACAACTACATTCAACATGTGATTTATTCATCGCAAATGGAACCGAATAGATGTATCCAAGCCATACCAGAACCCATCCAAGCTTTACCAGAAGCCGTAAGTGGGAATTAGGTGATTTGGAGTTAAGATAGGAAGTTCTCACTTTCAGGAGAACTCTTTATTGCTACTAAAAGAAAGATAGGAAATGGTACACACTTTCAGGAGAACTCTTTATTGCTACTAAAAGAAATTGTTATACATATAGGGCTAAAGCTGATCTGGAACTCAGACTGTCCAGTTCTGTAAAAGATAATAAAAAGTCCTTCTATAGGTATATTAATAGTAAAAGGAGGGTCAAGGGGAATCTCCAGCCCTTATTGGATGCTGATGGCACATTAGTGACAAGGGATGAGGACAAGGCTGAGGTCCTTAATTCCTTCTTTGCCTCAGTCTTTAACAGTAAAGATGGATATTCCCTGAGTACTCATCCTCAGGAACTGTCTGACAGGGAGGGGAAGAATAACAAAGTTCCCATGGTTCAGGAGGAAATGATTAGCGACCTACTTGGCCAGTTAGATACCCACAAGTCAATGGGGCCAGAAGGGATTCACCCAGGGGTACTGAGGGAGCTGTCAGATGTGCTTGCCAAACCCCTTTCCATCATCTATCAGCAATCCTGGCAGACTGGGGAAGTTCCAGTCGACTGGAGGCTGGCAGATGTTACACCCATATACAAGACGGGTCGGAAGGAGGATCCAGGGAACTACAGGCCTGTCAGTCTGACCTCAGCCCCAGGGAAGATCATGGAGAGGGTCATCTTGATAGCTATCATGCAGCACATGCACGATGGCCAGGGGATCAGGCCTAGTCAACATGGGTTTACAAAAGGTAGATCCTGTCAAACTAACCTGATCACCTTCTGTGACAAGGTGACCCGCTTAATGGACAAGGGGAAGGCTGTGGATGTGATCTACCTGGACTTCAGTAAAACCTTTGACACAGTTTCTTACAGCATTCTGACTGAGAAACTGGCTGCCACTGGCCTGGATAGGTGGACCCTAAGCTGGGTTAAAAACTGGCTGGATGGCTGAGCCCAGAGGGTGGTGGTGAATGGAACGAAATCCAGCTGTAGGCCGGTCACGAGTGGCGTCCCCCAGGGCTCAGTCCTGGGTCCAGTCTTGTTCAACGTCTTTATCAATGATCTCGACGAAGGGATTGAATGCTCCCTCACTAAGTTTGCAGATGACACTAAAGTAGGAGGAAGTGTTGATCTGCCTGAGGGTAGGGAGGCTCTTCAGAGGGATCTGAACAGACTGGACCGATGGGCTGAGTCCAATGGGATGAAGTTTAACAAGGCCAAGTGTAGAGTGCTGCACATGGGACATAATAACCCCATGCAGCGCTACAGGCTTGGGGGAGACTGGCTGGAGAGCTGTCAGGCAGAGAAGGACCCGGGGGTGTTGGTTGACTGCAGGCTGAATATGAGTCAGCAGTGTGCCCAGGCAGCCAAGAAGGTCAATGGCATCTTGGCTTGTATCAAAAACAGTGTGGCCAGTAGGTCTAGGGAAGTGACTGTGCCCCTGTACTCCGCATTGGTGAGGCCACACCTCGAGTACTGTGTCCAGTTCTGGGCTCCTCACCATAAGAAGAACATTGAGGTCATCAAGCGAGTCCAGAGAAGGGCAACCAGGCTGGTGAAGGGGCTGGAGGGCAAATCCTGTGAGGAGCGGCTGAGGGAGCTGGGGATGTTTAGCTTAGAGGAGGCTGAGGGGAGACCTTATCACCGCCTACAACTACCTGAAGGGAGGTTGTAGAGAGGTGGGCAATGGTCTCTTCGGCCAGGTGACAGGTGATAGGACAAGGGGAAATGGCACAAAGCTGTGCCAGGGCAGGTTTAGATTAGACATTAGAAAAAAAAGAGTTGTCAGGGCCTGGAACAAGCTGCCCAGGGAGGTGGTTGAGTCACATTCCCTGGATGTGTTCAAAAAAAGGGGTAGATGAGGTACTTAGGGATATGGTTTAGCTTAGGATGGGATTGGTTGGACTTGATGATCTTCAAAGGTCTTTTCCAGCCTTGTGATTCTGTGAAGAACTTTTTCACAGTGAGGGTGATAGAGCACTGGGACAGGCTGCCCAGGGTGTTTATGAAGTCTCCATCTCTGGAGATATTCAAGAACTGTCTGGATGCCTACCTGTGGGATCTGTCCTAAGGAACCTGCTTTGGCAGGGCGGTTGGACCTGATGATCTCTTGAGGTCCCTTCCAACGCCTATGATTCTGTGATATATGTATTTAATAATCTTTTTATTTGATAACTAAGTAAACTCTCTGCTTGCTGTAACTGGATAGTCAAGGGATAGCAGATAAGCGTTATTTTGTCTAAATTAGAAAAGGTATAGTTCTGCACTTCGATTGTTTTCCACCTCTAATGTAATGCAAATATCAGGAATGCAAATACTAGGCATCACCTTTGTATCACTGTCTTTCAGTTCTTTGGTGTTGTTAGACCAACAGAACTTCTTCTCTTGCTATAAATTCATGTGGGTTATGCCTATGGAGATTGCTCAGTTTCTGAATCAGCAGGACAGTTGTGAGCAGAGTTTTGGGGTTTTTTTCCCTTTCACTACATCACAGCAGCTCATGGAATAATAGAATTGTCTTGGTTGGAAGGACCCTTTAGATCACTGAGTCCAACTGTCACCCTAACCTGCCATCCACTACTAAACCATGTCCCTCAGCACCACATCTAACCATGTTTTAAATACCCCCAGGGATGGAGACTCCACCACTTCCCTGGGCAGCTGGCCCCAATGCCTAACAACCCTCCCTGTAAATTTTTCCTAATCTCCAATCTAAACCTCCCCTGGTGTAACTTAACACCATTTCATCTTGTCCTATCACTTGTCACTAGGGAGAAAAGGTCAGCCCCCGCCTCTCTACAACCTCCTTTCTGGTAGTTGTAGAAAGCAATTAGGTCTCCCCTCAGCCTCCTCTTCTCCAGATTAAACAACCCCAGTTCCCTCAGCTGCTCCTCCATAACATTTATTCTCCAGCTCCTCACCGGCCTCATCACCTTTGTCTGGACATGGTCCAACATCTCCATGTTTTTTCTGTAGTGAGGGGCCCAAAACTGAGTGCAGTACTCAAGATGGGGTCTTATCAGTGCTGAGAACAGGGTGACAGTGACTTCCTGAGTCCTAATCACCACACTATACTTAATACAGGTCAGGATGCCATTGGCCTTCTTGGCCGCCTGGGCACACTGCTGGCTCATGTTCAGCCGGCTGTCAATCAACACCCCCAGGTTCTTCTCTGCCAGGCAGCTTTCCAGACACTCTTCCCCAGTGCAAGACCCAGCACTTAGCGTTGTTGAACCTCATGCTATTGGCCTTGGCCCATCAATTCAGCCTGTCCAGATCCTTCTGTAGGGCCTTCATACCCTCATGCAGATCAATACTCTTGCCTAACTTAGTATCATCTGCAAACTTACTGAGGGTGCACTTGGTCCCCTCGTCCAGCTCATTAATAAAGATATTAAAGACAACTGGCCCCAGCACAGAGCCCAGAGAAGCACCACTGATGACTGGCTGCCAGCTGGATTTAATGCCGTTCACCACCACTCTCCAGGCCCGGCCATCCAGCCAGTTTTTTACTCAGCAAAGAGTATACTATAAAGTTATACTATATCCTTATAAAATACTATATAGTTATAAAATACTATGAGAAGTTGGCAAAGGAAAGATTATTCTGATGAAATGATAGAAGATGACAGAAGAGAAAACCCCCTCTGCTTAGCGTCTGGGATTCTCACCTGAGAAGAGCGAAGACACAAACTCCAGCTAGTTTTTGTTCATCTAGTTGCACACACATTTCACAATAGGAAGCAATGTCCAATGGCCCTGCCATATAACCTAATGCAGTGCTTTCTCGTTTGCTGAAGAAGTTATGTTTTAGAGGTCTGGAAGGAATTCCAGCTCTGTACCGCTGCTACAGCAGTAGTCCTTGCGTTGTTGGCTCTATGGTGGTAGCAGTGTGGCTGTGGACAGAGTCTATTGCTAAGCTTGACTGGAGCTTAGGTCAGGACAGACCATAATGGCACTACAGGTCTTGTCTTTCCTCTACTAAATCCACAATTCCCGTTTATCCTTCTGAGGATAGAAGTCAGAGGTGAAAGGACTGAAACCCTTGCTTTTAGAGATGCCTTTGCTGCCCTGCCTGGGCATATGATTTGGTCATTTCCTCATTTATCCTGTCTGTAATATGAAAATGTTGACACACTTGTTGCACTGGTGTGTCATAAAGATTATTACAATGGTTATAAACCCATTCTGGAACTGTAGTGATAAATGCTATTTGTATGCAAGGACCTGAAAAGGAAGGTGTTTTGTTTGTGTGTATCTGGAGCATATCAGTAAACGCAGTTTAAAGAGCAAACATTTGATAGCATATTGTGGTGCATGAAAAAACCACAGGCGCCTAGGTGTATGCAGATGCAAAAGAATTAACGAACATTTTAAATTACAGGGGAACCTTTTCTGTTCAGAAATAGTTCCCACAGATATAATTTTTTATATATGCATACAGAGGTGTACATATTGCCACGTTCTCTTTCAGCTAACCTTTGTGTGAGAGAAACTTCTGCTGATGTCAAACGACCAGGAGGACATTAGCAGCAGATATTGGTGCCTGTCGGGTGCTGTTGGGTATGTCTCCCCACCACCAGGCTGGCTTCCCTCACTACTGCCACTGACCTTGCAAACAGCTCCGACAAAGGTCGGAATGGATTCATTGATCAGCCAGGCCAAGCATATGACAGTCTGTGCCTTAATTGAATCCCAAAAGGGGGCAGACTGGGTTTTTATTACAGAGGCCAGACGATAGCACTCATTAAAAGCTCCACAGACTGTGTGGTTTACTAATTAGTTTATTATACAGACACCTTGACGATGGGCAAAGTTGTCATTTTGCCCTTTATCGCACAGGGGATGTTGTTAAAAGTTTAATCAGCTAACACTGACCAACATAGCTTGGCAGGCTGTGGACAGTCATTACCGAGGTCACCCCTGCTGTAGCAATTCTGACAGGGTCACAGCATGAATCTCCAATAAAAAGCACGTTACATAAGGTAAGAGTGCACCTGAAAGGAAACCAGGAAAAGAGATGTGCTCAGTAGGGAGTAGGAAACAGATGGACTGTTAGGACAAGTGAAGCCTGTTATGGTTTCTCTTAGCTTACATTGTTTAACATATGCTTTTTGGAAATATGGGGAGCTCTGAGCTATCGCTGTGATATGTTCATTAGAACGCGAGTTAGCCTGAACCAAGTGGTGAGTGAACAGGCATTAAGTATCACTGGTTTGGAGAAAGCAGGGATGATTTCACTAGTTAAGCAATGCCTAACGCCCAGGTAACGGGCTGGTCCAGAGGAATAGGAGAACTTGCACTGGGAAAACCGAAGGGTGAGATGATAGAGGTCCCCCTAATGTTGCTTTCTTTCCAACATCCTTTGGGTAATTCTGTAATGCACCTTGGTATCCTTATTACCTTCAGGTGTGGGGCATGTGTTGCACCTTAGAGAAACTTCTCATAAGTTCAATTTACTTAGTTCTGTGTCAGTGACATCTGGAAGACCCAGCAGAGTTCAGGGCCTGTTAGTACTGAGTCTTACACAAACAAATGCCCTGTGTCAGCTCCATAAGAGAAGACATAGAGCATAACTAGCTATGTTAGATTCAGGCTGATAGAAAAAACTGAGGGAAAATGACAGGTGTACTTGATCTTCTTTCCAGAGTCCCATTGACTAAACCCCAGCACAACTTGATTTTTTTTCTTAGGAAACTAGCTAAAAATAAAAATGGCTTGATCTGTCAGTCACACCTATGAGTCACAGAATCACAAGTTCGGAAAAGACCTTTAAGATCATCAAGTCCAACCATTCCTGTCCTATGCTAAACCGTATCCCTAAGTACCTCACCTATCGATTTTTTAAGCACATCCAGGGTAGGTGACTCAACTGTCTCCCTGGGCAGCCTGTTCCAGGCCCTGGCAACTCTTTCAGTCAACTTCATTGAAATCTGAGGCTGGATTCACTTCCTTCGAGGCTTCTGGAAGTTGATATTTTCTATAAATGGTACAAGAGCACCATTTTTTATTATTTTCTTGAGGGAAAGTCAGGGAGAAAAGCAGTCATCTCTGATGTATGGTCACAGCTGGCTGTTGGTCAGCACACCTAATGTACCACATCAGCCATTGCATGTGCTGACTCTTATTGAGTCACAAATAAACTTAGGCAGGAAACACAAAGTGGATGAAGAATCTGTGATAGATCACATGAAACCAGAGGGTATTTAAGGGCAAGTTAGGGGAACTGGGCAGGTGGCTTGTCATGGGGAAATGAGTTTAGAACAGGATCTTAAGAGAGGGATAAAAAGAAAACGAGTTTGTTGAGGTTGGTGTCTATAGAGGATATGGAATGAAATTCCAGAAAAAAAAGAGACTTTACTAATTGCTGTGCATGGAACAAACAATTTCTTTGTGTATAGAGCAGTTGACATGAAAAGAAAGTCACATTCCAGTCCTTGACAGGATCATTACAGAAACAAAGTAGAGATGACCCTACAAGGAGTCTCCTGAGCCTGAGTTTCAGTTTACAGGGACAGGAGAATACCATGATGTCTTCTAGAACCTGGCAGTGACTGGGCCTGAATGCACTCATTGCTCAAACTAGCCGTGAACAAAGATATCCATGATACTGAGCCCAAGCTACAGCTTGTGATGAAAAAAATGCTTGTCAACCTGGAAGCATTTAATAAGTGTGGTGCCTTTGTTATCCTGATAGAGTATTAGGGTATTTAGTCTTGGCTGCAAGTCACCTAGGACAGAATAAGCTGAACATGACTGGGTTGTCACAAAGCACCGTCTGTATTCTTTATCTGAGATCTGAGCTAGGGTCTCTCGTTTCAAGTGCCATTCACAACCAGCAGCTGTAATTCAAGAGTATCAGTTCAAAGAATAGAATAAAATATTAGATATACAGGATGTGTTATCTTCTGGGAGCTGGAACAGTATATAAGAAATACTGCATTTGTTTCACTTCTAATTTTGGCGTTTCTATTTGTACCTAGACACCATCTGAAATTCTGGCTTTGGTGAATCAAAAGGGGGATTTGGTTGCTCACTCTAACAGAGAATTTCATGTGGAATATCACTGCATATATTTGAGACTTGCTTCCTCCAGCCATCTGGCATTTACAATTGCATCACATACCAAATTAAGGCAGAAAGGTAAGAGACCAATTTTCTTCTTTCACTTTGGCTTTTTTCTGTTCCAAATGTCCAATGCATCCACTTTTATATTCCATCATCATGGAAGGTATGAATGGCAGAGTCCATGTCAATCATGTTAAATACAGCATAACTAAAAGACTGTTACAGTCTTATTTAAACACAAAATGCAACCTTGAAACAAACAGACTGGTATTTGTGTCTAGCTAAGGCATAAACTATGGTCCTAACTCTCCTAGGCCCAGGGTGAGAATTTTGTCAGTCCACTCTGTAGCTTTTTACAGCTTAGAAACCTTGGTTCCTTTGCCAAGAAAACAACTGCTAATGTAGGGGAACTCATATGCATGAAAATCTCATGCTGTTCTGGAGCTGAGAAGTAGAGATGGGCCCAGAAGGCTGGTGTCACCGTCCTATACCCAAATAAATGGATATGGGGATACAGGAAGGTAAATACAACCTGTTGTGCTGCAATGTGTACTATTCATTTTCATTTGAACATTAGCATAAGGTGCAGTGGCAGCAAATTTATATCTGTCATCATATGGAGTAAAGATCAATGAGTGTGTACTTACAATATGTCCTGAGTGCAGTGTGCTGTTGGGTGTCCAATAAAGGGAACATGAGAGGTAGCCAACTCCATGACAAAACACAGAAGATGCACCTCTATTCATGGCAGCATTATCGGAACGCTTAGGACAAAAATAGAAAAAGAATGCTGGACAGACCCTCAACTTGCATTCATCAGCGTAACTCCCTTACCTGTAATTTTTCCGAGCTGAGTTTGCCCCATGTCTCTATGCAAAATGTGGATCCGTTCACATTATTCACACAGGAATCTGGGCAGAGTATATTGCAACACCGGGACAAGCAATGGGTCATGTAAAATGGAGGTACCACTGCTAGTTAACATGTCTTGCTAGTCACCCCAGGAGTCTTCTCACAGTGACAGATTGCTCTGTTACAACCACACAGGCAAACGCTCCATCATTAACTCACTTTAAAAAAAGCTGCCTTAACTGTGAAACTAAAAGACTCCAACTTTTTCTTTTGCTGTAGCTCCCTCAGGCAATGAAAGAATTTGCGATGTGTGTCAATGAGACATTTGAAATCTCACACATTTAAATCATCCCGACTTCAACAGCATTTTAAATACACTGAAACTCGCAGCATTTCTAAATTCAAACACTTACCAGTTTCCTTCCCACAAGCTTGCTCCTATGAGCCTCAAAGGCAGTAGAAAATGTTATTATGCGAACAAAGCATCTCTCTGTAACTGAATTAAATATAAATCCATTAAAAAGAGAGAGATAATATAATAATTAATACTTTGTACTACTCTATTACCTTTCTATTGCAGACTAAAGGTATTAATTCAGCCTTAGCCCATTTCTCTTCCTGTTTTATAAACAGAAAAATCCAGGCACAAAGCAGCAAAGTGATCTAACCGAAGGCACAAGGCAAATCAGTATCAGGGCACACATAAAACCCGGGAAATCTGGTTCTCAGTCCTGTAGCCACTGTTATGGCACCAACCTTACCACAAAGCAAAGATAAATAGAAAAGAGGTGCCACCAAGAGCGCTATCTGAAAGTGGAAATATAGATGACTGCAAGGACAACCAATGAATGCTCAGTCCCCACATCTCAGCCTTGGAAAGATGTATGGCTCAGTGGAAAGAATGAAATCCCTAAGTATTATGGCCATTATTTCAAGCAAGCTAACGTGTGCATTCGGTGGTGGGCAAATCATGATAATTTCGCTGCACCCTGTGTGGCATTTCTCAGTGTACACGAAGAAAATCTCATAATCCTATCCTCCAGTCTTTCACCATGCAAGTCAGTGAGGAGTTCCCATTAAGTTCGTCAGTGTGAGACTGCAATTAAGCAGCAATTAAGAGTCACACAATGCAGCCCACTGGAGGGATGAGCTGTGTTCTGGCTAACACGATCGGCAAACAAACTCTTTTGAAGTGCTTAGACATAGTGTGTTAGGAAAAGTACCCAGCACGAGGAATTACTGTTCTGCCCTCATGCAGACATAAATCCAGGCTTCACTCAGCCCTGGAGATGGATGGACCTGTTTATCCTCCGGAGGGATTTTACATGGCACCAGCAGGCTGCCCACAATGCAAAATCAGGCCTTTAATGATTGCTTGTGAGAACTCAGAACGACAAAGCATTTCATTAATCGTCCATTCCTAATCAGTCTCTTAATAGATCTATAAATGAATAAATACCCTAAGGAAATTGCTGCTTTAAAAAAGGAAGAAATTGGGTACCACTTTGAATATTGGCAGACACAAGAGTTGCCTTTTAACTCCGGAGTCATTCAACTTTTGTTGGAGTGTTACATAAAAGCTTTTAATTTACCGAGTACCTTTTTGTGAGTCGAGGGGATCATTTGTGACTAATGAAGAGCAAAGAACATTTTAATAATAGTGACAACTGGCTTTGATATTAATATTGTCTCCAAAAAAGTCCCTTTTGAAGTCTCTGAGATTAGGAAAACCCTTTATATTTTATCCAACCGTGTTAATAAAATTGCCTTGCCTACATAATGCTCTCTCCAAAGCAAAAGTAATTTTCCCCCATTTAGTTCCCTGTGCTATCCTTTGGATATTTTTATATAAATTTTTTCTCACTTGTCATTTTTCTGTGCATCAACATTTCTAATTTTTTTATTAGTTTTCAGAAATCATATTTAAATGAATACCCAAGTGTAATGCTCTATTTCTTACAAGAACTTGAACATATTTCATATCTTTAAAAATGAAAGCTTTTTTGCATGTCATAGATATTTCTTGAGACTTTTTTAGGGGTGAAGTAGGATGGTGTTTATGATCCTTCAATGCTTCTTAACACTTACAGAGTTGAAAAAAACAGATCACCCAATAGCAATACTATTAGGTGAAGATCCCTTCACATGGTTACATAGGCAAGGAGGTTTGCCCAATATCCAGAAATACAAAAATTAAAAATATTCCTGAAAATGGCATTATCAATTTAAACAAGACAGTCTCCCTAGAAAGGCTCTACTATTCCAGTAAGATCTGCTCTAGGGATCAGAACAAAAGCCTAAATTAATATGGGACCTTTATTGTCCTAAGGCGACAGCATA
Source organism: Porphyrio hochstetteri (assembly GCA_020800305.1). Classification (NCBI taxonomy): domain Eukaryota; kingdom Metazoa; phylum Chordata; class Aves; order Gruiformes; family Rallidae; genus Porphyrio; species Porphyrio hochstetteri. The sequence goes on along the minus strand of CM036905.1, from coordinate 81,454,048 downwards.
TCGTCCCTGTGTGCTAAGAGACATGCTATTTCCACACTCAGTAGTAGCCTTTATGATTCCTGACCACTTCTCATTTATTGTTTCCAAGATTAATTGCAATCCCAATGTCAGTTACGGTTTCTTTAAATGCAAAGAATCGCACTGTACAATCTTCCTGATTTTTGCCTACCTAAATTCTTCCTTCATTTCCAACAGGAACTTGTTTTCTCATCTTTTCCATGACAAACTGTAGTACAGTACCCCATGTCTTTCAGTACAAGCCATACCCTCCCCAGTGTCACCCACATTTGGGTGGTGTATGTGACATGGGCAGGTGCCTTTCCCTGTAGGAGTGCTGAATTGAGGTGGCCTTCAGGAAGGTATCAGTTTGGTAGAAATTATGACAGAAGAGAAAGAAAACATAAAGCTGATTCTGTTCTAGGTTTGCTGTTCTATGAAAAAAGCCATATAGATGTTACTTACGTATGACAGACCCTGACATGCTGTCATGTATTCAGGTGAACATGGAGGCAGCCACCTCTTGAGTAAGTTACTTTGGGTTTGTTTGTGAGTACTGCATCCCTAAAAACTTTATTACATCTCACAGACTTGTTAAAGTCATAATGGAACAAGATCTATTTGTAAACTGAGAGACCCCTCAATATTTAGTTCTGCTGAAGGGGGTTGGATATAAATGACTGATGAGAAAAAAAGCGTCTCTAAAAAGTCGTGAAAACAATGTAAAAGGGCCAGTTCCTCTTGGGTCTAAATTCTGTCCTCACTTAGTCTTTCATTTTTGAAATTAAACACTACTCAATTTTCCCACAGTTTTCAGAGAGGGTTACAAGTTAAAGCAATACACTTGCTTAAGAATCTTGTTGAATCAGGACCGCATATGATGTATTGCAACTCATGAATCATTTGAAGCATAAGCCAGAAAAATTTCTTTATCTTCAGTTTCTTCCCTGCTGTCCATGATGTATTTTCTTCAGCTCTTCCTTAATTAGGGAAGTTAAGACCAGTAATTCATCTCGTTGTTTCCACCAAGCAGCCTCGGCAGCAGTAGGGCCATTAGCACAGACCGAGCTCCAGAAGCTTTGCCATGTGCTCTAACCCTAGTGAGCAGGTTCCCCACCAGTCCCAAAAGACAATGCTGGCGCTCTTGGTAACTTTTCTGAAGAACAGACAACAGAGATAGCGGTCTACTCAGCACACAAACAAAACAAGTATATAATCTTACACTAATTTCATGGGGAAGCCCCCCATAGGACATGTTTTGGGTAGTTCCAACTAATTCCAAGTGCAGTTTCCTGTTCAGATTTTAACTGGTTTGGGTTACACGAGGGACTGCAAGCTTTGTACCACCTTTAGCCAGAAACCCTTGGCGCGTGACAAATACGTGTAACTTGACACAGAGAGAAGTTTGCTACAGGGTAACTAAACGTAGGCCTACAGCTAATATTTATGGACAAGTTTCTAACAAAGGGATGATAGGTCTAAGGCTGCTGACTCAGCCTTCCCTATCTATATAGGGATGCTGTCGCTAGAGTAAAGATAACCGAGAAGGTTATGAGGGGCCACAGAGGCCCCTGTGATCTGCAGGAGCCAGAGCGCCCGCAGAGACTCATTCGCTTCCACTGCACCTCAAAGTGGGAGGAAAAAAGGACCTTGGCGAGTGTTCGTTCAGATGAAGGAACCTTTTATGGGAGTTTCAATAATGCTTCGTTTTGAATGACTATGTGGTAACTAGAACTGGATGACTGTATAATAAGGCTCACTGGCTCTCTGATAGAAACTTTCATAAAGGAAAAAGTTGCTGATGAAAGTGAATGGGATTTTGTGTGTGTGTTTCTTGTGCGGCTTGAGGTTTCATCTGGATTTCAGTGCCTGTAAAATGAGGGACAACAGGGGAGCAGGCCACAAACCTTAACTCCCTGTGCTCTCTTCCTGAAAGGGAGGGAAGATCATCAAAGGGAATGAGAGTGACAGACTCTCTAACTGAAAGGCATTGTATATTCTTGCTTTAGGTCAGAGCCATGGTTTGCATCACAGAGCAAAGTCTGTCTAATTTAACATTTATGAACTCCATGTTTCCAGGGTGCTGTCTTAAGTGGGCTTGGAAACTTAGGGTGATAGTGCAGAGTTACAATCATGTGTTTTTATTTGCTTTTTGCTTTTGGCAAATTTTAAACTTTCCATTTATGCCCAGGTATTGGATGACTCCTTTACTGCAGATCCTTTCCCTCTGTTCCTTAACCTCTCTTCTTCTCTGCTCATCAGGGTGAAAATGTAAGAGCCCTACCGTGTCACCTGGTTTATACCAACGCTTTTAAATTTATGCTCCTTCATTCAAAAAATATACTGTAACATTACAATATGCATATGAATGTAGAGAAACCATCAGTGAAGCTTGTATAAGTTTTTCCCACCAAATACAAAGGAGAACCTTGCCTAACTGATGTTTCTGCATTCATGTTAAATTCACTTTTGCATAGGGCTCAATAGATGAGAAAGTGAAAAGAAATGCATGTAAAAATTTATTATAATAGGTGGGGACAACATGGCACAGAACTGTGATTACTATATTTGCAGCTCTAAGAAGAAGTGCAATCTAGTCTTTTTCCTAGATTTTAATAAGTTTACAGATGTAGAAAGGTGTTTTTCAAATAGCTTTCTAGCCATTTCATCTTTTCGCTAATTTGATTTTTCAAGTGCTCAGTATGCAATTTGTTATATATGTGTGCCCACACTGTAATCATGCCATCTCAGTCGTATACATATGTGTGCCCACACCGTAATCATGCTATCTCAGCTGTGAGAGCAAATGGGCTCACTTGAGTAAGTGCTCAGATCGCAATCGTGAACTAGTGGTGTACTGTGAACATACTAAAATGGTGCTCCAGTACCAGGCTTCAACAATAAGGTGTCTTCTTTGGAATGCAAAGTATCTTTTTTGTTTTATACACCAAAAAACCCCAGGAAGATCAAATGCACAAAGCTTTTTTTAATCAGCTGATGGGATGATTTTAAGGATATGACTGATGTTAATAGGAAAAAACATAAAGTAAACCATGTGCCTTCGGTTGCTTGGGATATGTTTTGGATAGATTCTTTTAGTTTTGATTCTGCCCAGTAGAATCTCCTGTTAGACTCCTCATTAGCTACTGGACTGGCTAAAAGATGAGGTTGAAATTGCCTGGGTTTTTTTGCTCTATTCTTCACTAAAAACATAAAATAAAAAATCATCTGTGCAGTACAAAGAAATAAAAGAGTCACTTAAGCAAAGAATAAATTAAAGATCACTTTGACAATTGTGAACTTTTCCTATTATTTCTGGGTGAGCTGAAATAGTCTAGAACAGGTAAATAGGGAAATGAGTGAGTGATTGGAAACCTAGAATACAGGAAATGGGCAAACGCCGTATCTGATTTTTAAACAGGGGAGAATTGCAGATAAAGGAATTCTAGGCCACATAGATAAGGAGCAATACTCAACCCACCTGTAAGCAAAGGATGTAAAAGTGATAAGTAACAACTGACAGATACATCAGACTGAGAATCTGTCAAACCAATCACATTTCCTTCAATGGCAGGGTAACGGGATTCGCGGAATGAAGTAGTTGTGAGTCACCATCAGATTCTGACATGATTTGAAAGATGTTACCATAAATAAACCAAGAAAATGCAGAATAGGTAAGTACAGTAAGCACATCAGGTTCAAAAACTGAATTAAAGAAAAAGAAAAAAAAAAGTTATAAATGGGTTTCTGTTAAACTGGAGCAATGCAGAAAAGGAGCAGAGGAGTCATACTCTGCCCTGGCCTGGGTTTGGTATTATTCCGTGTTTTCAGTAAGGAAGGGTGGAATTGAGCATATGTAATAATTTTTGTGGATGGTACCCAACTGGGAGGAGTGACAAGCGTTTTGGAGGATGAGGTTAAAATTCTAGTCTCAGAAAATTACAATTGTAGTCTGGAAAGATCAGAGACAGTTTAATAAGGCCCAGTCCAAGTTGATACACTTATTTTGATTCTTTCTGATCAAACTCATGAGTTCTGCACAAATAGAAGATGAGAGGGGCTGCCTACACATCAGCTCTGTCAGAAACAGTTTTGGGGTTATAAAGGCTAATAATCTGTACATTAATCAATAATTTTAACCACTGGTACTAGGATGTATAAAATGAAGTACCACATCTATAATCACAGCAAGTAATCTTTTCAATCTGCCGGTAAAACCCTGAACTCTCATCTCCTGTCCAGGTTACTACATTTTAAGAGAGATGTGAAGAAAGCAGAGGTAGTCCAGAGGAAAGTGACAAAAAAATGATCAAAGACGTATAGCAAAATGTCTTAACAAGCAATATTTGAGGGGACTAGGCTTGTTTAGTCTGAAGATCAGAAAACTGAAGGGAGATGTAATAGCAGTTTTCAAATTAGTTGATTCCTGTGAAATGCATGGCAACAAGTAAACTTCAACATACAGTAAAGGTAAAAGGGGGAGGATGGTGAGGTATGTTACGTGGGGATATCAGGGTCCCTTTCTGTCTATGATTTTCCATCTCCTTTCAGAAGAAGGAAATAATTTCTTTTCCCCTTCCTACCTCTGTCCTTTCTAAATGAAAATTATTCAGTAGATTTAAGTCCTGGAGACTAAACCAGTATTTAGGCAAATGTTCAATGTAAAGCTTTCCAAAAATCATGGTCTAGCCTCCACTCATTAGAGATTTAAGTATATGAGCAAATTTAAGCCATTCAAGCACATTAACTATTCAAGTGATCGAAGTTGGGAGCTGTTCATTACATATATCTGAACTTAGTGTGAGTTTAGACCAATATATTTGTATTTTTTCCAACTTCCTCTACAGTTAGGAATTTATACATATTTAAATAGAAAATTTATGCAGATGAACCAAGGTCTCAAATTTCTGAACATTCACATTGCAGAACTTCATCTCTTCTCCTCTTTCCCTCACTGTCAGGGGGTATGTGTGTCTAGAATTTGTGTTCTGACCTTATAGTTTGAAAGGTATTGAGTGCTTTAGCCTCCAGTATTGAAATCATTGGATGTCTGTTGCTGACTCAGGTGGAAACAAGGTTAGGACTGTAAATAGTAACATTATTGAAAATCACTTTTTTAACTGCAATTTCCAGACTAACACTGAGGCTCATTTTGTCAAACCTCTCCCCTAAAATCACGTGTGAGGGCTGTACACCCACACAACTATTAACACGCTACTGGAGAAGCAGTCAGCTTTGCCCACATTATTGGGGGATGATTCTGAACATGTAGCTATAACGAAAAGCAATTTCTCCATTACTCTGCAGTCCTGTGACTGCAGCCCAGAGCTACCCTGACACCGCACACCGTCGGGGACCCACAGTTGCAACTACCTACATCTTCTGTGGAAACCCACACACATATGTCATTGCTCTTAGTTAATTCCCCCTTTACAGGGAAGGGTGGATGGATGTAAAAGGATCACAACATCCCAAGCGTTAAGAAATGCTTGGAATATCTGTTCCTGTAGAGCCACAGGCAAGCTGATTGGACAAAGGGTGGCATCTGCTGATAGACCATGCGAAACTAAGCTTTGCAAGTTGGATGCATGATGTAATAGTAAGGTGCATAAATCTGTTTGTGAATCAAGACCATAGAAAACAGGGAAGAAAATTCTATGAAGCCACTATTAAAATTAACACTTCCTAAAGGAAATTTTTTTAAATCTGCAAATTTGTAAATTTTAATGATAAATTACAGCATATCCTGAATTACAACAGTAAGACAGAATTTCAATCTCTACCTTGAAGTAAGAGATAATCTATTACAAAATTCTGTTAAAAAAGTTGTAATGTTGCATACTTACTTATTTGTTATGATTTTACTTTTTATTTTAACATTTTTTATCTTATTAAAAATATTTTAGTTCATTTATCTAACTGACGACTTTTTTTTTTAAGCAAAAACACACCGTGATGCTGTCAAACCTATATAGCAGGAAAAAAAAATATGTCTATGGCATAAAACTAAAGTATGTATTTATTAAGTAGTAGAAATTGTTGCTCTGCCAGTTAGGCCATTGTTGTTTTACCCCAGCCAGCAGCTAAGCTCCAAGCAGCCACTCATTCACTTACTCCATGCCATGTGATAGTGGGAATCAGAATAGTGAATGTGAGAAGACTTGTGGGTTGAGATTAAAAGAGTTTAATAGGACACACAAAAAAGGAAGATAACAATAATAATGATAATAATGATGATGATGCAACAAATACACAAAAGAAGTGATGAACAACACAATTTCTCATCATCTAAAAGTCAATGCTGCATGAGACCCCCAGCTACTTTGCAAGGTCCTCAGCTGCCCCACCTCTCAGCCCACACACACAAGCAAAGCAAGGCAAGGAATTCATTCCCCCTCTTCCCGTGGACAGTCAGGTGTTCAGCCACCTCCAAGAAAGCAGGGCTCCATCACACGTGACTGTTACTTGAGAAGACAAACACCATCACCCCCCTCAGCGACCACACCTCCCAGAGCAACCCCAGTTATAAATGGAACATGACAACATATGGTATGGCATATCCCTTTGGCCAGTTTGGGTCCACAGTTCTGGCTGTGTCCCCTCACAGCTTCTTGTGTGTACCCACCTTCTTGTTGTCAGGGCAGTAGGAGAAGCTTAATAGTCCTCGACTGCTTGGCAACAACTACAAACATCAGTGTGCTATCAACATTATTCTCCTCCTAAATCCAAATCACAGCACTACACCAGCTACCAGAAAGAAAATTAACTCTATCCCTGCCCAAACCAGGACGAAATATAATGATCTTTGTGTCTCAGAGCAAATGTAACAATGAACAATGAAGGTCAGATCCTCATCTGATAGGGATCTGCTTTGTTTCTGTTGTTTCAGAAGAATAACTGGAATTTACACCTTCTGAAGTCAGTGGCATATTGTCAGTTACCCCTGTGGGAAACTACTTTTAAGAGGCTCTTGTCTGTGCTACCTAATGTAATATTATGTAAAGACTTGTGTTACGTACATACGAGCACTTGAAATATGCCCACCATACAGGAAAAACCTCCAGGGGACTCCACAGCTGTCATTGTACATTGTGCAATGAAAGCTTCAGGTACAAACCTGGCTCTTGGGTTCCACCTGCCTGCAGTTGCCCAGCCCAAACTACTGCCTTGGGTTTCTTTTAATCAGCTTTGGGTGCAGCTGATTCTATAGGAAACATTTTGGTAAAGTGGAGAGTCAAAGGTTGAGATGGGCACCTCAGTATCTGTACAATTTTGTCTGTGATGTCTGATGATGTCTGTGATCTACAATGAGTTTACCAGTTCTTCCTCTGCTCACTACAGTTTGTCTCTCACAGTCATGCACTTCACAAGCTGAATTTACGTGTTGTTTTACACACATAAACAGATAAAATAGAATAATCATAATAAAGGAATTTGAAGGAATTATTTGCAAGCAGACAGAGAGATCTGCCCTAGTTTTATTTTGGTCTATTTTGTATGAGTCTGAATTTTTCTCACTGAAGCAGGTGATTCAGGTGGGAAAGAACACTAGTTTTATTTTTGTTTTAATTCTTTCACTTAAAGAAAACCCCCAAAATCTGTAGACTGGATCTTTTTCTCCTTTATCTGATCCAGTAAAATAGCTAAAGTCTGGTACTGAATGTTGGTAAATTCAAAAGCTGTTATGAATAACTAGTAGTACCATTGCAGTGGATTTCCCAAGGTAATCCATAATAGAAACAAACATGCTCTGGCAGTACAATATTAAGACATACAGCATTTCAGCACTTTCTGTGCTTCCAACAATTAAATTACAGTCTACCCTGTGCTGGGCTATAGGAGGAGGAGCAGAATTCTGTTCCCATACGACTCTGTAGAGTATTAAACCTAGTTATTTTATTAACTAAAGGCTCTCTTGGGAAAGCCAACTAAAATTATCATATCCTCTCACACACATAATGTAATTAAGGCCCCTATACAAAAAGGTACTTAAGCACATGCTTTACTTTAAGCACAAAGGTAGACCTCTTGATTCAATCAGGATTACTGCTGGGTTTAAAATTAAGTGCATGCGTAAGTGCTTTGTATTGAGGTTCCTATCATCAGAATAGCTAGAGAGCTAACAGGAGATAAGTTTTGTCTTGTTATCCAGAATTAAAATGGATGAGGTACAGTGCCTTTTCCCCTCAAGTTACTCTTGATGCCTACTTAGAACTTCCTGTGCAGTGAAACCTGCAGGATCTTGGTCTCATCCAAAAAAAAATCCCAGATATTTGGGGCCTTTGGTTGTGATTTCATTGATTGTAAAGGCATTTAAAGAATATTATATATATAATATATGTATTACAGATTATCACTGATTTTCTTAAATGGCTGTCCTAAATGAACAGCAGCCAGAAAGCCTGAGAATAATTGCTCTGGGACTCAGCTTCTCAGTACATATATTTCTTTGCACGAGCACAAGGTAAGCCTCAGTCATCTAATGTTGACAGAATTTTACATCACTGACCTGTGAGACTGGAAGTTGGACTATCCCCTGATATACTTCTTTGTCTATGGGCAATGGTGTATTGGGAGATATTGCTCCAAACGAGAACCTCATTCACACCCTAGAAATAAGACAGAAAACCACAAATCAGGACTCAAGAAGGTAACAGGAGTTCAGTAGCTGCTCTAAGTTACCTGCTTGGGTTTTGAATTTTTCTAATGCAAAGATGAAATGACCTATAATACAATGCTGGCATCCTCAGTCATGCTTTTATACTCATGTGGCAGTATATCACACACACAGACCAAAATGCTCCAAGCTTTTGATATTCTTGCAGCTGTGTGAGGTTTGGCATTTCTCTGCCAGGGTTACTTTGGCAAATTCAGGAAAATAAAGGAATTGATGATCCTTAGTAAGTTTCTTTAATTTTATTTATTTATTTTAATTATCAGGGTACACATGCTGAGAAAAGAAAGGAGAGGACAGAAAGGCCAACAGATTGTAGCTGCACCACACTAAATAGGAAAGGTCTGGAGATCAAATTAATATTAGCCAGATATTGCTTTTTGTATTTGTGATTTCAAATGCCTTGAAATTACTGTAAAACAGGCATTTCCTTCCACTACAAACTTGGAGTTGCTGTGGTGTGTGTGTGTCTGTGTGTGTTGTCCCTCACTCCTCTCCTGAACACAACTGTGTTTGAGGTATAATCGAAATATTACCATTCTCTGGTCATTCTCTGGTGGGTACCACAAATACGCATCCAGTCACTACTATCAAGTAGTGAGCTGGGACTGCTGCTGATCATATTTTACTTTCCGTTTAGACAAATCTTTGTTTGTCTGGGTTGTCAAAGTGCTATTCTTCCTGAGCACTAATTTCAGACAGAAAATGTTGACCAAGTCACATGTGTTATCTACCATGCTTTTGCATCCACCTGCTTCTTCTCCCTTTGCACTTCCATCCAGTCCTAAATGCATCCTTTCCTCACACTCTCCTTGCTGTCAAATATATCTTATACTTCAACTGAAGGAGAAAATCTCTTAAGCCATCATGCCACATGTTCAACACAATCAAAAGGAGTTTGGCTTGTGTTAATCTAGGTGTGCTATACTGCATGCACCTGGGGGGTGGTGTGTGTGTGAAACCATACATTACTTATCTCTGAGCTGTAGCACAGAGAAATAAACAGCCATATGGCAAATGAACTTCATTCTTTATTGCTTGGTTTTATTTGTTTCAAAACAGCGCAGTGCCACAAATCCAGAATATTAACAATGCTCCATCTGGAAAGTGGAAGGTTTTGCTGCTTTGCCATCCCAGCATGTTAGCTTTCTTGAAAAACTTTAGTTGTTCACCCCACCTCCCTGCCTCACACCTCAGGGATTTGCCATAGCTAGGGAGGTCAGTGAGAACAGAACATCTTTCTTTTGTCTTTGCTGGGTTCATTAAAAAACCCAGATGCACAAAGCAATATGTCAGATATATAATAAAGGGAATCAAGTTAGATATATAGCTTCATGATTTCTTTACTCTGTGATTTCTCTTCCTTTTAAAAGGGAATGGAGTCATTTCTTGTACTGCCAGGCTTTGGCTGAAAGAGCCATTGGAGCATGTCAGAGGACAGCTCTATGCCTCTGTTATTCCAATAGAAAATGGAGGCAATTCATACTACCATAAATAAAAAGCAATTATTATTACAGTGTGCAACTATCATTTGTCATTATTGCTACATTGAAATGCACAGCTGTATAACTAGACCTCTAAGGAGCGTGTATGTATAATTTAACAAGTTCTGGGCTACCATTTACTTTACTACTGTTTCTTTCAATGTTAGAATAACTTTTGGCTAACTAAATCACTTAAAATAAACAGTTCTTGGCCTATGTTTGTAACCACTATTACCTCCCAGGGCCACAAAGTCGCAGTGTTCATAACCTCACTGCGAAGTTCTGATGCACAGTCCACTTTGCAGTTTACAGTCTCACTTCCCTTGTAGATAATCAACTTAGTATGTATTAATGTTTTACCACTTGTGATAACTAGATACAGGCAAACTCCTAACCAGTAACAAACTTAATTGCTTAATTTTCCATATGAGAAGTTCAAAGTAACAATTTTTAGGGCCTATCGGGACAGTCAGTGGACGTTGTGAAATTTTGTATTCAAATTGTATGTCAAGAGAAAAGTAGCAGTGTAATTCCCTTTTAAAAATCACCAAGAGTTTTGTCCAAGAGGTATAAAAAACAAAGAGGAAGCTTGTTTGAAGAATCAGATGAATATGTACAAGCAAATTGCTGTGCTTGTTGGTTATCATTTGTAAGTGGAGCAGCGGCAACAGGCTGTGTGGCTCATGGCTGTGCGACTGGTTTCATGTGGAACTAAAGGATCTGTAAGGTCCCTTCCAACCCAAACCATTTGGTGATTTTAGGATTCCATGATTCTATGATCTTCATGCTCAGTGTGTAAAAGGGCCTGGGACAGGTTAGGATTCAGCAGACAAGCAGCAAAGTAGTACAGAACACAGATGCAAACACTTTCGTATGTAAATGCCTCTGTCCTTATGCTTGTTGTATGGAACTGAACAGATCACCTAAGTTCAGATCCTGGTTCTTAACTTGAAGATCATTTTCCTTTATCAGCCCTTACCTCTCCTCTTTCTCCCAAGTAGAATTCAGGACAAAAAATTTTACAATTATGTGTATTTACATGTGATCATATTTTCAGTGTCTTCAGCCCCTTTCATCCTTCCTCAAGCAATCAGAGGTGTGAGTGAGTACATTAAAAACTTCAACAATCACGAACAATGCAGTTCTAATTATAGGAAAGTGCCATACTGCAGTCAATCTCTCAGCAGTTCTAATTATAAAACATCATCAGATTAAATTAATAAATAATGAAAGTTAATTTAGAAGAAGTTCTGCAAAAAAAGTAAATGACATTTTTACATACAAGTAGAATTTGTAGTTAAACCGAAAAATGTCATACAATAACTTCATCCTTGCCTGCACAAGCCTGCGAATTCTTGACTTTGATCTTTTTCCTCAGATGTACTGGCAGATCATGTAGGCTGTCAAATGGACATGCTAATTACCCATTTACAAAATTTCCCGTGCTTTAGTAACAGATACAAACACAAATCAAACTTTACCACCATCTATTCTAGACATGGAGAACAGGGCTTTGTCCTCTATCTCTGTTCTTCCTGCTCACCTGTTGACCATTTCAGCTTTCTGTATTTTAAGACCTATGTACCTTAATCATAGATAAGAGTTTAAAGTCCTTTCAATGATGAAATCCCATTATAGTACACAAATTATTATGTATTTTGTTTACCTCTCATCAAAATTTAGATGGTTTTCTTTATTTTCTGTCTTTGTAATGCCATTATGAAAGACAAAGCACCTAATAGACAAGGTTTCTCTCTAATGCCTGCTTAATTTGGTAATTTCATTTGCTTTTTATGGAGTGTCTCCCCTACAAGATAAGGTTCCTGAAACCAGCTGCTAGAAGGGAAAGGTAAGATGTTCAAAAGTGATTAATGATCCATGGAGTCTGAAATTTTAGCTGTCAAATTTTATTTCCAGTATTTTCTGGAAGTCAGGCTCCTTTATTTATTTGTTGGTACTCAAAGTCAGTATTCACTTCTCAAACTTCTGGTCAAATGGACAAAACATATTCCTATTTATAAATCAGTGCCAAAGAGGAGCTTTGCCTTTGATTTTCATAGAAAGCAGCATCAAAAAAACATTTCACTTGTAACGGGCACAAGACTTCAAGCTGCCAAAATTTCTTAGCTTCAATTTACTGCAGCTTTTTTTGAGATCCATACTCAGTTGTCAGCAGCACACGATACGAGCTTGGTGTTGATCACAGCCTCAGAAGAAGTGTTTAATGGTTTAATATCAAAGCATTAAATGAAAGGAATTTGTTCCGTATTTTTCTCCTTAAAAGTGGGGAAGGAGTAACGATGAAACAATTGGGGAAAAAAGTCAAAGCGTGGCCTTGTTGCTACTGCTTAGCAATGGGCAGCCTTGAAAAATATGTGCCTGTTGAGTAACTTTTTCTGAATACGGTGCTGTTTGTGACTGTGCTAATGACAGTGAAATGGAATATCCATGAGGAAATAAGCACATTTATCTTCATCTCAGTTTTAGCTACTCTTGTGTATTCTTAAAGCTCAGCATCTGAAATCATGACAGATAGACTCTGTGCAACTGTTTACTGCTGTTGTCACCTCCATCACCACAGTGAGATCAAAGTGGTCTTTCACTTTTGTGTAAAAACTTACGGTTCCAACATATTTTACAGAGATAACAAAAGAGATTCCACCACAGGCTTCACTTGGCTCTTCCAGTGCTTCTCTCTTAAAATCATAACTAGCATTTCCTGGGGAGATTTTTTTTTCTTTTTTTCTGGCAAGCACCTTCTCTATTCCCACAGCTACCCAGTAGCACAACCGCCATGACACTACCCTCCACTTCCATTCTTATCACAGGATCCAATTCCTTACAGAATCAGGTTTTGAATTATTTTAGTAGGCTCACTGAAAAATCTTATGTCCTGTCATGATTGCGTAAAGCACCCCAAATAAGTGATTAGCAAGAGCTGAAGGTGAAAACTGAAGAACTTGGGTTTTTTATGACGTTATAACCATGTTTTCCTGAACAACTCCATGATCTCCATGGGACTTAATTTATAGTTTCTGAACGCTTTAAACTGGCTATAGTATAAACCGTCAGCAATAAGAAAATAATTCATCATATACACTGGTAATTTAAAGGTGAAGGATGCCTGACTGACTCATTGTAAATTACCAAACATTTTGCTGAGTCTTAATTCATTCAGAAGCCACAGGGGTGAGGAAGTAGATTATGACAAAATATTTCTTTTTTCTTGAAAAATCATGTGTTACTATTATCATATAATTTCACACACAGATTTTGAAGGTTTCAGTCCAGTTGTTAGCATTATAACTCTTCTGTAGGAGAAGCAATGAAAGCAGAGAGATGTAAAATAATCCAGCACATAAATTCCAGAATTAGGAAAATATCCCATGTACTTGAATTTCAGTATGGTGTTTTATTTACTATATACCACCGTGTCTCATGTAGGCTGCCTTACTTGAAATTAACACCATTTAAATTCACATAAAGTTTACTCCAAAAATTGACTTTTGTGTGCTTCAGGAGTTCCACTATTAGAGATGTAAGATAAAATACATCAGATGAGATTATCCTATACTTTTAAATTAAAAGCTTTTCTTAATTTAACGACGTATAAAATGTATGTTTTTACTTACCTTTCTTCCAAGACGCTTGCTTGTAAAAGTAAATCAAAGCTGGTAGACTTCCCAGAAAATAAGAAGTGCTGCATTAGTGCAACAGTAAGGTATAATTTGTTCCTTCTAAGATCGCATTCATCAGATCTATTAGAAAGACAAATTTGATCTTCATAGGTTTTTAACTCCTGGTTATTTGCAGAGTAAGGTTGTTAGGTTCGGACTTCTACCATCAGCTTTACTGAAGCCAAAAATGGTCTAAACAGTGTGACGCAGAGAGAGTTTGGTCTTAGGTTACCAGCAGACAACAGTTTTAGACTACAATTATCATTCATGAAATTAAGTGTTTAAGAGGAAAAATGGGTTAATTTGATGGACAACTGAAAAATAAACAGTAAAAGCAAAAGTAAGATTTTGTACTTAGGGGTTTTTCTCCCCTTCTGCTTTCATTAATTTTATACTTATCCCACCCACATTGAAGGCAAATTAATATTAATATCTACTTCATTATAAGTTTTACAAAATTAATGTACATTTTCAAGCGTAGGTATTTTTTTCTTTTGGAGTAATAATCATTGAAGAGTAAAGCAGTGACAGCAAATGCTAACATAGGTGTTAATTTATTTTGTGTGTGTGAGTGCGTGTGTGTGTGTGTACACACGTGTGTGCAATGCAGTTTGTAATATAAACCTGACAGGGGGAGCTATTACACTTCAGTAACATTTGTGAGCCTAACTTGCTGAGAATTCAAGCCAGACAGTTTCCTATTCCTTAGAAAAACTAAGATAGATGGTAAAATAGAGGCAGAAAACACCCAAATATACTTTTCCTACCTCATACATCTTCCCTTCATGTCCTAACAGGAAGCCTGCTCTCTCTGAATGGGAATTCTCATTTAATTTCTAGTCTTGTGGTTCAACAAATTAGAAAAGTATTTTCCCAGCGTTAGTTATATTCACAACTGGCCTCAGAGCAGCAGGTAAAAACCTACTCTGTACATTGCCTGGCTTATTTAATTTGAATTAAGTAGCTAGCAAAATCATAAAGATAGGTTTATGTATGTGCCAGGATGAAGCTTATAGAGAAAACAGAAATGGGATTTCACTTAAAGGTATTGGTAAATAATTGGTTCTTCCAAACACTGGGAAAATGGGAATTTGAACTTTGACAGTTAAGAATGTTCTGATAATAGTCCCTGCAACATGAAACATTTGGGGGATGCTTTGCTTAGTGGATCACATTTAACATACGTGTTACCAATTCATGCAGGAATCAACTCTGAACTGCTTACAAAGATGGAAACTCAACCCAATTCTACTGGAGTCACACCTGTTTTGTGAGACAAAGTCACAGATCTTAAGATTAGACAAATATTTGGAATTTGACTCCTGAACTTCTGGTTTTTTCTCATTTTTTTAGCCTTTTTCTTTTAAAGGGAGATTCAAACAACAGCAGGAACAAGAAGTGTTTCATGGGTAATGGGAAGCCTCGTTTATATACAGTGAATAGGAGAATTCTCACTTCTTTACTTTAGAAGCATAATAAACAAAAGTATTCAGATTCAAATGGGTCCTTCCGGGAAAGCATCATGCAAAATAGAAAATACATTATATTCTTTGTTCTTCCTACCATTGGTTATCTGCAGTCTTTGATTTCTTTAAGGGTCTCTTTTACTAACCAACCTTTGCAAAATTGACAATAATGGCAAATTTTGCATATGTGACTGTTCACAAAGAATATTTTAAGTTTCTTCTTTTCTTGTCTTTAATTTATATTGCTTATGTCTCTTAGTACAGCATTCATTTGAAGTGCCTATCAAATTATAGCCAAAATCTTCTTATTCTTCCCTTCAATTGCTTAGATTTAGAAAAGTGACTGTGTTTATCTCCATTAAAGGTGTAAGTAGGTTGAATCTGCAAGACCAAAATTGAACTGTATCCTGCGCATTCTTTGTACAACACTCTTGGAGCAGGACATGGAAAGGACAGCACAAGAAAGCTTTTTCATATGCAGTATCGTGTGTGATTTCACAGTCTCTTACACTACAGAAACATCCTGCATTACACATAAATCTCACCTGGCAAGAAAATCATTATGTTGGAGCAAATATTGGAGAAAACACAGGTTTGAGCCTTTTTCTACGTTTCTCTGTCTTTTTGTCTTAACAGGTAAACATGGATTTGCTTCTGACAATGCTTTAGGCCACCAAGATGCAAGAAAGCAGCTCTCCGAAAGTCTTAACAGTGGACAGCTCAAGCTCTTACACCTCAGCAAGTTAGTAATGTAGGCTAAGCAGCACTCTGTACGCCTTCAGCTTCAGAGCTGGTTTGTGTTTGGCTCATCTGGAGAATAGGAAGAACTGGTCTGTAGCCTGCCATGCACAGACAACATTCAGAAGCTTTTCCTCTAACTTGAGAAAGTTACTCTTATTGTAGAAGAAAGCAGAGATCATCACCTAATCCCTTGACCACAGGTGCTGGGACTTTAAGAAGAATAACAAATATCACAACAGTCCCAAGGAAAACAGTGAGAGCTGGCATCGCTGCTGTTGGCAATTTGAATTTGTGAACAAAGTTCAGGCAAACTATTGGTTTCAGTCTCATTTTACATTCAGGGCAATGTTGATTTTTGAGTACTTCTGTGGTGTGACCTGAATAGTTTTTCTACACAAGTCAGGACGACTATTCTTTTGGCATAGGCTGTAACCCTTGTGTTTCTGCACCCAGCTCAGTTTGCTGAAGACTCAGGAAAGAGACCAGCATTTCCTGGTCATCACAATTTTAATTTGTACATAACAAGCACTCAAGCCTCTTGTAGAAAAATAGGACGGCTACACAAAACTGAAAATCTGACTTCTTTTGCATTCAGATAAGACACACAGATTTTACACTCTGTGTGGTCTAAGCGCTGCTTTGTTTTCCAACAACTTTGATTAAAATTAAAGTTGGGTCTGTAACAGGGCACTAGATCAGGGATCAGGAGAATTTGGTGTTATTGCCAGTTCCGTTATTGGCCCGAGAAATAAATCTATAGAAGTAATTTTATTCCTTGAAACCATCTTTCTAGTCCAATTCTACTAATTTAAAATGTAAATTGGAAATTATTGCTGACTCCAAGACAAGGATGGGCTCATAGATCTAAACCTAACAAACACAGTAAATTAAGATATGGGTGTACAAGTGAAGCATTCTTACTAAATTAACTTCTTACTAAATATCTATACACAAATCTCCATTTTATTTTGTGAATTCTCAGCTTTATTCACACACACACACACACACATATATATTTTACCATAAGCCTATTAATTACTTTGTTTCTTGTAAACAAGAACAACAATGTCCTGGTGCAGTTGCTTGGGTGCAAACTTCCTGCATGCTCATGATTCTTTGAATAAAATGCCATCTTAAAAATTTTAATCAGGACTAATTTACAGTGAAAATATAAGGAGTTTGAATATACATGCTTCTTCTATACAGGGTTCCTATTGTGCATGTTACCACAAAATGCAAAATGGCATTAACTAGTAAATTATATAAACAAAAAGCAAGACTGTCAATGGAAGTGCTCACTAGTTTCCAACATTTAATACAAAGAAATAATAGTTTTTTAAAAAAATTGTTTTTAAATACTCATATTTCTTATCTACCTTTCCTACAGAGAAGAAATCCTCTCCTTCCTCCAAGCCATTTCCAGGCTAACCCTTTAAATTTGGGAGAGGCGGGCAGCTGTAGCCTATGTGATTCCTTAGCAGTTGGAGAGCTAGTTGTTCTGCTCCCTTCACTCTGGTGAGTACTCCAAATTTTTTATATTTCACTTTTTTTTGTATCGCATAGGGAATGTTTTCTCTCAAAAGGGAGAAGATAAGAAGTTGAATTCTCATGAACAGAAGTGACTTAGAAGTGTAAGGCCTCTTAATAGCTATTTTTGGGAGAAGGAAACATTTCCTTTTGTGGTTTGGAGTTGTGATGTTCATGTGGGATAAAAGGGGGGAAATATGGATGAGGTTGTGAGGGATGGCTGCTAAGACTGAGAGTTAGTTGAAACTAAGTAAGGAAATAATGAGGAAAAAGTTGTATGAGTTCAGTACAGGGCAATGGTTTGTTGTGGGGGAGAGTGGTGGTGTCACATTGAATTAACTTAAACCTACTTCGTAAGTAAATAAAATGAGGGTTACTATGAATATTCCTTTTTAGGGCAAGAGTATCTTTAGTACCTTCAACATCTAAAGCCTTAAGATTTGGGATTTAGTAAGACTAAAAGAAGCAACTATAACGTTCAAAATAGGAAGTGATTAGGATAGCAACAGGATTGCAGGAGAGGAAAGCTCAAGGGAAAGACAGATTCAGACAGCTTTTTGGAGGTACCAATAAACTTTTTCATACAGAAGGTCTAGCATTGTGGGTTTTGGGTTGCTTGTTTCTTTTAATTCGTTGGCAGTTTCCTTGTTAATTTACTTTCTCACTTCAGGCCTGTTAGCTAATAATATATAAACCAAAGTTTCTTGGGAAAGAGTGTCAGCAGCTCAATACATATAGCTAATTCTCATCCTAAACTGTTACATGCTGTTGTAGTATGCCATGTAACATGTGCTGCAGTCTTCCATGAAACAATTGCATTTCAGTGATGGTTGCAGTGATGATTATCTGCATATTGGAGAGATCTGTGAATTGTGTTTTAGAGTTACGTGATAGAATAAATTTTCTTGCATCTTTACCACTTTGTCAGAAGTATTTCTAGTCCAGCCTCTGAGCAATCATGAGAAACCCTAAATACCAACTTTTTTTTTTTTTTTGTAAAGTGAGGCCCCAGTCTAAAATTGATTCCCCTTAATAGGGGACCTTCCTACCTTGCAGGAAGGTTAACGATTAGTCTGGGACAAGCAGGGTGTTTGAGAATCAATAGTAACCAATTTACTACTATTAGAAATAAGCAACTTGTCATTGCAGGAAAAGAGATGCTCAGTGGCGCATTCGAGCATTGCCACCTTACGCACGGCGGCCCCAACATGTGGAATGTAAAAGCGAGGTGGTTTTGATTGATGATGACTGGGTCGAGTTCATCTGATGGCTCTCGACCCTTACAATCTGACTATTATCTCCTGATTAATGTCGGGCATCAAATTCACAGTTGCAAACTACGACCGTCTGTGCCAGGCTTTATCTGCGCTGCGAGGCGCAGAGAGCGCTATCGGTCCCATTTAGATGGTATCAGCCTGCAGTGAGAATTATACTGAGGAGATCAACTACCATGCGATCGTTTTAACAGCTCTTGTGGATATTCTGGGTGGGATGTCTGAAAGTTATGCACCCAAGTTTGAGCAAGTCACCGAAGGCTCCCTTAATAGTCATGGAAATACAATAGATATCTCCAGAGTGTGATTTTTCTGACCTATTTTAGACACCCCCATCTCGGGATAAGATAAATTGCTCTCTGGAGATGCCTGTTTCTCTCTACTGATAATAAAGGGAGCTGAAGGTACCTGCCTCAGACCTTGGGCAGATGGTGCCTAAATTAGAGCAGATGAATCACACCTTTGCTATCATTCAGGAGGAGTAAAACAGGATTAGCCTCTTCATTTGGGTGGCAGGGGGGAAAGAAAGAAAATAAGAATAGGGAATTAATATACCTCCATATACAATGAAAGTGTTCCAATGCTGTCAAATAAAAAGGTGAGTGGTTTATTTCACTTAGAGTGTGGTTAAGTTTTTCAGATCAGCACTAGCTTAATCAGAAGATGAAAAATAAGGAGCAGCTGAGTGTGTAATTAAAGGCAGAAAAGGTAACAAAAGGTAGAATCTTGCCCAAAGACTTCATTTTCCTTCCAAGGTAACTGTCAATCATGTGAGAAGTAAGCCCCTTAAGGTCTCTACTAACCCAAGTTGATGATGATGATGATTATTTATATTTACCTGGTATTTTTTGTACATAACTTTTAAACCTCTTCAGAAATGGAGGTGAGTGTTATTACCCTCAACATACAGAGGGAAAGGCTGAGGCATAGAGTGGCTATAACATGTCAGAGATGATATCACTAGTAAGTACTGAACTTGGAAGGGAGCTCAAATATTTTCTTCCCCATCATCTAACCAAACTATTAGCTATTGCTGCTTTTATGTCTTTCTTGGCTCTCTATTGTCAAATGCATAATATGGACTTGTTCTTAGGGATGTTTAAGGAGTATTTTGGAATGACTCCCAAACTCACATAGTTTTCTTCTGGTTTTGTGGTGGGTTTTTCTTTTCTTTTTTCAATGATGTGAAAGGAATTCAGCATCTACTGCCAGTAGGAGGTGCTAGCTGGTGAGAATCGGAGTGTGTAATTGACTACTAAGCAAGCAGTGTGGAACTGCTCTGGCGTGTACCTACCTTATGTAGAGGGAGAAAGAGTTTTGGAAAAACTATATTCGGAAGCTTCCATTTGCTGGTTTCTTTTTTTAAAGTAATTCTAGTCACATTTTATCATGATGTGTTCCAAGATGTGTGTTGCTATTCTTTCCTGTTTGCACTGAAAACTGTTCTGTTAACTGAAGACTTATGCATATTCTTATAAAATTGGACTAGAAGATGTTTTTTAAGAGCAAAAATAAGTGGCCCACGAAAAGTATCACCCTCTCACTGCAATCAGCTCTTGGAATAACTCTGCAGACAGCTCCCCTGATTCCCCATGTCCCTTAAGCTTGCTGGGGGCACAACCAATCAAAATGATGCTGAAAAAAAATATATTCACTTCTATCACTCATGACACAGTGGTTCCTGTGAGAAATGTGTCTGCATAGGGAAGTTTTACTGTCCCTAGAGCAGAGATCCTGCACTCTCAACTCTGTCAGCATTTATTTGGGATCACTAGTCACAGGCATGTTTTCTCTCTTTCTATTTACTTTTGTTTCACTAAAAGACAGTGAGCTTTTGGTCATGAAGGCAATAACAAACAAAAGAAAATTGAAGTCAGGGTACACTGTGGCAGCAGAACACTTTAATATGTGTGATTCCTAAAACTAATGAGAGAGACCATATCAAGAGAAGGTGTGTGAGAGCCTGACTTCTGTTGTTCAGCTAGTTTTAGTTCATTCATAGTTTGTTGAACCTAAACTTAAAGGTACACCTATAGACCAAGACTAAATTCTGAAGCAGTTGCATTAGAACTATCACATCTTAGTTGAAACATAAATGTAATTAGGACAAGAATTTTTAAAAATAAAACACAGGATCTGAAAGCACTGTTATCTCACATGAAACAATCTAATTTCAAACTCTAAGACATTTGATAAAATTCTAAGAAGTTCTGGAGGGGACTCTGAATGAAATGATGCTTACCTGATAATTGTTTTGGGGGAGGAGGGTATTTGGGGGAGGATGGTAATTATTGCTCCTGAAATAAAAAAGAATGAAATGGCATTTTGAAATTAGAATTTTAAATGGATTCTATGAAACCTGACAGGCTGAGGTCTTGAACAGCGACCTGAGATGATGTGTGGGCAGCAATGCTACAATAAAGTCTATAAAATGACTCTTGAAGAGCACCAGTGACTTCAATTGCATGTACAACAGGCTTAGAGGTCTGTCAATGAGCAATTACACTGCAAGAAGTGCAAGGGCACCAGGACTTTCAGGTCATCACAAGACAAACTCTCATATTCAGCGGTAAAACATGGATGGTGTGAGGTCTTGATGAGTTATTTTTGAGGAATAGATGTAAAACCAAATAGGGTTTTCTTTAAGCTAGAAATAATTGCTTTATTTTTACAGCTCTTGAAGTCCCTGTTGAGTTGCTTTCTAAGCCAATGAAACGATTATCCCCAAATACATTGGTAGAAACAGCATTTTGTGTTCCGATTCCACGAGATCCTGAGTGCCTTTCCACTCCTGTTGAAGTCATTAAGTATGCTTAACATTTTTCAGGATTAAGCCTTTTATTTTATTATTTTCTATTTTATTTTCAGCTGGCATTATCTTCATAGAGAGAATTCTTAAAAACATCATAGTTTCCCTTGTGATAGTGAGGAAAACTTTTTTTAAAAGAGTTTGATTTTCATTCTAAATTAAACATCAAAATGAGGAAAAAAGGATCATGTTTTTATTTTTTTAAATAGACAGATGAAAGATTTTGTTATTAATAATTGACATGAAAGCCTTTCGTCTTGAACACTGGTGTATGTAAACCTCAATAAAATCCTAAAAGTGCTTTTGTAGAACAAGAACAGTCACAAAAATCTGAATAAAGCCACCTTTTCAAAGAACATGATGAGAAAAGGGAAAACTCTTAGATGTGCAGAGCAACACATTTTACATTCATGCCCTAGTTATTAGGAAGCTTTGAAGTATTCACTGTTATTGAATACAGTGTATACTGTAATTCATTTGCTGCCTTCATGTGGAGTTAAAAAGTTCTAGCCAAAGTGTTTTGGCTATTTTTGTGAGCATGAGAATTTGGATGCGAGGATAAAAATGGTGTTCCTGTCTAAGTATCATGTAGTCCTTAAAGTTTGAGTATAGAAATTATCATAGCAAAGCTTACATGAAACTAAGATAATAGACACTTGGAGAAGAGTGGGTCAGGAGATGTAATTTTTTTTTGGTCTATGGATTATATTCTTAGCTCTTTATTGAGGAGGATAGGAAAAGAACAGTTTGCGGTGTGAAGCTAGCATCTAGATGATGTCATAATTTGAAGATCTTATCTGTCTACAGAATAAAACTAAATCATGTTGTAATCTGTGTTTCAGGGGAGTTGCATTAATTGGTTAGTTCTGCTGAGGGCAATTTCAGGGGTAGATTCCAGACTATACCCAGACCATAAATCAATACTGCCTTCATCTCAATGAGATACTAAACAGGCGATATCTGTTAGCAAATCGCTTGTTCTTGATTAGTTGTTCCAGTCTCCTTGGGAAGTAGGGATGCTGCAATATCACAGTTGACAAAGCAACAGTAAGAAACTCATTATTGGCCCAACCCCGCTATTTTCTCCACTTTCAGAGGACCCTGTAAAACTACCTGCTGGAACTTGCTAAACATTGAGTCCATTCATCCATTACACGAACCTTGGAGTTAGGGTCTACCCTTATCTGATGCCTTGCTTCTTCAAACCCATTTCCACGCTACTCGCTAGTGTACCCCAGACATGATCTGTCTCAAGAGATAACAGTGTTTACTGCTCACTCTTTATTAATCTCTTCATTCCTCTCCCTGCCAATACACAGTCGATGTGTGCATGTGTTTGTGTGGACCTGCTTTCTCCTGTCCTGAGATTACCGCATGTATTTTTCCAAGGCACTGAAAAAACTGTCATGAAAGGAAAAACTCCTGTTGGTTTTTGCATGATTCCAACTGGTATCCCCAGGTAGGAACATGTGATGCCTATAATAAGCCCTTTGGATCTACCAGTTGGTATGGTGTGTTTTA
This sequence comes from Porphyrio hochstetteri, assembly GCA_020800305.1. Classification (NCBI taxonomy): domain Eukaryota; kingdom Metazoa; phylum Chordata; class Aves; order Gruiformes; family Rallidae; genus Porphyrio; species Porphyrio hochstetteri. Next base: position 81,430,878 of record CM036905.1, on the reverse strand, counting down.
CTGAGTTTCTTTCCTCCAGATTACTTATGATTAATCAGGTATCAGTCTTTCTGTATTGCACTGTAAATAGAGGGGTGGGTGTCAGGAGGATGGGGCAGTCTCTTTTTTCAGTGATTGCCAGTGACAGGACAAGAGCCAATGAGCACAAACTTGAATATAGGAAGTTCCACATAAACATGAGGAGGAACTTCTTTACTGTGAGGGTGGCAGAACACCAGAACAGGTTGCCTGGAGAGGCTGTGGAGTATTCGTCACTGGAGACATTTAAAACCCACCTGAACGCTGTCCTGTGCAACCTGCTCTAGGTGATCCTGCTCTGGTGGGGGTTGGACTAGATGGTCTCCGGAGTTCCCTTCCACCCCCTATCATTCTGTGATTCTGTGAACATAATAGAGCAACCATTTGACTCTGGGGAAACTGCAAGTAGGTTAACCCATAATGGAAATACTATTCCTAAACATTGGATGGCCGTACAGTAACTTGTGTTGTTTCCAACGTTCTTAAACACAAATTCCAATTTCCTGTCTTCCCTCCAGCAGAGAGAGCATAGAAGTCCCTTTCTACAAAGCAGAATTTGTGTCTCAAGTAGCATAGAAGAAAACCAGCATATTCTTTTTGTTGTCTCTTTACCCTTGGACAGCAAGACAGAAGGATTGGCTCACAATTAGTTTTAGCACAAATTGCCACTGCCACTTTCAAGCTCCTACTGTAGAAATGGTAATGCATTGTTCTTTCACTCTGGGCAAAAATTGCCCTAACTTACTCAAAACAGTGAAGAGACAACTGAGTTTTATGGTACAGCAACAAGTTATTTATTTTTTTTAATTGTTTTTATCTGGATTCTTTTAGACATAATAAAATAGCTTCTTAGTAATTTCCTAGCTATTTCCCTAGTTATCCATGGTCATTTCTCAGGCAATGCTTCTGATTTGTTGCAAGCCTGGAGGGGAAGAAAGGGACCCTTCAGCTTTGATAATTATTTTCTGGGAAAGGGGAATACTTTTTCCCTCCCCTTCATTGTGGCCTTAAATATATTAAACAAAATGAAGCATGTATTTTTAAAGCTGTTTGAATGATTGTGGTAGGTAACTGAAACAACCATATTTCTTTTTAAGAGCACTGTGATATCTAGACTGTTTGTTAGACTGCAAGCATAGAGAGTAACTGAACGCTCCCGTAATACTCTTATAGAGGTCTTTTATCAGAAAAACAAAGGGCAGATGTCTCGAGCATACACAGATCTACTTCTGGAAGCTTGAGGATGTTTTCTTCCTAGGCCTTTAGTTCTTAGGTGAAGGTTTCCTTCAGCTACTATTAAAACAGAGATAACATCTCATTTTATCCCAAAGCAAATGTTCTGTCCAACAATAGAACAGGACACATGAAGTAGACCCAACTGCTGCCCAGCCACTCATGTCTCTTGTATCAGAAAGCATAACAAGTTCTATCCATCAGAACTCCACTGCCAGGAGTAGAGTTTTTTTGACTGGGTCAAAAAATGTGGAGCTTAAAAAGGCAGCAACCATTTCTTTGTTCATCTGATTTTAGAGGCAATCAGTTTTAAAGGTCATCTTGGCATCTACTACAACTGGAAGTCTACTACTTGGCAGGGGGAGGAAGAAATCTGAGTCTTGTATGTGATTTCAAAATTTGGGTATTTATGAGTTGGAGAAGGTGGGGTAAGAAATAGGAAGATTTCAGCAAAACTAAGAGTCAATGCTCATCTATGATTATGGCCAAAGACAGCTCTAACGTATGGGAGAGCTTGCCAACAGGAGAAAAGTTAGGTGGATGATGCTCTGTCTGGAAGAGGTAATCAACTCTGAGTAGGTGGCTATTTTGTATGTTTTTTTTCTTTTGTAGACTATATGTGCCTTCCTGATGGTAAATATTTTTAGTTCCTATCTTTGTCCTTATTTCAAAAGAGATTTAAAGATCTCAGAGGAAGCATGTTCATTTTCCATTATGCCAGTGTAAAGCCTCTAATGAAGTTTGAGAGCAGAATTTGGCCCATAAAACATAGTTCTATATCTATGATACATATTGCACAACCCCCCAAGGAACTTCAATAAATACACTTATTGAACTACTCTAACACTAAAATATGCTGCTGGGCCCTTTGGTTTCTTCTGTACTAGGAAGTTTCTGAGAATTGTTGTTTACATCAGCACTTGTACAAATGGGAAATCAAATCATTAATTTATAAAATGGCATCTGGAAGTCTTAATTTCTGATTGATCTAGCTCCCTCTGGATTTTCCATGTCATCCAGCACCATAGCTTTTGAGCATAATGTAACTTAAGTAGGTTAACATCCCACAATTCAGGGCATATTTCAGAGAGGTTTCAGACCCAGCTGAATTCTTAACCAGGACTGAAGAATCAAAGTTATTCTTTCTTAAATATCTTTCAGGCATACTGGGAGTGTGGGGGGACACAACCAAAAATCCAACCAAAAAAACCCCTGAAATCTCCCAGGTAATTTTAAATAGTTCCTAATACTAGATGTGGATGGATTCTCTTTTGCAGACTGATTCCAGGGACTTCAGATAAACACAAGCCTTCTACTACTGCTGCTAATGGAGCAGGACCACTAGATTGGAGGCAAGGGAGTGAGGTTGGGGAGGTTGCCTATGCTGGCCCTTGTTAATTTTACACCACACTTAACTGCCTTCCATTTCTCATGTACTCATGCCCTTCCTCTACTCTCCAGCTCTCTGATGGGGTAAGGCCATAGCAGTGTTTTTTCAGCTTGTGGCTGAAAAACATCAAAACACAGAGTGTTTGCTCTTCTCAACAGTGGGTAAAACAGGTATAAGGATATCATGAGGCTATCCAGCAGTGGAGTGATGGGCAGCCAGCACTTGTACCATGCTCCTGAGCAGCTGTGGCTGCTTTCCCTTGTGTGCAAAGTAGAGCTGACATGCTCCACACCTGAGTGATCAACAGGAAGAGCTGAGCATCCTGCAAAGCTGGCATCTGCCCCAGGAGACTGCCAGCACTGTGCCAGAACTATGGCTGTGCCTGTCTCCTCTTGAAAGTGGGGCAAATACTGGTGGTTCCTGTCAGACTAGGGCTGCTGGGTACATCCTTCCAGGGACAGAGCAGAGCAGATGCACTTGTTCATTCAGTCCTGGAAGTGGTGGCTGGGAGCTGCAAAAGGACAGAGGCATGGAAACAGACAATATAGCAGCCTAAACTTAGGAATTAAATGTAGGAAAGTGCAGGTACAGGTATGGGCTTTCTCTCTGGTGGTCTGCCCCTGACTTTCCCTTTCCTCACAGACATGCTTGCTGTGTTACATTTATGTTTAAAAATCATCTTCTGATGAAGCAGTAACCTCTTTCCCCCTCTGGCATTTCCAAATGAGAGAGGTTTTTTTCTTAATCTTAGATGTACGACCTACAACTGTGTACATTACATATCTTTTCTGTGACTAAAATCCTCAAGGATACCAGTGTTATGTCTGCATTAGCAAGCAGCACCATGCAACAGGAGCAGATTTGCTGGGTGAAGCAGCTTGTGCTGCGTGCTCCCTTGCTCTAAGCCTTTGGGATATAAAGATGGAGGAGAATTTGCACTTGCCCTAGCACAGTGACTCTCTGAAGAGGGAGTACAGTTGTTAACGGGCTTTTTCTTCACAGGCCCATTAACAACTGGAATCCCACTTCACAGAATCACTGCGCTAGGGCAAGTCCCTGCTCCAAGTGCCTATGTGGATGCATACCCACCACCTTCTGTTCAGTATTTTGGTCCTCCTGCATGTTAATAATATTTCCTGAATTACATGGGTGTCAAGAAATTTCAACAGACCCCTTTTGTATGTCAGCCTATTGAATGAAAATAAAACTTGTCACAGGGAAGCCACTGAGAGTCTTTTCAGCCATCCCTCTGCCTTGGCAGTTACCCCTGCCCAGCTCTGTTAACTCTTTTATTTCAGCTGGTTCCTGTATAATACAAGCTATATAACTCCTAACTATGCAATTCTAGTTCCCACCCTCTCCCTTTCAACTATAAATGCCACGTGTAACACAAAATTCACTTCTCAATGCCAAATACATCAGGTCTGTTGTGTTGTCCTTGTCTAGAAAATTGTATCAAAGAAAGATGTCAAGTTTGTCAACTCCTACCTTTAGCAAACCTGTGTTGCGTTTTATCTTACTCTCTACTTCTGTCACTATTTTCTTATGTGTTTTCTTATCAGAATTCTTTACTTCAGAATTTTTTTCTGAAGCTTCTTTGTAACTTCTAAGGTCGGATGATTCTCCAAGTTGCTCACTGCTTCCCCAGTCTTTAAACACAGGTATGCTACTAGAGTTCCTAATGCTGCCTGAACTTAGATTTTATTTTTTTTAGTCCTCATGAAATAACCTGTTGTTTCATGTCCTTGTTCTTCTTATAATACTTTGTCAGACATTACCTGGTGTTTTGACATGAATGCTGCAAGCTCCTTTGTTTTTCTCCTACTTCAGATCTATACAAGCTTGCCACTTTTGCATTAGCCATCCTGCCTTTGACAGCAGGTTTGGCAACATCACTTTTACTCAAAGCTGAATTTTAGCTTATGTGAAAATATCCAAATTATTTTCAGCTTCTGCTGCTCCTTCCTTGCATAGCAGAGCACTCTATTTTTTCCTTCACCCATACAAAATCAGAAGAACCATTTGCTACTTATTTTCATTGCTTTCCATAGTTTCAATGCAGCTCTGGTCATTCCCACTTAGTCCCTGTCATCAGCTATAAAAACAGCTGTCTTTCCTACAAATACCTTCTTCCACTCCTTGGAAGTGTTCCATTTCTTTCTAGTACTCTTTAAAATGATGTTACTCATCCTGTTGTACCTGCACAAGAGAGAAATTACAAATTCTAGTTTGTGTGCTTTATGGCTTACAAGTGGAAAAGGCGTAAGCTGTGTGCAACTACTTATCTCTTCATTATGACTGATTTTTGCCAACTAGTTTCCCAACCTTCTCAGTCTTTTGAAAGTAGAAACCTCACTAATGGGACAGGGAGGGAGGGGTGCTCGATGCTTTTTCCATTCATTTTAGGTTTAATCAGTTTATTTATTGACCAAGCCACACTTATTTTCTGAAATGCTTTGTAATTTCTTTTTTGATTGTTTTTTTTAATACTTTGTTTTTACAAAGTATAAACAGCATCACCTGCTCTTAGAGTCTTCTGGAACTTCCTATGATTAGTCTAGTTTAGGTTTACCATTGCAATTTTGTATCTTTTAAGGAAAACTAGGAATAAAAAAACCTAGGAAAACATTAGGCCCTCAGAACTTTTTTTTTTTTTTTTCCTATCCATATACTGAGAGGTTTTGTGACCTGAAATGGCTTGATGGCTTGCTACCACTGGAGTGAGTTTGCATAGATACATCCACTGGCAATTTAAAAAAAAAAAAAAACCCACAAAACCCTCACCAAAACAAACACTGCCACCACCTCCCCCAAAAACCCCAACAATACCAAAACAAGTCACTCTGACCTTAAGAATAAATTAATTTAAAACTTTCAAGTGTTTGCACATTTTGCATGCTTCAAACCTGTAGGAAAAACTGAAAATGACTTTCACTTCATTTGTGTAAGGGAAACAAAAACCAACTGGACTCTATTTGCAGTAATCTACATAGAAACATGGAAATGGCCTCTGAAAAATGTTACATGTACATAATAAACTATATTTCATCAGAACTATGAAGTGTTTTAGACAGTTAAAACAATTGAGCAAGAGTTGAGCAATTTGTTGTTCTTTAAACACTGTCAAGTAACTATTAAAAACAAAAAAATCATCTCCTTAAAGGAGCCTTGAGAGAATCTGAGACAGATGCAAAATCCAAGTCCCTAAATCTCCTGTGCATGTTCTAGATCAGTGGCTTTGTCACCTACATGTGGCCTACGATCTCTGGTTTTCATTCTAACCTCAAAGCCATGCTAGCAGTCCAAAATGAGACAGACCATGAAGTCAGCTCAGAGTGACACAGCCAGTGTTTTTTTTCTTGTCCTTGAATTGTTGAAAAGAGCATACTCCAAAAACTGACTGCAACCACAAGCAGGCTATGGAGAAACTAGGACATAGTGGTTTGGTAAAATGCAAACAAGGAGAGCTTTATTGTTACTTATACTGAATTTTTTCCTTTTTTTTTAAATTTTATTACAGAAAGACAGAGAAAGTTAAAAAATATTGTGGGAAGTTATTGTGTTGGCAGTGGTATATATATTTTTCTAAAACAAACAATTTAAAGGCCCATTAAGCAAACATCTCTCATTCTTGACATAAGATCACAGTGCTGCTATCTGCCTTTTAAAGCCTGATTTACAACAAAAGGTGCAGGGTGGAATAAAAATGTGTGAGAAGCATCTGATTAGGGCAGTTGTAAACATCCTGTCTGCCAAGAGGGGTTTTTTATCTATAGGTAATGGACAGAGCCATGTCTCCGAATCTTCTTTCAGTGGTATTAGTCTACCCTGACCAGGCTTAAATTAGAAATACAGGTTTGCCACATAATTTTCCTGTGATTACTGTACGTGTAAGTCCTGCTGCAGATTTGATCTTATTTCACAGATATTGCCAATGATTTTATAATGCAGGAAGAAAATATATGTATATATTCCATTTGTATATATTTATCTGTGACCTAACAGATTTGCAATAGCAATATTGTAGTAGCTAAACAGAGGCAGGTATTTAGTTGTAAGTCTGAAACAAATGAATTTTAAGTGATCCTAGATTTGCTCCTAATGGATGGTGAATAAAAAGACCATCGTGGCAGGATATTATCAAATCTTCTGCTGGCAGTCTTGGGTAAAAGGTATCAAGAATTGAAAGGTTTTCCTGGCAGAGTAGCTGGTGTCTGGGACCAGGCAAGTTAGAGGGTACGAGACATTGTGGAGATGTTTGTAGGTTCCTATTTTACTTTTGCACCTCCACCGTGGTGGCATATCCCAGGAAAGCAGGGCATCCTCTGTGGTCTTGCTGACCTGACTTTCAGAAGCCAAAAGTTCAAGGCCATAATAAATAGTGGGCATGATTTAAGGACAAGCTCAGCTCACCCACCAGTAGGTTAGTCAGATAGTTTTTCCCAACTTGTCTCTGGCCAAGGGACAGGATGTTTACACTGCAAATGAAGCCCAGATGATCCCCAGGTTTGAGGCCTGAACTGCTTCCTGTTGACTTTGTTAAAACCAGATTTGAGTGCTCCTTTGCTCTGAGATGTTCTGAAAATTGCTGTGCCCTCAAGGGTCAGCACAGTGAGGTGCCTATATGCAATGTAAATATACTTGAAAGGCTAGGTTTAGCCGTGATCAGCCTGGGGTAGCTTGGATCTTGGGTCATTACTGCTTCTGAATTTTCTGATCCCCCTGCTGCTGCTGTGGGAATCCTGGTCTCAGCCGTAGCCAGCTTCTGCTTGACTGCTTGAGCACTAGAAAAAAAAACACTAAGTCCCTGTAAAGTTTTAAATTATTTATTGTTATCAGGTAGCTTAAAATTAGCCTGCCCACAATTATGCAAATCAGAATGAGACATTAACACTATTAATTACTTAATAAAAATGGGGAAGGAGGGCTGGGAACTGTCACTAGGAGTTGTTATTAAAATAGAAATGCAGTATAACAGTGAAATTCCCACCATGCTGATTTAGCCATGCAACTTCAGTAAGTTTGACTTGCTGTTTTCCTGGTGCCAGAAGCCACCCCTGTAGTAGAGCCCTGTCAGGGTGAGGAGACTTCCATAAACTAATTAAGACATCTATATTGGCTTTGCTACATGGTAAGTTTGGTGATGACACCAAGCTGAGTGGTGAGGTTAACGTGCCAGAGGGATGGGATGCCATCCAGAGGAACTTAGATAGGCTGGAGAAGTGAGCTTCATGAGGTTCAACAAAGCCAAGTGCAGGGTCCTGCACCTGGGTCGGGACAATCCCCATTATCCATATAGGTTAGGAGAAGATGTGCTGGAAAGCAGCCCTGAGGAAAAGGACTTGGGGGTACTTGTGGATGAAAAGCTGGACATGAGCCACCACTGTGAATCCACAGCCCAGAAGGCCAACTGCATCCTGGGCCACATCAAGCGTGGTCAGCAGATCAAGAGAGGAGATTCTGTCCCTCTACTCTGCTCTGATGAGGCCTCACCTGGATTACTGTGTCCAGCTTTGGAGCCCTCAACACAAAAAGGATGTGGACCTGTTGGAATGGGTCGAGAGGAGTGCCACAAAAATGATCAAAGGGCTGGAGGACCTCTCCTAGGAAGATTGGTCTTGTTCAGCTTGGAGAACAAGAAGGCTCCAGGGTGACCTTATAGTGGCCCTTCCAGTACCTGAAAGGTGCCTACAAGAAAGCTGGGGAAGAACTGTTCATGAGGCCATGTAGCAGTAGGACAAGTAGGTTTTAAACTAGAAATGGGGAGATTTGGGTTGGATATTAGGAAAAAGCTCTTTGATATGAGGGTGATAGGTCACTGGAACAGGTTGTCCAGAGAGGTGGTGGAGGCCCCATCCCTGGAGATATTCAAGGTCAGGCTTGATAGGGCTCTGAGCAACCTGATTTAGTGAAGATGTCCCTGCTTACTGCAGGAGGGTTGGACTAGATGGCCTTTAAAGGTCTCTTCCAACCTAACACATTCTAAGATTTAATGGAATGCACAGATTTGCTGTTTCTTTGGGTTGGAAAGTGTCTGTAAAGGTAGGTCCTGATCAAGGCCACCACTACAACACATAGGGGGATCTTCTGAGGTGAATTGTTACGTGACAAGTTCATGTTACAAATCTTCTTCCCTTCTCTTTATCGCTTTGTTTATTGTAGAGGGTCTGACAGAGTTCTCAAGTCACTTGACAGGTGAACAATATATAATTTTACCATTTGTTACTTTTTGGGGTAACACCAGCATGTGAAGGAGTCCTGACTCTCTCGTCATGCCACTTTGTCCTTCTCTCTAACTTCCATCACTTCCCCGCTCCACTTCCTCAGTCCAGAGAGACTGCCCTTTGCTTGTGCTGCTACAACTGACCGCGGGTCTACAATGCAAGTTGGAAAAATTCACTGATCCAGGTTAAAAAACAAACAAACAAGAACCCCTTGAACTAGATTGGAAAAAAAAAATCCGGAAGAAAATCAAAGGAATTTGAGGCCGATTTTGCCTATGAACACTGGAGTACTGTGAAACCATAGGCACAGCAACTTAACTGCTTAATGGTGAAACCTAGAGATGATAAAACAAGTTATTTTTCTGAAACTTGTAAATTATTATGACTGTACAAGACTGTATAGAAGATGAGTTTCAAATGTCTAGGTAGTAAATGAAATGTGGGATAACAGTTACGTAAAGATGTATTTATCACATTCCTGGTTTGGATACTTTTATATTCAGGTTAATAGTAATTACTGAAAATCTTCAATTGAAAGTCAGCAGCTACCCATAAAATCATAACAAAGTAATTGGCAACTGTTTGTTTTGGGTTTTTGTTTTTCCTTCTTACTTGGTAAAAGGTGCAGGTAGTATCCCACAGTATGTGCTTGTAAATAAGGAAGACTGGCTCTTCACTGAAAGCTGCTCTGTTTAATAATTGGAAATAGAATTGGCAGGTTGATAAAAGGCTAACATTCAGTCCCAAGACAAAATGATACTTGCTTTTACAGGGAAGTTTTTTTTAACCCACACCTCCATACTAGCAAGGCAATTTCTCTTGTGACTGTTGGTCTCTGTATTACAAAGAAACTAACCGACCTCCCCTTTTTCCTTTCATTTGGAGAACTCCTGTATCAGTAACTACAGATGTACCCAAAAAGAATATTTAAGAATATGTAAGAGGCAGATCCTGATGGTTTAAGTTCAACACTTAGATTGCTTTAAAGTGGATGGATTGCTAAAGATTAACTGGCCTGATGTTCTTTTATTTCCTGACTTACACACACACACATGCTCCACCTCTTGAATTTCAATAGCACTGGTCTATCTGTTATCACACAAAACGTTTTAAACCAACACATACTTTGGATTGCTTCAGGCTTATAGTGTAAGTTTTATTTAGGTCATGATATTGTCTCACTCTTCTCCATTCCCCTTGTACTCTGGACGGTCCAATGCTTTTTTCTAGTGTTACAACTTCTGGCCTTTTTTTCCAGTTCAGTATAATTCGAGGAAGAGAACTTCTTGCCATCTCTCATTCTGAGATGTCTTGCTGTCAAGAGTTTATATCCAGTATTTATCTTCAGTGCACTTGTCCTAATGTGATCCCATTACTTAGAGAGATAATCCAAGCAGTCGTTTCCAATTTATTATTATAGGAATAGGAGAATTTCAGTGATATTAGTAATTCCAGTCCTAGTTCAGGACTTCACTGTGCTAGAAATTATGCAGTCCCTCTCACCCCAGACCCCTGCTATTAGTGTTACTAACAAGACCTTAAGTCTGTATAAACACAGGGATGTTGAATTTTGCTGCTAGGGAGGAGGGGGGAGACTGATGACACGACACAGCAGAGTGAAGCAATGACTGTTAAGGTTGTTAATAAAGATTTTCCCAAGATGGTTACCAGCAAAGCGATAGCAAAGCACTCAGTTCTGTGTTCAAACCTGTGGTGTTTAATTTCTTCAGTGTGTGATTTTATTATTATTTTATTTTTGGTGTGAAGGGGGGAGGGATTGTCTTGATTTTGCCTTTTCCTCTAATTATGATTGCACTGGTGGACTAGGAAAGGAAGATACGCTTGCTGCTGCAGTAAAAAGCAGGCTTTAAGGAACACCTGGCTTGGATGTTTTGCCACGGAGTTAGTTTGCAGCTTTACATTTGCATTGGCAAAGCTGTGTGTGTGGGAAATAATGGTACAGGCGGGAGGGGGATAAGCAGTTAGGGCTTGCAGTATCAGTCCAGAAGTGTCTCTGTGTCTCATGAAGCCCTTCAATCTGTACACATTGTATCCCCAACACGTTAAGCCAAACTGGTACTGATTTTAGTGACCAGGCATTTTTCACTCTACATCCAAACATTTTTTTCTCAGAAAAGTATACAAGAGAATGCGGTAGAGACAGTGTCCACTAATCTCAAAGAAAAGGAAAACCTGAGTGGTACACTCAATTTCCTGTAATTCTGTAGTTTACTTCCCCTATTCTACTCAGCCCCTCTTAAATCTGAAAGGTGGAAGTTATTCTTCACTTCAAGGGAAAGAAATCTTCTACAAGGCAACATATAAGAAGTAGGTTCTTCACGCTGATCAATTTTGCTTCCTTTCTGCCACTATATCCTCACAGACACTACAAAACTGAGAACGGTTTCTGATATGTTTCAGGTTTTGGGGACACATACCCTCTTCTGCAAGCCAAACAACAAAAATGAGGCGGAAAGGCATAGCAGGTGTCCGTTCATGGCTACTGTGATTTCACTTTTTTAAAGCTTTTTTCATTATCTTATCTGTTCTTAAGTGGCCTATTTTGCAGCTGTATTGTTCAGAGATCCTTGGCCAACCCCTGGATTTCAGTTCGTAATTTGGTGAAATCACCCAAAGGTCATGTCTCTAATGAGGCTGCAGTGACTTTTGAATGGTTATATACTCAGGGGACAACAGTGATGAATGCCTTGAAAAGTGGCTCCAAGTATACAGTCATTCCTGACTTAACGATCACTTCTGTCCCTTGAAAAATTGTAACTGGTGTGTAATGTTATAATGCAGTGTCAACCCTTTATTTAAAATGAGCCTTGTACATACAAGTCCTATATGATGACTTGCAGACAGCCAAATAACTTTTCTCCTTTTTTTAGTATGTTGGTTCAAATTTCCAGAGCTATTAACAAAGCAAACAGAACAGTTATATTTTTATATCCGAGGCTACCAGCTAGCTGTCTAACTTATCTTTCTGTCCCTGGTAGCTGACTGTAAGAATGATTTTTATCATTGAGAATGTATTTGATGAAAGCCCAGAATATTTGAAAAATTCACTTTAAGTGTTCTTCCTCTGTTAACACTGTGCAGAAGTAGAACTGTTTCCAGATTTTTAATGTTTGTTCATCAGAACAGTAGTCTATATTGAATCACTAGACATTCCAATGTGTGTATTTAACCATTACTTTTAATGAGAAGGTGTGGGAAAAGCTTAACCTCTCACAAAGGTTAAGTGTGAAGTGCTGAACTTTGGTATTTTTATATACTATATATCAAATTAATACATATAATATGAACTGAACAGTGAAATAATTCACCTATACGAACTTCACCCATGATCTCCATCATAGCAAAAGATGATCATTGCCTGTGCTAATACATTCTGTGTTCTGGGGTTTTCCGTGAGAACATAATGCTGAGTTTGTAGGGATTGAGGCACCACAGTGCCTCTGAAGAGCATGCCTGTTTGCTGTCTTTCTGGAAACCTCATTTTAAATATTCTATGTGTTAAGGGAATTACATTGAATAGTCTACAAAAAGCACCTTAAATCACTAGTACTTGACCACAGAGATCATAAAGTAGAGAACAGAGGTTGAGATAGGTTAAAAAAAATAAAGTGTGATAACTCGTATTCTTTTCCATTTTCCTATGTCAGAATTTTGTCTGATTACAGGATCAGATCTTTCATTTCCTGCATATCAGACTCTGGCTGGATCTTATTGTCAGTGAAGTTTCTTGTGAATTTGAGGTGTAGAGGTTGAGGGTGGGGGAAGGCAGAATTACACTTTTTCATAGGATTAGTTTAACTACACATTGAAATATCTAGAGCAAACTTCCATGTTATGTTTTAATAAGACTGATAAATGTTTCTTGTGATTCAACAGTTTGAAACTTCACAGAAATTACCCATCGGTGTTCTGTTAAATAAGGGCTGTACTGGACTACAGCATATAATAATGTAATCCATCATATTCTAGTGACTGTGCTTACCTCGTTTACTCTAATATCATCATACTACCTATGTGGGTATTTTCAAATTTAGCCTTTTTCTAGAATGTAAATACCAATCTCCTTGTTCTTATTGTACACGCAATTGCATTGAAAACACCACATCTGTTCCTTTAGTGTCATGGTCTTTGTAGACCTATATCAGCTGTGGTCCCTGAAGAAGTTTAGCAAGGTTCTAAGTGTATTTTATGTGTACACATGGGTATCTCAAGGTTTGTTGTTGCTCATTACAATGTTAGATGAACTGGATGTATATCAGGATAACCATCCAGTTATCAACTGTGGATACGTGGTTGGCAGTGTAGTGTCATCACACAGACTAGCTCTTCTAACCCAAGTGTTTCTGGCCTTGACAGAATACACAGAGGTGATACACCTCTTGGGCCCTAAACCATCCAAGAAAAAAGACTGAACATCACTTAGCAAGCTCAACTTGAAAAGTGGGAATCTTTCATGTATATCATTGGAAGACCCAATTTTCCATGACTCTGACTTTGGAATTTGAGAGGAGAATAAAATCTGAAACAGCTCAAACATCTCCCCATTTGTCTTGTGCCAGTCTGATTTTTCCTGTTTGCGCTGTGTACAGGTCCTTCTGTTGCTCTAACAGTAGACTTGAGGCTCGCTAGGACAGGGAAGACTGGTCTCTAATTCTTTGTCACCTTTGGAAATCATTTGGATACAGACAGCACTCTCCTTGCACCTAGCCTTCCTGATGTTTGACCACAGATAAAAGGCTGACTGCTTTGCTCTTATACACCCTGTGTCAGAAAATAACATGTCTTTCTAAATGCTTTTCTGCTAGTGGTGAGAGGACTGTTTGTCAGCAACAGTGTGTAAATCCAAGGTTTGAAAGCCTGTATGGGGAGAGACCTGTCCACTTTGTCTACCATGGTACACATACATCCCCTGCTATGCACTGGCTGTCTAGTTGTCTTGTTGCAGTGTGTGTGGTTGGGGGAAAAGTGGAGGGTATGGCAATTCCATTCAGCATTGTCATCAAGCAAAATTAAGCAACAACCTGTGCCTAATTCTAAGGCATGTCAGGAGGATGTGGGGCACACACTTTCAAGTCTTTATCCCACAGCTGGCTTACTCAGTGTAGGTCCTACTGGTCTTCCATGTAACCTGTCACTTTACTAGATAAGTGTCTTGGCATTTTATCTTTTCCTTAAGAAAAAAAAAGCCTGCATTAGAAATAGTGATTTCTGACAAAGCCTGAGCCCTGAAAGCAACCATGCACTTAAGTCCTTGAGAAATTGTCTCCTATTTGAGGAATCGTTTCCTACTTTGAAGATTTGAGGGCTTGGGTTTAACTCACTCCTCATAATATAGGTAGCCAGCAGGCGAGTCCATGGGTATAGGACTATCGTTTTCGTGTTACGTTGCCAATTCCCCCTGTTATGCTGACCTTCTAGATGCTTACAGTCAGTGTGGAACTGCATGGTTCAAAATTCTCTGCTACAGCTGGAGGACCTACATATTTCCAAGTTAGGTCTGCAGCCCAGCCTGCTGGCACAAGGGGTTGCACTCCTGCCAAACCGCAGCAGTACCTTGATACTGCTGTTCCCTGCAGTGACTGAACAAATCATGAGATGAGGCTGTTCCCATGAACTACTTGTTATCAGGTCACATCACTCTCCTAAACTGCGTGTGGGAAGCCCATGTTGTGTGGCAGCCCTCCTTCTGCAGAGGTCCAGCTGCTCCTGCAAGGCGGTGATCAGAAACTGATTTGAATTATTCATCCTACAGTAATCAACGTCTCTGATCTGTGTCTGTACCTCAGTCTACTCTATAGATTACATTCTCCCTCTTCATCCTGTTTCTATTTCTAAGATGTAAGAGACACATCAGCACTCAGCTCTTGCTCATCCCTGTATGGTTGGGTGATTGTTCTGGTATCTCTGAATCGGACCTGGACCAGGTTGCTTGACAAGTTAACTCTTGACCCTGTGATGATGAGCAAAGGCAGATGGTGGCTTACCTTAGCCTGTAGCAAGAAGGGGCTCTTCTGAATATCTTCACTGCAGATGTCTCTAGGAATAGCTCTGTGAATGAAATTTCAAGAACCTCTCCCTGCAGGGTGAGGTCTATACAATAAAGACAAATTATCTCTGGATGGATATCCGGACATCCATATCTGCATGGATATCATGCACTTTTCCCCAAAACACTTCTGGAGTGCCTTTTAGCTGAAGGACATGATTTGCCTTTCCTTGGTACTTCTTCAGTTTTGTTTTGCTTTCTTTAGTTTAGTTCTCATACGAAAAAGTATTGAGACCAAAGTGTGCAAAAATTCAATCCCTCAGTGAGGATGAGGGCACAAGTCTGCTTGAAGGACCAGGTGGCATGGCGGGAGGTGGGGGGGCATAACACCTTCAGCCTTGCCTGAAGTGTCCCCGTAGTTTCACATTGGTCTGCTCAAACAGCAGTAGGACACCTTAGGGTCAGCTCAAACACTGGATTTATTTGTAGAATGCAGAAGGACCAGTGGGTTAAGTGAGATGGTTTCTTGGCCATTTTGTCTTCAAAACAGGCTTTTTGACTGTATCCAAGATCCTTAGTAGGAAAATAAGGATTAGGAGTGAACTATTTGATCCTTTCCCTATTCTAGTGTGCGGACTTCTCATTTAAGAAACTATAACCTTTATTGTACAACTCTTTATTTCTTGTCCTCCTAGAGGATCTGGAGGAAGAAGGGTTGGCTTGTTGGTTTCTACTGCCCCTCAGCTGGCTTTGTAATCTATTACACACAAAATAAGAAAGGATCTTTCTCTTATATAGAAAGCCAGGAGAGAGGAAAAAAAAAAGAAAAGAAGCATTTTCTTTGTTTGAAAACTGTAGCAGATGTCTGTGGCAATAAAAAGGCAATTATACTCGTATTATCATGAGAATTTCCAGCAGGAAATCTTGACAAACTCAAAAGTTTACTTAACTGAGATAAATACAGTAGATAAATAGCAAACTGAATTTAGTTTACTCTTGTACACAGGTGTACTACACATTTCCTCAAGCCATGATTCACAGCTATAACCTTTCCTAATCACAGGCACAGCAAGATATGTCAGGAGCAGGAATGGACTGGTGTTATGAAATACAGCTATAGAGCCAAACTTTCTCCAAAGTTTTGGTGTGTTTGCAGCTTGGGCTCAATTCTGTGTTTCCAAGGGGGAAGAACAAAAGGGACCAATTCATATTTTGCCCTAGACATCATATGCTGCTCTGAGGATGCAAGTTTTTGATTGAAAATATCTGTAGGGTGTCCTCCACTGGCACAGAACCCATGGCACAGCTAAGAATTGATTTCTTCCTGCACTACAGCATCCTAGGAAGCAGCTACTCTCTAAGGCTGCTCTGATTTATACTGGGAGCAAGGGAGACCCTGGTAGCACTTAGAATCAGGGAGGCCCACAGATAGCATGAGTGCAGTAATATAAATAAGGGGTAACATGCTGGGAATTTGGAGAGTTCGTTCTTGGAGTAAGGATGCCAAGCAGCACTTTGAGGAAAAATTCTCTGCTCAATATTATTTCCAAGCAGGTGAACAAAAAATAACATATAAATGTGAAAGCCACCTGTACTTTGTTTTAGTAGTTACTTCAATTGGAAAATCACTAGATATCTGACAACACAACAAATTCTTCTTGCATTTTAAGTTTGTTGAATTGGTTCTTTTCACCTCAGTGAGGCTCCATATCAAGAGTGGTCTTACCTTGCAAAATCACATTTGAAGGAGGATACTTAGGCTTTCCGTTTTCTTTCTTCTCAAACAGCAGGTCAGAAATATATATGCTATTTGCTGGTTATGCTGCTGTACATGTGATACAGATTTACCCACTGAATATATTGACAGCAGAAAAGCCATTGACTTTAGGAACACTGTTGAATTATTAAATAATAGCTTTATCATTGTAATAACCAACCACAATGGAATTATTAAATTAACTGCAGATGAATATCCAATCTTCTCAGCTATCTTCTGACAGATCAAGTGGTATTCAAAAAGACTTTTGCTTAGATGGAGAAAAAAAAACATTTCATGGTAACTTAGAAACTATAGCACTCTATTAAAATATGCAGATGGTTGGAAGACTTCTTTTGTCAATAACCTAATCTTGTTTGAAATACAGCATGCTGTACCACTTTAAAAGACTACGGCAGTGGACCCTATTCGAAAGGATGGACTATTAAGACTGTTACCCAACATTTCTTTTTGCTGTTCAGTAAGCATAAGTATATCTTCAACTTTGTTCTTTAGTTCATCAGATGCTGCCAAACTGTGTGCAAGGATTTTAAGGCACCTCAGTACCTGCCCTCTTCTGAAGGGAGAGTTCTTGGGCTGTTGGAAGAAGTGTAAATCAGAGCAATCTAAAGGCTATTCCCTTTTAGGGCAACTGCTGGCAACGTACTGTTCTCATAATTAGGGGTTGCTAAGCATAATGACCTTCCTTCCATATACCATTATACCTAGCTGCATGTCCTGCACCATCAGCAAGGAAAAATATCAGAGGAGCATCTTTATATCGTGTTAGATTTCCCCTGCATGAAGAGCATCTCCAACTAGGCAGTGTTTTGCTAATGCAGAAAACAGGCCTGGAAGCAAACTTGAAGTCTGGTCCTATTTCAGTATTTGTATATTGACTGTTGTTTGCCACATCCTGGCAAGAAAGGATATGCTCCTGTGAGATTGAATCACCCTGTTGAACACCACCCTTAATATTGAATTTAATTTCTTTGTTAGCTATTGATGTCATCTTAGATTGTACCCACCTTTAAATTGCTGCACACAGTGGACCAAATAAACTTTCATTCAAGGTAGTACCTAATAAGCAGAGTTCAACCATGGAGGGCTGAAATAAATAATAAATAAATAGAAAAATAAGTAAAAATAAATAAGTTGAGCTGTGAGAGTATTTTAAACATTCAGTCTTGCAAAATTCTACACCAGAGTGTGCATTATAATATTTGTACTTACCAACTCAGGGAAAAAAGAGGTTACTTGTATCATTACCATATATGCAAGGAAACCCAGCTAACCAGAGCAGTACAAGTAACAATAGACACTGCAATTCTTATTAAAACCCAGCAATAAGCTGAAAAAATGCATGTTAAACAAGCTCAAACAATAAATGTAGTTTAGGAAATTGACATTTATTTATTGACGTTCTGTATGCAATAAGTAATGTATGATTAACTATTCATTGCCACTTATTCATGCAGATCTGCAAAAACAAACAGGAAAAAGAACCCAAACAGAACTTACAAGTGTTGCTTCCTCTCAACTTGTATATGCTTGCTCACATTGTTTCTCTTATCATAGACTGGATAAAAAAAATGTCAGTCCCAGGACTGGTTGTCCAGGCCCACTTGTGTGGCTGAATTGCATATTCCCCTCCTCTTATGGGGAAGAAGTTGTTGAACTCACCATAAGCTACATGAAAGGGCAAGAGAGCAGTGGCATATAGGCTATATATTTCATGCTTTCAAAAGGAATTAACAAGAAGTGGCCATTAGGCAGAAAAACAGCCCCCCCCCAACTGTTGTGGCAAAGACCACAATTGTGTTATGGAAGCAGAAAAGAATAGAGGTCATTATCAATATCATGGTGAATAACTGTCTCTGTACCATGCTAAAACAGAAGACCAAAACCCGACCAGACCAAAAAAAAACAAAGCCCCACCCCAAACAAACAATAAAAAACCCAACCAAAACCAACCAAACAAAAAGATAACCCCACTCACCCCCAACCACCACAACAAAAAACCCCGACCAAACCCAACCTTTCCACAGCACCCACTGCTATGATCTGAAACGGAAAACTTACAACTTCTCCCCAGACTGTGATCAGTGAGATAAGAACCAGGCACCTGAGGACAAGGATTCTCCTAGAGGACATCTGTGCCCCTGCAGCCCTCCCTGCTGGCGTGGTGTTTAGCAACAGGACTTCCCCAGTTACAGGGCCCATCAGCCTACTGGGGCTGCTGATTGGTGTGGTAGTTTCCTCACTCCTCTGTCACTATTACACTTGCGTGCAGCTTTAATGTCCTGGGGAAGTGAACTTGTAACTGCAGCACGGGAAGACATGGGATTTAACCTGCTTCTCCCCTTCCCTGGATTTCTGAGAGTCCTTGGCAGTTGCCTAAGTTCCCAGTCTAATCCACAGCAACCTTAAAGCCGCTCTTTAAAGGCAGCAGTTTGGCTGCCTGCGAGATGCTGCCACTGTGCCGGCTGCAGAACAGCACGGTTCTGGCATCCCCACGCCATGCTTGGGAAGCAGATGCTGCAGATTCAGCTTTACGAGCTCACCGCTGAGGATGGGATTTATGGTATCTGTACACCATGCAAGCGTGGCATGGACCAAAATGTGACTCAGAATTTATGTCTGAGTTTACCCAGCATTACAATAAAGGAGTATCTCCTCCCTGCACTTCCGAGCTCTGGAGCCCAGCGGTGCTCAGAAGATGGGTGCACAGGTGTATTGCCTAAAGATCAAAACATGGCCCTTTATTTTTGCTGGTGTGAGGCAAAACAGAAGGAAAGCCAGGAAAATTGTCAGGGAACAGATTGTAAAAGCATGTTTAATTTTGTTTGCAAGAGAAGTAATCGGTACTAGATAAAACCCTGCAAGTTGTAATTTCTAGTACATTACTGCTAATTAGCAAATGTATTGTAGCCTAATTTGATCTCTCAGAGAAGGCACCTTTTAAGAAAAAGATATTTTTCTGTGAAGTGATCAAACAGGCAGGAGGCAATTGTCAGTGTTTTTTCTTCATTGCACTGCTAAAGCACGGTGCTTTTATTTTATACCCGTGGCATCGGTTAGCGACCTTTTCCCTAGCTCTGTCCACTTTCTTCCTCCTTTCAGGAAAAGTTGTTCCCTGCTCCTCATCTCTTGATCCTATTACTATGCAAACACTACATGCAGAAGCTTATTAATTCTGCTCTATCAGACCGTGCAGAGGATGGTATACCAGGAAAAGCAGGAGTTTTGAACGATGCTGTAAAGACTTATTCCCAGTCTCATTGTGTGGTACCAGTTGTGAAGCTTTCCCCTCTCCCCTTCTGTACCCATTGAGATCTTGCCTGGCTGTCGGCTTTCATCTCGTGGTTTGTGGGTCTTTGAATCAAGGCAACCAAGTCGGTGTTTGTTCTCATCCTCTCCCCACACTGATTTTCCGCTACGCCTTATGAGGTGTACCCTTGCGTACCGTAATGTCATTCCTACCAAACAATCCAGTGCTGTCAAGGTAGTTTCTTTGAGTGACTTTTATACTTGAAAGTGTGTTGTTTTTTTTTTCTCAACCATCTCACCGTCCTGAGCTGTGTTAGTAAATGCCTACAAGATTGCTTTGGTATTTTTAAAATTATGTTTCCCCTTTTGATCAGGCGGCTGTTCAAGATGTTTCCAGGGGCTTCATTTTTTGTGCTGCCTTTTGGTGGAGACAAACCCCTATCAATAAGTGCTTTTTATTTTTTGAAAAACATGTTTTTCCTTGTTTCTGCCTTAAGTGACTTTATCTGCACTTAAAACAGACAAATGCATGTATGTGTGGACACAAACAGCCTCGAGAAAAACAAGTACCAGGAACAAATAAATCACTGTCTATCTATTTTACTAGGAGGAGATATTGGGTAACTTTTCATTTGTGATTCAAATATCTTTGAATTGAGTTGGATTACTCACAAATGCGAGGTTACCGAGGGATGGAAGCTTTTGCAGGTTTGGAGCTCCAGATTTGCTTTAGTTTGTTTCTCTTTTTTTCTTGTGTAAAATACTGCTTAATTTAAAGAAAACCATGCAACAACAGAAAATATCAGAAAAAATAACTTCTCCTAACAGCATTGTTCTTATTTAGTAATTTCAAAAATGTTTTTTAGCAGTATTGATTTATTTTCTAAAAGGCTTCCTCTGATTTTAGACAGAACTGAAAACAAATCCCTCAGGCTTTAACTGTGAAGCTGGAAAAGCTTATTAGGATTTTTAACATTCCAAGTTGCTTTCTGAACAGATTGCACCAGCTAGTTGATGAAACTTGAGCTAATTACCCTAATGTTGACAAATGCACTAGCACAAAAAAGTCACATTTAAAATGAAAAATAAAAAAAAATAAAATTGCACCTCTTCAAGGAATCCGAAGTAGATTGTGATTTGTGGGTGTAACAGATAATTTTGCAGAGGATTCTTTAGGAAGAGAAGAAAAACAAAACCCAACCACAAACTGCTATTTATATACGTTTATAATGTTAATGAAAAACACTTAGGATTTTAGAAAATTAAAATAAAACATTTTAATAGTTGATAGGGGGAGAAACTGCCTTTATAAAGCAGTCTTGCTCTGATAGAGTGGGGTACTGAGAAGTTCTACAAAGCTTCTCGGTCCACAGGGTCGTACCCAGGAGAAACGGGGTCATGACCACTGAGCACAGCACAAGCTCCCCAGAGTTCTTCTGTGTGCTGAGTTTGTAGGTACTCCATCAAGCTCCCTGAACTTCTGGAGTTAACAGAAGTAGGTGAGCTTAGACTAAAAAGCAGACTGGAGTTGCTATCAATGAAAGCTATTCTGTAGTTTAGCAGCACATGAACTATTGGACCTGTAGATTTGCCTTGAAATACCTACATTAACATGTAGAGAGATCTGTAACTACTGAAATTCAGGCTTGTCCTCATCAATTTTTTTTTTATTTAATCTGTGTTTGACTACAGAGGTGCATACTCAAAAATGAAGAGGATGAAATTAGTAAGGATATCATACTATGACACACTTATTTAAAAAAAACCTTTGCAAAAAAAAAAGTATAAATTTGAAAATATTAATATGCATTGGAGGTAACACAAACGCTCTTAATCCTGCCCAAATTTTCCTTGTCAAACAACAACAAAAATGCTTAACTAATTGTTGGTATTTCGGTTCAATACTCTTTGTGCTTAGATGGAAGCAGCGTGGCTATGACATGAAGGTTTCCTGCCATTTAAACTTACTATGCCTCAGAGAAATGTAGCGTCTTCCCCTTCTTTTTTTTTTTTTTTATTATTTACTTAATAGTTTTGACCTTTCAGCCAATTGTCCTTATCCGTCATCACAGTGCATGATCAATCATTTCATGCCATGTCATCTATAAAATACCAGTAAGAGGGGAAGTTTTATGTTCTTTTGCTTTTCTTGAGTTTGGTTTTTGAGTGGTTTTTTGGGGAGGGGGAGGGGGGATTTTTTTTGGTTGGTGGGTTTTTTTGTTTTTGTTGTTTTGGGGGGGGGTGGTCAAAATGCCTTCCTGTTAGGGAGAAGGGGAAAAGATGCTTCAAGTTATACTGGTTTAATCAACTTCATGGATTTCATGTGTGCAAATGAAAGCACTCAAAGCTTATAATTTTTGTTAATTTTTATACTTTAGAATGCACCAGACAAGCCATGTTTGCATGCCACTAGCTTCCTTCTGAATTTCTGAGCAATAAACAGAGGGAGATGTCACCAGGGACACTATATACCTGTGCGTACGTACACGTATGTGTGTACACTTATGGAGCAGAAAGCCAGCACAGCGCAAGAATCATGAGCTGGTAGGAGCACCGTAACCCAGCGTGGCACTCTGTTAAAATTTCAAACCAGGGCTTGAAAATGGCCAGCTGCTCTCCAGAAGGCCCTTCTGGTTTAGGTGTAGTGATACATAAACATGACTGACGTTTCTCTTTCCAGGTACAGCATGCAGGCTGCTCCCCAGGGGAGTGCTCTGCTATGTTCCGTTGAGCAGTATAGAAAAGGCTTTATCCATACTGTTGCTGAAGCACAGCACAATACTGCTTGTAATGAGGGTTAAGTGATTTGGGATCTGAAGCACTTTTGGAAACCACATTTTGTGCTTCTCTTGTCTTCATTTTCCTGATTATAAACCAGAGATAATAGCACTTGTTGGCTTCCCATGGGACACTGGCAAGATGAGTATGTGAAAGATTGAAAGCGCTGTAGTTACTGCACAGTGACCCAGTAATGGGGGCACCTAAAGTACCTTTAGGCAAATAACTTGAGCAAAAACATCCACTTGCATCCCTACACTCAAAAATGTCAAGTGTATGTTTAAAAACTTCTCCCATAGTTTGTGTGTTGAGTTTTGTTGGGGTTTTTTTTGCAGGGTGGGGAGTTTTCTTGTGCTGTTGTTTCAGGGAGGCAGAGTAGTCATGCAAATGATTTGGAGAGAATGAGAGAACTTGGGGGAATACACATCAGACAGACTAAGGAAGGAAGGAGACCAAGCATGTAACAAACTTCAGGCATGTATTATTTGTGTGATTATTTGGCATTCCTTCTAAACTGAAACGAGTTAATCTCCCCAGTGCCCATGAACACCAAGGACATCATTCATTATCTGAACCTTTAAAGCGTCTTGGTTTTATTTGGGATAATTGGGGTTGTTCTATCAACAGTTTTTCTGTGATCCTAACACAGCCCATGAAAAGGATAATATAAAGAAAGGTGAAGATACAAATATACTACTAAGGTTTAGGGCTTGTAAGGCAAGTTTTGCACAGCTCTAGTTGTAATTCTTTAAAATATACATACGTCCCTTTGATGTTGCATCGAAGGAGACGCCAGACATAATACTAGCAACTTAGTTGCTGCTCACTGCTGAAGCCAATAAGCAGTAGAGAAACAGGGGAGTGAGCTTTGAAGTGCTTGGTATTACACAGGAAAATATGCACTTCAATGAGAATGTACCATGTGCAGGAGGCTGCTGTTGAGACCAGCTTTAAAGACAGAAGAAGGGCAAGAGCCATGGAGTTCACCTTCTGGTTTGCATCTGAACCTTCCTGAAGCTGGTGGGGATATTTATACCATCCGCCACTGCAGCTGAGAAAAAAGGAGCAGAGTCTGAAGTTGAGGTCCAAATCAAAACTTTGAGGGACAGTGGATATGTGCAGGCAGTTCTAGTCTGGTTTTGATCTCTAGTATGTTGCTCTTCAATGGCTTTTCAGCGATGCAGTTCAAAGGGCTCTGTAAAAACAGAGGAGGAGGAGGACTCTATAATTAACTCTGTCTTAAAGAACAGAATCCAAGGCAGAAAGCAGAGTGTCCTAGAGAAGTGGCTTGTACATGATCCCCAAGCTCTGTAGGGGTATGGGTAGGTGTGTGCCCCTCCTGTTCTACTCAGATGGGCAGAGTATTGATAAAGTATTGTGTCTTTGTGGGGTTAGTTATCCTCAGCTGATTATACTTAATATGATTTATATTAAGAAGGCTAATGCACATTGAACACAGGAAAGTATTAATGTAGTTTGGGCGAATGCACAATGCCTGTTGTCCACTGATGAAAAGCTCAAAAACATTTCCTCCTACTTTCCCTAATACTTGATTGTTCCTTCTTCAAGAAGAGTAATCCTTCATAGCATTGTTCTAGCTTTTTATTAATATTTCTGAAATCAAGTGCCTGGCTTACTGTACTGTCTTGTACCTTAGTACTGTTACAGCACTGCAGCATGTTACCAAAAGAATGTGTGTTTCACAGGATGGGGAAAAGGGCCTTTTGTGTGGCTTTTCACATGGCATCTCCCACCAGTTAGTGCAGTCTTGAGGTCCGAAATACTTTGTTCTTTTGTCTGGGAGTCATGGAATGCATTATTTATACAATCTCTCTGTTATTAAAAAAACCCTTGGTCTAAAAGACCCTTTTGTGCTCTTCCCATCCTCCTCCCAACCCCCA
Organism: Porphyrio hochstetteri; assembly: GCA_020800305.1. Taxonomy (NCBI): domain Eukaryota; kingdom Metazoa; phylum Chordata; class Aves; order Gruiformes; family Rallidae; genus Porphyrio; species Porphyrio hochstetteri. Next base: position 81,406,301 of record CM036905.1, on the reverse strand, counting down.
AGAAACATTAAGACATTATAGTTTTTGGCAGCTGGACATAGTCTTACTAACACATGCCTATTTTCACACCAACAACAAATTTGGCAACTTTCAGAAAATGTACGTGATTATTTCTGAAGCTCCTTCTTATTGAAAAATGAGGGTTCCATCTGGCTCAGCTACTGGCATTAGCCACAAATGGTGAACCGCTTCCTGATGTGTCCTCTGATTTTGCCCTTCCAGCTGATTAGAGTTTTTGTGAGCCTTAAGTTATGCATCTTTACTTTAAAAGCCCTTGATTGATAATGATAAAAGATTTAGGAGGGTTAGACAACTTAATGTCAGGATAGGGGAAAAAAAATGGAAAAACAATGTCTTCTGCCAGTGAGCAGATTAACTTTTCCTTCTGCCCTCTCTCCCCAAAACAAAGAACCTTTCTTCTTTAAGACAACTTCTTTCAATGTGTCAGCTCAAACTGAGCAATTGTGAACAGTCACTACCTAGTCACTCTGTGGCCCTCATGATGTTTACTCCTCCTCTCTGACACTTCTTCCTGTGGTAGTTTTTTGTGGCTGGGTTCTGTTGGAGGACAGGGGCTGCAGGGGTGGCTTCTGCAAGAAGCAGCCAGAAGCTCTCTGGAGGCCCCAGAGAGCAAATACCAGCCAGCTCAAGGCCAGAGTAATTGGCCAAGGCTGAGCCCATGAGCAATGGTGATGGTGCGTCTGGGAATCACATTTAGGAGAAAAAATGTGAGCAACTGCTCTTTGCCACCAGAGAAGGGAGTGAGAAGATGAAAGATATTGTGCAGACACCAAGGTCAGTGAAGAAGGAGAAGGGGGTGTTGAGGTGCTGCAGGTGCCAGAGAGAGAGATTCCCCTGTAGTCCGCGGGAAAGACCATGGTGAAGCAGGCTGTCCCCCTGCAGCCCATGGATGATGACAGGGAGCAGAGATTCCATCTACAGCCTGTCGAGGACCCCATGCTGGAGCGGGTAGAGACACCTGAAGCACACTGTGACCCTGTGGGAAATCCACTTTGGAGCAAGCTCCTGGCAATGAAACCTACAGCCTGTGGAGAGACTGACCCATGCAGGAGCAGGTTTGCTGGGGTTCTTGTGACTCCGTGGGGGACCAGGCTGGAGCAGTCTGGGCCTGAAGGTTGGCACCCATGGAAGGGAGCTGCGCTGAGGCAGTTGGTGAGGAGCTAAAGCCCTGACAGAAAGGACTCATGTTGGAGAAGTTTGTGAAGGCCTGTCTCTTGTGGGCGGGACTCCACACGGGAGCAGGGAAAGAGTGTGAGGAATGACCCCCCATGCCTACTCACCACTGCTCTGGGCTAAGAAGAAAAAGAACTTGTGAGGAACTGACAGAAAACCCCATTCCCTGCTCCTCCCAGTGCCACAATGCAGGGGAAGAAAGGAGAGAAATTATGACTAAAATGAAGTCTGCTAAGAAGGGAGGGGTGGGGGGAGGTGCTCTATGATCTGGCTGCACTTCTTGTTACCCAACTCTGGTGTCACTGGGTGTGCAGCACAGTGTAATAAATTAGAGAGTTTTCTTTATTCCATGTTGAGTCTGTTTTGCCCATGACACTAATGGTGGAATGATCCTGTCCTTATCCTGTCCTTATCTTGACTCCTGAGCCTCTCAATATGCATTTTCTTCCTTGTCCAGCTGAAAAGGGGAGCGATTGAATGACTTTAAGGGGCGTCTGGCCTCCACCCAGGGTCAAACCACCACGCTTCCCTTATGAAGAATCCCATTGAATCACTCCTTGAATAGAAGTCGTGCAACATTTTCTATTCCTTATTGCCTTCCTGCCATGACTTTTTTCTAATCCTGTAATATCCTTGTTGAAAGAGCAGACCAGAGCTACATAGATGATTTGAGATGTGACATAGTGGATTTATACAGGATCATGACTACATGTTACATTTTGTTTGATCCTCCTCGCCAGCCCATTTTTACCATTGTCTGCTTGTATCCCCACTAGTAAGCTCTGAGTTCACTGAACTTGCTGAAATAGCTCCAAGGTCTTGTTCCTTAATAGTTGTAGGTAGCATACAGTCATTGTGAGATGAGGGGGTGGCCTATTTTTCACTTTGTGCACTGAATATAGTTTGCTGGTTTATTATGCTCATGACTTATTATAAAATTCTTTCCCAAACTTTTACAACTGCATTTTGGTTTTGCTACACTTAAATTCAGTATTGCCAGTGGGTCATTTTTGTGGTGAACACTGTCATCACTGCTTTCTCCCACCTCCAAATCTTTTATGAATGTGGCAAGCAGTCAGACTTGCCACATCAGTGGTGAGATCCTGCCTTGTCCTCCCTCTACTGTACATCACTGAACAGGGCACAGGCAAAAAAAGAGACAGAAAAAAAAGCTTAATAATGCAATTCAGCTTAACTCTTAATCATATAAACATGAAACAAAGTTAAAGGCACCATTTTTTAATAGGAACCTAACATAAAGGGGAAAAAGTAAGATGGCTATAGGGATTTCATCCTATTATCCTGATGTGCAATACTATAATTCTCTGAAACAGTATACCTGCACAGGACTCCAGTTAGGCTTGGGCTTGGACTTTGTCTTCTTAAAAGCCTTATGAGCATCTCTCTGACTCCCTGTTTCACTGACCTTGGTGCCTGCACAGTTTCTTACATCTTTTTACTCCCTTCTCTGGTGGCAAAAAGCAGCTGATTGTGGGTTTTTTCTCTTGAGTGTGATTCATAGAGGTGACCATCACTGACTGGCTTGGCCTTGGTCAGCATCCAGCGTTGAGCCAGCTGGTGTTTGCTCTTTCTGGCCTACAGAAAGCTTCTAGTTGCTTTTTGCAGAAGCCACCCCTGCAGCCCCACCTCCTCCACCAGAACCCCACCATGCAAAACCACAACAGTCTAAGATTTAGTAATATGAGGTCTCCAGGAGTGGTGGGGCCTGGCTTCTTTGTTGGTTAATTATTCTTTTTTTGTTTGTTGATTTTTAATTTTTTTGGGGGTTTAAGCGGCTTTGTAATTACTATAGCTACCAGATTTAATTTTAGTATAAAGCTGTTGATCCAGATACAATGCAGAGATGAGTTTGGTAAAAGAAAAAGAATCTGTTCATGCAGATGAGCAAATGGGGGAGGAGGCGGGGAAGGAGTGACAGAGAAAGATTTGAATGGTGCAGCTAAACTATGCCTGCTTGGCACAGGGGAAGGAGATAAAAATAATTCCTTTCCCTAATTAGCAATAACACAGTTCATTGTTACAAGAAGGAAAACTTTTAACTCCTTATTAGTATAGTTATTGATGTTTGGTTTCTTCCTGGGTTTTCCCATCTATTGTGTTAGAATTAGCACCACCCAACCAGCCTTTGCAGACAGCAGCTGATCCAGGTATTTGCTGTCATTGCAGACTTTCTGGCCTTTGCTTACCCCTGTTTTCATTACGACAACCTGTTCTTCCTCACTCAGTCTTTGAATAGTCACCAAGGAGTTAATTTACATCTTAGCACAAATGAAAGAATGGAAATTTCTAATGGGAGAATGGGAAACGATAATGATTTTCTTTTTCCAATCAGTTACATTTCTAGTTAGGAAGGATTAGCTGCTTTTACTTCTTGTTGTTTTGTTTTCATGCATCAGCAAAACAGTATAATGCTTGGTTTGCAAAACCTTCTGGAGAAATGTATTTATGTCTATATCCATTAGAGGCACCTTTTTTTGGAAGGAAAAAATAATAGTAATAAAGAAAAAACCAACAGATCTTGAGTTTGAGAGGGTCTCTTTTGGGACTAATTTACAATTCTGCTTGTTAATCTGTTTAATACACACAGATGGTGGGAGAACTATACAAAGAAAATGGATAAACTAGCAAGGGCTGGGGGGACAGGGACGGACATGGACTGTTTTAAAAGAAAAGGCAACCTTAACATTTGTATCTAATCGATATCGAAGTTATAAGTCAGTTAAGCCTTATGTCCCTAGCCAAGTGACTGAGCATAAGTGTCTCTTTCTATGGCTCTTTAATGTTAAGTGACAAGGAAAGGCAGCCACTTAGAAGTATTTGACATTCATAAGCATCCAAAAGACTTTCTGTCATCTTCTATTTATTCATTCACTAGACTAGGAAAAGCTATAGTGCTTTGTTTTTTCCCTTTCAGGGCAGCAGTCGATGCATCTGTGTCAAACCGTAGCTCTTCTCATCCATGCTTCATGGTGTCCATATCCTTTGCTTCTTTCTCTTTACTAAACAGCTATTGTGTGCCTGTTAACAGCGAGAAGTGCCACAGCTGGAATTTCCTACTCTCGGTCAGAAAGATTGAAGGGATACAGGATATGCTCCTGCCCCTCCTGGAGCCACGAGCGCAGCTGCTTTCAGTTGGAGCCGAATCAGACTCAGTGCTTGAATATAAGCACCTTATTTTATATATTTGCTCTAAGATTGTTTGGATGCTTTAGTGGCACATCACAGGAAGCTTTTAATTAAAAAAGTATTTATAATGTTCTTTGACACCTTGAATTTTAGCTGGTGCACCCTTGCTTTGTATATTCAGCTTCACAGGTAAAATGCATTCAGATTGCCCGTGATGTTCAGACTAGAGTGTAGAAAGCACTTTAAAAAAAAAAAATAACTGAAGGAAACAGACCGCTTAAACATCAGAACTGATTGTACAAAACATTTTTAATTAAGTCTGTTGAAGAGAGCTTAGTAGCTTGCTGCCTAAATAAATAGTGTTGGAAGAATTTGAAGATTTTGCAATATATTGGGATTTTTTTTAAATTTAAATTTTGTCCCTAGAAGTTTCCAGAAAGCAGAGAGTCTCACAAATGTCCCTCTGCAGTGAGAGCTTCAGTTTCATTAGCCTCTAGAGAATTAATACCTGAAAACGCTGGAGTCAACCACAAGAAAATATTAATCTTCCCTTTGTACCTTATTAGCAGAAGGAATTCAAACACAGTACGTGAAATGGAGCCACACAAGATCTGCTGTGTGCTGCTGCTTGTGAGAGGGGGTTTTTGGATTCAGGATTTTTTTGGGGCAGGCAGGATTTGAGATTATTATTATTTTAATTCTTATTAAGGGAATACGAATTTCAGCAGTTTACTAGCTAGCACTAGAGAAAGGGAGGCCAAATGTCATCTGTTCTGTAGTTGTTTCGGTTGGGGTATTTTCTCTCCTCTTAGAAGAGGAGGAAACTAATGTTCTGTGGGATTCTTTAGTGTCTTGGAAAGATGTCTTGCTGTCCCACTTTTCTTGCTGTCTCCTACTCAGTGTCATAACATAAATCCCCCCTCTCCCTCTCTCTGGAAAAAACCACAAGCACAGCCAGGGCTACTGAACTGCAGGACTGCACAAACAGGCAAACACAGGTGACCCCGATCAAGGATGCTGGGGACAGTAACCTACGTGTGTCTCCTGTCATACTAACAGCTGGAGGGGCTTGGAAATCACTGATCAATAATGTGCCTAAGTGCCATGCTCCTGAGGTGCACAGGAGCTAGCACTTCAAGAGAAAGAAAAGCAAAGGCAATAGGTGTTCTTCCAGCTCCTGCAATGGAACTGGGGAAAATTCCTAAGGATTACAGTGCTTCCTTTCAGAATGACTCATGTTAGTGAGTTGCTACTGTGAGGTTGTTATTACAAGCAACATACTAATAGGCACAGTCATGCTTTCTTGCTAACCTCCCTAATTCAGTGGTTACAGAGTGTATGTGACGCGCCCCTGTTTATAGGCACACAAAGCATGATTTGGCAACATGCAGCAGGTTAGTTAATACCCCTGTAACCAAACTGTGTGAGCAGACAATTTGCTTCTGTAGCAAGTGCTGTGTGTGCTGGCAGTTAAATTCTGCCTTGCGTATTTAATTTCAGCCTTGGTCTAAGCATGCTGCATTGGACCTGGGTAAAACTGGAGCTGAACAATGGAAGTGCTACCAATGACACTGCTGCAGTTGCAAATGACGCCACTTTAATATTTAGCTGATATTCGTGAGCTTTCAGTCTTGGGTTGAAGAGATCTGATTGAAAATCAGATACAGGCATATATGGAGAATTCCAGGTTCCCCAGTTGCCTTGAAGTTAAGTGGAGTGGGCACTTGATTATTATGAAGGCTAGAATTGGATTGAAGAATCATACTTAAAGGTGTAATAGAGCTCAGAAAGTGTCAGACCTTGGAAGTACCTAGCCCTTGATTGTAGCAGCTGGAAGTGATTTAACAAGTACTTGAGGTGACAGAATCAAATGCTTTATGTGATGAATGGGCTGTTTCAATATAGCAAATGATTTTGCTCTTTAAAAATCAGAATTAAACAGTTTGTTTTTTGTGAGGAGTGAGATCACGGAGCAATGAAGTATATGTGTGCACGTGCCCAGGGATATAGCATTTTGTGTTAATCTTGTCTTTATAATAATAATACGTTTGATTATTTCTGAGGTTACTGCTGTGCACTGGTCCTTCTGCTGGTGGGGGGACTGAGTGTGTATTTTATCCATGATGGTGTCCTAGGAAGCTGGAATAGCATGACCTATGTAGAACCAGCTCTTTTCCTTAGTGACTTACAAGATGAAAAATATATTTGCTAAATAATGTTATCAGCCAAATTCAAGAGGCAAGTAACTTCAAATGCTTGTCACATAGCAGTATTTGGCAATTGGGTAGCCAGGTGAATATACACAGAGCAGGAGAGTTGGGAGGAAATTCCTCAGACTCATGCAAGATGAGAAGGGAATCATGAGGGCGTGGCTGTGACCAAGTAGTGCCCCATCATTGTATGGTTTACTTGACATTGTTGCATCTATGATTTAGACATCCTGTCTTAAATGAAATTCCACCTCACTTGACAATCCTACAACATGGCAGAAAGATTTATTTCTCCATTTGCTATGGCCAAAACTTCAGTCGTTAAATTCCCTATTACAGGAAAAGAAAATCGCACACACCCAAACCCTCCTTAAAAATTAAGTCAAACTTGAACCTGATCCTACAGCTGTTCATTGAGCAGAACAGTTAATTAGAATGTTAAGATCTGCATTTTCACACAGGAAAACAAAAAAAGCAGAGAGAAAATTAATGTTGCTTTTTGGGGGGTCTTGGTACAGTAGAATTTGTTGGGCTGTTACTGCGCTGCAGTTCCTCAGGTTCATTTTTGAATGGGCTGGGTAACGAACCCAGTTTGTCCCAAGGGACAAACAAAAGAGAAGTTCCATTTTTAGGATTAATGCTTTCACGTACTGACTCCAGAAACATCTTTGCATGACAAGGATGACTTTGCGTTGAAGCAGACCTATACATGCATGATTTATTCACTGCCCCTTGTGATTTGTGATGTGATGTGGGATCCAAGAGTGTTGCAGAAGGGTGGAGATTCTTGTAGTGCACATGGCTGCAATTGCTTTTGGGGTAACCAGTTGGCAGTAAATGACCTTCACGTCTCCTTTTGCTTTCCCTCGTCAGCAATGAGACAGGCACTGATCTTTGAGCAAACTCTGAGCTTCAGCATTTGGATGGATCCAGCCTGGCCTTGCAAATGCTTGATGCTATCGCTCATGCTCACGTATTTTGGGTTGTGTTTTGACTGCAGACCTAAGCATCACTGAGCAGAGGCAGCGAATCTCTGCACACTTGAGGTTTTCAAAGTCAGTACTGAAATGCCTCTGACTGAACTATTCACAAAATCTAGTATATAGAGAAACTATTCTTCTTTAAATTACATAGTACCTCTTCATTCTTGGCCTACCACGCTCAGAGCTCTCAAATGCTTTCTTCTCTCACATGTGAGACAGTATTGTATCCGATTGCATGGAGGAGGGCAAGCCTGGTACATCAGATCATTTGGTAGGTCAAAGCCTCCAGTCTGACACTGGAGCACCTTTCCAGACAGCATCTTCCTTCTCCTCTGAAAGAAGGCAACGCCACTGCTGCTCTTAGGCTACTTGGCTTTACATACCAAACGTGCCTGGTATGTGAGGAAATGCCAGCCACCTGCAACCAGAAAGCCAATAGAGTTCCAAAAACATGAGATTCAAATACAACAAAGTATCTTCTAAGCGATGATGTATCTTTAGAATAATTAAGGATAGAAAGAATTTAATCAAGTCCAATCCACTCTTCAGGGCAACATGAACTTCAGCATTAGGTCAAGGTTAGATTCAGGTATACAAAAAGGTTGGGCCACACTGATGCTAGGAATCTGTTCAGTTTAAGTCAGTGAGATGCTGTTAGTGGTGGTATCTTCATAGGTGCTACCTTTCAGTACCTGAAAAACACACGTTGTTACACATCCCCCCAGAACTAAAAAACAGATTTGAAATTAACTTTTTTTTCTTCAGAGATATTTGCATAATTACACAGAATGTGAGTGTTAATGAAGAGCTAGTAATAAAACTGGATGAATTAGCATGACTGAGTGACTTAACGCAATCCTGTTGATCATGGAGTTAGGGGTGGCTTGCATTTTGCCAGACCTTTTTTTTTTTTTTTAGTAATCTCTTGCAATTGCACATTTGAATTTGAACTTTCATTAATTATAGCTTTATTTCATGAACATGAAACTTCATTGACTTAAGTGTTTACATCAGTAGAACACCTATTCTAAAATATGTGCACCTGACAAAATTGTTAATGAACACACCACCAATACCACCCCCAACATGAGTATGTACTGGAGTCACTCTAGAAAAGGGAAGCTATGTTTTCTTTTTTTAATACTTAGTATGCTTTTTTGTCTGTTTTTTAACACACATGCTAAAGTCTTCTTTTTTTTTCCTTTTTTTTTTTTTCTTTTTTTCCTTTCAAAATTAGAGATTTCAAGGTGTGTGATCTCAGGAAGAATAAAAACAGTTGTAGAAACAGGGTACTCTTTTAACAGTATTACCCATCTTCCCTGTCCTTGTCTCTGGTACTGTTTGTTACTGATCCATCAGTGACTTGGTTGCCTCATCTCTGATAAAATTGGATAGGTGAGGCATGGCAAGACATGTAAGAACAGCTGAGAAAGCTGAGTTTTAGCTAAGCCAGATAACTTTGTATTGAAGCACTTGGGGGTTTTGTACTTCTGACTCTATTAGGGAGGTAATCACTGGAAGGTAGTAAATGGCAGAATTAGGGAGAAGCTATGTGCCCGCATCAATTTGGCACCTATGGCTTTGGTTCTTAGGTACACTTTAAACGCTGTTGTTTTCAGTAGAGCTTGTCAATGAGCCCCATAATCTCACCAAAAGTCAATGTTGTGTCCCTTTATCTGCTTAAACATGACTGAAAACACTACAAAGCACCAGTGTGTAATGATAGATGATGAAATAACTTAGGGAGGGTGTTTGTGTCTTTTTTTCTTTATGCCTCTCAAAAAACTTACATTTAAGCTAACCATTGTAACTGGGACAGGGAAAGAAGACTTTGCCAAAATGGTTGTGATAGCAGAAACTTCAAAACTATCATAACAAAGAAATGCTAGAAGTTTCAGTATCAAGTTTGTATGAAAGACATCTTTGTTCAGAAACTTTACACATGTTATTTTAGTCAGAAAATTAGAGTTTCTAATGCAGTTTTCTCACTCTACATTTTTGTAATTCTTCATAGTGTCCCATTTATAGGACTGGAATATTGAGATCATCAGTACCTGAGGCTAACTGCTAAATATTCAGGTACAAAGGAAAATGCTGAAGCTTAACATTCCAAGCTTTCTTTCTCTGTTCCCATTCTGCCTCCAAAGATGGAAAAAGCAAGGATCTATGTATCAGCATCAGTTTTGGCTTTTATTAAATTAAACAGTTACGATAACTAAATATTGAATATATGTTGGGTTTTTTTTTTTTTAAATTCTTTGGTATAACTCAAGACAGACTTTGAGTAAATAATGTGACTTGGTATATGATTTCATTAACAAATATGAAGGTGAGCTTATAGCTCCTTTCTAGTGAAAACTTTCATAGGTGTACAGGAAGAAAATTGGAATTGCACTCCAGAGTTTAACAGCCAGAAATATATATATTATGGTACATACAGCCCATGAGATTAATACTGTCAGAAAGTCACATGCAAGGGTGAAGCCAGTTTGAAGATAAGTTGAAATAAAGTTGGCAGGCCATACTTTTTTTTTTGACAGCAAAATAAATAAAATATTCTGTATGGTTAATGCACTGTAAAATAGCCAAGTCCATACTGAATAGGAGGAATTAAGAGATTCCCTTCTGCCTAGTCAAGTGTATCTGAGCTCTCATAAAGTGTTATTTGTAGAAACAGATGAGCCAAGCTGGTTTAGGAATTTGCTGGCCTCTAAGAAGATAGGTGAGCGCCCCAGTTCAAAGCAGGGCATCCTCATTTAAGAGCTCTGCTAATCAACAGCCCAGGCATAGTTCTGCCCTGAAGAGTATAAAGTGCTCTCTGCATTAAAAAACAGGACTTTGGGGCAACAGAGTCAGACTTCATGTCTTTCTGACCTGTTATAAATCTATGATAATAAATTGCCACAATACTGTATTATTGAACATGCTTGTGTCAAACACAAATATGGAAAGAAGACAGGAGAGAGACAACGGGGTTCAAGTTTAGTAATTTATCCAGGGAGAATAGGTCTTTTTTAATAATAGAGAACCTGAGAATCCTGTTTTTTTTCTCTGTGAATCTCTGTCTATGTTGAGCTTATAACATTTCTACAACATAATTTTGATTGGTAACATGGATATATCTCCATAGATTTTTCCAGTTCTTGTTACTAACCTTACCACAGATGACTCTTTACCTCAGTATTTTCACTCCAAACTCGGTCTTTTTCTTACCCTTCCATTTTTTCATCTAGCTGGCAGCAGCCTTTCAACTTGTATCATTAAGCATGTGTACTAAGTGGTAAGAAGTCACTGCAAATGATTAACAAAATTCTTAATTTCTTTTTTCTTGAAACTATTTGCACAGCAAAATTTGAAGACCCCTAAGCAAAGTCAGAGCTGCATTTTTATGGGTATTTCTTCCTATTAAGGGCAGGAGTTTTACCATCCATACTCTTGGCCTTTCCTTGTTCTCCCTCCCACGATGGAGACTTACACTGAAATCTTAACAAACGTCACTCTAGCCAAAGAAAGCTTACAGAAACAGTGACATTTTATGATGCTTTTTGCCTGAGACCAGGTTGGATGGTAAAAGATCGTTGATGTATTTGGGACAAAAGGACAACAAAAAAAGAAAAGGGCTTTTGGTATGTAAATAGGATAATGCATAATTGGCAACAATTGAAAAGCTACTTTTCAGAGGATGGAACAGGCCCTGAGTAATGAACAGATTTGGCAGCTAGATTCACGTATGAATTTCTTCACATCTTCATGAAATTCAGGCTAAGAGATTCAGTTCAGGCACCTCGATGGAGAACTTTTCATCTAAAAGAAATACGCTGCAGGACCCTCTAATTTCTTCTGTGCAAAAAAACTCCTTTGCTGCTTAGAGCTTCTGACTTAAAAGCATTTCAATCTCTCAACTTTTGAATCTAGTCTTCCCACTTGTCTTCCATAGGCCAAATTATTGCCCTGCAGCTTATAGCTGGCAGGGATGCTATATACCAGTCAGTTGTTTCCTGCGGCTCGGTGTATCTAGTGTGGGAGTGGCATGGAGGGAAACATTGGCGCTCAAAAATGCAGTGCCCCCAGGGATGCTTGGAGAGATGGGTTAAGAGCAGCTCTGGTTATCTGTGCAAAAATGGCATGCTATTTTCTCTCATGCTTGCTGCTTTGATCTTGCTTATCAGCCTGCAAATGAAGCACATGTAGCTAAGCTCCTCCGATGCTTTCCTCTCCCATTGTGTTTCCTGGTATTTGCCTTAAACTAGTTGCCTCTTGCTGATTAGGAAATTATCTGTTTCTAGTTAACTTCTACAGGGACAGGCTTATTTTTTGGCATCTTGACTTCTGCCTCTCCATTTGAGAATTCAGTAACAGTCATATTTGGTTTAACAAACCCAACATTGATCTTGCAGATCAGGCACGCTGCACTGTCAGACAAGATAGATAATGACTTGAACTGCAGCAAATGGGACTATATGACATCACACTTTTGTGAGCAGACAAATCTGTAATCTTATTTAGTTTGACAGGTATAAAGGGCATTTCAAAAACTGATTATATCTGCTGTGACTTTAGGAAGGTCTGGGATATGACTGGAAAATCTTGACCCAACCTATACCCCACAGAACAAACTCTTAAATAAATGCAACAGCACTTATTTGGGGCATTAAGACACGTATTTAGTGGTCTTTTTTTCACATTGTGGAAAACATGATATTACCCCTATTTAAGACTCCAAGGGTAAGAGTGAGGTGCTAGAGCTGAATCTCTATCAAATTTGGGGAGTTTGGGTTTGCAACCAAGACTTGTGGATCAGTGTGGAAGAAAGAGCTGAACATGAAGAACATCTGAGCTGTTAAATGAAAATGAGGATCTGTGCTGATTTTGCAGATCCTCTTACTATGAAAGTCTCATCGCCAGCTGGGGATGAGATTCATAAGCATTTTCTGAATTTTCCATTAATAGTCCTACTGAAACCAGCTGTGGCTGACTTGTGGTGCAGCATCAGTCAGGATCAGTATGTGTAGCAGTGTCTACCAGCAGGACCCCACCTTTGGGAGCAGGATGCACAGACCTCAGCTGGATCTTTAGTCTTGCAGAGGAAGTCTTTTGGTAGCACCTGGACTGTCCTGGCTGCACTAGGAAGGAAAGGCTGGTGAAAGGAAAAGCTGAAAACCAGGCTCATTTTCCTGAAACTTGGATGCATCTCTTAAACTCAGAGTGAGCAGCTGTAAGGGCTGGGACTCAAAAATCCGCTCCTGCACTTAGATGTTGAAATAGTCTCTTCATATGCAGATGGCATGTTCAGTTTGTTCAGGGCTTTTTTTTTTCCTTTTAAAGCGTATCACTTAAAGTGCCTATCACTTACACAGGGGACTCATATTTAGGGAACTTGGGGGCTGAGAGGCTGTGTTATAGGAAGGGCCAGGACTACTGCTCCCCTTATCCCACAGAATGCCCTGAGTGGCTTTCCGCAGTCATCTCTGCTCCTCTTCTCAGAGCTGTACCTCTGGAACGCAGGCTGAAGCAAAGGTGAGCGAGCCGAGGGAATAGTCCCTGGCTGAGGGATGAGGCACTCCTAAGGACTGTCTGGGACACTCAGGGGTTTTACAGTTTGGGTAGGATTTGAGGCCAATCTCGACCTTGCTCTTTAATCCTGTCACTGAGCCATCCAAGTACCTTTTGTCTAACCCAAAGCTGCTAGGACATGGTCCTCTGTTGAAAAATGAGAAAGTGTCATTTCTCACTCCATCACAAGAGAGTTTTCTGAAGAATAGTACTGAGACAGTCTCTCCACGAATTAAGCATGGCTTGCATGTTGCACCCTAGCCTCACAAGTACTTTGTCACGGGAGGGGGATTTACCTGGCAAGTTGTCTCTGATGCTAGAGGAGAATATTTCTGCATAGTCTGAAGAAAAAAAAAAAAAAAAATTTAATAAGTTGTAAACCATTAGAAAGTGTCATGTGTCATACCAATATGTTTCCAGGCACATCTCTGTGGCTGAAATTACAGTCCGTTAATCTCTGGTTTCTAGTCCAATCTTTACAAAGGCAATTCTATTGTAATTATTTTTGTTAATTCCTCCCTCCTGGATTTTGGTATTAACCATGTGCCCAGTTCTGCTCATACTGAGATGAATGGAATTATTTTACTGATTACCTCAGTGAGGACAGAGCTGTGCTTTCTGCTATGTCCTGCTGGAACATAATGACTTTGCTAATTGTCATAATATAAACTTTAGGTCTGCACAGTGTGAGAATTAGTGAACTCACAAGCTTCCCACAGAACCGATGCGTCATGTCTCTATAATGCACCTTGAGGTACTCTTGCAGGAAGAAATTAAGCTTGGTTTCGCAGAATTTTGAGTTCTATCCCATAGGGGCTCTTCCTTCTCTATCTCCTTTTGCTTCGTGCAGTGGGGAGGGCTCATTAGGTGTGCCAGGCTGATACCCTTAAACATATTGCACTGAAGAGCGTCGCCACTTAGCAGTCGCTGCTCGTGTGAGCAGCCGGGAAGCAGAGGAAAAGCAGAGCAAGTGTCACCTCTCTGCTGCAAAAGAACAGTCGGTGCCGCCGGAGTCCTGGCGCAACGCGTCTTCGACAGAAGGGTGTGATTCAGTTGCTGACAGAAACAATCTTGACAATTAAGCTCTTAAGTCTGCCTGTGTATATGGTGGGGATTGAAATATCAGTCCTTGAAGAGCTGGACATGTATTTTATGAGCCCGGTGCTTACTGTTACGTCTTTTAATTGCTTGGGGCTGGGGGCGGGGGGGGGGGGGTGGGGAGTAAGGGAGGGGTAAGCAAAAACTCCGTGAAGAATATATAGGATGTCTTTAAGAAACCACAACTTTGGGGAGGGGAGGGAATATTTATTACTGAAAGCTGTTCCCTTCAACTTCACTGCTTATCTTCATTATTTTGTAAGCTCTGAGCGAGGGACAGCTTTGAATGCAAAATCATACAGCACTTACCATATAGTTTGAAATATTCTTAGTCACTTGGTGATTGTAGAAGGACAAACAAAGAACAGATGGGAACTGGAAAATCCCATTTCAGTGCAACCAGATTTTTTTTTTCAGTAACTGTGTTACTTATGGATATGAGAGACACTATATGTCTTAAGAAAATTTTTCTGCTCTTTAAGAAAATAAAAATCCCAATTAAGGGAGGGGAAAAAAGAAATGTTACCTGTTATTCCAAAAGGAAGTCTACAAATGTTTAAGACTATTTTCTGGGTTTGATTTTTTTAGTATTCAATTTATAACGTCCATTATTGTAGGGAAAATAACCCATTGTGTTAGTACTAACAATGAATAATCATGTTAACATTCATATTCATTCACATTCTCCTTGACCTTATTCTGGCAAAAGCCTCATGATTCCAGTAAGAATTTCTATTTGGAAGACAACTTAAGCACAGCCTGAATTTATTTTACTGATCAAGCCTGAAGTATTGTAGATGGGCAGAAGGAGAGAGGAAAAAAATTGCCTTACCTGGGTATGAATAAAACTCAATAGTGTTTTCTAGCATTCATGGACATTATGCACACTTTACTTCAGACATTGAAATAAAGAAGCTAGCTAGTAAACCAGACAATACTAGGTCTTGAAAAGATTGTCCTCAAATACTCCAGTAAACTTTGTAAATAATTTCTTCATTTATTTCTTGAATTAGCAAAGGCCTAAATAATTTCTCTTCTTTATTTCTTTGTTCCTTCATGGGTTTTAAAATGACTGTGATTGTTAAGCAAACCATATCTCCTACATAAAATTTCAAGTCAAAATATTCTGATTTTAACTTAGATATCTGTGGTTTCCATAAGTAAAGTTCACGGACAGTGGCTCAATCCTGATCAGCAGCCTTGTCATTAGTTTTTGTGGAGGAACAGTTATTTACAGACAGACTCCTTATTTGTTGGAGCAGAGTAATCCTTGTGCTGTACAAATGTGTAACTGATGGGCTAAGCTTCCAAAAGAAGCTTCTGACCCTTGGTTTTTTGGGGGTTGTTTTGGGGTGATGGGGTTTATTTTGAGTGGTTTGGGGTTTTTTGTTCGGTTGGTTCTGTTTTTAAGAAAAAAAACCCCAAACATTCTGGGGAAGATGCGTATGTATCAGGACATTCCTCAGCCCAGCCTATTTTACCCCTTAACAGAGTGACTTTGGTTTTCCAGAGTATTCTTGGAAGGGACTGAATTTCTACCAAAGAATGTTAAATTCCCTCACAGCCTGTCAAGTGACACACTGTGACAACAGTACTTTTTGCTTCTGTGCCTCTTCTTTCCAAATGTTAATGAAGTACTCCCCAAGAGAAAGTCTTAGTTAACAGGCTTACAATGAAAAGATTTTAACATAAGTTGGTAGTCAAGCATGAATTTTTTTTAGGTATACAAACATTTTGTTCTAAAATAAGACAAACAGCTGCCCTACTTGCCTTATTTTCCCCATCACTTGCTTGGTTCAAAAAATGTGAATTAATTACTTTTCAGATTTACAAGTTATTTTGCAAGTCAACAGCACCAGCAACTTCCTATTTCTATTTGAAGCTGTCTGTTTCTGGTTCTAGGGGAGCAAAAATGTGTGGATCTGTAACATAATGGATATAAAGACATTTCCCTCTGAAGCCCTTGATGCAAAGCAATGGCACGCTTCTAATTTCTGTCCTCTGAATGATGTGAGCCCCTCACAATAATTCTGCATCTTTGAGCAGAAAGTCACTGAAGTTGCTACGTGGCAAAGACCAACACATATGCTTTGTTTTGCGCCATTCACAGTGCTATGGAGGTCGTGGGGACATTTGCCCAAACTTTCAAAGGCATTGGGCCAAAAATTTCCAAAAGGGAAGATTCTTATTAGAAGGATAAGAAAACATGACAAAATGCTAGGGAAAGACAGAAGCAAATAGCCTTGACTCAAAATCCTTAAGAGTTTGGAGTCTTACATTCCTTATTTGGTTGAAAAGAAATGAAAACTAAAGTTCTGGGTTTCACGGAGGGTGGTGAGGACAGTGAAAGTTACTTTGCAGAACACTGTCCAACTTGTCTTCTGTAAAAAGTCTATTGAAGTCTCTTTGGAGCACCTGTCTGTTGTGAAAATAATTCATTTTGTCATGCCCAGCAACACACTTGTAGTCGTTTTATGAAAGCTTATGTAGCAGTTTCACCTCTAGCTTTACCCTCTGTTATACTACATCACAAACTCATTTAAATAGTGATATTAATGTTTTTAGAGATCACTACAAATGGTTGGCAGCATCATTGCAGTTAATGTCTCATGGGAGCTATACAAGGGAATTTTATCAGCTTGAGGCTGAGGTATTTGATGAAGTAATAACAAACTAGCTTTGAATTGTCTTTCATTACCCTTTATCTCTCCTAGAGAGAATATAATCTTATTCAAATTATAATGGCCTCTGTTATCAATGTGGTTTACTATTTATTTACCTGCACATGGACATGCAAATGTACATGCATTCTCCTCTTTTTGCTGTACCTGTAATGAAATTCCTTCACTATCAGAATCATGCATGATCACAAATTACAAACTAGTTACTTGGAAGTGTAATTTCCTTAGCATTAAATGCATTAAAAATAAAATTAAAATCCAACTTTTTTTGGGGGAAAAAAGGGTACCTTGATAAGGAGTACAATCCAATCATTAGACTTTAAGTGTACCTTCATTTATCTTTAAGACAAACATGATATTCTACCTTAGAAATAGATGGCTGCCTCATGTCTGGGCAGAGAAAGAGATGGGAAGAAATATTTAAGTAGTGCTACAATGGGAAGGAAGTCCTGGGACTGGATGGAAGAAAGAGATCCAAATGGCAGAACTGGGGCTCTTGCTGACCAAATCACCTAATCTTTTTTTAGGCCAGGCTTATTTCAGCCAAACAGGTATGTGTCTCACATTCTTACAACACGGTTTAAAGATATTTTTATTAAATACTTAATGTCTGTTGAGCATTCACTAGAAAAAAGGAATGTATAAGTGCCGAGTTAGGGCATGATGTGTATGTAGATAGAAGGGAACATACTTTTGTTAAGTGACTAGGCAGCAAAACAACTGGACATATGCTGGTACACATCTGCTCTGTTTAGTTTAAGTGTACAGTGAAAAAAACCCAAAGCCTACTGTGGAGATTGGCGATGGGCAACATGCAATTCGATAT
The DNA here is from genome assembly GCA_020800305.1 of Porphyrio hochstetteri. NCBI lineage: Eukaryota > Metazoa > Chordata > Aves > Gruiformes > Rallidae > Porphyrio > Porphyrio hochstetteri. The sequence goes on along the minus strand of CM036905.1, from coordinate 81,388,609 downwards.
GAGTTTTAGGTGAAACAATTTATTGGGTGAAATCACACAGATTATATACATTTGTTACTGCAAACGTGGCAAGCTAAAAAACTGCTATTTGGTTACATACACTGTTTACACACCACTGATTTGTTAGTGATTGTAATGAGTTCTGATAAACATATCTTATAGCTAAATATCGTTAGTTTACCTTTGATGCCTAAAATCATCTGCACACCTGCTGTTTTGACCATCTGATTATGGCTGGTTCTTAACATGCTCCGTTACTCCCAAGTACCTTCCCATAACTTCTTCTTGGTTTAGGGTAGTCTGTACCCTGGTCATCAAGGCCGCTGTGTTTTGAGAATGTGATTATTAAGATCCTCTCAGCATGAGTAACTTTTTCTGTCTCATGGGAACACGAGGATATTGTCAGGGCCTATGTCTTCAGTGAAGAGAGCTAGGCCACCAGCAGGCCTCCTGTCTTCCCCGAGAGCCTACAACCTTGCTCCACTGGCTTAATCACTTGCAAATCAGAGAGCAGATACCAAAGCATTTTGTTCTGCTTAGGAAAGGCTACTAGGGTAAAACCAGGCAAATAGACTATTACGTTGCCATTTTTTCTGTTATTGGTTTATCTCGTTCACATGCTGAGTCAGGGTGTCTTCCCCATTTTGTTAGCATTTCAGGATCTAAATTCTTCCCTCCCTGGCACAAGCCATGTGACAGCCTGAAAATGGGCTCTTTGGGCTGATCTTGACTGACGCGCTAGATTTTTCTCTGCCAGTTTGCCATAAGGCCATTGATTCTGATCGATTTCTAGTCAGTGTTTACTTACTGTCACTTTAATTAAAACTAGGCAAGGGGAAGTGATTATTTAAGCCTGCCTTATCAGACCAGCACTCAGAGTGAGGACAAATGCTCTGCTGCAAACAACAGATATTTTTTACCATATGGTCTTCAGGCTTCTGTCACAGGGAAGTGTTAAATATGATTTCTATTCATTCTTTTCAACAGAACTAGATAGAAACCAGGGGTGTAACTATAAACAATACCCAATAATATTTATAGCAGTATCTATATTAAGCTTTCTTTTGTAACATGAATAATTTGTTGTTGCAATGTATCTGAAACAACCAGGTGTACATAAATACTGCATAGATAATAGGGATATTCGGTCCTGAACAGATAAAAGGGTTTACTGAGCAAAGTGGAACCACAATTTAAGAATAATACACAAATGCATCAAGGAGTTTGAAAATAAGAAGCACAGTTCAAGTTTGCTGAATGACAGAGAAGCAAAGATGCTCAGCAGAAAATACAGAAACACCAAATGTATAAAAGATGATCAAACCAGATTTTCACTTAAAATTAAAATAAAATAATCTGGCATGGAGAGGTAGAGCTCATAAATTTTAACATCTTGCCAGGAGATTTTAAAGAACAAAACAAAAAGCAACACAAAAAAAATTGAAATGGAAACAGGAGTGAAGCTGGCTACCAGAGTACCCTTCAGTTGTGAAAGTAGATCAAATTCATCAAAAAGCCTGTTTGCCAGATCAGTAGGTCAAATACAACCAGGGTTAAATTCAGGCCTTGAATGGTGCACAATACTCCAAAGTGCTCCTTTTTACTGCATTAAACAAAACCCTGAACTTCTGCTCGTTGCTCTTGTTACATAAAATTTCCTTAATATTCACAGAACAGGAATTTTATTTTTCCAAAGCAATCCTGTGCCGTTCTGATTCACCACCCTCTGATCTCAATTAGAGATGACGCAGTAATGCCTATTCTTTTCTAAATCATTTGGAACTGTTTCTGTGTGTGCTAAAGTAGTCTTGTATTATACTTGCCAGTGAAATGACCTTTATAACTCTTGTGCAAAGACTATAGAACAACTTAGTAAATTTGTAAAATACTATGTGTTGCCAAAGTAGGATTAATTTTTCTACTATAAAGTGATAACTTTGAAAATGTATCCTCAAAGCATGGAGAGGAGTTCATAAACTGATTTTCATTTGCTTATTTTCTTTACTTATTTACAGCATTACTGCCTTCACTGATACTTAGACATGAAACTTAGTGAGAAGAATAATATTGAAAAATTACCCATTTAATAGCAAGAGAAGCTCAAATCACAACTTGGAATTCCTTTGCTCTCTTGACTTGCTTAAAGTTTGGATTATGAGCCAACCTTTTTTGGTTTGAGCTTTTCCTATAACCAGTTACAGTTTGGAAGAAGTATTGTGCACGCTGTAGGTGTAAAGAACTTTAACTGTTACTTAACAGAAATAATATTCTTAATTTGATGTTCATGTTTGTAGTTCTAGCACTTTCAAAGAGCTGGCAGTGGGCAAGAAGCAGACAAACATACACCCTGGAACTTTTATTCCCTTCAGGCTGAAAAAAAATCCAAGTCTGTTGACCTTTTAAGATTACCCAGAGGCTTACGAATATACTCGGAATTTTTGATGGTTAAAGAATATAGGATTTTGTCTTTTAGCCTCTCTTGGCATTTGTGAATTCTGAATATTGTATGCACTCTTTTACAAAATGTTTACCTACTTAGGCATTTCTCAAGAAATGTCTCTCATAAATGAAGAGAGTAAGCAAATAACCTACGTAGCCAAAACATGGAAGAAAGCCACTCAGCATGTCCCCAGACCAGTGTGTTTCAAAAAAAAATTTCTCTTAGCTCATCCTTCCTCAAAACTGCCATGGGAATTTCTGTATTTGTTTCTAATTCCCCTCCCTTCCTCTGGACTTCCTTTTGTACCAAAAGCAGGTATCTTCCCTCTTTATTGAATAGTGACTGTTACTTATCACAGTTGATAGGTGGCAATCAAAAAGCATCATATCTTCTTGTAGGTAAACAAGTTCAAAAATCAGACGGAGCCCCTGTTAAGGGCTAATAGTGAAAGGAGGAGTTTTTTCTCTAGCTGTAACAAGATGTTTGGAGTAAGGTTCATGGTTAACATTCAGCCTTTGTGGAGAAATGGCTCCGTGAGAACGGCCACATATTCCCACTCTCTATCCCTGTGAACAAAACAGCCCGAATGAAATATCACTTTAAAGGAATGTGGAGCTAGCAGCAAAGTCAGATAATGGGTTAAGGAGTATGGGCTGTGAATAGAAGCTCCTAATTCTGAAACATTCCCCTGAGACAAGATAAGATATAGGCCTTGCACAGGTGTCCACTCTATCGCTTTCACTGTTTTTAATTTCTTCTCTCCGCGGTTCCCAGCCATGCTTTGTTAAGCTTGCTAGAGAGTATATAATCATGCTGCTCTGTAGAATAAACGCACTGACTGCTTTTAGCCACATTGGTGTGCGGTCTGATTCCCAGCACCGTCCCGCTCTTTCGAAGCCCCTGGACCTAAAAGTTTCCCAAGATCTGGATTAGGACGCGGGGAACACTCGACAAGCCTTCAACTGAACCTATCTGCTGTCTAAGTGGGAATGAACCCTATCAACTGTACCATCCCACCTAGTGGCTTTGTCAGTAGGTCTGCTCATGACAGATGTATTCATGGATATTACAAATGTTCCTAAACATTGTGGCAATGTTGTTATTGTCAAGCAGTGCAGTGCAACAATATAGCTGGATGTTCAACAAAGGTAAACTCAATCTGTAAAGGTCAAAAAATTAGTTTGGATATGAAGCTGTCTGGAATGTGGAGGATATCTAAGCAACAATTTAGTTTGTCTTTTTACAGAGACAACATCCAGTCAGAGAGCTGTACTGTTTATGAGGACATACGATTTCCAAGTTTTGTGATGCACCATAGCCTGTTTTCAGTGAGGCATACGGCATTTTTTCCCTATAAATTAAGGGAGGCTAGTTTGGGACTAGCAAAAAAAATCCCTCAATTCCATATGCATCACACTGTGAAAAATTACTGATCACTTTGAGGATTGACATTTACTAAAGTTTCTGTCCTTTTCTTTCAACCATAACTGCCTCTCAACACCCCTCCTAGTAGTTTTATATCTTTGAAAACTTTTTTTTTAAGATTCATCACTATGAATCTAATGTGGTCAGTGAGCACTTGCTTTATAAAATGTTATAAATAAGCATTGGGAACTTGCATCACCCAGAGGCACTGAACCCCAGACAAATGTCTAGGCAAGACAAGTGTCTAGTGATTTGAGGTTGTTTCATTTTTTTCCCTCTGCATCTGGTCATCTGACAATACTGGACCTGCTCTACCTCTTCTGCTTCCCAGTTGTCAGTTCTCTGTAATAACTAGCCTGTGACAAATAATGATGTTATCCATTCCAGTTCTAGCTCATGAGATGAAGAATGCAAAGGAAATTGATTTGGCCTTGGCTAATCTGGAGTTTTCATGGACAGTGTGCAATGTTCTGCTGCCCCTTCATGTGAATTCTGTTCTCTGTGACCAACCTCATTAGGTGAAGGTTATGGGAACTCCACTTCTCTTTCTTCACATCTGAAACAAAATGTGTCCATAATCCTAAATGTGGGCAAAGTCTGTAAAACCACCTTGCCTATTTATCTTCCTCATCCCAGCACCTTAGCTGAGGCCTCTGGGAGGAGGAAATGACTCACTTCAGGATGGCTACCATCCTTATTCATCCTCATGCATACCATTAAAATCCCCCACCTGAATGGTGGATGCGGCATTCACTTTCAGCCTTCCTGACCATAACATAACCTATTACCAGATATTATTTATACCACATCATGACATGTGGCATTATAGAATTAAGCAGTACTTATTCATTAGTGTCAGTGACTAATTCTGTCACTATATATCCAATGTCAGCAGAGAATTGTCACAGCAATACTCTGGAGTCAGTGCTGAATCCAAGCTGAGTACCTCTATGGAAACTTGTGATTTCATATCAAGCATCTCATTTTTTGTCTTACTGAAATGAACACACCAAAAGCTGAAGGTTGCTTGAGGATGCAATGCAAATGGTGTAGATTCCAGCAGGTGTCTCATATCTGGGCTTGAATATTCTGGCACTCCCTGTGACCACCCAGTTCTGATCAAGTCAGTCCTGTGGGGCATTCGCTAAGAAAGGCAATATGTCTGTGCAGTGTCTGCTGATTGTACCTTGCAAAATTTCCTGTGCCAACTATGTGATTTAAGTATATACCAAAGTTAGGCGTCAGATATCTGTTTTACAGTTAAGAATAGGAATCACTATACTATTTTTAAGTATTACTAATGCCTGAGCTCTGTCTCTGCTGTGAGCTGGACTTCATTCATTCATTTTTTTGCTCAAAAGGAAGAGAGTTGACAGAGGTTTATCTGTTTTATCTTCCACCTCAAACTATTCCTAGGGAGAAGAGACATTTCAATCTACTTCATAGAAGTGAATTAAAGGATTTATAAATAAACACTGGGAACTTTCCAGTCACCGCTGCTGGAGTTTCCAGGATATTTAAATGGGTTTGGCAATTCATTAGGATCACAACACTAGGAACAGAAATCAATATAGCCTTCTCTTTGGAATTAAAAGTGACACTTTTCTGATATTAAAGTGGTAAAGAAGAGGTCTGATGCTGGAGTAGAGAGCAATACTAGTTATGTCACTGGAAAAGTTGTATTGCTTTCAAATGATCCTATTATTTTCAATCTTTTAAAAGGGAGTAAGTTGCCCATACCATCCTAAACCAAAGAACCTTCTACAGTATAGCAATAAAAATTCTGGTTTACAAGGTGATCACAAGCATTTAAAACAGCTCCTCCTGTATGTGTCCAGGGACACTGTTGCTTACTTTAATAACAAATATTTCATGTTATTTTCCTTTCAGGATCCATTAACCTAGGGACGGAGTGTGAGGTAGAGAGTATTTTTTTTTTCTCCTTATCAACAACAAAATTGGTTATTAATTTCCAGTCAACCTCCATCTAGAAAGCTGGTTACACTAATATATTTACCAAAATGTCATGCAAGATATGATTGCGTCAGTGGAGATTTTATTTTTTATGTTGCTGGTTGTCGTTATTAATACTTAGGAATTTACTTTACAAATTAAGTAGGATGTTGAATGTCCTCCAGACAAACCCTTCCATTAAAGGACAAATGTGCATGTGAACCACCACACTATACTACAGTGACCTGGGGTGTGAGATGTATTTGGGAAATTCCATTGCTTTGTAACTGTTGCTGGTGATCCCAAGGATTGCCAAGGGTGTTTATTACAGACAGCATTAGTAACTCCCCCAATTTCAAAACAGAAAAATCATTGTGTGATCTAAACTAACTGCCAGGATAGCACAGTCATCAGCCTCAGTCATCAGGAATTTCTACGTTAAGCCCATAAATGCCACATATCCGTATAAATTCAGTGCTCAATAAGAGAGATGGTATAGCTAGTGTTACTGTGTAATTTTGTATGGAAAAAAGTGTTCAAAGCCCTAAAAAAATCACTTTCCTCAACAATGAGAGAAAGAGGAGGCTGTAATATACTGGGTTACAAGCTACAGGTTCTCCCGTGGATGCTAAATGACACAGAGCACTTCTTGACCACCAGAATTTGTGCCCTCCTTCCTGTCTCTACTGCCAGTGTAAATGGGTACCATAAATACTGATTTTTGACTGGAAAAATCTGGTGCATGTTTAAAAAAAAGACCCCTAGCCTAAAAAAAGCATTATTAATAGAGTATGGAATACCTTGAATCTGCTAGCCATTAAAAAGAGCCATATATTCAGTGTGTTACTAACTTTAATACTCGCTTCACTGGACTCTTTATTGTTTCACTGCTCCTGGAGGGTAGCAGTGCATGACAGAGTTTAGTGTTAAACTCTTAGGATCTTCAGCTCTTAAGACATGTTCTGGTTTCTCTGTTTCCCCATGATGTATCCCACCAAAATAAGAGTTCCTGTGTACAGAGCTATTTTCATGGTTGGGGCCTTTTTCATTACTCTTGAAAGACCAAGGTGGAGAAGCAGTAAAAGAAGAGTTTGGTTAGGTTTTTTGTTACTGTTATTACCAGATAAAACACAATGAGCACAAGCTTTATTGATCATACCCCATCCTCTAGCAAGCTATCAGCCTAGAAATTGTATAATGGAGATAGTTTTGCATGCAAATGAAAATTATTTAATGACACAGAAGAGGAGAAACATCGAGAACTATTGTTTCCAGATAATTTATACAGATACCGAAGTAGTATTTTTCTGTTTCTTTTCTTTTTCTTTTTTTTTTTCTTTCTTTTTATGAATTGAATTCACAGGAGATTTGTGAAAGTTGTCTGTCAGGTCAAAGGCTAGTGATTTATCTACTTAATCATTCATCCCTGGTTGATTAATAGACTTTTTAAACAGAGTTATATATTAATAATGTAGGCTTTAACTGGGCATCTCGATCAAAGAGTACACTTTAGAAGTTGATTGGTTTGTATCCTCTAGGCCTGTGATAAATGTCTAGGGATTTCTTGTAGCCATTTTTTTCTTGTCATTTTTTCATTCTGATATTCATTTCTCTCTTCAACATTGTCACATGAATATTTAAAACAAGAAATATAATCAGTTCAGTGCTTTTTCTCCAGTGCCAGGATCATAAAGAGAATAACTGTCATTCAGTACAAAATGTCTTTATTACAATATTTAAGGACTGACCATTTTACCTGGCTTTTTGGGAAGTATGAGCTTGAAAAATCTTACATGCATCAATGGGATTATGAATTGACAGTTATTCTTGTGATTCAGGGCTAAATTGGATTAAGAAGAGAACTTCTCAATGATAAAAAGACTATGGAGTTGTTAACTGGAGAGGAGAGAAAATTTTCAGGAAAACAGTTATTGCTGGAAAATGCTTGTCATGTTCAAACTGAAATGTTTTCTGGAAATAAGTCAGTGTTTAGGAAATTCAGATATGTTCAGTCAAATTAAGTCAAAATGCACACTACTTTGTTTTGAGAATACTTTTTTTGTTCCTGAATATTATTTTCAGCAGAAGTCAAAATCTGTGGTGAGATTACTTCAATTGAAAGGATATGCTGTAACTGAGCTAAATATTTTTGAAAACTTCTTATGAACGTTTTAATTTCACTTAATTTTCATTACAACTTAAAAATCAGTACTCTGAGTGACAGGTCAATTCCAAGCTTCCTGCAGCATTCTTTTTAGCAATAGTAGCACACTTATTTCTGATGTAAAGTTCTGAGTCGTAACTAAGGCCTAAACAAAAATCCTCACTTTCCTGATGCCCTGAACTTCAGAGATCCATTGTGGAGCAAAGCAAATTGACTTACCTGGTATTATTCTATGTGAGTAATCATGTCTCATTTCTAATTCAGACTCTATATCTCTGCTGCCAGGTCTGTACAGGTTGCATCTATAAACGTTTGGACAATACCAAAAGCATTTCCATGTAATTCTCTCTCTTCTAAGGCACAGATTTACAAAGCTTACCTTGCCTTAGCTTGACATGCTACTTATTTTTCTGATCCAGCCCCACCAGCCACATGCAATAGGTGCTGCTGGTGTACTGTCTGTCCAGCTTCATCCTCAGCAGGAGATCACAGAGCAGGATGAAATGGGACCTCACTTCTGTCTATACCACAGCAGATGAGATGTGATGTGAAAAGCATCTTGGTCACACAGCTTCTGCCTCTGTGCCATTCCTAGGAGGGAATCGAAAGGCAAAGCCCCCCAAAGTGGCCATTAATTAATTACTCTAAAACTGAAAATATTTGGCAATGTGTTTATCTGGAAGAGAAACTAGATTCTGCAGAACTGTATGGGTGTGCTCTCCCTTGAGCAATATTTCTCTTTACTGTTCTTTAAGCTGCTGAGAACTTGGAGCTCCTTGTACTCGCTAGAATGAAGGATTTCCTGGATGATCCCATTCCACAGCTACAAATCTTGATTTTTATCTGCAGAAAGCATCTCCAAGCCTCCTCATGCTCTTCCCCTGCTTCAGTGTGGGGTTCCTTTTCTTCACAGCGCTTGTGGTGATAGTAACTAAGGGTTGCTTGATAGCTAATCCTACTATACCTTGTGGATGAACTGTGTCATCTGAATTGTTCTGGTCTTGTCATAATGGCATTTGCTGTTTATGGGGAGAGAAGACCAAAAAACCCTCGGGGTCATTGGTTCATGTGGGAGAACTTAAGACTTGTAAGATTTCTTGTTTTATAAGTTCTCTGTGCAGGCTAAAATGCTCAGTGTGCATGTGTATAGATATCTAAAAGCAAGAACATGTAGTAATGCTGAGCTTCACAGCCCTTCAGGAAGGACAGGCCCAAGTTTACTGTGGCTTAATCAGGACTGTTAATACATAGATATTAACGAGAGTTTTCTCCTACTACAAATGTTTCACCACCATGAATTTGGGTTGACTACATTGCTTCCTGGCTTCTTTTTCATTTTAATTCATCAAACCTAATGTTGCAGGGATGCAGTTATCCCCCTAAATAGGTAGCTTGAAAACATCATTATGTTAACAAAGTTATCCATCCCTTTTCTATGTCCACAGATTTCTGGTATGATTCTTCCTCTGAACTCCGCAGACTTCAGTTTGTTTAATAGTTTCTGACATTTTAGTTATTTTAGTGAGATTGTGCTTAATGAAAATTAAATTTGTGGGATGAAAAAAACCAGCTATCCTTCTACTCTTTTCTGTAGTATAGCAGCTTTATGGGGGCAATACTAAGGTAATATATTTTCCAACAATTCCATTACTTCATGAAGAATAGATTTTCAAATGCAGTAGTTTTTAGTGTGTCCTCCAGGTTTTCTTTTCTCCTCTTCTGCTCTTCCCTTTCTTTCAGCTGTTTCTCTTCTGTGGAAAATGGATTTTTCACCTCTCCTCATGCAAATAAACTGGTTTTATTTTCACCTTCAATGAATGTTTCCTCCAGTCTTATGCCACACCAAGGACTTCCCTTGCTGTCCCATGCTGGCTTCACTTCTGAAAGCGTCTCAGGGAGCACACAGTCTGTCTTTTTGTCCCATTAAATTCATTTTCCTCCCCCTAAGCTAGCTGCTTGGCAGCTGTGCTGCGAGAAACACATAAGCCATTAAGATGGATGGTATTGACATCTTCTGCTTTCTTAGGGATTACAGCAAGTCTACCTTTCAGTGATCCATAGTTAGCTTCGCTTTTTCTACTAACGCAATCCTGTGTGACTGAGAGTGCCAAAGGCAGAGACTGTGGAGAGCAGAGTTTTGAAAGGCAAGGGGGCCAAAGCAAACCTTATGCCTGGTACACTATGTGCTTCTGCCAGAGGAAAAACTGAGGAAAATATCAAGTCAAGTCACATGAGTCCTATCAAGCCTACAAAGTCTGCAGTGATGGTGAGAAAGGAGCCTGGGGCAAGACGTGAGAGGCAGCACACAACACGCCAGCTACTGCCCATTCGGGCTTCTTGGGTAGTGGTGCTGCTGAAGTTGCTGCTAATCTGGCAGCATTAGGATTTCTTTCAGACACTGCTAGAAGCAATTGAGTTGACACGGTAACGTTCGTAGCAGAACATCGCTAACTGACAAACAGCAGTTTCTGATGAAACCGTGAATGGTGGGTGACCCTGCTGTGTTTAGCACTTCTATAAGCAATATATGAGGTGATAGCACAACTAGATTCTTTTTTTAGTTTCAGGTTTTTTTCACATATGATGAAGAGTTTAAAAAAAAAAGTGTGTGAGTGCATGCAGGTGTGAAAGATAGAAAGATGTGTTTTCAATTTTGCTCTTGGTCTGACCATAACATGGAGACGAACAGCCTTCTCTGGCTCTATCAAGCCATTAGGGACTACCCATGTACCACACCTTATCTGTTGGAAGGCAGAACAGAGAGGAGTCTCCTTTTGGAGAGATGAGAGATTTCTAGTCAGTTACTGTTAGTGTCAGGACAACATCTCCCAGATACAGGATTGAGCATGAGGTTAAATTTTCAGTCCATGTCAACAGCCATAAGCCTTTCTCTCTTTAAACTGCACTATGGAAAAAAAAGTTTACATTTTATTGGTCCAAAGAAAGAAACTTAAAAATTCAATTTTTCTTTTTTTTTTTTAAAAAAAATTCCAGGGGTCTTCTGGTGAAATTATCCTTGTGGGTGTTTATTCTGATGCAGTGGCAGGAACATGAGCAGATGATATGGGTGGCAGAAGAGTTTCCATGTCCTTGACTGAGTCATGTCAAGCAGGGTGTGCCAATACTGATGTTGTCTTGGACTTTAAAGTAAATAAAACCCATTAAAAAAAAATCCAATTAGACCTCTGTCCTGGTTTCAGCTATGATGGAGTTAAACTTTTTTTTAGCAGTGGATGGAATGCCATGTTTGGGTGTTAGCATGAGAATAGTGCTGATAGCACCCTGATGTTTTCCGATTTGTTGCCGGGCAATCAAGGACCTTTCTCAGCTCTGCATACTTCCTTACTAGTGAGAAAGGAGGGGACGCAGCCAGGACAGGTGACCCGAATTGGCCAAAGAGGATATTCCATACCAGTTACGTCATGTTCGGTATAAGGGGGGACTGGGGGGAAGAGGGGGAGACAACGCCAGGACGTGCAGTTTCTGGGGCGGTCGGGTTGTCCGGGACGGGCTCTAAGCTGTGCGGCCTGAGTTGTGTGGTTTGGTGAGAAATTGCATTGTGTATCACCAGTTTCATCTATTTTGTGCTTTAAACTTATGTTATTGTTATATCTAGTTTTCTGTTATTGTTTAGTAAACTATCCTTATCCCAACCTGCGTGGTTCTGGTTTCTAGGTTGTGGTTTCTTTTCCTCCTTTCTTCCTTCTCTTTTCCCCTTCCCCCAACTTTCCCTCCCCCTTCCTTTTAAAAGTACAAGCGACTGTGTGGGGTGCGGCCCTTGGCTGGGGCAAAACCACGACAGTTATTTTGGCGCCCGAACAGGGACACGAACGGTTGGGATAACGGTAGATCTGACCCTAACTATCGCAATTAAGATAAGCACTGTTGTTTAAGCAATCTCTGGTCACGATGTTGTGGTATTTATTTACAAGGCTGTGGCAGCAAAACCACCGTATGCTGTATACAATCCTGGCAGGATTCTTTACTCTCTCAGGTCTGTGGCTCCCGTATTTGTTCCCATACTTCATTATAGTGTATTTTATGATATCGGTCTATGATACAATAATATCGATGATCATGAGCTTAAGCTGGTACCTGTATGAGGTTTTGCTGTCCTGTCCATTCTTTGGACAGGGAGGGGTTAATAACAGCAGCCAGTATGGTGGGGGCACTGCTTTCTTTTCCTTTGGGCTAAATACAACAGCTCTTAGGGCAGTTTTTGAAAATCTTCAATATCTCTGGGATATTCAAACTAGCATTTTGCTATTGGTAGGTTTGGGGCAGATGGTTCAGTTTTTGTTATATATCAAGCATAGGTTTATGAATACCACTGAAGAGCTTTCTCCGAGACAGAATAATCACGAGTGGCAGGGCATGTGGCAAAGTATGGGCGAGTACCTAGGTACTTTCTCACGCCCGATGGTTTGGAATTTCACTCCTGAACAGCTACAAGACCCCGATCAAGTGACTGCATACCTAAGGAAAAATTGCTGTAGGTTTCCCAGAGATGGACACCTTACTGCACTGTGCTGGGCTCTGGCCACTATTTATCAAACACTGCTTGATAGCAGGCAGCACTGTCAGCACTGTCAGCACTGTCAGGGAGAAGGGAAAGGAAACAGACTGGCAGATACTATAGCTGCTGCAACCACTGGGGCTGACACTGCAGCTACTGCAACCCCTGTGACCGACACTGCAGCTACTGTAATCTCTACAGCAGACACTGCAGATGATCTGAAAAACCAATCCACACCAGTGTCTGTTGCTCCCGTACAAAAGAGGAAAGGCACAAAGAAATCAGTTCGCATAGTGACGGATAAGGATGATGATCAACCGGGATCATCTCGAGGATATCAGGATGAGGCAGAACCAGAGATTGTTACCCGATCCCTGACTCTGAGTGAGCTGCGTGAGGTTCGAAAAGATTTCACTCGCCACCCAAGTGAGCACATTATCACTTGGTTGCTCCGATGTTGGGATCACGGGGCCAGTAGTTTGGAATTAGAAGGCAGAGAGGCCAAGCAGTTGGGATCCCTAGCTAGAGAAGGAGGAATTGACAAAGCAATTGGGAGGAGGCCGGAAATCCTCAGCCTCTGGAGGCGACTACTGTCAAGTGTGAAGGAAAGATATCCCATAAAGGAATATATTACATGCCAGACACCTAAGTGTAACAGCATAGAGACATCTGTCCAGCACCTGAGAGAATTAGCTGTACGGGAGATAATTTATTATGATCTGGACAATTCACGGCTTCCCTCTGATCCCGATGAAGTCCTATGCACTCCAGATATGTGGCGTAAGGTTGTACGAAGTGCACCAGCAGGGTATACCAATTCACTGGCAGCAATTGACTGGAATGATACGAATCCGCCAACCGTAAATGAGGTGGCCTGCCGACTCCGGAAATACCAAGACAATGTTTCCCTCTCCGTCATTGCAGCAGTAGAGAAACTGGTTCAACGACTTGACAACAATGTGTCCAACTCCCAACCCGTATGGAGCAATGTTGCAGCTACTGGGAGAAAGCGTCCATCGTTCCAAGAGGGAGAATACACACCACGACGTACATTGTGGTTTTACCTGCTTGATCATGGAGAGGACATGAGGAAATGGGATATGCAGCCCACCTCAGCCCTTCGAGCACGAGTAAATGAGCTGCGGGGTAAAACATTCGCACAACGAGATTCTGCCAGGAAGAAGGCTGCACCAGTTTCTACTGGGCAGTTCCCTAGACCAACTGGAAGGCCTACCTATATGTCTGATGTGCCTGATCCTTTTGAAGGGACCTTTAAGTCCTTTATGCAACCAGTGGAAAACAAATATGATCAGCAGCAATAGAGGGGCCCTGCCTCCAGCCAGGTGGAGGAGAGGGACAATCGGGTTTATTGGACTGTGTGGATCCGATGGCCTGGCACGTCAGACCCACAAGAGTACAAAGCTCTGGTGGATACTGGTGCCCAGTGTACTCTAATGCCATCGAATCATGAAGGGGTAGAACCTGTTTGTATTTCTGGAGTGACAGGGGGATCCCAACAACTAACTGTGCTAGAGGCTGAGGTGAGCCTAACTGGGAAGGACTGGGAAAAACACCCCATTGTGACTGGTCCAGAAGCTCCGTGCATTTTAGGTATAGATTATCTACGTAGAGGGTATTTTAAAGACCCAAAAGGGTACCGATGGGCTTTTGGAATAGCTGCTTTGGAAACAGAAGAAATTGAACAATTGTGTGCCTTGCCTGGACTCTCGGAGGATTCTGCTGTTGTGGGGTTGTTGAAGGGTGAAGAACAGCAAGTGCCAGTTGCTACGACGACGGTGCACAGACGACAATACCGTACTAACCGAGATTCCCTGATTCCCATCCATAAGCTGATTCGTCAACTGGAGGATCAGGGAGTGATCAGCCGAACCCACTCACCCTTTAATAGTCCCATATGGCCAGTGAGGAAGTCCAATGGAGAGTGGAGGCGGACAGTAGATTATCGTGGCCTAAATGAAGTCACTCCAGGTATGAGTGCTGCTGTGCCAGACATGTTAGAGCTGCAGTATGAATTGGAATCGAAGGCAGCCAAGTGGTACGCCACAATCGACATTGCGAATGCTTTCTTCTCGATCCCACTGGCGCCAGAGTGCAGGCCACAGTTTGCTTTCACTTGGAGAGGCATCCAATACACGTGGAATCGTCTGCCCCAGGGGTGGAAACATAGCCCCACCATCTGCCATGGACTAATCCAGAATACACTGGAAAAGGGTGAAGCACCAGAGCACCTGCAGTATATTGATGACATCATTGTATGGGGCAACACAGCAGAGGAAGTTTTTGAAAAAGGAAACAGGGTAATTAAAATCCTTTTAGAAGCCGGTTTTGCTATAAAACGAAGTAAAGTCAAGGGGCCTACGCGAGAAATCCAGTTTTTAGGAATAAAATGGCAGGATGGGCGTCGTCACATCCCAATGGACATTATTAATAAAATAGCAGCTATGTCTCCACCAAGCAACAAAAAGGAAACACAAGCTTTCTTAGGTGTTATAGGTTTTTGGCGACTGCATGTCCCAAACTACAGTCTCATTGTGAGCCCACTCTACCATGTAACTCGAAAGAAGAATGATTTCCAATGGGGCCCTGAGCAACAGCAAGCCTTTGAGCAGATCAAACGCGAGATAGTCCATGCAGTGGCCCTTGGGCCTGTCCGGACAGGGACAGATATTAAAAATGTGCTCTACACTGCAGCTGGGGAGAACGGCCCGACCTGGAGTCTCTGGCAGAAAGCACAAGGGGAGACTCGAGGTCGACCGCTGGGGTTTTGGAGTCGGGCCTACAAAGGATCTGAGGCCAATTATACTCCAACAGAAAAGGAAGTACTGGCCGCCTACGAAGGGGTTCGAGCCACCTCAGAAGTGATTGGAACTGAAGCCCAGCTCCTCCTGGCACCCCGACTGCCGGTGCTGGGCTGGATGTTCAAAGGGAAGGTTCCTTCTACACACCATGCCACTGATGCTACGTGGAGCAAGTGGGTTGCACTAATTACACAGCGGGCTCGAATAGGAAACCCCAATCGCCCAGGAATTGTGGAGGTGATCACAGACTGGCCAGAAGGCAAAGATTTTGGGATGTCACCAGAGGATGAGGAGGTAACACGCGCTGAAGAAGCCCCACCCTACAACGAACTGCCAGAGAATGAGAAGCGATATGCCCTGTTCACTGATGGGTCTTGTCGCATTGTGGGTAAGCATCGGAGATGGAAAGCCGCTGTATGGAATCCTATAAGAAGAGTAGCAGAAGCCACTGAAGGAAAAGGTGAATCAAGCCAGTTCGCTGAGGTGAAGGCCATCCAGTTAGCCCTGGACATTGCTGAGAGAGAAAAGTGGCCAAGGCTCTACCTTTATACTGATTCATGGATGGTGGCGAATGCCCTGTGGGGGTGGTTGCAGCAGTGGAAAAAGAACAGCTGGCAGCGTAGAGGCAAACCTATATGGGCTGGTGACTTATGGCAAGATATCTCTGCTCGGTTAGAGAAACTTGTTGTAAAGGTACGTCATGTCGACGCCCATGTACCTAAGAGTCGGGCCATGGAGGAACATGAAAACAACCATCAGGTAGATAAGGCTGCTAGGATTAAAGTGGCTCAGGTAGATCTAGACTGGCAACGTAAGGGTGAATTATTCATGGCTCGATGGGCCCATGATACCTCGGGTCATCAAGGGAGAGATGCAACATATAGATGGGCTCGGGATCGAGGGGTGGACTTGACCATGGACGCCATCGCACAAGTTGTCCACGAATGTGAGACATGTGCTGCAATCAAGCAAGCTAAGCGGTTAAAGCCCCTTTGGTATGGAGGACGGTGGATGAAATATAAATATGGGGAGGCTTGGCAGATTGATTACATCACCCTCCCACAAACCCGCCATGGCAAACGTTATGTGCTTACAATGGTGGAGGCAACTACCGGCTGGCTAGAAACATATCCCGTACCCCATGCCACTGCTCGAAATACAGTTCTGGGCCTTGAAAGGCAAGTCCTCTGGCGACATGGTACTCCAGAAAGAATCGAGTCAGACAATGGGACTCACTTCCGAAACACTCTTATAGACACCTGGGCCAAAGAGCATGGCATTGAGTGGGTGTACCACATTCCTTATCATGCACCGGCCTCTGGGAAAATTGAACGATATAATGGACTTTTAAAAACTACACTGAAAGCAATGTGTGGTGGGACATTCAAGCATTGGGATACACATTTGGCCAAAGCCACGTGGTTAGTTAACTCTAGGGGATCTACCAATCGGGCTGGCCCTGCCCAGGCAAAATTTCCACATGCTGTAGAGGGAGACAGAGTCCCAGTAGTGCATATGAAGAGTGTATTGGGAAAGAGAGTTTGGGTCATCCCTGCTTCAGGCAAAGGTAAACCCATGTCTGGAATTGTTTTTGCTCAAGGACCTGGCTGTACTTGGTGGGTAATGCAGAGGGATGGGGAAGTTCGATGTGTACCTCAAGGGGATTTAATTTTGGGTGAGAATAGCCAATATAATTAATAAAGTAGAAATTGTAATAATTGCCAAATAACCCATTATTGTATATTCATTATTGTTATGATTGCTGTATGTTGTACCATAGCATTATAGCCGGAGTCATACAAGTTAATGAAGAATGAGTGCCATGATGATGGAACTAAAGCCTGGCCTCTCAAGAACTTTTTGCTCCCGTTGAAAATAAACTCTGACCCACAGACTATGAGCATGGACCATGCCAGGTGTATCAGTCAAGAGCCTGAGATGCAGCGTGCAACGAGCCAATGGAACATACAACTATCCTGAGAAACTGTTACGACAAATGGAGCCTGGAAATCATGGACTAAATGAACTCAACAACTTCAGAGGGATGATTCACAGACTGAGGGAATAAGATCTGTATGCACATATGTGTGCATACATGTGTACATACATATATGGGTGTGTGAAACACGAAACTGGTTGTACCCAAAGAAAATTGTTGGATCTGGTCATGACGTAAATGGTATGGAATAAGGGGTGGATAATGTCCTGGTTTCAGCTATGATGGAGTTAAACTTTTTTTTAGCAGTGGATGGAATGCCATGTTTGGGTGTTAGCATGAGAATAGTGCTGATAGCACCCTGATGTTTTCCGATTTGTTGCCGGGCAATCAAGGACCTTTCTCAGCTCTGCATACTTCCTTACTAGTGAGAAAGGAGGGGACGCAGCCAGGACAGGTGACCCGAATTGGCCAAAGAGGATATTCCATACCAGTTACGTCATGTTCGGTATAAGGGGGGACTGGGGGGAAGAGGGGGAGACAACGCCAGGACGTGCAGTTTCTGGGGCGGTCGGGTTGTCCGGGACGGGCTCTAAGCTGTGCGGCCTGAGTTGTGTGGTTTGGTGAGAAATTGCATTGTGTATCACCAGTTTCATCTATTTTGTGCTTTAAACTTATGTTATTGTTATATCTAGTTTTCTGTTATTGTTTAGTAAACTATCCTTATCCCAACCTGCGTGGTTCTGGTTTCTAGGTTGTGGTTTCTTTTCCTCCTTTCTTCCTTCCCTTTTCCCCTTCCCCCAACTTTCCCTCCCCCTTCCTTTTAAAAGTACAAGCGACTGTGTGGGGTGCGGCCCTTGGCTGGGGCAAAACCACGACAACCTCCTGGTGATTTTTTTTATTTTTGTAGCAGACAAATGCTTTTCAAGCCTGAGATGTTTGAAAAAATAAAAGTAAAATTTAAAACAGATCCCCCAAAAAAGAATTGGGGGTTCAAAAGGCGGGTTATCAATTTATGTGGTGTTTTTCTTTTTTTTTTCTTTTTTTTTTTTTTTTTTTATTAAAGACACTTTGTTGCCACAGAAGATTTCAGGAGAGTATCTCAATGTGATGCAACCTCCACCTGCTTTTTTATTTCCCACTGTTTTCCCTCAAAAGTTGGATCTACTTTGCACGCAACTGGTATACATCAACTAGATCTGTCATTTCACGTTTCATGTTCTAAACTGTGAAGATTGTAATCTTAATTTTTATTCCATAACCTTATCTGCACCATAGGCCCTGTGAGTAAGCCTGTTGACCAAAGACAGAGCAAACAGAGCTTGGGGGCAGAGGAGAAACTAGTGGCTTTGTCTTCCTGTTTCACTTCAGATTTGGTCTCTTCTAGATAACCAAGAGCATTGGGTTATCTTCCTTCTTTTAATAGTATGCTTGCAGCCAGAATAAGGCTTGTTGGCCTATGCATTCAAAAGAAAGAAACTAATCTGGTTTTACTTGAAATGTTTCAAAATTTCTGGTTTGTTTGTGGTTTACTTTTTTTTTTAAATTGTAGTAGCTTTAGTTTTATTTGGGCATTAATAAAGAAAAAATAATTTATAGGAAAAGTCTGGTTGCATAAACAAGTTGACGAAGTTTAGATGGCCAAAAATTCAGTTAGAAGGACTTTGAAGCTTGTCAGAGCTCCTTAATGGAAGTCATTGCTATTTAGATTGAAAGGTATAACATGAGTTTAGCTATTAGGCATATTCCAAGGCCTTTGGATTAAAAAGCAAAAGCTGTAATAAGAAAGTTGTCAGAGATGAAGGTGCTGCTGATAGAACATACCCTGTATTAAGAAAAATAAGACTTGAAGAGCTGTGAATGGTCCTCAGAAAAATTGCCTGGTCATACAGAAAAGCTTGAAGGTCTTTTGCTTTCCATTGGAATGAAGAAAGTTCAAGTTCAGACAGCGTTAGGCTGTGCAGTGTCTGTACTGACTTCCAGTAACTCTGTCTCCGTATAAAAAAACCCTATGCCCAAGATTTTGTTTTGGCAAGCAGAGACTTAATGTGTTTCACAGATAAACTGTGAAATAATGCAATTTTACAATTTTCAACTAAAAAGAGTGGCTTTCATATTTTAGACAAAATGGGTGTATCTATGCAAAGTATGATAATATTTCTGAAGAGCTGAGCAGATACAGCAAAGCAAGTGGTAGTTCATTTCCCATCCTTGGTTACAGTGCCGTTGTTGGCAGCAGTTCTGTGATAGAAAGGGTTTTCAGGGGCCAGATGAGAACTGTTGTCTTCTCCAAAGCAGGATGGCTCCTGTTCACCTAAAGATGAGCTGACACATTGAAGAAGCAGAGTTGTTTTTTGGGGGATGTTTTTTTGCTGAAAAGTGGCACAGATTAATACTTTAATAATCTAAGTAACATTAACATTTTGTGCAGCCTTGGAAGAGGTGGTTGTTTTTACCATCTTAAGCTGCAAGGATGTAGCCAAGCGAGAAAGGTTTGCTTTGGATATTTTTTTGTTAAACTTTATCATGATTACTTGCGTTTACATTGATGTATGTCCTCTGAGAGTCAGTTTATATGTCTTTAGAAGTCAGGAAAGTACCATTGCAAGTATATTTATGCAAGATATATTTTCCATCAAAGTCAGTATCTGCATCTGTAAAGCCTTAGTTACAGAGACCACAATTCTGTAAGGAAAAATAAAGATATGATATATACCATATTCTTGTTACTGACATGCTATTTTGGGTTTTTTGGTTTGAGTTGGGTTTTTTTGCATTATCTGCTATACCTTTCATGTCCTACGTCTGGTTCTTTGGTACTAACTTGAGTTTTTTCTCAACTTTGGTAGTTGAGAAACTAACAACTGCTCCATTCAAGCAGGTATCAGTCCAGTTTACGGCACTATTAAGTACATGATGTTGAATATTTCTATTTTACTGTTAATATTAATAATACTAATGTTATGGGTCCTAGAGATTATTTTTGCCTGTAGTATTAATGTGTATGAGATCATTCTGAAGTAAAAACTTTGTCAGTTTTGCAGTCATCAGAGACTATTTCAATTAATTCCTTCCAGTACCTGAAAGGACATACAGGAAAGATGGAGAGGGACGCTTTGTTAGGGAATGCAGTGATAGGATAAGGGGTAATGGCTTTAAACTG
Organism: Porphyrio hochstetteri; assembly: GCA_020800305.1. NCBI lineage: Eukaryota > Metazoa > Chordata > Aves > Gruiformes > Rallidae > Porphyrio > Porphyrio hochstetteri. The sequence goes on along the minus strand of CM036905.1, from coordinate 81,368,193 downwards.
ATCAAGGGTAAATTTAGATTAGATGTTAGGAAGATACTCGTCACTGTCAGGGTGGTGAGGCACTGGCACAGGTTGCCCATAGATGCTGTAGAAGCCGCATCCCAGAGTTGTTCAAGGCCAGGCTGGATGGGGCCTTGGGCAGCCAGGTCTGGTGACGGTGTCCCTGCCCATGGCAGGGGGGTTGGAACTAGATGGTCTTTGAGGTTCCTTCCAACCCAAATCTGTTATTCTATGATTTTTGAGAATAATGTAATCATTACTGGATGCTGGGTAATGCTCAGAATTACAAGACTATGTTTAAAATTAAACTTAAAAGGATTATAAACTACCATTTAAAGGAGGGAAAAATAATTTTCCTATAGCAATATCTGCAAACAGATATGTGTGCATACACATTACTCAGTGGGCACACATGATCCTTTTCTGTCTTTCTCTTTCACTCTATACATCAATATATCCATCAATCACTTTCTACCATATCTCCATTTGGAAAGTGACACGATGCTTCAGAAATCTGACTGTTTTCCTCTACTCCGTGTCTTTCACTGACAAAGAGTGAATCAAGGTCATCTCTTTAGAGTTCAGCAATTCATTAAATATTCCAATGGTTCCAACATCTCCAGCTGCACTTTCCACTACCTCTTATTTTCCTTTTATGTAGTAAATAATGCAACACTTACTGAAGTTGTGATGTGGTTGACTGTGATTCATATCTTAAATGGCATGTGAAATCTGTATATATAGCTATATCTCTATACACGGAATACTTATAGCTATAGTCCCTTAATACCTAGTTACATAGAAATACAAATTTTAAAATGTGGTAGCTATTTCATATTGTTTTCATAAGGATCCACCAGTATCAAAAACATGACACTGACTTTATAATGTTTCATGTGAAGCTCACAGTTACTGTTTTTAATGTGTAACAGTAGACAATTGATATTAGTCCTCTGTATGCTGGGGATCAAATTCATCCATGGATATCTAGTGGAAAAAACTTCACCCTTTGAGTTAATGCAAATTTGCATGACATTTTTGTTGATCTTGCAGAAGTATTTTTACATACATCTGTCAAGAAAAATGTGTTGATGTGATTATTCAAAATTACTTCAATTCAGCACATCAGTCATGTGTAAGATAAGTTAAAGGTGTCCCTGCTTACTGCAGGGGGGTTGGACTAGATGACCTTTAAAGGTCCCTTCCAACTTAATGCATTCTATGAAAATTAAAACAAGTATTTACAAGAGAACAATATTTTCAAAAATGGGAATTAGTTGCCATGTTCACAGTCTTAGAATTGTAAAATACTGTATATATTCTTAGGTGTTGCAGAGTATCAGAAAAGTTACCTAGTTTCAGTAGTCACCCAGAGGTCTGTTCTCGCTGTTTGACCCCTAAAGTGCCTGTTGAGCTCCTGTCTGGAAACAAGTGCCTTTTCTTCACTCTTACCCCAAGGTGCAGTATGCAATTCATTTTACATAGCAGATAACAGGAAAGAAAATAAAACATGACATTTCAAACACAAGTCATCAGAAGGTCTTCAACCTATGAATTCAGGCTTTAATTACAGGTGATGTCGTATATGAGGTCTCACGTTTGGAGAATGGAGCAGAAGCTGAGAACACTATGTAATACGAGCATGGGTTGTGCAGTTACACAACTGATAGATTCTTTTCACCAAAATAGCAGGGGCCTTTTGACTAGTATGGGTAGCAGAAGAAAACATTGAAATAATTTTTTATAAGCACATTAGTTGCTTTGCTTTACTAGAGAAAAAATTGGGATTTGATCAGTAGGTTATTCTGGATGGTCAGCAAGCTTTCATCATAGAACAGCAGGTCAGAATTAGAGCAGAAGAGCATCTATGCAAGACTCTAGAAGTTGGGAAAACTGAGACAGGTTGTTTGAGTTTTAGTTCACTGAAATGGGAGAAGAGCGTGGGTAGACAGGTTTGTTTGGGGTTTTTTTAGCTTGAAGTCCCCCGAAAGTTCTCTTTAGGATGGAATTTAGGTGAAATGTCATGATATAAACTAAAAATAGCTGTGCTTAAAAATCTTGCTTACTGAATACCATGAGCTAGCGAGTTATCTTACCAGTGTTCTGTTTAATTTAAAAATTAATATATATTAGATGACAGGAAAACCTATTATGAAGTATGAGGGAGATTACAGACAATTAAGATGAAATGGCTATTGGGAAATCCCATTTGATTTAAAATGAAGTTTCTTTGTTCATATTGTGCAATCAGTACATTTTTTCAGGAAGCGTTAATGAAAAATTGGTAGAAGTTAAACACATTTCTGCCCTGTTTTTTCTTAAGGCCTGGTAATTTGAAGTATATGTGGTGCATTTCTAAGGTTTTTTTAACTTTGTGCTTTGATTTCTCCATCTGCAGTAATATTTTCATGCACAGAAAAACTGCACAAATAACTCTAATCCAAAAATAAGTGTCCTACATAGCCAGTCATCAGGATACTTGTTTGTTTTTCTTCATTCTTAAAGCACATGTTCCTTGATATATGTGATTACTCGCAAACACAGATAAACCCTTCATTAAGTCTGGACCCATTTCAGGCTAAAGTATTTTGCTAACCCCTGAATATTGAATACTTGGCAAATTATGTGGGCCGGCTTCTGAAAATAAGGTGCTACTGTTTGGCTCTGGGAGCAAAAGGAAGAGATTAAATCTGCTACGGTAGCATGTTGTTTGCTTGTTTACTTACCTGTGGAAATTCAGTAGCTATGGATAAATAGATGGCTGTTGTCTTTACCATGACCTCCAAACATCCAGAGATGCACAAAACTGAGTGGCACAGATAGCTTACGGTGCTTCCCCTTGTAATGGGTAAATGGCAGCTATTCCAGCCCCGAAGAGAAAAGCTGAGGTTGACCCAAGGTCACCTCCGTGGTGTAAATGAATTGAGTTCCCTCAAAATCAGTGAAGTCCAGCAAGTTTACTCCAGCTACAGTGTCCTGTGGAAGAATTTTCTTCTTAATTTTTCTTAACTCCTTGCATGAAGTGCCAAGTACATAAGTGGTGTTTCTACCATAACATAGATACTTATGGAAAGTATATGACACTCTTGATTGTTGTGTTTATAAGTGCAGTAGTAATTTTCTAGGCAATTGTATGATCTGAATTCAGAGGAACTTTTTGTTTTTTAAAGGCAAACAGCAGAAAACCAGTAACTTTTAAGTAGGAATCGGGATTGGGCTATGATAGGAGTGCTAAGGCTTTTGAATAAAAAGCTTTGTTAGAGATGTCAAATATTATTAGAATATTCTTCTATTGTTTGAAGTTTTGCTCCATAAAACATGGGACAAAATTTTTGAAAAATGGCATGTGTTGTCATAAATCTTGGGGATTCCTCTGAGAGATGCTACCATAAAAAAAAAAAACAACTCACCTTACAAAGTCATTGTATCAAGAAAAAAAAAAAAGATTAAAGTTCTTTGTGACATTCAATCACTGTTTCCATTTCATATGCCAGAACAAGAAGCAGAGATAACTGATAATTTCTATAATCATTCTTAATAATTCCAAAAGGCAGAAGAACAGATAGTAATATGTATTCTTGTGCTAAGCTGCTCTTCCTCCCTTGCTTTTTAGATTTGGCCATTGTGCTCTGTCTATTGCAGATAATCTGTCAGGTCAACAATATCAATAGTTTTTATTACAGAAAGCAGATGTTATCAGCATCCTATCTGTCCATTTAATTAGAAATGTGGTACTGCTGTTAAGCTTCAGAACAATTTGAGGAAGAAAAAAGAAAAACAATACATTTCAGAGCCCTTAAAAAGGCCTAGCATTTCCAAAAGGAGAAAGGTGACAATTTCTTTAGGAAGCCATACACAAGCTAAGCATATGGTTTATGGCAGACTATAATAATAGCTTAACGGCTATTACATTCTAGCATGAGGTGACTGTAAATTGGTGTAGCTCAATTTACTTCAGGAGGAGCACACGCATTTTCAGCAGCTGAAATTTGTCTCTTACGGGCCTCCTGTTCAGGTGTCTCCTGACAGCTGGGGTTTGCAGGGTGTGATAAAGGGTGGAGGAGATGGGACCAGCCAAACTTCAGACCTCTGGAATAGAGATTGTAGAAGGGGACAGAAATGAACATCTCTTCCTCGCCCTTTCCTTTGGACCAGGTCCCATCCCACCTGCTGCCAAAGTCCAAGTACCTGGCTGCACCTACTGGTCCCCACCCTACCCCCTCCTTACCTCCCTAAGCTGGCTGTGGCCCCAGCCGTGCAGCCATGTTCTGTTAGTGCCTGGTTTGTGCTCACTAAGTTGTCCTGATGGACCTCTTGCAACAGTGTTGGTCTCTTAGGGCCAATGTGCCTCTTGTGAAGGTGGGTGGGCTCTCTCTTTCCAACTCAGGAGAAAGTGTCCTATTAGAGAAGCAGGCTTGTCATGCTGTGAGCAGGGTTGTGTTGCAGCTGGGCTCTCGTGCTGAATGGTAGCCCCAGAAGGGCACAGTGGCATAATTAAGTGACTTAATATCTAATGTGTATTGAGAACCAAAAAAAGAATACATTCTGGTGAATTTTAGCTTAGATCATCAACACCCAGAGATAAATGTCCAGGAGAAAAACATTTGAGCTATTGGGCAGGGTTGAATGGCTATGCTAAGAACTAGATATAAACTAACACTGAGTAAAATTGGCTTGTGAACAAGGGGAATGGAGCTGTAGTGTTCTTCCACTGGGAGGGAGGCAAAAACCCGTCTCAATGAAGTAGTTATTATAATAGTGTGCTCAGTTACCATACAGGACTTCTTTTTCAACGTTTAAAAAATAAAATAGACTCGGTGATCTAGGAAATTTCTCCCAAAAATCTTTTGTGGGGTATTAGCTTTTGTTGTTTAAATATTGTCTGGATTCTTTCTCCTCCTCTCCATACTACTGAGCTGCATGTATGAAGTATGGTGAAGTAACTTGAAAGCATCCAGATGTTTAGAACATACCATAACGTTTTTCACCAGCTCAGGGACATGAAAAGTTTTTTTTTTTTCATAGTTTTGCATTTAAAGCTATGGGGTGGGTGAGAGGAATGATGCTGGTTTGGTCTGTGCAGTGATGGGCTTGGCAAAGTCTGCAGGCTCAAGTGTGAGCTGGAAGCAAACTAAGACCTGTCCAGAGGAAAACTCACGCTAAAGCACATTTGAGTCAACATGACTTATGCCATTTTGTTAGCAGCTGGGTGTGTTTACAGAGAAATAGTGGTTGAGATATGGTGTGTGATACAATTGCACCTATTTCTCCAAGTTATATCTTTCTTTTTATGGGAACAAATACTGAGTATCAGAAAAAAATGTAGATGAAATCCTGGACCTGCTGAGGTTTATGGGAGCTTGGCATTTACCTTTAGAGACATTAGGATATTTCTCATTTTTATTGTTCAAGATACCCTCTGTTTTAGTTGTGTGTCTATGTGGTGACAGCTTTGAAAAAGAGGTAAGCTGAAAAACCTTTTGTGGGTTTTTGTGTTGGGTTTTTTTTTTTCCTCCCTTTGGTTTCCAACTGGAATCAATTCCTGAGGCAAAGCTGTTACTCTGATTGGCATTAGTGTTGCCCTGGGACTGCAAACAGAAGGAATTTCACTGTATGGTACCATCAGATTCAGAATACAGAATGTGGTCGTCCAGGCTGCGCTACCAATTCCTCCCACAGAGGGGAGGGGACCCAGCCAGAAAGGTGGGTACCACCACTCAGAGAAGCAAAAGCATCACGTACACACAGGCACGCTTCAGCACTCACACAGCAATATTATTTTCAGACATTTAAGGGAAAAAAAACCCCATAATATAGCATTACAATAAACAGGTTAAACCATTTTTAGCGCTCAGCAAGCTGACACAGGTATGGTTATTCCCCCAGGCTCATACCATTAGTTTGTCTCTTAAAGGCAAGCATTTCCCTTGGTTTATGACACCAGGGAGGGACTCAGCCAATTTTACAGAGAAGTCTAAGGGAATAAAGTGCAAAAAGATGGGTTAGGTATTGCTTCACGAGCAGTCTTACTGGAACGCTGAAGTGGGTTTGAGTGGAACTCAAGCATTCTACTGGCTGACTGCAGTCTACAGTAAAGAAATATTCTCTCTTCCATACCTACCTTACACAGGTATTTACATTCTGAAAGTTGACCTACCCCACCATATTTTTTTTATAGCATGTGTGCACAACTACTCTGTTCATTACGTAGCTGTTGCCAAGATCAAATGCTCCAAAGGTGTCCGAAGAAATTCTGCATTGTCTAGAAAAACTGGGAAGCAGTGCTTTCAGAAATTCTGTTTAAAAATATTAAAAAATTTAGAAATTAATAAAAAGCACCTCATCTGTGGAAAAATTCTCGTTGCTAAGAAGGAAAATACAAAACCCAGAAAAATCTCAAATGTTTCTTCAAATATTAACACTTGCCTTCATTGTTTCCCTGAAAACTAAAAAGACTTTCAGGATGAATATGACTGAATTGGGAGCTCTGCTACTGTAGATATGCTCTGCTCTGGTAGGTATTTGTTCTCATCTTTCCCTGGCTTTTAATAGCTAAAATAATATGGCTGAGGATTAGCTATACAGTACTTTTTCTATGACTACCATATGTGTGCCTCTTGCAAATGGTATTGACACAGTGTTCTTTTAAGAGTCTGTCTGAAGGCCAAAAAGGCAAAGAAAAATTCAGTTCCTGTAAAATTGGGACTCTATAAATAACTCATCTTATTACACTGAGGTACAGGCAGAGTTTTTAGAGTAGAGTGTGATCCTGCATGCCATTTGCATCATATGATATCCAAACACAATGAGTGATTTTTACAGCTGATGGAGAACAGAAATGTAAAACAAAAAAGGCTGTCAGTTTCTGTGTTTATTCTGGGGGAAAAAAAACATATTACAGAAATCAAATTATTTGTTGCTTGACATTACTGTGGACAGATAATGTCGCTGTGGTTTTTGCTTGTAGCCTTGTGTATCTGTGGCTGCCCACTGGAAACAGAAAGCTGAGGAGCGTCAGCCATTCATTTCAATGGCTCTGAATTAATATGCTTTTTAAGTGATCATAGTCATTTTAAATGCAGCTTGATCAAAATACTGCTATTAATTTACAGTCTCAAAACAGAGTCTGAACTCATCTGGCATGTCTTTGAAGGAGGCAAACTGGGAAAAAAAGCCAGTGTTTTCGGTGCTAACAGCAGAAATGGGACTAATTAGTGAAATAATGACAGTAGTTCTGTTGTGCTAGTAAAATCTACTTCAGATTTAATATCATAGGACAAGAGCAGAAAAATTTAAAACAATCTGTATGTCTCAGGCAAAATATTTTTTAATGCTTAGGAATAAATATGTATTCCTATCTTTTCATTTAAGTGTCCTCTCATCTTCAATATCTTTCACATTACAATATGTATGTTCTATCTGATATTTATCAGAATTAATTCCAATTACAAAGCATTGTTGGCCATCAAGGGCAGTCAAGGAACACTTCTAATGATCCTTGTGAACAGGCACAGATCTGGTAGGTCTCTCTCGTGGGTTTCTGTTCCCTTTTCTGATCCTGCAGTCAAACTCCACTGGTGTCAGCCCTCCACCACCATGGAAGCAGGTTGCAGGCTCTTCAGGCTTACCCTAGCAGCTTGTGAGCATAAGGGGCTTTTCTGGGAGCAAGAATATGACTGTTTTCTTGCTCTTTTCATAAGCTGGAAGAGCTCCATGTTAAAAACTGAAACTTATTACTTGTTTGGTTTGGGTTTGTTTCTGTGTTTGTTTTGTGGGGTTTTTTTCTTGGAAAGTCGACTTTCAATTCATCTATGTCATATAATAACCCAAAATTAGATTTCTTCTTGTGAGGGACTTGTCAAAGGCTATGTGAAAGTCAAATTGATTATTTCAGTGCATACCTTTACTACTATCTTACTGAGAGGTTTAAGGGACATGACTTTCTTGTACAGAATACCAGTAATCAATCTTAATATCTTTTCCAAGGGTTTTCCTTTGTAATTCTCTCTCATTGTTTCATCTATTTTGGCTGATGCTGAAATAAATGACCAGTTTTTGTTCCTAAATTCTCACCTAAACAACTTTTTATACTGGAAATAAAAATATTGAATACCCAAGTCTAAGAAGATTATTGGAAGTATGTCCTTGTGAAGCTGTCAAAAATAAAAGATGTAGAGATAGATAGTAATTATGGTACTGAGATAAATGAAATATGGCTGAATCAACTACATTTTATAATTATTTTTTTCTGAGCTTGTCCTGTCAATAATGCCATACATTTTCAGTGCTGTTAGAACTTTACAAACTAACTCAGTGAAACTTAGGAAATTACAGCCATCTTCTTTCCAAAACATTTTTGTGTATTTCTTTTAAGAAAACAGCTGTATAATCAATAATTCATATTTGTACTTAATTCTGCCATTACATGCACCATCAAAATTTCGCTGACTGAATATAATTTCCTAGTGTTTTCAACATTAGAAGAGGTAGTGGTATCGAACTACCAAATAAAATGGACTCTGGGCTAGATTCACATAATCCTTAGCTTAAATATGCGTTTGGATCAGAAGAACAAAAAAATCAGATACAAGATGATTTTTTGTGGATGAGATACAGATGGGGAAAAGGTAGGATGATATTAGTGTCCAGACAGGGACTCTTTCTGATGCTGGAACCAGGGTCCAAACAAACCACTCACACAAACCACTGGTGTGCTATGGAGGGGGGAACCTTGGGAATATGGCACTATGTGTTGATATAGTACATTGGAGGAGAGACCATGAGACCTCGTCCATGGTTCTTCATCATCACACTTTGCAAATAGCCAGGTGCTCTTCCAACCCAGTAGTTGGAGTATCCGAGGTACCCTTAGGAATGCAAAGGGAAAGTCCTTGTATCAGACTGGAACATGGATATTGCTTCCCCATTTCATTCTCCTTCTCATGCAAAATTCAGCTACTTTAGTTTCACGCAGTTTAAAATTAATTTCCTTCCATCAGTATAAGTAATATCGGGGAGATACTGCATCGTACATCTGTGTCTCTGCAGCCTGGGGATATTGTAGGGCAGTGGTTCTCAGGGTGTCTGAATACCATGGGGAATTTTTATAGTTATCGCAAACTGTCCTTCAAGGCACCTCCAGGATCTCTTTCAGCTGAACCGGAACTGAGGTGAATAATCCAGTGTGGGTGGCAGAGAGAGAGGAAGAAAGAGTAAAAAGGAATATTGTTATAAATCTGCCAGAAAAAGAAGGATCCAAAGGGCCCTGACACCAAAGAATTGTAAAATCTTGTAGAGCTCTTCAGGTTTAATGCACAATAGCATGCCTGCTATTTTATTCCTAGCTATTAATTCACAACAGAAGCCACTGCATCACCTCTTTGAGAGGCACTAAGTTGATAGGATAGTGATCTCAAGGCAAATCATGCTACAAGCACAGGACATAAAAGCATTTCTTGGCAGAATTACTTTTTTATGGATCTCCTGTTCTGAAGTCTGACCTAATAACTTGCCATCCATAGATAAAATTTAAGGAATCCTTGTCCTTTGGATAAATCCCTCTTCTTAATGATTCCTTTAACATTTTTTTATGATCAAACCTATCATTTGATCCTTCAAGATTCATGTCAAAAATAATCTTTTCTATACTGACAGAATATTTTTATTAACTTCATTTAATACAACTTCAATAACTTACAAGACTATAAAATAATTTATTGTTTGTTATCATATCTGTGAAGGGCTGTCAGACTGTACTACGCTTAGATAAATAAATACCTAGTGACACAGATTGTCTAAAGCACAGGGCCTAAATTTCTGATCTTGCAAATTATTTCACATTTTCATGTTTCACAAGTGAAGATATAATTGGGATTTGGGAAGTTGGGAGGAAAGTATGCATGAGTGGCTTTTGTGAACCGTGGGCAATTTGGTGGTCACAGCTCATGGGCATTCGATTCGAATTCTGCATTAGCAAAGCAAATCTAGTTGTGAAATTCAGAAACAGATTTAGAAATGGTCTCTGTGATTCTGCTGCACCTGGTTTTGTATTGAAAAATATGTCTAGAATAAATATAGAATGAAGAAATGATAACAAACATAAGTGAATTTATAGAATTAATACATGGTTAGGATAAAGGTATGGAAGTCATATCTTTCCATTTCATCAAATCACACATTATATGGGGTTCAGATAAGAACCTATGTATATCCTGAGTTTGAGGGGTTTTAAATAATTATCTATGTGAGGCAATCAACCATCATTGATCTCAACACAGGTAGTAATCCATCTTAATTTATCTTCCTGTTCTTGGTAGTTGTGAAGAAATTCTTCTGAACATGTCCTGAGAGTGACCGATATGTTCTTGTCAACCTGAGTCTTCTCATGCAAAAGTGAAAATCATTATAAATGGAGTGCTAACTTTATGACCAGGAAATGCAACGAGAGTTGCTACTGCTAGTGCTTTTACCTGTAGGAATGGGAGGATTGCAGCCTGGCTGTTTGCCTACCAGTGCCATGGACAGGGTAGGATCACAGCGTAACAGGAGACACTTAACATTGTTACATGCCTTGAGCTTATAATTGATTTAATCCACTCCCTGATGTCTCTCAAGAAGTTAATAGAGTTGGACCGAGATGAATTTACTTAGAAACATAAAGAAATGCTTGCATGCTGTAGTGTGAATCTAAACCAGCTGTGCTCTGAATTTAGAAGAGGTAGTGCATAGCCCTATCCAACAAGATGCTGAAGATGCAAAGCTCTTCTTTATGTTACGGTTGGGGTTCCTAGTTACTGCAGCCACAGGATATTTGTCATAAATTAGAATACCAATTACATTCATGTACTCCTCATATCTTAGAAAATAGATTGGTTTCAACATATTTATTATTCTGTATATGCTCTATTAGGACATAACAATTCTCCGCAACACTTCCAGGGTATTTGCTCAATAGACATTGAGCTGTAGAGGTTATTGAAAACACTGTTGAAACATAAATCAGACAAGAGCAGAGAGACTTGTGATGGCCTTGGGACAAAAAGTTTAGAGGAGAAATAATATTTTCATAGGTGTGGTCCTTTGGTGTTCTCTGTATTGCAGGATGAAAAACTTGGACTTTTTTCTCATGTTTGAATTCTCACTCTGTAATGCTTTCAGATGAATATGCACAATTTTCCTCTCTAGATCAGGTACATAAAACAACAATGATAAAGATCTGGTTTGATGAGGCAAAAGAAATAGCATGGTTTTGGTCTAAAACAATTGCTTTGTTATAAAGTAGTTAACAATTTATGTGCGTATTCTTTCTATATTGAATTATTTGATGGAAACATGACTGAAAAAAATGAGAGAAAGTTTTGGGAATTCCTTATCTGTTGCACATTATACCTTAATGTGGCATCAGATAAAAGTTTCAACACCCTCTTAGGTGAATGGAAAAGGGAAATGAATGCATGTATTCCTTTAGATCATATTGCTGTATGTATCCAATAAGTTTACCTAGACAGTTCTCAAAAGGTATGATGATTCCTTGGTTATGTCTTCAGTCATTCACTGATGATTATGGGCAAATCAATTAATTTTAATAGTCTTGTATTGTTGCATGGCAAAGTTTCACTTTTCCTAAATCAAGTTTCAGTTAAGCATCATGAATAAAGACCATGAAATATGTATCTCCATATCTTATGACATGGAAGTAAAGTTTGGTTTAAAAATTTTAAAAACAGGCAGGTGGGAAAGGTTCTTAGAGTATATTTACACCACCCAATATATATTGGGTGATGTATATATATACTCTAAGAATATATTCTATATAAATATACTCTAAGAATATATTCTACTCTAAGAATATTATTCTTAGAATATTATCTAAGAATATTATCTTAGAATATTATCTAATAATATATATATATTAGAAATTTCAAGCTAGCTCTGAATGGGCTCACTGGCTGTGTCAGCAAATGCATTACTGCTCAAAGACGTTAATTAGTTCAGGTCCTGGTGGTAGTATCAAGGGTAAATTTGCAAGGGGAGGAACAATGAAGGGTTGTGCTTTCTTTGACCCCTTACCATTGCCTGGTGGCATGCCCATTGCTATGCACGTGATGCACTAACGGGTGTGTGACCATGCACCAGTTCCATGCAGTTGGCACAATGACTCGTTCTGCCTGTGTGCAGGTGAATATGAAACCGTGGGCAGACAAATTAACCTTGCTTAGCAGTAAAGCAAAACAGCATGCTGCTGAGTCCAGAGGTCTTTATTTCACAGCTCTCTCAGATATCACCTCTGTTTCTGCATTAGTCCTCCCCTGCGTGCTATAGGTACACTTAGTCTCTCATGTGGATTTGGGCTCTTATATCACTGTGCAGCATCTGAAAAATGTACTCCAGGCAACGAAATCTTTGTGAAATACCATGATTGATTTTCTCCTTGTTATTGTTTTATTTCTGTTGATGACTGACTCAAAATTTCTAGAAAAATGAATGACCAGTCCCACCCTCTTCCCTCTTGAAGGCTTTATTCAAGGTTGCCTCCTCCCCTTCCTCCCAAAGGCCACTCACATCCACATGTAGATCTTGATAAATTCATAATTAGCTTACGTTTACTTTAAAGCTAAGCATGTGTGTGCTACTTCCTTGAACAGGATCTCCAAGGACCTGATCTTCCAGCATTTTGTGCCTCCTCTATGATTTTCCATATTTATGCCACTCTGAATGGAACAGAGCTATGAAAGGAGCAGAGTTTTCCTGTTTATTTTCTGAGTTATGAAGTGAGATTTACGATAATTTAAAAAGCACTGCATCACTCTAAGATCTTAATGATCTTGGACAAGCCACAACTGCAAAAAATTGTCTTTTAGCACTTGACCAATTTTGGGGCAGGATGGGTGGAATACTTTCTACTAGTTCCTGTAAAAGCCAGAGAATGCTGAGTATAATTTAGGCCAGTGTTGACAAAGTATGTCTATGAGATTTATTTTAAAATCCCCCAATGGCTGCCTCTTTTAGGAACAGAAAACTTTGTTGTAGAAAGTAGAGAAAGCAGCACCCCCCTTTTTTTAAAAAAAACTGTGCTGAGCAACAGAAGCAATATTTCAAATAGGAGAATGTTTTTTTGAATACTTCTTATTTTCTATCCATTGGAATAATTCCTTTTTGATCTGTGCAGTTTCTTCTTGCATTCTATCATCCACCATTACACTGTTTAGGTAAAATGAGCAAGGGTAGAAGGATGGGTCTGAGCTCAATTCAGTTTAAGCATTTTTAAAGCTCTGAATTGCCCAGCTATACTCAGTCTTAGTGACAGGCCAAACCAAATCTTCAATATCTTGAGATCTTTGGGAATGTGGAGAAAACCAGTTTCATGTGTCAGGGTACTGAAAACTTGCATAGGGATGCTTCTATCTGTTAAGTTCGTTATATAAAAAAATCACATGATATTTTCAAGACCCTTTTCCATTGAGCTCTGGTTTTGATTTCTTCTGCAAATTCATGAAGGGGTGTTGAGTGAGATCACTTGAAAAGTCTGAGAATAGTCAACCAAAATGCAAGTAATCAGATGATATTTTCTATATCATGAATTATTTAATCTCGGAACTGTATCTGAAATAAAACTCCCACATACCTCAGAAAAATGTTGTCCTGTTGCCAGCCATCTATGTGACTTCTTTGCACCCATATGAATCATACATCAAAAATCTCAGTGCAAAGTAGTCAGTATAACTTTAAAAACAAAGAAATGCAATGTGTAACAAAACTTTAATTGAATTCAGTTATTTGCAGGCAGAAATGAAGGGGGGGTGTATTGACAGTCATAACTATTAACAGTCTTAGCATATCTCTGTGGAAAAGATCAGTGAGCAGCTATCCTTTTTGGATAAGACATAGCCTCTTAGTCTGCAAAGATTCTCTGGAATGTCTCACAAGACCAAAATTGTGAATGTTGGGTCCCATCCCAATTCCTGGTTTGGTCAGTGAAAAGACTTAACCCCTGTAAGACAGGAGGTTTACACAGGGTGAGCAATTCATCCCCTCTCCTGTGCTACTGTGCTTCATTAAACTGCTCTGTTTTCAAAGGCTGTTTTACTACGCTTTCACTTATCCAGCTGAAATTATTCCACTTTTCCAATTGGATTTATAAAGTTTTTCAAATGTAGTAGGTCCATAGGATAAAAGATGTTTCATTAATGTAGCAATAAAGATTAATGCAGAAATATTGTTAACGTGGCTGTCCAAGTTAATGATTTTAGAAGCTTTACTGACTGGGAGTTAAGAGCTCAGAGTTGAGCGCTGAGGTTTCTCACATTTCTCTGTGCACGTCAGCCCCCAGGAATAGAGTCTTGCAGCATTTATTTTCAGCTTCTGCATGGTGGTTAGCTGAAGTGCCGAGTTCTGCAGGTCCTCCTGTGATAGCAGGAGCTAATGAAGCTGCTCTATTTTAAAGAGCTTCTTAATCTATGTTAATACAGTGAAGATTATTATAGAAGCAATAATAATCATAGAGAAATTGATAATGACTAGAAATCAATGTCTGGCTTGTTAATTATAAAGCTTTTACTATAAAAAGAAATCATTTAGCAACTGCAATTAACCAGTTAGGAAGAATTTTTATTAGAAACTCCATTTAATGGGTCTTGTGGTTTTTAATGTACTGGCTGAACCATTGCTATTTTTACTCTAAAGCCCCTCTATTTTGATGGTCGGGATGCAAAACCAGATGAAGTTTAAAACTTCCATATTTTTTTCTCTTAAAAGACCAAAACATCTTTGCTTTCATGTGCAGCCATTCATCAAGAGGCATGGGTTGTCAGTCTCTTTGCTTTGCAAGAGCACATGCGTACAGCTCGTGTACAGCTCACATACAACAGGCATTCCCAAGTGCATAGGGTCTAGTGCCACTGAGGACACAATAGAAGGCGTTCAAGGGGCAGAAAACCTCTCTAACCTCCCAGAAAATAATTCAAGTAAAGGAGATGGAAGCTTCTGAAAGGCCAGTTTGTGTAAAGGTGTCTGAGTCTCTGCAGGTTTTTCCTCCCTTTTTGGTGTAGCTAGAGTAGGCTGTTGTTCTGCTTCAGTCCCAAAGAAGGGCTGAGTGCCCAAAAGTTGACCTAGGTTTTTCCAGCTATGCTATTTGGTCTAACAAAAGATCATATCTGTCTTTAAGTTTCCTCTTTAAAAAGAAATAACTGGTTCTGTTACAAACACAAAATGCAGGTCAGATTTACTTGATTTCTGTAATTGTACATATTGTTTTAATCACGTCTAATTTCCTTTTCCAAACTTCTTTGAGTTTTTATTGTTTACCCTGGAAAATTTACATTGTGAAATGTCATCTTCATAAAATAAGGTGAAACACAAAACTATTGCTTTTGGTTTAGCTCTTAAAATCTCCAGGCTAACAAAGCTGGACTGGTAGTAGCCTTGTTGGGCTGAAAATGTCTAAATGGATCTCAGGGAAACTGAGCTTCTGTAGTATTGTTTTCCTCATTTTGAAGAACTATTGTGCTGCATCTTGGATTAGTTAGGAGCTGGATTTAAACTTGCCTGAAGTTTTAGTTTTCACCAGAATAATCTGTGAGAACCTAGAGACAGGAGCTACACTGAGAATGCCTGTCAGGCACTGACATCCTTGGCTTGGAAGCCCAGTCTCTCACAAACAACAGGGCTCTTGAACAGAGGCTGAATGTATGATATTGTAAACACTGCTGAATTGGACTCTACACTTGATAGATTGCATGTCCAAAAAATGTCCCATTGCTATTTTACCTACAAAGTTTGAGACTTCAAAGGTTTCTGACTGCACTTCATGGTGGCAGTAAAGGATGTTTCTGCTTTGTTCCTGTGAAGCTGTGATGGGGTACAACCTGTTTTGCCTTCTAACTGAAGCTATTCATGCAACTTATTATCTCTGTAACTTAAAGATACAATTTGACTGCATGCCTTTGCATTGATTGTTTCTGATTGCAAATCTACTGAATTTTGTAGCCTACTTCCCTATCCAACTTCAAGGTTTGGAAATACCTTGGGTGTGCTTATGTTAAGCCAGCAAATACTGGACTTGTATAGTATCCCTCCAGGGCTCCCTGCTTAATAGTGTAATTATATTACAACACCTAAAAATAAAGACAGTCTGCAATATGGATCAAAATTCCATTCATAAAAGCCCATTCACTTTATCTAAAATTTCCAGGTGCTTTATGATTCATTAATTTTTAATTATTATTTTTCCCTGGAACAGCTAGTCACTTTTATTTACCCAGGGGATTCACATAAGGAACTGGTGTAAGTGTCAAAACTTAGTTTTCTGATAAAGAAATGGATGAGAGAATCTGAGATTCCTGCGAAGAAAAGAAAATGCAGTATGTTGGTAGGAGTCTGAATAAGAAAGCTAATGCTAAAGGGATTCTTGCTTATCTACTGTAACTATGAGAAATGTTTATGAGTAAACATGAAGCTACGTGAAACATGTTTGGGTTTCACTTTCATCCATAATGTGAAATTCACATCAGGTCTGACAAAAGGTTCGTGAACCGCTCAAGCAAATCTCGTGTCAGGCATTTGGATTCTTTTTATTACTGACACTTTTTCTCAAGTAACAAACAAACAAACAAACAAAATCAATATAGATCATTACAGCAATTATCTCATGCACAAAAAGAGAGACAAATGTGTCTATTGATTTGGGCTCTTAGCCTTTGGTGTTGTGGGGTTTTTTTAATAACTAATAACCTGTGTTATTACAGTTACTGTCTTTGAATGATGCCATGCCATTAATATAAATATATTATTTCAATATTTTTTCTTGAAGTAGAGCATATTTCTAAGTAAAAATTATTGTCCTTGCATGAAAAAATTATTTAGAATGAGGAGCTGAATTAAATCTTCCAGGTAGCATCAACAAAGTATGCGTTCATGTATTTGTTCAGTAAAAAGATATTTATCCTTCAAAAAATGGGAATTTGACCCCTATTTTCTGCACCATATTTGAAAGTATTGATCTAACAACTTAAGTAAGGCTGCTTACAGCAACCCCCAGCTGAATTTTAGTTCCTTGTCAGATTTCAGTTTTAGATGCTTATAATCTGCTATTCAATACTTCTCAATTTTATTTCACTTTTTTTTAAATCTCAAAACAGAACCAACGCAGAATGAAACCCTAAACGATCACATGCCTGATGATGGTAGTATTCCTAACTTACAGTATTTTAAGTAGAAAAAAGCTTAGTGTTTGTGTCTCTTTTTTTTTTCCTTTTTTTTTTCCCTTAGACACTGCTTTAAGGAAAGCATTCAGATAGCCTCATGTGTCTGCTGCATTTGGAGCTGTAATGGTTTATGTAAACTATACAACAATGTGCTTATTGAGATGTTTACTATCAAAATATTTTGCAGGAACCTGTCTGGAAAAACTGGTAGGAAATTGTTTCAAATCATGCATCTTTCAGACAACTCAGAAGCTTCTCTGGGTACATCTCAAAACCTTAATGAATAATTTGTACCAGTTTTCAGGGAGGATGCTGCTATGAAATAAGGAGGCAAAGGCAAAAAACGTACTGGGAATGAGGGCCTGAAACAGAAAAGTATTCATTGATAATATCAGGTTAGTGGGACTAGATAATCTCCATCCCAAAATTGTACAGGAAATGGTGCATGACAAAGCAAGTCCAGTAGAAAGACGTTTTAATAAACCATTTGAGCCAACAGTGGTACCATCTGACTGAAAAACCGCAAATGTAATATTCATACTGGGAAGGATTATGAAGGGATAATGCCAGCATTATTAGCTTTGAAGATTTTCCCTATTTCTGGCCAAAGTATAATCTGGTTTGGACCAGAGTAGGGGAAAGCCTGCCAGCAGAGAGGAACAGAAGACCCTAATGGGACTAAAGGGACCATCCTTTAAAAGAGGAGGAGTTGTCTGAGATCCAGGTCCTCTTCGGGGAGTAGGAATCTGAAAAAGCTAGGCCTGTCAGCCATCAAGATATGGTAACTCTTTGCAATGCATTCTTCTGAAATACCTGCTTTTTGTTTGTAAATTTTTCCTTATTACATTTTGTCCTGGTTCTGGCCAGGCCAAGTCAACCTCCCCAAGTAGCCAGCCCAGTGAGCTGAGTCAGCCCAGGTGAGCTGGGTCAGGGGCTGTTCCCACACCACCTGACATCACAAAAGGGGCTGGTTGGGGAGGGGCACTCCTGGTACCTCCAGGGCAGTCTGAGTGTGGCTAGGGCATCAGGTTGGTCCTTGCATTGTGCAGCTCTCTGATGGTTGGGTTGGTAAGGTTCTCTGTGTTATCATGGGTGTGAGTGTAATTGGCTGATACTATTCTACTGTCATAGTGCTTCTGTCAGTAACCCGTCCTTACCCCAACCCATGGAGGCTCTGGCTGTTCTTTGGGAGTGAGGGAGCAGCCTGTGATGCTCAGCCACTGGTTGGGGCTGAACCACCACACATGCCAATCCCCTTAGATTTTGGAGGGCTCCTTTGCCACTGTATGTAGGTATTACAACTCCCCAAAAGAACCACACTCTTTCAGTCTGGCAGAACAGCAGCAATGATCCCCAGAGTGCAGTAGCCCAAGATGCACCCCTCAGAAGGGAAAGCCCTGAGTGCTGCTGCCCCAGACAGGTGTGTGGAGATGGGAGGAGAGCAGGCAGTGGTGAAAGGATCCCTACTGCCCCCACAGCACTGAGACACACCAGCTTTCAGCTGCACTATGGCAGGTATACACAGAAGAGCTCCTGTGACGCTGGCTTCATGGATGCTCTGATATACAAGAGGAAGGATGGCTTAGGAGTCAGGCACTAGGCATTAGAGGCTCTTCTTTATTGCCTCCCTTGGAAAACTGTGGATGTTATTGAGAATAGTGGCTGCACTGAGAAACTTTCTAATATACTTATGCTGATATAATCCTCTCTGTGGATATCCTTATTCTGCTGTAGCAGTCTCCACCTGGAATCTTACCTGCTGATATAACTCTTAGACAAGACCCTAGTCTGTAATGTGCCCCAGTTACCCATCTATGAAATGAAAATTATGGCACTGCCATCCCTCACAGAGATGTCATTAGGATTAAATGCGTTATAGACTGTGAGGCACTCAGGTATTATAATGTAGTCCTAGAAGTACGATAAGGTGCAGAGGAGAAAAAAAATGTGTGCCTCCCTAAATCATAGCTCTAGCAGTGGCATGTCAAACTCGTGAAATGCAATCAATTGAGTTAGGATCAAGTCTTGATCACCAGTGGTCCAAACTATACCATGACACATTTTCTGGATCTGAATCTCCAGATTTTGGGGGGTGAGGAAGTGGGGCAGAAGCGAAGTTGGAATTGGCTTCTACTTTATCTGATAACTTTTATTTTAATTCTTAGAGAGAGTAGAAAAGTACTCTGTTTACATAGGTGAGCAGATGAACTATAAGGAACAGAAAAAAACCTGACCAGAAGCATACTCTAACCTGACCTTAAGCACGCTCTAAGGACAAATTTAAGTCTTACTGACTGTGAAAGCATTTCTGGTCCTTTGGATGCTCTAGTGAAAAGTTTCACACAAGAACTCCCTGTGAATACAAGCTGCGTAAGTTCAGAAGAGATACCACAGACCACAGAGATAACAGTGTGTATCCCTGGGGCCCTGGCTGAGCAGGCCACTAACAAACAGATCCAAAAGATAGTGAATACCATAATTCTGATAGGAACAACACTGGAAGAAAGGGAAAGTACTTCTTCTTCTTTTGATAGGGTGAGACAGCAGCTCATGACCTCAGGATCTGAGGGGCCAGGCAAAGAAAAGAGGGGAGGTTGGAAGGAAGAAAGGGCTGGACTGCAGGATAGACAAAGGAGGTCAGATGATTAACCCTTCTTGTATAGAGTTCTCTGAAAGAAAAGGAATGTTTTTTGCTTATGTGAAGTCCTCACTATGACACACAACTTGTTTACCCCTAATATTTTACCCCATCAGAGAGCTGAGTTTGGTAGCATGGAGGTGGGTCAGATGACCTGCCAAAATGTTGGTTAATGGGCACTGACTTTTGGAGAGGGGTTGTTCTTTTGTTGTTCTTTCTCTCTTTTGGAGAGGGGGTGTCCTTTACACAGCGCAGAGTGAAGCTGTAGTGTGTGACAGAGGTGCTGTGCTGCTGCCTTAGGGCATGTACTCTAGCAGCCTGCTGATAATCACGGGTGCAAAAGAGGCTTCTTCAAAAATGTGTAAATCCTAGCCTCTAGGAGCATGTGGGTCTTCTGGAAGATAAGTGCACAGTTTTCATCGAAGTACAAACTTAACATTCAGAGTTGGGAAAGCAGTAGCACAACTTTATCCTACTCTTCCGTACTAGTCTTAATCCATGGGACTTCATCTGGATTTGAGACTTTGGCCTTGTTTTAAGGCCTTGGGGTGGTTAAGAGGTGCTTGGGTGAATTTGGTTTAAAAAATTTAAAAACGCTAATCAAGAGCTATTGGAGGAAAAAAAAAAAATCTATAAGGCACTAACAGAATATGAATCAGCTGTCCTTTGCTCCATACAGCGGTCTCAGTGGAGCAAAAGATGTAAACTCACGCTGCAGAGGAGGCCTAAACCTTCACAATCTTCCTGTCTGTCCTTCAAGTCTTACTTTCTTCAGCTGCCTATTCCCATTTAGTTCCCTTCTCATCTAGTTCCGATCTGTGTAAATAACATTTCTGTCTCTGCCTTACTCCTCTTTATTGTTTCTATGAAAATGGAGAGTCCATTTAAATTCACTGCCGTGCTGGATCTCACCCCCTGCTGGGGAAGCCGAATGCTAGGGCTCAGCACTCCTGCCTGCCTCCAGCTCTGCGGATAATCCTTTTAAATGGAGGTTTGAAGAGGTGGACTTACTTCTAAAGTGTTTGCAAGGCAGGGGAAAGCATTTCAGATCGCAAACAAAAGGATGGGCTCGTTGCCGGGAAGAGCAGAGGGTTTTGGTGCTGCTCTCCATCCCTCTCTAGCAGCAGCGTACAGTATTGCAACACTCCTTCTGTTTTACACGCAGGTTTTTGACCCTAAAGTTTTTCCCTGCTGGGATGTTCACCTGGAAAGATTCAGTTCAGATGAGTGCAGGGGAAAATAATTCCCAGATTGGCACTTTTGGAAGCTTTTTTTGGGAGCGTGCAGAGAGAGTCCATCGGGACCCTCTGCAGTGCAAGTGGCCAGAGCATGTGCCCTCTCTTACTGCTCCTAAGTTGGTGTAGAAACGTGAACTGCTAAATGGTTTGCTTTGTTACGTCATAAGAGGTTTCAGCTTATTGTGAAAAGATCTCAGTAATTACATTGATACTCTTGAGTTAAAGGCTATGTATTCTTCAGTGCTTATTGTAAATACTAGCTGGGACAGCAAGCAAAAGGCTGCTCAGAAAGATGCTTTTGTGTGTGTGTTTGTGTTTCTGTGTTTGGACGTACTGCATATACTGCTGAAAACAGGAATATATTAAATCAGAAGATTTAAACCTCTGCAGGTTTGATGCAATACCGTTAAGCCTGCTTGATAGGTACCGCTTATGAGGATGCTGAAAAATTAACTTTTATCCTGCTAAAACACACTCTCTGCAACCCTAAATTAGAAAGAGGCAGATTAATGAGGTGAAATGTTAACTCTGGAGTCTAAGAATCACTACCCATGGACATGTTTGTTCATTTAAAACCAACATTTTACTTTCAAACAGCAGCAAAGAGCACCCTTGCCCTTATTGCAAGGCTGAGGATGGGAGATTTAATTCAAATTAAGCCCTGCAAATTTTTAAAAGATGCTCGCAGGTGGGGGCAAAGGTTGCTTTGATGCCACCATCTAAGTTTTCTGATTGCTGTGTGAATTTAAGGGGACAGCGGAGAAAAAAAAAGAGAGAGAGAGTATCAAGTATTTCCCCCCTTGATAACATTTCCTTGCTTTTTTGTTGTGATGTTACCCGAAGCACTTGTGAGGAGTGGGAGGGAAAACCAGCACCTTCCAAGTATTTTCATCAGCAGCTGCCATCAGCAGAAGGCCTGTGAGCCATGGTCATGAGCCCAAGGTCATAGTTTCTGCTCCCACCCACGGCACCCACTCTGCTGCAGCCTGTGGAGATGTCTCTGGGTTTTTCTTCCCCAGGTTTTGCTGCCCAGTCCAAACCATACTCCTGAAATAACGGTAACATTCCCAGCTGTGTGGTCCACAGAAGTGTTTGTGTTGGTGTTTTTGCACAAATACTAGTTTGCATTAAATTTTGGGTTCCAGCCTTTGAGCTTGCAGTTAGATGGGGCAGCGTGGACCCTGGAGGCAAGCAAAATTCATCTCCTGCAGTAGACTGACCCATCAGGTTAAAATTATGCAGAATGTGGCAGCCATAATCAGATCTGCTCCTACCTTCACTTGTCCCCCCAAAAAAAGTACCAGACCACCTAGGGTTTCATTCATGTTACTTAGAGGGAACCACTCCTGGCTTGTCCCCTGTGTCATGTTCCAGTGTCAGCAGGGACTGCAGTGTGGTGCAAGCCAAAACGCTCCTGCTGTTTGCAGGTACAGATACAGTGGCTGAGCCTCACCAGAAGTCATTCTCAGTGAAGTTGCCAGCCATTTATTTTGCAAACTGTAATGCCAAATTTAATTAGGGAAATGGCTTGGTAGCTTACCTGAAGAGAGTGATGAACGCATAGTGACTGCATAACTTGTGTATGGTCACAAAGGAGACATAAACAGCCCCTTTCCACCTGGAGCACTTGCTGAGGTTCCCTGACAGCACCACAAGACTCTTCATTACATCTTGCTTCTGTAAACGTTTAGCATGTTATTCTGATGGGGTGCGTGGGTGTCCACAGGAGTGTTACAGCATGTGGCTAGGACTTGGGACTTGTGAATTTTAACTATGTTCAGGGTTCACCACAGTTAATACAGCCTGAAGTACTAGTGAGCCTTTGCGTGCATGAAGAGTGCTAGGTGAGGCGTATCAGTGTGTACCAGATAGTGCTTCATTTTTGTATGTTACGGAATAGTTGCAAACATCAGTGACACGATGTAGGTAATATCAGTAGCCAGGGCATCCAGCAAATAGCATTTTTTGTTTTTAAAGATGTGCATTGTCATCAGTTAATCAACCCAGGAGATGTGAATGTACCTCATTCTTTCTAGATTCCCTTTGTTTTACAATAGTTTTACAATAGTTACATACAGTAGCGAGAGACCATGTATAAAAGTGGTCAATATTTAAGTGTCTATATTTAAGGAGGAAAAAAAAATCCTTATCAGTTTTACCAATGGTATCCTCTCTTTCAAAATGAAAAAGTACAGGTAAGAGTTTTCAAAGTAGACTGTGGGCATTGTGCACACCACTCCTGGAAGGCAGCTCCTCCTGTAAGCTAAAGCAATTCT
Source organism: Porphyrio hochstetteri (assembly GCA_020800305.1). Taxonomy (NCBI): domain Eukaryota; kingdom Metazoa; phylum Chordata; class Aves; order Gruiformes; family Rallidae; genus Porphyrio; species Porphyrio hochstetteri. The sequence goes on along the minus strand of CM036905.1, from coordinate 81,344,840 downwards.
GTCAGCTGCTGACCTTGCTTTTGCTTTTAAAGCTTGTAAACCAAGTTGTGTGGGTTGCCTTAGTACTTTTGTGTGTTTGGAGTGAACCATATCAAGTGTTTGTGTGTTGTTGACTTTTTTTGTCTCTGTGGTTTGATGCAAAATTTCACTGAGTAGAGAATGTGTGGGTCCATTAAATTATTGTTTTTAAAGGACTTTGTGTAACAACAGAAAACAGATCACTAACTGGTTCTTGCGAGTTTTGAAAACGGGAGGCTGAAAGGCAGGCAGAAAAGCATAAAATATTACAGGATAATACAAGAGTTTTCTGTTGAACTGAACTGCGATTTGTTGATTCTTAAGTCATGAACTGTTTGTATTCATGTTAATTTTGAAGAATAGCAATGCGTTTTCTTTACAACATGGACATATAGAACTCAAAATTATTTAACAAAACTCAGTGAGATACTAAAAAGACTAACAGACTAGATTCTAAAAAGTATGAATACACAAAAAGATATTTAGCCAAATATTTGGGTCCGTGTTCTCAGAAGCTGACAGCCCCCACGAACTGCACCAGGAATGCAAGTTGTATAACTAGCATATTCCAACCTCCAAATGCCTTTCATGTCAATATGAGAGATACCATCAGGCACTTTGAAAGCACCAACCTATTTATAAAGATACCATCAAAAAACCTGCCTGATGCAGCTGACTTATGAATCAATTATCTGGACTTCACCAATGATATATCTGTTCTGAATTTTAGAGCCATATGTTTAGAGCAACACTGTACACAGATAGTCTATTCAGCATCCCAACAGGATTCTTATCTTCATGTATAGGCCTGTCAAAAAGGAGGAGAAAAATATCCTGACTGTAGGACCTGTTTCCCAGAAACAGTTTGTTAAGAGGGGAGAAAAAAAAGTTTGTGGATATCAAGTTATATATAACTGGAGGTAGAAGGAAAAGATTGATCAGGAGTAGGGTGTATGGGACTGGTGCTGACAGCAGGCAATAAATTTAATTTGTTTGAAAACTATCAAAGATGGTCAGATTTGTATTTTTAAAAAGTTTCTTAAGTGTTTGAATGACTTAACAAGGAGATAATTTTTTTTAGCACGGAATTTAAGCTAGTGTGGGAAAGCATAAACAGTCCTACTTGGACACTGAAGTGAGTAATTCTGCAGTTGTTTCCATGGATATTAAGGCCTAATGAAGAATCTCACAAAGGCAAACATCTAAGCCATTATGTCTTGGCTCTTTTCAGCTCTGGCAGATTCATTTCCTTGGTCCCAAATCTTTCAATTTCTAGATACGTTTGGAAATTGAGTGCCCTTGTATTTGTGTGCTTATGTTCTGTGAGAGATTTGCTATGGCTTTGGTAAAGCTGTGTTCAAAAGGTCGGAAAAAAGTGTTTTGTGAAACTCTTGGTGTGCAGCACCTGAAGTCAGTGGTTACTTCTTGCATTGCCCTCACAGCAGGAGGTTCCAAGCTCCTGCCCAGTGAAGGTGAAACATCCCATCCTGGGCAGCCTGCAAAATAACAGGCAGGGCAGCCGAGGCTGGGAGTGCAAAGCGGCACAGGTCACTGAAGCAACTTACCCAAGGTCACACTCTCTCTGTTTCAGTTTAGTTTGTTTACTTCTCTGAGGAGATTATGGTGTTGAGCTGTTGGGCTGAGTATTAACGTGTTCCGAGTTCTCATGGGAAGTCTGAGTTGTTACACACCGGCAGCTAGGAGTGACAAAGCTGGCACATCATACCAGCCCGTGGGAGCCTGCTCATCTTCCTTCCTCCAAGAGTTGTATCTGCACTTAATCAGTCAGAAAACCATCCTGCCGCGTTACAGGACGCAACTGGTGTTCTTCGCTGGTGGAGAGAGTAACTCGGAAGGAAATAGTGGGGCTGTGTGGGTAGTTGGCAAGTGAACTTATAAAAAGATGACAGGCTTTAGATTGGAATTTCATATATGACACCGAGCTGTATTTTTTCTAAAGTTACTGGAGATAGTGATTATGCAGTTTGAGACAAATTTTCAGAGGACAGGTGTTCAGTACTTTGGCAAATAAAATCTTCTGAAAGGTGCAGCAAGCTATATGTCAGCCTTCTGCCCCTAAAAAGAAAAAAGCACACATCTGAAAGTTTTCCTAGGGAACCTGCTTTGGCAGGGGGTTGGGCTCAATGATCGCTGGAGGTCCCTTCCAACCCCAACAATTCTGTGAATCTGAAGTTGTAATCACCAGTTTTCTGAAGATCTGAGTTACTAACTAGGTATAACTGCTGACTTTTTATGTCTTTTTATGAGTAATAACTGTATTTGGAGTGGAAGAAGAAAAACTACCTGAAAAAAAAAAAAAGCTCTAAGTCTAAATTTATTTTGCTTATATAGCAGATTGCTGAAAATTATAAAATGGACAGGGGCTTGTGCTTGTAAATATGAACATACTGCTGTTTTGAAGTGGTTGACATTTGGGTGTGGATCAGAAAATGTGGCTTGGGGAAACTTGTTCTTTCTCATTACCTTAGCAATGCCAGTGTCCTGGAAGCTGTATTAATTTAATACAGGAGATAATACTGTCTCTAACCCCACAAAACAACTGAAAAGCAAGATGACGCATAATACCCATATAATCTAGTCACAGTTTCTGTTGCAATTACATATACATTTCTACTAGCAGGAACTTCAAAGATAACCTCTCTCTAAAGAAAAAAAAAAACCAACCAACCACACAAACAAAAAAATACCATAAATGTTCATATCTAGTGACCATATCAGCACATGGAATTAATCTCTGATGTTCAAGTAAAATACTTCCCTGTGCATGGAGATGGTCCACCACAAATTCTGCAGAAATGGTGACTGCACTTAAACTCCCAAAAGAGATCTGAAATGTCTTGGGCCTTTCTACGAGGGGTTAATTCTGATATTAATAACTTGGGATTTATAAATGGCATGCATTTTGTATGAGACAAGCTGGGTGCCTCCCTTCTGCAAGGTGCTTTGCACCCGAGCTCCAGCCAAAGTCAGTAGGAAGCTGCAAGGGCTTCAGAGCACCTCTGAATTCTGGCCATTTAAGCATTAATGGATTTAAGGAATTAAACAGCATCAAGCACAGCAAATATTGACCTCTCCTCAGAAAATATTTACCATCTCATTTATTGTTGTATGTCCCCTGCACTAGGATGATATGTTGACATTAGCAGCTATGATTTGCTAGGTGCACTAATGTTCTAAATTGACAAACTCAGCTATTTACTTAAAGGCCCCTCGGATTGATTTCTAGATGCTTTGCTCATTGTAAATGCATCTGTTCCATGTTAAAATGTCACTTTGGTTTTAGGTATTTCTGGCTTTATAGCATAATTTTGAGCCTCATTTATTTTATATTAACAACTTTCCAATTTTGTGAGTAATAATATGGCAAGTGTTCACATACATGAGGCATGGCATGTTTTAGGCTGAACATTTCCAAGCCTTATTTAAGGAGACATTTGAAGTAGCAGGCAGGTTTCGCAAACTGGGAAACTGAGGCATGCAGCTATAGGAGATTCTCTGTGGTATGTTTTCAAGCAGCTAATCTTCCTATTCATAAAAGACTTACAAAGTGAGGTGCTGGGGTTCCATGGATTTGGCTGCTCTGAAACACGTGTTTCTATATAAAAATCTGTGTTTCCTGCTTTCCAGAACCTGGATCTACAATCTAGCAGATAGCACGTATTTCCCAGCTCTCTCTCTCTCTCCCCACCCCCCCACCCCCCCCCCCACTGTTAGAGCTCCTAAGTATTTCTTCTGTGGAATAGTCAGAAAGCAGAAAAAATTCTTCCTGTTGTAGCACTTTGCTCTGCAGGAGCCGTCCTGTGTTTGAAATCAGGATAAGCACTGGGTCTGTCATTTACCATTCTCATGTAGTATTTTAGCTCACCGTTACCTACCTGTCCCTGACACTAGAGGAAGCTGGAAGGAAGAATTAGGGAACAGAGAAAGGGTCAGTTGACAGAACCTCATCAGGCCGATTACACGTTCCCTTGCTGTGATGTGAAATGAAATGCAGTGCAGAAGCCAGATCTGTCCTGAGTTTTTGGTCTACCCAACTTTGAAAGATTGTTACTCTAAGCTCAGTCTGTAGAAACACAAGAACCAGTCAAGATGTCACTCATAAAATGCTTTATTGCTTTGCTTCCTAGAGATTGGCTGCTAAAGAAAAACACGCAAGTCAAGGCTTAACACGGGTGTTTACAATGAGGAAAATATTTAAACTTCTGTTTTGTCCTGAAGTCCTGAACAGAAAAAGGGTTCTTCCTTTAAACCTCTCCCCAGCTGCCTAGAAAACACCTGTTTTGTCTTTAAAGAAAAGCTTTGAGAAGAGTGTTGAAGTGATTCATGGAGGCAGAATCAAGCACAAGTTGGTACACAGCATAATTATGGAGAGCACATGTTTTAATGGTGATAGTCTATTAAGTTTTATAATCTGAAATCAGTGACATTTGCAATAATTATTATTAATAGCCCTGTTTCTTACCAGTCATATTTAAATGGAGCTTTATGGCTTAACTAACTAAAGTAATCAGCTTCCAATGGTGTATTATATTAGCTTAAATCATAGAATAGTTGGTTTTTAAGATGCGCGTTCAGGAGTTCTATCTAAGTACTTATTATGCTGTAAATTAGGTAAAAATCACTCTCAACACTATTTACCCTAAATTACTCAGAGGTCGCTAATGGAAAGCCTCACCAGAAAGAAACAGAGTTTTCCATAAAGTAGAAGGAAAGACTGTGGCTGTTTGTGACCCTTCATTGACCTGAAGATAATTCAAGCCAATGCACGGCACCTTGATGCCAGTCAAGAGATTTTCAGTGATTCCAACACGTTGGGATGAAGTCTCTCACCACCTAAACCTTGCATAACACGTTTTCTAGGTCTTGTGCCACCAAGATGATGTGTGATGTGCTTTTTCTTAATTTCTTCAGCCCTGACATCTCTGCTGGGAAGAGCGCTGCATGTCATCTGAGAGGAAATAAATGAGATTCAAAGCAACAAGAATAATGCAGGTGAACATTATGAGGCTTGTGAAAAATGAGAACAGCAAAGGACAATTTGGAAGACTCCTCTCAGAAACGAGTAATGGGTGGAAGTGGCTGTCTGTGGGCACCTGAGAACTTCATGTGGCTTTAAATTGTCTGGGGATCCTACAGAAGCTCTTCTGATGCCACAAGGGCTGATATGTTTTAGGGAGCCACTGAGAATAGCTTTTCTGAATTGAAAGGTGACACTTTAAGAGCTTCCTTTTTTTATTAACTGCAATCATGCTTTTATCAAAGGCTTTCCTTAGAAACTGTTTTGCTTCTTAATGCCCACACAGACAGCATTAGCTGGTCCCTTTTAAATAGTTTAAATGTTAAAATCAAAGTTAAAAGTTTTCTATTCTTTGGGGGGTTTTGTTGTTGATGTTTGAGGTTTTTTAAGGACACACAACATGCAGAACATTTTCCTAAATAAGTTGCTGGATTTCTAAGCAGAGAATATCCATTCAAAGAGATAGATCAGAACCTTTTGTAACAGTAAGTAAAATAATTAAGAGGTAAGAAACTAAATGACTCTTCAAAGCCACTTTTCTCAAGGGAGTTGACATCCACAGGATGCATGAAAACAGCTTATTTGTGTCTTCACCTTTACTAACCTGGCACCTCTTTTCTTTTAAACTTGCCTGTGTGTTTTACACTTACTTTAAGTGAATTAAAGATGAGCAATTCACAGAAGTAATGCATTTTCCATCGGGCCATTACTACTTCTTTTCTCAGCATGTTCTCCAGATCCATCTAAAGAATGGATCCTGTCATTGCAAAAATCAATTGGTGTGCAAGGCGGTCAGCATTTACTGACACCAGATAGTTAGCGCTATAGTAAATATAGACTGCAGAGGAGGCATTCAAAATATGTTTTTGTTGGTGTATATTTTGGTCTGGTAAATGGTGCTCTGTGTTGTAGGTAGTTGGTGAATGTCAAGATTTGCATTCTTTCTAGATGCTGCGTGCTGCGGTGCCTGTGAGTAGCTGTGTGCCTGGCATACCTGTCAATTTTGTGTCTTGACCTCCGAGTCCCTACAAAAACACGCTATGTACCAAATGTAAATGGAGTGGGACACGACTGTGTTTAGAAGACAAATGTCACGGATGAAGTGAAGGCAGAGTTATCCTATCACAGTGGGTTTTGAATATCATGTGATAATTTGTATTCTAGCTATTTTTACTGCTTGTCAAAACATACTTATTTGGATCGTTTTCATCTGGTTGTCTTAACTTTCATTAAGAATAAACTGAAAAATCTTTATAAATATCCTTTCAGCAGGACATTGCAAAGAAGAGGAAGTTTGTAGCTGTCCTATGACCAGACACGTGTCCATGACTATTCTTATGGACTTGCCAGTGATTGTCAGTATTGTCCAACCAGGTGGTCCACAGAAAGTATCCTTCTAACTCTTTTACACAGGCAGAATTTTCCCACTAGCTCATATCTTGCAAGCTATGCTATCTCCACTGCAGCAATAAGGTGAGCAAAGGAAAAACTTATGTAGCAGAATCATATTGTTGGACAGGATAACTGGATGTCATATAGTCCAGTCCCTGCTGTAGTCAAGGCTACAGCATTTTCCAGTCAAGTTTTGAACATCTCCAAGGACAGAGGTTTCACAGTGTTTCTGGGAAACTTGTTTTGATACTTAATGACTCTCACTGTTCATTTATTTCTTTATATCTGGCTGGAATTTCCCTTACTACCACTTGCATCTGTTGACCCATGTCCTTTTGCTGTGCAGCTCTGAGAAGCTGGTTCTGTCTTCTCTGTAGGCCCCTAGTAGGTTGCTGAAATGGGAAGTTAAATCCCACCTTAACCTTCTCTTCTTCAGGCTAAATAGTTGCCTCAACCTATGCTTGTTCATCACGTGCTCTAGCCCACTAACCAGCTTTGTAGCCCTGTGATGAACTAACTCCAGCCAGTTTCTCTTGTGCCAGAGGGCCAGAAACTGCACAGTGTCTTCCAGAAGCAGCCACATAATTGCCAGGTAGAAGGCAACCTGTTCCCTCCTTAATCTGTTGACTGTGTTCATAGAGTCCAGGACACAGCTGGCCTTCATAGCGACAAGAGCACACTGCTGACTTGTGTCCAACTCGTATACCAGGACCACTGACTCCTTTTCTGGAGTTGCCCTCTCAACTACTCAGCCCATGCTGCTGCATGAAGTTATTGCATGATATGACATAAATGTGAACATCATAAAGATTCCTTATTAGTTCACTCCTCCAGGTTGTCTCTGGCTCTTAACTGTGGTGTCTCTGAATGGCAGCCATGCAGCATCTCAACCATCACCCGCCACTCAGTGTCATTCACAAACTTGCTGAGGGTGGGTTCACTCCTGTTGCAGGGGCTACATATTGCATCAACCCCTGACAAATGCCCGTAGAAACCAGCCCTGGTTAGACTTCAAACCACTGAGCACTATCCTTTGAGCTTGACCATCGAGGCAATTTTCCATAGTCATCTTGTCGAGTCCTTCTCTCCAATGTGCTTTTGAATGCATAAAAAGCCTTACAAAATTCAAGGTAAACTACATCTGCTGCTCTGCCTGCACCCACATAGATGCTAATTTCATCATAAAAAGTGATCAGGCTGGTCAGGAACAATTTTTTCCTTGATGAGTATGTACTGGCTGTTCCTGGTCGTGTTTTTACCCTTTATGTGTCTGGAAGTGGCTTCTAGGGAGACTTGCTACATATAATCTTCATGAGGACTGAGGTGAGGGTGTCCACCTCCCTAGTACATCTCTTACTGGGGACAGCTGACAGCTGGGGGAAGTGGGGTTTTTAAGGAGAATCTTACCACTGCAGAGGTCTAGCCATAGTACAAGAAATACAAAATTACATTAAGTTACCTAGGCTGGATTCAAGTGTGCAGCTTCCTCATCAGTGAAGGGAATAGTCAAGATATACCACAGCTATGAAGTCAACTTTTTATAGTCATTTCAAATTGAAAAAGAAATATTCACCAGGTTTACAGCCCATCTGAATTGTTTGATCACCACTTTTCATGTACCTAGAGTGAAAATGGAAAATCTTGGGAATCAAGAATAGCAGGTTCTATTTCTAACTTTGCGTTCCTTGGTTATAGAAGTACCTGTACAAAATTAAGATAATTTTGTGACAGTGAGATGGTGGAAAGCTGAGAATTTTAAAATTGGATGGTTAGAAAAATTGCCATCAACAGCTGGTTATTTCAGTAGAACATTTTTTTTCATTGCTAAAAGTATTATTGATTTCTGCTGTATTTTTTTTTCTGCCACTGGAAAGTACAAAGCCCTTAAATAATTTGAGTTTTCCCTTATTCCTCAGAATTGCAGCATATGACTGATAACTGCCTTTAGAACTCCTAATAGCTAAATTACAATTATTATGCAAAGACCTACAATAGACAGTTATATGGATTGTTAAATGACTTTGCCTTTTTTGCAAACCATAATCATTTTCCTTTATTAGCTGAAGGATTTCATAATTTAAGGAAGATGAGAACCTATAAGTCACACTTTCAAATAAGGAACATGGATATTGCAAACATTAAATTCTCCCATAAAAATGTTAAGGCATCATTAAACTAGGATCAGATTAATACAATTCAGTCAACTCTAGATAGATATCTCCTGTAATAGGCTGAAACAATACCTAGTGATATAAGATGTATAAGATTTTACTACAACCAATTTATAAACCTATAAAACATACAGGTATCACTCAAAGCCATCATTAATTTTGCATGCCTTGTATTAAATCAAGTGAGTTTGGTAAGGAAAAATATTCCCCTCTCTATACTGTATCTCCTCGTCTATTGTTAGCTGCTATCATAGCATCTTACTTCTACCATAAGTCAGATGAGAGATTCCTTCTGGTAGAGGTTGACCTAAGAATCTGTGCTTGATTTATCCATCTGTTTAGGTGTCTGAAAGACTTTTTAAAATGAATTTTCAGGGCGTAATTTAGTTCTCACTTGTGCAACTGTAAATCTGGAGTCATTCTGGGTTTGTTCCAGAATAACAGCAAGCAGGATTTGACCCCAAGTTTAGTCAGATTAAAAACAAAAGCTTGTGTCTCTTGTGCTCAGCTGGGCAAAGGAAGGGAGAGTGCTGAGAAGCAAAAGGGCTTGGACTGAAGGCTCTGTGTGTGTTCCTTCCAAAGGTATGAGGTAGCTCTGTGGATGCGGATGCGTGGCAATTTCAGAAAAGCCGTGTGGAACAAATGAGACAAGGGTTTCATTTATCAGCATGCCTTCCAACCCTTTGAGTGAATACCTGCTGTGAAGAGTGCAGCTGGGATTGGGCTGGAGTGCTTCTAGTTTGACCCACTCATTCAAATGTAGCTTAGCTCAGTTTTCATGTGGTTCTCAACAGGGCCCACCTGGAATATGTCTGTGTTACTTGGATGGGAATTTTAGCCCAAAGCATTGCCTAGTAAGCAACCAGTGATCAAACAGATTTGGTGCAAACACAGTCCTTTCATCTGGGGTAACAGGAAGAAAAAGTACTGGTTAACAGCAGCAGAGAGTGTTACTGATTATAGTGTCCTCTTATGAACACCCTTTAGAACTTCTCTTAGACCAGCATCTCTCTCTCCCCTTCTGCATGTAGGCATACGTACCCCACAGCCAAAATGGAAATACAAAAGATAACATAGACCATGTATCAGAACTATTCACCCTGTGACTTGTGCCTGACAAGTACTAGTACTCACATATAAAATGCTTTATGTGTTGCCCTTCTTTGACCTCCATTTGGATAACCTGTATTTGGATATGTTAGCACAGATTCCCAAAAACAGAGCAGATTTATCCCATGCGCTTATGGAAAGAGAAGAGAAAGGGAAATGGTTCACCCACACTCCCATTTCCCCAGACATATATCAGTGCCTTATGTTAAAAATAGATCAGGGCATGATAATAAGATGAACTATACCTGTTCTGTGTATTAGTAATTGGAGTGTACGTACCCTCTGCTACTAAATTCATCATGATAAGATCCAGGGGTTGAATCTGGACTGAGAAGGAAGCAACAGAAAGGAGAAAGAGTAACTTACTAAGCTGAGTGCGGCTGGTGTGGTTCCTAGGAGACTTAGAGCAGCAGTACAGAGAAAATCTCTTTGGAGGCACTGTTTTAGAGGCTAGATGGCTAAAAAAAAAAAGTAAGTTTTAACTAGTTCTGTGAAGCCAGTCTAGACCATTCAGGAGAGACATACTTTTATATACTGGCCTTTTTTTAACATAGGCTAAGCTGCATATACCCTGTGTGATTATCAAGAGAAGCACCTATGCACAGAATAGTATTTGTTTGTCAATATGTATTAATAATCAAAAATACAAGCAAACAGAAGGGGATTTAGAACACTGTAAAAGATGAGTATAGATTAATTCCTTTGTAAAGCTTTTCCATTTGCATCTAAGATCTGTGATTTAGTTCAGTATTTGCAGTATTCCCTAAGGTCTGTGTAGGACACATCCCAGACTACCTCAGTCATTTATTGACTCTTCTAACGCAATTGAATTCTGAGTGACAGCCCAAATTATATGTAGTTAGTAAAAAATGTTTTTGTATTTAATCATATAATTGTGCATCCATTTAGATCAGCCCAGCAGTCATAAGAACCCTTACACACAAGTAGCTTTACCTGTGCAACTTGTTGTTAGTAGGGAGGAAAGCTCACTCAGAGGGCATTCTCTTGCAGAGAATTTGAAGAATGAGGCTTAGCTGTATGCCAGCAAGAAACATTTCTAATAAACCATTATTGTAGATGAGGATTGTGTTTAAATTAGCCATCTTGTTGCAACGTAAAAGATGCAAACCTGGTGATATCCCACATGGAAGAAGCTATGAAGCATTTTTTGGTTATATTTTACCAATTTAACTGCACTGGGGGGGGAGGTTAGGGAGGATGTGTAAAATTATATTTCAGCCTAGATCCCAGCCTAGATCCCAACTAAACTGCCCTGCATTCCATGTGGCTGGTAACTGCTATCCGGATAAGTCTCAAAGTGATCCAGTGTCTTTACTCACAAATTGTTGAAACACCATTTCCAAGGAACTAAACAACTGATTAGTTGAGTCACTAGCTTGGAAGTCAGGAGAACTGATTTAACTTTCTGCTCCACCTTAGTCTTTTGTTGTTACCAGAGGCAAGTGTTTAAAATATGTCTGTGCTGCAGCCTGCAGTGAAGCATCGAGGTCTGCTAGTTAGTTTTTAATGAGCTAGCTTAGAAGCAATCTGTGGCAGTACTCAGTTAACTGATCCTCGGCTTCACTTCCAGTTCATCCATTAATTTAATGCGTGACAGCTTGGATTTCAGGGTGTTTTGTGAAGTTCAGCAGGGATCAAATATAATCCAGCACCCTGATCAATCATATAAAATAAATTTAGCATTAAATGACCCATTGGTCAGCTCAAGTTAGATGTTAATTGTCTAACCATAGGGACTCAATTGACTTTGTAAGGATGGGCTCTGTAGGGCTGAAGGTGAAGGCAAAATAGCTAGCAAAGAGCCCCAAGAAGCCATATTTGGAACATGATTCATTTCGCCTAACTTTAGAGGTCCCCAACCCTAGTTACTTTTGTAGTTAGTGGTGAGTTTAATGCCTTTTGGAGAGTGATTCAGCTACATTATTTGAGGCATCACCTTGATGAGGTAAACTGTTAGGTAGAAAGGCATCTAGCTGAGGGAATCTAGAAGCAGACCTCTGTGTTGGGCCAGGTAAATGCAACCTCAGTGTCTTTCCGGTAAGTGACCTTGCTTTTTTAAAGATTGAAGTAGTTTATCTGTACTACAGCTTAAAGATAAGAGAAGAAACACTCTTGCCTAACTCTGCTTTAGCTCCCTGCTATGTCTCCCTGTCATGTCCTGGGAATGAATGCTGTCAGGAAGCTGCAGAAAGACAAGGTGGAGGTCAGACCCCTTATCAGACCAATAGGTGTAGCTGGGAAAATGATAGAAGCTTTCAAGCCCTTCTTAAGGATATTAATATGCATGGACAGTATGTTAACAGGAAAGCTTTCAGCGTATTAGATGAGATAGCTGAACTTTATTTCAGCAAAACAGCTGAGCTCAGAAGTGTCAGTTGTGAGAAAAACCTTATCAACATTTGCAGTTTCATTAGTAAGGATGCTGTCAAACGAAGCCTGTGAAATGTCATATTGTTAAGCTCAGCATAATCGATAGCAGAATTTTATAGCGTTGAGTGTGTGTGTGTGTATGTGCTTACCTGTGCTTTGGGATCAGGGATCTTGGGTTTATTAGCACTGATGTTTCAACCCGAGAGAAGCTAAAAAACTTCGTTGCTCACAGAGGAGGGAGAAGTGAGGGAAAAACGCCACGAGAGGGAGCTCTTGGAAGCATAAAGCAGTCGGGTTTCTCCTCATTTAAGCAGCAGGTTGCTTGTAAAAGGCGCTCGGCAAGAAACTGTTAAACTTTGAGAGGCTCACAGCACCTCTAAAATAAAGTTTCTTCTAGGAGGGTACCCGCCTGAAAAGCTAGAAAAAGCTATTGAGGAAAACAAACCAAACCCCACAAAACGTGTGTGAAGCTCATTTAAAAAGTTGCATCTTTTAAAAATGAAATCTCTCTAACATACCAAAATGCCTATACTTTTAAGGCCAAATGTTTTGATTTCTGCTTCCTTTATATTTAAGTGATATGATATATTATGTAATACAGATATGACGCTGTTTTGCTGCTGAATATGAACACAGGAGTGTGTACAAGGGGGAGGACCTGCTTAGGCCATTTGGATCGAGCCCACGATAACAACTCTGTTCTCTGCTTGCCTCACATGTAGTATGTATTTCTCCCTAACGTTGAGTCCTCCACTGGAAAAACTCTGGATGTTTTACAGACTTCAGAAAGAATTAGATGCATTTTTGAACTCCTAGACAGTCTTAAAAAATGAATGTGGCGGTAACAGGTTCAAGTCATGTCAAATACACAGGGCTAAATGTGGATATTAATAATATAACCAGAGGGACTCAATTTACTTTGTAAAGCAATTAAAAGAAGACAGAAACTTAGTCAGTTTCTAGAAAAGAGTAATGGCTGTATAAAAATAACTTCCTACCCAGAACAGCCTGCCTGTCTTGCATGGTATCAGTAGTGGGGGACAACAGGCATTTACAGCACTGCTTCTTTATGGAAAAATCAAACCCATGTTTCAAAACTATAGAAGTTGATAGGTGCCCAGATCCACATTTAGGCATATAAACAAAGGATTTGGTTTTCACACTGGCTGAATGACACATTAAAAATTAGCTTTCCCTTGTGTTTATTCTCCATGGGCAGCTTAAGGCAATGAGCGGCCTATATTCCCTGTGGACAGTTTTAAGGAGGTAGAAGGTTCATTAAAAAAAAAAAAAATCAGCTACAGTTTAATATTGCTCTGGATTATTCTTGTAGTCTAGTAATCTGTTTTTTCTTTTTTTTTTTTCCTTTTTTTTGAAGTATTTCTTGCTTCAGTGCCGATAGGCAAGGATTCCTTTCAAGCACATTTATCAGAGCTGAAGTTTGTTCTTGTATCCATAAACAATGTAGATCTGTGTGAAAACTTTCTTGACCTGTAGCACCTGCTCTTACAAAGTTAGTGTATTCTTGAATACTTGGCTGCATTTTAATTTTGCTTTGAGTGGTATTCATAATACCCTCTTCTTTACTGTTTACCCTCTGAAAGTACTATTGAGTGATTTGGACCCAGCTGTCAGTGAGACCATCAGACTTGTTCATGCTGATAGCTGCAGCATCCATCCCTCTCTGCTTCCTGCCTGGACAGAACACCAGGATCAGCTATCTTCAAGTATCTGTAATTGAAACAAGTCCAGAGAAGGGCCATGAAGATCACTGGGGGCTGGAGCACCTCTCTGAAGTCAGGCTGAGAGAGCTGGGCTTGTTCAGCCTGGAGAAGAGAAGGCTCTAAGGAGACCTTATAGCAGTACCTGAAGGGGCCTGCAGGAAAGTGGGAGAGGACTGTTTATAAGGGTGTGTTGTGATAGGACAAGGGGTAACAAGTTTCAACTAAAAGAGGGTACATTTAGATTAGGTATTAGGAAGAAATTCTTTCCCAGGAAGGTGGTGAGGCACTGGCACAGGCTGCCCAGAGAAGCTGTGGCTGCCCCCTCCTCCCTGGCAGTGTTCAAGGCCAGGTTGGATGGGGCTTTGGGCAAACCATCTAGTGGAGGGTGTCCCTGCCCGTGGCGTGGGGTTGGAAATAGGCAGCCTCCTTCCTGTCCAAACCGTTGTATGATCTACTGGTGCACCATCTTCAACCCAGTGCAGTCAGATAGAGAGAAAAAGAATAAAAATAAAAAAAAGCAACAAGGACTCCCTGCATGGCTTAGGGGGCCTTTGAGCTTCACCGTTCACCCTTCATAATCACTGTAGAAATCAGCTTCTAGCAAGGACTAAAAAAACTACAGTAGTTACTTTTGTCTCACAGTACAGAACAGCATCAAAACTTGTGATCCACCTTTTTTTTTTTTGTTTTGCTATCCTCATTTAAATATATTAGAAACAGCATTTGGTTGGTCTGTTCAATACTACACTTAATTAATCTCTCTTCCAGGAGTACCATGCTTTTAAGTTTTTCTGCACCATTTTCCTCTCTGCCCTGTTGTGAATGTGACTATGGTGGGATTTACAAAAACAAAGAGTTTAATGCATACAGGCATGACAGCAGAAAAAGGAGCTGAGGTTGTATTTGTCTTGATTGTTTATTTCAAAACTATAGTGAGAAAGAGCTTCAGAAACCACCTGAAAGCTGAGAGACAGCATTTGGGAGCCAGGGGCTACTAGCTTTATACTTCAGTAGAATCTCTTTGCTTTTATGTCACTATTTCTAAAGTAAAAAAAGTTGAAGACAGGGAGAAAGAAGATCAATTCTGAGTGCCTTTCTCAGGCAAAATTTTACTGAAGGTTCATAAACAAGGACTTCCAGATCTGACGGTAAGAAACTTTTAACTCATCTGGCAATTTCAAAATCTTTTTGTGAGAAAGGATGGGATCATATGCTGAAGCAGTCTGTGGCAACACGAATAGCTGTTTCCACCCTCTTCAATGAGTTGGAGATGCTCCAGGTGATATCACTGTCAAGGGTGAGCATGAAACGTAAGTTATGTTATTTACTTTGTTATACAATCAGTGTTCTTGCTTGCAGTTTCAACTGTGGCTCAGTCAGTAACGTATTACCTTCAGTGTCAAAACTCTGAGAAAGCTTAGCTATATGTATGCATGCATATATGTATCCTAGTCTTTTAAAGGAAGATACTTCAGCAGCCTTCACCTTGAAAAAAGCTGCTAATAAAATACTTAGAAAGGGAGAACATGCATCTGCTTTATTGCTTTAAAATTTAATTCCTTCCCAAATTCTGCACTGTTGTTCATCTGCACTTATAAGCAATAAAAGACAAGTGAAATCATGATCCTAAGAACATCAAATGATGCCTATACCAGATGTTTTAGTAGGCTTAAGTCCAAATGCATCCTTCAGCTGTTTCAGATGGTTTTCAGATGAATGTGACCTGCACCTGGACCAGAAGACAGCCACTCTGTGTTCCAACACTCACCCCATCTGGGCAAAAAGGGAAGGAAAACTGTGGGGCATACTGCAGGTTCCAACTATCTGGAAGTCCACAGTCCTGTTAATATGAGCATAATATGAGCAAATCAAAACTAATTAGCTTCTCCTTGGCTGTCCTGACAACTTCTTAAAGCATTTAACAGTTCTTTACTGTTCACTGCATAAAGGTAACATGAAGGCTGCTTTGTTGTGTACAGGAAACACCGCTAGAGGCTCTGTTGTGCAGGTGTCCAATTCCCTGATTTACTTTTTCTAATTTGAATTCTAGATCTTCAGGGTGCTTCACTTTTACAGTAGTCAAAAAAAAAATTAAAGTCTGTAGCTTTATACCCACAGTAAAGAATGAAAAAACTAACACACACACACTAGTACATCCAGCTTATATCCAGTTTATTTAATACTGTAGTAGTAAATATAGATAAGAGTTCTGCAATCTGGCAGTGTTAGAGCTGGTGAGATACAGCTGCCTGACACATCAACACTCTACTAGTAGTTCTGGAATTCCATGTGTTCTGGAAAGCTGAAGGGTGTACATGAGTAGTCTTCAAGTTCAGAAGATAGTGAGAATATAGTTAAATACATTATTCCTGATACAGCAGAGCAGCATCTGCATAGAAGTAAAGCAACACTGTGCCAGTCAACGCTGAGAACTATATTCCAATATTTGTAGTCTTAAAAACAAGTGCAATAAACAGTATCTTTTACTTAAAAAAGATTATCTTTGGTCATCATTTGTTAAAATGTGCTTTAGTTTTATTCTACAACAGTAATGCTAAGATTATATAACTTAAAAGTTATGGGGGTGGGCATTTGAGTATCAGTATTCCACTGAGACCGATAAAGTAATCTTACTAATTTCAATACAGGTAACAGAGCAGAGACAGGATTCAAATGAGCAACTTAAAAAAACTGAATCCCAGCTGACCACTGGAATGAGTGGGAGGCAGTAATTCACCTTCTGATCACTTCTCTTCCCTTTCATAATTTCTGTATGAGCACAGCACTTTCAGACACTCTAGGCTAAGCCCTTCCTTAGTTAAGTCTACAGTAAGAGCTCTGAATGTCAATTGACAACATATCTAGACCCGTCTGATGTTTAATATCCACATTTGAGAAGTGTAGTTTACCTATTCCTTGGTGTACTCTCAAGTGGCATTTCAATACCAGAGCAATGACTAGTTGTAAAGGCACTGGTCCTTAAAGAAAACCACTCTATGCAAGTTAGGAGCAGAGGTCCAACCAGCAGGCTGGCCTTTAAATCCAGGCAGGCATCCTACAGAACTTGTGCTCTTTACCGGTCCATGTGCTTTTCAACCTTCCACTCCCACCTAAAACTGAACAGTCACATCCATCTTACAGGTAAGGAAACGTTGTTATAGCCCACGAAAAAGACTCTGTGAAAGGGATCTGCCCCAGGTGTTACACTGGCTTTAGCCATAGAACTATTTCACTAAACAATGACCTTGCCAAAACAGTCCAACACTTACTAGCATTTCACTTACATTTCAGTTCCCACCCTCCTCGACCCTCTCTACTTTCTTTCATCACAAAAAAGGAGACACCTAAGCAGGAGACAATACCACTTTTACCATTTTGTTTATCTGTTTCCCTACTTGTGGTGCCTCTGCAAGGCAGCCTTGCAGGTAAAATACCTTTTGTAGATTTGATGTTTAAGTATTTAATTCATATGAATTTCAGCAGGTGGTAGGCACCTTTAGGCACACGAGGATCTGAGCCATCCTTCTTCCTTGAGTTAAACACAAATATGTTATCACATACAGTGGTGATATTTTGCTTTTCTTCAATGCAAGTATTCTTGCACCAAACAAGCCCCAAACTGCTTCTCAGGATTCTGAAGAGTTTGATTAGCAAGGCTGGGCTAATTGGAAATAACTGTTTATACTTCAGTCACACCTAGAATAAACCCTCCTCTGAAAAACATATGAGATAAATGGTGAGAGGAGCATCTTTAAGAGTTACAGTGACATAGCCCTAGAACAGTAAATCTGTTGAACTGTAAAGAAAAGGCCAGGTCTTCTAGGTTTTGACTCTGTCCACTTGACCATACTATCTCTTGCCTTTGGTTTTCACTTACTCCTCCAGACATTAACCTTTAGAAGAAATTGACTGAATCCCAAGAGCTACAAGTGCTCCATTATTTCAGCTTGTTCCTACTTCAAAACTAACCACCTTTTACACCGACTTCCGTCTCTTTCCAAAGACATTGTTGATTAACTTGGCCATTGACTTGGATCCGCTTGGTCGTCTCTTTTCCTTCACTTTGAAATTTGAGGTGATGTTCCTCAGGACTTTTGTGAACATTGACACAACTTCCTGGCAATGTTCTGCAGCAGACAGTTCACAGAACTGGCACTTGTTATCCATGGCCAGCTTTTGTCCTTCATCCCAGCCAACTTCCCTCATGTGGCACAAATCCTGTTTATTACCAACCAAAAATACTGACGATTCGACCATTCTGAAATCAAAAAGGTTCCAATTAGAGAAAAGAGATGTTACAATACTGTGCTCTATGCTGTGCTGTGTTCAGACTGTGTGAAAAGTGTTTATGTTGAGGATAATGGGCACTGCAAAAAAAACCCAGAAGAACAAACTAACCCCATGAACTTTCCAGGAAGAGTTTCAGTTTTTCATCTGGCACAGTCAAACATCGAAGGACTTTCCAGACAATGTATTCTCTCCTAGTAAGATTTCACTTTGGGACCTCACTGCAGCCTTCCAGTACCTGAAGGGAGCTTATAAACAGGAGGGGATTCAACTTTTAAAAAGGATAGACAATGACAGGACAAGGGGGAATGGATTAAAACTAAAGGAAGGAAGGTTTAGATTAGATATTAGGGGGAAGTTTTTTTTAGTGAGAGAGTGGTGAGGTGCTGGAACAGGCTGCCCAGAGAGGTGGTGGATGCCCCCTCCCTGGAAGTGTTCAAGGCCAGGTTGGATGGGGCCCTGGGCAACCTAGTGTAGATCCAGGCCTGAGGTTGGTGGCCCTGCCTGTGGCAGGGGGGTTGGAGCTCTATGATCCTTGGGGTCCCTTCCAACTCATACCATTCTATGATTCTATGATTCTATTGAACAGCAGTGCCATAAGAAAGAAGGGCAAAAATCCTCACGTACTTGGCTTTGCAGTGAGAAAGATTCCAATCTGCAAAGCAGTTACCTTCAGGTACCTTTTTGCTGGTATTGTGTTATGCCACTAGGATGCTGCTGGATTTTAATTGCTACCAGGGTGCCTACAGCTCACAGGAATGGTCTCAGCTTTTCTGTGTATTTGCTGAAGGGGGGGAAAAAAACCACCACTTACTTTTTACAAGCTCCTATGTGAGACTCTCGGATCCTGTACAGCAATGCTTTTGCAAATGCAAAGGATGCTCTGTCACTGATGTCATAAACAATGATGAATCCATCAGCCCAGTGGAGCTCACCTGTGAGGGAGAGCTTCCCCCGCTGTGGCTGAAAGAAGTTCAAATACACATGAGAAAAGAATGTTGCTGTTGTCACTTCAGAGCATTTTCTTTGTCACTGTGAATGTGAGAATGTTTTATCTTTTATTGCAAAAGATATTAATAGGTCTTAAGTGCTGGCATTGAATTCAGGTGAGTCCTGCTCCAAAAGCCTAATAAATAACCATCACTACAGATGGCACTTTGAATTTCTGACAAATTCATTATGAAACATTTACACTTTGTTTAAGCAGGAAAATTGCATAACCTGTACAGCCATTGCTTATGATGAATATTCTGTAGAGTTACATGAGAATGAAAGATACAGGAGCCATCAGTATTTGTGCAGTTTCTGGTTATAGCTATTTTGCATGTTCCTAATATTCTGACTACAGTGAGCTTAGTTATTTTAATTTGTTCTGTCTGTTGCATTGTTCAAGCCTAAAACAATATTTATCCACAGGACAAATTTCTAGAGAGCTGGGGACAAAAAATCCTTTCAATTTGCAGTTGACTTAAACTAGTGAAGTGAGAAAAGTCACTCAAGTGATAGTGGAGCTATACCAATCCTTGAGTCCCTTCACCCCAAGAAACTGTCACATTTATGATTTCTAGAAAGCAACAGCTGCAAACTGTCCCATTAAGCTAAGAAATGTAACTTTGTTAACTATTTTAAATTAGCTTATCCCTGCAGATGATTTAGCAGCAGCCATGTGACCCAAAATAGGTAAGATACTGGAAGCTGACCAGGAAAAAACCGAACAAATTACTTTTGCTCTGTGGAAAACCCATCTTGAATAGTAATATGAGGACTGTTTAAATTGTTTCTTCACCAGTTTAGCATGTTACTACTTGCAACACACAACCTCCACTGACATCCTACTCTGATTGCCACAATTAGCTCAGTGTCAGGGCAGCACTGTAGCATCAGGAAGAGTTGGACTGGGAAGGCCATGACTTGCCATGAGGGATGGTAACTGAGTGCTGGCAGTGAAAGGGGGTACATGAGAATGAAGAAATTAAGTAAGTTTCCAGAACTGTCTGAAGGCTTCAGTATGTTTAACACAAGAGTTTTCTAATGCTGTGATGACTGTGCAGCAGGCTTAGGGGCAGGAAAGGTGACTTGTGTGTGCCACAGCTGTTTCCCAGACGGATGAAGGAACAATGAGCTCTGCAGAACAAGGATTCAGCTACTTAAGAGAAGCCTCAGAGAGCAGGAAGATTTCAGGAAGCAAAAATGAAAATGGGGGTTCTTCTTTCCCTAGTCTGGTCTCCCCTCAAGACTCGTTTTACTTTCCCAGCTCCCACAGGATACAGGACCTCCATACCCTCATCCATCTCTCTTTAGAATCACCAGTACTATCAGATGAAAAGTAATACCACCACTACTTGCTTCCTACTCTTCTGCAGACATTAAGAAGACTCAGGAAGAAAACAGCAAACAGGTAAGGTTAGACCCTGTTCCTAAGGAAGAACTGGTACAAGACAGCTCAAAGAGTGCTGGCAAGAGGAGCTGCTCTTACCACAACTGATATCTGGTCTTCTTAAAGGCAAAAATGTGCCCAAACTGTAGCAACCAAAGTCTCAACCCATAATGTAGTCTAATCTGCTTCACCCTAGCTAGCTGCCACTCCCAACATTTCAAGTCTCTCAGGAAAGGGCAGTTAACATGCCGCAGGATTTCATATGACAGTAAGTGGAAGCCACAGGTGGGCTTAGGAAAGAGGTCTGAGAGAGGTGTAAGCAAGTCCATGAACAGCAGCTTCTAACAAACTGTATGTCAAGGGAGGACTCCATGGAATAGTGTAACAGGGCACAGTGGCTGTTTCAGGATCCCTATTGCCCTGGCACAAGCAACGCTGTTGCTTGCCTCAAGGAAGGTTGATTTGTTTGTTGGTTCATTTTATGTGCTCACTGTGTCAAGTTTTTACATCCTTGACTTTTAAGTCCGAGTCAGACTTTCAGTGCTTTAGCATTCATTACCCTGGTTGGTAAGAGGCAAGATCACTGCTCAGAAGAGATCTTTGCAAGCTAATGCAATCAGAGAGACCAACCTAGGTCTGCAGGTGTAACACAGTGCAAGTTTCTCTACTCATGTAAAAGTAGGAAAGAAATGAATACAAAAATCTTTGTAAGAACATGGCTTACTGTGATAGAAGTTGAGCTGTCAACACATACAGGCCAGCATTATGGCCTCCCTTGGATCTCTCTATGAATGCTAGTCTTACTTCCAAGGCCTACTTACTTTGACCATTTCTGCCAACATTTAGTTCATAAAGCAAGTAGCTTATTAAATTTCATCCATTTAGGGCATTTGAGAAAACAGCATGTAGTGCTAGAACTTCTGTTTATTTACCTATGTAATGCCTAAGTGGCAAAAGTTTTGTTAGTAGTATTCCATAAATGCAAAATGCATTTACAGAAAGTTTAAGCAATGAAGGGCTTCTCCCATGAAGTGCAAAAGCACTCAGCAGCTCTGAGCCATAGCAAGTATAGAATTCCAGTCTTTAAAAAAAAAACTACCCCAAAAAAACCCCCAGCAAGCACAAATTCCAAGAACCAGACAGAAGGGTTGTAACCCCCTTGACCCTTTCTACCATTAGGCAGGTAGAACAAGGACGAGTCTTTTTCTTTACCCACTTAAATTCTTACCTGTGAACAAGGGTCATAAATTTCCAAGTGTATCTGCCTTCCATCCAGGCATAAATGTTTAGTATAGATGCATTCTAGAAGAGATAAGGCATTCAAAGAAAATCAGCATTAGAGTGTCTGTAGATGGTGGTAAACAGGTGGCAAAGGCAAAGGTGAGATTCACTAATACTGAGGGGACATTTAGTACCTTGGGTATTGTTTGGTTTGAAGGTTTGGGGTTTTTATGGGGGGGTTTTTTGTGGGCGTTTTAGTTTTGTGTTGTTGGGTTTTTTTGACACACACCAGAAACAAACTTACTTCATTTTGCAACATCTGAGCTCCCCAACCCCTTAGACTGACCAACACCACCTCACTGTGGTGTTCCCCTGGAAGGGTTGTTGTAGTTATTTTAGACCCTAGTCTTCCTCTTCCAAAACGGAGGCAAAGGGGGTGCACAATGCTCAGAATCAGCTAAACACTGATGACTACTCAGCTTGCTACCAAGGTTCAGGATTACAAAAGTAGTAAGGCAGTTTATGCAAGTTCTGATTCTGCACAAAAGGAATAATGATTCACTAATAATTTTATTTACCTTGAAATCTGGTGCTTTAAGACTTCTTATGCTCAGTAGCATTAGATCAACAATACTGACAGGATCATGCCTATAGACAAGATCCTAAAATATTTCTGTGGTGTCAGTTCTCAGATTTAGGACTCTCTACCAGCACTAGCAACCCTGGCAACTCTACTGCAGAGACACCATCACTGCTATTTTAAGCAGTGAATTGTTCTAAGCAAGTGTAACCAACTTCTGTTCATGGCACTGGTCACCAATAAGCTGTGCACTATAAAATTCCTCAGAATGATCAAACTACAAAGAAAAGAACTGGCATTAGCACTACTGAAAACACACTTAAAGCAGGGTATAATAAGGGCTATGGCCTCTGGAACTGAGCATCTTCAGTTCAGCACCATGTTAATCTAGGCTTTCTTCATGCATGTCTTAAAAGTTCATCTGAGGATGAACTGTCAGTCCCAAGCATCCCAGTAGATCAAATCTGCAGTCCCTTGGTGGTTTCCATGATTAAACAAACCTTTAATACTCTGACTCCATTAAAAGTATTCTAGGAGGATTTTGTCACCCATATTCCCACTTGTATCCTCCTTCCTTCTCTCTAGAGCTAAACAACTTCCCACAAATATTTGTTTAAAAGTTAAAGTTTTGGGAGGTTGACACATCTTTCCTAATAACTGCACTATCAGAGGGTCAGAATAAGGAAACCTGGTTTTAGTTGTCGGTGGCTTAGAACACACACAGAGCACACACTACATACTTACATGTGACAGCTCAGATTTAGATAAACCATCTGGGACATAAACTGTACTTTCAGTCTGTGTTTGTATATATGGTAGTAACACTGGTAAGGTACTTATGTAACTCTACTTTCAGAGTAGGTTCACTTGGATATATTCAGTGTAATTCATCCTAGTACTACAATTTTCATTTTTATTTGTGGGCCGTAGAATGCTACCCTGTTTTTTTGTTTAAAACATGTTTTATAGAAAGTCCTTCACTTTAGCAGGGAAAGCAAGGTAGATGGGCATCTCCTTTCCTTGTTAAGTTCTGGGACTCCTCACAGCCCACCACCAGGAGCAGCGCGCTTCCAAGGGTGTATGTTAAGTACCGCTTCCACCCGCGATGTGCAAGTTCAAGCCCTGCTCTGCTGTCACCCAAGATCTCAGAAGTGTCTTAAGGATCAGCATGTTTGTTCTGGCACAAATGATAAACTCTATCCTCGGCACGGTCAGGCTTTCCACAGAGCTATCAAATCCCTGCAACTCCTGCCGAAGCAGGTGTCTTTGCATGATGCTTTGATTAGCCAGTACTGCCTGATAAACAATCCGTCTCACCTCTCCTCTACAGCCAGAGGGAAGATAGGCAATGGAACAGGTGTTTGTTGGCTGGCTTGGTGGGTTTTGGGGTGCGGTTTTTTTTTTAATAGTCTATTTCTTTTCTCTCTTCTTTATCTCCTCTGTGGTTGAGCTTATTATACTCAACCCGTGCTTCGCACACGCAGCCCGGTTATCTACCCGGCCTAAGTCCCTTCACAGCTGCTTTGCGACGAGCGCCCCAGCAGCACGAAGTGGAGTTTGAAGCGATCCCCCCCGCAGATACCTGGCCCGCCTCTCCCCGTCACCAATAAGCGGGTGAAAACTTAAATCTCTCCGGGAAGTTCAGCGAAGCTGCGTTTCCACCCCATTTCTTGTTCGAGTAAGCGCTTGAAGCGTCGCATCTCGCCTTCCCCGGGGAACCCGCACCGCCCAGCCTGAGGAGGCCGCACGCAGCCCCCTCCCGTCCCGTCCCGTCCCGTCCCTCCCCGGAGCCGCGGCGCTCACCGGCGTTGGACGCGTACTCTCCGATGAACCGCCTGGTCAGAAACCGCACCGCCAGCGCTGCGGAAGGGAAAGAGACGCCAGGTTTAGCGGGGTCCCGCCGGCCACCTCTCCGCCCAACCCGCCCTCCGCTAAACCTAAGATGAAGTCCGGCCGGGGCAGGGGGTAAAGGGGGGGGGAAAGGATTGCTTGGGTCGCCCCTCTTCTCCCCGCCTTACCTGACTTGCCGGCTCCGCTACCGCCCAGCACGGCCAGCTTCACCTCGGTCATACCGCCACCAGGCCGCGCCCCGCCGCCTCCATTTATTTATAACCGCCGGGACCGGGCACAGCCCCTCCGGCGACACCTCCCAGCAGCCCGCCTCCTCCCTACTCCCCCGCATCCAGGCGCCTTTCCCCGCCCCGCCGGCGAAGGCGGTAGGTATAGCTCCCCGCGGGGGGTTGGGAGTTTGCATCTTCTTTGACAGGCGCCCTCCTCCCCGCCCCCTCCGTCCCCTCCCTCCTTGCCGTCTTGCCCGTTGTCCCCTACTTTGCTCCCCGCCGCGAAAACTTTCCTCGGGTGGCTTTCCCGGGTCCCGGACTGACTCGGCCCGGCCCGGCCCGGCGCCTTGGCTCCCCGGTGAATCTGGCTGGCAGGTCCCTCGCCGCCGCTTCCTCCCTTCGCCCGCGGCCCCGGGCTCCGCCGTCCCAAAGTGGTCAGAAACTAAGGGGAAGGAAAGGAAGGAAAAGAGGGAGAGGAGGAGGAGAGGAAAGGAAAGGAGAGAACATTAAAGACATTCTCCAGCTGGTGGGGTGTTTGTTTGTTTCTGCTGAAAGTTTGTTTGCAGGCTGTCATCCTTCTGTAGAAGGAATGTGAAAGTAATTATTTTAAGCGCTTCTCAGGTAACCCGCTAAAAATAAGTGTTCTGTGCTTCTCTGGGGTTCCCCACAGGTTTCAAAGCTCACTCACTAAACCCCTGGTCTTGCAAACCCTTAGGAGGACCTGCCTTTTTATGTTTTGTGAGAGTTTTTATTCAATTTAAAGTTAGTGTGGCGGACAGTGCTAAGCCAAGGTTTACAGCACTCCCCTGAAGCAGGGAAGTCTGACAGATGTGGAAAGGGAGGCACAAAGGGTTAAACCCACAGAAAAGACCGTGTCTGATCTTGTGGTGAGGTTCCTCAAGCGCTCTCTAATAGCAATTTAGATCTGGAAGTACATAAAATACTTGGGTACATAGGTTTATTTAGGTCACTAGTGAATAGTAGACTGGTGCAACATCCAGGTTACCCTTGTATAGTTATTCTGTTCACATTTATTTTTTTTGGTTTATATAACTTGACTATATTTATTTATTCTGATATTTTTACTCTCTTTTGATGAAGCTGTTGTTTATTTTATAAGTGCTTCAATAAAGCACTGCATCAGTATGCATGCTAGTTGGTATTACAGATACAACAGATTTACATGAGCTCAAAAAAAGAGGTAGACAAGGTACTTAAACATATGTTTATTACAGCTGAAGGAAATACTTAGTGGAGGAAAACATATTTTGAGAATAAACATGCAGACACAACTCAGATTTGAAGTCCCTGACTTAACATGTTTCTGATGTTTGGAGGTGTGTTCAGAGGCTGCCCCTGTCTTGTTTTATGGGGGTTTTTTTGGTAGTTTTCTGCTATTGCTAACTCAAAAGAGAAAAGTTATTGTCTAATGAGAACTTTAGTCTGACCCCTTATAGATATTTTAACATCAGTTTTTTTTAAATATCAGGATGCTGAGATCACTGGAGTCACTATTGGAGTAACTGGCACAACTTGGTATTTTATTACTGCATATACTTTGAAAGCACTGCAACAGGAAAGTCTAAAACTACTATCTGTGCACCCATTATCAAGGTTGTGACTTCTGCAAGAGATTCAAATAAATGGTTCTGCTGCTTCTTTTAAGTAGAGGTGTGAACCTGGCTTTCTCAAAGCTCGGGAATGTATTTTAGTTTCTGCTGTATGTGCAGATTATCACTGCCATAGAAAGGCTGAATGACGTAGTTTTAACCCCTTATAAATGGTCCGTGGTACGTGAGAACAGAGGAGTGTGCTCAAGATGCACCACTCAGGTTGACTTTTTCTCCTCCCTGATAGATATTTTTTTTCATGGCAATGTTGGCTTATTATAGTCCTGTGACTCATTCCTGCCCCTGTGGCACGGTGGGTCAGCACAGCTTTTTGTGCAGGTGTGTTGTGACACTGAACAGGGAAACAATTGCAGTGTTTCAGCTCAATAAATTTTATGATATGGCCATAGTGGACGTTTCCCAGTAACTGAGGAAAGACCTGGGTCTGTTTCAGGACTCCTGCAACCAAGCAAATGCAAGCAAAATCAGAAGGTGAGAGACTTCACTGTACAGGAAGCCTAGGCATCAATGTTAAGGATGTGGCAGCTCATTCAAAACAAATACTGAAGTACTCAATGTTGTACTTGGGGTGTAAATTGTACGGACACTTGTTTTATACCCTTGGCAAAGGGAAAACCAGAATCCAGCTCTCTTGTTCCCATTACTGGGACTGAACTACATGAAGGCTTTTCTCACCTAGACAGCAGATGTGATAACTGAACTGGTGTGTTCCCCATGTTACAAAATAAAGTGTCAGGAACTTACATTTCTTTCAATGATACAAGTTTCTTCAGAAGACTGAGACTGTTTGTTGCATATGTTCTGTATGGATATTTCTTAAAACATTAGAGAAATGAAGTTTTAATCGACTATTAAGCAGCGTGGATGTTTTTTTTCTGAAAGGCTGTCTTTCTCCACGTCCCAGAACTAAATGGAACTGAGAAAATTTATAATGGGAGGAATTACTTCATATCTATTCTGAATTAGTTCATCTTATTCATAAACCTTTCTATCAGTTTTCTGCTGCATTTGCATTTTATGAGTGTATATACAAAGAGATTTTTTAATTTGTTTGCACACAGAGGGCAAATCTCAGATTTCTTTTATGTCAGCACCCACATAAAGCTCAAGAGCAGAAGTTCCTCATCCATCTTAGTAGTTCCATTTTTTAGATTTCAAGCCACAATGAACACTTTTGTCGATCAGCTTATGGAAGCACCTTGAGTAACAGCCAGCCCGAAGGAAAGCACTGTCCATTAGAGGAAATACTGCAAAGCCTACCTTCTTTATAAATTATTTGCCTAGATTTGGCCTTTTATATAAAAGCTTGTGGTTGAACAGTGTGGTGGATGCAGCAGTAATACCTCTTTAAATTGCCTGAGTTGCTTGCTTGCTTGCTTTGAGCGGGCCTTTCCTTATAGGCAGCTTGGACAGTTGTCTGTTTCAGTTAACTTCTGGTACCAAATCCATGCTGGCCACCCCTCTGTACTGGAATGGTTTTGATTTCATTACCCACAATTGTAAATGTCTGTAAAAGGGTAGAGGTGCAGAGAGAACAGTTCGTCCTCTAGTGAGCAGAAGGTTATGTATTAAGTTTCGGGTCTGGTGGTCAAAAATGGGTCAGCTTGGTGCCGCTCATGTTAGAAGCGTGTAAATTTTCTTTACATGCGTAAAGCTCTACTATGAAAATAGTAGCCTTCTGACAGCTATAATGGAAATAAATTATTAACCAGATAAATTACTTTGGTGATAACCATGTTGGAGGATTGATTTTGAACTGTTTAAGCTAAAAGTTTTCACAAGTCTGCAGGTCACTTGGTCAGGTGAGGTCACTTTGCATGTTCTGTAGGTTAGGACTTCTGTGCCTTGATGCCAGACCTCTGGGAGGTAAAACTGCTTGTAGAGAAAATTAATACCAGAAAAAACATTTACTTTCTGGTTTAGTATTATTTATGTAGCTTAGCTGCTGGAAATAAGGTGGAATTTGGAATATATCACGATCTGTGATCTTTATTCTGTGCACAACTATAATGCTTTGACCCAAAAAGCAGAGTTAGAAACCACTGGCTGAAGTAGGTGCCAGCTAGGTGTGGCACAAGATTTCTAAAGCTTGCTGAGGCTTGCATCCCTACAGAATTAATTCCCTTTTGGCTTGTGAAGTAGTGTTTTCCAGAGAAGACCTGTCTTTTAAAGCCCACTAGCTACCAAATCTTCAGGTAAATTTGACATCTGCTACTCTAACTGCTTCCTTAGACATGAATGGGCCTAAAACCACAGCAGAACTAACAAAACTAGAAGAACAGGATTTTCAGCTAAATTTGATGTTTTCGTCATTTACAGACTTTGATACATTCCTCAGTGGGTTACTCAAAAGTGTTTATGCCAGAAAGAAGATATGATACAGCATAATCCCAGTAACTTTGTGTGATGTAGTGGAAAAGATGAAAACTCTTCTCCTCTTGAAAACGGTGAACTGCTCTTGGAGGTAAGTTGTTATATTCAGTGATTGAAATTTTATGTTGCTAGCCATGAGAAAGTGGGAGTTTTATCAGAAATTACAAATATGATCTATGATTAATTACTGCTAGTATTCAGGAAGAGTCACATTGAAAAACAAAACTTTGTAGCATCTCACACATTTCTCACTGCCTCTGAAACTTCATATCCCCCACAGTATCACAAAAGGTTTTGCAGTCTCATGATATGCCTCCTAGCTGATAATGCTTAGCAGTAAGGACATTATGAGAGAGTCACTTCTGTTACAGCTGCTGTTACCTTACAGCCAGTCACAGCAGTGCACGCTGGGGGTCAGACACTTCTACGATTCTCCTCCTAAAGTTTGGATACCACATTGTCTAGTGAAAATAGTTTGTGGTCAGTGGTTGTGGGAATGAAATCTGAGGCATCTAGACCTAAATGTTTATGGCATGTATCATCTATTGTTGATATAAATACATGTCTTTTCTTCATAATGTGGAAAGTGTGCTCAGAATCTTAAATAAATAAAAAAAAACCCCTTGGATTGTGTGATTCTTGGGTAAACAGAGTACTTTGGGTTATGGAAGCCCCAAACCAATGTTATATTACTGAAAGAGAAACTGTCAAATTGCTTTTCAGTTTCTTACTTAAGTAATTAAGTATGTAAAACATCTACTTGTTTAACATCTGTTCTAAACAAACTTTGGGACACAGATTATCTTTTGAATGTGTAACTATGAAGGGATGACTAGCACATGGTAAAGGCCTCTACATTTCACTGTAATGCCAATATTAAAGCATAAAACTAGTCTCATCATATGGCTTGGACTGCCATATGGAAGCTTTAAAAATGCCTTCTTGAATAATTAAGGTGTTAATGACAAGAGGCAAGAGATTTTAAATGGTATATATCTTCCTTATATATATAATAATTGTAAATTCTAATTTCAGATGGTATTCTGCTCTGCTTGACTCTCATGTAAGAGAATTTTCTATGTAGTTGAACATTCAACTTGAATTAAGTTCAGTAAAATCTGATTGGAAGGCTAAATGCTTGCAGAGGGTGCTTATATGCAAATCCCAATATAAAGATTCCTTTTATTTATTTTTAGTGCCATGGGGAATGTTATCACAAATGAAGCTGTTCTATTTGTAACAAAAATACAAACCACATCTTTAACTATGAATCTAATTTTTTTAATTTACATTAACAGATTAAACACCACATACAGAGAAAATTATTAATAATCTCAGAAGAGGTAAAAAACCTTGAAATCTCTTTCTGTAGCTGTCCAGGAAGCAATATTGCTGGTTGAAATAATTCAGCGTTAAAGATTTTCTTCCCCCCTTTTGGTACTGGAAGAAAAATACTTTTCAGATAAGCTTTACAAGAGTTTTAAAATAAAACAGGGAGTATCATCCTAGAGTAATTAAATAATCTCATCATTCAGGAGTATTTCTTTAAGATTTAGAAAGCTCATGTCCTGAATCAGAACAAAGATTTAAAATTTTATCTATCTCCTACATTTCAGGTGACTGCAGTGCTCTTAGGGGATGATAACTGTTTTTATGCTCTGTCATTGATCTATTTATACAAGAAGGTGGGGTTTTTTTGTTGTTTTTATTTAAAGCTACATTAAAAATACTGTAAGGAGCCCTCGCATTTCAGGCAATAATAACCTTTGCCACCAAGCTAATGGGTGCATTGATTTTATTTCCTCACTTAAATTTCCATCTCTTATTTGAGAAGAATTTTGACCAAGTTAAATTGTTTTTTTTAAACTGTTTCTGGTTCTTAATACTCGGATTGAGATTCTGAAATAGTTGCCATTGGTTTCACTTACAGACTAAAGTAGAACACAAGCATTCAGGTATTGTTGTGTGTATGGAGAAAATGTGAAGCAATATCAAACGGTGGGAATGATTTCATTCAGATTCTCATTCACAGTCAAAACTACAGAAAATCTATCTTGGTTTTCCTAATGTGTCTGGATGAAGGGTGAGAATGCTTATTAAAAACACCTCAGGGTAATCACTGTTGATTTTCAAAGGGCAGTTCCACTAACAGATATTGGCACTGCCCTGGCTAGAATAACATACAAGATTAGTACTATGTACCTTCAGAGGGATCTTGACAGGCTGGAGAGATGGGCCCGGGTGAACCTAATGAGGTTCAACACTGCCAAGTGTCAGGTGTTGCACTTGGGCCTGAAGAATCCCAGACATAGATACAGACTGGGAGAAGAGCTTCTTGAGATCAGCCCTGCTGAGAAGGACCTGGGTGTCATGGTGGGTGAGAAACTTAACGTGATCCAGCAGTGTGCTCTTGCAGCTTGCAAGGCCAATGGTGTCCTGGGCTCCATTAGAAGAGGGGTGGTCAGCAGGGACAGGGAGGTGATTGTCCCTCTCTACTCTGCCCTCGTGAGGCCCCATCTGGGAGTCCTGTGTCCAGATCTGGGGCCCACAATACAAGAAGGATGTGGAACTGTTGGAGAGGGTTCAGAGGAGGGCCACAAAGATGATTAGAGGGCTGGAACACCTCTCCTATGAAGAGAGGCTGGGGGAGCTGGGCTTGTTCAGGCTGGAGAAGAGAAGGCTGTGGGGGGACCTCATTGCAGCCTTCCAGTACCTGAAGGGAGCTTATAAGCTTATGAAAGAAATAGGTTGGTTTGTGATGTGAAGAGTATATAGCATATCAGAAAAGCAATCCAACTCATATTTATATTATTTTCCTACAATCTAGAAAGAAGTGTCCCATACACAAAAATTGCAGAAACTGCAACTGATCTGTTTTCCTCAAAATGTATGAAAGAACTAGGGCCCTGGCAAGAGGTGATATGAGCACAGTGTTACATTACAAGTTTTCACTGACAGTGAAGTAGGAGAAACTGATCATCACGAACTTTGAAATTGATTGGAGAGCCCATCACCATTAAAGCTTAGGGCTGAAAATGACACCCAACCTATTCCTGCTGTGATGGCAAATGCTTTGTAGTGGTCATTGATGTTTGTTCTGTCTACAGCATGATTAAAGTCCCACTGCCTGTTCTCAAATAAGTTACAGGGAGATAAACTAGTGTTTGAGTTTACAGCATTTTAATCTTTCAGCAGTAAAATGCCAACACATAGGTGCTTATCTCAAGCAAACGTGAGATATGTTGATCTGTAATGAAGTATGGTCTTTCTGCATGGTACTTAAGATGTTAGTGTTGAGCTATAATGTCTTACCCTCTGCTTGGGGCCCTTCAAGTTTAATGTCAACTCTTTTCAATAATCAGGACAGGCTTCAGGTTGCTTCCATCATTTTAGAGATGAAGGAAAACTCCAGCTGAGCATGTTCCTTGTCATCTGCAATTCTCCCAGCTTTCAAAATCACATCTCCTGCATTTTTTGATTGTAGATACGTTTCTGAAAAATCTGTGTGTTTGAATAGTATGGCAGAGGATGGATTTTTTTCCCCAGTGAGGCTTATCTGTCTATAAATTCATGACTTGAATCATTATGGGATGTGAGAAGGAGGAACACAGTTCCTTTTTAAAGATTTTATGTTTTCATATTATATATTTAATACAGTTTTTAATGCTTGCTTGTGTTATATATTTTATCATGTTTGTAAGTGCTGTGACACCTCATCTTTTAGCTGAGGTTTTTATTAGATCGCAATATAAATAAACAATTACTAAACTCATTGTTTCTGCCAGATTAGTACTGTGAAGTTCAGAGTGTTTTCAAGCTGAAGTTGTTATGTCCAACACCTATTAGAGGAATAAAGCAGAAACTTAAAATAGTCATCAACATTTACTCATAGCTTCTTGTTCTAGTGGAGATGTTCAGTCTCTGTGCTAAATGTGTCAGAATCTATGAAACAGCTGTTTCTGGTTCTGTGGTTGCTGTGGTCTGGATTCAAGAAAACACTCAAGAAGATTCAATGTTCATCTTAAGGTGACAGAAGATAGGTTGCATCCAACTGTCCCCCTATTACTTCCTGTGGACTCTTGTGACTTCCATAGCAGTAAATTTTAAAGTCTTGTGATCCCTTGATTGAACAGATCAGCTTGCTAATCTGATCTAAAAATAAATTTTAAAAAAACCCAAATTCTGTTGCATTTGCTTTTATCTTGGATCAATCAACTGACTTGACTCTGGATCACAAGAAGTTGTATAAAGGGTGTGGAGTATCTAGCCATGAGCAGGATGAAGAGGATGCCTGCCACTCTCAGAAACAGCCTGCAGTTGAAACCGCTTGGGCAAATATTAGCTTAACAAGTCCATGGACCATTTGGTCTGCACCCCAGGATGCTGAGACAGCTCTCTGTCTTATTTGAAAAGTCATGGAGATTGGCATGTCTTTGATGATGGGGAAAAAGGTAAGTCTTGAGCTCTGCTTTTCTTGGTGATAAGCACACTTTGGTTCTTGGCAAAATCTTGGAGAGATCTCCACTGGGAAGTTGTTTCTGTGCTCATGAAAGAGAGAAAGGTGACTGGGGACAGTCAGTGTGGATTTCAAAGGTACCATGATTTACCAAAGGTAATTCACATCTGACCAGCCTGACTGCCTTCTATTATAAAATGCCTACATGTGTCCCACCGTATTCTTCCATCCATGCTGGGGCACGATGGTCTGGATGGGTAGGAAACCGGATGGGTAAAAAACAGGTTAGATGGTGGGGTTCGGAAGGTTGTGGTTAATAGGTTATGATCTACCTCATGGCCAGTAACAACGGAGTCCCACAGGGGCTAAGCTGAGACCTGTCCATGACCTGGAGGAGGTGGCAGCTTGCACTCTTGCATAAGTTTCAGATGACTTGGATGTACCAGTTAGCAAATCTGAGTGCAAAGCTGCCACTAAGGGTGACCCAGAGAGGCCATCAGAAGGGGCTGCCAGGATCCCCATTGGGCTGAGCAGCGCTTAAGGCAGCGCCCTGCCCTAGGGAGGCTGAGCCCCAGCACCACCCCAGCTGGGGCCTGCCTGCCTGGGGAGCAGCTCTGCCCAAAGGGGCCTGGCGGGCAGTGGCTGGGTACGAGCCAGCAGGGCCCTGGCAGCAGAGGTGGGCCCTACCCACGGGGACATGGACAGTCACTCGTGGGAAGAAAGGCATTGTCCATGAGCTCACTGCTTGTCAGACCATCTCTGGAAAAATGCATTTGTTTTTGTCGTTCTCTACTCCCCCACCCTATGCAAGAATACTGACTAACTGGAACAAGTTCAGCAGAAGGACCACCAAGATGGCCAGGGACCTGGAGCATCTGCCCTATGAGGAGAGGGACCTAACAGACCCCTGGTATCTACGAGGAGCTCATCAAGTAGTTGAAGACAAGCAACTCACAGCGGTGCATGGTGGGAGGACAAGAAATAGCAGACTTAAATTGAAAAAGAAGAGTTTCAGACCTGATATAAGAAAAATAATTTCTGTCATGAGGACAGTCAGGCAGCGTAAACAGATTGCCCATCCTCATGGACAAGCTGATGAAGTATGAGCCACTTAAATGGCCAGTGAGGTGAACTGAAAACTGACTGAATTCCTGGGCTCAAAGGGTTGTGATCAGTGTCACAAAGTCCAGGACAAGTCCAGTTGCCAGTGGTGTATCCCAGTGGTCAGTAATGAGGCCAATATTGTTTAATATTTTCACTAAAAACCTAGATGATGTGACAGAGTTTCTCGCTGTACCCTCAGCAAGTTTGCAGATGAGAGTTGATTAACCACAGTTACACTGCTATTCAGAGAAGCCTGAAAGGCTGGTGAAATGGGCAAGCAGGAACCTCATGAAGTTCAACAAATGGACAAGCCAAGTACTACACCTGCATGGAAATATCCTCATGCACCAGGACAGACCAGAAGCTGACCAGCTGCAAAGATGCTTTACAGGAAAGGTGCTGGCGTCCAGGTGGACAAGAAGTTCATAATGTGATGAACAATGTGCCCTTGCAGCAGAGTCAATATCATCCTTGGCTGCATTAGGAAGAGACCTTGTCATCATCTGATGGGAAAGTGTGAAGAAGATGGAGTCAGACTATTTTGTCATATACAGTGACAGGACAAGAGGCAAAACTAAATACAGGAAATTCAATTTAAACATAAAAAAAAATACTGTAAGAGTGATTGAATATGGGAACAGGTTGCAGAGTCTTCATCCTTGGAGATACTAAAAACTCAACTGGATGGAGGACTGAGCAACCTGTGTTACCTGACACTGCTTTGAGCAGGGGAGTTGAACTAGATGACCTCCAAAGGTTCCTTCCAACTATTCCTAGGATTTTCTGGGAACCGTCAGTTTCTTCAGCCATTCTATAATTCTAAAAGATTTGCTTTCCAAAAAAGTATTTTGATAGACAAAGCTGACAAATGCAAATGCAGTGCTCTGTTACTTCAAGTACAGGAACTCAGTTGACCTGTTTACATTTAAATTTGAGACTGCATATAGAAATGTGTTATTGTAATGTAATGGTATGTCTGTGCATAGAACTGTAACATGTAATGAGAGAGAGTCCTGCCCTTTAAATCTAAACTATAGGAAGAAATACTGTAAATTGGACCATAGGGTGGCTAGTTTCACTCTTTTTTTCTGGTAGTATCTAAAACTTCAAGACTGTCCAAATAGAAAGTGTTATATTTGCTTTACTGTAAATACCCAGTTTTGTGGAAACCTTTTTTATTTGATTGTAAACTTAGTTGAATGTCCATCTGAGTTCATTTCCACTGCAATTATGGTTGAGTCACACAAAAAAAAATCTTTTAAAAGACCTTGGAAGGTCTTCTTTAAGGTACTGTTATTCCAAGATGTATGCAAAGGTGCAGAGCACTCTAAAATCTATTAGCCAGAATAGTCAAGTCATAATACAGCTATGTGATTTTGCTTATGCTCTTTAATTGGCATGTGTGCCTTCTAGAATAGTCCCAGAGAGTTTGCACATAGAGTATAATTACAGTTATTTCTTATGTGTTGTAGTGTCATTCTAGTTAGAACATTCCAGCAGCTCTCAGTAGAACGGCCCTTGGAAACTCATAGAAAACTAGCAGTTAAAACCCTGAGATTTTGGAGGGTTTTTTTGAGGTTTTTTTAATAAACCTTCTGACACTAAAGCCTAAAATTTGGTTTAATTTTTTATGGTCTTTTTTTCTAATAAGTGCATCATATTTTCATTTAATGCAACTTAATGTTTTACTAAATGCAGTTTAATTGGAATAAGATGTTTGCAGTCCTAAGATGTGGAGTTCTGCTGCAGATAAAAATAGTACCAAGTAATTATTTTGGTTATGTTTTATATGTAGATAAAAACTGACATTCTGAAGTTATTATGGTCCAAATTACTATTAATAATTATATTGTTTATGTACCTTTTGAATTTTTCTCTGTTTGGGCAGTGGAAAACGTTACAGTTTAGTATGGCCAACATTACTTTCAGGTTCTCACCAGGGGTTTTGTTTTGCTTGATGCAGTGGAGAATGTGAGCGTTTCAGGGTTAGAGTTATAAATTTCTAAGTGTTGCCATTGGAATTAAAACAAAAGCCACACAATACTTTTCTTGGTCTGAAATTTAGCAGGAGCTGGCCTGACTCAAAATTGACTTGACAGTGCCACGTTGAAAGCGTATCTTGTTGCTAAGATCTGAAAAGGACCTAGTTAATTAAAATTTACTGAGCTGCAGTGTACTGAAAAACACTTTTTTATGAGATCTTGCATCTTTCTGGCTTGGAAATGAAAAGGGGAAAGCACAGCATGTTCACAGAAAGCTTTTGGGTTTGGGTTGCCTTTGTTGTTTGGTTGGGGTTTTGTTTGGGTTTGTTTTGTTTTGTTTTTCTTGAGGGCAATGTATAAATTTATTACTGAACCATTTTCTGGACTTTATTTGACCGTGAGAAGTTCTTGCACATAAACTCTCATGGGAAAATCATAAATTATTTTGTTCTCATGCATATAGTGAGGATAATAGTTAAAAAAAAAAATCAAATGTAGCTGTAGGATTGTGGAATTCAGGAATAGACACAAGCCCCACGTATATACCATTACCGAGCAGATTGTAGAAACACTAATGGGGCCTGTGACTGTGAGGAAAAAAATACCTCAGGATTTAACATCTGAATCTTGACTTGTTATAGATGCTTCATGTGCCCTCAACTGTTGACTGCTGCTGAAAGAAGCAGGAGGGTAAAGAATAGAAACACATTCGTCAGCAGGTACCTGCATCGTGTAAATACTCAGTTACAGCTAGTTTGTTTCATATTTAATTTCTTAGGGTTTTTAATTAGCTCAGGTTCTATATGAAGCTTAAATTAGTGTATAGAAAACTGTAACTGCTCAGAACCCTTGGATACGGTGATGACAACTCAGCGTGTAGAGCGGGAAGATCCTCTTTGTTTCTAATAGAGCTAGACAGGCTGTTACTGAAAGGATTTGCTGTAGCAGACAAACCAAACAGGTGGAAAGACATCCATCTTAGCATGTTATGCTGCGGACCACCTTTCGTGGTAAAATATTGCAGTGGAGGTTATGAATAGTGAATTTGAAACTTACGTAAGAATTAGTTCTGTCGTTCCTCCTCTTTTAGCTCTGTTTCCCTTTTGAGGCCTGTTGGCCTCTCAGAATCAATCACTGCCCAGAGGGCAATGAAATGGCAGAGGTTTAGTGGTCCTGCAACTCGATGATTTGCATTACAATGTTGCTGCTACATCTAAAGGCCTCAAGTGTTTTCACTGTAGCTGGGGAGCAGCTGGGAATAATCTGAGTTTGGTGAGTAAAGACTGTTGTTCCTGTGACAGGTAACTTCGAGGGTGGTGAGGAGTAGCCTGGGAGCACGCGTGGCACATTCTAATGCATTTGCAGTTGAACATTTAATTTTTGCTTTGAGTATCCTGATAAAACGGCAAGGATGTTGCCAGAAATTATCAGGTGAGGAGGAAAAACAAGACTGCGCCCTTGTGATTTGTGACTGAGTGTGCATGACAAAACCGGATTTTCATCTGAAAGGGTCCTGAGGCATCTAGGAAATTACTGAGGTTTAGGAATGGTTAATGCAACATTACCTGTTAGAAAAAGTGCGGCTGCTGGCTTTTCCATGCACTTACTTTGATATGTTTCTTTATTTTCTCAAAGTAACCTCAATTACTGATCTTCCCCGTTTTACATGCCTGATTTTTTTCCTTAAAGGAAATAATGATAAATCACGTTTTAGTTCACATGGGAACAGCAAGTTCCCTGCAACCCACAAACTATGACCTTAACGTGTCAGGAATTGTAAGACGACTACCTTAGCTTTGGTAGAGCAGACAGGAATGGCATTCTGTGAGTGCTTCCTTCACGGCTGTGCTGAGTATGTGATTCTGCACCAAACTGACTTCAGTGATGTCTTCTCCATCATCTCTCCCACAGCCTTAGATTCTGATTGTCCAGAACGTGCAGGTCACTGTAGACCCACCGCAGCTTGTAAAATGCAGCCTTACATTGTGGGCTGTGCTTGCTTGCTAGATATGGCTTAAAGTCAGATTTTCTACCTTATTACAAAAATGATGTTCAGATTCCACCTGAGACAGAGTAGGTGGTTTGGTTTGTTTGGGGTTTTTTTTTTCCTGTCATATCCTTGGCTTGGTTTATTAAAAAAATCATAGACCCTTCTGTTTGTTGAACAGAAATCAAATGGATGTAGGTCTTCAGTGATCTGAGTTGGGTCAACAAGGATATCTTCTGCTTGTCTAAATCATACTGAGATTTTTTTGTGATCATTTTATGTGTTATAAGACTATAATTTATAAAATAAGTGCTATCAAGAGCCTCATCCTGTTCCTGCTGAAGTTGGTGGCTGTTTTTGCTATTGCTTTTCAACGCTGGTAGGATTGATGGCTGAAACTGAGCAGCTGCTGAAAGGTTAGTTTTAAAGTAGACTTGTGGTCAGAAAAGCAAAGTGACGTGTCAAGCTGACATCCTGGGAGCACTACATTTATTTTTTCTCAGTGATTTCCAGACCAAATCTGCTCACTTTACAAGTCAAACATTTTTTGTTGACTTCCAGAACTGCAAAGTCAGCCTCAGTCTGAAAAACCAAACCTGTTACTTCTGCTTCAGTCTGCACAAGATTCTGCATTTAGACGGTGTGACTGATGCATGACTGAACACAGCCTGTCTGTCTCTATGTCTGCCCTGGCTAGCTCTGGAGGGCGACCTGCCACAGTAAAAATTTGTTAGGAAAGTAAATTGAGAATAAACTTGTAAAGGTAAGGAGATATACTAAGGAAGTAAGAGCTGGGTTTATAACTTTCTTCTTATTGCCCCTTCACTTTAATCCTTAATTTCTGACATGGTAACGATTCATTGTTTTCAGATTGCTCTAGTCTGGGACTACAGAGTCTAAACTGTCTTAATTGTAAAATATATTTTCCAAAAGTGCTTAAATTTTATTATAAAAATAATGATTTCAAGATCAGTTTAAGACTTCAGAAACCACAACTGAATGAGGTGACTCTTCCCAGGACGTATATTTTGTCAAGGATTCAGTGAGTTACACGGGGACATGGATTGGAGATCTAATTCAGTTTATTCTTTAAAAGCTCTTAGCATTATATAATCACAGGAGGAAATTCAGCAGATGCTGGTCTGTCATATCTGTGCCTTAATCTGACCCTGACCTCAGCATCTTGATTTGGCTCCTGAGAAAACACATACATCATCTGATCGTAAACTGCTTGTTTGATTAATATACTGCAGTTAACATGTATGCTTAATGCTGAAGTTAAGGCCAGAGCTCTTCCCTTCCATCACAAGCACACCAAGGGCAAAGAGGTTTCTTTAAAGCTTCGCAGTGATTAACATAGTCCAGAGCAGCATGTCATCTTTATAATAAAGGGATAAACCAGGACTATTGTTTCAGAGTTAAAAAAGTGAAGTAGCTTCCACTCCTGATTTTTGCAGTTCTTGTGGGCTGCTCTAGAAATCCTCTGGGTCTTTATCTTGTTGGCTATCACAAAGAACAGTAGTCATTCCAGTGCCTGAATGTCAGTGTGCATGCTTATTTATGATGATGTGCGTATGACAGATGCATATTTTAAAGATATGTACTAATTTCTACCATGCTTTATACCACACATACTCACTTGAGTAACACTTTGTGGAACTTAAGCCTGCTGTCTGGAAGTATAGCTATTTTTAAGGGCAGCCAAGTATTAATGTGGCTTCTGGAATGTGAACATATGCTAAGTGAACTCCTTGAAAGCTACAAAATCTTGTCAGATTTTTACCGTGGGAGATTTTTTTCATGCTTTCTCTAGGTATTTTTTTCATTCATCAAATTCACCACCAGTGAAGGGTCACAAAAAGACTAGTGTTTGTCTTCATCTCTAGAGTTCTTCCTTTCTTCTGTGAATGGCAGAATTGCTTAGGGAGTTTGTTCATCTATTATAGGTAAGGCTTTTTTTTTTTTTTTTTTTTTAAATGAGTGGCTAGATAGGGGAAGAGCTGCATTTTGGCTTTGTTCTACAGCCTTGGTTGCTTGTAAGTCTTTGAAGGGCAGGGGAAGATTGCTCCTCCCCAGGGAATGGCTGAGCCATGGGTAGGTGAGAAAAGTTTTGTGAGGCAGCTGGGTGGCACAGAGAATGGGATACAGGAAGCAAGGGGCAGGCAGGAGGCTGGAGAGTAAAAGCGAGTGAAGAAGAGCAGGGAGCTTTCCTTTAAGGGGGGCTTCTCAGGAATGATATGGAGGTGTTAGAAAGAGGGTTTTTTGAAGCTCTGGAAGTTTCTTCCAGCCAGTAGCTGCTGAATGAGAAGGAAAGATTATTGAAGTTCTCGTCTTTAAGAACACTTCCCTCAGGTTGCAGGTTTGTTTCAAACTTTTTTGTTTAGTGTCCTACCCTACAGATGTGAATTTCTTTTGGGGGCTTTTTTTTTTTTATCATTAATTATTTTGGGTACCCTCTAGTCAGAAATTGGAAGTGTTTGGTATCTATTGATGTGCTTATTTCTTAAAGAAATGTGGTGATTTGATTTTCACGTTGTGGTAAGGTATGGTTGTGTGTTCACGTTGTAGGATCCTGCATTCACTCTGTATTGAGTCATGTGGTCTTTTCAACAACTGTGATCTCTTTCCTGTTATGTAAAAAACCCTGTTTGCAAACATGTAGTAAAAACGGTCTGTGCATGCATCCACTTTGATGAATCAAATCCATCTGCACACTCTGTTCTACGTTACCGTTTTGCTGTGCATGTATAGCTCAGCTCAGTAGTACAATGAAGTTTGTTTTCTGGAAGTCGCCTTAAAAAAAAACCAAACATAAAAGAAATAAACCCAGAAGAAAGGACAGAATGCTCTAAAACCTCTTTCCCTCCCCCATTTGGGAAAACAAACAAACAGAATCACTGGAGTGTATGGAAGTACTCAAGTTAATGACATCTTAACCTCAGCTCTGCTTCTATGCTTGTGCAGTAGTTGAACATCCAAGGGTTACTCTCTTTGATAAAAGAACCCCTAAATCTTTCAGGTAACAGCAAGCTTATGGTTTAGAGACATCCTCAGAGCAAAAACGTACTTAAGCTTATTGACTCAGATTTCTCTGCGTCTTCAAACAAAGATAATACATAGTTGTATGTAAGTAAAGACATTAATTGGGGAGGTGTGTTGTATAAAAGTTACGCTTGCCCTGTATACTGCTGCAGAGGTGGATGAGCCATACGAAACTGTTTTGCATGATCAGAAAATGTAAAATACATTAAGTTGTCCTGCCAACAGGACATCAAAAAGCCCTTGTTTTAGCAGTTTGTAATGACTCATCCCCTTATGTCTGCCATTAATCCAATTCAGTTTGCCAAAAAGTTCTTATTGTCCTCACCATACTTATTCATATGGTCTCGTGAGCTTCCTGGTGAAATGATTTGTTTATGAGCAGGGATAACACATCGGTAAAGCTGAAGTGTCATTGTAGTTTAGGAGTGAAGATGGACAGCCCCAGGTTTTCTTCAAAGCAGAGGATTAAACCTAAGAAGTCAGTCCTGGTTTGCTTTTATATGAATATTACCTCTCTCTTTCACATAATACTTGTGTGCAGAGCTTGAGTTTGTGTTTGTGGTGTTGCTGCTGTTAGACAAATGCAGATAAATGGTGTTTATCTTTTTCTAATTTGTGCATTGTAACAGTAATATGCTCTTCCTATACCTAAGCAAATGAGTTTACCCAATTCTTAATTTACACCTGATTTAAATCTTGACTACCATCCAAGCTCATCTGAATACCATTCTTATAGTAGAGTTTGCAGAAATGTGTATGCAGATAACTACATGGAGTTAATGTGGGGGATAAGAAACCAGGTGCTGCATTAGTTAAAAACTGCAAAGTGTGTGCAAAAAGTCTTAGGATTTAGGTCTGCTTCCATGTCACCTGACTCTCCAAAACATCAGTAATGCGCAGCTCTGCTAGGCTGCTCTTCAAGGTGTGAAAGATTACCTCTGTA
This sequence comes from Porphyrio hochstetteri, assembly GCA_020800305.1. Lineage (NCBI taxonomy): Eukaryota > Metazoa > Chordata > Aves > Gruiformes > Rallidae > Porphyrio > Porphyrio hochstetteri. The sequence goes on along the minus strand of CM036905.1, from coordinate 81,302,953 downwards.
GAACTGTCTGTCACGTACAGCTGCCTAAAGAAGCAAGGGAAAGCTGAGTTTTAGCATCTCAAGAGTTCTCTGTGCTCTCTATGTGTATCTCTCTTGTGTGTGATCATTTAAAGTAATTCCTGCCAATACATTTAATACAGTATGAGTTAATATAAATATTTCAGTGCCATGTATTATGGCTGTTAAGAGTACTTGTTGATGTGGCATTTTCAATAAGTAATCTTGATGCATCAAGTGGATGCTGAAATACTGACAGCTAAATTTCTCCAGTATTTTTTAAAAAGGCATTATTTAAGCTTTCTAGTTTTTAGTGATTAAAAATCTGCCCAAATGTATTAGTTATACTACTGTCAGTTTCAGGGGTTTTTGCTTTCACAATGGCTTGCAGAGTAAGTTTTCTAGAATTAACACTTTATTAATCAGTAGAAAACAGCTCATTTTCTTACTGTAAAACCGTATAAAGCACAACTCGCCCGAAGTTAATGATATTTTTAATCTTTGTGGTGTTCAGTAGTCTCCTTTTCTGTAAAATTCAATTGGATTTGCAGTTGTTTAGTATCAGTTCTATGAGAGCTTTCATAACTTCAGGGCATGTAAAACCAGACAGGGTCCTTTGGTTTGTACAGTCTAATTCATATATAGGTTATAAATCCTGCTATAGTCACCTCAGTCTGTCATGGTTTACCTGTCCCACTAGGTTCCACGACTTCCATTAACTTTAGTTTTAGTCAAACAAAGCTATTCATACCTTGCAGAAACGTTTTTCTGCCTAGGTTTTGAGACAGACAGAAATGGAGATCTTCTCAGGCTGGTAGCTGATTCAAGTAAAAAATAAAAATCTCCTCTACAGCTCAAAAATAATGATTATTCAATCACTTCAGAATGACTTCACCTTCCAGCGGTCAATTCTTTGGAGGATTTTGGGTGCATCTGCATTAGCAGGTCCGTTCAGATACGGAGTGTGTTTGGAAACAAGCTTGCTCTTTCTTTTTCTTTTAATTACTTTTTAAAAATAAAGTCTCTTTACCCCCCTTCCTGCTACTGGTTGCATCAGAGGAGGTCCTGGAGCCGGAGAGCAGACCTCTTGGGAATGAGCCTCCACCGGCAGATGCATTCCAGGAGCAGGAGCGTAGCTAATGCGCTCCAGCTGTGGAGAGGTGTTCAGGGCTGTCAAAGCAGGCTATGGCTGGTCTGCAGTATCTCTTCGGTTACCTCCTTCCCCTCCGCAAGCCCGCTGATGGGCGGGGATTTAGGTCCTCAGCACCCTGCTGATGCTTTCCTAGTGGGACTGTGCTGCCTGGTAATGTAAACAAAGCCTTCCCTAAAGGTCAGCTTCGTACGTAGCAAGTTCTATCTGTGAAAGTTATTTACATAGTGTGTTGCAGCAGGATGATGATGATGATGACCTAAAATGATGTCAAACGCTTAAGTCTTCTAAAAGATTTTTTTCTTCCTCAAGTTCAAGGTTCTGAGCACAATTTTCCATTTTTTCAAAATTCTTTAAAAAGTGCTTAATCTTTAAAAGTATTTTTATTTTAATCAAGAATATTACTCTTTTAAAAGAGAGAGCTGCTGAGAATATAATGGGCTACTAATTCAAATGTGTTATTTGAAAGGATATTCAGTCTAAATCTAGTTGCAGAAACCACAGGAAACAAGAGCCATATTAGGGTTTTGGGGATGTGGGGGTGTTTAGGTCAACATAGGTTTTTTTGACAAGGTAGCTAGGGATGGTTATTTAAGTTTTTGTTTATTGCCCTCACTACTTTGTTCAGGTTTGACGTTCAGCCAAGTAAGGTAGATGATGCATTTTGTTGGTTTTCTTTTTTTTTTTTTTTATAGTCTGGGTTTTATGCTTGGATTTGGGCTTTCCTTTTGGAATATAGGTGGACTTTAAACTTTTTTTTTTATATATAAAATATATTCAAGGCATAATTTGTATTAGAATTTAATGCAGGTAGGCCAAAGAGTCATCTGCTGAATATTTCAAATATAGCCTGTGAGTTATCTGAGTATACTAACTTGAAGACTGTTTATTTCTTGTAGATGTTGTTTAACATTTTCCTTAGTTACTAATGGACTGGAAAGTACTTCATCATCTTGTGTTGTGATACTAGCTCATCATCCTGCTTTCCAGGCATGCGAAAGAAATGCACTGCACTACTACTTCATTAAAAAATGTTCCTGTCTTCGTGCAGGAATTAGCTTATTGCTAGGAATCCTTCTAGTTCTCATATAAATGGCTGGCAAATCTAAACTGGAGCAGCAGAAGCTTAGATATTAAGAGGTCTGAATTAAAGTTACTGGCTCCTTCACAGGTTATGAGTTGGCCCAAGCCAATTAAGTTGAGACAGATTTTAAAGATATTTAAGTTGCTACAGACTTGAGGGGTTAGGTATTTGTATGGAGGTTTCTTCAGCTTTTTGCAGTTGTGTTTACAGAGTAAGTAATTGCAATCAAATAATATATCTTCATCAAATAAACCCAGCAGTATATTGCTATGGGGAGAAAAAAACCCTCAGCCTAAACAACTGTCCAGACACTGTCACTATCAACTTTGCTAAGAAATTACTGCATTTACTCTAGCATGCCTAAGAAATAAAAGAGGCTTGATGGTAATGCAAGTAACAACAGTCCAAACTACTAAGTTCTCTTTCTGTTTCTGTGCTCAACAGGAACTGAGCAATCTACCTTGTTTATCTGCCCATGTAGCATTGTGGTGTATGTTTATTATTCATGTTAACGTTTCTTAGATCTACACTTTATGTTCTGAGGAGTTTCTTGTGGAAAGAAACAGGACTCAAAACATTGATTTACCAAAGACCTAATTTAGAGCAACAATGTCATGTTATTGGGAAGTAATTAAAAAATGGCTAGCAAGCACCCTGTCCTCTTAAAGTCTCTAGAGAAAAGTTGTTGCATTTCAATCTGTATGGTTCCTGGTTTGAAGAAATGCTGCAAGCTGTGAGCCCATCCTATTTATAGCTGGCATTTTTTCTGCAATTAAGAAAATTGCTCATGCCCCCTTTTAAATACAACTTGGCCACCTCCTCTGTATTGTTCTTTCATGAAGAGTATTCTTGACTTCATTGACATTCAATAATGTTGAGGTATGTTGCTAATTATTCCCAGCATGAATGCCTGCTTATAATTGCAATTTATCATGAATGCGTAAGATTTGTTAATGATTTTTTAAAAACTTTTTTTTTTGCCTGAAGTCTTGAGGGTTTTATTGTTTCTAAAGCTGCTGAATAACCTGCTGGTTTGAAAATAGTAGTTAATGCATACCACCTACTGGCAATAATTACATCAAAGCTTCGTGCCCCTTCTGGTGTGCTAATACTGCAGTGTTTCATGAATTCCTTCCAACCAAAGAGCTCGATTTTTTTCCTCCAATGCATCAGTTAAGAGGATACTCCTATCAGCAAAAGGCAGACTTCCTGATACACTAAACAGGCATATATGTCGTATCTGACTCCCTTGGAAGTTCACAGACATAGTAAAGGCATTCTCTGGCAATATGGTGCCTATGTAACATAACCCACTGACTTACCTTTGTGTAGGCATTGAGGAGCTCTGAAACCACGCTGCTGAAACCAGAGCACTACAAAGGAGATGGAAAAGTTGACTTCTTTAAACTAATGGCAGTTAGTATGTATGGTAGATAAATGCCTGGCTACATGCTTTTAATGAGTTGGGCTTTTTAGAGCTCAGATCAGGGCTGTGCTAGATGCAGTTTGGTTTGTTCAAACTGATTCCTGGAACCGCTATTTAAAACTTAACTTCTCTCAAGCTGTGTTCCACACTAGCTTGGCATTCCTCCTGGGATTGACTCCAATTTGGTGAGAGGCACCGCTTCTCTGGAGTTTTGTTTCTGGAACTAGTTGCTTGTGAGTTTGGGAGTCATCCTTTCAGGCCTGGAAGAGCTCTCTTGTATAGTGGCAGAGTATTGAATTTTATTCTCACCGTCCTCCCATGTTTCTGGATAGACAGTGTGTTCTGAGATGGAAGTGGCAGCAAATACAAATATTATAAACTATGTTAATAAAGATTAACTTTGTTAATTTTAAATTGTAGACATTGAAACAAAATTCCTTGACTGTTCATGACATTTGTCACCATGCTCTTGGACTTTCTTTGAAGTGAAACAGATCTTCCCAAGACTAACTGAAGGCATGACTCTGGAGATGCTTTACTCCAAGGTGCAGTCTTTGCTGGTAGTATGGATAAGACTGTTACAGGTTTGGCTTCCTCTGTTTTATAAAATACTCTAAGGCTATCCCTGAAAACACTGGATCCTCAAATATCTCCACTTCATCATAACATGAAGCACTTTCTCTTGGCATCAGGCAGTGGGAAGCGATGATAGCACTCCTGTTTCAAGGCGAGCCCTATGGGTGACCCAAACCAAATGCTGTGTGTTGTTGATGGTACCCGTTTGCATCGGAGGCTGTAGGTGTTGAGGAGTACAGACGTGATGCGATCGCTCCCAATGCTGGCTGCTTTTTGCAACATTTGCTCATGTATGCTGTTCCAGCTGAATGTGGTTTCAGTACAAGAAGAACTCTGCTATGCAATGAGGCAGGTGGGCATCCCACTTTCTCTTCTGTACCTACTGAAATGCCGGTTCTATACTGAAATAGGCTAGACTTCAAAATAAAAAAGTTATTTTATTGTAATCACTTCTAGTGGAGGAAAAAGCACAAAAGAAGGTATTTGGGTAGGTCAATTAATCAGTGAATTCTCAAGTGATCTTACTACATGTTTTGGACTTGCTGCTAAGTATCATATTCTTGATACTGTTAATTGAATTCAGGGCATAGGCTTTGATAGAGCTGTAATTTCCATTATATTGTCTGTATTTGATATTGTAAGTGAAGATTCACTGAAATGAGCAAAGCAGCAAGGCGCATAAAAAAGGGGAATGATGACATGAACTCAGAATGACCAGACAGATGCAGAAAACAATTATGAAAAGGAAAGTTTTATGTTGTTTGCCCTCTGTAACTTCTTATCTGGACTGTGACCTTGAAAGTGGCATTTCCATTGCCTGCCTATGAAGAGCAGCTTCCTTCTCCACCGTATTTCTCCACATGCTGATTAGAAAAAGGAGGAATGGGATTTGCAGACTGCCCGCTATGAAATTTAAGCCTGTGTCTCCTATTACTTTAAATACTTCAATGTGCTGTAAAAAAAGATGGGAAAATCTTCACGTTAATCTTAGGGTTTGTGTTCCTTTGGCAGAGAGGGGCTTTTGGAGGGATATCTAGGTGGGTGGTGGAAATATTTAGTATCTGAAGCTGTGTAAAATGTTGAGTAGTAGTTCATGCCTACTTTTTTGCCCAGGGAGGTGGTGGAGTCTCCTTCTCCAGAGATATTAAAGACCTGTCTGGATGCCTACCTGTGCGACCTGTCCTAGGGAGCCTGCTTTGGCGGGGGGGTTGGACCCGATGATCTCTCGAGGTCTCTTCCAACCCCTATGATTCTGTGATTCAGTGAAACCAAATGCTACTATTAGGATGATGAAACAACTAGGGATAGATAAGATGATGGCACTGTGCCACAGAGTTCCCACTTGTGAGTTCCAGTTTGAGTGCAGCTAGATACTATATTGCTGAGCCTTTCTCCAGTGGGTCATAAAAGTGAAAGGCCTGAAGGAGCTGCTACACTTGATCAAGGGTTAACAATAAAGATGGGGAAGGCGCAATGTGGGGAGAGATAAAGGGCTTAGCTGTGAGGAAACTCTCAGATCTCTGCATCATACTGTCATCAATCACTTCTGAAAAGATATTTGGAAGATCAACCATCTGAGTTTGTCTCTGCTCAAGAGAGAAGGTGACTTTCTTCCCTTTTAGCTGGTAGGGCAAATAGCATGAGATACTTTTCTTTCAGATAAGTTGTGAATAGTAGGGAAGAATGTGGGTTTTGCTTCGCATGCTCAAATTCAAAATGATCTTGTTAAGTTTGAGTCAGTTAAAATAGCTGGAATCAGATAATATTTTTAAGTGAAAGCACAGTCTGAGACTGCAGGGGGGGTGAGTTGTGGCTTTTTCTCTTTTTCCAGTTATGTTGAGGTGTCTTTTACATTTTGATGGCAGTATACAGTAGAAGAAATGCCATCCAGACAGTAGTTGTCCTCTGTGCAACTCAAATTCAAGTTGGGTAAAGGCTGTCTTCTTGCTTGCAGATCTGGGCCATAACAGTGCATGGCACAGGGAAGGAGAGGGGGGTGGAGGGTGGGAATCTGATGCGCTGAAAATGGTGAACCGTTCCTGTGAGTTGGTGTCCCAAGAAAATGTAGAGCTGACCCTATCCATGGGGCCAAATGTGATCCTGAATGGTTCTGTCACAAAAGTCATGCCAAAATTGCTTTTCCTCTTTTCTTCTCCCTTCTATTCTAGCTGCAATTTGATGGATGGGAGAAAATGAAACACAACAGTAAATGATTTATTTAGGGTCCTGGGTAGCCAAAATATTTAAGCGGATTTATTGTTATCTTTAAAAAGCCCAAAACACTGAAAACTACACTATTTTTAGAGAAGTCTGTCTGCTATTTTAATCTGATTCAGATTTCCTTAAGAAAAGAGGGCTTGTTTTTTCCCAGAAATACGACCTTTATGTTGATATACTTCTGTTCTCTGTAGAGGCCAAATGCAGATAAATAAAGCAGTTACTACTGGCCAGTGTTCATGTAAAACCCATGACATCTTTGTAAGGAATTATTCATATGGCTAGGTGAAAATGGTGTTAAAACTTGGAAATCTTGCACTTGGTGTTTTCAAGGGCCAAAGTAATTCCCATTTTGTAGTTGTAATAAAAGGTTCAGCAGATTTTGGGTTGCTGAAGCTCAGTTTGACCAGGAAAAATGATTCCTGTTTTTTAAAAATTAAAAAAAGTGGGCACTCTACTGCTATTTCAGGTTATTAACCTCATGAAAAAAGTTAGGCATGCTGGCTGCAGTTCAGCTACAAGTTCCTGCGACTGACAAACATGATCTTGGTGCCATGGCTTGTTCCAGGTGCATGTGACATGAGTTGGAGGGAGGAGGCCATAGGTCCCTTAGCTGTGGTCTGCTCCTCACACCGGTCAGCTCCAGGGTACAGAAAGGATTGCTGACTGATCCTCAACATGAATTCCCTTCTTCCAGGGACGACTTTTATCCAGAAGTTTGCATACAAACCTGACTTCTTTCAATTCAGGATTAGCTCCAAAAGCAAGTGTGTAGCATCAGTGTGTAGCTCAGAGCTTGTCGAAAAGACAAGGGGAAGAAGGTGCTTTCCTGGGCTGTGTCCTGACCCCTACAACTCTGCTGGGTGCTGCGGAGAGCTTTACCTCCAGCCACCGCCTGAGGAAGCAAGAGTCTTACTGAATTCCCTAATCCTGTCCCAGCAGACTGCCAGTCCTGGTGTGCACTACAGGGCTCTGTAGGGAAGGCTGAGAATGAAGCGGGGTGCGTGGTTTTTATTTCTTGGCCTGCTTGTACGGGTACCGCACTCAAGAGCTTTCACTTTTGTTTGGAAACATCTATTGTACGTGGCTTATTTTCATCAAACTTTATTTATTGTACTTTAAAAAAAAGTGCGTTATCTACTTTTTCATTAAAAATGCTCTCAAGTAAAAAAGAAAGAAAACTTTTTCTGCTTCTGATGTCCTGCTGTTACTCCCCAGTGCTCGTGTCTGACAAAGATTAATTAAAATAAATATCAAGTGCTACTGAAATAATTAATAAATTATACAATTTACATTCGATTGTAAGTGGAAGAATGTCTTACACTTCCCTTTAAAAAATCAGCATGGTTCCAGAAAGGAAGGAAGCATGCTAATTACAATGCCTCCATGAGACTTTACAATTCATGGCTGAGAGTTGATCAGAAGATGCAAAGGAAGCATTTTAATGTTTGATACTTCAGTGCTCCTAATCCCAAAGCTTGCTATTAAAATACCTTAAAATTTTTTTGTTCTGTATTTCCAGCAATTTGATATTTCTTGAACTTTCCCATCTGGAAGAGTTAGAGACATTTGGGGTTGGATGCCAGTTCTGTGCTACTCCTGGCAGTGAGATAATGTGGCTGGAGTTTCTCTTGCTTCCAGTAGTTCATGCGAAATCAGAATTAGTCTCTAGCTTTTTCCAATATACAAATATTTTATAGCTGCATTTTTTTAACATCTCTCATGACCTGTGTTTATGTACTTTACATGACACAGGAGGAAAAGAACAGAATTTCAGCCTTTGGTAGAAGCTGCAACCGTAATGTATCCAATGCACATTCTGTCTGGTGGTGCTTCTGGTATGAATTATAAACCATCTTGAATATAAAATCATGAAAATAGGCGTGCAGAGTCAGATTGAACGTCTAGCTTGGAGGCCAGGAGATGTTGCTCAAGAGACTAGTGAAGGACCATTGCAAAGATGGCATTTTTCTTACGTAGTCTTTTGGCCTCTAGCTCCATGGCTCCTGAAACCAGAAGGTGCAATACCTTGTCTCTTCATTTAGCCTTTGAAGTGCCTATCTTTTCTACTCCCATTCATCCGACGTTTTAACATTCTTCCTGATCCTTCGTGATACTAAAGGACCAGTGGTGGGAGTACTGTGAATATAGTGGAAGCAGCCTGGATTCTCATTATTTCTTTCCCCTACTAAATGGGAAAGAGCCAACTGCAGTAAAAATCCAGCTCAATTTTTTGCTGAAGTGTGGTTATCACTGTGTGGGATTAGTCTGTGCCCCAGATGAGGAGTTGAGCAGTTTGAACATGTGCACTGCTTTCAGTTATTGGAGATCTGAACCAGTCCTAAACTGAAGAGATGTAAAGTTTTTGGAGAAGGAACTGTATTTTTTTTCCAGATATGAAGGGAGTTTCACGTGAGCTGTGGAAACCCTGTGTTTCTGAAGCAGAGGCCTCAGCTGATTCCTGTCAGCCTTCAGATCTCCATGTGATACCATGGCAGCTTTACCGCCCCCCCGCCCCAATATTTTCACTTGGTGGATTTGGTTTGTTTCTTTTTCCCCTTCTCATCTTGTTAGTTGAAACTGTAAAAAGTATTTAAAAAAAAAAAAAAGCAGCTGGAAAAGATGAAAATGAATAGTCCAGGAAAATTTTATGATTATTGAAGTCAGGATTTTGTAACTGGAGATTATTGGGCTGCTCCTGTAGGAGCAGTGCTGCCTCTTCTGTTTTCTGGAGGAGCCTAGGTGGAAGGTTTCAATCTTTAATCTCAAGAAATGTCTTGAAGAACAAGCAGTTAAACTCCCATATCAGATATGACTTGGTAAATAGCTTTCCTAATGCAGTCTGTGTTATAAATTCCTAATGTTTTAGTTAAAAACAAATCCTGTCAGATATTACTGTGTTAAGATCATTGCCTTTGTAATTCCACAGAAAGCTTTTCCTGGAAAAAAGTCCTAAACAAACCACCAACCAACCCTTCTTTTTCACTGTGATCTGAGTAGGAGCAGAGAAATGTGTAGCTGCCCAGTACTCCCTGGCCTCCTTAATAAATGTAGTGCCCTCCCATTCCCTGTAGTATGTAATTTAATGCTCTGGAATGGTGAGATGCAACTGAAAAGACAGTTGTGTTTGTGGTGCAGGCATTTAACCACATACAAGCAACTACAGAAGTTCATTGAAAGATGTTGTGTTCATTGTGATGGTCATGAATACGCTTACTGCCCTGAATCCTGAACTCTTGCAACTATTGTTTTGCTACTTATTTCCAAGCATTTAACATAGAGTTCAATTTACTTTCTGTGCATGTTTTTATCACATCCCTCTCTCCCATTACAGCACTATTTTGTCAGTTTAGTTGCCAAGCTCTATTTTCAGGCAGGAAAGATTGTGCCTTTCCTAAGTATAAAGCAAGCTAACAGCTTGACTGTATTTTGGAAAAATCAAATAGAAACATGCAGGGACTGTAGGGTGTGTGCACAGGACACATGGTTAGGAAAAACACTCTCTGAAAAGTTTTGGTTTGTGGTTTTTGGAGTTTCTTGGATTAACAGCACCTTTTTTTTCTTCTTTCTTTTTCCCTAGAGTAAAAAATGGGGAGCACAACAAAAATAATGTTTAATTTGATAATGCTGATTAGTACTGGGTTTTGACTTAAAGTCTCATTAACCTTTGTCCCAGAAAGCTTATCTAAATAATTCAGGATTTATATTTGGTAGTGGGAAAGCAGAGGATGTGGATTTTTGAACTCTGTCAGAACATCACTGGCTCTGCATTTAGAACAGACTTGACCTTTCTCAGGCTCAGGTCCTGTGCTCCATGTTCACCAGACTTTCTCAATGGCTTGTTTTTTATTTTTTTATTTCAAATAAAGAGAGGGGAAATCAGCACTTGACAGGCTTGAGAGTGTTTTTCTTGCATTGTGTGGGGAATATGGAGGATGATGGTGCTTGTGAGACTTCTTTGAGATTATTTAAATATATTTCACTTCACTCTTGCCCTGTGAAGAGTCAGAAGAGCAATATCAAACTAGGGAACTCTATCTTCTGTTGGTTTATAGTGCTGTATATCTGTCTTTGCAGCTAGCAAAGACACATCCAGTTGTTATTGCATTTCCTGAAAAGCAGAAGTGAACATAACATTAGTCTCTTTCATTGGTCAAGTCTTTAAATGTGTATATGCATGTAATACATAGACTAAGCGGTTAAGTGGATTTGTTATAGAAGTTAATACTTTATCTCTACTTTTTAAAATTTGTAGATACTTATTTTAGTTAGTGAAGACAACCATGTTAAAGGGCATTTGTCCCTATTAATTTCTCTAATGAAAGATTACAAAGAATTTTGAGAAACCAAGACCATAATAGATTTTAAAAATGCAGTTTGAGTCCTCAAGTCTTCGAAAGACAACAAAAAAATAAATCAGGAGGCAGTTATGCAAAGGAGAGATTCTTACTGGAGGTTGAATTCAGTTCTTTGCATAATTTAGGAGAAGCTTGGGAATTACTGAAGTATCAAAAGTGCACATTCTTAGTTCCTCACTTTAAACTTCATACAAATGATTGCAAGATCTGTATGGAAAAAAATGGGAGGGCATCAAACTGAGACCAGAAAAAATTGGCAAATTAGTCTTCACTGCATTCAATGTTGAACAAATTCAAACTTCAAAACAAGTTTTATTTCCAAGAAACACTTTTCTTATGTGTCATCTTTGAGGAAACATGAAAAAAAAACTTGGGAAAAAAATTAGATGGTGCAAATCAGTTATATTTTCAGATTGGGTCTTGTATGCACCATCTTTGATGTTAACTGAATGTACAGTAAGTTTCAGTTGTGAATTCCTTCAGATAACTTGCAGTTGTAAAGAAATGCTCTATCAAGCTAAGGACAAGTGAGCATCAAACCAGCTACAGTGGAGCTGTAAATGGGTGAGAGGTCCCATCCACCCGAGTAGCCTAAACTTCAAGACAGAAAAATCAGCTCCATTCTTAAATTAGGAACGGTCCAGTTTATATCCACTCTGAAGCTAAGCCAACACTTTTCACAAATAGGAGTTGATTACATATGTGTGCTTCGTATATGGGGTCATCTCCAGGCTGAGATGCTATAGGGACTTTTAGAGTTAGGCTGCACCCTTGAACATTTCGATTGTTTGTGTGTGACCTGCTGGGGTAGGGAGGGAATCACATGCAAGGTATAGGTGGGAGATTCATCTTGCCTGAGTTTAGGGTTCTGCTTTGTATTTTCCTATAGTGGGGGTAGAGGTTGATTCACAGATTCTCTGTGTGGTCAGTGAACACAAGAGTGCGTTTATGTCTGCATGCCAGGATTCCCTTCCTAAAGTGTCTCTTTCTTTCACTTGACTGAAGGAAATCTAGATGACTAGATCAGACCAGGATGCAGGATGTAGTTGTCTGAATCAGGTTCAGCTGAGTGCTATTTTTTTATGTCCAACTTGAGATACTTCAAAATGGGGCCTCCAAAATAGGGTTTTTTTTGTTTTTTATAAATCTTTCCTTATGACAAGTGTGATAAACCAGGCTAAGATTTCACTCAGATTGGTGAGTAAATGTATTAGAACATGAGAAATGAGAACAAACCAGTTACCCTGACTAAACCAGCACCTCAGAGGTTTGTATTAACTTTAAGGAATGTTGTTTTAGTTATTATTTGTTTTGTAATACATCTGTTCAAAGCTAAAGCTCTGAAATTTTGAAATAAAGGAACTCTGTTCTTGGCCTTAATTTTTTGTTTTTTTTCCTTCAGACACAATAGCTTAACAGAGAATTCTGATGTTGTGATTGTGAATGCTTTCATTAAAGAAGTGACTGTTGTAGGGTGAGGCTGTGGTAGTTGAGCTCAAAGCAAGAAATAGCAGGAAATTCAGAAAATCCTGTCCCCATAGGATGGGACAGTTCTGAGCTTTCTGCCACAGAATGGTGTGTAGGGAGGAGCTCTTGCTGGAATTAACCTGAAGAAATGTGGTCATCGAAGGACAGTGCCTGTTTGTCTGGATGTTTCAGCCATGCTGGTGTTTACCCCGTGGTTGGTTTTCAGTGTAGGGGTTTTTCAACCTGCAAATAATTAAAGTATCTGTTGTTTCTATTAACAGAAGAAGGGGGTGTGATTGCAGGTCTAAAAGCACAAAACTAGTGTGTTGGAAGGCCGATGTGACCCTTACTCTTCATGCTATGTATCCTTGTTAATGCTGCTTTTAAATCTGTAGATGAAAAGAATTTATAGCAATGTAAATGCATTATTTTGATTTCTCAGAACACAGCTAAGGCTTCAGAGAAGATGGGCGCCACTCAAATGCTTCAATGAAAAAGCATATAAAAAGGAGCAGGTTTTTCTTCTTCCCTGCAGTGCACCCTCCTGACTCTTCTGAATTGCACTGATGTGTGTTTTTTGCCAGGCAGTGAGATGTGTACTTAGTCCTATGGTCTTTCTTATTGTATGGAACATTAATAAAATTCAACAACAACAACATCATTTTCTAGTTTAATTCCAAGAGAAACTGTTCACTCATAAGGAATCAAAACCCATAAATCCATGAAAAAAATATTACTGGAATTCATTATAATTTCAACAGGAAGAGATCTTCCCACTGGAAACAATGATTTTTATTTTTTGATGAGAGCAATTTTAAACCACAGAGTTGATATTGTTCTCCAGTAGGGCAAACTGACAACAATATAATTTCACTAGCTTCAGTCTTCTTTCTCTGTTGCAAGAAAGATTCATTGTTGCCGTAGGCAAGCTACCATTTTAATGTGGTTTTTTCCCCCAAAGGAGATTTAAATTTAGTTGTTACTTCTTTAAAATACAGAGTTGTACACAGACTAACCAAAAACTTGTAAATTGGCACAACTGGAAAATAGAACAGATGAGACTAGTTTCACTTCTTGAAGCCATAACAAAGGATCTACTTGCACTCTGTGATGAATTTGAGTATTCTAAGCATCCTTCAGAAGCCACTTGAGATAATACATGCTATTAAATGTCTTCCAGGCTGCACTGGGAGTGTTTCTTCTTGAAATTTTGGAGGAAGGGCCCCTGTTGTTGGCTATTGTTGTGACAGCTGTAACCAGGATCTTGATGGTTACTCTTCTGTACCATTTTCCAAGTCTTTGAACTCACCTGCGTGTTAGTTTAGATCTCCAGAGCCTTGAATACCAGACATTATATTTTTGACAGTACCCAGCCTGCCTTTGCTGTAGGTATGAGGAAAAATAGGAAGGAGCTTGCTACAGTAAATGTTTTTGTATCTTTCTGTGTGTAAAATTGGACATGATACAGTATGCAAAGACATTGTCAAATTCCTAAAGTAAGCATTAACCACTACTTGGGGCTGGGAGATTGCTCTATTTCAATGTCTGTGTTGGAAAGGAGTTGTCCTGGGGATTAGTGGGTTTGCTCATCTTGATAGACTAATTATTAATTCTTAGCTCAGGTCCCTTAAAGTACAAGGAAGAAGGCTTCTTTCAACCTGAACTCTCCAACCTAACTTCAAATGGGCTGCCACTAATTAATTTTTCAGTGTTAATTAATATTCTGGGAAAAGTTGTGATCAGTCTCCTATGAGACTGAAGATTATCCTTGTAGAAGGACCTGAGCAGATGACACTGAAGACCCATGGAATTTTTAATGGCTCCAAAGTCATGCTGGAATTTTAGTTTAGTGGACATGTCATACCCCTCCTTCCCATGGGTGAAAAAAATGAACAAACATCATGGAATTCTCAGCCAGGAGACTGAGCATGAAGTTGTTTCAGGTAGCCAGGAGAAAATGCTGAGCTTGATGATTTCGGCTAAACCCTCATTTCAGGGACCTGTACGGTCACTTCTGGGCTGCTGAAATCTGCCTGCTTTCCCTGTACTGCTGAGCTCTAAACCTCTGAAGGCAAGAAAGTTAGAAGTTAACATTTTTCCAAAAGTTGCAGAAGACTTGGTTGTGCCCCCTTTTTTTTTTTTTCTTATATAGAACAGGTGGAGTTGGAGGTCACATTTGTTTTTCTACTGTTGTATTGCACGGTCTCCTTCCAGACAATGCAAGGCCATACCTGTTGCTTCTCAGAAGAGTGCCCCATCTTCTAGTCGAACAATGTGAAGAACTTAGAAAGGCACACTGAGCAATTACTGCATTAAACACCTAAAATGCTTCATGGAACAGAAAGAAATCCTCCTTCCAGAGAGATACTCTAACCAGTAGGATAGATTTCACCTTTTTTTGACCCTGTGACTTTTTAATTATTCCATGTAAAGCAGCACAGCTTAAAGTCAGCTGAAAGCTGTGTCCTTGGTCCCTGTATGTCTCAGGAATAACTTAGTTTTTATTAAAATTTGTAGGCAGTTTTCTTCTTGTAGGTCAGAGAAGAAACTTGCTTGGAGTTTTCTGTATTCACAGTGTGATCTTTAATGACTGTTTAAGTGAGATTTGGAAAATATGGATGTGCTGCTAATGTGCATGGCAGTAAAGGATATGCTCTTGTCAAGATCCGATTCCCTGTGTGTCTGGTAGACATGTGGTATATGTAGCAGGTTAACATCTCAGGGGAGCTGGAAAGAAACTATGCCTACTTTAAATATACTTACAGTTCTTAGGGAGAAGGTTGATGGGATGTTTAGGATAACTGTACTGAGATAGTTCTGAGCATTTAGAGGCAAAATTTGGGTCTAGTGGCATTACCTGGTGGGGGAAAAAACCCCACCTCTCTTCAGGTCCTTATAGAGACATCTGATGCTTGCTGAAGCTTTGTGTCTGGCTGCAAAGCTTCCTGTGCCAGTGACTAGAAGGAAAGGAAAGACCAGTTGAAATTGTCCATGTAATATCCAATTTCTCTGAGATTTTGTGAAAATATCGCTTCCATGTTTTTTCCTGTTAACTTGACAGTTAGCAAATGGTTATTCAGTGTCCATGTGTATATGTAAAATGATTTTGCCGAATCATGGACAAAGAATGTACTTCTATAAGCTTTTTATGAAAAACTGAGTTTAGATCAACGGAATTGATGCTTTTCTGTGGATGTATTATAATTTATAGCAGAAATACACTTGTACTGAGTATAATTTATACTTGTTCAGGGTACATAATCTTAATTTTGCAAAATTAGCCCTTTCTAACAGGAAAGTTCTGGCACTGTAGCATAATCTCCCAACTTTTTGCATCATCTCTTAAATTGACAAAATTATTTGGGCTGTAAGCGGTGAATGTTAAGGGGTAGAAAATGCCTCCATTTGCCAAGTAGTTTTGCCATCCTTCAGTACCTGGAGGTAAAAAGAACTTTCAGGTCCCTGCTGTCCTCATCAGTTTAAGCTGCATTTTCAACACCATCTCTTTGATTTTGCCAATTTGTTGTGATCGGTCAGTCTGCTTCCAAAACAGTAAGTCACAGATGGCAGTGAAGAAAACCAGGTGTTCTATATGTACATCTGTACTGCTTCCACTAGTTGAGGCACTTGTGATCTTGAAACCAAAAAATCTCATGACATCAGAAGTAACACACTGGTGACGCAGTGCATTTTTTCAGAAAGCATTGAAGTTCTGTCCTCTCTGATACAAAATCTTACTGGTCTGCAGGACAAATGAAGCCTATAACAATTGGGTGATTGTAGTTCAGGTTCTACTGGAAGAAGAGTATTAGACTTTCAGAAAATACTCATTTTATGGCATTATCTTTTAGTTTTGTGTCTATAGTCTTACACTGTTTCAGCATAGATAATAATTTATATATAAAGCAGTTGTTTTAAAGAACCTAAGTCTTGTTTTTCTTGGAATGATGCTGCTGTGCTCTTCCTTGCTAAGTAGGTCATTCAGAAGAGGCATCTGTTAACTACTGTCTTACGTTCTACAGTGTGTCTCCGTTAGATTTCCCCCACCCATGGGTTTCTGGTTTTGAGTGGGGTTTTTTATTTGTTTCTTAAATTTTGGAAATAATATGCTTGTTGCAACTGCAGGGTATGTTTGTGCCTGCTGTACCAAGGCCTTGATGAAATGTAATGTGACACGCTTCCTCAGCTGCTATTGCCCTAAACAGAAAATCCATCTCTGGAGTGCATCAGACTTTTGAACAGTCTGAGCTCTGTACAAGGGTGCAAATGCCAAGTTAAACACGCTACTCAAAAGAAGTACTTCTCTGTCTGGACAGGGAGGAGGAAAGGATTATGTATGTCTTTGCTTCGTATTACAAATCTAAACTTTCTCTGTTTGTCTTCTTCCCAACCCCAGCACAGAATCCAGAGGGGTTTTTTTTTTCTCCTTAAGGCGTGTTTTCTTTGAGATATTCTTTTTTCTGTGCAGCTTTGCCTTAGTTTCCATATGTTTTTTTTAAAAAGGGAACAATCATTGGGAATGAAAATTTATGAAACGAGGTCAGTCCCTAGCAGGTTCCTCTGAAGAGGAACCTGACTTGAAAAGATTTCCTCAAGAAACAAGGAGAAGGGAATTGAAAAAGGACAAAAGAAAAATGAAAGGCCACTATGGCCTTTATCTTAACAAACCTTTTTTTATGGTTCACTATGCCAGGGGTTCAAATGAAATGTAATCAATTCTGAAGACACATGTTTATAGAGTTAGTTTGATACACACAGCAGAGAACAACTTGTGAGGGAGACTGGGAAGTCTTAATGGGACTTGCACCGAATCTGGATGAGCAGTGTCATATAGCTGGGGAAGATGCCATCTTGAGATATATGTAAACAGGAGTGTAACCTGAATAGCAGGTGATGTACTGTAGAAGTTTTAGTTGGATCAGCGTGTCTATTTAGGTGCTCTACTTCATGGAGGAACAGCTGAAGATAAAACAGTGAAAACGAGCAGAGATCTGTCAGAGTATTGAGTGGACCTCAAGAAAGCCTGTTAGCTTTGAGAAGTCTACAGAAGGATGAAACATCAGCGTTCACCTATGTAAACAGCTGCTGCAGAGCAAGCAAGAATAGTCTGTATCCTGGTTGAAATGGAAGATAATAGATTTTTATAGAAGCAAAGATATGACTTAGAATAGGCTGTAAGAGAATTTGTAAGAATTTCTAGCATAAAGCCTGCAAAAACTCAAGCCCTAAACAACACAAAGCCCCAGCCACTTGATCTGATGCCATGAAAAGCGTGAGACCTTCAAGAAGAGGTTAAATATCAAGAATTGCATGAGATTAATTGATCCATTGCTGTCCAAACAGTGAATTAGATTATCTTTTTGGGGTTCCTTTCATTATGTTACTATAATAAATTTTTAGTAAAAACCAATATTTTTTTAAATATAAATTAGTTAGGGGCACATCAGTTGGTGCTGGAAAAAAATCACCTAAGTGCTATGGGGAACTTGGCTTTAGTTAGCCATATGTTTTCAGTTTTCATGACTTTCATGAACCTGTGAATGAGTGAATTTTAATAGGATAAATGTTCACAGAAAATAAATTTTATATTTTCACACAGAGCTCTTCCAGAAATCAAATCTAGAGTCTGCATGCATTCTTTATGTATTGGCAGCATGTAAGCAGAGTAAAATCAGTAGCCTGGTAATTTTTTCTGACAAATAACCAGTAAAACACATCTTGAATTTTGGCTGTTAAATGTAATCACTTGCTTATAAATTATCCACAATTAAAAACCATAAAAGGGAGAGATGATAATTAATAAAGTCTGAAAGGGACAATTTATTTAATGATCGGGAAGAAGCCAGATCATCAGATAAAATGGCTCATTCTGTTGTAGAGTATCAATCTGCTGTTCAAGAGTGATTACTTTTGTTTGGAAAGCTAATATTCACGGAATAGTTAGGACCAACAAAAAATGGTGACAAACAGGCTCTAAAGAATGATGGAAAAGGGACTGAGCAGAGCTGGTCAGAAACACTGGTAGGAGAAGGAGCTTATAGGTTGTCTCAAACTTGGTAAAGTCTTTTTTTTGCTGTAAGTATTCATGCTAATTTATTAGCAGCATGTGTTGAACTAGCAATTAATCTGCAGTCTTGAGAATTGTCTGTGCCTCCTGTTTGCCGTAGCTGCTGATGCAGTGACTGAGTCAGGTTTGCGCAACTGCTTTCATGACGGTGGCAGCTGGCAGAGACTGATCCTGCAATGCAAACAGCCCCTGATTCAGGGATGTAAAGTTCCTGCTTTGCTTATTTGCAGATCGCTGCAAAATGTGAACTTCTCATGCCTTCTTAAAAATATTTCATGCTGCTGGATATGTTAAACTCCTTTCTGCATAGGCTGTCTATGCCACAGTAGTGCGTACCGTCATGAGTAGTAGCAAATACCCATACAGGTTTTAGTCATAACTATCCCAAAAATACACCAAATTTAATTATGTTTAGGTTATTTTAAATCTACAGGGTTTTTTAACTTTTATAAATCAAGTTTTTCTTTGCTGGTCATCAAAACAGTACATTTCTATGTATTGGACATAATAAACCAACATGCAGACAATTAAATCAAAAGTACTTCCTTGTTGTTCTCACAACAGCAAAGCATATAGCTAAATACAAATTCTTTTCTTCAGCTGTGAGTATAAATATGGCAAGCTTTATTCAATATCTATATTGGGGTTAGGTTACTTATTTTCAGACGAGTTTTAGAGATACCTTGTCTTGTGGACATTTGTGTCTTCCCCAGATGTGCGAGACAGAAGCATAGCTCGCATCATTAGTGTGCACCATTCCATCCTTGAATTCAGCAGTTATACCTGTGATGATGATGAATCTGGAACCTTTTATAACCAAAGAGTTTAATTGCAGTCTCTTCCTTTGTTATGAGCAAAGTATTATCTACTGTTTTGGAGAATTTACCTGACCTTGGCAACAGATTCTTAGCTACCATTTGGACATGGCTGCAGTTTACAATAATTTTTTTCCTCTCAAAGTTGGCACAACATTGCTTTCATAAAATGGTGGCAGCTTCTGGGACTAAATCAAGATGACACTCATATCTGTATCCTAACTGTTTGCAAATCCTCAGTAATTACGGTGTAGGCTTTAAAAACAACATTTTTGTTTACATTTTTCTGCTGCGTCAGCATCTGACAGCCTCTATATTGTTGGCACCATTCTTAACAGCGTAAAGTAAATAAATAATAAAAACCAGTCTGACTCTATGGTTTGGAATAGGCATTTATTGTGGTGATAGGATTCACCATGAGGAAAAGGAGTGGTTAGGTCTCTTAACTGACGCTTTGGTGCAGAAACCTTGATATAATGTCTGCTGATCGGTAACAATTGTCAGGATTATTGTCAGATATGCTGTATCAGCAGGACTGGATTTAATTATGTGGTTATGTGTGTTTAGCTGAGTATTTTATCAGGCTGTCACTATAGAGTGGGAATCACTAGGTAGTACAATGTAGTTTGTTGAAAGAGTGGGTTTCCCTTGGTCACTGTCAAATTGTTACTGCTTTGTCTAAGGGACTGAGAGTGGTGGTGTGTGGTTTTGCTGTTTTGTTTTGTGTGTGGTGTTTTTTCTTGGTGGGTTGGTTTTTTTTTTTTTTTTCCAATCACAAATAGGTCCTTTTCTAGACTTGATATACAGGTACTTTTGTTTTCATTAGTTTGTACTTGTTACATGCTGCTATTCTTCAGCCACATCTTCTGTATTAGACCTTCCTAAAGGAGTATTTCAGTTGCACACACCACTGGGTTCTCCTAGGTTGGCTTCAGAATGGCTTTGTTTTGTTCATACTGAACAGCCATGGAGTTGTCAGGCATGACACTTATTCATAAACCTTTGCATAAGTTGCCAGCAAGTGCCTTCCAGCTCTTCCATGGTTTCCTTACTGCATTCCCAGCCTTACAATGGAAGTCATACATGAGAGGGACCAACTGCTTTACACTGTCCATAGTCATCCTCTTGCATGAATATAGTGCAGTAGTTTGTAGCTGTGAAGATTTCAGGACAAGAGAAAAACAATGAGAAACTTGATACTGTACAGAACCAGGGAATAGGAGACCATAACTGCATGAGAAGGCATTGTTATGTTTATCTCCCAGTTTATAATTCTGTGATTGCTGTGAACAGAAACTGTATTTCAGCAACTTTCTAATACTTGGCAAACACAGCTCGTGAACTGGAGTCTGTCACCAGCAAACTGACACCACTGTGCTTTCACAGGTTTTTTTGGCATGTATTTGCAGCATCTTTGAGACCGTGAAATCAGACAGAATGTGGGCTGCCAGTGGTGGGTTTTCCATGTTGGAGCATGGGGTCTGTATTATGAACTGAAAAGACCTGGAGATGCAGCACAAATGCCTCTGGACTTCATCAGACTCTGGAAGCTGTCCATATGTGATTCTTAATACTTTATGGTGTATAGTGCAGTGCTGGCAGGTCTGCCAAGGTCCCTGACTCATGGAGGTCTGTGAAGCTGCGTCTCCACTAGTCCCTGGGCTTGTTGCCATCTAAAACAACCTGGACAACACTGTTCTAGATTTAGCATTTGCTGAAGCCTTAGATGGGCATACAGTCCCAACAACTGCATGCAACATAAGGGTCTTAGCACAAGCAGTGGGTCAGAGTCCAAACATATCAGTGATGGAGGTATACTGGGGCACCAGTGCTTGCCTACTATATCCCCTTCCTGTTCCTTCACAGGCACAGGCACAACCAGGCATCCAGATGATTAATATGTACGCCACAAAAATGATCAAAGGGCTGGAGCCCCTCTCCTATGAAGGCAGGCTGAGAGAGTTGGTCTTGTTCAGCTTGGAGAAGAGAAGCTTCTCATCCACAAGTACATCCAAGTCCTTTTCCTCAGGGCTGCTTTCCAGCACATCATCTCCTAATCTGTATGGATTTCGGGGATTGTCCCAACCCAGGTGCAGGATCCTGCACTTGACTTTGTGAACCTCATGAAATTCACCTGGGCTCACTTCTCCAGCCTATCTAGGTTCCTCTGGATGGCATCCCATCCCTCTGGCACATTAACCTCACCACTCAGCTTGGTCTCATCAGCAGTCTTGCTGAGGGAGCATTCTATACCACTGTCAGTATCATTAATAAAGATATTAAACAGCACTGGTCCCAGTATGGACCCTTGAGGAACACTGCCTGTCACTGTCTTCCATCTGGACTTTGAGCTATTGACCACCACCCTCTGGAAGTGACCCTCCAGCCAATTCCTTATCCACTGAGCAGTCTGCCCATCAAATTCATATCTCTCCAACTTAGAGAGAAGGCTGTTGTGGGGGACCATTTCAGAGGGCTTGCAGAATTCCAGATAGATGGCATCCATAGCTCTTTCCTTGTCCACTGTTGCAGTTACTTGTAGAAAGCCACTAGCTTGGTCAGGCAGTAAAGCCTAGCAAAGCCATGTTGGCTGTCTTGAGTCACCTCCCTGTCCTCCATGTGCCTCTGTATAGCTTCGAGTAAGATCTGTTCCGTGATCTTTCCTGGCACAGAGGTGAAGCTGACAGGGTGGCTGTTCCCAGGGTCTTCCTTCCCACCCTTTTAAAAAATGGGTGTAATAAGTATGTTTTTTCTTCCCATAGCAAGAAGTTAAGGGAAAAGCAAGTGTTAGCACTAGTCTAATGACACAATACCAGTGTCTTGGGACTAATACCTGCTTTCCAGATTTTTGAAACCAAGGCAGACGTTGTGTGTTTGGCAGGGGGGTTGGACCCAATGATCTCTCAAGGTCCCTTCCAACCCCTACGATTCTGTGATTCTGTGTTTCCGTAGCCAGGGAATGGTCTCCTTCTGTTTTGGTGCAATCTCTGTAAGTTCAGTGAGGTTGCTCACATATAACTGCTCGTAGAGCCTTGTCAAGCTTATGATTATATTTCTGCCTTAAAGGACACAAGAAAGTGAAAGCCAGGGACAAGGACAAAAAATAAACCCAGGATTTCTACCTGTAGGCTGAATCGAGAAAGGTTACACCCTAAGAACAGGGTGTTTGTGTGTATGTGAGTGTACATTCAAGTGTAGTTTGGTTTCAGATGTGGAACTGCTGCTATTGGAAATGATTAACTCATCTTTTTAAAATTCTAGAAAAACAAATTTTGATTCCAAGTTTTCAGTTAGCTTTTGCTTTTTATAATGAACTATGAAATGCCTCACCTTGCCTGTGAGCAAGATGTATTGAAATGGTGCAGTGGGGCCCTACTACATAAGGAATGATAGCAGATGAGAATACACACCAAAAATTCAGAAAGGCACCACAGATGAAAAACCAGTGCTGAGAAAATGCATGAAATATTTATGCAGATGTTTCCCAAGTTCTCATCCAGTTGTGCTTGTGTCAGACTGAGTTTAAACTCCTTATTTTTTTCCCCAATTGTATGTATTCTGGGCTGGCCTGTACCTGCACTGGTTGTCATTGCATAGTTAAGGTTTTCTGTCTATCTTCAGAATCTGGGAGTAAAATTTAGGTATTTATTATAAAATGCAGTTTTATTTGTGTTCAAGTTGGGCCAAACAAAAGAATGCTAACACTTGAAGAGGATGGTTTGAAATGCAGAGTGCTGAAGTAGCTCCTGACTTTCCAAACGTTCAAATTTTATTGGTTGGTGCTGGCAGGCCAACTATAAGTAGTAGTAATAACAATGATTTTATTTATTGGGCACCCTTCCATCGTTAATGTCCTGTTAGATGGCTCGCAAAAGATATAATCTGCTGTTAATGTCCTGCTAGGAGCCTCATAAAAGAAATAAAATATAAAGGCAGTTATATGCTTAATGGTTTATGCTTTTTCTTTCATGTTGACGTAGAAGATTACAGTAAAAGGGCCAATTTTGCATCTTCATTGAAATTAATGGAGTTTCAACGACACATCCTAGGTATGGAATGGGTCCAAAACATGTTAATACTTGTTCTTTAGGTTCAGTCAGCTGATGCTGGGACATTCCTGATTGATTTGCAAGGTACCCCAACTGGATTAATTAGGAGAGAAAAATACTGTTTTCCCCCTCTAAATTCTGCTTACTGAAAAATCTACTTGCTATAAAATGTCATGTTCGGGAGGCTCCTTTTCCCTATCTTCTGAGTAAATTGCCATTTCTTGTGCTCATTCTTTTCATCTTTTATGTTGTTCATTAAAAATGTTACGTTTTATGCCCAGTATTGTTCACAGTCTACAAGGTTTTTATCACATAGATAAAAGCAATCTACTTGATGCACAGCTGGTCTCCAGAGCGATCTGATTGCTTTTGTGATAGGCCTTAGACACCTAATGCTGCGCAGAGCACTTCTAAGCTTTTTTTTTCCCCCTCCCCAAATAACTAAATTAAATTACTTGCAGATGAACTTGTTTTATACCATATCTGAAAATATTTTCAGATTTATGGCTGGTCTCTGCCGTGCTTTCTAACCTTTAGTAGTGTGGTGGTAGCACTGTGGTCTTTGAGTGGTCCTGCTGATTCCTTGAGGAACAAGGTACAACTTGGCTTGAACATGGCTTCCTTTTTCTTGCTCCTTCAGTAGCACAGTAGAAGGGAGGGAAGTGTCTTGCCCCTGGTGAAGAATCACAGTTGTAAATTTTAAGAGGAAATATATGCCTCTTGTTAATGTGGACGTAGATACCTAATTACTTATGAGGTCTAAACAATGTTGTGGGGCCTTCCCATTGGCGGTTGAATAGCCTGGCCCACATCCTTCTTCCAAGGTCCTTGATGTTGCTCCATGTGTCTGAGATACTGTCCATTCCAGTCCCAACTCAGGATTTTAGTGAGCACCTCACTATTAGGCATTAGAGTATGATGCCTAAGTTTTCTTGGCATCCCAAAAATGGGACTGGCGGCATCCCACTTCTTTCAGCATGATCCTGCTTTTGCTGTACTTAATCTATTTACTGTGAAACAAACTCTTGCAGTGAAAGGGTACTACTTTTGCCCCACCCCCCCAACATTTTCATATAGTCTCAGGGTATAGTAAATCAAACAGGAGGTTTGTAAACAAGCCTCGGGCATCGTTTAGTGTGCACAGAAAGACCACTTAATGGATTTTCTTTTTATTGAAGATTATTTTTTTTAAAGCTGCCAACCTGCTTCAGATGGTATCATATATGGGTGGTAAGTCAACTCGTACTAAATATACTTTCATCCACGCTTCCCTAAGAATGTATTCCCTACCTGGCTTTGGTCCCAAGGTGTAATCAAGTAGTTGCAAATCCGAGGTTATTAAGCTTCATCAAATTCTGGTTAAAGTTAGTCCTGGTCATCCTGTAGCCAAGCCAATGTCATCAGACTTTTTGGTCATGGGAAATGTAAATCCCATTTAGATTTGATTAATTTTTCAGAATTTTTAAATCTTACTCTTACAAGAAACGAGCCATCCTCTGTGAGCCTGGAGCTGTTACACAGCCTTTGCTGCTGTTTTGTAAGCACTGTCTGGCTTTGTCCACACTTCATTAAAGGCATGTAGTGGCTCAAGAGGATTAGGATAACTCAAACCCAGCATTTCTACTCCCAGTAGAAATTAATCTCTTGAAAAGAAAGCTGTACAGGTTTTGTTCTTGCTTTATTTCTTAAACTGCCTGTAGCTCTGTCATTTCAGATAGTGTTTAAGGACCCCAAGCAAAGCCCGGTATATTAAAATACTTGATTACGGCTCTCCCTGATACAGTCTTAGATCAGCCTAATTACTGTATCTTTGGTCTTCCGAAGTCTTCTTTACAGTAACAGTGCCTACTTACTGCTCTAGATATTGCTGCAGGTGTACCAGATTTAAAAAGACTGAAATTTGTGTGGTTGTGCATGACACAGTATAACAGTTACGCTTCATTTCCAAGTGCTGTGTGTGTAGGTGGCCTCCTCAAGGTCCTGCCATTCTCAGTGGCGAAAGATCTTTTCACCAGATATTTGCACCCCGCTTCTAGCTGTGGTTGTGGTTCCATCTTTCATTTCTTTTTCTCTATCCACAGCAAGGAATACTTAAAACATACCACTGGTTCTTTAATGACTTGTAATTTTCATGAGTAGAAACACGGCACCCAAAAAAAATGAATCTGGCCTGTTGTAAGAAAAGAGCCATTGCACTGAATCTTAAAACAGTGCTGTCATCTATAGGTTTAAAGGGGAGGATGGAGATAAGGAGGAAGTATTAAGTGAAGGTTTGGCATTGTTCTCAGAAGCAAGTATGTCCAGAAGACTGCAGAGCTTCTGTTCCACTGGTCAGCACCAGGCAGTTCTCAGTGTTGTGGTGTTACGGTCCATCGGAGTACACCTCCCATGTACAGGTACATGATCAGTGATGGTCTTGGCTAATGTGTTTCAGCTCATGCTGGAGAGGTCTGTGCTCATATGGAGGTGGCAGCAGTAGCCCTGCTCTAGAGCAGGTAACTTTGAGACTTGGGTAGCTCATCACCTGTTTTTATGCCTTGCAGAATTCTCTGTTCCTAACTTTCATGAAACTGAAATAACATTCTTCTGCTCTAATCAAAAGAAGATGCCTGACAATTCCTTGTCTAATCATGCTATAAGCAGCTGTGAGTAAATGTTTATTTTCTTTTGTTCCTTACTTCTCCACTGATCTATGCTAAACAGCACTGTACAAATCAGTAATCAAAGAAATGGAAATATGTTCAACATTTGCACTTAATTTTGTTTTCCAAATAAGAAATAAATTCAGACTGTACTGTAGTTGTACAAGTTCATATTCATTTTATTCCCGACAATCTCCTTATCTGAAAGCTACCAGTACAGATTTTTGGGTTGGAATACTAGAGGATCTGGGAACAGGAACCTTGATTGTTTGACTTCTGTAGTGACACATTTTTACAATCTTACAGAGAACAGATAAAAGTTGAGCTTAATAAATATTGAGGTTAGACTCAAGATTCAGCTGACAAGATGGTAAAGCTGTACAAACTTTTCTTGTAAAACTTTACCAGGTGTTGGGAAGTGCCACATCTGAATGTGGAACTGAAAATCTGACAGCTTTGATGCCAAACAAACCTGAGATTTTGTGTGGATTTTTTTTTTTCCTAGCTGGAAATCATCAGGGCTATTAGTACTCATGACGCAGGACCTAGAGTAAGATGCTAGAGTTTACAATAAATTTGCTATTTTTCTAATGCAAGTCCTTCAATTTTGATAAACCTCTTCCTTGCATTCTTCTTATCACCTGTATACACACATACACATCTGACTTAGGGTTCTTTTATCTTTCTTTTTTAAATGCCTTTATATTAACTGATTTCAACCACTGCTCCAGAAACCACCATGGAGGAAATATTTCATAATTCATTCTGATGTATGTGAATTTTCTTGAAGTTTCTCATGCTGCTTTTTTGTTTGTTGTTGGTTTGTTTTGTGTTGTTTGGGGTTTTTTTTGTGTGTGTGTATATGTACTTGGTTTTTGTTTTTAATACAACTTCTGTCAAGGAGGGTTTAAGTGGAAGTCAGAATGGTGCCCTGTTTTTTTGGGGGGAACCTTCTCAGGAAGGGTGGTGTGCATGTCAATGCTACCACATGTCCCTGATTTAAAAAATACTTGGCGGGAGAGGGAGGGAAGAGGAAGAAACAACCTAAAAATGTTTGCATTCAGTAGCATTTTCATTAAGGATGTTTAACAGCTCTATAACTGTTCAGCTGTTGCCAATAGCATTTTCATATTGCACCTTCTGGGGGTTACTATCTTGCTATTTAAAAATAAATAGACTGATATATAGGCAGACGCACCAAAAAGAGGTAGTATTACTGACAACTCCACTATAACTTTCAGCCCGTTAACATAAAACTCCACCACTAAATCTCTTAGGGTAAACTATGCAGAGATAGAAAAGCCCCAAGGTATTAAGAGTGATTTTGATATAAATTCCAATTTTATTTTATGACCATTTTACAGCTGCTTCTAGATATCTTCTCTCGTAAACTACAAGGTACAAGGCAAATGTTACCTCTTTTTTTTTTTTTTTTCTGCAGGGTTTCAGACAGTTGGTTTATTGTGACATGTTAGCAGCCTTTTCTCTGCACTGCACATTCATAAGAATGAATTTTAATGAGACTAAGCTAGCAGAAGACCCATAAAGAAGATGCGATTATGTTTTAAGTATTCATAAAAAAAGTTACATTAAATTTACACATTTTGATTTTGTCTGTGACGGTCTAAAGAAATCGACTGAGAGCATGTGAGGCCGTGTAAATCCATACAGTTGAAATGACTTTACTGTATGTGCTGCATATCCAGAAAACATTTCCTCATGCAAATGGGAGAGCATTTTGCTGAGGAAGGCCAGATGGGGGGGAGAAAAAGTAATGCAGGAAGCCACTGGCCAGTGCCAGAGTACTAACTCCTGTTAGCATCACCGCTGAATGACATAGTTTTATGAGATAAAACTTTACCTTGGTCACTGAACAGGGATAACAAGTAGGGAAGAAAAAAGAAGTTGTTAGTATCCTCGTTTTAAATGTCACAAAGAAATTTTAGCCCTGTAAAAGGAAGGATGCTTTAGCATTGTATGAGGTGATGCCTGAAATTTGTGGCCATTCCTATCATGAGTGGGATCTCCACCTACAAACTGAGGTGGTACTTCCTATATGTTAGCATTAGGGATCAAGTTTAGAAATAAATGATCCGTGAAAAACTGTGCCTTACGTTACGTACAATTTCTCCAAACTAGTATTTTATTTGTAAGAAACTAACGTTGCTAAAAGTATCCCTCTGCACTCTGCCCTCATTTGTCTCATTGGAAATTCGTTAAAATTAAAGCTTGATGGGACACTTTGGAACTTAGTTTAAAATTTGGTCACCTAAATTGTATTACCAATAGTCCAGTTCAAGGTTGCTTCTCTTGCGCATCAATGTAGAGGAAAATCTGACGGTGTTACCTGCTGCCTGCCAGAACAGGGAAAAATGCTATCGTGTAAAGCAAATAAATGAATACAAATTTCTACTACTTGTAATGAAAAAAGTGTTATTGCCCCACAGAAATATTCTTGCTCTCGCTGTAGGTTGGTAATTCTACAAGATCTTTTTTGATTACCATGATGTAGTTCCACTAAGCACCAGAAGATAACTTTTCATCTTCCGGATAAAGACATAGTTAATTGACCTCCTCATCACTCTCTGCAAGCAGGTTAGCAATTACTTAATTACTATTAATTGTTAGTAATTACCAAAATTAATGTTGTATACAAGCTTTGTGAAAAAGCTAGCGGCATATTTGGTTATCCTTAAATTTCAGGCTTATGGAATTCTTATCGTACAGAACTCTTGATGTGCAGAGGGAAAACAATTTTAATTGTATTAATGTAAGTCCATAATGTTTGTCAAGTAGCTGTTACCATTCCCTACAAGTATGTTTAAAGTATCAGTTAAAATCTTCCCCTCTTCAGGACCTCCAAAGATAGTTTGATTAGAATTACACTTCTTGTGCACTTTTAGATGTCTAGTCCATATTTATTTTGAAATTGGAACTAAATATATTAAGAACATAAATAAGCATTTTATGCTTTCTGATATTATTTTTCTGCTTTGTATATTATTTTTCACTAGTATGTATCCTGGTTTCAGCAGTAGAGTTAACTTTTTTCCTACTAGCTGGTGTAATTCTGTGGTTTGGATTTAGGAAGAGAATGATGTTGGTGATAAACTGATGATTTTGGTTGTAGTCAAGGACTTTTTCTACTTCTCACGTTGGCCCTGCTAATGAGAAGGTGGGAAGCATTTGAGAAGCTGGGAAGGAACACAGCCAAGACTCTGTCCTGGCTGAAGAGATTCTATACCATATTGACATCATGTTCCTCTTATAGCTAGGGGTGGGTTGTGGGCCTTGGAGTGGCAGCTGGGGGTCCTCTCCAGCATCAACTTTGGAGTGATGGCTGAACGCCTGCCTGCCAATGGGAAGCAGTGAATGAATTCCTGGTTTTGATTTGCTTGTGCATGTGAGCTGAGAGGCTGGGCAGTTTGGGAGGTCTTGTGTGGCAGCTGGGAGGTCTCACATAGCACTGACATTGGTTGGGGAGAATTTTTTGTATATATATTACTAATATAGATTTTTTTTTTTAATGCCTGCAGGCCTGTTAAACTGGTTTTTACCTTAACCTCCACGCTCTCTAACTTTCATTCCTCTGATTCTCCCCCTCATCCCATTGGGTGGAGTGAGTGAGTGAGTGGTTGTGTGGTGCTTAATTGCTGGCTGGGGCTAAACCATGACAATATGAGATGAAAAAACTTCTAATTGGAAAAAATAGACCAACTAAAAATGCATCATTCAGGGAAATGAATAATGGAATGGTTTGGGTTCAAGGGGACCTCAAAGACCATCTAGTTCCAGTGGCCCTGCCGTTGGCAGGCACACCCTCCACTAGAACAGGTTGCTGAGAGCCTCATCCAACCTGTCCTTGAACACACCCAGGGATGAGGCTTCTGCAGCTTCTCTGGACAGCCTGCGCCAGTGCCTCATCACCCTCACAGTAAAGAATTTCTTCCTCATATCAAATCTCAATCTCCTCTCTTTTAGTTTAAACCCATTGCCCCTTGTCCTATCACTATGATGAAGTCATCTTTGAAAGTTTTGTTTGCCAGTGTGGCACTAGCATTTGTTTCCTGGGCTGCCACAGACAGTTTCTCAAATATATATACTGTGGCTCATCTGTAGTGCGCTGGAATGAAAGAAGACCCAGTAGAAGTCACTGCTCTGATTTAATTTTCTTAGAGTGTGTCAGTGGGAATATGGACCTTTTTTAATCCAGGATCTTCTTTGACTGCAGTTTTATTCAGCTCCTTAATTCTACCAGTACAGAAATTCTGCCTAATATTTTTTCTTTCATTCTCCATTTAGACATAACAGGATTTTTGTTTGACTTTCACCTCTTTAAAATGAAAAAAAAAAGAAGTGGTAATGAATTTCTGTTCAAATCCCTTTAAAGAAAACAGAAGAAAACCCCTAATCAGTTCATATTAAAGATGTTCAGAGCCAATCATGCTGTGAACAATCTCAAGTTTCTAGTGGAGGCTAAAACTGTTTGATGAGTTTGAGGCTGAAAGCCTTGTAGCACAAGAGTGTCTGATATGGAAGTATTTCAGTTCAACCCTGTTCAGGCCTTCTAGTGGTTCAGTCAGAGGGAGTAGTCAGTGAATTCTGGATCATCAATGATTTTATTTTTATTTTACTTTATTTTTTCCAGTCTCTGAAGTTCATTACTGGTCTCACATGGGACCCTGCCTGTTAGCAAGTCTAAATTGCAGTTTCCCAGTCAAGTAGGTATGCCTGCTCCTCCATGCTGGAGGTCCTTTAAAATACCTCTAAAGATCTGTTTTCCAGCTAAGTGTGTATTTGTTCACAGGCCGGACATAGGAAGAACAAATAGTTTTGCTTCGAAGTCTGCAAGATCCTCCTCCCTTGAGCCCCGTTAATCATTTCAATTTTTAGTATAGGATTAATTTTTCATAAGTACAGATTAGCTCAGCATAAATACAGTAATCAATGTCACATTATGGAAAGTTCCAGCTAGTTTTATTCTGAAAGAACTGAGAGACCTTTGAAATGGAACTTTTCATGGCCTGGTACAAAGTCTGTTTAACTTCACACTAAAATTTAGTTGTCCTCTGCTAATCTGTGCATAGAGATGCACAGCTATCTTATGTAAGCATCAGTTTTGTATTTGGAAAGCACTTAGCTATGGTTTAGATTTAGGACATTCTTGGTGATGTAGCCTCTCTACAATTTACGTAGTTGTTACATATTAACCAGTCTAAGAAATATATTTAGTATAAAGTTTTTACTTGACTGAAAATAACACTTTACAAACTACTGTAGAGGTAATGAAAGAATTAAGTTGTCAGTGGTATTTGAAGTATGCACGGGTTCTATCACAGATAGACAAATACTTTTTGAAAAACTGCTGCTGTGTTGAAAAACTGTGGTGTACTCCCACCTTTCACAGAAAAGGTAATCTGTAAGTACTGTGGGTGTTTAGCCCCAGCTGACAGTTAAGCACTGCTTGCTTGCTTCTCTCCCTAAGTGGGGTGGGGAGGAGAATCAGAAGAAAAAGGTAAAATTTGTGGGTTGGGATAAAAACTGTTTACTGGGAGAGTAAAGGGAGAGGAAAATACAACAGTAATACTTGTGTATAGCCCAATTTGTATATTCTGTTACAAGACAATTTGCTCACCCCAGAACCTGTTCTGAGCAGTGACCCACTTCTCCCCATCCAGCTTCCCTCCCCCTACATCCTTATATCCATGGTATCATGGTGTGGAATTATACTTCTGCTAGTTCAGGTCAGCTGTCCTGGCTGTCTATTCTGCCAGCTTCTTGTGAAAATTAACTCTGTACCAGCTGAAAACCAGGACAAGTAAATGACATCATAGTAAATGATTAGTAATGTGCAGATCATTAATTTTCCATTGACTATCAAATGAGAAAAGTGATTGAATAATAATCATCATTGCAATAAACCAAATTAAACAAGATGTTTCCTAATGTGCTTTATCCTGAATAACAGGAGTGTGTGAAATGATTCAACACAGGAAGGGAACGTTTAGAGCTTTTGCCCCAGGCTTAATGCCACTGATACCATCTAACTAAATGGAGGCTGTTAAAAAGCACAGGCTCCCGGGAGGGTGCTTACTTGGGTTTAGAAAGTGGTTTATTTTGGTTGCAGCTTTTTCTGTTTATAGTCTATTTAAGAGGAGCTGAAATCTTCTATATGTGAATTGAGACAAGATTGTCCATACTGGAGTCTGTTTCCATTGGTTTAACCAAACCAGGCTGTAGTCTCAACTGAGTATTCCGCTCCAGTGTGTATAGCTAACAGGGTAGACTGATACCCTGAGTTTATGGTACATCTGGATTTGGCCAACTTCTTTCTCATCTGAGTTTCTAAGATCCTCAGTAAATAGGTAGATCTTTTCATCCCTTGCTTCTCTTTGAATTCTACTGCTGTTCATTGGATAGGTGCTGTAATTCACGACAAAATTTAAGGAGAATACTTCTATACCTCCATATTGTCTAACCAGAATAGCTCCTGGGCAAGAGGTTTTTACTGTTTTGGTTTTTGTTTCTTCTTTTTTATTTATTTTGATTTTTAGCAGAGAAGGTGACTAGACAAGTGCAGAACTGTCTGATCTTCATCCTCTAGATAAGTTAGTGTTTACATCTATTGTTCACTCAGGTCCTCTGTCTCCCAGTTCAGTGCTGTCCTAGTTTGGGGTACACAAAGTGTCCTGGTTTCAGCTAGGATAGAGTTAATTTTCTTTCTAGCAGCTGGTGTAGTGCTGTGTTTGGGAGGTACGATGGGAGCAGTGCTGGTAACACACTGTTTTTAGTTGTTGCCAGGTAGTCAAGGACTTTTCAGTTGTACATATTGCCCTGATAATGAGAAGGGGTGCAAGGGGGTTCCCAGGAAGCTGGGAGGGGACACAACCAGGACAGGTAACACAAACTGGCCAAAGGGGGTATTCCATGCCAACTATGTCATGCTCAGCATAAAAGGGGGCCTGGTGAGAGGAGGAGCTCATGCAAAGTTTTTGGGGACAGTCTGGCTGTACAGCCCAAGTTGCACAGTTTGGTGAGAAACTGCATTTGTGCATCACCAATTTTGTTTATTTTGCTATAAAGTCCTATTATTGTTATATCTCTCTCTGCTATCCCAGTAAATTATCCTTATCCCAACCCACAAGGTTTAGCTTTTTTTTTAGTTTCCTTTTCCTCCCCTATACTCCCCTCCCCTCTCCCCTCCCCGTTCCCCACACACTCCCTCTTAGAGAGTGAGCAGCTGGTGGAGCTTGGCTCTCAGCTGGGGCAAAACCATGACAGAAAGTTATCCTTATTTAAAAAACAAAACAAAAAAAAGCCCCCCAAAAATCCCACCAAAATCCTAATCTGAATTACACAGAGAGCAGAGGTTGATCTCTCCATGGAGGTTTTGGGTATATCAGTGATTTGCTGTACATAACTGGACTTGTAGTCCAATTCATGTTAACTCTGTAATTCTGTTAATTTATAGCTTTGTGGTTTCCAGGTGCTGCTTTAATGAGTTTCCAGGTGCAGCTTCCTGAGTGAAGAATACAAGTTTTGTATTCTATTGATATTCAGTAGCTGATCTGCTGGAACTGTGAAGTGAGGGGGTTTTTTTTCTGATGATTTTAGGTGCCCCCTTCCCGCCCCCCCATGATATCCTTAACATTTAAATATGGCTCAGCTGTAGCTGAAAAACAAAACAAAAAAGAAACAAATCTCTCCATAGACAAATGAAACTCTATTGCTGAAATGAACTAAACTACCAGTCTCATTTTTAAAACTGAAACCTGCTCTGAGGGTCTAACTGCATTGTAACATGGAATCGGTGGCAGCAGATTCTGCATTTTCACTG
This sequence comes from Porphyrio hochstetteri, assembly GCA_020800305.1. Classification (NCBI taxonomy): domain Eukaryota; kingdom Metazoa; phylum Chordata; class Aves; order Gruiformes; family Rallidae; genus Porphyrio; species Porphyrio hochstetteri. The sequence goes on along the minus strand of CM036905.1, from coordinate 81,269,268 downwards.
CCTTCAGCTTGTGGGCGATGGGGTTGACAAAGCAGCAGTGAAGGGGCAGTCTTTCTCCTTCGTAGGTCTTGAGAAAGCAGGACCTCAGTGCTGGCTTCTCAGCCGCTTTGCAGTGACAGGATGTCCCTCTGGTTTTGGGGACACCCACACCCTCCCCTACACGCACTTCAAATACAGGCTGATGGTGTGTCTAGCAAGTCCTTGAGACACCTGTGGTCTGTGTCTTGGGTGGGAGGAGAGCCAAGGCTCAGTGGGATTCATTATGTTGAAGTGGGGCAAACTTCTGCAGTTGTCATGCATCACGTTTATAGAGCATCTGGTACCACCCTCTTGCCACTTACAGGCACCTTATAGCAAGGGAGCTTCTTACTGGTGTATGTTGGCATACTGTTTCATAGGGAATGGCTGTGATGGTGGTGTGCATCCCAAAAAGTCTTTGGTCAGATCTTCTCTAAGCATCGTAAATAACCTAACAAAGGTTGCCTGTGTGCTGTGTTTAGCATGGTGTGCTTGTACCACTGTCTGGCTGAATTGGATGCTCGATTGTGATGGTACCCCAATTACTGTTGTCCCTTCACACCTCTTCATCCTGACCAAGATCAACAAGCTGAGTGCATTGCCTTATAATTTACTGGGGAATATTGTGATTCCTCGTGCTGTAATTGTTTGGTGAATAAATAGGAGCCTTTGTTTCAGGCCCAGTAAATCTCATAAATACCCAAAGTATTAGATTACCAATCTTTTCTTTTTTTCTGAAAAAATAAAATCTTCAGTGTAGAACAGAAGAATTTAAATTAACAATTTTAAGTTCATTTTGCCTATGCAGTTTTCTGACAGTTTTATTAAAGACTTTAAAAATCTTTTTAAAGACTACATAATGAGTGCAAGAAATAATTCTGTGATCACAATACTAGATTTCTCTTACTGCTATCTGTGAAAAAATGGGTAACAGCGGTACTTTTTCCCATTTCTTTTCTAATAGGATCTTTTTTTTTGGTTCATCAGTCCCACTGCAACCTCAGTCTAACTTCTGCTTGAGTAAGTTGAAATGTGGATGTTTTTATGAAAGCTATAAAGTGTTTTACTGTAACAATAGATCAATCAAGTGATAAGGATTTTTTTAATGAGAGTTTTTGTTTTAGGGGAGAAAAGCTTCTTTGTCAGAGGAAAATCAGAAAGTTAACTGAGAAAAATTTCCATGTATAGTGTAATACTATTCAGAAAGAGGCAGAAGATGATGATGATTTATCCCAAGATGATAAGAATAAGGTCAAAATGGTTTATACCATAAAGTGAAAAGTGTCATCAAACTTTGTAACTAAATGAGTATACTTAATTTATTTTCATAGCTATAGGTACGAGATTTCCTGATTAATGCAGAGATGTAATGTCATCATACAGGTCACCTTTCATATCACTGTTCTGTTCATATTATGACATAGAATTATCTGTGAGCCTATTTGTATGTAAGTGTGCTTTTTTTAATTATAAGAACAATTCTGAAATTGTTTTTTAGATTCCTTATATTTGCTGCTTTCTAACCTAATACAGGAAGGAAATTTCCATCAACCCCACAGTGTTGTAGTAAATGAAACTATAATCTGCCCTTAGTGATGGGGGGAGGGGAAAGAAATGGGGGAATGGGGGTGTCTGTGTGGTCTACTTTAGTTTGGTTTTGGTTTGGTTTGGGGTTTTTTGTGGGATTTTTTTGGTTTTTTGTTGTGAGTTGTGGGGTGCTTTTTTTTTTTTTTGTAAATTACATGTTTCTTGTTTGATCAGTCTGAATCCCTAATTTGGGTGTGGGTGGGGAAAAACTTGCAGCACCTGGTAGCCTTGAAATATAAATATGTGTAAAGTAGGTCACTCACAGATTATCTTTAGTGATGCTCAATTCAAACATCCATAATAAACTTCTGTGAAGCTGTGTCAATTCATAGGTTGTCTGTGCATATTTGTTTTTCAGAGTAATTATATATGAAATATAAGAATAATATATACACGCTATATTAAATATAGGGTGAATCTTTCAGGGCAGTTTTGTCTGCAGAATTCAGAGCAGGCGAATGGAATACTGTCCTGGTTTTGATCCTAGGCAAATTTGGAACCTTTAATTTATCTTTCAATAACCTGCAGAAATATAGTTCCTCTTCTTCATAAAAAGACTGGTGTCCTGGTTCTGGCCAGGCCAGAGTCAGCCTCCCCAAGCAGCCAACCCAGGTGAGCTGAGTCAGCCCGGGCTGTTCCCATACCACCTGATATCACTCGCCCGTAAGAGCTGGGGAGGGGCACTCCTGGTGCTTCCAGCACAGTGCGGGTGTCAGGTTGGTCCTTGCATCATGCAGCTCTCTGTGATGGTCTGGTTGGTAAGGTTCTCTGTGTTATCACTGGGTGTGAGTGTAATTGGCTGTTATTGTTCTACTGTTGCGGGGTTTCTGTCAGTAACCTGCCCTTCTCCCAACCTAGGGAGGCTCTGGCTCCTCTCTGGGAATGAGGGAGCAGTGTGTGGTGCTCAGCCACTGAAAAAAACAATATGCAGTGGTCAGCGATCCTGTCACAATAGGTTGTTGAAAAGAGGTAATTCCCCATTTTAATTGCATTATTCTGTTTTTAACATTTTCATTATAATCAGTTTTGTTTTACAGAGTCACTAATTCAGTTAATCAAATTGCACAGAACTCAAGAATTACGAATGTTGCCCATAAAAGCATGTATTTCCTTATGGATTCGTAGCTCTGCACTAGATGAAACTGAAGCTGCTCTCCAATTCTTGCTAGCTGTTGCTTCTCGCTGCTGTATCTGTAGGGAATTGCTTTCCCAAAGCTAAACCGTGTACAGTTGTCACTGTTACAGTCTTGGAGTGAGTTCCACAGGCCTGTTACCCAAGCCAGTGCAGCACCTTGCACACCTTACACCATAATACAATGAATAAACTCAGAAAGGTTAACTATAGTACGCAGTTACTGTCACACAGCTGTGTGATACTGTCACACACTAGGAAAGCATGACCCGGCACGTTAATACGGATGAAGTAAGTCCATGTTAGTATCACATACCTCTATGATCACACATTGTGTTGTTATTCGTGCTTACTGGTACAGTTAATACTGAATGAAACCACTATTTCAGCTTAGTGGGGCAGGTCAAGAGGAAAAACTGAAGGCCACCGCTTAACAGGAGTTACGTTTGTAGATGGTAAGCAAATCATGCACAAATTTAGAGATTTTAATACCAGGAAATGAACACGGTTTCTTCATGTGATGCTTAGTACTATAAACAATGGGAAGAAATATTTGTAAAATTAGTCTGTGATTTTCTTTGCTGAATATAAACTGAAGTAAGATTTCAACATGTGCGGACTTAGACTCTTAGCTGTCATGAACTGCTTATCTCGTGAAATCTGAATGAGATGCATTGCTGTCAGAGCACATGTCAGACCTGTAGCTATTGCCTGCAGAACTGAAATACATGTGTTGCACTCACTGTGACAGAACCACCATTCTGGACTTCTAGTATTGATAATGATTTTTCTAGTTAAGATTAGGGAAAATTGTAAGATAAATTATTTTATCTGATAGAATTAAGGTATTGAAAAATGAATGAAGAACCAGTTTTCTAATCACACTCAGTTATAGCTGAACTACTTCACATAAAATTGAAGCATTGCATGCAGCATCCTTAGAAAAAGCTTTTATTAATTCTGGTAAAATCAGCAGGGTAAAACCTCAGAGACAAAGAGAATGTTGCATAGCAGTAGGTACTGGCAATAGGATGAAATGGGATCTCCTGAATTTGTACTGTTTCTTCCAAGGTGACACCAAGATACCTCGCTAAGGCAAAGCGAAGTAGCTGGAGCTGCTGCTTGCTGCACTTATGTTGATCTATGCTGCGCTGTTTTAAGAAGTGTTTATTCCAGTTAGAGAGACTTCTGCCAGTTAACTGGAAATCAGATAGCTGCTACTCTTCCTTCTATGAAAAAACACAGGCATGAACATGATCCCAAAGTACTCTGTTCAAGCAAAAAGCATTAGAGATGTGGAGGAATCACTATCTTTTCAGGCTGATGTTTAAATTTATTTGTTTTTCAACTAGTTGACTAGTTTTATAAATAAATAATAGAGATGTATTTTTATTGGGTTGCTTGTGTAAACTGCATTCTCTAGGTTAGACATTCAGCTTTTGGCTTTTCCTGTTGGGGAGCAGTGATTGTCCACAGCACTGCATTTGCAGGTGTGTTCTTGGAAAGGGAAAATGGGTGGCTTGGCCCAATCACCCCTCTGCCTCAGATCTCCTTTACCATAATTAAAATGGTTGTGTTTTATCTTTGAAGCTTCTGAGGCCTAAAGGATGGTGTAGCGAATAATGAAATAAAAAATGTGGGGTTTTCTTTATGAGTCTGTAAATCATGCTTAATAGCAACTGTTTTTCTTGGGTGAAGAGAGAACAGTAGAGAGGAAAGAGAAGATGAGATTATGCTACCTTCCCCTAGCATCTTGTCAATAAAGATCCTTATGTTTTCCTCTGTTCAGGTTAGAAAATTATGAGCCCTATTTTTAATCCCCAGTTCACAGCAGCTGAACACCAGGTAGTTATTTCTAGCATCTGTTTGTCATAAAGTAAGGTATACCCTAAAGAGACACTCTTCATAAACACTGAGCACCAGAAATACTGTTCGTATTAAATTGGACCACATGAATAATACAGAAGTAATGAATTTAAATTATTACTGGCATTTGGAGAAAATGGCAGTATTTCAGCCATTAAATAACAACTTTGCTTTATTTCTGGAAACAGAAAGTTATTAAGTTGTAAATCATATTGATGCTATGGCTCAGATATATTTCTGGTTCTCAAACCGTCCAGACGTAGTAGTACTGTGTTGTGCTGCAATTGTTTCTTCAGGGGTCTTCAGCCTACATCTGTGAGATGTGAGCCATCGCTGGACTACAGTGGCATTGTTTTATCATAGTGGGTTGAGGTGTCATTGTTCATGGAGCCAAAATACCATGGTGTTTCCGAGGTAGGTTGTCTAACCCAGTTTGCGTCTGATGCTTCTGCAGTCCCGTAAGAGGTGCTGTCAGAGCAGGTATTTAAGGCTAACTGGGCTACAGCACGCAAAGTCCTATTTTTCTCCCTGATCTTTGAATTTTACCTGGTTTTGTACCCCTAACAGGGTAGGACTAAAGCTTTACTGGATGATGACCTAGATGGGTAAATAAATATCTTTGTAGTCTGCAGTGCTCATTGTTTCCATTTCCCATTCCCACTCTCCCTTAACCCCCTCAATTTGTTTTCCAGCTATGAAATTAAGTTGGGGTGAGTTGGAAAAATAAGCATTGAAACAAGTGACTGTTTGTTGATGGGTTCTATAATGGACTTTTGTCAGAACGTGGAGGAGGACAACAGGTTTAATTCAGATAACTTAGATACCAGAAACCAGAAGCTTCCATTCTTCTCTTTAAGAAAAATGCCCTGAATGTTCTTGAGAAAATCATCTAGTCTTTCCAGGACTTTGCTTTGTAAAGGTACAGGTATCTCGCACAAGTATCAAAAAAAAAAAAGGAAGAGCTAGGAGACACTTCTGGTTTGAAGAGTATCTATGCTTTATGTTGTTTGGTGGAAAATTAACTGGATATTGTGACCATAAAAATAGGAGAAGTTTATTAGTAGTTTCCAGCAGGTCTCTTGTTGCTTCAATTTCTACTTCAAAAGGGAAAGCTCAAGAGAACATAAAAAGATCTGGTTAGAGAAAACTGCACTGAAAAGCTCAGACTTGAATTTGTAGGGTTTCACGCGTCTCTTCATCAGAGGTACAAAAAGGCATTGGAAACCAGACTGCTAAGCAGGGGAAGACACAGATATAGAAGAGTTTCAAATCCAGCATGACACAAACAAGGTCCAAGAGGAAAATGCCTTTGGAGAGTGAAAGAAGCTCTGAGCAGCACAGGAAGCTACATGCTGGAGCTCAGGCTATGTACAGATAAGGCTTGATAACAGTCAAACTGACTTAGACCTTGTGAAAGAAGTCAAAGCAAATAGAAAACTGTTTTTCAGCTCTCTATATAAAAAGAGACTAAAGAAAAGCCTTCTAGGTCTTATGGCAGGAGAGGATAGAGTAAAAAATGTAATCCTTTAAGGATGAATAAAACTAAGTGTGACTTGAAAACAGGAAAGAAAGGGAAAGAAGAGATGCAGAGTATTTTGCAATAGGAATTGAATGACTTTGATGTAATAAAAAGAAGATGAGGTTCACTGGTCCAAGCTATTGGACCACTTTTTTTAAGAATTAAACCTATCCATTTCTGTTATGAAATGCAGGCTGCTACTTCTGAGAAAGCTGTGATGAAAAACTCATAGAGTGCTTCTAAGCTGCCACCACCGTGGTGTGTCTTTGTGATGGGAAAGTACAAACTGAAACTGAACTGGAGGTAATTGTTTCCGCAGATAGGACAGTTGTTGCCATTAGATGAGCCATGTTGCAGAAGACAGTCACCTGTAATAGTGCACCTAGTTCTGGACACCTGTAAGCCCAGGAACATAATAAACCCAAGCTGGGGTAGAAGAAATGCTACAAAGATGATAGAGATGAATTTTCTCCTGTTCAAGAAAAAAATACCTAGACGACCTGTGCTTTTTTTGTTTGTTTGGGGTTTTTTGGGTGGATTTTTTGGTTTTTGGGTTTTTCTTAATCTAGTAAAAGAATCTGAGGGGGTTGTTCTGATAATGGAGCATTAAACAAAGAAGCATCACTGTGTCCTGGTTTCAGCTATGATGGAGTTAAACTTTTTTTTTTAGCAGTGGATGGAATGCCATGTTTGGGTGTTAGCATGAGAATAGTGCTGATAGCACCCTGATGTTTTCCGATTTGTTGCCGGGCAATCAAGGACCTTTCTCAGCTCTGCATACTTCCTTACTAGTGAGAAAGGAGGGGACGCAGCCAGGACAGGTGACCCGAATTGGCCAAAGAGGATATTCCATACCAGTTACGTCATGTTCGGTATAAGGGGGGACTGGGGGGAAGAGGGGGAGACAACGCCAGGACGTGCAGTTTTCTGGGGCGGTCGGGTTGTCCGGGACGGGCTCTAAGCTGTGCGGCCTGAGTTGTGTGGTTTGGTGAGAAATTGCATTGTGTATCACCAGTTTCATCTATTTTGTGCTTTAAACTTATGTTATTGTTATATCTAGTTTTCTGTTATTGTTTAGTAAACTATCCTTATCCCAACCTGCGTGGTTCTGGTTTCTAGGTTGTGGTTTCTTTTCCTCCTTTCTTCCTTCCCTTTTCCCCTTCCCCCAACTTTCCTTCCCCCTTCCTTTTAAAAGTACAAGCGACTGTGTGGGCTGCGGCCCTTGGCTGGGGCAAAACCACGACAGTTATTTTGGCGCCCAACGTGGGGCACGAACGGTTGGGATAACGGTAGATCTGACCCTAACTATCGCAATTAAGATAAGCACTGTTGTTTAAGCAATCTCTGGTCACGATGTTGTGGTATTTATTTACAAGGCTGTGGCAGCAAAACCACCGCATGCTGTATACAATCCTGGCAGGATTCTTTACTCTCTCAGGTCTGCTGCTCCCGTATTTGTTCCCATACTTCATTATAGTGTATTTTATGATATCGGTCTATGATACAATAATATCGATGATCATGAGCTTAAGCTGGTACTTGTATGAGGTTTTGCTGTCCTGTCCATTCTTTGGACAGGGAGGGGTTAATAACAGCAGCCGGTATGGTGGGGGCACTGCTTTCTTTTCCTTTGGGCTAAATACAACAGCTCTTAGGGCAGTTTTTGAAAATCTTCAATATCTCTGGGATATTCAAACTAGCATTTTGCTATTGGTAGGTTTGGTGCAGATGGTTCAGTTTTTGTTATATATCAAGCATAGGTTTATGAATACCACTGAAGAGCTTTCTCCGAGACAGAATAATCACGAGTGGCAGGGCATGTGGCAAAGTATGGGCGAGTACCTAGGTACTTTCTCACGCCCGATGGTTTGGAACTTCACTCCTGAACAGTTACAAGACCCCGATCAAGTGACTGCATACCTAAGGAAAAATTGCTGTAGGTTTCCCAGAGATGGACACCTTACTGCACTGTGCTGGGCTCTGGCCACTATTTATCAAACACTGCTTGATAGCAGGCAGCACTGTCAGCACTGTCAGGGAGAAGGGAAAGGAAACAGACTGGCAGATACTATAGCTGCTGCAACCACTGGGGCTGACACTGCAGCTACTGCAACCCCTGTGACCGACACTGCAGCTACTGTAATCTCTACAGCAGACACTGCAGATGATCCGAAAAACCAATCCACACCAGTGTCTGTTGCTCCCGTACAAAAGAGGAAAGGCACAAAGAAATCAGTTCGCATATTGACGGATAAGGATGATGATCAACCGGGATCATCTCGAGGATATCAGGATGAGGCAGAACCAGAGATTGTTACCCGATCCCTGACTCTGAGTGAGCTGCGTGAGGTTCGAAAAGATTTCACTCGCCACCCAAGTGAGCACATTATCACTTGGTTGCTCCGATGTTGGGATCACGGGGCCAGTAGTTTGGAATTAGAAGGCAGAGAGGCCAAGCAGTTGGGATCCCTAGCTAGAGAAGGAGGAATTGACAAAGCAATTGGGAGGAGGCCGGAAATCCTCAGCCTCTGGAGGCGACTACTGTCAAGTGTGCAGGAAAGATATCCCATAAAGGAATATATTACATGCCAGACACCCAAGTGTAACAGCATAGAGACATCTGTCCAGCACCTGAGAGAATTAGCTGTGCGGGAGATAATTTATTATGATCTGGACAATTCACGGCTTCCCGCTGATCCCGATGAAGTCCTATGCACTCCAGATATGTGGCGTAAGGTTGTACGAAGTGCACCAGCAGGGTACACCAATTCACTGGCAGCAATTGACTGGAATGATATGGCTCCGCCAACCGTAAATGAGGTGGCCTGCCGACTCCGGAAATACCAAGACAATGTTTCCCTCTCAGTCATTGCAGCAGTAGAGAAACTGGTTCAACGACTTGACAACAATGTGTCCAACTCCCAACCCGTATGGAGCAATGTTGCAGCTACTGGGAGAAAGCGTCCATCGTTCCAAGAGGGAGAATACACACCACGACGTACATTGTGGTTTTACCTGCTTGATCATGGAGAGGACATGAGGGAATGGGATATGCAGCCCACCTCAGCCCTTCGAGCACAAGTAAATGAGCTGCGAGGTAAAACATTCGCACAACGAGATTCTGCCAGGAAGAAGGCTGCACCAGTTTCTACTGGGCAGTTCCCTAGACCAACTGGAAGGCCTACCTATATGTCTGATGTGCCTGATCCTTTTGAAGGGACCTCTAAGTCCTTTATGCAACCAGTGGAAAACAAATATGATCAGCAGCAATAGAGGGGCCCTGCCTCCAGCCAGGTGGAGGAGAGGGATAATCGGGTTTATTGGACTGTGTGGATCCGATGGCCTGGCACATAAGACCCACAAGAGTACAAAGCTCTGGTGGATACTGGTGCCCAGTGTACTCTAATGCCATCAAATCATGAAGGGGTAGAACCCGTTTGTATTTCTGGAGTGACAGGGGGATCCCAACAACTAACTGTGCTAGAGGCTGAGGTGAGCCTAACTGGGAAGGACTGGGAAAAACACCCCATTGTGACTGGTCCAGAAGCTCCGTGCATTTTAGGTATAGATTATCTACGTAGAGGGTATTTTAAAGACCCAAAAGGGTACCGATGGGCTTTTGGAATAGCTGCTTTGGAAACAGAAGAAATTGAACAATTGTGTGCCTTGCCTGGACTCTCGGAGGATTCTGCTGTTGTGGGGTTGTTGAAGGGTGAAGAACAGCAAGTGCCAGTTGCTACGACAACGGTGCACAGACGACAATACCGTACTAACCGAGATGCCCTGATTCCCATCCATAAGCTGATTCGTCAACTGGAGGATCAGGGAGTGATCAGCCGAACTCACTCACCCTTTAATAGTCCCATATGGCCAGTGAGGAAGTCCAATGGAGAGTGGAGGCTGACAGTAGATTATCGTGGCCTAAATGAAGTCACTCCAGGTATGAGTGCTGCTGTGCCAGACATGTTAGAGCTGCAGTATGAATTGGAATCGAAGGCAGCCAAGTGGTACGCCACAATCGACATTGCGAATGCTTTCTTCTCGATCCCACTGGCGCCAGAGTGCAGGCCACAGTTTGCTTTCACTTGGAGAGGCATCCAATACACGTGGAATCGTCGGCCCCAGGGGTGGAAACATAGCCCCACCATCTGCCATGGACTAATCCAGAATACACTGGAAAAGGGTGAAGCACCAGAGCACCTGCAGTATATTGATGACATCATTGTATGGGGCAACACAGCAGAGGAAGTTTTTGCAAAAGGAAACAGGGTGATTAAAATCCTTTTAGAAGCCGGTTTTGCTATAAAACGAAGTAAAGTCAAGGGGCCTACGCAAGAAATCCAGTTTTTAGGAATAAAATGGCAGGATGGGCGTCGTCAGATCCCAATGGACATTATTAATAAAATAGCAGCTATATCTCCACCAAGCAACAAAAAGGAAACACAAGCTTTCTTAGGTGTTATAGGTTTTTGGCGACTGCATGTCCCAAACTACAGTCTCATTGTGAGCCCACTCTACCATGTAACTCGAAAGAAGAATGATTTCCAATGGGGCCCTGAGCAACAGCAAGCCTTTGAGCAGATCAAACGCGAGATAGTCCATGCAGTGGCCCTTGGGCCTGTCCGGACAGGGACAGATATTAAAAATGTGCTCTACACTGCAGCTGGGGAGAACGGCCCGACCTGGAGTCTCTGGCAGAAAGCACAAGGGGAGACTCGAGGTCGACCGCTGGGGTTTTGGAGTCGGGCCTACAAAGGATCTGAGGCCAATTATACTCCAACAGAAAAGGAAATACTGGCCGCCTATGAAGGGGTTCGAGCCGCCTCAGAAGTGATTGGAACTGAAGCCCAGCTCCTCCTGGCACCCCGACTGCCGGTGCTGGGCTGGATGTTCAAAGGGAAGGTTCCTTCTACACACCATGCCACTGATGCTACGTGGAGCAAGTGGGTTGCACTAATTACACAGCGGGCTCGAATAGGAAACCCCAATCGCCCAGGAATCGTGGAGGTGATCACAGACTGGCCAGAAGGCAAAGATTTTGGGATGTCACCAGAGGATGAGGAGGTAACACACGCTGAAGAAGCCCCACCCTACAACGAACTGCCAGAGAATGAGAAGCGATATGCCCTGTTCACTGATGGGTCTTGTCGCATTGTGGGTAAGCATCGGAGATGGAAAGCTGCTGTATGGAGCCCTATAAGAAGAGTAGCAGAAGCCACTGAAGGAAAAGGTGAATCAAGCCAGTTCACTGAGGTGAAGGCCATCCAGTTAGCCCTGGACATTGCTGAGAGAGAAAAGTGGCCAATGCTCTACCTTTATACTGATTCATGGATGGTGGCGAATGCCCTGTGGGGGTGGTTGCAGCAGTGGAAAAAGAACAACTGGCAGTGTAGAGGCAAACCTATATGGGCTGGTGACTTATGGCAAGATATCTCTGCTCGGTTAGAGAAACTTGTTGTAAAGGTACGTCATGTCGACGCCCATGTACCTAAGAGTCGGGCCATGGAGGAACATGAAAACAACCATCAGGTAGATAAGGCTGCTAGGATTAAAGTGGCTCAGGTAGATCTAGACTGGCAACGTAAGGGTGAATTATTCATAGCTCGATGGGCTCATGATACCTCGGGTCATCAAGGGAGAGATGCAACATATAGATGGGCTCGGGATCGAGGGGTGGACTTGACCATGGACGCCATCACACAAGTTGTCCACGAATGTGAGACATGTGCTGCAATCAAGCAAGCTAAGCGGTTAAAGCCCCTTTGGTATGGAGGACCGTGGATGAAATATAAATATGGGGAGGCTTGGCAGATTGATTACATCACCCTCCCACAAACCCGCCATGGCAAACGTTATGTGCTTACAATGGTGGAGGCAACTACCGGCTGGCCCCGGCTGGGGCAAAACCACGACACACTGCTATAGGAGTTGTTAGGTAAGGTGAAATTCTGGCATCACTGAAATGATTTTTTGGTTGGGGGGGAACGGAGGTTAGTCCTATCATTAGTCCTGTAATTAGCAAATTGTTGAAAGTCATGGGGATTGCTGTTGTTTTTTTCCTACACACAAACATTCATAGAACATTCATATCCCAATCTACTATGGCCACCAGTAAACCACAACTCATGTTAGTTTTCCTGCTATGAAGAGTGCCTTTATTTAAGGAAAAGGAAGTATTCCCACATTCCTAAAATAATTTGTCCGTTACCCCTTTCCTCCCTCGCACATGCCTGAAATTTTCCCAGCTTTTCAAACATTAAGGTTGAAAGTTAACTACCTTTTTTCTTAAGTCATAATACTCTTTACTCCATCAAATAGATTTGTATGAGCCACATGAAGACAACAGCAAGACTTGAATTGTTCCACAGCCAAGTAGAAGATAAAATGGAAATATGCACTAGTTCTTCAGGCTAATTAAATCAAAGCCTTAGCAAGGCAGCTACAGTTTAGATTATGATACTTCTCAGAAAATCAAATTAAAAATAGGTTAAGGCCCTGTTTTGGTGTCACATCATATAAAATACTGCTAAAGCCCTGCTCCTTTATCCTTAGCTTTCTTGTGCCATTTTTCAATTAATCTTCCCTTTACAGAAATAAACATTTTAATAAGCATATACAATAACACCAATCACTGATGGTAATTACTCTAAATAAAATAGCTATTTTTATTGCAGGAAATATAAAATGACAATTTTAATTATGTAAAGTCTCTAATGCCTTAATGATTTTAGCCCATTTTCCATGTTTGTACATGAAAGCTGGCTCCATATTTTTACTGTTACCAGAGTTACAAGGAGATATTATTGGGCTTTAAATGTTTATTGTCATCTTAGCAAAGTGGCTTTTATTTTTTGTTTATGTTCTAAAAGCTTGGCAGAGTAGTGGCAATCCACACTCTAATGGCTAATCTGGGTTTGTGCCAAAAGAACAGCAATAGCTACAAGCACAGAAAAAAACATCTGAAGAGTAAATGCCAAATTAATCCCTGATGTTACTCTTTTGCCTTTGTGCAGTTACGCTAGAGAATACATTTTTCACGGTGTCCGTCCTGTTATAATCCATTATCTTCTAAAGGGGCTTGCATATATCAGGGCAGTTGAGCACACTGGGTTCAGACGTTGCCTTTCTATCCAAAAGCATCCCAAGTCACGCTGCCAGTTGTGGCCTATGTGCCTTACTATTCAAAACAGCTAAACTCAATCTCTATGCTGGTTTTGGCTGGAATAGCATTAATTTTCCTCACAGCAGCTGGTATGGGGCTGTGTTTGGGATTTGTGCTGGAAACAGTGATGATAACACAGGGATGTTTTTGTTACTGCTGAGCAGCGCTTGCACAGAGCCAAGGTGTTTTCTGCTTCTCATCCCACCTCCTCCTGAGTAGGCTAGGGGTGCACAAGGAGTTGGGAAGGGACACAGCTGGGACAGCTGACCCCCACTGACCAAAGGGATGTTCTATACCTTATGACATGGTGCTCAGCATATAAAACTGGGGGGAAAAGGAAGGGGAGGATGTTCAGAGTGGTGGTGTTCCCATTCCCAAGTAATCATTACATGTGATAGAGCCCTGCTTTCCCGGAGATGGCTGAACACCTGCCTGGCCGGGGGAGTGGTGAATAAATTCCTTGCTTTGCTTGCATGCAAGGTGCTTAGTTGGTGTCTAGGGTTAAACATGACAAGATCCCATTGAAAAACCTAAATTAATTACGCCTTCACAACTGAATTTAGCATGTTATAACTTCCTCTTGAATGCCATAAAACCCTAAGGCAATAGGTAAGCCTGCTGAAGTTTAAATAGCTGCACATATTAATGGTAAGTCTCTGATGATTTTTTTTTTTTGCCTGTGCTCAATACTGAATGCTACCATTTTGATACTTTTTTCATCTTTTTTATAAACCTATTAGCACACTTCTTATTTCCACAAAACCTGAGAGAGAGTAGGTAAGGTGACGTATGGTTGCTATAAGCTAAGTTCTGTTCTGTAGCAAACAGCAGTGTGCCTTTGCTCCTTCTGCAGGGTTTTAAATGCATTGTGCTCCACCCTTGGCAAAAGGAGGAAGAAGAGAGAGGGTTCAAACTCTATTCAAGGAGGTTTTTGAAAAAAATTGGTACCTTTTAACAATGATCTACTGAAAAAGTTGCTGGGGGCTGAGACACCCACCTCAATATTCTGTCATTAATAATAATTTGATTTAACCAAAAGGTGGGCCACAATGCCTTATGGGTTTAAAACAGGTGGGTTTTTTCCCCCTCCCTTGTGTTCTTTCTCTATTGAGTGGTGTAGTATCTCCTTGGCTTCTCTCACCCTAGTCGAATGTATTGCTGAAGTATAGTGTAAGAAACTCTTGGTTCTCCTCTATCTACATGGGCTTTCCCCACTAGTAGCTGTTAGCTATAGTAACTGAATATCTCTGTTCAGTTTTCTGATCACTGCTTGTGGACATGATGCTCCCCAGGCAGGTTAAGTCTTTTAGATCTCTAGAAATCTCTTATTTTTATATTCTGTCTTCTGAGTCTGCTTTTGATAAATTTTCAGCAGTGGTATCGTTTCTAAACAGGGGCACCAGAGCTTGTAGTAACTGTCCAAATGTAATATTCACATTTACTGTTTCCACTTTCTGTCTCTATTACTGCAAACAAGCTTGTGCCTTATCTCTCAAAAGTTTTATCTGGTCATAGCCTAGTCTTAATCCATCAAAATCCTGGCCACATTCTTTTCTGGGTTTGCAGTCATCCCTTTTTGAGTTGGATTTTATTGTGGCATTGCTGCTGTCAGGTAAAGAATTGTTGTGATCTCCCAGTCATTCACTGGCAATCATGATATCGTGTATGTCTTGAGCTGTGTATTCTTTGATGAGCATTTTAGCTGATGGATACTGTTATTTTCCCTATGTAAGTGAGTAATATTTGTTCTGAATTCAGTGTAGTGTGCAAAAGATCTTCTTTGGAGATACCTGCCAATACCATTTGGTTCAAATGCCATCGTAAACTGAGATTTCCACAGTTGTTCTAATAATTCATCAGGTTTATACCTGTGCCTCTTGGGGAATGAGATCATATTTATTCTCTGGAAATCTATACGTAACCCAGTGACCTCCCTGGTTTGGAAATCATCACTGCATCTTTTTCCAATGGCTGTGTCACACAATTATCCCTTGTTTAAATATGGGTTGGGTTTTTAAAAAAAAATTAATCCAGCTTTTTTGAAATAGTGATTTACCTGCAAGATTGTCCTTTGCTAAGGTAGGTTCAGTATCGTAGATGAATGCAGCTCGTGTCTTGTTTTCCACAGATGCCATGGAAATGTCCTGGGTTATTTCCAATTACACTCTGCGGTTGTGTGGGGTTTTTTGTGCTTTCCTTGCTCCCTTTGCTAGCAGTGATGTTCTTGATTTCTTACTGTTCCAGATCTCTCTCACCTTTTACCATTTAAACATATTCATATTTTAAATGCTGGGATTTTACAGCTCTGCAGTCTGGTTGATGACTGCAGCCTAGGCAGCCCACTGAGCCTGGCAGGCTCATTTTGTCCAATATGCTCCGCTTGTGACCTTGCTGTTAGGGAACAGGAGGATGGCAGAAATTGAAAGTAACCCTTTGTTTGTATGCCCTGTACTCTCTGTGTCTCTTACTAAATTGTTACATTAACCCATCTGGGATGCTCCATCCAGAAATCAGCTGGTCATTGACCCGGTAAATACCTCTCACGCCCCAGGCTTTTCAGTCTGAATGCTTCATGTTACTGTCTCTTGCTGCTTTGGTCCTTTGTGTTCGTCTTCCTTCTCAGTCCACTTTCTTTTGAGTGCTAACTATATTGGACTCTATCCTCTGTAGTCTTGAGCGTAACTAAATCGATCCAAAAATGTTTGCTTCCTTCCTGAGGAGATGGAAGAAGGCAATAGAGAAAAGCAGTTCTTTCACAGCATCCATGTTTCCTTGCTCTGTCCCACTAGTTTGGAAAAGGAAGTAGAACCACCACCCCTCTCCTGGGGGACATTCTGAACAGAGAACAGGAATATGCTCAAATGAAATTGCTATTGGAAGGGCTGCGTTGATTTTTACCTGTTCAAAAAACTCATATGCAGAATGGTTCTAAGGGGTTTTCTGTAAAGCCAGAAAAAGGGAAAAAGTGAAACCCTGAAGATCGTTTTTTCTAAAGATCAGCATGAGAATGGCAGTTCTGTATGACAGCCTAAGTGGGAGAATAAATAAGCGTACTGCATTGTAAGAATGAAATTCAGTGTGCTTTATACTTTATAGAAATCTTCCTGGTCAGCAGGTAAGAGTTAGTCCCAAGTGGCATACTTTGAAAATAAAAGCAAGAACATAACTAAGAATTGGGAAGGGGGCATATTTGGCTGTGACACAGTATTCAGAAGCTTAATCTGGTGTTGCAGATTCAAAATTGTACTGGTGAAAATTAGGCTGTTGGTAAGGAGGGGAAAGAAAAAAAAGGCTAAACATTATTTGGGATTTATAAACAAGAATGATGTGTTAGACCCTGGAGGTAATAGCTGCTCTTCACTCCCCAATGATCATGAAGCATCAGCAGGACTAATACTGCTAATTTTAGATACTGCTCCTTAAGAAAACCAGTGAAACTCTTCACAATGGCCAAGGTGAGTAGAATTTTCAGATTGCACTGAAATTAGGGAATACCAGTTAAAATATTTTGAGTTTGAATGAGTGTAGTGAAATTCTGCTCAATACATGGAGTCAAGATAGTGATAGTAGTTGAGAGGTAAACTGGTGAAACTTCTCTCTGTGTCTTTTGCCCTAGGACTAGAATAATGACACATTAAAGACATAAATCTGATGAGGATGTTACTAATAGACTCTGCATGCCCTTTGCAGAACAGTATATGCTATGCTGCAGAATTGAGAAGGTTTGAAACTGTCTGATATGGTTTCCACAACACTCCATAATACGTTC
Source organism: Porphyrio hochstetteri (assembly GCA_020800305.1). Taxonomy (NCBI): domain Eukaryota; kingdom Metazoa; phylum Chordata; class Aves; order Gruiformes; family Rallidae; genus Porphyrio; species Porphyrio hochstetteri. The sequence goes on along the minus strand of CM036905.1, from coordinate 81,252,215 downwards.
ATTGAGTAGCCCCGTAAATAATTGCCAGAATTGTTTGTCTTTTTCCTCTTAAAGAACAATTTCCTTGGGCTGATCATTGGTAAGCACATAACTGATTCATCAAAATAATAATAATAATATAATATAATATTAAAGCATATATAATAATATTGATCTGGAAAATCTCTTTAAACAATGTTTTCCTTATGTAGTACTTCCCATCTGAGGCAATGTTGATGGTTTAAGGCTCACATAGAGCTGCACATGAAGCACAGTGAAATAGTGGTAATCCTTCCTCTGAGTTCAGTGAGCTGTGGAGATGACACGAAGAGGGAGATGTTGCTTTGTGTTACAACTAGAGCAAACAAAACCTGACCATGACTGTTCCAATATTTTTAATGGATGCTGATCATTTCTCCCTCAATGATACAACAATTTAAGTGTATGTTAGGTATGTGTTTGCGGGTCGTGCCACACTGATGTGGGGCTAAATTGGATGAGCACTGCAAGGAAGACATCTTTTGAGGCTGATGTTCCTGTCATTCCAATATTGCACGTTCTTAGTGCATTTGGCCCTCAACTGCCTAAAATGAAGTCTGAATTGTTTTAAAACTCTCAGGTCTGTCTAGAGTCATTTGCTTCCTAATGCTTCACAATTTTGAAGTCATAACCACAGATGTATTTTTAGTGCAGTTTATCATTGCTTTGATTTATTTTTTTAACTTGCTAATTTATTTTCCTAAATTATTTCTGCACCTCAGTATGTAACTCTGATCTCCAGCACTGCAGGTCTCTCCTGTTACCTCCATGTTCCCTCACACTGTGTTCTTAAAAATCACCTGTATTTGGTGTAGGCCTGATACCAGTACCTGAAACTTTCGCTTTCAGTTGCGTTTAAAAAGGTTTTTCTATCACTAGCTGTGATTTTAATTTTCTTATTCTCTTTGGTATCTTTAGATTAGAGGAGTATTTTATCACACTTGCTCTTTGGGTGTACTTGTCCTCTCCTAACAGTGTGCAAAGACTGATGTGTCTACCACGTGCCTCAGTTCCCTGTCCCCTCTCTCCTCAGCAATTCTTCTTTGTGTTGGCTCATGACTGGTGATGGTAGGGCTTAGAAAGCAAAGTGTTTCTTTCCACTGTATCTTCCACCAGCTACTTTCAGTTTACTGATCAGTCCTCTCTGAACAAAAGCAACTGACAGATCTTTGATCTGGTTGACTGCCTACTTTCCTTTTCCTGGTAGTGTGGTGATGGAGTTTTTGGGACACAGTTTGGGAATATCTGTCTTTGTTGTTGTGACAAAGATGAGTACTAGGCTGTCAACAGATTCATGTGTCCTCCACAAATCTTGCTTTTACTGGAATTATTTTTTTATCTAGTAAAATGAGTCCGGTCTCCTTAGTTAATATGGAGATGTTGTTCTTTCCCTTGAACCATTATGGCATCATAGAATTTTAGGCCATCTTCTAGAAAAAAAAAAACTCTGTTCTTTTCAGTTGCTTAAAATACACATAAAATAAACCAAAACATTCCATTTCCATTACCTTTAGCCACAGTTGGCACCGGGTTGACACACAGCACTGACTTGCTGTGTTAGTCTTGGATGACTCCCGGATCTTGTAAGGGCACGCAGAATAAAACAGTAACTGCGCGGTTTGGTCCTCGCTATTTCAGTTCTCCTGGAACTACAGTCCATGGATTTGGGATGGGGGGTTCGTAGTAAAATGTGTAAGAATTTTATTTATCAATTCAGGAAGAGATACAGGAGAAATGAGGATGATGTGCTGTTAAATTGTTTGGTTCCAGACAGAATTAAACTAAAACACCTTTCTAGCTTAAATCCAAAGCCAATCCAAAGCACCTGATAAGAAGCTCTAAACCTGGCCTGGAAATAAGGTTGTTGACGTGAACTAGGTGGGCTCAGCACACAGGCTAGTTATACCATTGAAATACATCCCAAGGACAGTTGACTGTCAAATTTTTAATGAACTAGTTCCTGATCTCTGCCATCTTGCTGTAAGAAGATTTATGAGCCTAACATACAGGAGGAAGCATTGCTACTTCTCTGAACGAAAGAACAGAGAGCTAAGTTGAAAAATGGAATTTTATTTTCTTGTAGTGGTTTCTTCATTTGCCAGAAATTTGCCAAAAATGTATTTCTGCAAGTCTTGGATAAGACTTCTAAAATTTTTTTTAATCAGAGAACACATAGGGAATGAGGAGGGGGAAGAGCACTGTGGCTTCTTTGGCAATTTGATTGTACATTAAGCTGAGATACTAATTCTCATGAAAGCAACAAGTCCTCTTAGATAGCTTTATTGTTAGAGCTTAACAGTGCAGAAAAATAGAAGATGAATGATGTTAGGATTTTTCTTTTATCACTTTAATAAACTTCTCTGGAGTACATCAGTAATCCACTCCACAACTTCTCCCACCCCCTCATCCCTTCAAATCCATGTATTCCACACTGAGTGGTATAACATATAAAGAATGTTACTACAAAGAGACTCAGAAATATGTAAAGATCTCTCTGCCTTCTCTGAATATGTTAAAATAGTCAACAAAAACATGGTAATTTTGCCTGCAGTTCATTTGATCTAATATTAAATTAGCTGCTCTTGGGATATCCTCTTTTTAATCAGTCAGAACACATTTGTACACTCACATTTTTCTATGGGGTTCATTAAGAGTTAAGGAATTGAACAGAACTGCTTCAAGTAGAGATGAGAGACTTCCCCACCCTCCCTCCCAGATAATTTTGACCTTGTGACATTTTGGTCATCAACAGGATGAAACCTACTTCGCTATTTAGAACCAGGGCCATCACTGGTGTCAGCCCTTCAGTACAGGGATGAAAACTCCATTGCTTCTCAAAAATCCCCTGAGTCAAGCATACTTGAAGCAGTTTTAGTTTGAAAAAAACAGCATGTAAAATTCTTGGAAAGAGGCAAAGTTAAGAAGAACTTTATTCTTAGGACAACCCCATATGAGAAAAGGAGAGGGGTGAGGTGGTGAGAGGAGCAAAGTTGCAGTGAGATGTGACTGGGAGGTTTTTTAATTTGAATTTAACAATAACTTTTATCTCTGTAAAATATATGGTAAACTTAATTGGACATGCATGTAACCCTGACAGGAGCAAAAAGACTCTGAAGAACAAGAGACAAATTAGCATGGGTCATCTCGTAAGACCAGAACCTTTATGGTAGTGGAGGTTGTTAGTCATGTCATTCTGCTGTAGTATTGCAAGTTCATGTCTTGTGTTAGGTCTAAAAAAGCGAACATATATTATGGACTTCATTTAACTGCACCCTCCCCCAAAAAACTCCAACCCCACACCAAAAGAAACCCAAAACCTACACACACTCTGGAGGAGAAGAAAAAAAAAAAAAAGCCCCTTGAGTCCATTAACTTCATTGCATGCAATTCTAAGAGAAATAGCTTTGGATTAGCTGGCAATTGAAAATCCCATAGGAATGGGTTAGCTCGTATACATGCTACCCAAGAGAAAACAAAATTGTCACATATTTTGCGTAAGGTGTGGGAGGAAAAATCAAATCAAATAGCATTTTACAAGTGCATGTAATAACTTGAATTTAAAACAAGATATGTATTATTCAAGTAATTCTAAGCATGGTATAGTAAATTTTTCATGAAGGTTAAGAAAAAAAATGACAGAAATATCATTTAAACTGAGTGTTTTTGATGCTGAACTTGAAAGTGGGGGATTTAATAGAACTTTTTTTAATATGACGAGTCTCAGATAACATCATATTTGGCAAAGTGCTTTATTGGTTTTTGGATTAGAGTTTTTTCATAAATTTTTCTCCTCAAACTAATAAAATTCATGTAGCTGTCAGTTTGGATTTGATCCCTATTTTGTTTTGCCTCAACAGTGTAATCTCAATCAGTCTAACTTATTTTTGTGCTGCATTTACAGGGTATAAAGATGACAAATCACTCATGTCTCAGCGCTGGTATTTTATCAAAAGTTTGAATGAATATCAAGGCCGAGGACAACAGAGAAAGATGAGGCTCAGAACAACAGCAGCTGCGTGACAACACAAACTGGACAGATTCTTCTGTCTTTACACCACCGCTTAATACTGCGCCGTGTTAACAGTCCCATACAAACCAGCTTTGAAGTACAACCTCATTTGGCCAGAGCAAAGGTAGCAGACTCCACGGGGAGGGTGGCTAGTGGGGCATTATGTCTGGAACTGGGGCAGGGGTCTTTGTTTTAGCCCTCACCTTGCTACTGATTGGAGTGTCATTTCTGATGCAGCGTTTGCACCTTCTTTTGATGTTGGGTTCCTTCCTGGTTTGTGACCACTGGTGAAAGGCGAGGTGGTGGTCTTGAGATACAACAGAAATGACCTCAACTATATTGTCTAAACTAAGAGCATGAAGACTTTATATAAATGCATTTATTGTGAGTACTTACTATTGTATTTGCTTTATATAGATTTTTAAATTCTTTAGGAAAAGGGACCGAGTTTTTCCACCATATTTTTATGCAGCATGTGGCAGAATGAGTTCTAAATCTCAGGTGAGACATCTAGATGCCACTGAAAAATGCTATAATAATAAGAATTAAACTCTGATAGATTGAGAAATGCGAGTTTGCTTTCCTAGGAATTTCTGTGTTTATTTTTTCTTCTTTTTCTTAAAATAGGCTTTACCTCAACTTTCTGATTCAATAGTCTTTTACCTCTGGCATGTAAAATGATGTTGAGAAGACAGAAATCCCCTGAGCATCATTTGTTGACCAGGCAAAACGTTTCAGGGGAAGAAGTTGCAGAGAAGCATTTTTCAATTACAGTTTCTTAGTCCCTAACTTGTGATGACTCATAAGCAGGCAGGAATGTTAGCAGTGAATTTATCCTTTGAGGGTCCATCTCGTGGTATTTGAGATGATTAGAGAATTAGGAGGAGGGATTAATGTGAAATATCAGGCACAGGAACATCTTGTGCCAAAATTGGAGGATCAAATATCAACCTTTGGAAAGCAATTGCAAACTCTGAAGCAGAATTATAATGGTCTAAATGAGAAGGCTGAAAAGGCTAGGCATTTATCTGTAGCATTGGTAAAGGAGACCCTGGGCCTTCACAGTAAATGGGAGTGATAGAAAAAAAATCAAGTTAACATTAAGAACTTGAGGCCGCTTGGCATGAAAGTGAAGAACTGGATATAACTGAAACTAGGGACATGATGTAGGAGTTGCTTGAACTTTGCGTTTCATTTGCTGTAGATGAGGCATAGAGTTTTACTGTGTTCCTCAAACTTTTTTTCTGCTGTTAAAATAGATGTATTTGACAATGATTTTGGTGAAGTTATTAATGCAACTCATCTTCAGAAGGCAATAAGGTAGTACTGATGTAAATTAAAAGTATAGGACAAGAAAATCACTATTATTGTGTAAGGAAGAAATACCTATTCTTTCATAAACTCATCTGGGGAAGCACAATCTTGCATCTTAAGAGTAGAACAGTTTCTCACTAATACAAGAGAGTTTTGGATGTGGTCAGTTGACCCTGGCCAGAGACCAGATGCCCACCAAAGCTTCTTTATCACTCCACTCCTCAGCTGGATATGAGAAAATACAACAAATGGCTCACGGCTGAGATAAGGACAGGAAGAAATGGTTCAGCAATTACCATCACAGGCAAATCAGACTTAAAAAAAGTCTAAAACTGGAGCAGAATAATAAGAAATAAAACCAAATCTTAAAACCACCTTCCGTCCACCCCTACTTTCTTCCCAGGCTCAACTTTATTCCTGAATTTTCTACCTCCTCCCCTTGAGCAGCTCAGGGGGTAGGCTGAGAATGGGCACTACAGTCAATTCATTACATGTTGTCTCTGCTGCTTCTTCCTCCTCAGGGGGAGGACTCCATGCTCTTCCCCTGCTCTAGCCATGGGTCCCATTCACAGGAGACAGTCCTCCATGAACTTCTCCAACATGAGTCCTTCCCACGGGGCTTTCATTTCTTCACAAACTGCCTGAGTGTGGCAGAGTGTGTCTCTTCTACAGGGTGCAGACCTTCAGAAACCAGACTGCTCCAGCATGGGTCCTCCACGGGGTCACAATTCTCCCCAGCAAACTTATTCCCGCATAGGCCTCTCTACAAACTGCAGGTGCTGCCAGGAGCTTGCTCCATTATGGGCTTCCTGTGGAGTCACAGCCTTCTTCAGGTATAACCACCTGCTGCAGCATGGAGTTCTCCACAGACTGCAAGTTCAATGTCTGCTCCTCATCATTCTCCATGGGCTGCAGGGGAATCTCTGCTCCAGAGCACCTCTTTCCCCCTTCTTCTCTGACCTTGGTGCCTGCAAAGTTTCTCACATCTTCTCACCCCCTCTCTGGCTGCAATAAGCTGCCACTAGTTTGTTTTTTTTCCTTAAATGTTATCACAGAGGCATTACCACCATCACTGATTGGCTTGGCCTTGGTCGGGGTGGGTCCATCTTGGAGTTAGCTAGTATTGGCTCTGTTGGACCTGGGGGAAGCTTCTTGCAACTTCTTGAAGAAGCCACCCCTGCAGCTCTTCCCCCTGTCCCCCTCCCCATTGACTCACAAATACCAAATATTGGACTTTGATTGCTAAATTGTCAAGCTTTCACTTTCAACTTCTTCCTAATGTACAATTGTATCTGAAAAGAATCCTTCTTTACAGATTTTCTCAGAAGAGCGTGGTTAGAGTTTCCTCTCAACTATATCCCTTGCCAGTAAAGTCTTTTATATTGTAATATCTTGCAAGTGGGTTTGTAATTTCTGATATTTTTCCAAAATGTGTGAAACCCAAGCAGAAGCAGGTAATGTTAGTTGCTGAATGTGCATAAACCCAGAGCTCCATTGAAAAGTACATCCCTTCTCATATAGTGATCAGTATAGCTGGACCAGAAGTGCTTTAACCTAGACTTTCATCATCATATGAGGGTGTGGTTTTGCTTGCTTTTTTTTTTTTTTGACATCACCTATTTCATGTCACTGAACGTGCAGACTTTCCCTAGAAATAAGGCAGAGGAGTGAAAAAACCCAAAATCACCACTGCCAGACTTCTCAGAAGAAAGCAAGCAGAAACAGAAAAAGTTGTTATAGATAATAAATAGTAAAGAACACAGGTAGTGATAGGAGTAAATTCTGGAGATAGATTTTTCTGAGTGTGTGGAATGAAGGAGCAGTAAATACATGTAAGGATAATAATATTAAGGCACATATAAAATAAAAAATAAATGTTTCAGTGTTTCTAAGTTATAAATAAATAACTGCAATAATATGTGGTGTAGTATTTGGGCTCATCTCTTAAAAATCACTTCTTACAAGAGAAAAAAAAAATCTACTGTTTCTTTAATAGGGAGAGTGGTATCGTATCCAATACCATTTCCTTTGTCTTTAATCATTTACATATTACTAATGAATTTGGACTGAATTTTCTAGTCCAGTCCTTAAAAGTCTTCCCTTCTCTTTTCTCCCCTTACCCTCTTACAGGTTGTTTGCCTCACAACTCTTAGGCAAACACACATCCCCAGGCATTGAAGTGCTGTATTACCTACAGAGAAAGACAAATCACATGGTGGTCAAGAGGTGAAATCCTGAAAAATCACCTAAGTAAAATGTTTCAGTATTCTTAGTCATTTTCATATGATTTGTTGAGGTCTCGTTGCATTAGAAGTGCTAGAAATGGCAATGATGAAATGACAGACTGAAAGGATAGTAAAGGCAACTACTATCTTTCCAAAAAGAGATTCTCCTCATCACTGGGATGAGGTATATTGTCAATATTAAGGATATATTGATGTATCCAATAGTATGGGTATATTATCCATGCCAGGCTTCTTTAGTGGGTTGAAAGTGCTTCAGCTCTTGGCCTGCCAACCTCGCTCATTTTTTTTTATAAATGCTTAAGTTCTCTAAAGTTAGAAATATTGTAAACAATTTTTATACCAACTTTTCATTATTTAGCATGAAAATGGATTTACTTCAAAGAATCTTCTTGCTATTTTCCTAAAATACGCTCTTTTTTTTTCTTCTGAGGCTAAAGCTGATTTATACTGTCATGAGCTGTGAAAACATGAAATTTCTTTCTAGCTGTATTGAAACTAACAAAGAAATGAAAATCCACAATATTTATGTTGCTTTTTAGAAAGTTGCTATCTCTATATAATGAATTAGGCACAACTAATTATTTAGGCACCACAACTGTGAAGTTTTCTGTTAACTGAACTTCAAAGCTTTCATGCTGACTTTGCAGGAGAGTGTTCATGCTACGATCATCACTATGCTTGTCTGTTGCTTTTAATAGTGTCAGCAGTAACATGAGATATGCACTGATTTCCTTAATAGAAGCTGGAGGTGCGGGGATCCTGATGATAGTAATAGGTTTTCAAAACCTGCCTGAAGCATATACAAAACTTAAATGACACATAGATACGGTCAAATTTAATTTTAAAATTCCAGTTATGAAAACTGGGTCTGAAAGTGCATTTTGAGTCAGACCCACAGGACAGACTTCTTACCTTAGCAAGGCTGTTCCCCTGGTAATACGGACTTACTCTTTACTGAAAAATTTAACAAGGTACTGTTGTAAGAAGAACATATGTTCTGTGTTTTAAAGGAAATTTCATCATTTTCAGCCTGAATTTCTCCCACAAATGTGATTTTTCTAGATTATTCTGCATGTGTAAAGGAGACTAGAAGCTCTGGCAGCTTCCCAGGAGGTCACTTCTTCAGCCAGAAGTAAAAACAGAGAATGAATTCTCTGCAAATAATATATGTATATATTTTTTTTCCTCCAGTAAGCACATGATTTTATGCTTATAACTTGAAGATACAGTATTATTTCCAAGTTGAAAACTTTTCCTTTGCCCATTTGATCAGTTTCTGTAGGTTCTTCTGTACTCTGAATTTTCCTTACGGGTATTTGCAACGTTTTCCAATGCAGCGTTGGGTGCAAGTTTAATTAACTTGTTGCTTATTTTCCTTTCTGCTATTCGATTTGAATTTTAATATATTTAGCATTAATAATAGTCTCTGCCTTGAGGAATTTACAGTAAAAAAAAAAAAGAAAAAAAGGGATATGCACAATATGTGACTGGGAACATCTTATTTACAATTACAAACCGGCCTCTTGCAGCTATTGTGAAAGCACTCTACTGTAGAATGGGGCTTGAGTGGAAGACAGTTAATAGCTGGGCTTTAATACATCTTCTTCCTTATGCTAGTCAATGCCTTCAGAAAAATGTTATTGACAATGACAACAACTACTCAATGTTCTCACAAAATTTCTGAAACATAAATAGTATCTCACGAGGTTTTCTTTTCCCCCTTTACTTTTTCCATATACCCTCTATTTTTTAATTTTCCCCCCCTGTACTTAAATTGGTGCTTTGATGAATGAATGGATGTACATAGAGCACTGATCCTTGTCTTATTAGCCTCCTGGATCTGATTTTATCTCACTTAGAGACAGAATTTGGCTGCAGCTCAACACTTGCTGCTGTCATGCATGTTACTGGGCACACTGAGAGCTACTTTGTCACTGTAATGGATTGCTGGATTGGGGACCAGCTTGTCCCCATTCAGCAGAAAGAGCTGAGCAATGTGCATACTTTTAGGACAGTGTCCAAGCTGTTGACCTTAGTGTTCACTGCAGGGATGGTGTGCCCTGATGTGCTATATTGAACTCGTACCCTCTTTGTTTGTTAAGCACTGACAATTACTTCCACTGTAGCCAACCTGTTTCTGGGTTCATTTCACCCTTCGGTTCTGGGCTTGGCCACTTTGCTTCCGCTTACATTTAAAGCTTAAAATGCTGTCGATAAGGGGACTATGGGTTCTAAGTGGGTTCCTTTTACCAGGATTTTAAAAACCTATGCCAAATCTAACCCACAAGCAGTAAACACAAGTATTATTTGAGCGGAGACTCAACGTGCACAAAAGAATCGCGCTGACACAATAGCTTTTGCTTGATGGAGCGTGTCTTGGTGTGTAGTTTGCATGCTTATCCAAACTTATAAAGTGGTAATTTTGAAACTGTTTGTGTGTGGATGTAGGAGCTGAAATTTGTTCAAGATCAGGTGAACTTAAGGCAGAGAGGGGATACCTCACCTGGCACTCTGCTTCCTAGGTGACATTTGTTTCTACTGATTAACCACTGAAAGCAGTTTACAATAGGTTGCATTTACAAAGCCTATACTAAGGAGATACTCCTCATAAAGATGTGGTAGTTACTAAAGGCCTATGAACAATTTTGTTTGCTTGAATTTAAAATGTGTAACCCCTGTTTTTATGATGCTCTTCCTGTGCTCTAGCTTATGCAAAGGTTTTAGCAATAATTACTTTTATGCTCAGCAGTTCCCTTTGTCCATTGCTTTGATGGTTTAGTGGCATGTTTATAATTAGAAAACTAGTATTTTTGAAATTTACATTTTAAGATGCATTAGCTCAGAGGCCAAATGTGGGTGAGCTAGACCGCTTTGGCTTCAGAAATGCGTGGGTGCTGCATGCCCATTTTCTTTGTGGGGAAAAAAAGAGTCACTGAATCATCCCTGTCAGGCAATTTGAGCAGCTCTAGTTGCACAGTTGGACTCTCTTCTTGGACTTTGAGTAGTGAAGCTTACTTTGTGTCCAGCTGTCAGAAGATTTTACGGATCATGCTTGTAATTTTTCACTTGCCTGAGTTTTCTCCTGTTTAACCCTCACTTCAGCGATCAGGGCTGCAATCCTTTTCAGGTTTTCTTTTCAAAAAATGCATGGTTTGCCTCAAAATGTTCAAAAGTGGTTTTCTACACTAAATTGAAATGCTTTTGCTTTCTTGCTCACTTTTTAAAGTCCCCTGGAATAGATGACTGCATTGCTGGTTCCCACTCTAGCTCAGGTGCAGTCATCACCTGGGGTGCTTTCTCTGGTTTTTTACTAGAAAACCCAGCATAGACTGTAGAAATATTTCTGGTGGGGAAAAAAGTACTCTAGCAAGTTATTGATTCTCTCAAAAGGTTTTGGTTTTGAAAGATTAAGAGCTTAAAGAACAGAGGTTGAGTTGAAAAATCCATAGTTATGTCCACCCAGGGATGCTCACCATGAATATGGTGCAACTTCAGCTATGCTCAAAATCTAGCTCAGTCTTCCTGTGCTTCCGGAATTGGGTCTAGTGAGTGAAACAGCTTTATCCTACTTACAAAGCTGCTTTCACATAGGAAGACATCAATTTTAGCTGTACTAATGCGTAACAGATGTCATTGAAACAGAGCCCTTTACCCATGTTGTGTGGAGTCCCAACAATGAGCCACCCTAATCAGAGTTTTATACAAGGTGGAAAGGAAGTCTTAATTAGTTACCCTCCTGCCCCTTAAATCTGCCCCATTATATACTAAATGCAATGTGATAGTTAAAGCTACACTAGTACAGTGCACCAATTGGTATGGCATTGCTTAGCTCAAAATCCCAAACTGCAAGTGTCATGGTCTTGTCACTCTTTTCAGCAAGATGTCTGCTAATCAGGAGCTCTAATGAGTAACATATAACAGCACCACATTCACACGCATACTATTAATTCTTTAAGTGCTTCATTAGTGCTCCAAGTCTGGCTTGCTTTCTTTTCTTCACAGCAAAGAATGAAGTAGGAAGAGTTCTTGCTAAGGGCCTGCTTTGCCAAAGCAACTTGCTGAAATTACTTCATTTTATTTTTTAAAAATTTTATTTTTATTTTCTTATGTTACAGAATGTTGGAGTTCAAGTTAAATAGTGTTGAAACAATAGAATCAAGTCCACTCTCAAAAGCTTTGTAGTCAGGGCTGTAAGAGTTTTACATTCTGGCCCGTTGCTTTAATACTGAAATGGGACCCATTTTTGCAGACCTGATTGTAGTTGGAAGCTGTTTCCTGATCACTAATTGACTTTTGAAGGGCTAAAAGAACATAGCAGGGGCAGCATTACTGAAAAGGTTATTAAAAAGAATAATAAATCGGACCCCTCAAAATCAGTTTTGGTTGAAATTATTGGCCTGGCCATTTTCACGTTTCAAAGTGTAAGATTTTTAATGCTTTTGCCCATGAGAAACTTGTAATACTTAACATGTGAGTGAGGATATTTGTCCAGAGTTGGCAGTATAGAAGACAAGATGCTGAATTGCACCGACTTCCTGGCTTCTTGTTTCTTCCTGACATATTTTTTTTTCCTTAAAATTGTTCTGTAGTTTTTGTGGATAAGCTGCCATCTTTCAGTTCAGCTACTGTTGGTTAGAAATGAGCATTTATTCTAGTTGTCCTTTTGAATAATGGTCTTACAATATCATGCAAAAAGAAGCATAAAGGGAGGAAGGTGCAGGAGGCATTTTAGGGAGTTAAGTTTGGCAAAAATGTTGGAGCAGTAAGACGGGAGAGGTAAATCCAGCTAGCTCAGAGAAAGCCTAAAGGTGTTGGAAAGGCAGCTTGTAATGCTGTTATCCAGAACCTATGCTAGTCTGTGGAGTTGGGGAGGTGTTGAATTTTGTTAATTTTTTTTTTTTTTTTTCTTCTTAACTCCTTTGGAATTTGGTCAACTAAAAATAGGCCCCAAGCCACCTCCTGACTGGAATTAACTGTATTCCCAGAGGTAAAGTGGTGTCTTCATTTTTTTTCTCTGCTTCGGCTCCTTTGCTTCTCGTGCTCTTTTGTATCCCATGTTCATAATTTATCAGTTTTCTCTCTACAACTTTGCTTTCTATTTCTGTGACATATCTCTGCTTTGTTTAAATATTTTTTTTGCCTCCACTGCACTTCTGCTTTAGATAATGCCTCCCTTCCTCTGCTTATTTCTTTTTCCATCCTCTGCTGCCCTCTCTGATGACTTTGTCTCTCTTTCTCCCCTCCTTATTTGCTGTTTTTTCCTTTGCTCTTGATTTTTTGATCCATTGCTGCACAGCTTTTCCTGCTTTCTTTATTGCCCTTTTTCTCTCTTAATTTTCTTTCTTCCTTACATCTGGTAGTATTAAGACATCCTATATCTTAATGTGTTTTCATACCACTGAGATCAAGGTAAAATATTCAGACCAATGAAATTATATGAGAGTTGGAATTAAAGGCAGATTTCTTCTACATTTCTCCTCATTTTCCTCTCTGAGGATAAGACAGAGGATCAAAACCCTCTTGTACATCAAAAGTGTTTTTCTAGTTGTCAGAATGAGTTTTAGCAGTTGATAATTCCTTACCAAGTGACCAAATGTGCTTCCAATACATTTGTGATTGACCTCAAGCTACATCAGTTTTAGATACTGTTTTGCTTGTGTTACATTAGCACCTTAAAATCTACAGTGACATTTGAGAACACCATTATATGTGGCTCTCATAAAACACATTCCTGAAACAGAGATAAGAAACACAATAAGAAGTATCCCCCTGGATACAAGATCAACTGAGTAGATCTAGAGACAAGCTTTCAGAGATTTTTGAGAGCCAAATGTTTATTAAAAATTTTCCCCAGCTGTAAGGAGAGGTGGAGGTGAGCCAACAGGAAGATGAGAGATGAAAATGGATTTACAACAAATCTAACAGGAGCCCTGACCACAGCAGAACAAAGACAGACTGACGAGATCTTTAGTCTCCAGCTCCAGTGGCTTTTTGTCTGCCTGACCGTGGAAGGTCTTAGTGATGAGGTTGCACCATTACATTACATGAAACTGTTTGTTTTCTTCTGCTGTGGTGCCTCTGCTGAGGAAGGCACCTGCTTAGGATGTGACAGATTGTTGAGGGCTAGGGCTATTTTGTGATGCCCAAGTGACTTCCACCTTGAAGGAATATGAAAATACGTAGTTTGTTCAGAAGGCTCATTTTTCCCTCTCCATAATAGATTTGAATAGAGAATGTAGCTTAGGGCTAACCCCTTCTAAGGCTTAAGATCCTTAAAATAGCAATTGTTAGAAATAGCCTTGATTTCTTTCAGTCTTGAAGTGGAATATCCCTAATACCACACTTTTATGTAGCGCTTTCCTTCCATACCTTTTGAAGAGTTTTACAGGCAAAATCAGTATCGTTATTCAGGTCTTACTACCTTACACAATAAATGTTTAAATCTTGTATAACATTTTTCTGCAGTGCTCCTTGAAGCAAGGGTGAGATCCTGGCCTACCTGAAGTTGGTGGCAGAAAGCCCCATTAACTGCCAGTGGAGCTAGAATTCCACCCTCAGTGTCTGTCATCTATTTTATTTTCTCAATTCTTAATACCCTGGAAAATTGAATTCACTGAAGCAATGTCCACTTCAGGCCAGGCTCCAGGGAATTCAAGCTGAAATTCAGCCCTCAGAGATGTGGATGGATCATAAGCTTATGCCTTCTGAAAAATGGAGGAACAAGGGGGCACTGAAACCCCACTTATTTTTCTTTAAAATCTCTAAAAAATATCACTCAGAGAGAGGGGAAAAAACCCCAACCAAACCAACCAAAACAAGGAGCATTTCTATAAGGGATCCTGGTTTATAGTCTTCTAGTTCTCTTTCATTACACTGAGACTAGATGCAAGAAGGTTCCTCTCTCCTTGTCCAAATATTTCAGTGGTACAACAAAAGGGTTTGACAATGTAGGACTGAGATGGTAACTGAACTTCATCAGTTTATTGGAGCTTGTAATTTCAGATGATATAAAGAGCAATAAAAACAAAACAAAATGCATGAATAAAAGAAAAAGTTTGGTATGTATGTCTACATAAATATATATCTGCTGTTTGGCTGTAGTCTACTCAGGTACTGTCAAAGTGGCAAAGTGGTACTTTGTGCAATGAAAGCACAGGTGTTACGGTTAATCCTGCACTCCTTAACATTTTAGTTACTTGATTATCTAAATGACACTGTGGTTGGGTCAGCCTTGACAGTCAGAAGCTCAGAATTTCTTGACGCTTTCTTGTTGTAAATTCAGGTCTCATGGCCTTTCCATAATTTTCTCTGGTTAAAGCCTTTTTATTTTTGGTACAAAATGGTGACCATAATGGCTCTTTACAGCAGTTTAGACCTCAGGATGCATAGATTTGTTTTGCAGTCACAATTGATTCTACTGTGTTAATAGCCCCCTGGGTGCTCTTCTTATGTCCATGAATTTGGGGTGGCACACATCAGCATGCGGCTTCAGTGCCCACAAATTTGTCTTGTGGCCAACCTAAATCCTGTAAAGCAGGATTTAGTAAATTCTACCCTTAACTTTTTGTGTTTCCTTAGCCTTTTTAATCTATCTAATCTGCTTTTAGCCTGGAGAAGAGGAGGCCTGGTGGTGGGGAGGGAACAACCTTATCACCATCTACAGCTACCTGAAAGGAGGTTGTAGAGAGGTTGGTGTTGGTCTTTTTGCCCAAACAACAGGTGATAGGACGAGGGGAAACAGGCTCAAACTGCACCAGGCTTCGTTCAGATTAGAGATTAGGAGAAAGTTCTTCACCAAAAGGGTTATCAGGCATTGGAACAGGCTACCCAGGGAGGTGGTTGTCACCATCCCTGGATGTATTTAAAAGACGGGTAGATGAGGTGCTCAGGGATACAGTTTAGTAGCAGACAGGTATGGGTGGACTCGATGGTCTCAAAGGTCTTTTCCAACCTCATGATTCTGTGATTTCAATTGAATCTTGCTAAACGGTTATTTTGTATTTAGTGGCTGCCCAGGGACTGTTCCTGAAATGTCTGTTTTTCATAAAAATTTCTCACTGGATTAGAGCAGAACCCCAGCCTGCCCCTGAGAAATCTGAGCTGAGCTTTGAATTTCGGCAGTGCAGGAGTTGGCTGGCAGTGAGACAGCACAGGAAAACCAATGTGAGTTTCCTTCTCCAGGCTTCCATTTGTTTTTTCCTTCCCATCTTCCTTGGACAGTGAGCTTGAAGGGAATTCACATAGGTACATTGTGAGAACTGTCCAAAGAGTGTGGGTAGATGACTGAGTTTCCATCCCTGTCCAGACCTTTCAGCTAATAGCAGGAAAGATGCTGCTTTTTGTTTTTCAGGAGTAAAGACTCTTTGATTATAACTTGTAGATTTGTGATCATTTAACCCTAACCCCTTTGAGTTTACTAAAATTTGTCTGTATTGACTAGTGCTTTGGTTAGGACTTAAAAATAAATATATATATATATAAATAATTTAATCATTGTTGGTTTTATTTAGCCTTACTGCAAGTTCTGCATGGTGGTTTCCTGAACCACATCACTGTACGGAGATTCTCTCTCCCACCCCAAAAAACTTTGCCATGTAAATGAAAGTAGGTTATTTTTACCTAGTCAATTTCCAAGCAGAAAGAAATGCATTAATCCAAAAAGTGAATCTGGTTAAAGCGCTGCTCCCACTTGGCCCTACCACTTTGAATGCTCTGGAAGAACAGCAAGAATTTCTCCTACTCAGAGATTGAGTTACAGAGATACTGGGGGTTTGTTTGCAAAGGAAAGTGCATAAGAAAAAGAAGCTGGTATGGAGGGGAGAAAAAGAGTCATTCTGTGGCTTCTGTCTCAGCTTAAAATTGTAAGTGTGTCAGTTCTCATCATAAGGGTTCAAAGGGTTAATAGAAAGAGGGATTTTCATTGCATTGTGCACAGTACCTATGATAGTCTCAGTTTAAACTTTAAAGGACAGGTGAAAGGAGAGAGAGGGAGCTGAATGCTTGCCTTATATATTGGAGAAATTGTTCATTCGTGTGAAATGCTGACCTCTGTCATCCTGCCAAGCTGACTGGGCCCTAGGGTGAGAGGCTGCTTGAGTGCTAGTTGGGAAAGTTAAAGCTGCCTGGGGAGTAGTTTAAAAGGACGATGTCAAGGTTGGTATACCCAAAATCTGACCTATCTTTTTTTTTTTTCTCCCTCTTACATCTATTTGAAAAGTTCATGTCACTTGGTTTTATGTTTATAAAAATCTTTTTATCTAAACCAAAATGCTTCAGTTGCTATTGAAGGCTTGTTATCGGGAGGCAAAGCTGTGAGAGCTCAGTGTGGCGATGCAGATGTCAGGAAGAAGGAAGGATCCTGAAATAAAATACAAGCATGGGGACTGTCTTAGAAATACATAATAATGAATAACAGAGAACTAAAGTTTAAATGGGTAAGAGATCAATGAAAAAGAGCAAGGATAATTTTTACAAATGAAAATATCAAAGCAGATTCAAATTTAAGTTCACAAGAAGTTAATTCCATTTAATTTTATTCTAATAGATTTTTATTCCAGTTTTATGTGCTGATTCTTTCTCAGTAATACTAGTTGGTTATATATGATTCCTGACATAACTGAAAGATACCCTTCTCTCTTTTTTTTTTTTTTCTTTTTCGTTTCTTTTTTTGTTTGATTAAAAAAACACATTATATCAGTATCATTTTCTTCTTTATGATAGAGTGTCCCAAGACCTCCATCACTATTATCACCTTGTTATGCTACTTGCTATAAAAACTGTCACATAAGTATTGCACCTACCTGAATAATTTATAATTTAATTGGAAAATAGATGAAACAAATACACATGCATGTCATAAAAGGGGAGTTGGGGGTAAGAAAGACAGGTAAAAGTAGTAAAAGCAAAGAAAATATTTTGATACATAATTATGATGGTTTCTCAGAAGATGCAGGGGGAGAATAAAACAACAAAAGCCCCTTAAAACCTGAACTCTGAAGACTGCAGTTCAGCACTTGTTTACCCTACAACATTTCAGAGCCCTCAAACAAGATTGTCATGCAATATACTGCATGATCACAAGAGGGCGGCGGGATTTAGACATACGTATTTGCTTTAATGTTTACCTTTCCAAACTTTCATGAGTTTATCCTATTTTCCAAAAAATTTTCCTATGAACTGCAGGACTCACTTCTGCTTTCCTTCTCAATTCTGAAAAACATGCAACTGCTAAAAACCCCAGGTATGTCACAATGTCGTTCCTAGCTCCATGTGCAATATGAGCTAGGGAGCCTGCTTTGGCAGGGGGGTTGGACCTGGTGATCTCTCGAGGTCCCTTCCAACCCCTACGATTCTGTGATTCTGTGATCTCTTTATGTTGGACAGCTTTTTCTAAATCCTGGAGGAATAGATGACCTTTCTCCACACTGTGGGACAGGGCAGCTCTGGATAATAGGAGGAGAGTGGTATACAGGTCTCTCAATAGCTGTTCCTGCCTCAAGTATACAGGACTGGGCACAAAGCGCAGGAAGAGTCTGGGAGATAATCAGTTCTTCTATCCCTTCCCCACCCAAACTGTCACAAATTGTGCTATGACTGGTGAATATCACTTTTACCAAGCCTAAAGGATATACCAAATTCTAGTACTTGTTAACAAAGATGATGGCTAGGGAAAAAAAAAAACCCACAACAAAAACAACCAAGCCCACACCTCCTTTTTGCAAGACAAACCTCTACAGTAATAATTTATAATTTCTCTTTGTAGCCAAGATTTCCCATACCCTCTAAAGCTGAGTAAAAACCAGGCAGCAGTAAAGAAGCTGTCTTGGTTAAAAGACACTCTGCCTCCTGCCAACAAGGCTATTTAGTGTTTATCTCTATTACATCCATCTGTAGCTAATTGTATAGTTATGGTAATAGTGCCCTCCAGAGGAATTTTAAAGGAATTATAATACTCGGAGCTAATAGAAAAGATGTTTTAAAAGTGAGTGCAACAGGAAAATGGAATATTATTAAGATGATAAAATACTTGAACCTCAGGGGAAAAAAAAATCTCCATATCAAAGCTCTTTCTATTTTGCATGTGCATTTACATCTAAGAAAACCATATCCTAGTTACAATAGGCTTCTTCATAGCCTGATAGCAAACATGAAGTTTGCATAACTCCATTTGAATCAAGGATATAAAAGTAGATCAACCAAGCGAAGAACGAACTATCTGTTCCTAGTCTGCAACAGACATGAACAGTGTCTTGTGAGTGGGCTCCAGTGGGCTCCTCAGTTTAGGATGTGTGGATTTTCCCCTGGATTTGCTGCTATCGTGTAGGCCTGGCACAGTTAATCGAGGTACTCAGAAGTAAGTGCAGATGTTCAAGGAGTTCTTTGGATGAGGTTGTTCAAGATAAACCATGCCTGTATTCAGAAATTCCAGTATAGAGTTTTTTTCGTGGACATTGGTTGTAACATGCAGTGACACTATGCCTCAAAGGAAAGGCATGTTGCTGTGGTACAATATGGTATCTTTTTTTAGACTGTGTCCCAGAGGCCTGCAGTACAGCCTTCTGCAGCACAGTCTTCTGAGATGATAGCTCAGCACCTGTCAGGTGTATTTAAATTTCCTTGTGGGTTTTTGGTTTGGTTTTTTTTTTGTTTCTTTGGTTTTTTAAGGTGCTCAACCTATGGGGTCAAATTGTTTTGTTATACCTTCTGAAACTCCTGTTCCCTCTCCCTTAAAAAAACAACCAAGCCCTTAATAAGAAACAAAATGACAGTAGAGTTCTGTGTTCTTTTGCTTTCAGGCATACCCCAGGCACGTGTTTGAACTGTAAGCTGCAGGTTTGGAGTCAGGAGTCCAGCCTTGGAGATTTGCATCAGGACAGCTCCCACACTGACGCTGCCAGAACTGGAAGGAGCAGTCTGGTGTTCTCATTCTTGAGATCAGGTGGATCTGGTAAGTTCAGCACCTCCTTGGGAAAGAAGAGAGGTGGTTGTGCTGCTTGTGATTTTCTCTTCACAGTGGGGTCACTGCCCTCAGTCTATAATGTCATCTAAACTGAGTTTTCTTATTTTGCATGAAACTCAAAGGACAATGTAGTGAGCAAGGCTGGTGGGGCAAGATGTTGCTGCCAAGGGTAGGGAACGTACCTAACCCAAAAGGTTCCTGGTTTTTCCATTTTCCCAAAAAACTGTGGTGAAGAGCGTGTCGCTCCCTATCTGCGTTCATGTTGTTAGTGCATGGTGGTTTTGGCCATCGTGTAGGCCATGGTGATGGATGGTAATACATGTTTATTTTATAGTAGTTACCCACCACACCCAACCAAAAGTAGCAGATTTGTCGAGAGAGGTGGTGGAGGCCCCATCCCTGGAGGCATTCAGGGTTAGGCTTGATGAAGCTCTGAGCAACCCGATCTAGTAATGATGTCCTTGCTCACTGCAGGGAAGTTGGACTAGATGACCTGTAAAGATCCCTTCCAACCTAATGCATTCTATGATTACTGCTTTTGTAGAGACTATTGAACTTTTTGAATGAGGGGTTGAGTAGAGGTCTTGCTTTTCTCTCTTCCTTTCCTAACACAATACTGATCTGATCTCATTGTGAGCTGGCAGCCTGTCCTTGGAAGATAGCAGCCACCTGTAGAGGTCGTTGTGCATAGATATGAACTCCTCCTCTTCCACCTTCCCCTCCTGACTTCAGCGTAGTTTTCTCTTGCCATCCCCACCTGGGCCTTGCAGTTCTCCCCAACCACTGACTGTATAGGTGTAGCATCTCACCTGTGATGTGAAGCTGACTCCTTTCTTCGCAGTGATTTATTCCTGCACTTGAGAGGAAGATAGAGCAAGGTGGAGGAGGCCAGAGGAGCAGAAACAGGAAGGGTTGGCTGGGCTGCCAGTGCAAGGCAGAATGCAAATCTAAGTCATGGCCACTGCAATGGGATGAGTACCTTTGGTATCACTGGGTAGGGTGTACGTTTACTGCTGTGGAGGTGCTGCAGTGGGGGTATCTTGCTGAGCCCATGCACCTCACCTGTTCATTTCTACAGCTCCAGTGAACAGGGTCTTCTCTGTTGCTCCTTTGGTTCAGGAATACAAAAAACATCATTAGCACAACCACGAGCAGGATAGCACATGGCCTGACACAGCAGAGAGCAGTTGCTATTGTAAGGATAATCTGTGCAGGTGCTATTGATGGAGAGCTTCCTTTGGGTGATCGATGAAGCTGGATTCTCAGCACTGCATGTATCTCTTTGCCAGCCACTCATTCATGGGCTGGTCCAATTGTGGTGGAGGGCTGCTGTGAGCTTAATTTCCATGCAGCAGTTTGCAGAAATATGTTTTATTGCAGGTAAGCAGTCCCTTTGCATTATTTATGTAAAAATTCAAGTAAATTATTGTTGGCTTTCTTCCTGCAGGTAAAGTTTTAATGAAAGCAGTAATGAATGCTTTGCTGGCTTGCACAGGCAACCTAAGTATGCAGTCAAATTAGCTATCTAAGCAGATGCTTTATATCCTGAATTGCATATAAGGAATGCTGTTCAGTTGGTTTAAAAGTTATATATACACCCACAAACTATTTTTTTAGCTGTATGTTTTAGGGTTTTATTTTAAAGCAAGTGTTTCAGTTGTACTGTGAGCAATTATGACAGTAAAATTAAAGTCAGAAGAAAGATGTAAGAAGCTATCCACGTGCAAGAAGTTCAGAGAAAAATCAGATATATTGCATTATTTAAAATGCTGTAATACAACAGTATCTTAACAGTACGTACACTATTGCAAACATAAGCAAAACATCCTTCTGGAAAGACAAATTGAGACAAGCTTGATACTGTATCAGCAAACTCTGTTTTGGCTTTAGATGTCTGTATTTTTATGTCATTGATTTCTTTGATAAAGACAGTAGAGTTGATTCAGATGTTATACACATATATTTAGACTATATTATGGCTTATAGTATAAACCTAGCGTAAGATTTTCTAATTTCCCTGGTTTTGCTGAAGGTACCCATGGCACTGATAAGAGAAAGGGACTAAGTGCTGCTAGTGAGTCCTACATCTGAATGCTGAACAAGCCGCTGAGCTGACATGTCATCTGAACCAAAGGTCTGCTCACAGTAAAACCCAACAGGGCTGTAAGTGGGTCTTTATTACCATTTTCTCTTCTCTCTTAATGTAGTCACAGTCCATACTTAAGTAAGGTCCTCTTCAAGGTAGTCATAACATTAAGATCTCCTTGAGGCAGCGTGGTTAGGCTACAATAGCCAAGTCACTCTGTCTTTGTTACCCTGGTTCAGGTCTGACAGAGTGACTGAGCTCTGTTTTGGGGTGTCCTCTGCTCTCCTTCCTGCTCTAGCAATCCTGTAGAGCCCCATGCACCATGAGCTGTAACAGGACAGTGTCTCAGGAATAAATGGCCATAAGCCAGGTCACTAAACTTTCCATAGGAAAAAGCCTGCTCTGCTGGCTAGTGAGCTTGGCTTAACAGTTGTGGTAGTATCACAAGATGGTGTTTGTATTTGTGCAGTCTATGATATGAACAAGTTCTGGAAGGTCAACAAGCCCTATTGAATTTACTGGAACGACAAAGCTCAATTTCACAGAAAGCCATTGAGCAGGCACACTGGACTGTGGAAGACAAAAAGAACAGCACAAGAAAACAGTGGGGAAGAAAAAATCACAGAAGGTAAGAGAAATGGAAGAAAACAGGACAAAGTGAAATTTATAAAGCCATATGAACAAAAGCTTTGGCTTTAAGCAATCTTCAGCTTTGGCATGTTTGATTCTCTCAGCTGAAACTTGTAACATGACTTCTCTGAAGCATTCAAACTCTTTTCTGGGGTCAGTTAGTATTTAGGTATTTATATGTATATGCGTGTATTAGGCTGTTGCAGAAAGATGTGTGTATACATGCACATACATATATATGAATGTATTTATATACATGTATGCTTACATGCATATATTTACACATAAGCATTCATATATGAGAGTGTGTGTGTACATGTGTACATATACACACAAACATCTGCCTGCCTATCTTCTTTTAATTCTGTATTTTAAGATGGTTGTGATAAGATTGTTCTCCATTTCAGCACTTAATTTTCTCAGTAATTTGATTTCTTTTTAAAGCTGGATTAATTGTTTCTGCCTGAAAAAAAAAAAAAGCTGGTAAAGTGTGCTGTTCCTTTCAGTGGATCAAAGTGCAAAAGATGTTCAAATAAAGGGAGAGATTAAAATCCACAGTATGCATTTAGTCATGGCTAGCTTTGCAGTCTGTACACGCAGGCTGTGGCGGTTGGTCTTTCACAAGAGCATATTTCAAACCTCAGGAGGGTGTTGGTAACTTAGTAACTTCGTATATTACACGTAGGTGTCAGCAGAGCCTGTGAAAATGTTTTCTATGTAAAACAAAATGTTTTCTATTTATTTTTCTTGGAAAAGTAAAACTTCGATCCCCTCCCCCTCTTCTCTGTCCTTTCCCTGACTTTTGCTCCCTGTGAGCAGAGGGTGAGGAGTGTTTTCAGAACTGAAAAGTCCTCTTTGCCCTTTACAGCAAACGCCTCCTTTACTGATGAATCATTTGGCAATGATTCAACCACTGCATTGTGTTTGTTGCAACTTTTGTTTTCTTTGTACAGCAGCGTAATTGCCGGGTTTTACTACACTGTTGAGACGGCACAATCCTTGCTCAATAGGAACGCTCCTGAGAAAGAAATAAGGGCTTGTAATACAACATCCTCCCCCCCCACCCCCCCCCAATCTTAACTTCCTTTTGTGAACAGAATTGTTGTTCATCTGCTGCTTAAACAAGAAGATCTTGACGTCGCTGGCTTTCTCTCCAGCAGCACCTGGGAAAGCCCTGTTGTACCTATGTCACGGCTGTGGTGCAGCAGCGCTCTGGAGCGCTGCTCTAAGAGCCGTAGTATCACACCGTCCTCACGCAGGATCTCAACGACCGTGACTCGCTCCCGTAACGGGCAGCCCTCTGACAGGGGCCGCGTTTCCCAGCAGAGAGCCCTAAAAACTTGATGGCCAACTGTGCGTGCTTGACACGGGGATCCCCGTTCCCCGCCTCGCAGTTTCGGTGGAATGACAGTAGGTGGCGCTGGAGAACAGTGGCACAGGCGGCCGGCTCTGTTACGCAACGGGGCAGCCTCCTGGCCGGCGCTCCGTTCAGCCGGGCTTCTGGCCCCACGGATTGCCGAAGCCCTTAACCGCATCCCCCCCACCACCCGCAAGCCTGTTATTACCCGAAGCCCCAAGGCTTCGAATGCAAGGGTATGGTTTGGGCAAGCTCCAGGCCGCGTATGAAGCAACACCGAGAGCAGGGGCCTGCTGAAGGTGCTGTTGCTTCATCCTGGGGTGTGTTAGAGCGAGTGTTCTGCCAGGTCTTTACCCGCCGCTTTCTGTCAGGTGCCGGTGGCGCTGCCGCTCTCTCACGGCTGCATCGAGTCGATGATTCTTCCTGAATCCGAGTGAGACGCAGGCTCCCGCCGGTTGGTGGAGCAGCAAGAGTGTCTAACGGAGAGAGAGGCGGCATCCCAGGAGCTTTCTTTGTCTCTAGAGATTTTGTCCTACACGCCTGCAGAAGAGGAGGAGGAGGAGGAAGTACTTAGCAGTTCTAGGAGGAATTGGGGTAGAAAGTGACTCAGCGGTTTCCTGCCCACTACTTCTGTGGGAAACAGAAAACAGTAAACTAGTGGCCACCTTAAGGGCATATTAAAATCCCGAAAATGTTCAGTTTCCCAAGAAAAACCTTTATAACCTTCTCCTGGAAAGCACTGCGGGGAGACAGGGGGATGTGCCCCAGCTCACTGCATGTTCCGTGGATAGCTGTCTGTGTTCACTTGGGAACACGAGCTCTTCCCATGCATATTTCCTGTGATTTCTCCATCCTCCTCCTTTAACTGTGTCCAATCACCAAGAGATGAAGCAACATCACACCGCCATAAACTCTGAAATGGCAGCTCCTAAAATTGCTGTGTTCCTCTCTCTCTCAGGATTGCTTCACAGTAATCACTGGTAATGACTGCAGTGCAGCACAAATGCCACCAAATAGTTGGTGGAGCAAGATGACATTTTAAGGGTTGGAGAATACATGAGGGGAAAAAAAAATCACCTTTCATCAACCAAAATGAGTTTTGTCTTTGGTTAACTGCTTTTAAATCACAATGACATCATTGAAAGCTTTTTGCTATACTTTGAAGGGCAGAGTTTCCTTGTAATGCTTTATCAAACTATTACTTATATCTGATAAACCAAATACAGTTATCTGAGATTAATTATTAACTTTAAATGTTTTATCCTTATCTGTTCAGTCTTACTGAATAGCTTTTTATAATTGAAATATTGTTTTGTTGATACTCACTCCCTCACTGTTTTTGAGGATGTTTTCTTGCTGGTAACAACCTTGGAGTGGACTGAGATTGGGGTTTTGTGTGAACTCTGCATAGCTGCTTCAGTGGAACAATTTATACCTTTTTAAGGAATGGTATGAAGTGTGGAGGCAGATGGTCCCTGAGGGAATGGCCCCTGGACCAGGCTCTGCTGCTCCCTTTTATGGAGGATCTTGGGCTCCTTGAGGTCTAGGAAGATGTTTGTGACCAGTGCAGTTATTTGCTCCAGCTCTTCAGCAGGCTCTTTGCAGAGGTTTCTTTTCCCCATTAGACTATCCCAGCTCTGCATACTGAGGAGCCAAAGCCAGAGGAACCTCTCTGCCATGCAAGATTCATACTGTCCCCTTGCTCTGCGAGCAGAGCTAGGAGCTCCTTTCAGAGCAGCACACCACCAGCTCAGATAGATGGAGATTACATGAAGATGGAGCAGAGTAAAATTTCTGACTCCTGTTCGTACACAGAAGTCTTTCTAAGAGAAAAGGCTTTCCCTTGGAGGAGTTCTCTTGTTATTTTAAACATGCCTGATACTTGTATTGAAGGTGTGAGATCATCTACCATCACGTTAAAAAAAACCCAAACAAACAATCAGAAAGCGCAAGTTGTGTTCCCAAATTGAGAAAGAGAACAGGTAAGGTGTTACCTTTTTATTGTTACTGCTGTTTGAAATTTCCCTGAAGGAGGACGTGGGAAAGAATCATTAGAGCAGTAAACCGGTTAAACAGGAAGGGAAGCTTCTGATGAAAAAGTTACACCCCCTTGATACTGGAAAGCACATCGGTCATATGAATGTGTCTGTGAACAGGAAGACATAGAAGACTGTATATTCTTCCAACAAATTATGTGTTTCAGGTAAGAAGTTGATTGCAACATATATTCTTACTGCTTAGCAAGTGTCCTGGTCGTCATCTCCTGGGTCCTGGTAAAAAGGGAAAATTCAGCCCACAGTGCCCCAAGGTTTTATACTAGAATGCATGTGCGTGCTGAAGCAAGGAAAGGATTTTTATGAGCTTGGACGGCAGCTACAATGTTGTGGGCATTGTTTGATGCTGTCAAATATATTAATTTTTAGTGAATATTTTACAGTATTTGTTCGGATTCTCCCCTGATCCCAGAACCACGTGATTATGTGAAAACATGGCTATCATTTAGGAGAAGGAGGAGGAGGGCTTCATAGCTGTAGGCAAAAAAAAAAACAACAACAAAACAAACCTCCAAAAGGTGAATTCAGAAGCTACAAGGCAAAGAAAATTAAAGTAAAAACTTTTCTTTTAAATGCATTATAAATTTTGTCTCATTGGTCATTTTTGAAAATTCGATGTTACCACTTTGCACGATTCAAACAGAGTAATAGTGGCTGGCAAAGAGCCTTTCCTTTCCTGAGCTTTGTATTCTGTTTTGAGAAGGATCAGGTGTTGGCCCAAATGCACAGCCTAGTCTTATTAGCCTTTGTAACACCAAAGACTTAAACCTCCAAGATTTACAACATGACATGTTGAGTTTCCAGTCTAAATAATTCATTTTAAATGCAAGCCTATGTAAAAGAGACATGGTGCTACAAACAGTGCAAGTGTCTGCTCCCTGCCAGCCCATCCCTGCTGTGGTCCAGGCTGGGAGAGGGAGTCTGCAGCATCCTGCAGACTTCTTGCTGCTCATGTGGACTTCCCAGCCTACTGAGAAGAACAGGGGAACAGAATGGCCAGACCAGCCTTGGGCACTTACTACCAAACTGCCTGCTTTTAAAGACTGCTAGGAAAGCAGCAATATTGCTCCTGAACAAGTACGGAGAGCGCAGGAGATAAGCATTCATGTGCAGATAGATGGAGGCGGGCTGTCTCTGCGTGTGTGAATATTTGTCTGTCGGAGCAATGTGGGTTGTTGCACTTAACCTTGCTTATTCATCACTAAAGGTTCTTATCTTAGATGCTTATGTACCATCATAAACAGAACTAGTTTGAAATATTTTAGAAACTGTTGAGAAGGCATAAAAGATACTGTATTTTCTGCACTTCTATTACAGTCTTCCAGGTAGCCAGGCTTTATTAAGGAAGATGGGGCTGGAGGAAGATATTCTTTTATCTTTTATTTTGCTTGAAACATTCCAGTTTTCAAGACTGGGGGTGGTGGTGGGGAAGATGCTGTCTTTCTTGATTTAATGGATATATCCTTTTCTTTCTTGTTTTCTGTCTTTTATTTACCTCATGTAGAAATGAGAAACAAGAAGTTGTAAATGAGGATGATTTAATAAGAAAATTCTATTCTTATTAATTTTTTTCTTTAAAAAAAAAGGGTGTCATCTTAATCTAAAAATGTAGTGAACTTCAGGATTTTACTCTGAGAGAAATGTGCAGAGACTGTAATTGAATGATGATCTAAGCATGAACTTCAAAGTGGTGTGCATCATTTTGGTTATCTGGCTTAGTGTAACTGTTAAATGGTTTTCTGTGTTGGTTTGGGTTTTTTTTTCACCCTAAACACAGTGAAAGCAAACCAAAGCACACAACACATGGAATCACTAAGTTGAGTGCTTGAAAGCATAGTTCAGCCTCTGACTTGGAGATTTCATTTCAGCCTATTTAACTTTTCATTTCTCTTCTCATTCTTCACTGTGGGTGACAGAAGCCTATGTCACCTAGAGTTTGACTTCAAATAAAACAAAAATAAATAAAGTTATGATGAATACCTTCTGTTGTAATATAGATTTTCATTGCAAGGCACCATTATCTAAACTAATACAGTATAGATCTTGGGGACATATTGGAAAAGCTATTTGTTGGAGCTGAGCTTTAGCAATTTCTGAGCATGCATTTTATCTTGGTAGATTTTTCTCTCTCTTTTTTTTTTCTCTTGCTAAGGAATACGCTTTTTTACTGAATTATTAAATTAGATGTTTCTATTTCTTTATGTGATAAAGTACCCAGCACAACTGTGTACTTTATGTAGTATTGCTGTTCTGTGTCCTTTGTGTTTTTAGGCTGCGTCTGTATCAGTAAATGAAACAGGCAAAGGCCTTCCTTGCAGGAAAGTGGCCCAGAACTGATTTTGGGTTTAGAACTAAACCTCTTCCTAAAAATGAGATACCACATACCTACTGACAGTACTCTTCAGTACATGCTGCCCATCTGAACCACAAGACTACTTGGGACATGCCAAAATCATATCAAGAAGTTTGCTAGTAACAGCATGAATGATGGTGAACTTCTCAAGAAGCTCATGCCCTTGCCTGTTCATTTACAAAAAAAGATAAACCCTCAGGTTTTATAGGTATCTGTTTTGAAAAACAAAGAAACAAAAAAAGGCTGAAAATGATCAATTTTTTTCCTTGAAATATGCCATATCCAAGCTTTTGCGGTGTAGTATTATGAATACTAATTGGAGATCTGTGTCTTCTCTGTTCTTCGCTTTAACTTTTCTTCAGAATGGTAGAATGTAAAGAAATTTGAGGCACAAAAAATAAAGGAAGATGTGAATGAGAATGCCATCAAAGTGACCATTGATATGCATCTTTCCTAGCTGCTTATTTTAGATTCCTGCATTGTGCACTATACGCATGTAAAAAATGGAAAAAATACAGAGATTTTCTTTAATATTTGTCAGAATGGGTGTCTTAGTATCTGCATCAATTGTTTCAGGCATTCTCTTGCTGCTACATAGTAGTCCAGGATAATAATAAGAATAATTTATTTAATAATAATAGTAATGTCTAGAAATAAGGATCAGGCAAAAGAATAGTCAAGCTCCAGACTAAGAAAATATTTTGATCCTGTGAAGAAAGTTCTAAAGCAAAAGAAAAGACCACAGTGGTGCATTGCTTTCGTTATAGTAATTTTGGGGTTTAATTTTTATTCTGTGCTTCATTTCAGTGGGTATGTAGCTCCAGTTCTGAAGATTATACTCTTGACTTTGGAACTAACTATTGCAAGGTTTCCCTGAGGATTAATAAGACCGAACAGAAGAGTCAGCCATGGCATACTTTGGGATGGTGCCTTTCTCCTGCAATGAATTTTCTGAAGGACAGGCTGGGGACCAAGCATCTTACCCAATGTACCATTCTGGTTCTGCTGGAGACGTCCGTCTAGGATTCGATCAAATAGTCGATGAAGTCAGCAGTGAGTTCTTTTTTTACGGTTCATCACATTCACATCATGAAGAAATTTTTTTCCCAACAGATGTCTTTGGTCTGAACATGCCTGGTCAGCAGTTTTATGGTCAGCCTCTAGTTGCTTATGGTGAAGTTTTCCCTGGAAGTCCTATTTCTCACTGGCAACAAGGCACAGAGTCGCCAGTGGTTGGTTTCAGATCTTCTTTACTACCCAATTACAGAAACTTCTCTCTGGCACATCCCTACACCAGCAGTCAAGAGAGAGAAGCCTACGGAGGCATCAGTGTAACTCCAGTCACAAATGTGTTTGCTTCAAGTGTGGAAAGAGGCAACACGAATCAAAGTTCTCTCATCGGTTTTGACAATGTAAATGCTCAATGTCCCCTCATCTTAGACAACTATCCATTTGGACAGGGAGTGAGTGGTGAAAGGGGAAAGTGTTTAACCAACACTTCCAGAAGGTGTGACGTAGGACCTGCCTGGCCCAGCAGCTCTGGACACAACAGAGAGGTATTTACATTTTCTCATATTAAAGCTCTCAGTTCTTGTTTGTGTCCTTGCACTTTGTGTATTTGGTTAAACTGACACAACATGGATTAGAAGCACTTGATTTAAAGGCCTTATGAAAAATAAAATAGTTATGCCTTAGGGGAATCAAGAGCTTTTATTCCTGTAGAGAGTTTTTGTCACGTGTCTTACGATTCATCTAGCCAAAAGCAGCTGCAAGACTTCTCATTCACTTCGTGTTTGGCCCTTACCACTTCCAAAGATGGAGATGCAGGGAAGCATCAGGTGTATTTTCCAATAATTGTATAACTTGATTTCTTGGCAGTCAGAATTTCCCACAGTATTTTTGTATCTTTGCAAGGAAGGTGCCCTCAAACAAACAATACATGGTTAGTTCAGAGATTTTTATACAGCATGAAAACCTGCAAGCATCCTCTTCCTTTGATTCAAGTATCAGAAGAGAACCCAGCAGACCATAAAGAATGACTTTTGAAGGGAAGGTGCCTAGTCTGGCTAGCTAATGAGGATTTTATACTGCCAGAATCTGTGTCCTACCTTTTTCATGTTTAACCAATTTGACTTAAAATGTCGACACATTTCTGCAACCTACCTATTAAAAAAGACTTAATTTTAAAGTAATAGTGCCAGGTCTTCACCTAGCATAAACCAAAGCGTCTCTATTGGCTCTGTTGGAAACTTGCCATTTTGCACTAGAAGAGAATCTAGGTGATAGTCTACAATGCTCCAGTTGGCTCAATAAGCCATAAAAATACAACAGAGGGGTAAGTATAGAAATGTAGAGTAAGAGCCATTTGAAAGAGATAAAATAACAAATCTGAATGGTCTGATATGAAACGTGAGATTCAAAACAATACATGATGCTGAATCTGTTTTTCTGTTAAGCCTGGTCATTGCCTCTGTGTCTAGTTTGGCTAATGCATCCCAATCCTGAGACATGAAACTTATTGTCTTCTGCCTTCACCATGTTCTGTATGCACTTACGTGTGTACATATAATTATTTTCTGAAAATAGGCATACCTGCATACCTGTTTTAGCTGTGGAAGCTGGATCTTATGACACATACTCTGTCTGTAGCTGTATTTTTGAAGCAAATACTTCATGTTTTTCGTCCTCCTTCCATCAGGTGTTCATAGCTTCCCTTCATGGGTTTGCTGTTTTAATAGCGACATCTTATGGGACTCCCATGACTCTTCAATGCTGTATCTCTTCTGGTTTTCCCTCTTTCAGAATCCTGATATAGAGAAGGAAAAAGAAAATGATAAATCCACTTTTTCCTCTAGTCCTTGTGAGCATTCTGAATCATTATAGGAATCCTGAAATAGCCTACAAAATACCTCTGTGCCGTGAATATCAAGAGACACTTTAGGTTCACCTTCTCCTTTTAAATCCCAGTGATTACGGTCTCATAAAGCAAAGGGGAGACACTTGGTTACTCGTTTCAATGTCTGTGAATACAGACAATATAAAAGTAAATGTATGCAGACCTGGTCAGATGGGGATGTAGGGAGGGGGTGTGGAAATACACCTGCAGACAGGAACTCTTAAGAGAAATCCAGGGCATCACCTCTTGGAAGTTCAGTGATAAACATAAAAGAGAAGGGCATGAATAGCTGGAGAGACAAAAGGTGGTTGTGACTCTTCTTATGGTAGGAAAACTAAAGCATGCTGACATTGTGATGAAAAAACCAAACCTTCTTGTAAGAAAACCAGAAAATAGTAAGATACAAATAAGCAGAAGGAGATTTAGATTGTGGTATGGGAAGAAGAGGCTGGAGGAAGCAGGCATATAAGAACAGGCACAAACGCTTCTGTGATGGAGGAGGAGAGAATTATAGGGGAGGGAAGAGTGAGTCAAGGGCAACTACAATCGGATGTGTGGGAGGATTTGATTAAGTCAGGGAAGTATTTGAGCTGTTTAGCTAGAAGAGGAAGAAATGGGAGAGAGGAGATAATTGATTTATAGCAGAAAAATCAGTGTGTTCACAGGAATTCCTTCAGGGAGAAAGAGCCATGTCAGGGTAGAAAGGGAGCCAAGACAAGGGGCTGGCGACTGAACCTTGAGGAGATGAGAAAGGGAAAATAAGAATGAAGCAGAGTAGAGAGAAAGAAAGGGAAGAAAAAAAAAAAAAAAAAAGCCTGTGAAGATGTAACTCATTATTGCTAGTGATCTGGGAGTTTTGTAAAAGATAAGAAGGGCTGCAGGACGACAGGGCCGATGCCAAGTAGGACTGGAAAAGTGAAGCACCACAGCAAAAGAAAGAACAAGCACAGATTGGATTGGTGAGGCTCAGGATGAGTAAATGGTGCATCTGAGTAGTAGGCGATGAGAAACAGGACTGCAGACAGTGACATGGAAAGGATGCTGAAACATGGAGATTAGCATTGAGATATAGGTTATAGGTATGCAAGATGAAGTATTCACATCACTGAAATCACACTGTCATTCTGATCCTCAGCTCTTGGATGCAGTTGTATGGCTGTAGGCTTTATGTAATGCATGCTAATCAAAATACATCCAGTGTTATAAAGGAAATGTTAATTTTCTCTGGCCTTGTCATCAGCAAGCCATGTGTTCAAAAATACTAAAGAAACTGTCTTCATGACATCCCTGTGAAAAGGCATTTTATGTTCTCCGTATTCAAAAGAGAACTGAAATACAATTGAAAAAGTATTGTACTTTCATGTGTCTGGGTTCTGGTGGAGAAGGGGGGGGTTCTGGTGGAGAAGGGGGGGCTTCTGCAAGAAGCAGCTAGAAGCTCTCTGCAGAGCAAACACCAGCCGGCTCAAGGCCAGAGTCATTGCACCTCTGGGAATCACATTTAGGAGAAAAAAAAAAAATGCAAGCAGCCGCTCTTTGCCACCAGAGAAGGGAGTGAGAAGATGTAAGGAGCTGTGCAGACACCAACAGATGTGGCTGCTCTGTCTGTGATATTTAGAATGTGGCGTTTTCAAAATAACTAGCAAGACTTACTTCTTCACCCAAGCCAAATCATCAGACCAAACATTGTAATTTCAGTTTAGCTGCTCCAGAAATGAGAAATAGACAATTAATGTTCATATTTGGGAAAGAGGGTTCAGATGGCTTGGCACTGTGTGAGAGATCTATGGAAAAGATATATTCTGGTTGTTCAGAGATGCACTCTGTTCCTTTGTCCCTGTTGTCATCAGGTCTCTCCATGTGCAATTCTTGGTCTCTGTACACTTTCACATATTGCCACGAGTGGAGGGCAGATTCCAATAGATAAATAACGTGGTTGTGTTACTAATATCTTACCTTTATATGCAATGGGAAGAAATTAAAGTTTTGGGCTCCTGAAAACAGAAATGTCCACACTAAGTCTCTTCTCCAGATGATTGGTCAAGAGAGTTGAAGCTAAGTGTCTACCTCCCTGTGCCTCTGCCACCAGAACTAATTTTAGTTTTAGCAATAGTATATTAATTGCCTCTGTGTAGACTATTACTAGCATACACAGGACACGTGTTTGCCATTAAGATTCACTCAAAAATGCTGCCAGGAAAGGTGCAGAGAGGCAGAGGAGGGCTCCTGCATTCTGTCTCCTGCAGGAGGGAAGATGGGTTCCAGCTTTGTCTGTCAAGCTCCTTTTTGCCATGTTTTGGTAATGATTGAATCACACTCTTCTTGAAGCCACGAACTTGAGTATCCACACCTTTGTTCTCATGGCCAATTGTTTTTTCCCAGTCTTGGCCCACTCCTTGGTTATTTTCTCTCTGCACCTCCTTCATTTCCCTAACGTTGTTTCACTCTTTTAACATCTTCAGTCCCATTCGTTGTCATTTCCCAGCCTCACCTTTTCTTACCTGTGGTCTACTTTTCTTAGCTTTTTATTTAGCCACTCTATCTCTTTTTCCTTGCACTTCTTCCAGGGCACTCTACCTGCTCTCAATGACAACACTGTGAGTGGAAAAGGAGCCTTTTTGTGTGGCTGGAAGCAGCAGGTTTCCAGCCTTCCCTCCTGTGGGAACCTCAATTTGCTGCCTCTGTAGGGTGGTCTTAAGTTGTCGCTCCTTTGCAGCACAGTGCTCAGATGATCCTTAGCTTGCAGAGTCCCTGTCACTCCCCTGTTCCTTCTCCTGGCTGCTCACCACCTTCTGCAGCTCCTTCACCAGCAGCTTGGCACCACAGCCAGAGCACAGCTTGATGTAAGTGTGATCAGGAGTGGGTGTTTTTGTTGTTGTTGTTGTTTTGTTTGTGTTGTGAGGGGTTTTAAGACTACGTGTTTTTGGGAAGCAGTTGCTGTTAACAAATCGTTCATAATTTCTAAATACCAAACCTCCACCACCAGTTCTTGATACTATCTGCTGAGGTAAGTTGCAAGCTGTCTAAGCAAGATGCAAAAAAATGAACCGGTGGAGGTACTGTGCTGTCAGTGACTTTTGAAGGAGCATTTTCAGAATTCTTTAGAATGAAGGGGTGATGGACCACTAATTTTTATTGCTAAATTTCATTTCACTCTCTCATTTCAACCCTCAGGGTTATCTATTATTTCTCCTACCAGACATTTCCATTTGTCCCTCTACTGATGATGCCCCCTTATTATCTTTAAATTTCGTAAGCAGTCTCCCGCTATCGTGGTTAATGCAAATACTACGTACACTAAGACCCAAGACTGATGATATCTCTAAAAGGTTTGGAACTTCTGAGCTTTTCATTTTGCCATGGTGATCTCCCCAGTAGCCAGCTCCCAAAGGATCTTTCATCATTGATTTTCATCCCATCTTTTAAACTGTAACTAAAATTTCCCAGCCTGCAACTTTTCAAGCACATTGCACTTCCTTGTCCCAGAAAAAAAAAAGTTTTATTATTATTTCTTTTTATAAAGTCACATATGTGTATATAAATTATTATTGTAATGATAAAATACACTTTTCACCATACCTCTGTGACACGTCATTAGTTTTTTCTCTTTCTAAAGGGGTTTAAATTTGGGTCTTGGTTGAGCCTTGTACAGCAATAGAAGGGGCTTGCAGATATAATAGAATTAAGCTGTTTCCTGGAGGTGATGTTCTGACTGAAGGGTACTATGGCAAACAGATTAGGGGGTGCTCTGACCCAAAATAGTGCTTTTCAAATGTGGAGAAAATATCTGGGGATTTTTCATATTCAACAGAATTATCTGTCTTAGGACTTACCTGACAAGTTTATGGAGTTTGTGAGGATCCTGAACTTCGTTACAGAGCAGAAAGAGGGAAAATGAGAATTAAAACTCACTGCAGCGTAAGCTTCATTTTGTGTCCTCTCCCTTTTGTAAACTAAGAACTACATCATCTGCATTTAGAGTTATCTGTGCTCTGACGCAAGGTGAATTTTGAAAGCTTGTCTGGAATTCCTTATATTCTGCATGGAGGGGGAAAAAATAGTTGCTAAGCTGAGGGTAGCCAATGCTTTGTGTTTTTTTCTCTGAAAGCATTTAGAAAGCAGTCAAAATGGGGTTATTTGTGCTTATTTGGAGCTAAATCAAGTCAAGGGAGGGATGGTAAGGTAAGAAAGTTAATTCTCATGGAAACATGGGCAAGGTTGGCCTTATGTTCCTTCTGCTTCTGTTATATAGAAAACTGAGCTCTGTTTCTTCCTGTGTCATTTTGGTACTTTTAGGTTACAGGTTGGTCTATCCAGCTGGTTGAAACAAATCAAGGAAGTAATGAAAACACAGTTGCTTTTTGCAATGCAGTAGAGACGTAAGTAATGAAAAAAAAAATGTTTTTCAGCCTCCTATGACATCTCATTTATGTTAATTGTGTTGGTTATCCCTGCATTCCTGAACAATGCCAGAATTCAAGTATTTAGTTAAAAAAGGAAAAGCTACTAATTTTGTTTTAAAGATTAAAATCCACATAAGAATATTAATGCCCAAAGTGTTGGTGGTCTACAGTATGTGAAACTTAAAATCTGTTTTCTGCTATTGTCTTGGACACTGATAGTGCCTGCATAGTTCAGAGCAGGAAAAAAGAATTGGAGGAACTGACTGATTTGGAACAGAATTACTACATACTGTCATGATGAAAAGCGAGACTTAGCAAGTGTCAAAAAACTCCTTTAATTACTGTTTACTGTTAAAGTTAATAGAGTGACTTAATGGGATAGAACTTTTCTTAACTTTCTTAATCTTCTCCAGAAAAAAGAAATTGTGCTGAAACCCAAGACCACTAAAAAACACAAGTTTTTAGACCATCTGTGCAGATTCCTTTTCCTTTGTAGATATTTGCTGATCACACTATCAAGTTGCTATCACAAATGCATGCTTTTTACCCCAGAAAAGAAGATGGAAAACAGAATGCTGCTGGTTGTTTTTAATTAGACTTTAACGAATTCACTGTATTCAAGGTCAGTCAAACCAGCTTCTCTTAAAAGAGAAAAAAAAAAAAAAAAGTCCAGCTTGATGTTGCCCTGAAATTACCAGTGAATGTGTTATATACTTATATGGGGTGGATGGTCAGCTTCAAAACATACTTATGCTTCTGCATCTCAAATTTTTTTTTCCAACAGCTTATCAGTCTGAACCCCAACCCAATTCAAACATCAGATGCATGAAGGCACATTCCATGACAGTCTTTCCTTTCAGATATTCAGAGGTTTTTTTAAATATCCAAACATTCGACATATAACACTGCACTCTAATTATAGGAAAAGCTTTCTATTGATTTGTGTGTGTGTGAATAAATGCAAGTTTATTTTCAGGGCTAAAAAGATTAATAGAGTTAAGCCATTCCTGTTTTGCAGTAAGTTGCTTTGTGTGCATCACTAGCAAATACTTTTAAAAAGAAAATAAGAGCAACCTTTGCTTTTCCTCTATCAAGAGAATGGGAAAGCATTCATAGAACAAAATGTCATGGCAAACGAAAGACCAAAAGCAGTCATAAATTTGCCAATAACTAACATATTCAGTCTTGCCAAATGAGCATCCTTCCAGTCCCTAAAAAATATCTCAATAACTTCCAGTTTTATACATCAGAGGCAAGATGTATAATTCACAGAATCACAAGGTTGGAAAAGACCTTTAAGATCATCAAGTCCAACCATTCCTGTCCTATGCTAAACCATATCCCTAAGTACCTCATCTACCCCTTTTTTTGAACACATCCAGGGAAGGTGACTCAACCACCTCCCTGGGCAGCCTGTTCCAGGCCCAATCAACTCTTTCAGTGAAGAAATTTTTTCTAACATCTGATCTGAACCAGCCCTGGCACAGCTTTTGTGCCATCTCCCCTTGTCCTATCACCTGGATGAAGAGACCATTGCCCACCTCTCTACAACCTCCCTTCAGATAGTTGTAGGTGGTGATAAAGTCTCCCCTCATCCTCCAGGCTAAACGTTCCCAGCTCCCTTAGCCACTCCTCATAGGATTTGCCCTCCAGCCCCTTCACCAGCCTGGTTGCCCTTCTCTGGACTCGCTCCAGTACCTCCATGTCCTTCTTGTGGTGAGGAGCCCGGAACTGGACACAGTACTCGAGGTGTGGCCTCACCAATGCTGAGTACAGGGGCACAATCACTTCCCTAGACCTACTGGCCACACTGTTTTTGATACAAGCCAAGATGCCATTGGCCTTCTTGGCTGCCTGAGCACGCTGCTGACTCATATTCAGTCTGCAGTCAACCAACACCCCCAGGTCCTTCTCTGCCTGACAGCTCTCCAGCCAGTCTCCCCCAAGCCTGTAGCGCTGCATGGGGTTATTATGTCCCATGTGTAGCGCTCTACACTTGGCCTTGTTAAACTTCATCCCATTGGACTCAGCCCATTGGTCCAGTCTGTTCAGATCCCTCTGAAGAGATTCAAACTCTGTGTCATGCAGACTTGTACCTCCAGCATGTAG
Source organism: Porphyrio hochstetteri (assembly GCA_020800305.1). Lineage (NCBI taxonomy): Eukaryota > Metazoa > Chordata > Aves > Gruiformes > Rallidae > Porphyrio > Porphyrio hochstetteri. Next base: position 81,214,784 of record CM036905.1, on the reverse strand, counting down.
CTCCCGTAGAAACCCATCGTGTTTTTCTCTAGGTATCATTTAGACAGGTAGCAATCAATAATTGAAACATTTCATTGTACAAAAACTCAAAGCAGTTCTCAAAATCCTTTTATTAGGTTACTTCTACAATTATGGACATAGGTATAGTGAACTTCATCCATGGATGGCTTCAGAATACATCCTAAAGCAAGTTTGATACCAGAAGATGCCAAGTTGATAGTTTCAGGGTTGCCGAGTTCCTCCAGCTTCTACTACTTCAAGGGCGTGCTCTGCACTGCAGATAAATTCATAGCATTATGAAATTAGGTGAAGTAGCAAATCCCTATCAACGTTAGTACTTTCTGTAGACACTGAGTTGTTGCAGCACAGAAAGCAGGTAGAACAAGATTTTCTTTGTGTAATACTTGTATAGTACTTCAGTAATGCCTTGGAAGACCTACCTTTTCAAAATTTTGTGATGGGGAAGTTTTGCCTACCTTGAAAACAATAGAGGGCCAGAATGGAGCAACACTTTCGGGAATTGAATACATTTTTATCTGAAAAGTATGAAGAACAAATATCTGTTCCCACGTTATCCTAAAATATAGGTAGTGTGAGGCTAAGGAAGAAGGTGATGTTCACTTAGTTTTGAAATGACTGCTGGTAAGTTGAGGATGTGATTTGTGTCACGTGTGTGTATACAGAGCTTGTTAACTTGATGCTGTAGAAAGGGTAGCAAAGTTTCCAGTCTTATTCAGTCCTTGGCCTTCTTTCAGAAACAGGTTACAAGGGTGAATTTGTCGGTAGAGGAAAGCTTCATGTATACCTTGCTCACAAAGAAAATAAACTGACATTAACTACATAGGTCACCAAAGCAACCTCTGTAGTATAATGATTTTTTAAGTATAAATCTATCTTACACTAAAGATGTTGTCAAGCCTCATTTCCTCCTATCCCACTGAAACATCATCCCCCCTGGCTTTTCCTTTTAAGAAATAGGTTGCTTCATTGGTTTATTCATTTTGGAAGCCTGGGTTTGGTGTTTGGGTTTTTTTTTCCTTCTCATGCTATAGAAGTGCATGGCATAAAAGAGTAGTTCATGCTGTTGTTGAAGAGACTTCTGTGGCAGCCTTGAGGAAGGGAGGTAACATTGCAATGAAGAACTTTGTGACATCATCATAGAATGGTTAGGATTGGAAGGAACCTCAAAGATCATCAAGTTCCAACCCCCCTGCCATGGGCAGGGACAGTTCTCACTAGACCAGGCTGCTCAAGGCCCCATCCAACCTGGCCTTGAACACCACCAGGGAGGGGGTATCCACTACACTCATAGTGGAGAATTTCTTCCTAATATCCAATCTAAATCTGCCCCTTCCAATTTAAAACCATTCCCCCTCGGCCTGTCACTACATGCCCTTCTAAATAGTCCCTCCTCAGCTTTCTTATAGGCCCCTTTCAGGTACTAGAAGGCCACTATAAGATCTTCTCAGAGCCTTCTCTTCTCCAGGCTGAACAAGCCCAACTCTCTCAGCCTGCCTTCATAAGAGAGGTGCTCCGGCCCCTTGGCATCTTTGTGTCCGTCCTCTGGACCTGTTCCAACAGCTCCTTCTTTTGTTGAGGACTCCAGAACTGGACACAGAACTCAAAGTGGGGTCTCACTAGAGCAAAGTAGAGGGGCAGAATCACCTCCCTCTACCTGCTGGCTCTTTTTGATGCAGCCCAGGATATGGTTAGCGGTCTGGGCTGTGAGCACACATTGTTGGCTCATGTCAACCTTCTCATCCACCAGCACTCCTAAGTCCTTCTCTGCAGGGCTGCTCTCTAACACATCATCTCCCAGTCTGTATTGATGACAAGGATTGCCCTGACCCAGGTGCAGGACCTTGCACTTGTTTTTGTTGAGCTCAAAATACACTGTAATCAGAGACAGTATAAAGTGCTGCCAACTCAGAATCTGCAAAGTGCTGCTAGAACTAACAAACAAAAAAATGCAGTATACTTAGTGCAGGATGTTTGAGTTTGGCTACTAAAATATTCAAGCCAATTAGTGAAATGTAAAGCTTCATCTAGTACAAAATGTGCCCTTACCTGCAGCTGCAGAAGTGTATTTGCTTAAAAAGCAGGTTTAATTTCAGATGACAGACATAATACCTGTGACCAGTGTTCATTAGGAAATGGTACCTCAGGAGGAATTAGTTTCTGCAAGTCCTTGGTAATTGGAAGGAGAAGGGGCAATATATTTTATATGTAATGGTATGTATGAGGGACTCAATGACTGTAACAGTTACTGCTCTCTACAGACATTTCCATAAATACCCAGGGTTTTAGTTTTGAGAATTTCAGATTGGATCCTAGAGCACTGTGAAAATAGGGAATTCTGGAGATTTTGCATAGAAAGCATGTTCATGTATTCATTTTGACCAGCTGTCCTAGTTGCAGCTGTCTGTGTACGTGCGCTTGGTTAGTTTTATGTTAAAACACCATTATTTAAGTACATATCCGAGGTCCTTCATTTCTACTGTGCTCGTTGCACACTGAAGTCTGCATTTAAACTCCTTTTGTCTTCACTGAAGTTAAGCTCAGTAGTGATTCTGTGAAATTCATGAAGATTTTACTGACTGTTTTTCTCTTAAGTAAAAGGTGTAGTTATGCATATGCTATCTGATACGTACTTATCTCACTAATATATGAAAACAAAGTTTGAGGTGCTACCATTTTCCCCTCTGCATGATTTTATTCCTAACAGCTCTCTGTGTGCTGCTATTATAGGTATCTTGCAGAATTTCTGTTTTGCTCTTATAAGAGACCTGAACTGCATAGCTATTTAGACATAACTTCATCACATGTTCTCTTCAGAATAAGAAAAGCCTATCCTGCTTTTGACTTGGAGACAAACACCGGGAGAATCTGGAGTGTCTCAACAAGGTTCCCAGACCATATCCTTGGTGAATCAAAATTCAGAATCAGTGTTTGGACAGATTTTTCACCATATCCTCTGCTTCTTACGCAACGTGGTAAGTGGTTGAGGTGTGGTTATGTGAGTTTGGAGTGCATACTTTATCAAACAGACTCTTCTAATGTGTACATCTCTGCTTTCTTTAATTACAGTTGGGACCAGTTCTGGCAGTGTCAAATGGGCCATCATTCGGGCTTTGATCCATATGTAGTTCAAGCTTCTGCCTATTTTAAAGTGTAATAGTCCCCCTATAGTAGTTTTTGCAGCTTTGACCCTGTTTCTGTATCTAAGACTGAAGAGTCTGCAGTATCTAAGACTCCTCTATATCCAACGTTATGTACAGGTCAGGGGAAGTACATGTTGTAGATTCATTGACTGTTAGTGTTGAAAGGGACCTTAAAGACCATCTAGTTCCAACTTCGCTGCCATGGGCAGGGACACCCTTCACTAGACCAGGTTGCTCAAAGCCCCATCCAACCTGGCCATATGTTAGTCTATAAAATGAATGGGGAAATTCTAACTGGATGGAAAGAAAAGGAGAATAATGAAGAATTGGAGCGGTTTTCTCACAGAGGTTATGGAGTCTCTATCCCTTGGATGTTTTAAATGTCTTACAGAACAAAACCCATAACCAGCTGGCCTGCATTCAGTACTGACCCTCCTTTGGTGAGGAGGCTCCACTGGATACTGAGGTCCTTTCCAATCTAAATTATTCTGTCACTAGTCACTGTGGGAAGCTGCCACTGCTCCTGTATTTGTGGTGAATGGGAGAATCTTTGATTCCAGCTCTTGTAATTGTTACTTCTTAAGCCACATAGGCAAAAACCAAAATAAATTAAATCTTTTTCCCCTTCTTTTCCTGTGTTGTTTCAGTAAGTGATAGTCTTTATTTCTTTAATGAATCATTTCCTCAGTTGTCAAGGAATTATTTGGCTGTAACAGACTGAGTATTTGTTTTTTTGATGGGTTATAAACTGAATATCCAGAGCTCTACAGAATTTCAGTCAACATATATTGAAAAAAAAAATCTTCATAAACAAGATAGCCAAAGCATACACACTTATTCATACATGGTTGCTTGATTTGGGAGCATCTACATAGTTATAGGAGAAACTGGAAAAGTTGTAGATTGTGTCATCTCGAGCCAATAGTTTGTGGATGTCATGAAACGAAGGGCCAGAATCTTGGGACACGTGGATCAGATGGTAGTATTTCCAGCACTTCTGTTAGCTAGGTAAAGGTTCTACACTGAAGTTCCATGTAAATCAAAAGCCTTAACTATGGGCAGACATTTTATCATGTAGCATCATTTACCCTATGGACTGTTCAACTTTCCGTCTGCGTAACTTTATTTACAAAAATGCTTTGGAAGGCACAGCTAAAACTGAAGGGAATATAATTAGCAGTTCCTATCCTAAACTTGCTTTCAGAGGAAGTAAACAGTAAGATATAGTTAAATTGGGTGGAGTGAGTATGGTTTTTTGCCTCATCCAATATAAAGAATTTTTCAGTCATGCAAAAACATGTCGCAGAGTAAGGAAAGGAAAATGGGTCTATGGAGTGCAAATTAATTATAAAGGGCAAGTTTCAGATTATTTCTTTACAGTTTTAATTCAAGATTCTGTGGCATCCTTCTTTTTCTTGTGTTTAAATTTATCAAACGGCCACTGCAGTCTACCTGTCAAACCGGCTTTGAGGAGTTGCTTTAAACAGCGAGTTGTCAAAGGGCTAGATGTTTAAAACTAGTAAAATTGTTAGAAAATGCTTAATTGAAATTGCTGTCTGAGCAAAAGAAAAATGGCTTTTCAAAGAAAGTGAAAATTTTCAGGATTTTTTGAATCCCTTGATGGATTTGTTTTTCCCTGGGGAAAACCAAACCAAAGCAAAAAAACAGCCAACGAACCAATTGTTTTCTTTCAGCTTTGGTTTTGTCAGAACCCCCTCCCCAAGACGTGTCAGCTGTTCTCTGAAGCTTTTTCCAGTATCCCATTCCCTTATACTTCCTTCAAGAACAACTTTGTGTTTCTTGGTTTGTTCTACATTAGTAGCATAGCAAGCCTGAACCAGATTTGATGGTATGGATGGGCTGCTGTGGGCAGCTGGGTAATTCAGAGCACCATTAAACCCAACAATACTCGCTGGTTAATCCTTGGTTTGAACCAGTTGTCTGAACCTGGACTGGTGTAAATTAGTCAGCACGTAAGTCAGGTTACGTGTTTGTTTTCTGTGAAATTGTGTTTAACAGTAGCTAGTTTCCATGTTTAGATCAAAAAGTTCATGTAGAGCTTCAGTAAGAGCTCTCCCAGCTGCTAATTTTGAAGCAATAAAGAAATACAGTGAACAATAAACTGAAAGGAAAATCTACTTTTGGCCTTTGTGTTATCAACGTCAGACAACGAGATTGCCTGAGAATTGTGAAGGAAGTCTGGGCTTCATTTTGCCTTGTAAAACCACCTCAGTACACCATGTAAACACTGTTGACTGAGGAGTCAGGTCTTTTTTCTGCTAAAGAGAGGTATCTCGGACTTGCAGTGTCAGTGCTGGTGCAGTGTGCACCACATGCCTGTAGAGACCAAATTTATCAGGCATGTTTGTGATTTGACTGCCAGATTATGCAGCTATTCTTTTCCAGGTTTTGATCAGTTCTTCTAAAATTGATAGCATTGTAAAACAGCTTAAAAGCCAAAATAGCACTGGAGAAAATGCTTGAAATGCTAGGTTATTTCTGAACAGCAGATTGTATGAACTAGCATAGAATTTCTTCAATTTTATGTATTGTAGTATTTAATATATTTCCATACTATTATGATGTGACTGTGCATACTATTAAATAATATTATATATTACGTATATGTTGCCTACGAGCATTAATTTTCTTCTTGGTTGTGGCTAAAAACGTGTGCGCAGCAGAAACAATAGCAAGTGAAATTTTAGAGCCTTTTTGTGTCATGAGAACCAGCAGAGTCAACTTCTGTGTCAGGCCGTATTTGCAGATAGGAAACGTACCAAGAGATTCATCACAGGGAGAAGACCAGAAAGAAGTAAATAGCCATTTGTCTCTTTCTGCTTGGGAAATTTGCCGAGCTCTTCATTGCAGCTACCTAATAAATTGCTAATTTCTTCTAAATGGACAAAGATGCTGTGACTTCTTGTAGAGTACTTGAAGCAAAATTAGAAAGAAAAAGAAAAACATCAGGTGTGGCTTAATCTTAATTCCTCTTGATGGAGCTAGTCTGCAGCAGTAGTTAGGAATTAGAAAGAAATTCTTGGTTTCTTTGCTCAAGTATCTATTATCTAGCCTGGAATTCTCTAGCAGGCTACTATTAATTTTTCTGCTATCTTTATTTACAGCTGGCTATATCACTCGTGATTTAATTGTAGAGATCCTCCGTTTCACAAATCAATACCCAGTCCAGGAGGAATGCCTTCTGAGTGTTTGCGGGTCTGATGAATTCTTACAAAAGTAAGTATCTCATTAAGAGATGGTATTGAGTATGTATTCTGTAATATAATCTGCACAATTAATGCACTCTGATGTGCACTCTGGTTACGTGCCATGTAAACAGATCCATAGGGAGAGTTAGACTATCATGTTCCAAATACTCAATGTATAGCTTCTGAAACTCCCAGGTCACACACACGTGACATGTTCTACAGAGGTGATGGTGTGCTGTAATGCAAGGATTCAAATCCCAGCTCCTTTATATAAGCTTTGTGCAGCCTTGAATAATTTGTTTCACTCCATTGCCTTCCTGGTCTTTCTCATCCATAATACAAGGATGCTGCTACTTTCAGTATCTCACAGGGTTATTAGAAGCATGAGGGGGTACGCGTGCCCTCAAAGGGGGGAATCACCAAAGAGAGGAGAAACTTGTATTATCCAGCTGCACAGCAGGTGATTTTTCTTCGTATCCAGTTGCAACCAACAGTACTATAGCAAATGAAGTCAGCACTTTGCCATGCTGCCTGCAAGTTGAAGACAAACACATACATACAAACAGGTCTTTCTGAACGTAAGTAGCCTACAAGTGAGGGAGTAAATGCTCTGGTTAGCATCCGTTCAAGTAAACTCTCGCGGTGGTTGAAAGTGCTGCTGGACCCAGCTAGTTGTTTCTTGCCCTCCAGCAGCTTAAATTCAGCTGTCAGCAAACGTGAGCAGGTTTTGTGTCAAAGCAGCTAAAGTGCAGGCTCGCGTCAGCTGTGCTGTAGGGACAGTGACTTTCAGCAGAAAGGGAGAAGTTGGCAGTTCTCTGTGGTAGCATGTGAGGCTGGCTCTGCGGGAATTGCAGCTCAGCTATTGAAGAAGGAAAAGGTGTTAGATAAAATAGTATATGTCTGTAATGGAAATGGAAATTTTTTAGAAGCGGTCGTGTTTGCAGCACAACGTAAAGATTACAGGATCTAGCCCAGAGCAAGTCAGCTTGATTAATGAAAGTAATGTAGTTGTGACAGCGAGTGTCACACTGTGCAAATTATCGTTTATCCAGCTTGGACGCTTCTACTCTCACATAGGTACATAGGTCAGATGTTCGGATGTTGACAGTCAGTTATGCTTTGCAGCCAAGATGGAGACTTCAGCATTTTTAAGCCCGCTCTTCACTTGTTTAAACCTCCTTAAAGCAGGAGCTGGAGTAGCAGACCACTGCATGAAGCTTTGCAACGCCAGGGCCGCTGAACAAAGAATCAGGTCATATGTAGATCTGTTGATTATGTAAGAAGTTTGGGGCTTTTTAAAAATTATTTTTATTATTTTCAAGACTCTCTTCTTATTTGTAACTAATTGCTAAAGAGAATGGACATAATGGGTCATTGTGTTGAGGGTGAGCTCAGTGCATTTCGGTACAGTGTACAGTATGTTCTAAACAGTTTCATTTTCACTGTTGGGAAGAGCATATCAATAGTGGACTGTTTAAATTCCTGCACTTGCAGAATCTCTGCACGTCTCATTAGCAGTGAAACAAGGTCGATAATGTTCTTGGCTTTTTTGCTTTGCTCCTTCACTGTCATGCGGAAAGCACTGAGCTGCACTCCTGGCCTCAGCAGCTTGTAACTCTATACTGTGCCGTCCTTTCAGCTCCCTTCCATCTGCCTCCTCATCAGAGTCCTGCATTGGAAATGAGAAACCCCAGACCATAGTGATCCCATGGGTAGCTTAACACAGCCTGCGGAGTTGCCTCGGGGTGAAATTTTTCCCGTGTTTGGGATATCTTTTAGTGCAAATTGCTTTCCTCGAGATGTTGCTAACAGAGTAATTTGATGTACTAGTGCACGATTCTTCCCCACAAGAGTATTTGGAAATTTTTCAGGGATGAATTCAAGTAGACGCCCCTCAAGTTATGAGACAGCAAAGGGAATAAATATTCTGCTGCTCCTGCTTTATTGTAATCCAGAAAAACCTAAAGTGAAGCCAAAACAGTGACGTGATGAATTGTTCTCAGACCAGAGTGGTTTAGTGAACCAGACAACTTTGTGGAGATCTGTCAAAAAGTTTCATACGCTATTATATTGGACTGTATTAATGAGCATTTCATCTTGCCTCCTCCAGAAGCACATGAAAGACTTGATTTCTGGAATCATTTGGCTTTGAACGAGATGGGGAAAAATATTTGTATGCTAATGACCGTTACAGTCAGCACCACAAGATCTCATCATCCATTATTCCCTTCCTATGGAGATACCCTTGAGCTCACATCCTGTCTGATTCTCAAGTAGACTATCAGATGTCAAATATCTGTGTTTTAAAAAAAAATCCAAAGGCTGTGTATATGCTGCAGGTCAGTCCCCAATTAATAGAGCCATCTGTGAAATTCTGATTTGGACTCTCATTTAGTTTCTGGTCTTTAAGTTTATTTTGGTTACTGATCAGAAATCCTGGCCTTGCCTCAACCTGCAGGCTTTATTTTTCTTCCTATGCTGCTTCTTTCCTCATGTTCTTATTGGAGCACGTGTAGGAAGCTGTGAGGATTCATTGATGCCATGTTCCTGCCCCTTCTGTTATTGTGAGGTGTTACCTTCCCAGCTGACTTGCTCCAGCTCCGTTTTGAGATGTTCAGCATAAGTGCATCTGAAGGCAGAAGAATCCTGTGTGAAAGGCAGAGACTCCTGGAAAGTAAGAGAGGGTTAAAACCCATATTTGTGTCACCAAACTTTACCACTATTCATGGACATTTCTGATTTTCATATGTATCCGTAGACCCTCCTTCTCTGAGTTTTCCAGCTGTGGGTGTGCTCTCCACTCCCTTAGAATCCTCCTGTTCATGTTCAACTTTTATTTCTTGGAGTGCCACCTGATGTTTCTAAAAATTCTTCACTTTATCATCCTGTCATCCAAACCTTCTACCTGTACCTTTAATTCTTGCTCTCACAGTTTCTTGTCTTTCCTTAGATTTAGAATGCATGCCCCTAAAACGATTTTATGATGCCCTTCTTGAATGATGTTATATAAAAATAAATTAAATTGGAGTTAAGCGGCTTGTGTCGAATAACTCCTAGCTCTCAATGCCAGGAGCAAGCTGAACCCAACACTTCTCATGGGACAGTGATGAATCAATCCTCCATGTAGACTTTTTTTTGCCTTTAGAACTAGAGGCTACAAACTCAGGGCATCCTGAAATGCTTAATAAGACAAAGTACATGAGGGTATATATGAGTATTGGACATCCTTTTTGTCGGGTTTTATATTTTAATTATTGTTATATTATTTTTTTATTGATCTATCTGCTTGCAAGGGGTTGCAGTAACACAGAGCTATCAAAGGAATGTAGTCCAAGGATATTTATAAGCTTTATTTCTAAACATGCTGGTTTATCTTTCTTTTGTTTTTTTAAAGATATCAGAGTTTTTAAAGGATCTTTTCAGATGTATTTTTAATTCTGTCTCAGCTCTACTGTAGTGTAATTGGTACAGTTTACCTTACTGCTTTGCAATTTAGCCAGCATAGCGAGCAGCAGTATGGAATAGAAAAGTCTAAATGCTTATCATTTCTGCTCACATGCTTGCCTGTGACCTTATTGATGACATTTTTTTTGCCTTACTAATTCTATTCTCTGAGAATTGAGACCTAAATAAAAATTGGTTTTCACTCAAACTGAAGTTTAAGCTATTAATTATACACTGGGCAGAGTTATATTCATGCAGATTGGGATCATAAGAAGCAAGCACCTTTCAGATGACTATGTGCTTTGTAAAAAACAAACTTAATTTCCTCATGTCACTGCAGATTAGGTTTCTCATTCAGAGACGCTGCTCAGCTGAGTCCTTAAAAAAAAAAAAGTCTGATTGAACTGTATTAGGATTTGGAGCTTATAGAAGCACATCAGAGAACTTTGCTGTGGAGAAGCAAAATCATCTAGTGGTGAGTGAGTCTTAAGAGTCTGAGGGATTTTCCCTTTCTCTGCTTCTGATATACTGTGGGACCACAAGCAAGTCACGTCACTTTGATCATTTCGTTACCATGTCTCTCAAAGCAAAAAGCAGTCTTTGTCTTCATGTCTTTTGTCATGGTATTCTCATCAAAGCTGTGTTCTCCTCAAAATAATTCCAGGGATAATTGTTGAGTTAATAATGTTGTGGTGTTTTTATTTGTGTTTTCTTACAGAGCTCAGAGCACTGTTATCCAGTTACTAATAATCATGCTATCATCCAAAGGGGGCTATGTTACTTTTGTCTTAATGGCACAGGTATAGTAGCAGATCTGCACAGCATGTTACAGTCTGGGGTGCAGCTAAGAGGTAGTCTGTCAATCTATGGCAAAACTACACCTGCGTTTTTTGTAGTTTGCTTTTCATCTAGACCACGTTTCCACAGGATTTAATTGAGGCATTAATCCATTTTGTCTAGTCTCTTGCATCACAATACCTGACAAAATGTTTCTCATTGTATTTGTGCAGAGTCCTCTCATGAGGTCAGCTGTGCGGGCGGTTCTTCTGTCTGTGGCATTTCAGGCAGCACTGCTGTGCCAGTAAAGGATCCGGTGATGCGTAGTATCTCTCTGGCACAGCAGAGCTGAGACAAAGCGCTAGTGTAAATGGAGTTATAACCACAAAATTCAACTTCTCTTGGGGTAGCTTGTTTCTCCTGGAAGCATGATGACATGGAATGGTAAAACTAGCAAAAAGTGTGGTACAGAATTGTAACTATGGAGGAGGACTATAGCTATGACCATTTACCCTAGCAGGACCCTCCTCTCTGTTGGCGTAGCTATACCATTTTCTGTCATTTGGCTTGGTGCAATGTTGGCATTGCAACAGAAGTCTGTATGGAGGAGGAATCAGGGAGTAAGGAACCCAGGACTCACAGGTGTGTTGCTTTGTGATTTTCTTGTGAGTGCACCTGTCCTAAGGTTGAAGACAAGGCTGAATGGAAAGAGCAGGAATAAGGATGGGGTAAAAGGTAAAGAAACAGGTGTGAGGCTGTTCTAAAGGATGCAAGGATCATGGGAGAGCTCATCATTAGAGTCACCAGGCAGGAGTGATTAGATGAAATGAGGAGACAAAGGAGTTTCAAGAAATCTTTGGACAGGTGCAACACAGGTGTGAATGAGCTGAGGAGCAAGAGAAGAGACTCTATGCATCTGTACAGTCTCAAGAACCAGGATCAGCCACTTGAACTTCTGCTTGTAAAGAGATTACAGAAGGGTTGAGGCATAAAAGTGGTACACTTTCCACCAGTACAGGTATTTTTCACTGTGTCAGCGTTAACTGCTGTCACTCTTGCCTCTTAAAATTGAGGAATTTTGCAAACATATGGAAGCACTATCAGAGGGCTTTGCTGCAGGTATTTCTTGTCAGATGGAAATGGGTTTGTCCTCTGTGACCTTTCATGTATTTGTTTTAAAAAAAATAAATCCTATATCTACACTTAAACCTTTTGTGACCTTTAACGGAGAGTATGTATTTTCTTAACTAAAGTATAGTGTAGGTGCAGAGCATTTACAAGATCTACGGATTCCCTGTAATTGTGCTGAATGGCAACTATATATGGCACATTTATTTAAGTTTAACCATTCACTTGTTCAGGGAACTCTGCTGCCATGTGAGGTATGAGTCTCTCCCCTGACTAACACTTTCCGTGATTTATTCTCAGGGCAAGTGTTTTTTTGGAAATAAATCCAGCCGGTTTTGTTCAGACATTCCATCAAAAGGCCTTTTAGGTAGAAAGGAACACAGTTTACATCTGAATTCTTGAGTTTTCCGTGGTACTTGACAAAGCAGAAAAGAATCATCTTTCCTTCATGGCCCAGGGAGCTCTGAAACAACTTGCCATGCTATAAATCTGTATAAATATGGAATATCCCTTTTGGAGCTTGTGTGGCTGGAGGCTTGAGAAAAGCAACGTGAATCTAATTGAACACGCACTAGATTTGTAACTGACAATGCATGTTAACTTGTTTTGGTGATGAATTTGCCTTTTCAAAAATCAGTGTCTTTTTTTTTTTATCCCTAAATCCCAGGGGACTTTTTTTAATGTAAAAAGATGTTTGCCTGAACTCAGAAATAATTTTTGCATGATTTCACCTGATTAAAACAAAAAGTGGAAGTGAAACACTGAAATTATTTCTGTTCCAAGTAATTTTAAGTAAGTGATAAACTAAGGCTTTATTATAACTTAGAAATTTCCAAGGTCATGAGTGGACTAGAATCTATTCTGAAGAGGCAAGTAAGAATAAAGAGTTCCCCTGCTGTGGGGCACAGCATCCTTGACCGGCAGAGTAGTTTGTAGGAACCACTCCAGCTGAGTGAGTAGAGCTCTGAGTCTGACCTTGGCTGGCATATGTCTTGAGAAGGAGGAAGACTAATTCACTACTTCTTTTACCATCTGTATGTGAGCTACATGGGGTGAGAACTTTGATTTCTTTGAGAAGCAAGGGAAGACATGTCTTAATGTATGTGGTTTTCAAACTTATGGTTAATATTTGATTTTCAAGTTGGGTATCAAACACTACAAGTCTATCTACAGTGGTGCGTTCATAGCCAAGATGCTATGTATAAATTGCTCTAGTTTGGGTTTGAAGAATATGCATAAATAACCTCAAGGTTTGGAAGCACGTGCGGTCTGTTTAGAATATTCTTTTTCTCCTTCATTGTTGTTCTGCTACAGAAAATGGTCACAGATAGACCTAAGCAATTGTTTCACCAGAAAATATGCCAGAACAAAACTCCATCATGTCTCATAAGGGTAGGTGCCAAGTGCAGACTTTTATATTCTTCAATCAGCCCACCAGTGCTTTTAGGATGAGAGGAAATCAAGAAGGAAGCAGCAAGCAGAGATGACTGGTTTGTTTGTTTGTTTTTTCCCCAAACTGCAGCAATTGTACTTTGGGCAGCCATGAAAGTCTTCGCAAGGCAGCCACCTGCATTCAGCTTCGACTGCACAACACTAGTAATCTGAAGCAAAGTTTGGCTCGAACGGTATGTCGTCTTTTTTTTTCTCCTCGTTCTTTCCACATCCCTGAAGGAATCAAATTCCACCAGTCCTTTTTATGTAGTAACCTGCAGTAATAATCAAAGAGAGATTATTTGTTTTTTTCTGAACACACATATATTATTACTGAACTCCAGTTGAAACATACTGGGGAACGTCTCTGCTTTGCTTCTGTATTTATATCTAGCATGTTGCTGTGGAGAGCACACAACTGAAAAAAGACTAAAGGCTACCATTTTAGAAAAAAAACCAGTTTTGTTGGGATTTGATGATGGTATTTATTTCAGGAAGTCAGAGAATTCTTATTTTTGATTGGCCTTTCTGTGTTTTAAAATATAACAAGGGATAAAACACTCAAAGTACTGCAAAAAATTAATGAGACACGGTTTCTCATCATTATCATTGAAAACTAGGGTGGATTGATAAAAAACAGAATCACAGTTTGTGTGTTTGTGAGTGTCTGATGCATACATGTGTGTATACAGGTTTAAACAACCTTGCAATTGCTCAGTGGATTACTGAGCTTTAATGACACTGACCTATGCTACTAAATATGAGGTTTATTCCCAGTCCACCACCTGGAAATACTTCCATCTTGGGGAGACCTTACTGCAGCCTTTCAGAATTTATAGGGGGCTTATAAGAAAAGGAGAAATTTTTTTTTTTTAGCAGGACTTGTTGCAATAGGACAAGGGGTAATGGTTTTAAACTAAACCCGGGTAGATTTAGACTAGATATAAGGAACTTTTTTGCAGTGAGGATTGTTAGACACTGGAACAGGTTGCCATGAAAGGTGGTAGGTGTCCCATCCCGAGAAACATTCAAGGGTCAGGTTGGATGGGGCTTTGAGCAGCCTGATCTGTTGAAGATGTTCCTTTTCAGTGCAGAGGTGTTGGATTAGGTGACTTTTAAAGATCCCTTCCAACCCAAACCATTCTATGATTCTATGTCAGTAGGAGAATGAACACGCCAGTTACCATTGGAATGAGTTTTGTCTTGGTAAAGTATCTGTGGTACCTTATTGCCATTTAACTGCTAGATGCTGATATTGAGGCAGGGATCACCATGTGATTTACATTATCTGCATTAAATAAGGATTAAATAGTCCTTTTTGGTGTTAGATCTGTGACAAGACTTACTGTGTTAGTGCTGCCAAAGGAGGTCTGGAGAAGAGTGGAGTGATGGTAATTAGATATAATTATGGATGCATGTAAGTATGTGTAGTGGTGGGAAAACTATTTACCTTTTTTAGCATCTCTGTCTTTTAAACAGGACAATGTATTATTGACTTTTCTTCTGGGCAGTTGCAGGTTTCCAACATTTTCTGGCCTGAGAAATCAGTGATACCGATATAAGTTTGATATCAATGAGTTTTGGTGCTTACAGGTTTATAGCATGTGGTGAAGGTATTTTTTTACATGCATATACCGAAAAGAGGGAACCTCAACCAACTTCCTGACAGTGTCTTCTTTGAACTTTTAAGCCAATAAAGCAAAATGACCTATTTTCTGTATATAGGTCTGCTATTACTATAGATCCTCAAGATTATCTGCTTTGGAACCTCATAATGTGTTCAGAAGTCTCTTCTGAAACTTTAAAGCTTGTTTGTGTGCTAATGAAACAAAACTATAGCAATGCCATCTTGAGACTGCCTTCATAATTCTTGCTTGTCTTACATAACACAGTTGAAATTGGGATGCATAGAGATACTATTATTTTACTATTATGCTTAATATCCAATATAAGTGCTTATAAGCAGCATGCAATTTATTTTATCTTCAAACTGGACAGTTTAGGAGCTTTGGCCAATAGCTAAATATTCACAATTTTGTGAATTCAGCTGAAAAACATGCATTTCTTTAAGGTGAATACTTCCTTTCTTTTTGTGGGAAGCTGGCATTCTGTTATGAAGTACTCAGAAAAAGGAAATTGTCTTGAACTGAACAGTTATAGCAAGAAATTTGGCCTGGGGCTTTACATGAAATCACAGGGGTTTTGAGCTAGTGGGTGACCTTTAATTTGATTTTGTTTTCTTGAGACACGAGATTTATCAGCCTTAACACTCTCGAACAGAAAGTATTTTAAGACCCAAATTTCTGACATGCCAGGTTTGTACTAAACTTCAAAATAAAGCTTATACAGAGAACACAAGGTTGTGGTTATAATAACAAAACGTATTGAAGCTCAGCTGAGACACTGATAGTTACATTTTTGCAGAGTTGTCCCCATTTTCTGATTACCTGGGCAAAGCATGAATCTTTGCAGTGAAGAGACAGCAAGGAACACTTAAGGGTTTTTAACAAGAGCCTTACATGCTAGAAAAGGTATTTTTGGGCTAAAGCAGCTAGCAGATGATCTTTCCTGAAAGTTCAAAAGCATTTTTATTTACATGTACGCCACTGTTAATGGTGTTAATATATTTTTTATCAGTTGGTGATCCATCCTGATAAGAAGGTGTGTTTTTTTTCCCCCCATTATTCAAATGTTTGTGGCTTTTTAGAGGGATCGTGTAGTACCTCAAATAGAAAGCAGCTTTTTCTTGAGTTTAAGCATCCCTTGAAATTGTAATACTGTAAAATGCCTCACGTTCTATTAATATGCTCAAAGTCTTCTTCAACCCTGTTGCAGTTTGACAGGTCTAAATGAGGTTTAATATACTGCAATACGCTGTGAAGTCCAGGAGCAGAGATCAGCATTTCACATTTTGGAGATAGTTACATTTAGCAGGTAGAATGATTACAAACAAACAAAAAATCGTCTTCCAGGCAGGTAACTAACAAGCTTGGAAGACAAATTAGTGGAGTTACGACCATTAGAAAACATTCGTTTATCTTAAAGGATTTGTGGAACTGTAATTAATAACCTACAATGGGGTTTAACCAGAAAGGGGGATATTTTCAGGTATCTTGAAGTGAACTATCAAGCACCCCTTTACGGTACCTGACACGGCTCTGAAAGCCTCAGGCCACGAAGTTACTTCAGGTTACTAATAATAGCAAAGATGATGAGCAGCTCATGAGCTGGAACAAGTTGTAGACCCAGAGTTTTCCTCCAGCTCTAGGGCGTGCTTGCGGCAGAGCACCAGTATCAGAAAGGAGCGGTTCTGCTCCCAGGCAGGAGCCACCAGCAAGTCTGTCAGGCACAGATGAAAACTAATGGAAGAGACACAGGCTGTGGCACGTGGAGAGCTTCAGCATTTCATTTCACTGCAGACCCAGATCTGTAGGTCTCTGGGTATGCAGAAAGCTGCTCCAGCCACACTGAGTTCAAGGCTCTGAGCTAGTCTACACTGAGCTCAGTCAACATCATTATTGCTGTTCCCTGAAACTTGCAGCTTTGGTTGTAAAATGTGTTTGAAACTCACTGACTTAGAGGCAGTTTGTGGAAAATAAGATTCCCTCCCTCAGAATTCATATAAAAAGATGTGAAAATAGTCTTTTTTTAAAAAAAATTCACAGACTTTGAGACTCTTAAAATTCTTCATCTATCTCAGTACATATATCTGTACGTATGCAGCTACTGTTCAATTTTGTGAGTTAATCTGCGCTCACTCATGGGGAGAATCTGACCTGTAATGTGTAGGATCCTTCCAAATTTTGAATTTTGGAATAAGTTATTTTACAGAAACTTCCATTAGCATTGTAGTTTAGCTAATTAATATGTTTCTGTGACACATCTTGACAGCCCTTCTATATAATAATCACCCATATGTATTCCAGTGCTAAATAATTTGCATACACCCACATATTGCCCTAATCCATTGGGTCACCTTGAACTTCTGGGTTCCTGTCAGCCATGTATACCTAATTTCTCTCTAAGCTTCAGGGCTTCCTCCTTCAGTCACTGTCACATTGTTTCCAGGTTCATCCCCCCCCCCCCCCCCCCCCCAACCCCAGTCCTCTAGTCGTGTCTGAGATCAAGGAGGAAGTTTGTCATTTATGTTGTTCTGTAGCTCAAGCTTTGTCCCTGCGATTGCTCAGTTCAGATGTGCTCTCCAGAGGTGCCAGTGCAACAGCTAAGCTTGCAGCGACATTATAAAAATGCAGGGAGGATTTTGCAGAAGTTGTGCACTACTCATCTGTAAAGTAATGTGACTTTAAGAATTAAAAATAAAAAAAAAAGAAAAGAGGGGGAGGTAGTCACGATGGATGTGATTGACCATCGCTCTTTCCAGAAGCAGCAAATTCAAATAATGGTATTATTGCAAGCAACTGTGGAGTGCTTGGTGTATTTCCTTCCTGGAATGTTTGCTTCTGATTACAGTACCACTACAAAACATTTTACCAGTCCTCTAGCATGCACTGAAGCATCATGATAACTGTCAGATGCTCCAAGCCTCGGATATGGGCAGGGCAGAAGACATGAGCCATGAGCAAAACCAGCAGTTATTAGGACAGAGCCATATGTAGCACAGTTAGTGCTGAGCTTGGGAAATCGGCATCCATAAGCTATTTTTGTATGTCTTGTGATCATTTTTGTAGAAGCAACTCAGTGGGGTTCAGAGACAAACTCTGGAATTAGCTAAGAAAAGACCATCTACTCTCAAATGCATCCCCTGCCCCCGAAATGACTTACCCAGGCTTCTCCTCTATAATAACACTGAGCTCTGTCTTGTCAATACCCTGAGCTAAGGAACACAGGTGTTTGCATGAGATCAAACACCCAGATAAAGCGAGGCTTAGTGCTTAGGTCTGTCACATACGTTCAAGGCTTAGTGCATGAGAATTGTTTTTCTTCATCCCCTTCCATTTCATTCATTCAATTCGTGTTTTACTTACTGCCACTATGTGATAAAAGAGATAGTAGCGCTCCAGATGGGAATTCTTTACGGAACATCTGTAATGTATCTAGCTCAGCAAGATTCTGCGCTGTAAATAGTGCTCTTGCTAAATCTCTATATAGCAATCTAAAGCAGAATTAGTGTGAATTAATTCACACGTTGATTAACATATTTAAACTGAATACAACCATGGCAGAGAGACAAGTTGCTCAGGAATGTTAGCTTTAGACCACTACTATATCTTTAGGAGAAAAATGCTAGTGTACTCACCTTGTTCTGAACACTTTTGTGATATCTGAATTCACTAACATTCAAAATATTAATAGAAGCTTTTTTTAAAACAAGCAAGTAAAAGACTTATTTGGATTTTCTAAATAAATAAATGTCTTTCAGATTCTGTTTGGGGGGGAAAAATCATGATTCATCTTTTAATCACTGTAGGATTATGCCATTCTCATTTTTAAAAATTTTGTTTATTATATGAAAGTTATAACAGTAAAAGATGAAGATTTTTTTCTTACCGAAATGTTTTACTTAAGGTTTGTCTTCACAAACTTGATGTTTTCATCAGTTTAGTGCAGCTTAAGATGGAGTCCTCTTTCAGATTCTTGTGTATCATTGGCCAGATTGAATTTCTGTCCTCTCCTTCACTTTTGAGCAAACAAATATTTTAGATCAGCCATCTTTTGTATTTCTAGAGATACTAAGAAAAATGTCTGGCAGCTGTCCTAGCCACTGTGGAAACAGAAGTTCATCATCACTGCCTACCTGCAGATACTCAAACCTACTCCACAACCTTTCAGGGCAATGTCTTCCTGTGTTTGACTACCCTCACAATGTATTTTTTTCTTATGCTAAGGTGGAATTTTATGTGTCTTAATTTGAGCTCTTTGCCTCTTGTCCTGTCAGTGACCACCACTGTAAAGAGTCTGACTCCCTTGCCTTCATTATTTCCTATTGGATATTTGTAAACATTGATAAGATTCACCCCCAAGTTTCCCTTCTCCAGGCTTGAACAGTCCCAGTTCAGCCTCTCTTTGTGCAAAAAATGTTTTAGGACCTTGATCATGTCTGTGACTCTTCACTGAAAGCAGTCCGTTCAGAGGGGTTGCAAAGATGGTACAGATGTTTTCCATTCTGTTCTCTCAGAAAAGGAAGCAGAAGAGAAGATATGGATGAAAACTGGTATATATTGCCTTTGTGAAAGGGTACCTTCTGCTGTCTGTAACAAGGAAGCAGAGGCAGGGTTTACTGAGGCATGGCTATAGTCTTTATCTATATGTAGTTCGAAGGCGCTGCTGTAGCAATCTGGTTGACTTCCCATATAGTAAAACCCCATGTAACATGAGAGAGTCACCAAATAAAATTTCAGACCAAAACATCCCAAACGCCCTGAGAATCCCTAAAATAACATACCAGCTATGGAAAATATGAAGCAACTCTAAGATACATTCTTATCAGAGTACTGTATGTCACAATATGCTTCTCTTCTGCAGCATGAAGATGATCAAAGACTGTTCAGTGTGAATCAGCTGTTAGAAGACACCTGTGCCTGGAGACTGACGCGGTAAGAAAGCTGCTATTTAACAGTACTGCTGTTTGTATTTGCTTGTATTTGTAGTGATCTTCCCTCCTGACCCCAAAGGACAATTCCAAGGCCTACTGGGGACAAGAATATGATACCAAAGAGAAAAAAACTTGGTTCAATGCTTTAGAATCTCATTGTTCGACTTTATTGATTGCCTAATAAAATCAGTAATCATCTATAAATCTGTGTCACTTTTTCCCATTGTCTCCCTTTCATGTCATTGGAGGTTTCATTAGAGCTTTCTTGTTTCCCAAGGATTCCAAGGCTTGAAGGAGTCATAATTTTCATGTGTTGCATTGCTCTTATAGAGTTTTTAAAGACTAAATACTGTAAAAATAGTAGATTTGCTCTTCAATTTATCTGTGTTTTCACAGCTGAGTGATGTTTTATTTTTTAGTAGAGGCTACCTATGACGAGTTTTTAACTTGGCAGTCAAAGTACTTCTGACTCTAAAGCTAACCCACCATGGACAAGCACTAGATGAGATAGATTCCTCATTCAGCTTTCATTATGTTTTGTTTCATGCACTTAGATAAAGAAGCTGTTAACACTTTTCATAATGTTTTTCATCAATGTGTTATGAAGTACTTTGCCAAGAATGGTAAATGCCACACCTGTCATTTAGCAGATGGAGGAAAACAGAGGTAGTGACTTGTTCAAGGTAAATATCTGGTGCTTACTGAGGACCCATCTGGTTTCCTAGAAGCATGGCCCAAATTTCTGTTCTGCTGCTTATGATAAAGAGATCAAACTGAACATACAGTCTGTACATAAACTACTTACTGACTGTTTTATTTTTTTATGATGTCATGTGTGGCCTTTTCCATTGCATAGAGAGTCTTTAGAGTCGATGTGTGATAAAAGATGTTGAGCTGCAAATCAACTATGGCCTGCAACATTCTTCTGATACTGTAGGGCAATGAATAACTAGTAGCATAGGCAGTAAGTAGTTTCTTCAACCACAAGTTCAGTAAATATTGAAAAAGTAAAAACTTGAACTGTGTTTGATTACTATTTCCTGATTTTCCCATGAATTGTAATGGGTAGGAGAAAACATTTTCCAGCAGTGATGACCCAGAAAGGTCTGTGGTCAGGCCCTGTGCTCACAATTGCATTTCCAACTTGTGTGAGGAAAAAAAGGGGTGGTAGCGAAGTGAGAAAAGTCCATAAGGTGCACAAGAGCTGCCTGTGATGATCTGCAGAATGATTTCCAGTGCTGAGTGGAGTGTCTGATAAAGTGGCAGATGAAATTTTGAGAAGATAAATGTAGATAGGAGGAAACACTTTAAATTCACATATGAAATCATAGGCTCTGAGTTAACTTTTACCGCCAGGAGTGAGTTCTTGGGATTATAATAAATAGTTCTGAATATCAGCTCAGTGCACAGCAGCTTCAAAAAAACCCAAAAAAAACAAATGTTGGGAATTATTATGAAAGAAATGAAAAACAAAACAAAACATGTTATGCTACAGTATCGGTGTAGGGTGTTCATTTATCTTGAATACATCTGGCAGTTCTGCTTCTCCCATTTCACATATGATGTAATAGAACTTGAAAAAGGGAAGAGAAGGGCAGAAATGATGCTCGGAGGAATGAAATGCCTTCCACATGAGAAACAAGTAAGTAACAGTATTCTTCATCCTGATGAAGTGATAGTAGAAGATGGGTGTTTTATAGATGACAAGTCTATAAAGCTGAGGACCGCAGAGAATGTCTGCAGAAAAAAAATCATTTACTGTACCTTCCAATGTAGGATAAAGGGAGCATGAAGTGAAAGTAGCAGATTCAGACAAGAATAGGTATTTCTTTGTATAAGAATTTAGCAATGTCTGGACACAGACTGGCTTACCTGGACTGTGTCCAGATAATTTCTGAATATCTCCAAGGTGGGACATCTACATCCTTTCTGGGGAACTTGTTCCAGTGCTCAGTCACCCTGTGTACCTCCTGTGTTTCAGTTTGTTTCCATTGTCTCTTGTCTTGCCACCTGGCATCACTGAAGACAGCTTGGATCTGTCATCTTTGCATACTTCCTTCGGGTGTTTATATATATCAAGATGATGCCCCTTGAGCTTTCTGTTCACTAAGATTAACAGTTCCAGCTCTCAGTCTTGCCCTAAAGGACAGATGTTCCCATCCTTGCATCATCTTAGTGACCCTTTGTCAGACACTCTGCAGGACTTCCATGTCCCTCTGGTACTGAGGAGCCTGGAAGTGGACACTACTCCAGGTGTGGCCTTGCCAGTGCTGAGTAAAAGGTGAAGGATCACCTCCCTCAGCCTGCTGGTAATGCTTCTCCTAATACAGCCCGGGATACCTTTAGCTACCCTTAGCCTTTTTTGCTGCCAGGGTGCACTGCTGGTTCATGTTCAGCTTCCTGTCCATGAGGACTGCCAGGTCCTTTTCTGCAAAGCTACTTTCCAGACAGTCAACCCCTAGCATGTCCTGGTGCACAGAGTTAATCCTTCTCAGGTGCAGGACTTTGCATTTCCTTTTGCTAAGACCCATGAGATTCCTGTTAGTCCATTTCTCCAGCTTGTCAAGGTCCCTCTGGATGGCAGTATGACCCTTTGGTGTAGCAGCCACTCTTACCAGTTTTGTGTAATCAGCAAACTTGCAGAGGGTACACTCTTCCCAGTCATCCAGATTATTATGGAAGATATTAAAATGTAGTGGACCGAGGACTGACTGCTGGGGTACACTGCGAGTTGCCAGCCTCCAACTAGACTTTGTGCCATCCAACACTACCTTCTGGGCCTTGCCATTCAGCCAGTTTTTAATCCATCTCACTGCTCATTCAGCCTGTAGTTTATTAGCTTCTCTATGAGGTTGTTATGGGTGGCAATGTCAGAAACCTAGGATTTCATTATGGAACTTAAGTTGGTCAAGCACAACTTTCCCGTGGTGAATTCTGACTACCCTCTATCACCTTCTTGTAGTTCATGTGCCTGGAAATGGTCCTCAAGATTGGTGTTCCATCAGTCTCCTAGGTTCAAGGTGAGGCTGATGAGCCTGTAGTTCTCTGGGTCTTCCTTCTTGCCCTTTTTGAACATGGGAGTGACATTTGCTTTCCTCCAATCTTAAGGCACCTCTTCCAATTGTCATGTTTATTCAAAAATACCAAGAGTGGCCTCACAACAACATCAGCCAGCTCCCTCAGAATTCGTGGTGTATCCCACCAGGGCCCATAGGTTTATATATGTTCAGTTTAAGTATTCTCTAACCTAATCCTTATCAACTTCCTACTTCATTCCAGGGACAGCTCCCTGGAGGCCGTGTCCACGAGACAGCACCACCTCAGATTGCTTGCACATATGCAGCCTTCTCATGTTGTGGGGAAGGTTTGCTTCAGGATGTGTATTACATACATTTATGTTATGGTGTGTAAATAATGCCATGCTGGACTACCACCTGTTATGTTAGGCATTTTGAATGGAACTCCCCCCCCTTTTTAATTACTAAAGAACCTATGTGCATTAGTCTCACTGCAGACCCATAGGTGGACTGGACCTGGAGTAGTCTCCTGCCTGGTGCTATGAAGGGTGCACAGCTATCTATCTAACTGTGGCTGCTCCAGGTGTTATGAACAGAAGCCTTCCTGCACCCCTTAATTTAGGGATCAAAAAATTACTCCCTGAAGCAAACTAATTCAGCAGTGCTCACATATACGTCTTCCCCCAGTTAGAGGCAACTAGTTTGAGCTGAAAACACTGGCACAATTCTGTTGAGAAAGCACTCAGATTTGAAGCACCATCAAAATTATAAGGTGAGCCATATTGTGAAGAAAAGCCCTGATTCTTGTAAGCAGTGCCACTCTGGTATTTTTTTATGAGTATGGCAGTCAGTAATATCATACCTAATCGTAACAGCTGCTTCCACCATAACATGCAACATCTTTGTGCTTATTTTGCAATGGGATGCATGTTTGCAACGTGTCATTCCTCAACTCTGTATCTAGCTAGGGATGTAATGCAGATGGATGTAGTAGAATGGAAATGCAGTAGAATGGGCTCAACACAAGCTGTGTAAATCTGCCTGGCACCTAGGAAGGCCGGCAGATTACTTTCCCATGCTGCTGTGTCTTCACAGCTGTGAGTATTTAGATTAGCTAAACAAAATAATGCTCAGGGTTGTCTGCATGCACTCAAGCTAAATTTCTGATTGTAGCACGCAAACATTTGTGTTTTTAGAGAACGTATTGATTGAGATGCTCAGTCTGCGTAGATCCAGCAGAGAAGGAAAAAGAAGTGTTTGAACTAGCTTGAGATGAAGTAAAAAGAATGAACTGGAAGCTTACCTCTGTAATAATCAGATTTCCTCTCGCAGGCAAATGTGAACAAATAAAGCCAGCAGCCCCTGCATAGCTTCACACACTTGATTTTCATAGCTTGAAAACCAAGCACAATGTAAATCAGTGAGTGCATCAGAAGAACTGCAGTCCATCGGCCCATAATCTCTGACACTGAGGTGTCAGTAACTGTAACATTCAGTTATCTGATCCATGTGACTAGGCACGGCTTAGTTAGCCAGCACGGTGATAAACAGCGTTGTAGGAAGGATGCCTAGCATTGCTCTGCAGGAGGTGCTGCTGCCAGGAAAATGAAAAATGAATGCTATGAGTATGTGTTATATGCTTCTTGTCTAATATATAGACCAGCTGGGATCTAAGACTGACTCTCTGAAGTTGTCTGTACCTTTCTTTTCAAAGCTATTGTACCATATTGCCTTGCTAAAAGCTATAAAAACTTCCTCGGTCTCTAAGAAACATTGAATGTTCCTGGGTTGGTTAGCATTGCCAAACGTATACACACAGCTATCACAGCCCTATGAATATGAAGTATGTCTGTGTGGCAACATATGGGTATTATTAGTCACCTACCAGCCAAAGGTTCAGGATAGCGTTAATAGAGGTATTTTGTTCATGGTTACAAATTGCTGGATTTATTTCCTATTAATTATGTAAAATTATGGCTACTTTATATAGAAAAATTCTCTAGGGTAGAATAAACTGATGGAAAATATGCTAATTTTCCAAACTAGTATTATAACTTATGGAATCATTCTGAAACCTGCACTTAGGCCAAGCATGTTAATAAACAGGCTTACCTATGTGCATCAAGGCAACAAGGCCAGCTCACATGTCCAGAACTACTTTTGAGCTGGGTAATGCTATGAAAAAGATGTTATACCTGGAGATTTGGTCAAAGCAGAGCGACAACTTATATTAGCTATGATTTAACAGGATTACAGGAGGAATTGCCAGACAGCTACTCAACACACAAACTGCCTGGCGAGATAAGGCTAGTGTAGATTGGAAATAAAAAGCTGTAAAGGCAAAAATCATCTGTAGGAGGAGGTGGATAGTAGGCATCTACAGGGAAATGCACTCTGGTATTAGCACAGGGAAGGCCACAAAACATGTCTTTATTCTATATGATGATTTTGGTGCAATAACTCTTTCCTTCTATTGCCACACAATATATATAATGAAAGTATAACCATGTACCATGAAACCCATACTTTGCACCGTAGTTGCAATTCTTACTGCTTAGTTCACTTGACTAAGATGTGTGAGGACACACACAACTTCTCTGTAAACAATAGTCCATTTGCTCTGAAGAAATCAAAATAATTTTGTGACTTTTCAGCTACCGGACTGCAATAGGGGAGAGAGGGGAATTCTTTCTTTGCCCTCTGAAGAGAGAACCCTAATACAAAGGGTCATTGGGAAATACAAGTGGGGGCAGGAAGGTGGAGGAAGAAGTCAAGGAGGAAGTGAAAAGTAAAATAAATAAACACTGAAGAAAGAATATAAATATCTACTTTTTCATAAAAGCACATGCACACCCTAACTACCAGTGAGGGCCATCAAGGCAATAATGTGCCCCTTTTACCAATCAGTGGGCTGGGCAGGGTGTGGAAGTGGGAATTAAAGTGTCCATACCCTTTCCTGATGATTTGATCCTACAGAGGAGGCTGTTGAAGGAAAATGAAGGTGTAGTCCTCTGTGTAACAACCTTGGTCTCATAGGCACCTTTTTTGTTTTGTTCCAGCTGACAAATAAATGACAGCTAGAATTTCACAGTGCTTGAAACGCAGAAAATTGCACAAATGCTTCTCAGTCACAAAACTCTGATTCTGGCTGTCTGTTGGAGCCTGTGGTTCTAAAATGGTGAGATTTACAGCTGAAGCACCAGTCCTGGAGTTCAGTGTGGAGAGGTATACACTCCCGTTCATAATCCTAATTAACTCAGTGAAGCTTTGCTAAGGCACAGCAATCTGCCTGTACAAACTTCATGGTATCTTCTGTAGCACAACAAAGCCGTGGGACAACAGCAAACTCACAGCTTAGGTAATACAATGGAAAAGGTAGTTGCTGAAACAGTTTGAGCATGTAAATCTAAGAACTGTAAGCAAATAGAGTTTGATGAGTTACGTAGCAGTTCTTGTCCCTTTTAATAATGTACAGCTTTATACTTGTTAGTATGGACTTTTGAAAAATACAGCTTTTCCAGTTCTTTTACTTGATTCTCTGCAGCTTTAGTCTGTGAAGTGATTCTGAAAGATGGCACTGTGTAGCATGTACTTAAATCCATCTTTTGCTGAAGGTAATATTTAAGTACTTGCTAATCTTAAAATAAATGGGATTTAGAGTTCAGTAGACACTAAAATAGTCTGGAGAGTTGGGCAGGAGTAATCTTGCGAAATTCAACATGTGCAGGTGAAGGATCCTGCAACTAGGGAGGAGTAACTCCATGCACCAGCACAGCTTAGGGGTTGTCTTGCTGGAAAACAGCTCTGTGGAAAAAGACCTGTGAGTCCTGGTCAACAACTGGTTAACCATGAGCCAGCAATGTGCCCTCCTGGCCAAGAGAGCAAATGCCATCAGTATCAAGAAAAATGTGGCTAGCGGATCGAGGGAGGTTCTCCTCCCCCTCTACCCTGCACTGTTGAGGCCTCATCTGGAATATTGTGTACAGTTCTGGGCTCCTCAGCTCAAGAAGGACAGGGAATTACTGAGCAGGGTACAAAAGAGGGCTACAAAAATGATTAGGGGACTAGAATGTCTCTCTCTTATGAAGAGAGGCTGAGGGACTTGGGACTTGTTAGCTTAGAGAAGACTGAGGGGGGGAATCTTATAATTACTAAAGGGGTGTGGGTGTAAGGAGGCCAGTCTTTTTTTCAGTGGTGCCCAGTGACAGGACAGGCAATGGGCATAAACTGGAATGTAGGAAGCTCCACCTAAATATGAGAAGGAACTTCTTTACTCTGAGGAGGGTGGCAGAGCATTGGAACAGGCTGCCCAGAAAGGTTGTGGACTCTCCATCTCTGGAGACATTCAAAACCCACCTGGATGCTGTCCCGTGCAACCTGCTCTAGGTGATCCTTCTCTGGCAGGGTGGTTGGACTAGATGATCTCCAGAGGTCCCTTCCAACCCCTATCATTCTGTGATTCTTTGACTTCCTTCGCTTGGGAAATGTGTATCCTTTGGGTATAAGTAGATTTTTGCATCTATGTTGTGGCAAATGACTGCCAAAAAAAATATGGCAATCCAGACTCAATTACATGGCATCTATGTAAGGACTTGTACTTATTTTATACCAACACAAAATCCCTGTCAATTATCTATTCTTGGTTTATAGAATGTGAAGAAGAAGGAAAAAAAGCAGCATGCCAATTCTCTTTATCCGATTGTTACTAACTTGATGTTGTTTTCTTTTTTCTTATTTCCAGACAAAACCTTGTTTCAGTTACTATGAAATACAGAGGTCAAGTGGAATATCTGTTGCAAAATGAGGTATTTGTTCTTAGTTTCTTATACCAGAAAAGCATTAACTTCTATGTGAAAGGTATCTAATTATTAATCTGTCTCAAAAGCAATCAAGGAAGACTTTTAATTAAAGCTGCTTAACCTGACTTTGAAAGGATATAAATTCTCTTAATAAAACTTGGTTTGACATTACATAGAAAGTGCTAGAAATTTAAAATATCAAAGGTGACTCTTTCTAAGTGTCAAGGAACCTGTAAATAAAAACAGGTTTGTTTG
The DNA here is from genome assembly GCA_020800305.1 of Porphyrio hochstetteri. NCBI lineage: Eukaryota > Metazoa > Chordata > Aves > Gruiformes > Rallidae > Porphyrio > Porphyrio hochstetteri. The sequence continues at coordinate 81,187,010 of CM036905.1, read as the reverse complement.
GGTTGGCAGCTTAATATCTGAAATTTAGTAGAGGTTTAATACCCTATATATATATCTGCAAAATTTGTTCCTGATTTTGTAAACCCAACAGTCAGATGCTTACATATTTAGGATATATATTCAAGCATGCCATAGCTTGCAGGATCAGGTTAAGGCAGCAAAACTCACAGGAGCTTTATTTTAAAGTATTGTGGGCAGCCAACTGACAAATACATATTTGAGTGATAGCTTGGAAGAAACCAAACAGCTATTTGATCTGAATTTCAGGTGGTTGTGCTAACTAACTTCTAGGGTTTGGAACTGGAAGGAAAATAGAGGATGTTAGTAAAATAAAAAAATACTGGTGTAGTATGGAGATACTTCAGTGCAATCCTGCCAGATTTCTTTGAAAAATATTAAAACACAGAATTCATATTTTGTTTGGGAAATCTGTCACCTGTATTCAAGCCCAGATTTTAATCTTTCTGTATATTCTTGATCCATGGGTATTTCTCTTTTGATTACTCAGAAAACATACACATACATACAGACGTCTTTATAAATGTACATATACATAGAGGCATGTAGATGAATTCATAAATATTTATCAGTACATGTGTAAATAAATATATGTAGATAAAAACACTCTCTATTTTTGTGTAAATCTTTGATACTTTTCTTTTGCAAAATGCATACAGACTTAAAAGCTGTTGAACTGTGCCTAGCTACAAAGTAAAGCTCTGGTTTTGAGACTGTGTAGGCATTCCCTGAACTTTCCTTTGTAAGCAACTTATCTAAGGGAGCTATTTAGTGTATAAAATGTGATGCAGTCATAACCATTTGGAAAATTGAGGTCCCCAAACCCAAACGGGCATATATATTTCTTTACAGAAGTAGACCCATCGGTGTAGTTACTCACATTCAGTTGAAATTTTAGGGCCTAAAGTATGGAGATTCTAAATTCAACGAGAGCTGTAATCTCAAAATTAATGAGGCATTGCAATCTGCCCTCTGCAACTGACGCTGTGTAGATATTCCTCAGACCCATAATGAAGCACTCTTAAATTTGTTTTTGCTAAATATTTTTACCTTGAGTAAGCAATTACATGAGATCATTAACTTTTTATAAAGGGAAGACAGGACATTTTTCAAATATTCATGCTATGCAACAAATATGCATGTGTTACTCTAGAGCTAAAACTCTCCGTAGTTTTGATTTTTTTGGGTGTTTTTTTAATAAGGTCTTGTCTACACAGGGGCACTTAATAAAGTTCATATGAATTGCTTAAAAGAGCAGGATTGGAAGTTAATGACATAGGTCAGATCACCACACAGATGTTTTCATTCAGTAGCATCAGAGTATATGGAGCTTTTCCAAAACTGTAATAATTAAAACTAGTGTGCCTGCTTTGCTTTAATAAGTGGCTTAAAAAATTATGGAGCTATAATGTAATAAGGTATAGTCATAAACATACAGTAAAGAAAGCAAAAATGAGAACAAAAATGAGAACCCTTTGTTTGTTCATTTCTTTAAGGAGGTTTAAAATTGGGATCTGTTTAACTGTCCTCTGTCCCAAGGTTTCCCAGGAATAATTATGTTGATTTTCAACACCAGCACTTGCATCACTGGGAGGGATGTTTCCATTTCTCTGATTCACCACAATCTACCTCAGCACATTTGGAAATTTAAGACTCTGGAATTTGCTTTTATATACTAAATTAAGTGCATGCAAACCTGCTTAAGATCTGCTCTCAGCTGGGTCTTCCTTAGGCATTCAGTTTTGATCGTATAGATCTTAAGATTCTCAGTTTTAAAGAAAAAAAATCAATCTCCCCCTCTTCTCCCCCCAGCATTTATCTATCTACTTCCAAATGTACTTGTTCTAGCATGTTAAAAACCTTTGGAGGTACCAATACTTCTGATTTATGTGAGAAACCCACCATCACTATTATTAGTAATGATCAAAAAATGGAAAATTAGTTTTATTATGCCTCCATAATATTAAAAAGAATAAAAGTTTAGGCTATTTGGCACAAGGTGGGGTGGGATTAGTGCTGCGGGGGTTGAAATTATAAGGAGTGTTCCCAGAGAGCGTGCAGTCAGTCAGCTAGCTATTTTGATTGCCCTGATAATCCTTTGACATGCACTTCATTTTACATGTTTTCAGAATGTACTATCAATATAGAGAGAAAACTGCAATTTTTAAATTCAGAATATAGAAGTTCTAGAATGAAGTAGCATTTTTTTATCATGTTGGTAATTTAAACACAAAAATACTCTTCAGAGGTTCTGCTGGTATGTAAATATGTAGAAGGGGGAAAAAAATCCATACAAGATGTTGGCCATAGGTTTTTTGACTTTCAGAAAATGTAAAACTTCTTACAGAAGTTAATTGCTGTCTTTCCTTCTTTGGGACAAAAATCAATGTCATATGTCTAGATATGGAAAAGGGAAACTCGTTACATGGTAATATCCAAACCCAGAAAAAATGTAAAAAAAAGTCATCATACATAGTATACAGTGTTACACTATTTTATTTTATTTTTACATGATTACTCTCCTTGATCTGCAATATGCTCCTTAGAAATAGCTACCATAGAAACAACATCTATGGTATAGTAGTTTCTACAGAATGTTAAGTACTTGGTTAATAGATCTTTAAACAGAACAGTGCATTATAGAGAGATGGATGCATTCTTCAAGGTTCCCTATTCTCTTTGTGCAACAGCATATATATGTACATACAAAAACAGATAAACTGCTGGGTTTGTATGGTTTGGGTTTTTGGTTTTATGGGGGAGGAGGGGGCATTCTGCCCAGAAGTATAGCTGTTACTCTGTTCAAGGATTACTTTTGTGTAGATCACGTACTGCTCAGAAATCACCCTGCACGAATGTGTCTTTGTAGACATAGAATCCCTTGTTTTAGAAATCCACATCCACTTGTGAAAAAGAAAAATGCTAAATTAAAATGTATTTATTCAGTGCTAAATATAGTTGTAATTTATATTTAATGACAAAAGGTATATCTTAAAAATATATATGAATATATGTGTGTATATATATATAGACACTTCAACAACTGCACAGCAAACTGGCAGGTATAATGCTTTGGTTCTGCCAACGTTATACATGGTAACAAAGACATGCCATTTTTGTAGGTTTCTGCTTGTGCTGGCAATTGATGTGTGCATTGGGAGTAAATCCTGCAAGAGTTCCATTTAGAAGTCTAAGTGGTAGGAAAGAAATATGAAAGACGGGAAATGCCCTCCTTGTACATTGGCAGGGGGGTGTAGTAACTTCAGACCAAAGGAAGGGCTAAAGTTCTCAAGAGATCACAATCAGCTTCTCCCTCTCCAGAACCTCTAGTATGCAAAGGTGTTGCTATCTTTAATTACTAAGCAAGACCCAACAATTTATATTTAAAGGAATTCTGACTAACAAATATTTGAGGATATGTTATGTAGTTCATTCTTGCTTTTAGCTCTGCTCAAGACAGATGATATGGAATTAATAACCTCAAAATACTTGTATATTTATTTGTATTAATGACAGGTCTCAGCCTCTCAGTAAAATCTGGTTATAGAGCTTAAGCTTAAAAATAGAAAGTTCATCTTGGTACAATTTTTCTTTTTCAGTCATGAAATGGGCGAGTTAGAGAAACAGGCGTGTTTTAGTGCATTAAAAGGAACGGTTATCAGTACAGAAATATGGAGAATATTTATAGGAGAGCTTTACTTGTTCAAAGAATGTATTTTAAGGTTTAATGAAGTGATAGAACGATGCAGGAAACCCATGCATTATTTATTTATTTTATTTATTTTCCTGAACATAGAGTACTTGATATTTGAAGATTGCATTTTTCTTTCTTTGAAATCCAGGGTTTTTCTCTTGAATTCCACAGAGTATTTATGAGGTTATTCATCTAGAGATTTATTTTACTATGTTAATATTTAAATATCTAAATATATTATCAATAAAATGTAATAACTTGAACTGGTAACATATATATGTATATATGTATTTCAGAAAAGCTAGTTGCAGAAGTACTCAGTCCACAAGTGTCAGATTATGCAGCCTCCTACACAGTCGCTATTTTTAGGTGGAACATGGCTGTCTGCCAGCTCTCACAGAGATGGGTAGGAGACAATGGTGGGGATAAATTCACTGTGTCATAAAAAACTCAGTAAGTTTGCAAACCACTTGTGTTCCAGCTTCTTCAGAAGTTTTCCTCACAGTGCTTCTATGCTCGTGAAGTTCAGACAAACCAATGTTTTGTCTCAAAATCAGTCTTAGATAGCAAATTTGTCACAGTTTTCAACACAGCTCAATTTGACTTTAACAAAAATTATGCTGTCCTTAGGAAACTGTTAGTTACTAGCAATTTCAGCATAGCCAGACTAATACATGGTATGCCTGAATTCTCCATGAGCAGATATGACTTTCTACATCCTCACTGGCATGAAGTTTATGGTAAGGCATTTCTGATAAATTGTTATGTGTCTACTGCTTGCTTTTTTATTATCTTTCTTTGCTATCAACAGCATACAGTGGATAATGTGATTGAAGCAGCTAAAGCAATCTGTAGCGTGCTCGGTTTTGTGGAAACCAGAGTCATTACTGATGCAGTCAAGAGACTCCGTGCAGTGCCACTGGTTAAAGCACAGGTAAAAGATGCAAGTTTCTGTCTCATTTTTCTCTTTAAAACCGGAGCTTGAATTGGTATTACTACTTTTCTGATTGATCAAGGCCATTCTACGGTCTCACTGCATATTTCCCCTCTGCTAAGCGTGACACAGAGGCGCTATAATAACCCCCGACAGTTGACAGTGTGTGGCAGAAGAACAACAGAAGACTTGTCCTGTGTTTAACTGACGCTCCTCTGATTGTTCTTTTTTATCCCCACCAAACATACAAATATCTTCTCAAATGATGAGCTTTTCAGATAGAAATGTCTCTGCTATTTACACAGAGAAGTACGAGCATCCTGATTTTAGCTGGAATACTCACTCTTAAAACACTCCAGTGGTTTTTCCAGGGGTTACTGTAGATTGTGAGCTGGGACTTCGGAGGGAAGTATCTCTTCTCAGTTTTGTCATCAACTGCTTCAGTATGACCTTGCATATGTCACTGTGACCTGATTTACAGGAGTTCTGAGCACCCAAAAATTCTTTTGAAGTCAGCATCTTGGAAATAGAGGTGCTCAGCAAATTTGAAAATCAAGCCATTAATCACTTGGATTTAGCTTGGTGTAACCTTAAGTCATGCTCATTCTTTCCCATCCTAATGAAATTCCCTTTTCACACTTTTTTGAAAAGTTTAACAAGTTACTGAGGAATATTTTCTTTTCTTGTATGGTCTCTGTCTTGTCATTCTTTCTCAAAGCAAAAAATGTTTATAAAAACATGCTAAAGTGGGAAAGATGCTTGTGTTCTCAGACCCTTACCTGCTTACAAAACTTTTATTCCCTCTCTATTGTCTCTTTGTTTCAGGCCATGGCTTGTGATATGTGTAAGAACACCTAGGATGGGAAAGTAAATGATGGGATAATTCCTGTTAACTAAGTTAAGTACAGAGTATTAATTAGAAACATGTGTAGCTCCACAAGTGGAATTCATTTAATTATGCCCAATATATAGTTTGAGGTCCCAAATGTAAGACTGGGGAAAGCTAGAGTAATTCTTTCTAAAACATTTTGTGTGTCACAGGAGTAATACATAGCAAATTCTTCCTGAGAGGTGAAAAGACTCACCAAAGAGTAGCAGGTATGTTAGTTGAAGAGGCTCCAGTGACGCTTAGAAAACTTATTTTCTTAAATCTCAGCATTCTTAACCTCTGTTTATTCCACTTAGATGGGCAGGGAGCGGGTCGGGAATAGCTTTCAACTTAAGTAAAATACAAGACCTAAAGCAAATAAACTCCAGAACATCTGTGTAGCTCTCTGTGGGTCTGGGTTGTAAGCAAATCTCTGTACCATGTTTTTGGAACAGATGACACTAGAGATCACAGAGCAGACATTGCTGCATGGCCCTGGGCAGAACCAGCTGTGCCCTTCTGGAACTAGCTATACGGGCCCTGTCTCTCTGAAGGTTGGAAAGTATTGTTAAGGACCAAGCTGCAAGAAATAACATAGCTATAGGTTGTTTTGTTGTTGCTTTTAGCTGAACATCTTGTTTCTATAGCATCCTAAATCTTTTCACGTCCACTTCAGTATCAATTATTAGAAGCCACTACTCTGGATAAATTCCAGCATAAATGGGTATGTGACAGCACACATTTTATCTGGCATGTTGTTGATTTAAATGGAAATAAGAATATCTCTATTTAAGAAAAGTTCTTGAGGGCAAATATGGTAGGGGAAGAGATAAAAGAAGTAAAAAAGGATTTGTTTGATCTGCTTTTCAGTTAAACCCCAGGCTGTCCTGAGAGGCATCAGACAGGTCAACATCTTCCCCTTGAGAAAAGTATTTTTGTCAACCCAGAATCTTTCTTAAGAGATAGATAAAGAGCTTGATCCAGTAAAAATGTTAGGGTGTACTCTAACAGAACATGTTGTCCTTTAGGAAAGAATTAGAGCAGAGAAAAATGGATTTGGGCTAATTTGTTAAAAGATTTCTTTCAGAGTTAGGAGAAATTTAGTGTGTTTTCTCTCTGAGTGTTCAGGTCAGTTCTCTGAACCCAGTGTGTAAACTGCTTCCTATGACTGGCTTTTATTCACTGAGTATCCTCGAGTCCATTTTCAGCCCCATCCTCTCTGAACTCCAGCAGAGATGGATATAGTGGTCAAAGAGCCAAATTGATTACTGTTAGGGTGGTCAGTCCTGAGTAATCAGAAAACCCCACATATCATGCCACGAAGAATAAGATAGCGGGATAAAAACCAAAAAGAATGGGTCACCTTATTCAAGTCTAAGGTTTCTGTTGCTTGATGTTCACGTTTGCTTCTGCTTCTTTTCTGAGTCGCTGTCATGCAAATACTGTTTTTATTTTAGAGATGAAGCGATTGTTACTTGGCAAATAATTGAATTTGGAGCTATCTATCCATTGCAAAACCAAAAAAAGTCCCAAACGAACCAAAGAAAAAGCCCTACTTAAAGTGCTTGCCATGACTTACTCCCCAGCATGTGTCTGATTTCCAGCTCCACTGTATAGACAGTCTCTAATGTATTCGGGTTCTGTGGAAACAGCATCCATATACTTCCTTGCACAAAGGGAGCAATGAACTTTCTTTTTTTCTGTTTTACCTATTTAAATTACAAGCTCTTCAGAGCAAGGAATCACAGAATCATAGGGGTTGGAAGGGACCTCGAGAGATCATCGGGTCCAACCCCCCTGCCAAAGCAGCTCCCTAGCTCATCTTGTACAGATAGGCATCCAGATGGGTCTTGAATATCTCCAGAGAAGGAGACTCCACAACCTCCCTGGGCAGCCTGTGCCAGGGCTCTGTCACCCTCACTGTGTAAAAGTTCTTCCGCATGTTGGTGCAGAACTTCCTGTGCTCCAATTTGCAGCCATTGCCCCTTGTCCTGTCTCCACAGACCACTGAAAAGGGGCTGGCTATTTCCCCCTGCATCCCATACTTAAGATATTTATAAACATTAATTAGGTCCCCCCTTAGTCTTTTCTCCAGGCTGAACAGCCCCAGCTCACTCAGCCTTTCCTCATACGGGAGATGCTCCAGGCCCTTAATCATCTTCGTAGCCCTTCTCTGGACTCTCTCAAGGAGGTCCTTGTCTTTTTTATACCAGGGAGCCCAGAACTGGACACAATACTCCAGGTGGGGCCTGACCAGGGCAGAGTAGAGGTATAGGGATGCCTCTCTATATATGCAGTTACCAGCACAGAGTGTTGGCCCTGGATGTAATCTCCAGAGGCTAAAAATGGGAACTGGTGGTGGTGATGATAATGATAGTGTTTGCCCATCTGTAATGACTGAAATGATACTGTTCCTGAATACCCTCTTCCAAATGTCTGAAATATTTTGTCTTGATTGAATATTTTATTGCTATCTTAAAATATTTTTCTGTCCTAATATTCATGTGGGGAGCTGCTTGTTTCCACACTTCTCTTGGAGAATACTGAGTAGATTGCTACTCATTTCTTAAAGTTTTTAAGTTATTGAAGTTTTGTTCCCTTAATATTTCCTTCCAGGCTTGGTTAACTGAACTAGTGGTCTGTCCATTGAAGCCTTCCTTTAAATGCAGTCTGTGACCTTGACTGACACCCCTTTCCCCTTTACTCCCTCCTGGTGAAGCAGACCTGACTAACAATGGACTTCAAACAAATGTGTGTGTGTGGAGTCAAACTGTTCTTGCACCAGCAAATGCCATTGCTACTGCTTCCTTTATAGTCCTTTCAGAAAAAAGAGCTAGGACAGTCGATTAGACTTCAGCAATCAAGGAAAAGTTCAGTTTTGATTTTGTTTTTCATCTTTCTCAGAAGCAACTGAACTATAAATGTCATAAAAGCAGTAAAATCTATTTCTGCAGGTTCTGTACCTTGAACACCGTTCCATTTTGTGAAAATAGGTTACTTATGTAACTAGGTAATGTATAGAATGGTATACAAAATGTTTTAAAAAATTGTATTTTTTTCTCCTTATATTTATCAATATTTATACAAAGACAGTAGACCATTTTCCCTGTCTGTATCAACACAGGTAGCGAAAATTGGTACTCAGTGGTTGGACATGTTATGGACTACCAACTCCTCCAGAACCTTTTTGAGTTAAACTCATACAGACGTGTAGGGTCATCTTATATGAATTCTGGGTTCTGACAAAATTATTCAGTACTGCTGTATTAGCATATCTCATCAGTCTGCTTGAATTGCTTCTGTTTTGTTCATCAGCATAATACCTCTAAAAGTGTGTTAAGCAGAAGAGAGGGTTTTTTTCAGACAAACTTGTAACTTGCAGCACAAGTAAATTGAAATTTTTGATGCTCCCTTTTACATCTCAAGTGCTGCAGACTTGTACATCGGGTAAGGGAGAAATGCCAGAACAAAACTTTCTTGCTGATTTTTCACCATGGTTTCCTGGTTTATTGTGATGTATGATGTGGTTTTGCATGGAATACCTTTTAATGCATCCATTTGGCAAGCTCCACGTGCACATAATGCCTCAGGGAAACTACTGCTTACTCCTTTTAATGTAAATTGCATAGGGTGCCAGTATAAGTTTGTGTATACATATCTGTACATGTGTGCTTGCATACTTTAAAAAAAAAAAAACCAAAACAGACCTCAATGTGCTTCTATTTAATTCTGGTTTTGTGGGGGAAAAAAAACCCCCACCAACAAAGAAACTTCCAATCTTGTTTTTAATTAAATTGTACTTATTACATGCTGACTGCCTCCTCCCTGCCAGTACTGTGCACTCCTGTACCGTGGCTAAGAGATTATAAAAGCAACTGGCACCATGATGGTTTCTTCCTAACTGATTGCATCTCTTTATAAATGTGATTCATTCAGTCTCTAACCAACCTAACCCTGGGATTTTAAATCTGTTCAGGGGAAACTCTAGGCCTGCTGCACAATTAATATTTTTCATCTCTTTTTTTTTGATGGGTTTTTTTTTCTTTCCTTCCTTTCTTGCAGCAGCTCAGAAGAAGTCCTAGGAGATCAAATCCTGCCAGAACAGGCACTAATCCACTATATATTAAATAGACTAGACTATGTTGAAATTACAAATGCTGTTCCAAAAGGTTGTTTACTTTCCAAAATTTGAGAGAATTGAACAAAGGTCCCGGTTCCCATTTGTCTCACTGCATTATAAAGATTGTGAAAACGTATTTCTCAGCCTGGAGGTTGCTTTTCTCCCCTCAAGTAAGCTTTTGACTTCTCTTTGTATTTGCCAGACAAATGCTGGCAGCTCCAAGCTGGGCACTGGAAGGAGAATGTACATCCAGCATAGTACTTCTTATATCACCTCTGCGTGCATTGTAATTTTTAAGAAGTATCTTGCTGAATGCATACCTACCAATGTGAAGCATCTTCAACCTGCTGTAAAGGACGGTCAACCTTCCAGGGATGTGGGTTCAAACAGTGCAAGGCCATGGTCAATACTGAAGCACGGAATTTACTTGTTATGGTCTCTGGTCAAGATTTGCAGCTCACTAACTTATTTCTGTGTCACCTTGGTACATGCAAGCGTGGTGTCAGAGCCAGGTGAAGACAGCTGGCAGAGGAAGCAAGCTGCCTGTCCTTGCCTTTGAGACAAGGCGGGGTGCGGCCTGCAGCCCTGGGGCTGCCCATCCTGCTGGGAGATGTGCTGAGCTCCCTGCCATGATCACGGTGTATTTTCCTGTGTGGATGGGGAGGAACAGGCTGTGTACCAATATTTAATTTTGCCCAGTGTCTGAGAAGGCTGGTGCAAGGTCTGATTTAGGGCAGTTATTGTACTTTGAGATTTAACAGCAGATTTTTTTTTTTTTAAAGAAAAAAAATAGTCTAATTAGGTGGATCAGTTTAGTCTGATAACTGGTCTGATCTTTTGATGGTCATAGGCACCCTCCTGCTGACAACACCAGGGTGTGAGAGGTGGGAATCTAGATAATGAATTAATATAAGCTATCAAGAACTGTGTTTAGGCAGCAAAGGCATGAAAAACCCCTAAATCCCTGCACCTAGTATTTCCTGTTGGCCATCTCTGGTTAGCTGCCTGCTCAAAGGCCTTTGATAGAGCGCAGATATTTTTGCTGGTTTGGTACAGGAACACAGGTGAAATGTCGGCCATTTGAGCGGAGACTTGCTGCTCCTCAGCTTCCAAAGGATGCTGGGCTCTGCCTGCTTAGAGTGGTTGTGGGATTCATGTAGGAATATATAAGACATGCAAAGGGATGGAGAGGGTATTCTTATCTCTGTTATACCAACACAGACACCAAAAACTTATATGCACCTCAAGTGTAGGTAAGTGCTTCTTTGTGTCTTGATGTGCCTAAATACTATCAGAAATCAGGTTCTGAGTGACTTTTCTGAAATAATAGAGGAAGAAGGTGGAAGGGCTGGAGAGCAGATCCTAGTGCTCTCAATCCCAGCCATGTTCTCTGTCATCATAATGTTAGGATACATCCTCCCCCTTTCTTGCCTTATTTTCCTTGGGTACTGCTCCTAAAACCACTGTAACTGCTATCTGGCCTTTCTGAAGTAACTGATTACTTTTTGCCTTTTTTATTTTTTCCCTCTAGAATTCATTTGAAAGTGTAGAAGCACCAGACCAAGGTAATGCATTATTTTTAAAACATGTTGATTCAAGACGTATCATCAGACTACATGTATTTTTCTATTTGTTTGTATTAGTGAACTGATATAGCTGGCATATTTGTAGATGTTTACATATTTAGCTGTATTATAAGTTAATTATGATAAGTTAAAACTTAAGTGATGTAAAAATGTAAATAAAACATAGCATTTCTCAAAACTAATCTGGTGATTCAAATGTGGAGAATGAATTGTAGAGTGAAATAATTTGTTGCAGTTAGAGTTGGTCATAGCAGTTGTCCTTAATGTCAACTTTTTCTGTGGAGAAAAGGGAAAATAAGGAACTTCATGAAAGCCTAAAAAAAAATGGTTTATGGTTTTTCTGTTTGGCTCCAATAACTTTAATTCTTCCTGCCTTAGGCTTTCTTTTCTGTCTTTTTGCATGTTGTCTAAAATGTTATCCTGTCATCAGAAGAGTAGGTTAATTAGCGGTAACAGACAAAATTGCACACCCTACCTTACTTAATTTCTCCATTAAAATCAGCTCAGATTTGTTTTCTACTGCCCATTACTGTTGGCATTACTGCATAGCGCCTCACAGACAGACCCACATGCAGGTGTCTGTCTGGTCATGGGTGCTTGCATCGAGCTTCCAGAGGGGACAGCCATGTTGGGGTGTGGGTCCTGCACCTGTGGCTGGCCTGACACATACAGCTGCGGGAGCTACGTGCATGCTTTCAAAGGCCGCTCTCTGGGAATGTTGGGGTGGGCTAGGGAGTGTGTGGCACGGTGGTATCTCTTCCTGTAGTCTGAGAGAAAAAACTGGCCACTGAAATGTTTATTTTTTAGGGGTTTTTTTCCCCTTTTTTTACCTCTGTCTGCTTGTCTTGATTGCAGTGTGCTCAGAGAGGCACAAAAGCGAACCCACTACGAAGATTGCAGCAGCCTTTCAAACACAGAGGTGGTTCAAGTGCAGGAATCTAAATGCCAGTCTTGTTGTTTCACCATTATTCAACTTCATGAACAGCAAACAAAGAAACAGTGATTACGTTTGTAAGCTGCCAGGAAAGGCTAAGCAGCTGGAGGGCCAGGGGAGTGGGGGGGAGAACACGCAGGTGTAGAAGCGAGAAGAAGGTAAATAAAATTTGTAGGGTTCTTCTCCCTTGGATAAAGTAATTTATCCCATGAATTATTTTTTAACACTCTAAATAGCAACTAATTGTTGACAATGAAAAGAATTACCAGTTACTAATCCACATCTGCCTTAGAAACATCTTCCTCGTCACACTGATCAGAAAACCTGTCTGGAAAGTATTTAAAATATTCCTCTACTTAAAGGTATTTCCAAACTTGGACTTCATCGAATTGGCACCTTCCACAAGGAAAATCCGATTTATTGATTGGCAGTAAAGGAATCAGATGTTTTACCCTCTACTTTTTTGTACGTATTATTTATGCCAGGAAACCTTCAGTTGTGAAGAGTGATGTTTCTCTGTTTGTTCTTGGCACACCCTAATTTCATAACAGTTGCAGAATCCATTTGGTGGTGTAATATTAGAAACTGCAGCTTACCAATTACAAGTCAGAACTTGCCAGGCCACGAGTCATTCTGTAGAGAAATTCTACATTAAAAGTTGTCTAAGGTAATCAAAATTCAAGTCGACCTTGTACATACAGTGATACTCGTTAGTTCTGTGTTTTAACTTACTACATGCCTTACATTGCACCTCTTGAATGAACTAAATAAGGCCAGCAAAGTATTTAAAGTTAGGCTAGTGAGTGTTAATAGAGAAGTCTAGCTATCACGTCAAAGCTGGTGTTAAGGGCATGTCTAATCGAAACAAAGTGTAGCGTGACAAAAGTGACCAAAACTGACCTGCTGGAACCTAGGCCAGTTCCCCAAGAACCAGACAAAGCCATGCTAAGCATCTTGTCTTTTGGGGATCACAAGCTTTCCTTAGCTGCTGGCTTCTCAGTGCTCACCTTCGTGATAATGCCATGGGTCTTCCATCTGTCAACCTAGGGACACTGAGCCCGAGAGGAATCCATATGATGTTTTCACCTGCTGAACCCAGAGGTGAAAACCAGCTAGGTGGCGAGTTGTGCATTCCTGCTGAAATCACCTTTGTTTCCTTTTCCACCTCATTTGTTTGCCACCCTCTATTTACTTCTTTATGCTTAGCTGGATAGAATTGCAGGCGTGCAAAAATCTGCAAGCCTGTGACACAAAAGTAAAGTAAAATCACAGCCTTAGCTCGGTGCTGGTAATTTTTTCCAGATCTCTGGGAAGCTAAAAACCATGTGCTTTGCTTTCTGTAGCAGCACAATTGCAGATGAAGTCAGCACTGACAGACGAGAAGACAGCCTGTGTTTCCCATTTATACTCTTTTTTTCCCTGTCCTTTCTATGGACTCATGTTTATCTTGAATAAAGCAGCATGAAATTTGAACAGCAAGAGCAGCAATCAAGTTACTCCAGCTAATAATTTCTTTTTCCACTTCTTCCCGAGTGATAGTTACTACCCTGAGTATCTTAAGAGTTTTGGTTTTCTTCATTATAGCCTCTCTCGACCACAAAAGAGAAAAGATAGAAGATATTATTAAAATTAAAGCCTTACTTAACAATTTGTTTAGAAGCTGCTTTAATCTTTCTTTTTAGTAAAAGATTATCAGAGGTTTGATATAAGTCATTCACCATGGACTAAGCAAGTGAAAGGCTATATTCAAAATATCTAGCCTGGATTTAGTGTTGCAATAACTGGCTCTTTTAACAGTATTATCTCTGTAGACCAAATTTATTCCATTGCTGTGAATAGAGCAGCACTTATCCATGTTATACTTAAATGTACATCACGTTCTTTTTCCTCTGTAGGAAGTCCTTACAAGATAACATTAATGTTTCGGCACTCAATCTATGATTTTATTTCTTCTTGAATTTGAGGAATGATAGGTATTTCTAGATGTTAGCACCTTTCTGCAGCATGAAGTGTTCCAAGAAGCCAAAGACTAAGATTATTCACCTTAATAGAGATGCAGTATTGGAGTTTGCTGTAGTCGGGAGTATGAAGAGATGGGCTGCAAGCTGGTATAAAACTGAGTCCATGTCTGTATCTCAAAAGCTGATGAATGAATGTTTATACATTGTCTACAGCCTTGCTACTTCAGGCAGGGATTTCATTGGATCAGACATAATAAGCAGCTTTTGGAATTTGATCAGTAGTTCTCTGGGAGCCGTCCCAGAAATTTGAGTATGCACCATACACCCATGATATTGAATCAACAGCCCTTTCCAACTGAATTGCTGGAATTGCTGCCTTTTTGTGTGAATGCATACCTTGATGATGATAAATTTAATGAAGTCATTGTAACATTTAAGGCTTCTCTAATTGTTTATAAACCTTGCTTCTAGACCCGATCATAAAAATACTCACCACAGAAAGTTTTTTTTAAGAAAAATATAAAATAGAGGAGAAATTGAAAGGTAGTTTGTTTGTTTGTTTGTTTTTTAAGGTTTTCCTCTATAAAAGTGAAAACTCCACTCCCTTCTTTTCCAGCGCAAAGCAATTACAGTTTTGTTGTGGAAAAATCACTCTTTGTTTAGGAATATGGAAAAATGTCAAGAGCTTTTTACTGATTGTATTTCATCTGGGTTCCTCCTGCATTGTTTTGAAATCTGAGAATGGTTCTTTACCTCTAAGTTGTTGCTATGGTGCATTTTGCTATGTTCTGAAAGCTGGGGGGAGGGGAGAAAGGTGTTCACTAAGACCACATTGCAGCTTACCAATCTGCATATAATAGCAGAGATGTTTTTGGTACCAGGACAGCTCTTTTAAGTTTCTTTCAAGGGATAATTCATAGGATTCTTCAGCCAGTAGAGAGAAAAAAGAAGGTAAATATAGGTGCCTGGAAACTCTATCTCATTATTTGCATTACAGCCTTTTAATGTTTTGCCTTTTTCTTATTATAATAATGGTCTAATGAATGCTGCTTAGTGCTTTAGCTAAATCTTAAGGGTTTTTTTCCTGGGGGTTTTTGTGTGTGTGTGATCTAAGTCTTGCTTTTTTCTTCTCTTTGAAAATAAGTGGGAAAGAACGATGTCAAAGCTCCTGCTCTTCAAAATATCTTTAGGATGTGAAAAGGGTTTTAAGTGTTCCCTCCAAATTCTGTTCACCTAGAACTAGTCATGTTTTACCCAGAGAAAATGTGCATACCGAGTGAGAGAGTGTGTGTTTAGCACGTACTGAATTGACATCATCTGCCAGTGCTGTAACAGCAAAGTTCCTACTCTGTTGGAAGGCCTTGCACCAAAATACTATGTGGATTATAATACTGGACTGAAAAGAAGTAAGTGGTTTTCTGTAAGGAATAAGCTGGGACATTCCTTGCTAAATCTCGAAGGCATCTGCAAGCGTATTCATTAACACTTTCAGGAATGGTGTGGATTGTTCTGTTTCTCACCGAGGGTGAAATTTATTCCTTAAAACATCATGTACAAGGAACGTATGTCAGAAATAAGCATATCTGGCAGCTCTGGTTAAAGTTCGCTTCCCTTGGTCTCATTTCTTCTCACCCTCAGTGAGGAGGTAATAACAAATGATTTCAAACCAGGAGAAGATTATGAGTTTCAGTTGTGACATTATTAATCTTGGTCACAATTCACTTTGTGATGTGGTGTGTTCATCGTCTCCTGGATACCGGCTATGCCTGGGACACCTTTCTAGAAAATAAACCCTGGCATAGCTGAAGCTGTGAATCTGCTTCAGGAAGTCCATAGCCTGTGCTATGTAATTCAGTGAAACACCGTAGTACTTTTCTCATCTGAGATTTATTAATCATAAAAGTAATAAAAAGCAGTAAAGTTCTCTGGGTTCATGAATGGGTGATATAATTTCAGTTTACCAAATCCTATTCAGCAGCTCATAAAAATACAGTGAAAAGATGCTGACCAACTCTTGTGAGTAATGGACATTTAAAGACTAGCCAAGATGTTTGTCTCTAATTTAGTTAATTGCTACCGGGCTTAATGAGTAAAGCCGGGGGGGGGAAGGGCTGACTGGCACAGAAAACACAGAGTATTTTTAAACTGAGAGCTGACAAGAGTAAGAATACGAATATAGGAAAATCCTGCAGCTGCAAACCAGTTCATACTTGGACGTTTGCTTACACCTGAGGAACTCCAAACTGGTTCTGCTCCTGCAGTCAGGCACAGACTCTGCAAGCCCATGGGTGAAAGGTGGAAATTTGAGAGAGGAAGAAGGATATTTCCCCAGACCCCCCAGCAGGGGCTAATGGACATCGCCTGCAACTGAGTGAAGACTTTTAACCTTGCCAAATCTAGCTACGTAGATCTCTGAGGGTGGGAAGGTCCCTGACACCCAGGAAGCTTTTTTCACCTCACCACTGACAGAATGAATCATGTTACAAATAACTGACAGATAGCTTCTGGGGGTTTTTTTTCCCTCCCCCTCAGCTTGGTGGAATTATTTTTAATTTTTTTTTTTTGGGTTGTCTGGTTTTAACATATCTGGCATTCAGTTTTGTGACCTGGGTAAATCATGAGAATCATTCTTTTGCAGACATCGCCAGCAGACAAGAAAATTTAGATATAGTAATGAACCTCTTTCTTATTCCTCCTTGCCTAGAGTGTGTAGATTTTCTATTATGGAAAATATTTACCTGATCAAGTATGTTTTTTGTGACTTTCTTTTTGTCTAGGGATTGTTCCTTCCTTTCTGTGGCTTATCTGAAATAAAATACATTTCCTCTTGTTCTGGAAGCAAAATTTGAAACCTTGCCTTAAAAGCTAGTATATGGATTGTCTAAAAACAGCTGGTGGCCAGAGGGTACCTTTCACTGCCCAACAGGGAGTTTAGAGATTCTGAACCACATTTCACCTTCTTTTGGAGAAAATGCAGAGAGGGTTCTGCTTAGTAATCATTGACTTCAGTAAGCCATTTTATATAGATAAGAGCTTTGCTATTACACTATTAACTGTGTCCAGTTCTGGAGTTCCCAACAAAAGAAGGAACTGTCGTAACAGGTCCAGAGGAGGGCCACCAAAGATGCTTAGAGGGCTGGAGCCACCTCTCCTATGAAGACAGGCTGAGTGAGTTGGGCTTGTTTAGCTTGGAGAAGAGAAAGCTCCCAGGAGATCTTATAGCGGCCTTCCAGTACTTAAAAGGGGCCTACAAGAAAGCTGAGGAGGGACTTTTTAGGGGGGCATGTAGTGATAGGATGAGGGGGAATGGTTTAAATTGGAAGGGGGTAGATTTAGATTTGATTTAGGAAGAAATTCTTCACTACGAGGGTGGTGAGGCACTGGAACAGGTTGCCTGGAGAGATGGTGGATTCCTCCTTCCTGGAGGTGTTCAAGGCCAGGTTGGATGGGACCTTGAGCAGCCTGCTCTAGTGAGAGGTGTCCCTGCCCATGGCAGAGGGGTTGTAACTTGATGATCTTTGAGAGCCCTGACTGTTCTATGATACATCTACCTGTCTGCTACTTTGAACAGATTGGAGCCAGCGAGTCTCCAAAGTAGCTGTTTTTCCTTAATGTGAATAGTGTGGTACTTTTCAGTTTAAGTAGAAAAAAATGGTTTGAATAATAGTTCACTGGTGTCCTCTTCTGTAGTTATTAAGAAGGCATTATGGATATGACCACAGGCAGTTCCTTGGAATGTTAAAGAATTCAGGGCAAATTAAACATTTCGTCTAGAAGGTACCAAGTTATTACTAGTCCAAGAGAACGGAGTATGAGAATAAAATGGTATTCTAGGGAAAAAAAATTATTAGAGCAAGAGATATATTCAGAAAAATTACAGTGGAGGTTTGTAAATGGAGGAAATAGTAAAGAGAATAAATCAAAAAATAATTAAATATAAGTGCTCTACAGAGAAGTACAGGGAGTAAAAGGACTCAGTATTCTTAACCTGCCAGTGTCTCAGATGATTCAGTTTCCATATGTGGAAGATGATTACAACATGACAAGGTGAAGTGTTCTAGGCGGTCCTTCATGAGTGTAATAATTTGCTGTTAGTGTTTCCAGTAGCAAACCCCACGATATGTCAAACTGTTTCAATTTTATGTATAGCTCTATTGCTACATAGATGAAATTTGTCTCTCACAAAATGAAGACTGAAATAACTCCTTTGCACTATTTGCAGTGCAATTTGTGACTCAAGAGTTGTGAGTATTTGCTAGTTTACAGGCAAAAATGTTTTAAAGAAGGGGAATAAAATTCCAGACCCAGGAATATGGGTTTTGAAGACATTTCTGTCAGGAAAATGAGATAGCTGAATCGAGTGAATTGTTCTATCTGTATCTGAAGTTGGGCAAGATTCCAGCACCTATCCTCAGGTATAAGAAGCTAATATAACCTAGCCTTACTCTTTCTGTTCCTGGGAATTATTTTCTTTTCCGTAGACACTATAAGACATCTAATAGAAGGCTGCTGAATATGGTGGCCAGGCAAGTTTAGGAAGTATCTCAGGAACTGTAGCAGTTGCTGAGAGTATGTTTTTGGTCATGTAGGAACCCCTGAGTTAGAGAAGAATTTGGGGTACTCTTGGAAGGCAAGTTACCCTGATCTTGAAATGATATGACATGCTGTGACATTTTCTCTCCCAAACCTGTCCCTTGCCTGAGAAATGAGTGCTTGTGCCAGCTCTTTTCTCTTGATAGAGGCTGCCAGGATTGGGGATTTTAATTTACACTGGCAATCAGGCAATCCCTAGCTGCTCCAAAAAACACAGAGGGGGAAGATGGATAAAAGCCAGTAATTGCAGAAAAAGCACTGCAGAGTTGAAGCCAGAGGAAATAACATAAATAAAGGTGTGATGTATCTGTACAGATACGTATTTCAGTGTCCATCATTGTGTAATACAATCAGCAGTCTGTGACCATCTGAATGCTGACTATGTCGGATTGTGGCTGCTTTTATATATATTTTATGAATTGTTTACCTAGAGTTGCAACAGTTTTATAGTCTTAAAGTTTAACCAGTGCCTTTTCTCCATTCTACTTCTGCATTGCCAGGTCCCTGGAATGAAGTAACTACTTCGCTGCTGAAATTACAATATACCTACATAATAAAAATTCTTCCAGCACAAAAATTAACAGAATAAAATGGCATATCTGAGGCACACGCTAACTTGCTGTAGTTTAAAATGCTTACTTTGAAAATGCCTTAATTTGAAAGCAGTGTAATGAAAGACTGTTAATGATACACCAGAAATGAGCTAAGGCTGGTTTCAGAAGCACAGATGGCTAATTGGCTTCAGTTGGTAGGTTATGTCATTTTAATTAAATTTTGTTAGGAAGCATTTCAAAGCCTTAACTGATGGTTTAAGATAAATATGGTTCTTCATAAATTACCTATTACTAACCTTTATTTATTTTTCTCTCTCAGCGTTAATAGAGGCTGCTGTGACTGAGCTCTCCGTGGCCATCTCTTGTCTCATCCATGTTTACAGCAGGAGCTTTGATGCAAATTTCCAGCTTGCCAGCATACCTAAAAGCCCCTCATGTGCAGACATCAGCCTTGATTCCCAGCTCAGCTTCACTGTTTATGCTGCTCATAACATCCCAGAAGCCTGGGTGAACAGGTAGGAGGAGGGCCAGCAGGTGTTCGTAAGAAGAGGTGTTGTCTCTTAGGTCACATATTTTTCACAGATACTAGCTTACCTCTGTTGCTTTGGTGATACTTCTATATTAATGTTAGAGGCTGAGTAAGTGGGTGTATCTCCACTGGTTTTCTGCAGTAAAGTGCATTTACTTTAGCTTAAATGACTAGAAGATTTCCAGGCCACATAAATGGAGAATCAAGGAGGTGGCGTAGGTGGTTGCCCTTGACCAGTGTGGAAGGATGGCAATAGAAGCAATGACAGGGCAGTGGCCTTCATGGGTATGTGTACAAATGCTTCTGAGACCACCTTGCTCAGCAGGAGGGAAAGGGTGTGCTGCTGCACACTGAGTGAGTTTCAACTGGAACTTCATGTGTCCTCTGCAGTACAAGTAACAGGAAGGGTTGAAGGCCAGTTTAACAAGTTAAACAGAGGGCTGCTGTTCCTTAAACCCAATCTGAATGAGGCTTTACCTCATTCTTGACCTTGGTGTATTTCAGACCTCATTACTTGGCTAAGTATATGCGTTGATGATACTCTTTATAGGTGGTGACTGAAGTAAGTGTAATTTATAGGTCTGAGTAAACCAAGTTTATTAGCATAGCACAGGAAAGAAAAGAGGAAGACAACTTTAATGAAAAGCTGATCATTCATTTGGTCAAATTAATTGTCTTCTCAAATAGTTGCTTTTCCTACTCTGAGCAATCTCTCATCGCACCAGTGTGATCAAAGGAAGACTGGTGACTACAGTCTGGTAGCATTATTTTTATGAGTCAAAATGCTTCTCTCCAAGTTTTTATTGATACTTTCCCCTTGATCCCACTTTACCTTGAATTCCAAATGACAGATTAAAAACCAGTGGGATAACTGAGCAAGAGAGTGTACTATACAGCATTAGCTGTAATTAGGAGTTTAATAAAAATCTGAGAGAATTTGCATTACTTAAGGTAATAAATACAGAACTGTAATCACTATGTTAATTTTTCAGATGGTTATGGCATTTCCACTGAATTTTATATTTTACCAGAGAAATGTGAAATTACATATGGCCTAAAGGCCACTGATGACTTGAATGCTATGTTCAAGCATGTGGAAATGAGAATATCTCTTTCTTTTTAATTTCCAGTATTCATAGCTAGCATGGACTGCTGCTCTGACACCTACTTTCCTCAAATACTTTTACTAACTCCATTCACATGCCTACTCCCTAGTTTTGTTTCTGCACTGCATGAATTCATTCTGGCTATGTCACAGCTCTCATTTTGCCTTTCCCAAAGGTCACATTTTATGATCTTACTGCTGTTCGCAGGATGTATTTTATTATACATTACAGCATATATATAATATATCCATTATAAATGTTAGAATTTTGACATCCCTCACTGTCTGTCTCATTGGGGTTACTTCTGTATATACCAGTATGAGATAATTGGCGGATTTTAATCATTTGGGATAAGGGAGAGCGAGTTGTCGTGTATTTTACAGAATCATGTTAGCATCTTGTCAAAATCATCTCAAGTTCACTTTTGTGGGTTGGCTTTTTGTCAATCTTTATATTTATGCTCTCAATTTCGTATTCCTGTCTTACTGTCCTCATTAAGAAGATAGGTACAGACCTTACAAGTTTCAGTATAATGTTGCAAAACTGATTAAATTTCTTTCTTTACTGTATTTTAATTCCTCCTTATTTCTTTTATCAGTTTGTTATTTTATCTCATTTAAATCCCAAGCAGATGTGCCTTATTTGCTTCCAGTGGTATAATGTTGCTAGATTCATGTTTGGCTGCATTTGGTTCTACAGCCCCAAAAAAATCAGATTCCAATCTCTGTCTGGATGACATGAAGTGATTTTTGAGACAAGACTATAGAGTCATGCCTTTGAACTCATGGGGAGGCTACCTGGGCAAAATGCTCTACAGAGACCAGGATTAGGTCTTTATGGTCTGTATGTTGTCTATCAGTAGTTCTGTTTAAACAGCAATGTTTAATAATTTGATATATTGAAAACTATTGTTTCCTACACTATCCTCCAACTGTTTGTAATGTTTAGACTCTGGAGGAAAGGTGTCATATTTAAAAGCAGAAACACTTCCTAGTTTTATAAGGTGGTTTTTTTTTTTTCTTTTCTCTGCCTCACTACCTCATACATACTACAGATTCCAGATCCTTTTCCCTGAATTGAGGGGAAGGAAAAAAACCAAAGAGAGAAGGAAAAAAAAAAGCATATCTGCTACAATAATTGTTACAGTTATTTTAATGTTTGGGAAGAGATCAACCATCAGTCTTCAAAATAAGGCAGAGCCAGGCACCTTTGATCTGTAAATGCTTCAAATCTGCTGTTCAGATTTCATGCTGTTTCCCATGTTCATCGTTCTTGTACACAGTATGCTCAGAAGTTGAGAGTGGCAGGAAGATCTGGAAGCTACAGGACTAATTAAGAACATGTGATTATACACTATTCCTCTATTTTGACTGAAGTTTTACAAGATTTCAGTAAAAGTAGTATGAAACCAACAGGTAGCCCCAGATCTGAATTGCACTAGAAGCTAGTTCATTAATTATCTGAAGAATGCCAACACAGAGGACATCAATGCTTTTGCTCTAAGGAAAAGTATAGAGTCTCTTAAGTAATAAAAAAAAAATTTAAAAAAACTGAAGTTGTATGATGAGCAAGTTCTGACACTTCAAAACTTATGCCCAAACTTCCCTTGACTGCAATAATGAAAAAAAATAGTTTTAATGGCAAACATACATAACAGAGTCTGGGTTTCTTAAGTACTTTTCTTGAACTCTGAACAACCCAAAATAAACAATCTCCTCACCATTAATATGAGATTCATTATATCAATTCTCTTTTGTGCAAGAATGGATCTGAATGGTTAGCCCTAAATTTACTGCGCTGGACATAGTACATTACAATTAATATTTTTGGTTTTTCTTTCCCTTTTTTAGCTACAAGGCTTTCTCTTTTTCCTGTTCACTAACTTATGCTGGCAAGACAATATGTCAGGTGAAGATCTGTAAAAATGTACCAGTTAAAAGATCCTTCTTTTTCCTGACTGAGTGGAACGAGAAGTAAGTTTTGGTTTGTATTTGATATATGTTTGTCTGACAGATTTCACACATTAAATATTCATTAAAAAAAAAAATCCACATCTTTATCATGCACTGTATTCTGAGCAAATTAAACTCCACAGAATTCAGAGAAACTCCGGGGAGATGGGAGTGAGAAAGGAGTAGGATAGCCAGAGGAAGAGAAATAGGACTCAGCTAAATCTGGTCTGACAATAAACTAAACTAAAGTGGTCTGAGAATAGCTTTTGTTCACTTGAGGCATCCTGGAAGAATACTGGGATAAAAAAGGAGATGAATGCAAAGGCTGTAATACTTTTCTCTTTTGAGGACTTCTGCCCTTTGGATCCACCTCTAGTAGGGAAACAATCAAGATTGAGAACCTATTGTAATTTTTCTTTAAGGGTTCTTACAGAAGGAACAAGGCTCTTTTGGGTTGTTTTTGGGGGGTGTGTGTGTTTGTTTTGGTGTGGTGGGGGGTTTTGGGGGGGCGGTGGGTGTTTGGTTGGTTTTTCTGTTTTTTTTTTTTTTCATTTTTTAAATAAAAATCTAGAGTATTAAGATGAGAACTTTAGTTTTAAACCAGAATTTTAGAATACAGGCTACAAACTAAGTGTCACCTGCTTGTCTGATTTGAGGAAAATGACTCCAAGTGAAAGTAAAACACACACTCCTTGTGTGTAAAGGCAATGGGATGACAAAAAGCATGTTTGCAATAGATGAGAGCGAAGTATACCGTTTTATATGACTTGGCAGTAATAACTAACAAAATGGGTGCATTTCTGCTAAGCATCCAAATTACATTTTTTTAGGGCCTAACATCTACTTTGGTTCCTCAGTTGAGTTCATAGAGTTTGAGTCCTGAGAGTTTGAGTGTTAAATGATTGGATAGTAACTGTTACCCTTGTGTGTTTAAAAATTTTAAAAAAAAAAGGTTAAAAAAAAAAAATCATTCCCATTTGCTCTGTAGGAATTTTCATCCTGTCAAAGTTTTGATCAGGTACTATCTTAATGGGCAGATATAGTTGAAGTGTAGGGGAAGGATTACATTTCTTTTAAGCATTTTTGACCTCCTAACAAACATGGCTGATGCCTTTCTGGAAAGCATCTTACACAAACTCTTTCTAAAACAAAATGTAAGAAATTATAATAGGAAGAAGTTCTTTAGCCATAACTCGAACATAAACTGTTCTTCTGTTTTTATGAAAACGTAAAGAAAACTGACTAAAGGTTCCTGTTTGTATTTAAACCTCTCCTTCTGCAAAATCAGTATTACATGTCTGCAATTCCATCAAAAAGTTTCTCAGAGAAAGAACCAGTTAAGTCTGCAGGACAGATTCTTTCCTAGAGTCATAGATGACTGTAAGAGACACTATCTAGAATAGTATGAAACTTAGTAGTATTAGTTTATAAGAGCACCTTTTTATTCTTTATTGATTGTTTGACTTTCAAAAATAATTTTCAAAGTAAATTCCAAATATTTTCAAATAAATTCCAAAGTAAAAACCTCAAAAATTCTTTTTGTTTGGGAGGCTTTTCAATATTTCTCTCAACCATGAAAGGTATTCACATATTTTCCTCCTCAAATTGATTGGCCTAAATGTTTTTAAGTCTCAAAACATGAAGGGAGGTTTCTTGGACCCAAGGACCTGAGATTCAGAAGTCCAGGCTGAGAATCTAGGTAGCCAAATATACCATTATTTTAATATGTTTTAACTTGTATCCAGAACTGGATTTTGTGAATGGATGCTATTTTTGAGTCAAAATGCAAATATCAGATGAATATTTAAAATCAACTAACAGTCTTACAGCTAGAGCTTTTCTTCCCTTTCTTTGAGTCCCTAAAACGGTCCTGGGTTGTCAAGGTAGATTCTAATCAGAAACGAGATGGCTATAAAGGAGGCATTTACTGCAGAACATAAGCATGTTGAGATCATGATGCTAGATTCTGTTCTTATTCCAAATCTAACACATCACTTAACAAAACCAAATGTTTTCTTGTAAAGACAGGAACTGACTGCTTGACTTGTTTTCTTACCACAGTATGACTGTCTGACTATTGAAATATTAGGTAGGATGGTGATGCCAGAAGATCTCTCCTGTATGAAAATATGTATAAGAAAGGAAATGTTTATGTTTTTTTTACTTTAAATATGTAATTCTTGTCATGGTTCTGTAATGAGAAAATGTGCTTTTTGCTATTTGTGCTGCTAACTCGCTAAGAAAGAATAAAGAAACAGCACCAAACTTGACAGAATAATCAGTATATTCAGAATATTTTGAAATACTCAGAGAGAAGGAACAGTAGGGGTGGTGCCATATCATCGCTGAAGGTGATACATGCCTAACTGGCATAATTTAGAAAATATTCATGAACAGGTTGGTTTTGCTTTCCTACAATAATATGTGCATATAAACAAAAAATTAATATTTTTGCAAGAATTTCAGCTGGAATTGATTAAAAAATAGGGAGTATTAATGAAGTATTACTACACTTGCTTTTTCCGTGTCATCAAGTGGCACCATTTCCTGTCGTAGGAAATCTGGGTCACTCAAAACTGTAGCTAAACGATGTTCACTCTTAGTTATCTTTTGGCTATAATGTCATCTTTCTGAACCAGAATGGAATATGTTTGCATAAAAAGTTTACAGAGAAGACAATTTCTGTTTTTGCAAAGTTTCTTGCCTTGAGTTAAAGCTCTACATTTATTCTAACCCATATGCTATTTTCAATTATCACAGCAGTTGAAAAAGCATGTGGTAAAAGGTCACCAGGAAGAGCTTCTGTTACATTAGGAAGTCAAATATTCTCTATGCAGTTAGAGATCAAGCAGGCTGAAAAATAAACCTAGCTAATTCACAGTGAGTCCTGATCTTAGATTAAGATTGGCTCAAGGCAAAAAAATGGAGTCATGTTTTGATGATTAGGAATCTGTTAAGAGAGTTTCTACCAAAGACAAGACTTGCTTTATTTGCTGTTGTTTATTGGTTGAGTTTGTGTTTCAAATACTTTAATCAGTTGCTAGCTGAACTTAATACATTTTTCTATTTAATGAGTTTCTCTTGGCATCTTTTTTAATATTTAATCTTTCCTGGAATGTTCTCAGAAGAGATGGGGATCATTTGATACCTGAGGAGTTTGCCATGCTGAGTGTTTCTTCTGTTTGTCCTTTTTCAAGAGCAGCCTTTTTGCTTTACATCTTGTGTGTTCTAATCTTTGAAAATTCAATTTGAAAAGTGGGATTGTCACCTTGGAGCAGAGTTGAAATAGGCTGATATCTAGCACAAAAAGAGTAGTCCAAAAGCTGCCTCCTTATTTTCTCATCAGTTTCATTTTTCAGTGACTGAGACCTGTTAATTCTTTTCTTTTGTCTTAGCTGTTTGATTTTAATATATTTATTTCACCAATACCTCTTTTTCCATCCTCTGTAATTTATGGTAAATCTAGAGCCATGAAATATGGAATTAGCATTAAGCCTGCCATTTATCACCTCACTTTCTTGGCATTGGGTTTCCCTCTTCTCCATTTTTTTTTTTTTTTGGGGGGGGGGGGGTTGGTGCTTGTCTATTTTGTTTGTACTCTTTCAGGGCAAAGCCTGGGTTGCCCCAGAGCTCTTCTGTGTTGAGTACTCTTCTGATAGTAGGCCCATGGCCTTTGAAACCAGCTCTCTAACTTTATCTAACATCTATGAATAGCACCTTTTCAGTGAGTATCTTCTCTGTTCTTCTCAACTACTGTTGAAATTGTTCACCCACAGGGTGTCTTATTTCTGGCCACTGTTTCATTTCCTTTGCTTAGTCTTAGTCATCCATTTGACTCGGCTTTGTGCATTCAGACCGGATAAGACCAACTGAGTAAGCTCAGACACACATAAATCAAAGTTCTTAAAAGCAGTATAGATATTCCTCTTCTCTGTGTATCACACGTCACTGGAAGAGTTTTGCTTCTCTTTGGCTCAGGCTTTAACTCTTGGCATCTCAAACTCTTGTCAGAGTTTCCAGGTTCTTTTCCTACACGTGCACATCTGGTAGTGGTATATATTGTTTCCTAAGGAGCTTCTGGCAAGCATTTGCTTCCTGCAGTGAGGTTTTTTTCCTTGCTTCAGGTTCAGAGAATCACAGAATCACAGAATAATAAGGTTGGAAAAGACCTTTAAGATCATCAAGTCCAACCATTCACATCCTCAACTAAACCATGTCCCTAAGTACCTCATCTACTCTTTTTTTGTAAAAAATTTTTTCCTAACATCCAATCTAAACCTGCCCTGGCACAGCTTCATGCCATTCCCCCTTGTCCTATCACCTGTCACCTGGCTGAAGAGACCATCACCTACCTCTCTATAACCTCCCTTCAGATAGTTGTAGGCGGTGATAAGGTCTCCCCTCAGCGTCCTCTTCTCTAAGCTAAACATCCCCAGCTCCCTCAGCCGCTCCTCATAGGATTTGCCCTCCAGCCCCTTCACCAGCCTGGTTGCCCTTCTCTGGACTTGCTCCAGGACCTCCATGTCCTTCTTATGGTGAGGAGCCCAGAACTGGACACAGGACTCGAGGTGTGGCCTCACCAATGCTGAGTACAGGGGCACAATCACCTCCCTAGACCTACTGGCCACACTGTTTTTGATACAAGCCAAGATGCCATTGGCCTTCTTGGCCATCTGGGCACACTGCTGACTCATATTCAGTCTGCAGTCAACGAACACCCCCAGGTCCTTCTCTGCCTGACAGCTCTCCAGCCAGTCTCCCCCAAGCCTGTAGCGCTGCATGGGGTTATTATGTCCCATGTGCAGCACTCTACACTTGGCCTTGTTAAACTTCATCCCACTGGACTCAGCCCATCGGTCCAGTCTGTTCAGATCCCTCTGAAGAGCCTCCCTACCCTCAGGCAGATCAACACTTCCTCTTACTTTAGTGTCATCTGCAAACTTAGTGAGGGAGCATTCAATCCCTTTGTCGAGATCATTGATAAAGATGTTGAACAAGACTGGACCCAGGACTGAGCCCTGGGGGACGCCACTCGTGACCGGCCTCCAGCTGGATTTTGCTCCATTCACCACCACCCTCTGGGGTCGGCCATCCAGCCAGTTTTTAACCCAGCTGAGGGTCCACCTATCCAGGCCAGTGGCAGCCAGTTTCTCGGTCAGAATGCTGTGAGAAACTGTGTCGAAGGCTTTACCAAAGTCCAGGTAGATCACATCCACAGCCTTCCCCTTGTCCATGAAGCGGGTCACCTTATCATAGAAGGTGATCAGATTAGTTTGACAGGATCTACCTTTTGTAAACCCATGTTGACTAGGCCTGATCCCCTGGCCATCGTGCATGTGCTGCATGATAGCTCCCAAGATGACCCTCTCCATGATCTTCCCTGGGACTGAGGTCAGACTGACAGGCCTGTAGTTCCCTGGATCCTCCTTCCGACCCTTCATCTGCCAGCCTCCAGTCGACTGGAACTTCCCCAGTCTGCCAGGATTGCTGATAGATGATGGAAAGGGGTTTGGCAAGCAAGGAGTGAACACAAGGAGTGTTAACAATTGTTGATATTAGAAAATGCATGCCTCAATTTTTCTGTCTCTTCACAACATTAAGGATTCCTTAAAGTTAAGTGTAGCTCTTCATTGAACAGTTTTATGTAACATTGCTAGAGTTGTTGGCCTGTAAGTGAAAAAGACAGAACAAGCTATCTATGGCATGTAAAACAGCTCAGTTCTCCAATAATTGTTTCTAACTGATTATGAGTGAGGAAGGGGGCATGAGACAGGGAAAGCAGAGTTGAAAGCTATAAATAGGGACATGTGGGAAGACAGTTGAGAATTGCTTCTCAATTCTATTCATGTTAATTAGACAGAGTGGGAAATTGCTGTCTTGCTTTGTTATTCAAAGAGAGAGGTATGCAAATTGGACTAATTTCCAAATGTTTAGGACTGATCATCTGAAATTTTGACACTAATGCTAATTTGGAGTACTTCAGAATTTCAGCTGAAAAACTTCTTTCACTGTCTCTGCAGTGCATTCAAGGAAACTTTCCTGAAACCAGTATAATTTTGACAGATTTGGAACTAGGAGCAAAATCTTATGCTAATTTTACCTTATACTATTACCGTGTCTTCTTTCTGCTACCCATAAACCTTATGTTTTTCAGGCTGCTATACTTCTTAAATACCGATTTCTACATTCGCTTACTGCTTCAATATGAGTATACCTTTTTAAAAATGCTGAGTCCTGCACTGTTCTGCCAGTCTGGATTGAGTATCTTAAAATTAAATGGAATCCATTTTATTTAAATTTATCTTCTAGTTTGTTTTCCTAATCTCAAGCTTATGCAGATCTTTTGTTTTCTTAATGCTTATGTTGTCATTGTGGAATAATTCTTTTAGCCTTTAGCTTCTTATATTGATTTTTCTTTATACAGAGAAATGTAATTAATTTCACTTTCCACTTGAGAAATTTAGGTTTGCACTGGATATACATAGAAAAAGCTAGAAATGCACCATCCACTATAAATGTTCTCTCCAGGAAAAAGAAATTATAGAACTTGCACATGTCTGGGTAGTTACATGCGTGATTTTTCCACACAGCATGGAAGTATCTTATTTATTAGAATTTTTCTAAGTTATGATTGTAAATTAATTCATATAATATATATAAGCAAACTGAATGACCATTAGTTTGCTAATGATGAATAGAAAGTTTTGATGAATATTGATAGATCTGAATTTTCTCACTAAAAAATGTGAATCACTCATTGCTGTTAAGACAAAGTCTGCCTTTAAATTGTGGTTGGGGAATATCACCAAACACATCTGAACAAGAGCTTGATTATAATATTCACAAGCAGCTCTTAGTTTCTGTCCTAGTTCTGGCCAGGACAGAACCAACCTCCCCAAGCAGCCAGCCCAGGTGAGCTGAGTCAGCCCAGGCTGTTCCCAGGCCACCTGACATCACTGCCCCATAAAAGGGGCTGGTTGGGAGGGGTGTTCCTGGTGCCTCTGGGCCAGTCTGAGCATGGCTGGGGTGTCACGTTGGTCCTTGTGTCATGAAGCTCTCTGTGATGGTCAGGTGGGTAAGGTTCTCTGTGTTATCACCAGATGTGAGTGTAATTGGCCATCATTGATCTATGGTCATGGTGCTTTTGTCAGTAACCTGTCTTTATCCCAACCCAGAGAGGCTCTGGCTCTTCCTTCTAAAGGACTTATTGGTATGTGGTGCTCAGCCACTGTTTGGAGCTGAACCACTGTAGTTTCTTAAGTAGTCTTTTCCTCTGAAGACACAAGACAGCAAGTAACTATTGGTTTACAATTCATCCTTAAAAGATGCTTGCTCTGAAATAGCCTTGCATGGATAAGATAAATTTTAAAGCATGCATTTAACTAAGCTTTTGCTGCCTTTGCCAGCTGTAGTGGTTACCACTGAAGTGAATGAGTTTTTATATGCCTCTTATCCAGTATTAGGTCCCTTAAAAGATAATAATTGGCAATATTCATCACTATGTTGAAGGGATCTCTCAGTTGCATTTTCCTTCAGAGTGCAACTCTTATAAATTATAGCTTGGTATATGTGTTAAGGCATCTAGAAAACATAGAGAAACCCCTCACTGTTGGTAACAATGCTGAATTGTTTCTTACTTTTATTTTTCTCTTTTCTGATTTTCTTTTAGAATCAACTTTCCTCTACGAATAAAGGCTCTTCCGAGGGAAACTATGCTGACAATAAAACTACTTGGAGTAAACAGTGCCTCTAAAAATACAGAAGTGCTTGCATGGACATGCTCCCCATTGTATCCAAAAGAGTAAGTTCAGTTTTGTATGACAGCTTAAGAAAAGAGTGTTGCACTCAACTTGGGTGAAATATAAAAAGACAGAAATAGTCATTGCAGGACCTTGCTGTAATAAGACCGAGGCAGTCACTTAAAGTAAACTGCTCTTGATGTACCAGTAAGAGCCCCATCCATAAGCTTTTCTCTCTTTCCAGTATATTGTTTTTGAACTTGGCTTATGTAACTGCTTAACACTTACTATGAAGTTCCCTAAACCTGTTGAAAGGCCTTGCTGTACCCTCTTCTGTAGCTTTGCAAAATCCTTCTCAGTGTAGCTTCTTGTTCACAAAGGTTGGTTGTTATTTTTGAGTTTTTTTACAGTCTGCATTCCATTCTCACATTTTTTCATTCTGCTCAGAGTGGAGCAGTTAGGGATGACCACAATGAGCGCCTTTCCCTCTACACACCACTTTAGAAGCTTTCTCCTCTTTTTTAACCTCTTCTTTCTACACAGCACACAGTGTAAAAGTGGCCTTGAATATCTCTGCAGTGATGCATAAACAGAGATCTAAGGTAAATTTTCTCTAGCACTCTAAATGTATTTTACTAGCACTGAGGTACCTGGATTTAGATGGAGCTTTTACAACAATACTTATTTTTTATTTAGAGACCATAACCCTGCATACCCTCTGGGTGGATAGTTTAGAGCCCCACAGGTTTCATGAGACCTCTTATTCTACTCCTCCCTGTGGTGGCAATCACCATTTAAAACAAAGCTGAAAAATCTGACAATACAAATGAATTTACTATATTTGAAAGACCTTGGGTTCCATTGAACTTTTGAGCTGAGAGGCTTAAAAGGTTGGACTAGACTGGAGGCTTTGTCCATCTTTCCAAAAGAAAGTTCAATATTACTCTCTTTAGAAAAAGAGAGTATTCTCCAGTGACTGAACATGTCTTCTGTGCATATCTGTGATAATAGGACAAGAGGGAATGGCTGCAAGTTGTGCCAGAGGAGATCCAGGTTAGTAATTAGAAGAAATTTCTTCTTAAAGTGGTTGGGCATTGCAACAGGATGCCCAGGGAGGTGGTGGGGTCGTCATCCCTTGGGGTGTTTAAGGAAAGGTTGGATGAGGTACTTAAGGACATGGTTTGGTAGCGTCCTGGTTCTGGCCAGGCCAGAGTCAACATCCTCGAACAGTTGACACAGGTGGGCTGTTTCCCACACCACCTGACATCACTTCCCCATAAAAGGGGTTGGTTGAGGAGCGGCACTCCTGGGTGCCTTCAGAGCAGTCTGAATGTGGCCGGGGTGTTGAGTTGGTCCTTGTGACAAGTAATATAGGTGGTAGGGGGACAGTTGGACTAGGTGATCTTGGAGGTCTTTTCCAACCTTAATGAGTCTGTGGTTCAGCGAGTAGAGCACTTAGCTTGAAGGAAAGAAACAAGCATGAATCAAATCTCAGATCCAAGTACATTTGGACATTTTATTCAATGACTTTGATTCTGTACAAGGGGAAATAGCCAGCCCCTTTTCAGTGGTCTGTGGAGACAGGACAAGGGGCAGTGGCTGCAAATTGGAGCACAGGAAGTTCCGCACCAACATGCGGAAGAACTTTTACACAGTGAGGGTGACAGAGCCCTGGGACAGGCTGCCCAGGGAGGTGGTGGAGTCTCCTTCTCTGGAGATATTCAAGACCCGTCTGGACACCTGCCTGTGTGACCTGTCCTAGGGAGGCTGCTTTGGCCAGGGGGGTCAGACCCGATGATCTCTCGAGGTCCCTTCCAACCCCTACCATTCTGTGATTTACTTCCACAGTTCATCTGAAGAACAAAAAATCACTCACTATTCCATTGTGTGTGTCTTTTTAAAAAAAAACAAACCAAACCCATGCATTGTACTTATTTTGAGTGCTTCTGCCATTCTGGTCCTTAGGGTGAAATAGATAAGAGTACCTTGGTTGAGAATCTAACTGAGATGACGTTTTAAAATGACCTCATCCCCAACAAGCTAATATGTCCTGAGTACATTCAGAGCATTAGGCATGATAACTTAATTGGGGAACACTTGGGCACCTTTGGAGGTAAGTGGGATATGTGAGAATCCTGTTCTTGAGGTCCCATGTTGTACTAAAGGTTTTCTTATTTTTCAGAATTCGAGTCTCAAGGGAAAATCTTTTGGAAAATCTGAACCAAATCTCCCTGTATTGTATATTTCTTAATGTATGCTATCAGAGCAAGTGGGTTGATTTTCATTAGGTAAATCTCCAAGTCACACAGACAGTTTCACAAATTTTACAGGAAAATGGCTCCATTCTTTTGTGGTACACACAATCAGTGCAATGAAGGGGATAGAGGGCTACTTTCCTTTCATCTGCTGTATAATTGTAGAGATCATTGCTGAAATGACCCTTCAAAGCAAAAATAAAAGTTGAGCTGTTGGGGAGGAATGATTTAGGAATAGCATTTTCAACACCCCCTAATCTGATAGCTGTGTCATTTACAATTATAGTCATTACTAACACAAAAAAGCCTAAATGCTTTTTCCTCTTCTAGCCAACCACAACTCCACAGAATTATTCATTCACCATGATTTCAACTGATAGACTAGTTTAAAAATAAGAATAGCCCTGAAATTCCTTCTGAAATGTGAAACTTGAAAATATCTAAACATTCACCCAGCTTCCTTTTCCTTTTCTTTGGAAGATGGTGGATTATTTTTTGTTGCTAAATGAGCTCTCAGGGTTACCTGCTTAGAAGGATTAAAACTGTCTGGTGATTCTTAATAGATAATGCTATCAGTTAGTTGAAGAAATTGAGAAGCAACAGTAGGACTTTGAGAAGCCATTTCCTGCTCCACTAAAAAAATAAAAGTTAATTGCTTTTGACTCCCCAGTTTTATGGAAAACATTAATAAACTGAGCAATGAAGCCCAATTCACTCCCTTTGCTGCTAGAATGTGACTACAATTCAATAATTACTTCAGTAGGGTATTTCTGAACTTGAAAATATGTACCAAGAAATTATTTGGACCTGCAGTGTCATGCTAATATATCAAGAGTACCTTGTATTGTTGCAAAGATTGTAGTATTAAGGTCTCTAAATGAACAAACTGCAAGTTTATATAAAAAGAATAAAGAAATCTGATCAGGAAAGTCTTTGACAAAACATTTCTAACTTTGAAGTTATCACTTTCTCAAAAGAAAGCTTTCCTCAGAGGTGCATTTGAGTTCTAAAAAAGTCTTAACATGCCTAGGATTTAATTTATAGAGGAAATGACAGAAGTAAGCTCTTTGAAGAAGCCAGTAGCCCTGAGGTATTTGCCTGGGTCATCAAACATCCTTGTTCTAATCCTTGTCCCAGTTGGTCATTGAGCCATTCTTCTCAGGGTCAGCAAAGATGAGGACAGAGAGTGGCCTTTTTCTCTCTATTCAAATGCTTATTAAAAAAATAAATTTAAATATTGGAAAATAAAATAAATGCCAAACATTTTAGAAATTTAAAAAATAAGTTCTGTGCCATTAGATCTTATTCTGATTTTAAAAAAATAGGAATTCTGTTCAAACTGGTTTTGGCATATGCTAAAAAGAGAAAGAAAAAAATTATCAGTTTTGGGTTATTCTCAGATATTACTTGGTCACTCAAAGATCAAGATTCTTTAGGGCAAAAGGATGCTTTATTTTAAAAGACTCTGAATTTACTTCTCTCTCTAAATTTTGATACCTATTTTCTCTTCTAAAATGGTTGTTATCATTATATGGTCACTTCTCTCTCCATAGTTTATTCGGTTTTTAGTATGAAGGGAAGATTAAGAAAAAAATGAACTTCTTTTAAAATATTATATACAAATTCCTCTCATCTGTTTCTAGAAGTGTGAAGAATTTGTCATGCTTTTGGGCAAGACCATATCAAAGTCTCTTGCCAGATCAAGGGTCTGTAGCTATTTTCTGAGATTTTAACACTCCATTTCCTCTCTGAGCAGAAGCATATGAGAAATCTATTGAAGAGTAAAAGCAAAGCCTACTATTAAAGCACATCACTAATTATTTAGCATTTCTTATTGCATTATCTTCTCTATACTTGCCCATGTTAAAACCACACAATGCCTAAAACATTCTCAAGAGTTGGGCCTGTTTAATTTTGGGGGATTTTTGTGATGGTAGTGTTAATGTCTTGTCAGTGAACGGATGTTTAAGCAAATTTGAAAATTGCTTAATTTACATAATTTCTTGAATTCTAGTAATACCTCTCACTGTTCTGAAAGATGTCTTGAAGCTTGCTGATCTATAAACATGACTAGCTAAACACAACTAGTTGATGGATGTACAGGGCAGCCACTGTACTCTTTACTGAATGTGCATTGGGATTACTGCTTATCAACTTCAAGTATTTCTGTACAAGTAGCCTCACTCTTTACAGAATTGACTCCCTGCATATATTCTCCAGTCTTTACATAAATATAGTTGTTTAAAGTTATTGCATGTAACTTTTGTTTAAACTGTATATTTTAGGGAAAAAAATAGGAAGGAATTGGAGAAAATAACTAAAAATTTGTTTTAAAACTCAAATCATCTGATAATTTTGTATTTCCTGTATTCGGCACCTTCTAAATGGATGGAAGCTATTTAAAGTAGAAACTCTGGTCCTTATAAATGGCTCTAGGGCACTTAGCATCACTTTGCAGTTGAAAACTATCTCTAATTTGAATTTTCCAGATTTCTGAATTATTTGTAATTATAATACTGTAGTTATTTCACAATATCATTTCAGTGCAGAATTAAGACTTCTTGGGCCGTAAGATTGGGGTTTTTTATAGCTTAGCAGCTTTGGATTTCCTTTAAGTTTGACATCAACTCTGAATTGCTAAGACTTATAATGTTAGGTTTGGGGGTAATTACATTATTTTTGTACCATATTTTGTCCTAATTTTCCTGTTATATCCAGTCTATATAGTATTGCTACTGTTATGTGCATTTGGGAATTAACATAGTAATAAGAATTGTAGCTGCCAACTTGTCCAGTAGGTGAGCCTCCACACCCACATTTCTCATCTTTATCAGGCAGTTGACTTTAGATAGTGGCACTGAGTCAATGCCAGTAAAACTATAGATGGTGTGCATCTGTACCAAGAAGTCTTACTAGATGCAAGAGGCAGTTCAAAAGGTGTTTGCAAGCCTGTGTGCCAACTTTCCTTTCCTTCACATCAGAAAAATGTGTTTGTCTCTTGGATTGAAAAGTTTAGTGATACGAAACTAATTAATTAATCAGAAATCCATCATTAGGGGCAATCTGGGAGTTGTAATGTTCCCCACAGTGTCCATTGCTCTGAATTCATTGATTCTAACACCACATTTACTCTACATTACTATTTCCTAATCAGTCAGAGCAAGTAACAAAAAATTCCTCTTGCTGAGTGTAGTGGGGTAAGTCTCCCATGTGACTTCAAGACACAAGGTTGGATGTATTAAGGTAACTTGAGCTGTCCCTAAATAGTTGTTTTCTCTCCTGCACTAATTAAACATGTATTTTATTTTTGTTCTGGTAATTAAGCAAGATCTGTGAGATTGTGTAATTCCAGGGGTTTCCATCTGCCCTGGCTTTATGTGAACATATAAATAGATAAATGGCAGCAAGTGCAGAGCATCACTTGTTTCTTCACCTTGTGTTGTGCTTGATGCTGAACTTGCTGCATGGAAGCCATTGTCTATGGCTGTGATCATTCTACAGTCTTTATAAAGGTCAGTATCACTACCCTCTACTTACAGATGGGAAAACTGGCAGGCAGAACAGGGAGTGACCTACCAGAGGTCATCCAACAGAGCCACTTAGCAGGGAGAGGAATCTGCCCATTCACTAAAAGTTAAGGTTGTCATGCTCATGATGCTAGCTCCTTCCTTTTCTGAACAGATGCTACACACTCTCCTGCTGCTTTTCCGTTTTCTAAAAATAATGATGCATCTCTTTACTGTTTCATTCACCTGCATGGCCTGTATTATTGTTCCATTTCCATGTCCAAAACCAGACTGGGTCCTCAAGAGTGTTAGCTGTGCAGTGCATACAGTCCCCCAAAGACTGCTAGGGAAAGCTGTACCTCAAAAACGTACACCGTATGTCAAAGTTGTTGACGCCTCTCCACATCTTTTTAGAAATGCCTTCTGTGTTTAGACTAGCCTTAGTCTTAAGAGTGACTTACTGATGGAAGATGCTCATTTGTACATGTAGATACTAGGCTATTCAATATACAAGACATAAATATATGTCTAGTTTTTTTAAAGGAATTAATTTTTACTTAGGAGACGTCTCCATATTATCAATGTGGTTTATGTCTCTGGGTTTACTCACAGTCCTGTCATCTGCTTTAACACGTGAGGTTCTCCCAGTCTAGCAAAGGTACATTGCTTTACTTGCTGTTTCTCCAGTTGAGGACTCTGAGAAGACCACCTACCAATGCTTCCTTATCTTCCTGGACAGTCTTCAGCCACATCTGTACTGGGTGCAAATGAGTTGAAATAAGGTCAGGAAATGTCTCAGTTAAACATATCTACAGCATCTCTGAAGTCTGTGCTACTATTTGTATTTGTCTATACAGGTTTCCCAGGAAAAAAATCCACTCTATAGATCCTTTTTTAAATCCCCCTATAGTTTTAGAGCACAATATGAAAGTGGTTTGCAGCACTGGGTGCTCAAAAGGATAATTGAGTCTTCATGTTCATTGAGTTCTCAGCTACTTCCAACTCCCTTCCAACAGAAGTGCCAATTAGTGCCAATTATGATGTAAACTCTTGTGAACAAAGGAACAGTTGAAGACAAGAGATGTTGACTCATTTATTGAAGCTCATCCCAGAACGTATCACAGAAAAACAACAACTTTAAACTATGGTAGTTCACTTCCATGTTCACATCAGTGACCTAAATGTGAAAGCCTTAATGTCATGGGCTGCTTTCCCTAAGTGCTTTCTTCCTCAGGTGACAGCCTTTTTTCTGCCTCAGTTCCCCTCAAATGCACTTACAGATGCAAAAGAAGCTTCTGAAAATGGTTTTGTCTCTATTCCTTGTGGGTTGTGCTCTTGCAATAAAATGAAATGTTTATGCCAACAATATGAATAGCTTGAGAAGTAAAAAAGAAAAATTAGTTCTATATTAGGTTTACAGAGTGTTGACTCTAAAAATGGTTTTGTAGGAATTTCCTGTTTCTTCTGCAGAAGATGTAGAAACAATTGATTTCCCTTTGCAATTCAAAAGCTACTTTCTTACAGCATTGTTGTAGACTCATGTTGGGATCAAAAAGTCCATCTGGGTTCTCTTGTACCACTGATATACTCATTTCAGATAAAAGTTGTGCACTCAGAGCTTATCTACCTGGCTGCCTGTTTCTGTTGGAATCGGCCGAAGAGAATCCATCTCGTTCGCTCAGTTATTTTGGCTGAGCAGTGCTTGGAATGACTGCAATAAAAATTATTTGTCAGTAAAAGAGGGGATGTTGAACATAATAAAGTTTCTGACCTCACTAACCATTAAGAGGTAGAGTAAGTCCAATGTACCATATCTTCCTTTAGTAAGGTACAACTTTCTTAATTTGAGTGGATTGGTTATGATTAGAATTTACACCTGAACTTTCTGATTTTATTAGAGTTCTCTAAATTGAATTGTGTTGACCTGCCAAATAATGGTGGTATTCTTATCTGCAGACCACATGCATGCCTGTTTCTGATAAGACTTCCTTGTACATGTAGTGCTCAGACTGGTACCTCAGACCACAATCTTTCATCTTTCCAAAAACCACATGTAAAATGTGGTATAAACTATCCCACTCAAAATCCTTTCAGCTTTTTGGAGACACTGATATCATACTCCCTCCTCCCTGCCATCAGCATGCAACTCTGCAAGGCTTCCTCATGTTTTCAGTAGGTTGCCCTGTAGTGGTTCTTTCTGTGGAATAAACGTATGCTGCCCTTCACCTTACGTAGTATGTTGTTATTTTGCAATCTCTAATATATTTGTCCTTGAAATTAAATCTTGAGATAGTAATACAGTATTATCTTTATTTTATACCTAGCTTAAATGGCAGCCCCTGTTGCACAAGACCTGACTTAAGATGTCTTTGACGGTGTGATTTGTGTCACGAATCTCTGCAACTATACAGATATGACTACAGTGATCAGTGAGGCCATCAGTATGCAAACTCTGCTGATCTCAGTCAGATTCGTACTAGGCACATAAAGTCAAAGAGTTTGTTCTCCTTCTGCTTATCTTTTTAAACTACCCTGTTCCATGTTGTTATAAATGACTTGGTCCCAAACAGGATTTTTAACCAAATTGAACAATTTATTAAACGAATAAAGGCAAGCAAACGGCGCTGCGGGGCACAGGCAGCGCCGGGTGCGCCGGGAGTCTCCGCTCCACCAAGACACACGCTGTACACTTCCAGTCCCTGGGTTATGTACCTTCCAGGGATAGCACCGCCCTCCGGTTCAAACTGAACAATATGACATGCTGGAGTGCCTCGCCAGGCGACCCCCACAAGATGTAACAACCATATAGCTTTTGTCTTGCTGACGAAGTCAGGCAGCTGGTTCTGCAGACTTGAGGCGCCTCCCTATTCTTCTTTCTTTCTTCTTTATTACCTCCTTTTCAGAGACGAGATGTTTCTTCTGAGGTATCACAATGCTAACATTGTGGTCCTTTAGGCAAAGCTTTGCACATCCTTTATATAGTTTGTTGCTGCTTCAACATACTACATTCAGTCCATGCAAAAACCTTAAACTGTCCCTCCCAGGCCTGTAGCCATAAAAGGTTATGTCATTATGCACCCCCAACATTATTCCATATTAACACGAATCAGATGGACATATATAACACATGTCCTTTGATGTAATTTCAGTAACCCCTGTTCACGTTGTCTCCCATGCTGATGCCGTATTTCTGTCCATGTGTCTTGCAGGCGGCTCATTCATGGGACTGTGCTCCTTAGCATGACGCTGTACAGCGCGCTTCCAACAACAATGGTTACCCCAGGCATCTGCAGTACTGATACACCAACCTCAGTAATATTGCAGGTATGAAACCGAGAAAGCAAAGGAAAGAGTTGTTTTCTAACAAAGTGCAAGAAAAAGCGCTGTTCCCACAGCTCATCAAGACCACATAAATTAAAAATCCTTTTTCTGTTCTAGCAGCTCGAAGACAGCACGTTACTCTTAATGGATGGGAGTGTATAACTCTGCACAGTGGCAAATATGTATGATACTTTCATATCAAATACCACCTTGGAGAGCTGGAGAAGGATTTTCTAGAGTAATTTTCATTGTTATAATTTTGGTTCCAAAAATACTTTTGACACAAATTAATGATTTGGTACCTGACTTAGGGCTGCCTTTTCAAAGCTGAACTTTTGTTCTGAGTTATATTGAATTGCATGCCATTATAAATGTAACGTACAGCTTGCAATTAGACTGAGTAGCATAAAGGATTTGTAAAGGAGGTGACTGCAAGCGAGTTGTCAATAGGCATCAGCATGGCTCTCCCTCGATGAGCACATGCTGAGCACCCGCTGCTTCTGGGCAGAATGGTGCTCACAGAATTGAAAATGCGTTAGGTCTGCATGGTAGTTTTGTCTTCTTTCCAGGTTAAATTAGCAACTGGATGCTTCAAGGGCAAAGGCAGTTGTTTTCTGTTTTAGAAAGCAGAATGGCTGTTAGCAGATGACATGTAAAAGGAGATAATACAGATAACTGAGGCTGGCCTTAAATGCCCTAGCTTTAATAGTCAACCAAATGGGGGGTTTCTAGTCTGAGGAGTTCACTCAAATAGGATGCCTTAAAATAGCTCCCCCTATTAATAATAACGGGAAAATTGAGACTGTAAATGGCTATTAATTTATAATCTCTGATGAAAGAGATGGAACAGGAGGATCTCTCATTCTCCCTCCCTTCCCCCTGGTTTCAGTTATTCCCACGCATGTGACAGTATCACAATTGTGAACGTGCTGGAAATATCATAAAGACAGCTTTTCTGATGTGACTGACAGTCACGTTTTGTAAGGAATAACTTTGTTAACCTTTAGAAGTGATGTGTATCAAATACAGGTACTAAAAGTTAACATATATGATAGATCATGGTGTGAGTTAATAAACTAAAATGCTATCTGGAAATTGAGCGGAATTTTGAAGAACCTCAATTTTCCGCTAAGTCTGTACTCAATTTACCAAGGCCCTCAAGCTTCATAGTTACAGCTGAACATTAACTTTTTCTGTATTTTAACAATATTCTCCTGAATTTCTGACACCTGTGTATAAGTGTAAAGAATTTAAAGATGGTTGATGTTGTATAGTATGTATACATGAAACTGAACATTTGGAACTGAAATCAGGAATCTGATTTCTATCATTTACAATGGCAAACTACAGATCACATTATCCCCACTTTTTCTGCAAAAAACCAAAATAAAACCCAACCCTATGCTAATGGAAGCTTTCCATTTAACAACCTTCTTATTAAAAACCAGGGTAGGAGGAATACAGGAAAAATAATTACTTCATTTTTTGTTCAAGCACTTCTAATAAAATTGAAATACAGTTGGTGAAATTTCAGCTCCCAGGAAAGTCAGTGATGAAGCTCCCACTGATTTTTATGGGCTGAGTTTATCACTAACATATCTAAGTAATATATTACATACAGTGAGGATTATCCAAGAATGATTCCCTCTTCTTTCTGTCATATTTTGTATGCTTCCTATACAAATCCAGGTTAACGTGTATTGGCAGTTACATCTGAGAATACATGTTGCTAAAAGGACTTACACCTTTTTCTTTTTTTTTTTTTTTTAATAAAGATTGACTTGCCAGAAACTCATTTGGAGTTCATTAAACCTGAACCTGAAGAAAGAAGGAATGATCTTGAAGAGCCAACTAAAGACTGCTTGAAGCATATTATAAGACTTTCGCAGACGCGTTCTCTCTTGCTGTAAGTTGTCCCCAGCTGGCTCTGCTGATTCTTGGCTTGCTGTACTCATCCTATCGATCACAATTAAATGTATCCAATTCTTCAAAACCAAAATTTTCCTTTGAAGGAGCCTAGCTTGATTGATTTAAGAAGTAACACCTCTAAGTGAGAGAATAGATTACAGCAAAGCCTAAATAAGCCCCTGGAGG
Organism: Porphyrio hochstetteri; assembly: GCA_020800305.1. NCBI lineage: Eukaryota > Metazoa > Chordata > Aves > Gruiformes > Rallidae > Porphyrio > Porphyrio hochstetteri. The sequence continues at coordinate 81,145,246 of CM036905.1, read as the reverse complement.
TGGCAGTGTATTTTACTAGTTTAGAAAAGGATTGTTTTTCCCTTTCTATTACTATATCTTTTTCTGCCTTTGAGGCGAGAAACTAATTTTCGATTCAGAACGTAAGATTTTCAGGTGATGCAGTAAGTCTCCATCAGTATTATCAAGAAAACCTTTGGGTTCTATGAAAAGCGACCTTTTTTAGTAATTATACACTCAGGCTTCAGCTGCAGTAGTTAAATGACATATAATCATTAAAACCGTGTCAAGTTACAAGTAAGGAAAGTAGTACAGAAAGTTTATGTTTCACAGAAAGTGGATGAAGACCAAGTGAAAGAAAAGACACGATATATACTGGGGCGGAGTAGTATGCTCAGCTATATGTATGTTACACTATCAATTAGGATTATGTACTGTATAAAATAATTTTAAGTACAATCAGAGCAGAATTGGGAGCACCAGTGCTTACAGAGAGCCATTATACCAATCACAGCTAATTGTGATTAATCTCCTCCATCAGAGACCAAAAGGTGCATTAGTTGTGCAATAACTAAAAAAATTCAAGCCTGTTCAGTCCTCTCAGTGTGATAAGACATACCTGTTAGGAAGACTGTTCTGTGCTGATTTCTATATTTGTTGTTTGGGGGGGGAAAACTGTTTTTACTTTTTCTGTTTGTTTTTTTTTTTTTTTTTTAGAGACAGACTCGCTGGTGTATTTGATGTTTACTTTGACTTTTGAATAGGCAACATAAAATGTAAAATTATTTTTTTAACCATAGGATCTGTGACTTTTTTCATGTTATTTTTACATATGAATGGGAGTTCAGTAGTTAGTTTGTGGATAGCAAATATGCCAGGGTGCTGGCAAGTCGTCAGCAAAAATCTCCCCCTGCAAAAGATGCTCCAGAAATTATTTGGGGAAGTTCAAGCTGTCTGACTGCTATTAACAGTAAAGTAGTGGGTTCTGTAGGGAGGAGTAAGATCATTAAGCATTTAGCTAAGTACAGAGTAATTTATTAGGAAGGAGCCAGTGTGGCTTCCGTGGCTAGAAATCTTGCCTCATCAACCTGTTGCTGTAAAAGGTTGTCAGTGGGTGCATGGATATTGAGCATATTGATGCTCAAAAAACTTTTCTGAGGCTCTGCATCAGACTGTAAAAGAAATTAAGTTGCCATGGGTTTAGAGAAAAACTGGTTAAAGGCAAAGACTTGGATGTTTAATGGGTGGCTTTTCAGAATGGAGGAATCAGCAGTAGAGTCTTTCAGTGCTGAAGGCTGGGACCAGTTTTATTCAGTATCTTCACTGATGATGTGGAGAAGGAAGCAGTTGGGGAAATCTCCAGGTTTTACAGATGGTACTAAAATCTGCCAGATTGTTAAACACTCTTCCATGGAGGGGACATCCATGTTTGAGTAAGAGAAGCTAAAAAGGCTAGGATTCTTACTTTGGAGAGGAGAACACTAGATTATATGTGTGTATGTATGTATGATTGATTTTTTATAAAATTATTATGGTTTTGGACAAGGTGAATACATCATTAAATCCCACAATATTCTAACTAGGGACATGTAATGAAACAAGTAGGAGATCAGCTGTCAACAAATGGAAGAAAGTACTTGGGAAGACAGTCCGTGTTGATCTTTTAAAATCTGCTGTCACAAAGTTGCAGAGGTAGACAACATCAGATTCCTGAAGGCTGTACACAAATTCATGGGTAGCAAGTTCATAAATAAGTATTACAAAGACCAGGCAAAGGTAGACCCTATAACTGCCCTAGTAAAACAACTTTGAGTTCTATGGGAATACGAAAGGAAGAGAACAATGAAAGTCACCAGGCTGGAGGTAAAGCTTTGATAAATTCCATAACCGGTTCTTGGAGGAAAGAGAATGGCAGTCCTGTTTTTTTCAACACTTTTCAGTTATCCTATTGTACTGGCAAAGCTTGTCTACCAAATGAGTCATCCAAGTGAAGGGTAGCATATTTGGGTTTTGAATGAAGGAATTCCTTTTTTAAGTACTTTCTGGTTAAGAAGAGTCTGACAGCCTGTAATTTTTCTAGTATCTATATCAGAGGAATTCTTTTTATCTTCCTCGGTCATGCTACAGATTTATTTTAAAAATTTGTAACAATATATTGGTATCCAAACACATTATTACCATGATATCTGAAGGCCTCTTCCTTTTTTTTTTTTTTTTTCTGTACATCAAGAAAAAGAGAGGAATCTAGGTAGCTTTCCAGTGACACTATGTCTCTATGATGATGCTTCAGGCTTACAAGCTTCAAATATGATTTTGAAATAAATGGTGCCTGTGGTCAGAAGACACAGGAAACCTTTCTCAGGCTGTCAGGATCCTTCTGTTCATTCTACTAAAAGCAGAGGGAATATGTGAATGGACAGAAAATGTGGTTAACCCTACAGTAGAAAAAGAAGACACAGTGGTTAAAAACAGACAACTGTGTGGTTATCCTTGTTAGAGGGTCTTGAATCCAATAGTGCTGTGAATGCAAGGCTGCTGTGGCTCTGTGTCCCTAGGTTCAGCCATTAGAGAGGTGGGCTTCCATATTCCAAATAGGATTATCAACAAATGCACAGAGGCAGAAAGCATAACTTTGCCAGCACACACAAACACGTAGCACTGCTGCAAAAGGACAGCCTGATTCTTTTCCTCTTCTCGACCTGAGTAGGGTTAAACTCTACTGGTGGAATACATACACATATGTACATATATAGAGAGTATCACAATATTAATTGCTTCAGCAGTTGGGCTCAGAACAGTCAATCCTGTAGCTGGACCTAGATCTCTCTGCTCTCCCCAGCTGCTGACACGCAGACATGTGAGTCCACAAGGTTCACACCCAGGCTCTGGTTGCTGGTGCTTGGACTTCTTCCTGATAGACAGAAGTGGGTTTCCACAGTACCTGGTCCAGACATACGGTCTTTCCAGTAGTTGAATCTTAGACCCCTGTCTATCAGGTAGCTAAATCAGGTCACTGGTCTCCATGGCCAGCATCTCTTGGATGTTGATTAGTGAGGGGATCAGTGGGACTGGAGGAAATTAACTTCACCATATGGCTCCTCACAGCCCTACACTGTGTGCTGCTGCATGATCTTTGGCGTCCTCACCAAGCCAAGCAAGGGAGGGGAACCAAGAGAATTCACTAGTTACTGCCAGCCACTTTGGCTGACTTCAAAAAACATTTCAGATGTGAACCTTTGATTCCTTTTAGGATTACTTTGTTTGAAATACAAACCCCAGAAAACTAGCCATCTGAGATAATAGCTGCTCTTTGAACAAGATTCAGCCTGCTTGTGCACAGTGGCTCCCAGTGTAAGGATCAGAGACTGGTTTGAAGCCACTTTCTGCCATGTTGGGTTTTTTTTTCTTCATTCATAATTTGCCTTCTATATGACTTTTTCTTCTCTCTCAGCTTCCCTTTTTCTTTTCCTTTTCACCACTTACCTGGTTCAGAATCTAATTTGCCTACTAGTCATCACTAGAGTGCCGCTGCAGCGAATTGTGATTGGAAAGGTTACTTCCAGTCTGGTGAATAGTGGAACAGGTCTAAAAAAGTGCAGTGCTGCTGCACGCTGTGCTAGCCTCTCCACAGGAGAGAAACTTGCAAGTAAGAATTTGTGCCGGGGGCAAAAATTTGAATTTTCTACTTTGTTTTTCTTTCGTCTTTTTGCCTTTTGTCTTGTTCTGCTTTAGTACTTGAACATAAGCAACAAGAACAGCTCAGAAGCATTTAAATTCATTTTTGGCATTTCCTCCCCCAAAAAATAATAATTAAGACCAGCTAGCAAAGCCTTCACAGAAGCTGTTCCTTTATTTCGCTAAGGGGCTTAATGAAAAATTTTAAACTGAAAACTACTGAATTATTTAGGTTTGAAGATACTTTATTTGTGTTGAGTAGAAGCCTATATATTGTAATATAGCTGTTGTGTGGAGGGAAGTTTAGATATATCTCTACTTAAAAAACATAAACTGCATTTTTATCAATAAAGAGGGTTTATTAGCATCTTATCCCAATTGAGCCAAAGAAATGTCCTTATTAGCATAACAATCTTCAGATGCTATCTGTATGCAAAATACTTTTGCCATCTATTTTAAATATCCTGTTACACGTATATGTAAATTTGTTACAAGAAATTTAAAGTCAAAACCTAAGAAAAACCCCACCTCACCCAGCCTTTAATTTTATCTCTGATCTTTCAAACATGGAAAGAGAAAATGGCATTGCCTCTGGCGTAAAGTCAGAGAGAGAAATCTATTATTTAGAAAACCTGATACAAGGATTGATTTCTTATCTCCCTTTGTAAGCTCAATAGAGGCTTTAGCTGCTTTAATCTGAACAACAGATTGTCTAGTTTGGAGGGTGCTGTTTGAAAGCTTAAATCTCTATTTAAAGTCAACATATAAAAAGGGTCCTTCAGCTGAACTGTCCTGCAGAATACCATCCAAATGCAGAAAAATCAAATGGGCAATAAAGTCTTAGGCCTGCTTTTATTCTTTTTCTGCGTGTGACTTCTTCATACAAAGACACCTATCTGTTGTCACAATAGACATGCCGCGAATTCTGATTCTGTTTCTTGAAATGGTTACCAAAATCATACTTCTCTTAAAACGACTGCTAAAAGTCATGGCAGAATTTTTATCACAGGTTCATCTTCTGCATACATTTATGAGCTTATTCGCCTAAAGGAAAGAAATAAACATTCACTCTTGTGACAGTGAAAAACATGCCCATCTTTATACTGCCACTCTCTGTTCTTGAATGCTTGGCAATTCAAAATTGCAAAGAACAAAAGTTCTCCAGTGCATACAGAGCCCAAGGAAGTCATTGCTATGAGTTGTGAAAGCCAGAGGCTTGACAGAGCAGGACTAAGGTAGCTTTTAGCTTAGAATGTCCCAAAACATTGCATGTATAAGGAAGATGACCTGAGAAAAAATGTAAACTCTTGGATTTTGAGCCCTGCTTACACATCTGGATAGTGAAACACTTGAATGGAAGCAAGCTATTTACTTACTACCTTCTACAAGGTTTCTCACACCTTTCTCTGAAATGCCTAGGTCTGTTTAAAGACACAGTTATGTCATTAAGTAGATAGATCACCAATCTGGTCAAGCTAAGACCAAGAAAACCAGTGTTCCTTTTGGTTTCAGTAATGATTTGTGTGAACTACAGTGAACACTTCTCGGGATAGGGCTTCCACAACCTCCCTGGAGAACCTGTTCCAGTGCCTCACCACCCTCACAGTAAACAATTTCTTCTTAACATCTAATCTAATCCTACCCTCTTTCATCTTGAAGCCATTGCCCCTTGTCCTATTACTATGCTTTCTGGTGAACAGTCCCTCTCCCACTTTCCTGTAGTCCCCTTCAGGTACTGGTAGGCCACAATTAGGTCTCCCTGGAGCCTTCTCTTCTCTAGGCTGAACAAGGCCAACTCTCTCAGCCTGTCTTCAGAGGAGAGGTGGTCCAGCCCCCTGATCAACTTCGTGGCCCTGCTCTGGACTTGCTCCAAGAGCTCTACCTCTTTTCTGTACTGGGGCCCCAGAACTGGGTACTCTGGGTGGGGTCTCAAGAGAGCAGAGTAGAGGGGCAGGATCACCTCCCTTGACCTGCTGGTCACACTGTTTTTGATGCAGCTCAGGATACGGTTGGCTTTCTGGACTACAAGCACACATTGCTGGGTCATGTTGAGCTTCTCGTCCACCAACACCACTAATTCCTTCTCAGAGCTGCTCTCAATCCATTCTCTGCCCAGCTTGTAGTTGTGCTTGGGATTGCACTGACCCATGTGCAGCTCCTTGCACTTGGTCTTGTTGAACTTCATGCAGTTCACATGGGCCCATCTCTCCAGCCTGTCAAGATCCCTCTGGATGGCATCCCTTCCCTCCAGCACGTTGACCTCACCACACAGCTTGGTGTCATCAACAAACTTGATAAGCCCTTTTTACACTAAAGATAGACACAGCTGCATTAAGCAGTCAAAGTGAGGGCAGGAATGAAAGCTGTGACTAGCAGTGTTGTGTGTCTAGTTGTTACAGTAGTTAGTTAGAGATGATGTGTAGCAGATGGCTGTAACAATAACTTATCTGGTGATAACTGCACCTTCTTTGTCTCTGTCAGAAAACCCCAGTAAAAACAACCACCACTACCAACAAAGACAGCAGAGAAGAAAAATAGTAGTTCTTGGGAAGTGAAATAACCATATATGTGTGTCTTTCGACACTTCATTTTTATATGACCCAAGGCTGACAGATCCAGAGAATAAGTATCACTTTTCTTATAAAAGCTGGTCTGCAGAAAATTATATCCTACCCCAAGGAAAACACGTACTTAGTCGAAAAGTAGTGTACTGTATGACTTGGCCCCTCTGTACAATAAAGTTTGTTGCTACACAAAGCTCCAGGTGGTTTTAATTTCAAACTGAATTTCTAATCTTCTCTTCCAGACTCTCAGAGCAGCAGAGAAGAATCTTATGGTTTTATCGTTACTACTGCAATAATCAAAATTGCTCCCTTCCTCTGGTACTGGGCAGCGCACCCAGTTGGGATCGAACGACTGTATCAGAAATGTATGCGGTGTTGGAGAGATGGAGATTTTCTAACCCTCTGGAGGCACTTGGGCTTCTGACTTTCAGGTAAGGGAATATTAACCAAGTGGGAAAATAACAATGAAAAGAATAACCATGTACCAATTAATTCAGCACTGGAATTTGCTCAGCATGCTATCATGCTTTGGGTCACTGACCACACTTTCAGTTCTGTACTCAGTCAAGGTATAGTTGCAGCTCTTGTGATGACCTTCATTTGAAAGTGCCAGCCCTGCCTTCTTGGCTGAGAAGGTTTTCTATTTCTCAGGATAATGAAAAGAGTGCTTCGTTCATTCTCTAGAGCAGATCCAGTCAGTTTCTGGTAACAGGTGATCAGTCAAATACTTAAGCGCTTACAAAGCATTTAATATCTTCAAACTACTGTACAGATATGAAGTGACTAATGGGAGATAAGGAGGACTGAAATATGGTTCCAGATTATGACACCATGTAAATAGGTGCAACCTCACCTGTAGCCCATCTTTCTGAAGTAGATAGCATGAAACTTTGAAGTCAGTTCCCCAGACTTTGAATAAGCTCTGTTGTGAGGCTTTACGTTCCATCCCCACCTCTTACTCTGGAAGCTGATTGTTTGTTGGAAGGCTTTCTTGATGTTTGAGATAGTCTTGCCTGTGATGTAATAGCAGATATCAGGGGACAGAACCTATATCAGCAGTTACAGTTCCTCCAAAAGCTTGGGAGGTATTTGTAATCAAGTGCACTATCTGTGAAAACATTGAACATGTGGGTGAAATAGTTTTTCAAGTTTATCAAGCCCTTGCCTGTCAGGGTAAGCACATGCTGCACCAGCTTTGCAATCTCAGTTTCCGAAGAAAAAAGACCTCACCTAGAGCTTTGCTTGAGAAAAGACTGTATACACTCACCTCAGCATTAGTGAAAATGGCTACTTAGTTGTATAAAACCCACTATCAGCTATTACTTCCCTCTGGATAAGATTTCCTAAGAATACCCGTGTCCTCAGTTATATCTGAGCTATTAACAGTTTCACAAGTTTGCATACCTGTCTTTTTTATGTTTCGTGGGAATGATGGAAGCCAAGATCCTGAAAGATCAGGTTCTGGAGCATATTTTTGTTATCTTACCATTATTAACTTACTAGAATCTATTTCTAATTTATAAAAGAACCAAGTAAGAAGGAGTATATGGGCAGTGTGTTGCCTTACACACCCCAGAGTAGCAAGAGATTTTTGAGATGATTTTTCAGAGCATGCCAGGCTTTCAGATCATACCTTTGGTCAAATTTTGTTCCTGTGTATGGGTGGAATTTCTGCAAAAGAAGAGCTTGATTATTCTTTGAAGATGCAGCTCTGCATCAGGGTGTGGTGCATCACATCGGTCCTGCCAGGCGCTACACAGGGTATTTAATATGACTCATCCTGCCACAGAGCTTCTTGGTGTGTAGCGGCTGCAGTGTACACACTGTTCGTTCTGGCTACCACAGAGATTGCTGGCATGAAAAACCGAGAAGGTTTCATCACTTTGTCTCTCCTGGTGCCACCATTGGGAGTGTCTGGCACCTGCAGTGGTGCAAAAGAACAAGTACTTCTGATCAGGATCTTAGCTGGTTTGTCCCTTTACTTTCTTTCTCACAAAAGATAATATCAATCTGTGGAATTTTGCCTCGTGCTAACACTACAGGAAGGAGTTCTGAATTGCAATACAGATCTTCTTTAAAAAAAGAAATTCTGTTCTCATATCCACAATACTTTGTAGGTGCATGAAAGCTGTGGAGCTAACTTTCAGAAAAAGGCAGATTGCATTTCCTTAAAGATGTCTACTTTTAGAGATGTCTTGGTCTCATGACTGAACTGCTGAGACAGATGTATCTGCAAATTGAGTGGGTTGAAGGAAAGGAGTACTTTCCATATAAATGGATTTCTGAGGTTTCTTCTCTTAGTTATTTTTTCCTCAGATTTCAGTTGTTTTGAAATGTAAAGTGGCACTGGAGAGGGTCCAACTTTCCTTCACCATTACCTTTGCTGACTTTAGATTGTCGGCTCCTCAACGGAGCTGTTTTTCATGGTTCATTCAACTCTATCCTGCATTATGTTGAGCACTGACAATTCATCAACTCAGTTCCTCACTTCTATCATCCACAAAACACCTCTGATTTCTTGTGGTTACTGAGACAGCTGAAAGATCCATGTTCATATAAAACACGAACAGAGTATGAAAGAAATACTTGTTATGTATGCATATCTTTTAAGGACTTGTGTTACCATTGCTATTAAATAATAGGTATGTAACATAAATTAGGACTGATCTTTATCTACATATATTAATGCAAGAATGTTGTATCATTTCTGTGTGCCACACTACATGACATTGTTAGCAATACCATGAAAGAGACTGGAGCTTCCAATCGCTCTGAATTCTGGGTGCTTCCTTTGCTGGAACTTCAGTTTGCAGTGTCTTAAAGAGAACCCGAATTCCCCCTGCACACATGTGCATGCTCTTTAGCTAGGATACTCAAAATCAGTAGTCACTTTTGCAAGCCTTGGTCTGGGGACTCTAAATTAGCCTCCTTCTCAGTGAAAAAGCAGCATCTGTCCTGAAAAAGCTCAAGCTTACATTTGCAAGGATAAGGAAATCAAAATCATAGCAAACACTACCTTGTTGCCTGGGTTAGAAGACAGCATCACAGAGCTTAGGAAGAGGTATTGTGCCCCATCAGATCAAGCCCTGTTATCACCCATCTGAGTTAAAGCACTCTGCAACTTTCTGAAGCTTACAGAATGTTTTGTTCCCTGCACAATTAAATGCACAAATTAATAGGAATTTTTTGAGCATATCTCTTCCAGATTATGCTCTTCCACTTTGCAGGCACACCTCAAAGCAGCCAAGTGATAACATATTTATGCAGTGGAAAGGAAGAACTTTCATAAATTCAAAACACAATCATGGTACATTTCACAGATAGATAAATTCAGTAGCAACCTTGCATCCAGTCCTTGCAGTAAGTGCATTGATTCTTAAAGCCCTAGAAGCCAACACTTAAAAAAACAATTTAAAAAACAATGAACGTTTCTTTAATCAATAAAGATGGGATGGAAAGGAAGGTAGGGGGAAGTGTTGAATAAGAATTTTACACTCTTAGTTTTAACTGATTTCAGGGAAGGGTGATTATAAACCATTGCCTGAAAAATAAGATTTTTCCCTAAGGCAGAAGGTGCAGAGCTGGTCCCTCCTACTCAGCACTGCTTATTGGTGCTCTGTGCATTTTACCATTGACTTCACTTATAAGTTTGGTAAAAAGCCAAACTTCAGTAGAGTTAGAGCTTTCTATAACTGTATCTGCTTTGCATGGCACACTGGCCAGGGAAATGACATGGGTACACTTGGTTGTTCAGAGAATTTTCTTAATAACAGAAAGAAACCAGAGGCAGTGTTAGAAATGCTGCTATTTATTGTGTATTGCTAGCATGCCAATTTTTTATGTACATATAGAATAACTGCACTTAGAATTGATTTTTGTCAGGTAATCTTGCTATTCAAATTCTTGAAAATGAAAGCCAAAATATATTCAGTAACTCAAATAGCAGAATGTTTGCTCCAGCTTTGTTTTTCTGGAATATCTAGAACACATTTGCATCCCAGTGAGGTACTGTGGCTAGGACTCAGAAAATTGAGCTAGAATCAGGAAATAGCCACCAAAGAAGGTATGCAATTTTCCAGTATCATGGATGGCTGCGACTATTCTGAACAGAGAGCTTTTATTAGTCGACAGTAGAGGTGAAGACATAACCTCCATGGAAGGTTTAACAATTTTTCCTAGAAACTTTCTGCTAAATTCTTTTCCTTTAAAAACACATGCCAATTCAGTGGATTTTGAGATCAGACATGGAGGTGTCAGAGGGTTTTTGTGGTACCTTACCTGATTCCCTGCATGGAGCAGGTAGAGTAGGGGAAGATATGATTCCTCCTACCTCTCCTTGACCAGGGAAGATGTGGGCTTGGTTATAACATCCATCAGCCTTTGACTCTCACTGTATTGTTGATTTTCAGGTTATGAGTTTCAGAGGATAGGATATATACCAATATAGGCAAAACTCACTTTCTAACCAATAATTATAATAAAATGTGATAGTTTGAATCCAAAGTTTATTCTTACACCTTTGAAAGCCAAATTGATTTTAGAAGTGTTGAATCACATTGTCATTGTGCTAATAAAAGCACAATGTGAACTGTTCCCTGAGAGTCCACAGCAGAATCCCCAACAGAGTATTTATCAAACAGATACAGCCAGAGCATATCTTGCCTGTTTACATCTTACTTGCTTTAAAAGGTTGTAGTTGTATAGCAATGTGGAGAGCAAACACAGACTTATGCAAAGAAATAAGATAAGTAACAGTTTACAATTAATTTATTACTCTGATGTATAGAATGCACTACTGATAAAGCTTTAAAATGGCTTTGTAGTAATGTACATGAAATTTAGTGATAACTTATGTGGGAATGTATGCATTGTCATGAATAGACAACTCTCTATTTTAAGCATCATAAGGCAATTAATTCCTTTTTTCTTTTTCTTTTTTTTTCACTGCCTTTAACCATTTTTAGCTTTCTTGGCAATAAATATGAAGGTAGTACAGCAGGAGTCCAGTGTTAGTTGTATTACTATAGCTAACTATGTAGGATATGGCATGCTTTCTGTACGTAAATGTGCAAATCTGATCAGTCTTCCAGGTCATACACGTTTCAAACGGAAAATTGCATCTTGTTAGTTTCTTCCTGTTTTGTTCTCTCTTAGGATATGGGTCACCGTATGGTCTCTATGGCTTCTTAAACTTATTACTAGTTGTTTTAGTCAGAATTTCTTGTAGAAAATCTAGGTAAGCTTTGCTTAAAGTATATTTTCCGTGAGTAGATTCTACAGATCCATCTGGCAGTTATGCAGCCAAATCAATAGCTAGTGCACCTAACTATGAGCATTGTGAGGGGGGGTAGGGTTAGGGAGGGTTTGCATCTTACCACAATGAGGAGTGAATATATATTACTTTCTTTGATTGAATTTTTTTGAAAGTATGTCCTTTTTACTGACAGTATTTGTTACTTATCTGTATTATCTTTTAGCCCTTGCCATTTTCTAATCTTCATACAGTCACAGTGTTTTCTTTAGAAGTCCTCAGAAAAATGGGTAAACTTAACAGCAGAAAGCAAATAGCCCATTTATTTTATGTGTGTGCTAAACCTAAAGGAATTCCTTAATTCTTTAAGTTTCTTCTGTCTTCCTTTCTAACTACTTTTAAAAGACTTTCACCAGCATGCGAAGCTTACCTGTTTATTCTTTTAAACAGTTCTTCCATACTTTCTTTCCTGGCACAGATGGACCCTTCAGTGACTCAGTATCCTTTACTATGTAGAGGGCTTTTTGGTTTGAGTTGGTATCTTCATTTTAGTAGGCTTTTCAGCTCAGCCTTCCTTGTTTCTACCAGACTTAATAACATGCATTTCATGGGACCAGAGTCTGGCTTTTTTGAAAATGCAACAGAACTCAAAATGTGAAGGGACTATGTGGCATGTTATAAGCCTCTAGCTTAAAAGATGGCTTGTGAAAGGCCATTCTGTTCTCTGCAGAGATCCTCACATTCTAGAAAATGTAGTGAACTGTACAGCTCCATTTACCTGACAAATATCATCCAGTATAGGGTTGAGACAATGCAATAAAATTAGAATAATAAAACTGTTAAAAATGAAATGTGCATCTATTTCTCATTTACAATCAAGTCACAACTGGCAGATGCTAAAATCTCAAGAGAATTTCAAAATCCACGGAATGCCTCAGCAGTGCTTAGTTTTCTGTTGGAATCTGATTTAGCTGAAAGGTACAGCTAGACAAATCACTCCCTACTGGCTGTCTATATGAAAAGACTCAAAGATTGCAAGTTGTTCTTACTTCTAAAGCAAATTGTAATCTATACTCATCCAGCTCAAAATTCAACTGTTACAACAACCATCTCAAAGTCCCAAGGGACACCTAACAATCTTACAGCTTCTTAGAAGATATAAAATGGGTGGCTGTCAATCATTGGCATCGTGCAGGGAGGAGGAGAGGGGGAAGGAATAGTGAAACAGTAGAAGGGATTGAGGTTAAATATCAAAGGAGATCAGTTTCATAATTTAAGGATGACCCATACTGTGAGACGAGCTATGATGGGGAAATATTCAGGCCTGCATAGTGTGGGCTGTTGCTGAGGGTGAGACTTAACTATCATTTACATGTTGTCTGTTTTTCAGTAATGTCCCTGAGTGTGTAAACCTGGAACGAATTTGTCAAAAGTCACGAACACTGTTGCAGATTACTCATTACCTGAAGAGAGAAGAAAGAAAATAGGCTAAAAGAAGGGGGCTACAATGTATTACAGTGCAACTAGGCAAATAAATGAGGAAGATCATAGGTTTGTTCACATAATTAATTATTTACCAATAGGTAGTTTGTTGAGGGTGAAAAAAATTACCACTAGAAGTAATTGGAAACCTTGATTAAAATTACCATTATGAAACTATGCAAAGAAAGAGTCATACCAGCATAGTTGAAGGGTTTTATTTTAAGTTTTGTTTCTTGGGGTTCTTTTCTAGCTGAATTCTTGGAGAATTTGGTGACAACCATGAAACAGTTAGAGGAGTGCCTGAGTCTTCTGCGTCTCTGAAGCCATTATCAGAGGCCACATGTCAGGAACCTGATAATCTACAGTTCAAATACGTTGCAAAATTGATCTGATATAGACAAGCTCTGATACCGACAAGCTCCTGATTCTTCGAGGAATCCCCTTAAAACTAACTGAAATACTGAATTCATTGTGATACAGTCACCTCACCTCTCTGCTTCCAGAGTTTTCAGTGTGTGTAAATAATTACATATCCATTGTTGCAAGCCCTGGAAATCAGCTGTCCTCTAATACCCAAGCTATGAAGCTGTTTTTCTTAGGCCTAAAGAGATTTCCTCTGCAGTGAGTCACGGAGCAAAAAAATCTATTATTTGTGTCCTCTAATCAAGACTAATTTATGGATTACTAAAACCATATTTGATGCAATGCTCAAAAGTTTCCAAGCTTATTCACTGGGGAAAAAAAACCCCTCTAGTCCTAATTAGTTATCAGGCATGTGAAGGGTAGGATTTCTTACTTAGATCTGCTTCTAGACCTTACCCTGTTACTGGCTTTTAGCAAGTGAATTAATGTATATAAGGATGAATAGCATAAGCACCATGCAATACTGGTTGAATTCATAAGTATCTTCTGTGGTACTAGTGCTTCTGAGGATGTTAAATGTTTGCTCAAATACAAATGTAAGGGGTAAACCAAATAGAATTAAATATTTTTCCATTGTACCTGTGACCCTGGGGCTTAATAAATAATCAGGTAGTTAAAAGAACATGTTAACTGCCCATTCTTTCTAAAAGATTCATCTCAGCCTTAAGGTGACCTCGAGATCTAAAAGCTGAAGGAAACAATTTAGTAACCAGGACCTGCAAATTACCAAAATGTCACTCTTAGTGAATGACAAGAGCCATGTTTCCTGAAGCAAACTAGCCTGTAGATTTTTCACCACAGTGCCTATGCACTTGAGTTCGTCATTATTCTAACCATACCTCCTAGAGATACTTTTGCTAACTTAGATATAGCCCCAGTTTTGACTTACATCAAATTAATTCTAAAGAAATCAAATGTTAATTGTTGAATTTTCTGGAAAGGTTGGGATTAAAATAATTATATCATCCTGTGTTTAGCTGGAAAAATCATAGGCATTTCTCTCATTGAATATATTCAAATGTTGGCTTCTCATAAGGACAAGCAGAAACTAAGTAATAACATTTTTCTGCTTGACTTGGTGCCTGTGCAGAGCATATTTCACTGTTCAGTAACCTGTTGAACTAGACGAGAAAGGAAAGGGAAAGAATAATTTCCATATTATCTTCACATGCTTGGCACACAGACCTTTAGAGTAATTGCATAATTAGAAGACAGGACGATACGAAAGGGATTTATTTATTTATTTAAAAATATGCAGTCCTCCTTCAAATATGCCTTGTTCTGAATAGCCATATGAATAGTAACAACTTCATATTCCTAATAGGTTGCCTAGAAAATAAAAAAAATCCTTGCAAAAAAGGCTAATTTGGGGCTGTCATGATCATTTATTTATAATGTATTCCCTCTCTCCCCATCAAGGCCCTCTCAGCATTATACAATTACACACTGTATTAAAAACATCAAGTTTGTTCCATAACGGACAAAAAAGACCTAAGCTGCCTTGTTAAAAGGGGGGATGGGGGTTGAGAGTGCTGTAAGTGGGAGCTGATTGCAGCATAGAAGCCAGGCCTTTCAGAAGTAGGTCCAGTTGTGTTAGCCTATTTCTTTCTTTTTTTTTTTTTCTTTAGTTGTCCAAATTTTTATTTGATGGCCTATATGCTTCACTTGAGGATCAAAGCATACGTTTTGTCTTGTTTCAGTTTTTTGGATTGAACTTAAAAACTGAAGCTTAGAGCTGCAGGTTGTTGTATTTCTAAGCACTTACCTTTACAATTTCTTCTCTTTCTTGATAGCAATGAGCAGTCATTGCTGCTGATGTTTTGCTGTCTCACGTGTTTCATGTGGTGGGTTGAACTTGGCTGGAGGCCAGGTGCCCACAGTGCTTCTCTATCACTCCCTCAGCAGGACAGGGAGGAGAGAAAAATAAGATGGGGGAAAAATTCATGGCTCAAGAGAAAGACGGTTTAATAAAGCAAAAGCTTGCTTGTAGTGGTGGGGAAATGTTGGAGAGACAGCCTTGATGCCGTGCCAGCACTGCTCAGCATTAGTCAAAGTAGTGGTGTGTTATCAATGCCTTGCTAGCTGCAGCTACAAAGCACAGCGCTATGAGGGCTGCTATGGGGAAAATTAACCCCATCTCAGCCAGACCCAGTATGTGCACTTCTGATTTCTTTTTCTAGAGGGTGTATTTTTGACAAAAGTTGCTGGATGGGAAACTGGGAAGAAAACAGTTTGGGTTTGTGTTGAGTTCATAGAGCAGTAATACTGGTGGCGCATGACACCTTCTGCCATATGTGATAGTTCTGATTTCAAAGAACTTTCTCCAGCATGAATCTGTGTCCTTAACTCATCATTTTTATATATGCCTAAACTGCCAAATCAGACAATTTCTAAAGAGCCAAATAGCCATATCAGTTCTGAGGGGGAGGGATTCACTGCTGTCTGTGGGGCAAGTACTTGTCCTCAGAGAACTGGATCAAAGCCCAGCAGCTCTTTTGAACAATATCTAAATGACTGTGCTGTTGTTTGAAGACTTTTTTGCCCCTTTGGCAGAGATGACCACTCATTGTGGCTCTAGTGAAAGGAAGGTCTGTGTGGATGTTTCCTTCAGAAGATAGAAAAGCCTCGTGGGATGGCAATGGGCAAGCTTCAAGTACTGACAGAGTTAAGGGTGACACCATGTAGCAGACATAAACAAAAAAGCACATCTGTTCCTTCCCTAGTGAAAGAGGAACAGTAGAAGAATAGCTGCTGTGAACCAATCTAGGCAACTTCTTTATATGGGAAATATTCCGTGTATCATGATTAATGTCACAAGTGCAACATACTTTTTCCCAGGAACTCCTTAAAATATTATTGTCCATTTTTCAATTATTAAAAAAACCCCAAACCTCTAAAAAGACAAAAAGTATTTTGTCTTTTTCTCTATGAAGAGAGAAAATGTTCTCTTAAGAGTCAGTTTTGATCAGTCAGGTAAAAACAGAATTTCATTTATTTTTCTTTTTTTTGACCATCTATATTATCCAGCCAGCTTTTCATGTTTTATCGTTGCTGCTAAAACACGTTTTTCTCTTTTTATCATTTGTACAGTTAGAGCTCCATCACAAAATCTATATTAGGCTACGGCCACTCTGCTCTCAACCAGAATTGTTTCTGCTGGATACTCAAACATTTTCCACTCAGAAATGCCTGTTTCACCGACTTAGAGCCTTTCTGGGGGAAGGTGCTGATTATTTTACTAAATTTTCTTTAGAAAAGCTAAAAACATGTTTTCCATTTCAAAATAATTTCCATTTAAAAATATTTTTTATTGTGTTATGATATGAACCAGAAGAGCTGACATTGCTGAAATGAACCCTTTTTGGGTAGGGAATTCAAGCTTTGTGTTGCTGCTCAGAACAAAATATGTCTTCAAGTGACTGTTAAAAGTTCCTGTGGCACAGAAATTTCCTATTTGAGGGTGAGCAGCAAAAGAAGATCCATAGTTTGCTTCATATTCCAGTACATATAGAGAAAATTACAACATGTGATAGCTCAAATGAGATGTGTTTGACGAGGAGGGATTTTTTTTTTCCCCTATATGAAGCTGTGACAGTCAGCCCAATTAAGTTACCTGCTATGTGTTTCTTGACTCTTGTTACAGTAAAGCAAATGAATTGATTTTCTTTTTTTTTTTTTCCTATTCCATTTTGAGAGAAAACCTGGTTTTCTAATGTTTTATATCAGTGAGAGCTCAGGAGAGTTGCAGTGCTTCAGTAGCTCTAAATTATATCTATTTGTTTTGCTCTAGTTTTCCAGATCAAGATATTCGCAGAACAGCAGTCCAACAAATAGGAAATCTGTCAAATGATGAATTGTTGGAATACCTCCCACAGCTGGTTCAGGTAAGGAAGACATTGATAGCTGAGGAATTCTTCTATCTAGATCAATAACTTCATTAAATACTTTTGATTCTTTCAGTTTGATTGATACATTGTAAGAGGAATAAATAAGAAAGGCTGGTCAGCTGATGCAGTGATTGAATTAACACAAGGCTTGAGCAATAGACTGTTTTCCACTTAAGAGAATGTAGTTGTTTGGCACATTGATGGAACTTTTCAGTATACCACAAGGAGGTATTTTCAAGTAAAAAAGAAAAATAAAAAAAGAAACTGAACAAAAGAATTTCTGCTATGACCACCAAACTAGGGCTGGTGGTGGTGGGGCTTTGCTGCAGTCGAGGAAGTAAGCAATGTGGAACAAATCACACTTTTCTTAATACCACATATATGGGGAAAACCACTGTCAGCACAGAGTAACCAAGACAATTTGGGTGTGGAATTATCTCTACAGATGTATGTTGTATTTCACTGGAAATGAATGTTTTACAAGTGATGGGCACACTGCTTCCAAAGCAATTACTTTGTGATTAAGTCCTGTGTTGCGTTTAGGGAGAAGCCAGCCACTTTGGAAGCTTTCTGCCTTGACTTTGTAACACTGTGCACACGGAAT
Source organism: Porphyrio hochstetteri (assembly GCA_020800305.1). Classification (NCBI taxonomy): domain Eukaryota; kingdom Metazoa; phylum Chordata; class Aves; order Gruiformes; family Rallidae; genus Porphyrio; species Porphyrio hochstetteri. The sequence continues at coordinate 81,127,402 of CM036905.1, read as the reverse complement.
TGCTTACAATTCCATGTTTCAGAGTTCCTTGGGGGGATGTTGTGTGTTTTTAAATACATATTTATATAAAAGCATGCATGTACATACACATATCTAGGTAGATAGATAGGCTCACATGCATGAATATATTTATGTAATCCACTACTATGAAGCAGTGGAACCTGCACAGCTTTACAGCATTCACACAGTGGGACACTTACGGGACCTTTCAGCTGCCACAGCTTCTGTTTTGCAAATAAATTTATTTTGCAAACCAGGTAATCAGAGAAAAAATTAAATATAAGGGTAGTTTTATGCAGGGTAAGAAAAGCTGCATACTTATATACATGTTAACATAGTTGGAGTCAGCATGATAATCTGCCTGCCTTGCAGATGGTGTCCTGAAGTTTCTTTGCTCATTGAGTTGCTAGGGCAATTTCCATATGTTGGATTGCTTTGTTCACACCAAGCATTGAGGCCTTTCTCATTAATTTTGTTGTAAAGGAAAGGCAACAAATCCAGCATACAAGTGCTTATTATTATTAATTTATCTGTTAAGGTGCTCAAGTTTGAGTGGAGTCTTGAAAGCCCTCTAGTGAAACTTCTGCTGAATCGTTCTCTTCAGAGTATCCAAGTAGCCCATCAACTTTACTGGTAAGTAACATGACTACTGCAGTCATTTTCTATTACAGTGACCTTTATCCATTATTCTATCAGTGGCAAACTCTCCTTTTATTTAAAATCAATGGAAAACTTAGTTTTTGCTCCTTCTTTGTTCTCTTTTCAGTACTTGGGAAGGGTAAGTAATATACAAGACCTACTTATGTCTGCCTTCATCCTGTTCCTAGGAGGATGCTAGGGGTAGGTTCTGTTCACTTAAGTAAATACTATTTAATTTTTTGTTCATTTTCTGGTTTGAGCCCAAAATAATCTTCCTCAAAATTTACAAGTTCCAAGTAGTATTTGCTTTCTTATAAACAGTCCTGCTTTTGTGATGTCTCTGACATCTCGTGAAGTTGTCAGGGTTCTCATGTGTGTCCAAATGTTATAATGTATGAGATCTGTCTGATTTGTGATGGTAGAGTTTTCATGATTATGGAGATGAACCATTCTTGAGAGTAACTGCCATGCACCATCTATCTCTGCAATGTAAGGATGTCTGTAATTGTTTTATTGCTTGTTGTTGTTATGTAGCTTTCTGTCGTGTGAACAACTGCCCTGTGATTTGGAAATCAAACTGTTGTGGGTTGCTGGTTTGTTTTTTGTTGTTTGGTTTTTTTTTCATGTTTAGCAATGATGGATGAACTGAGTTTTCATTTACAGTTCAGTTGATTCAGACCCCTTAAAGCAAAAGCTTTCATCCCTGCAAAGGAAAGACAACTTGAAATGTAATCATTTGGTTGATGAAGTGTGAGGTCGGGAAGAGCATAGATCATACTTTCATACCTGCATGATCTCTTGAAACATTAGTGGAGATAAAACAGAATTATGAATGTGTTTGTTTCACTGAAATGAGTAGGATAACAATAACATGCCTGAAGAGTGTATCTGTCAAATAAAGAGGAACCGCGTTTAGCAAGCCATTTTTCTGACAGTGCCTGAAATATGCCTGAGTGATTCCTACTATCTTGTATTAAACATAGTCATGCTGGATATAAAATGGTCAGTCTAGAGTTCTTAAATGTGCCCAGAAAATTTGTAGTTTTCCTGTGCAATTAAAAATTATTTCTAGAGTTCATCCAACAGGGGAACAAGATTGGTTTGCCTGTGTTTAACTCCTCTCTTCTCAGAAGAAAAATGACTAAGTACCTGCAGTCTTCTTCCTCTTTACTTTGCAGTGCAGACCTGTGTAGATCCCCATATTTTCCACATTTTGCTCAAGCTGTCTAATATTATAATCTTTGGTAATATGGAGCTGGTATGCCCTCCTGGGGAATAGATATCCTTATCTGACGCAGTCCAATTTAATGTGGCAAAATACATTAATTCTGTATATAGTTTAATACATAGCATAATTATACATACACACATTAAATAGAATATTTCTCAACATTCACTGTATTCTCTACCTTTCAGCTGGTAGTAGCCCTGTTCATGTCATCCAGCCACGGATTGTTTTACGAGCATGTTTTCTCCCAGTGTGCATTAGCAATTGGAGACAGCAGCAGCTACTGAGTGTTTGTTAAATGTTTTGATTAATTTCTTTTGCTTCAGTTGCAAGTGGAACAGTTTACTAGTTTATTAAAATTGTTTCTAATTACACCTATCCGGGAGTTACACATGATTGTGGACACTTCCCATAAAAAATATTTCTAATTGTCTAAACAGTGCTTTGCCAGTTATCCCTAAATAAACAGTATCTTCTACCTGAAATGTGAACTCTTGTTTCCTAGAGGGACAGCTTCTGATTAAGTCTTAGGATGAAAAGGCGTTTGTATGTATGCTTGTGTAAATATGTGTATGTCTATGAAACACATACTCACACATACATTTCTATAAATATTCAAAGTGATTTACTTTTGGGTTTTTTCTTCTTTATAATGCAACAATGCTTTTTTTTCTTCTAAACATTATTCTTCATGATTGTCTTTCAGTACTGTCTTACTGAGTCACAGGACAGAAAATGATGTAATTTTGTCAGCATTAGGAGCTTGGTAACTTAACTGAAGAGTACTTTACCAGCTAACGCTTAGCATCCACTAACTTTCCTTGTGAACTTGGTAATCTTAAGACTCAGCTGCCAAGGCCTCCTTAGCTAAAAAAGCAGGTAGTAATGGGAGAGAGAACCACTGTGGTAGCGGATCAGGCGTGTATATTTGAGTTCTTTTTTTCATGCAACAGCCTGTCAGGAAACTACAGCTGAAGACTGCTTTCTGAGAACAGTTGGCCTAACGGCAATGTGTTAGGCTATGGCAAAGCCTGGGAGAGTAGGGAAACATGAGTAAACACAGCAGGCAAAGGTAACAGCAGCGACCTCTCCACTAGTCATCCATGGAAGTGTAGTGGTAGAACTGTGTACACCTAACACACACTGAGTGGTCATTGGCTTTAGGTGGGGAGGTTGTTTCACAGGGTGTACTCGCGGTCTGGCTGCTCTCAATTTCAAAAACTGGTAAAAACAATTTAAATACTCGTGCAAACATCTAGCAGTCCTGTTCAGTTTAGTGGAAGGAGCCAGGGTACCTCTTTTATTTAGGCTTCTTGTTGAAATATTTCAGGCTAAACCAAGAACTTACACATAGCACATGCCTCTTAAAGTGTTGCTTGTTGTGTTCATCGCGCTGTGCACCTTTTCTCCTTTGGCTGCTCTGGTCCACCATCTTCTTCAGTAATGAACTGTTTTCTACGTAACATTCCAGTTTATGTAATTCTTCATATTCCTGGTCCTGCATTTTAAAAGGAAGTTTCCCAAATCATAAATGCTTTTTACAGTAGTTATAGTAATTTGATGGGTTTTATTAATAAAGCTGTAATTACTTATTAAAGGCTTTCTTTATTTCACAAATTGAATTCAGTCCTTATAAAAGTAATAGAAAATGGAGATTTTCTTCCACTTACCTCTGAAGAGATTTTAAAAACAAGCTCATTGAGTTAATAATGTGGGGAGCACACATGTGCATATACACACGTAACTTCTTTAAAGCAAAGCGATTAGGTAACATTTTATTCTTTTATTCTTGAGTGTTGTGTCCTGTTTCAGTACCAAATTAGCAATCCAGGAGTGAGGACTTGTAAAAGCAAACTTTAGTAAAACAAGATTATATTTATTTTTAATTGTAATGAATAACATTACCATTCCATTATTAAACAATACAGCATTCTGCACAGTGTACCTGCCCAAAATAAAACTTGGAAAATGTAATTCAGAAAAATGGTGATGTGATTTCAGAACTACAGCAGAAAAAGGAAACTGGTTTTAACATCCATGTTTTACCACACTATTGTAAATCAAGAAACTAGTTACCTGAACTGGTGGAAACACTAACTTATTTTAATGACACATATAATTTATAATAATATCTCAGTTATTTAAAATTAACTCAATTTCCCTGCACACCACAGATAAGCAGTTACCCAACAATGATGTACCAGCTCATCACCTTTTTAATATTAATGTTGGATAGTAAATTGTTAACTCCTTTCCATCAAGCAGTGATGAGTTTGAATATTTTATTTTAAAATGATGGGACAGTAATTGGCAAAGGTGGACAGAGCAGATAGAATATTCATTCCTGGCACACATCTTTACCTGTTGTAAATCAGGATAGCTTCAGTATGTTCTTTGCTTGTGTCTCCTGCAGATTTGTTTCATCAATTCTGCTCTTTAGAGTGAAAAGGAAATTGATTTTATACCCTGTGTTTGTCTGTTTTCTTACCATGTATGACTTTTCCCCTCGGAACTCTTGAGGAATTTGGGTAATCTGCATCCATCGGTGTTTCAACTACGTATTGGTACTTTTGAATACTTTTTTTGGTTTCCTTTCCAAGAAGACTAAAAATTACCCATGCATACAAGTGCCAGTGCAGGACCTGTGTACCACTTAAATCCCATTTTAGTCTTATTTCAAGAGTTCCTAATATCCGTGAGGCATAGGGAGCATCTGCCCTGGCTCACTATCTCCTAGAAATTTACTCTGATTCTCGTCTTTTCCCATCAGAGTTCCTGGGAGGGGGAGAAGGCTGAAGCAAATTTTCCCATTCCCTGGAGCTATGGTGGGAAGTTATTAAACTGGTTCTAGCAAAGCAGAAAAGTTACTTGAGGGGAAAGAGACCTGCTTAGGCCCCTTTGGGCCCTTCTGCTTGCTGGAAGCCTCTGTTTTATCTCCTCACTGCTGTTTTTCACACACAGGTGGTTTTTTTCAGGTTTTGTGCTGGAGTTTTAATCCACTTCTCTGGCAACCTGCCAGTTGGTTTCCCACTTGCTTGAGTGGCTTTTTTATTTTGGCTTTTAGCAAGTTTCATAGGTGGCAGGTGCAGTGTACAGTTGCAACAGCTGGCTGAGGCAGCAGGTGGCCAGGAGAATATCTCACAGATGGTTACCTACCACAAGAGGAGTGAGTAACAGGAAGATGTGTGGTGTCCTCCAAAAGCTGTGGCAGCTGCACGAAGGTGGTGCTAAGAAACAGGTTTCCTTGTCATGGAAGAGTATGACTGTTTGTAAATTTTGGCTGAGCATGAGTATCTGGTATGCTTAGCTCAAGAAAAGGAAAAGTGAAATCCTTGCTGAAGGCAAAATGCCCTTTGTAACTTGTTTTCTAAGTTCTCTTAGAGTTTTGAGTCGCTAAAACTTTACAGAACTTTTCATGTTTATAGCATTTCTCTACATTTTGATTGACAACCAGGAGAAAAGGGAGTATTCTTCTATCTCTTCCAGTCCACGTCTTGCAGATAAGTAAGAATGTGAGATTAAAAAGCAACTCTTGGTGAAATCTAGCACACTGAAAACAATATGGTTTAGACTATTCATTTAAAGTTTAGAACATAATATTTTATTTTTATTTCTTTTTCTATATAAAAAGAACTATAAGAATAAAAAATAACATGCCCAATGGGTAAAAGTTTTAAAAGACCACAATTAAATTCTCTCCTGGAGGTTTCTCCCTCAAAACTGTGTTTTTCAAAATCATAACAACTTACCTTCATGCAGGAGTCCAGCACTAGAACAATAGATTATTGCTTCATATTTTCTGAAAGGAAATATATATTTTTTGCTGTCAAAACTGGTTTAAATTCATCATAATTTACTTGAAGACTTCAAAACAAGGAATAAACCACGGAGATATTGTTGGATCTGTCCAACAGTTAATTATCCGAACACTAAACAGGTGGCCATCCTCCAGCTCTTTCTCTTCCCACATTATGGTGTCTTTCTCCCAGTCAGTGGTTGTGAAGTCTGCTAATTATTAATGAACTTCCTAAATGGCTATGTAGAGCAAGCTGAAAAGCCCAACACATTAAATTGATGTTAATGTAAATAGAAAAGATGTCTATTTCATTTTGTGTTAATTTGGTCCTTCTTGATGATCAGAATCAGAAGATAACTTAATCATAAATGTAATTTTAACCCCCTGAATAGCCAGTCTCAGTATATGTTTGATTGGTTGTTTTCCTACTCGGCATTAGGATTTGAGTTCTTCTGAGGTAACATCTCAATCGAGTGATTTTTATGTATATATATTCTTATAACTTTCATCTGAATTTGAAGTATTTGATATAATCATTGTGTTTTGGACAGCAGAGAATCTCAACCATAAAATAGATTTACATCTAGGGATTTAGTTCTGAACTTGTAATTCTTATTTATGAAATGCCAATAATTTAGTGACCTTTTTTCCTTGGCTACTTATGTGTACAGTAAGTAATACCATTAGACCATTGTTTTTCTGAGATAATGATTCAACCATCTACTGTGCTAAGTGTTTCATTATTAGTCTTGTGGGACTTGGATTATTGCCTCGGAAAACAGATAATTATTTTGTTTCCTACTTTACAGACTGAATTTTCTCAGACTCCAATTTTAGAAAATGATGATGTCAAATCAAACAAAGAGATTTTGTTGTAAAGAAGTAACATAACTCTTTGTTGGTTTTGACCTTCACTTAAGTCAACACACTTTAGTTTTTAAGTAAAAAAGATCTATTTTAGATTAACTTTTTTCCAGCTCTAAATAAAGAGAGGAGCGAGCTGGCTGTGACCACAGCTGAAATTGATAAAATGTAGTATATTGCAACTCTGGGTTGTCAATGCCAGCTACTGTCAGTGTTTAGCTACTCTGGGTCAGTCAGTACTGCCCAAAAAAAGAGGACTGGAGAGCATGGCCAATTGCTAGACCTCTGTTCTGCCATGCTTTGTATATGCTGCCTTCCTCTCTGGACCATTTTTGTACTCCTTTCTCTGAGACATCACTGGAGCACAGTTTAGGATTATTTTACTCAAGGAACAACCTCTAAAAACCAAGATGGGCAAAAGTGCCCCAGCTTTGACAGACTCTGTCCTCCAGCACTGCTCTACTCATACTAACAGGCTTGTGTGGACCATCTGAGTCAGAGAACACTGACCTTCAGTTTCTTTTAACCCTCTGCCATTTGTTGGACTGTAACAAATCCATCATGGTCTTTCTGAAGCTATGGGCATGTACTACCACACAGTGTAGCACACAGAGCTCGGGGGAGTCCTGGAGCTTGGTGGTGTATAGTGAGTTGCAGTCTGTGCTGCCCAGGGAACTTGCCCTGCTACATCTGTGCCATTTGGCTCCAGGTCTGGGAAGTGCTCCTTGTGCTCAATCTTAGAAACGTGCCCTGCAGCATAGACTGACATTGTCTGAGATAAAACAAAGGCTAGGTGGCCTGGTTTGCATGCTAGAAATTATAGTTTCAGGCAACTCTACAGACAGATTGCCAGGTGTGCATAGAACCATAGAATGGTATGAGTTGGAAGGGACCCCAAGGATCACAGAGCTCCAACCCCCCTGCCACAGGCAGGGCCACCAACCTCAGGCCTGGATCTACACTAGGTTGCCCACGGTCCCATCCAACCTGGCCTTGAACACTTCCAGGGACGGGGCATCCACTACCTCTCTGGGCAGCCTGTTCCAGCACCTCACCACTCTTTCTGTAAAAAAATTCCCCCTAATATCTAATCTAAACCTTCCTTCCTTTAGTTTTAATCCATTCCCCCTTGTCCTGTCATTGTCTATCCTTTTAAAAAGTTGAATCCCCTCCTGCTTATAAGCTCCCTTCAGGTACTGGAAGGCTGCAATGAGTTCCCCCCTCAGCCTTCTCTTCTCCAGGCTGAACAAGCCCAGCTCCCTCAGCCTCTCTTTGTAGGGGAGGTGCTCCAGCCCTCTAATCATCTTCATGTCCCTCCTCTGAACCCTCTCCAACAGTTCCACATCCTTCTTGTATTGGGGGCCCCAGATCTGGACACAGTACTCCAGATGGGGCCTCACGAGGGCAGAGTAGAGAGGGACAATCACCTCCCTGTCCCTGCTGACCGCCCCTCTTCTGATGGAGCCCAGGATACCATTGGCCTTGTGAGCTGCAAGAGCACACTGCTGGCTCATGTTAAGTTTCTCATCCACCAGAATCCCCAAGTCCTTCTCAGCAGGGCTGCTCTCAAGAAGCTCTTCTCCCAGTCTGTATCTGTCTGGGATTCTTCCGGCCCAAGTGCAACACCTGACACTTGGCAGTGTTGAACCTCATTAGGTTCACCCAGGCCCATCTCTCCAGCCTGTCAAGATCCCTCTGGATGCCTTCCTTTCCTTCTAGGGTGTCAACCACACCACTCAGCTTGGTGTCATCCGCAAATTTGCTGAGGGTGCACTCAATTCCATCATCGATGTCATGGATAAAGATGTTAAAGAGCACCGGTCCCAAGAAAGACCCCTGGTGGACCCCGCTTGTCACCGGCCTCCACCTGGACATAGACCCACTGACCACCACCCTTTGGCTACAGTCTGTTAACCAGTTTCTTATCCACAGGATGGTCCACCCATCAAATCCACATCTTTCCAATTTAGAGATAAGGATGTGGTGGGGGACTGTGTCAAAGGCCTTGCACAAGTCCAGGTAGATGACATCGGTTGCCTTCCCTTTATCTACTGATGCTGTCACTCCATCACAGAAGGTCACCAGATTGGTAAGGCACGACCTTCCCTTGGTGAAGCCGTACTGGCTGTCCCGGATCACATGCTCTTCCCTCATGTGCTCCAACATGTCATCCAGGAGGATCTGTTCCATGATCTTCCCAGGCACAGAGGTGAGGCTCACCGGCCTGTAATTCCCTGGGTCTTCCTTGCTCCCTTTCTTATAAATGGGAGTGACGTGACCTTTTTTCCAGTCCCCAGGGACCTCTCCTGACAGCCACGAATTTACAAATATGATGGAGAGCAGCTCAGCAACCACATTAGCCAGCTCCTTCAGGACCCTGGGATGCATGTCATCCGATCCCATAGACTTGTAGACATTCAGTCTCATGAGGTGGTCACAGACTTGCTCTGCTCTTACAGTGGGGGGGGATTTGCTCCCCCAGTTCCCACCTAGAGTTCTAGGGATGCAAGGTTCTGGGATTTGAGAATTATGAGAATCCTGGCTGCCAGAGAAGACTGAGGCAAAGAACTCATTCAGTACCTCAGCCTTCTCCTCATCAGTTGCAGCCAATTCTCCTTTCTCATTTACCAAGGGGGGTATGTTCTCTTTGACCTGTCTCTTCTGGCCAATGTACCTGTAAAATCCCTTCTTGTTGTTATAAAGTTGCTGTCTTTACTGTTTCATGTACAAAGGAAAGAAGTCTGAATCCATACCTCTTCAGTCTATGAGACTCTTGGTTTTAGTGGCCTTTTAATCAGGCAGTTACTCTCAGGGACTAAGAATGTGATGTATTTTTCTAAAATTGTTAATTTACTTAAAGGGTTTTGCACATAGCATCTATTTGCCAAAGGTGTTGTGGATGCTGTGATCTCTCTTTACAAACTGAAACATTCTGACTAAAGTAATAAGCATTTTAACTTACGTATTTCCAACTAAAAGGAAATAGAAAATAAGTTCCAAAGAATTAAAAAGCAAATTGCAAACACAACTGGGAAAGGTTAACAAAGATCCTAAAGAGGGAGATAGTTTTACACTCCTTTTAAGAAAAAGGAATCAATTTAAAAATTAATAAAGCAATCAAAGCTATACCTCTTTGTAATTCAGCGAATGTCATACAATCTAGTGAGTCCTTGACAAAGGGCATTGATAACATAGTTGTGCGTGGGTCTGTTTTTAGTTACTGCTTCTTAGTAAAATGAAAGTGTTCTTGACTGTTTAGAAATCTAGGAACACTCTCTGTTTTTCCAAATTGGGTTCAAGCATGAAAAGGCAGAGGTAAGGCATCCTTGACATGATATATCAAGGTAAGAATGGAGTGAAGCATGATCCTGCACATCACTTGTATTTGTGCAGGCAAGTATTCATCTGCAGCTAAGCAACTTATAGATCACAGAGATAACTGTGTGAGTGTGCATCTCTTTTGGAACAGAGGAAATTCCATACCAGAAAGTTATTGAGGAGGATTAACATTGTCAGATGCATCATAAGAAAGTCTGCGAATGCCAAAGGTATCAGTGTGTGTTACTGTAATGAAAAATATGACACCGTGTAAGTGTACAAGTGAATCTTCTTAAAGTTGGAAAGATAAACTAAAAAAGGTGGAAGAGTTCTGAAGATTAAATAAAAAGAGCAACTGGCCTTAATTCTTTTAGCCACTTCGTGATTTATAAGGTAGCATGCAGGAAAAGGTTTTTCAGTACATTGTTCAAAACACTGCTTGTCTGATTTATTTTTGTTTTGATTCCTCTTACATTTAAAAATGTTGGAGATGACAAATTTAGGTTTTCAGTTCTGCTGGAAAACACCCTGCTAGCCTCAAGTCATATCAATCATAACCCCTCTGCTAATGTAACTGCATATGAAAGATGGGCGTTGTCTTTGTGGAAAGGATTGAACGCAGTGCTTTGGCGGTCACTTACTGCGTCTCCAATGCTGGGATGTGATGGACTATAATGACCCGCTTGTGGAGTTAAACAGGACTGAGGGGGTGTTGCTGCAGAAGGGGCTCCTGTGCAGATGTCACCCAGGGCTTTCATCTGTGCCTTTCATCTTTTTTTCTTCCTTCCCCCCCACCCCCTTAAAAATGTTTTATTGTTGCTTCCTTCAGAAACAAAACAGAGAGCCAAAATCTTTCCTGACTGATAACTCACATAATCTTTGCTTGTCCCAGAGGAACGTTTGGGGATGTAAACCAGAGTAGTAATAAATCAGGAAGGCTTTTGACAAAACAGTCATCTTGTTCTGTCACTTCAAATGGATAATTTTCAGTCATGAATTTGATGGATGTGGAGGAGTTGTGTTTTGTTTTTTATACAGTGAAAGACTGCTGGGAAAAGATGACTGAAAGTAATCCATGAAGCTATGTCTTTACACCGAAACTTGCTTTAAGTATTCGTTGATCTAAGCCAATGTTCAAAGAGTGGCCAGCTTTAATAATCTGAAATGTCAAATTATAAATAATATCAGCAGTCACAATTTAAAGATTATGCAAATTTCCCTAATCAGGCTGTAGTGATTTTGGAGAGTGAAATCCTCAGTCGGAAAGTGAACAGCATGGAGAATCCCTAGTGATTCTCAGTGGAGCAGGTGGGGTTGTGTTTTGCTGGTGATATGTTGTGATTGTCTGGGAAAGGGGTCCTCCAGCATGCAGCTGCTCTGCTACAGAGCCCTGATCCTTACCTGATTCTGATTGCTGAGCCGAAATGCTAGGAGAGGGCACCTCACTCTGAAATTGTCAGATGTAACCTCCAAAACGTTTATTTTCTTTGCGTTTCATGCTTGCACTTTCACTTTTTGCCTTTTGTGTCTGTGCAGAAGCTATTTCATTGAATCTTAGAATCATGGAATGGCTTTGGTTGGAAGGGATCTTTAAAGGTCATCTAGTCCAACCCCCCTGCAGTGAGCTGGGACATCTTTACTAGATCAGGTTACTCAGAGGTTCATCAAGCCTGACCTTGAATGTCTCCAGGGATGGGGCCTCCACCACCTCTGGGCAACCTGTTCCAGTGTCTCACCACCCCCATAGTGAAGAACTTCTTCCTAACGTGTAATCTAAACCTACCCTGCTTTAGTGCAAAACCACTGCCCCTCATCCTATCTCTACATGCCCTTACAAACAGTCTCTCCCCAGCTTTCCCATAGACCCTTTCAGGTACTGGAAGGCCACTCTAAATTTAGTCTCCCTGGAGCCTTCACTTCTGGCTGAACAGGCCTGAGTGTCTCAGCCTGAGGAATGCATTTCATTATGATCTTCTTTTATTTAAAGCTTTTTTTCTATAAATGGCAATTATTGTATGCAAAACGAATGAATCTGCAGATGTTTCAAAATTGCATCAGATTATGTAAAGCATTTTACAGGCCTTGCTCTCTCATAGGTCTTTTTCTTTTTCCAGCTTAGCAAGCTTTTGTGTTTTAACTATAGCTGTTTGAATCGTTTTTTGGCAGAATTTGTCTTGAGCTACCCTAGAGAGTTGTTTTCAATCCATTTTTCTTTGAATGTGTCACAAAGTTCTTACCACATGACTTGAATAAATGTAGTGCAGGCTTGCATATCTTGGATTGATATGTTGGGAATCCTCATTTATAGTTATCATGCAATTGATCACAACCTTCTCTGACAAGTTTCAGTTTAGTAAATCATTGCTATTTCTGAACACTGTTACTTTGGGGGGAAAGTATAAATAAACAGAGAGAGGCTTCAAGTGGATATTAGACATTCAGTGTAATGAAATATTGGACATCATAACATTACTGTCAGTTGTATGTTTCTGTGGCTAATATTTTTAGGATTAATCATCATTTTCCACCAGGATAAAATCTGAGTCTTGGACCTTTGTTGAAATGACAGAAACATTAGAAAAAAGGAGAATCATGAATTAGACTGTTGAATATGTTCCATCAGTACATGATACAACAGAAAATTATTTTAATGGGGATTTTTCTGAGAAAGGAAGTCCCTAATGTAAAACCAAATGTCACAATTAACAGGTTTTTGGTTTGTTTTGTTGTTGTTTGGTGATTGGGTTTTTTTCTAAATCAAAGCCTATAATAGGCAATATTTCTAGGGGGGAGAGGGAGAAGGATTGATAAAAGGTCTTCCTAGGTCAACAGTGAGGAATTATTATAATTCTGTATTTTTATGTATTTGCAGATTATGAGTATTTCAGCATTAAATTTATAAAACCCATGCTGTTTGAAAATATTTCCTTAAGCATTAATTGCTTTCTGAATGCTCACCCATACTAAATGGTACATTACTCTGTAATTATAATGTTGTCACTTGGATGGGGACCAAATTAAAAATAAACTGAGAGACGAAAGAACGAACTGTTGGATGAGTTGTCTTTGCATGGCTTTTTTTGCTTGAACAATGCTGCTAACACCTTGTAATAACCTCCTTTTCAGCAAAAGAATTACACAATGGACCATGTCTTGCATTGTCTCATTCAGGGTTTTCTTGGCAAAGAGCCCACTTGGTCAAAACTTAGCTATGTTGGACCTTTGAGTTAAATCACAGGAAGTGAAAAGTGAATCTAAAGGAATTAAGATTCCTTCCAAATATAAAGCCAGTAAAACACCACCCAGTAGTTTCTGTGACCAGTAGAGTTCCAAGTCAAAAAACAGACAGCTGGATTCTTCTTTAGCTCTCACTGTGGTGTCTTATCAAATATTGCTTGGTAAAGTTCATGACGTTATTTCATTGTTTCAGGAAGAGATGAGGTTACAAAAATTGGGTTTTGTCTCTGAAAGGCCATTTTTCCTATATAAAGATATTCAGAGATAAGTTATCACAATATTATGTCAATAGTGGTATTTTTGCTGTAATAATTCTGCTGTAAAGTAGTTAGGAAGGAATTTTTTCCCTGAACATTTTGAAAAATGTTCATCAAAATCAAAGCTTTTCACAGAAATATTGACCTTAGATGCAAACATTCAGATGGTATCCGAAGTGCCAGATGAAGTAGAAAAAAAAAAGTCTTAAGACTTACACTAGTCACTGGAGATGTGAAAATAGAGTCTTCTGGCTGAGGTAACCCAGTGAGTGCCACATTGAGCTACTTTGAAGGATTCTTCTTCCCCTCGCCCCATTGTCAAAAGGTACCAAATTCATTTTTAAAATAAGTCACTCAACCTAGAGGAGGTGCAAGGCATGTTTTAAGACAATCCCTAATGCAGAGGTTGTTATATCAGCTCCTCTTGGAGCTCATCTGCATTGCTCAATCCTAAACCATTATGGATTGTCTCACTACTTACCTTGAAAACAGACTCTCTTTTAAAATAATGGATTTATGAAATACTAGTGGTATTTCACCTGGCTGCTTTACACAGATGGCTGTTACTTGAGAGAAACCCCGTTTGCTTATGTTGAAAAAATTAAAAAATTTAAAAGTATTAAGTGGAGGATGAGGTTTAAGACAGGATAAATTGCTATCAGCACATGCACGGGAAACTGGTTGTAAATTCAATCAAAGCTGTCATGCTGGAGTAGCTATTGGATTTAATTTGTCTGTCTTTCAGATAGCTAATACAAAATACCTCCCCTGAAAATTTTAAAAGGTGAATTTCCAAGGTGTGGTTGAGACATACAGTCAAAGTGCAATGGAGCTTTTGCAGCTCTAGACTGGTGCAAGTTTCTGTTGTGAGGATAGGAGATGTGGAAGTGTTTGTCTGTTATTAATGATGAGAAGAACTGTGGAGGTGAGTGATTGGATTGAAGATGTTTTAGAGATGGCCTGGCCTGAACTAGAAATATACTTTCTCTACAGCATGACCGTTCTTGCTTCTCTTATAGGGATCTAGATAAACCAGAGTGAATGAGCAAGTAAATGATCTATTTTGTTAGTAAAACTAAGAATAGTAATGTCCTCCTCATTAAAAGGAGAAAGAGCACTGAGATAGGTATCACAATAATATAGCAACAAAAAGTAATGGTCACTTGAATTAAAGAAGCAATGGAACATAGAGAATTGGATGATTTTTTTGAATCAGCACCATCCCTCTCTCACAACCTGAGATTTCCTTTCTCATCTCATCTAATAAATGGCTTGGAGAGTTCAAATCCTTAGACATAAAAGGTGACTCTATTTCAGCGTAAACAATAAAGCAGCCTTCAACATCTCTCTGAATAAAATCCTGTTTTATACTTCTTACTCCTCATTTTCCTAGCTTGTGTAGCAGGGCTTTTATCCAAGTAGATTTAAAAAAAAAAAATTTAAAAAATAATCCTTTTTCCCCTTACATAAGTGCTCGGTTTTCATGTTCAGCTTCCCCCAGCAATTGTTCACAGTCTGTCATCCAGTGAAATTAAAATAACTTTCCCCCAAGGCCTCCTTACGCTCTATTCCCAGACCAGAGCTTTCTCGCATGTATGCAGTGATGTTGTTCTACTTACACATGTATATACCGTGGTGCACGTGCTTTCCTGCATGCAGTCTTTATAATGTAATCCGTGGTGTTTTGTGTACAGAAACCAAAAGCTTTCTTAGAGATTCACTTGGAAGTGAGTAGAGGGTGTAATGTGCAAAGCAGTGAGCTGTTGGCAGTCGAAAGAGGTGAAACAGAATTCTTTCTGCCCGGCTCTGCAGAGATTTCCTCTTTCAAGATCCCAGTTCTTCTCCCAGGCTCAGAAGTCTGAGCCATCTTCACTGGTTTGGAAAAGGAGGGAATTGCCAGAGTGGTCCCAGTGTCTGTGCAGAAGTGTGGAACTATGTTTGAAGTGATGCAAAAGAGCCTTGATACAGGTTCAGAGATAAAGAGTAGTAGTCGCTGGTAGTCACCAAGGGAACTAAGGACAGCAAAGCAAAGTATCTTTATAGGAGGTAGGACACAAAAAAACAAGAGCAGAGTAAGTAGTACGGTAAGTAATATAGTTCTGCTATGTTCTCTAAGAAGGGAGTTAATTTTTCCCAGCTGTGACATTTAGATTCAGGTGGAGACCTCCTGAGAGAACTGGGAGATCTAGAACCGCTTCCACAAAAAACATTATTCCCAAGTAAAACCCATGCTGTTACTCTACTCTCTCTATAAAGTGTAATTTTTATTTGATTGCCTATATTGCTACATGTTCCTCTGGAGAACCTTGTGCCTAGACATGTAACCGCTCTATGGTCCTATCTCAGTCTAAGTTACTGATTCTAGAAAACAAACAGCCATCAACTTCCCTTTCCAAGAAGCCACTGGAGACTCATACTCGACCATTTCACACAAATCCTGACTCTCTTCTCCTTTGCCTGACATACCTTTCCTAGGAACCTGGAAGATTAGGCCAAACAGTGTTAACTAAATAGTCAGCTGTTCATTCAGAGAAAGCAGCTCAGAGAAATTCTTAAGTACTTTCTGTTTCTATGACAGTTGGGCCCAGGCTTGCCACAAGTTGCCTTCAGTTGGAGTGCAGTTGACGGGACTGAAGGCAGATCAGAGTGACGTTTGCAACTTAGAAATGTAGTTCTTTGCCTGATTATTCATGTTGTTATTTTCAAAGAGTTAGGATGGTCAACAGAATTTTAAGTTTTCCTAAGGTCAACCAGTGTATCCTTGAAGGCCTGCCTGTCATTAGGTCACATCTTTCAAAACCACCTCCTGTTCTGGGAACTTATCATCACTGGGTCAAATTTCACCCCTATTCTTTCCCCTGTCTCAGGAACTCTCCCAGCTTGCTGCTGAGACCAAGCCCACTGAACAACCTGCCTCAATATCAGAGCTCGCTCTGCTTTGAACAGGGAACAGACCAGAGTGCCTCCTGAGGTCCATTCTGATGTCAGCTGTTATGTGTTTCTGAAGTTATAAATTCATTCTGTAACTGTCTGGGCTGCTTGTTTCCTGATTTAGTTTCTACATCCTTCAATTCTTGAGCTATCAGGATGGTCTTTAGATAATGTCTTGCAGAAAGGGTGCTCTCATTGTAGAAAGCATTGAGAATTACATGTTTTCTAAATAAGCTACTTGGTAATAGGTATCATCTGTTGGATGGAGACCTTCATCAGTAACTTTCTGTGGCGTTCCAGACAGGCCATGTTAAAACTGAAAGGTAGTAATCATGGTGAAAACTACAGGATAGCTTCCCAGACAGACAAGAACGGTCAAATGATATGTTAAGCCCCAAGGAATTCCACTTGACATCAGTGACGACAACATTGGGCCACTGCTAACACTCCATCGCACAAATGTTAATGCTATCTTTCGCCCTGAAGTGTAATGAAATATACTTCCTTCTACCTCTTGTCAGTTATTTCATCTATAAATACCGACAGTCGATTGTACCCACTGAGAGGTTTTATCTTTTACGTTAAAACAAGAACAAGTGGTGCAGCACGAGGGATGTGTGCTTTCTTCTGGAGCATCTGAAGAAAGAAAGCCTGAAGGCAAGTTGAATAAACCCAAAATTATTTAGTATAGAAAAGAAAAGATAAAATAGAATAACTAGGGGGCAGAAGGGGCTAAGTTCAAGAGTGCTTAATGTGTTTCCTATACTTATATTCATTTATTTCAATCAGAAATGTTAGAAGCATATAATGGAAAATACGATAAAATGAAAACATTTAGGAGAAATTACCTGATTGTTCTATTCTGCCCACATCACCAGTTGTATGCTTAAGTATTAAAGCTCTGTGTCTAGGCAGAAAACATAAAATTTGATGATGATATTATTTGAAAAATAGCTATATAAAAAGCCATAGGTTATATATGACGGCAAATGCTCCTTGGAATAAGAAACCAGTATTTTTCAATTAGCATTAAATGAGAAGTTATGTTATGTCAGCTGATATTAAATGAGTATAAATGTCTGGATTACTACAAAATTATCTGAAGTCTGGAAAAAAAATATTAATTTACTGAACTGATAGTAATCAAGCTTATTAGCTTTAGCATGGCAGCTGCCATCTTGGCTAATGCAGAAGGGATTGAACAGGGATTTCCAAACCAAATCCATGGGTGTGGATTAATTTAAAGCACAGTCCCTCATCGTGAGTGCTGTAGCACACTGTACATTTTTAGCTGAGAGAAAGCTTTGTTTGCACATCAGCAGGGGAATTGGGGTTCTTTCTGGGAAAGAGGGCATTGCCACCTGCAACAATTATCCTGTGAGCACTGGGCGCAGAGGAGGTCAGACAGAACGCAAGGTTTCCACTCTTCTTAGGGCTTGGCATAATGATGGCTGATAAAATTCTGCTTACCTAGCTCAGCTAATTTCTACTTTGACCTGTAACATTTCCTTTGTTGAGTCTGGTATTAGAAGTCAGTATTTATTCTTCTACTTAACCTTCTCTGCAGTGTCATTCCTTTGTGTGTGATGATTTCTATCAGGAGAACCACTTTTATTAATTAATCTCTTCTAATAGGCATGACTTAGCCAGCTTCTGAGCGACTTGCATAACCCATACATCTCACATGTGTGTTTTTGTTGATAGGGCAGTTTGCTGAATGAATTTAAGGAGCCATTGTGACAAATCTTCTGGCAATTGTCAGTGCTTTGCGCTGCGTGTCGCTCAGAAGTACATTGCTTGGTCATGGTATGAAAATGGAAAGTCACTTAAATAACATCCCATTTTAATGTAATTTTTTGCATCAGTTTAAAGCTGACACATGCAGTCTCCAGCTGTTGCCCTCATTTATCATTGGGAGGTTTTTAAACGGCAGTTTGAAAGAGGTTTAAACAGTAATTTCCCTGGCTCTGCAAGGCTTGCCCATGGCTCCCACCCTATGAGTCCTGCCACTGCTTTTCTGGTAAAAATAATATGGCCCTTATCTGTATTAATTTTGGTTTGTATTTTGCCCCTTCAGCAGAATACATGCTCATCCGAGGAGAAATGAGGTTGACTCAGGGCTGTTCACCTGATGAAATGTGAGCGAGTGTGGTGGGAGAGGGGAGGAAGGTGATGATTTCTGCCTCTCAGCCCACTGTCCAGCTGCACCATCACGTGGACTGAGCATAAGGATAGCGCTCTGAGTGCAAGAAAGATACCTATAGCAGAGCCAGTGAATTTCAAAGTCCCAGTGGCATTTTGTGTCAGATGGCTGATCTATATTTGTTCTGCCAGTGCAGTAGCTGCCCCTGGAGAGCACGCTCCACTCTTTACCTGACTCAGTACGTATGGAAATATGACATCTGCTTACTGCAATACTACTTCCAACAAATGTGATTGTGAATCTTGGAACTAGAGCTGAACTTTTCATCAGAACAACTAAATCTTAATTCTGTTTTTCTCATGAGCAAAAAAAAAAAAATGCTTGGGGCTGCTATTTTCTTCCATCTGATTGAAAATTGCTGGCTATACGAGTACCACATGGGAAAGAGGTGGCAGTGTTATTAAACAGACCTATTTGCCATGGCATTTACCTCTGTAGCATAAGAGCAGCTTACAAACAACACACAGCGATCTATGAGAAGGTAAATAATCCTTTCCTCTTTTGAAAAGGAAAACAAAATAATAGAAAAATTAAAGAAATTTTCTGAGGTCATCCAGCAAGTAAAAGCAGGAATTCAAGATGGATTTTTATTCTTGTATCTGCCTTAAATTCTTCTGACATTAAAATCTGTGAATTTTAACCCTAAGACTGTATAGTTTGATCTGAAAAGACTCATGTAAGATTTCCTTGATAAAAGCTCAAGAAATAATCCCTTCTTGGTTAGGGGTTCATTAAAAGTGAATTTAGATTATTCAAGCTTATTCAGATCTGGTCCCACAGTTGAATATGTCTCAGCAGATGGACCTGTAAACCTAGATGAAACTTAATGTCTATTGCCCAGCACTGAAAGAGCAACAAGCTGCCTGAAATGAGAGAGAATAATTTCAGCAAGCCTCTGCTAACTAAGCCAACCTAATTTCACATAGGTCTATGTCTCACTTTCCTACTGTGCCTGCCCTCCAGCTCTTCTGTTTTCCATGGTAACTAGGCCAAGCTGTCAACTAGGAAAATACCCTTGAGCCAACTAAAAAAGAAGAGTTTTCTCTTACTAATATCTTGCAGCAAGCTTTCCCTGGTACATGGGCTTAACTTCAAATTCCCACTTCTCTTTTTACAAAGCCAATATTTGATGGCAATAAAGTGGTGAAACAGAAGGAAGATCAGAACCAGACCAGTATTTGACAAGGAGGAATCCAAAGACAGTTCCTTCTCTGCTCTCCTCTCCTCTCTTACCCTTGCAAAAGATACTATTGCTATATGTAAGGGGGAGCAAAAAATGAATAGAGAGCAAGAAAAGAGGAAGAGAAATAAAACCAGAGAGGAATTAAAAACAGACCTAGAAAGAAGGGGTATGAAGATAACAGAAACACTGTTCTTTACAATGTAAATGCTTGTTCTTCTGTCCTGCCACTGACAGGAATGAGCTGATGAGAGCCATCCCTCATCATCTCCTCTGCTTTAAGTAAAGGAAAACATAATAGGTACTATCTTGTTAGGTGAAGACTGCAGAGTAGCCTTTTGCATAAGGAGAGCTGCAGTCAGAGGAGATTTCTCCCTTGAAAGAGTCAGAATCATGGCAGGATGAAGAAGTGTTATTAGCACTCTGAAGACTCCGCTATTAAGAAATCTGATTCTCTCTCTTCTGTTCCCAGAAAACAAATGAATTTTGATAGTTGTTTTTGAAGTGTAAAGGGCCATATGTCTTCATGCTACCACTTTATTTGAGCTAAGTAGGTTCTCTCAAAGTTATTCTTTTGACAAATTCACACACAAACATGAGCCGAGGCAACAGGTTGCTGTGATCTGATGAGCTGATCCATGCATCCTTTGTTGTTGTGCAGCATTGGTCCTACTACTGAAGCTGTACTCTTCAGTAGGCTTCTATAATGAGATGCCACATGGCAAATTGCTAGAAAAAGACAACATCTTACAGAAAGTTTAGTATGTTGAATGTGAGAGGAATATTAAACCAAAAAGTTTTGCAATCTTGTAATTACGCTGAGGTACTATCACAGCTGAAACACGTGAAGCGGTAACTGCTGAAAGCTCATTATACCTCCTTATTCCTGTGTAGGCAGTGATCTGAAAAGAGATTCCTTTGTTAGATATTGGGAAAAGATGCTAAGCAGGGCCACTACCTAGAGCAGAAATGTCTGGAAGAGACAGACATGTCAGGAAGTGATGTGAGATCAGGATCCTAGTTCTTCTGACCTGTGCTAAAAACACAATGGATCTACAGACAGGTTCTTCCAGAGAGGTAGAAGTGATGCTGCTTTAAAAGAACCATTAACTCCACATGTATTTGGAATGTATCAAATCTCATCTCTCTTTCCCCTGTTGTTGGTATCTCATAGAATCATAGAATCATAGGGGTTGGAAGGGACCTCGAGAGATCATTGGGTCCAAGCCCCCTGCCAAAGCAGGCTCCCTAACTCATATTGCACAGATAGGCGTCCAGACGAGTCTTGAATATCTCCAGAGAAGGAGACTCCACCACCTCCCTGGGCAGCCTGTCCCAGGGCTCTGTCACCCTCACTGTGTAAAAGTTCTTCCACATGTTGGTGCGGAACTTCCTGCGCTCCAGTTTACAGCCATTGCCCCTTGTCCTGTCCCCACAGACCACTGAAAAGGGGCTGGCCAATTCCCCCTGCATCCCATACTTAAGATATTTATAAAAATTAATTAGGTCCCCCCTTAGTCTTCTTCTCCCCAGACTGAACAGCCCCAGCTCACTCAGCCTTTCCTCATAGGGGAGATGTTCCAGGCCCTTAATCATCTTCGTAGCCCTTCTCTGGACTCTCTCAAGGAGGTCCTTGTCTTTTTTATACCAGGGAGCCCAGAACTGGACACAAGACTCCAGGTGGGGCCTGACCAGGGCAGAGTAGAGGGGGAGGATCACCTCCTTAGACCTGCTGGCCGCACTCTTCCTGATGCATCCCAGGATCCCATTGGCCCTCTTAGCCACCAGGGCACACTGCTGGCTCATAGCCAACCTGTCATCAACCAGGACCCCCAGGTCCTTCTCCACAGAGCTCTTCTCCAGCAGGTCATCCCCCAGCCTGTACTGATACAGACGGTTATTCCTCCCCAGGTGCAAGACTTTACACTTGCTTTTATTAAACCTCATCTGGTTTCTCCCTGCCCAGCTCTCCAGCCTGTCCAGGTCTCGCTGGATGGCAGCGCAGTGTTCCTGCGTGTCAGCCACCCCTCCCAGCTTTGTATCATCAGCACTTGCTGAGGGTGGATGCTATTCCCTCATCAAGGTCGTCGATGAAGATATTAAACAGGACTGGACCCAACACCGAGCCCTGGGGAACACCGCTAGTCACAGGCCTCCAGTCAGACTCTGCTCCACTGATCACGACCCTCTGAGCTCAGTCCGAGGGTGGATCTCAGCACCTTGCCTGTAAAAATCTGAGACTACTTGAAAGATAACAGCTTTGGTTATAGACATTGTTAAATAAAGCAAATTCTTGTAACTAAGTGCAGAGCAAATAGGAGAATTAACAGCCCATCTCAAGATCCACTGCTCTGCAGAATAAAGTCTTTTGAATGACAAATTTGCAAAACAGTATCTCTCTTCCTATTTTCCCCAACCCAAAAACCAAACCCCTCCCTCACCATACCTAAGGCGAGTCCTAAGAATGGTAATCTGCAAACTCTAGCATGATAAAGTTCAGATCTGGCTCAGAACATAGCAATAAAATGGGGAACTGCTCCAAATACGAGCAGCCAAAGGCCATAATGACCTTGTAGAAAGACAATTTTAGTTTCCTCCTTGAAGCTACTTCTATATTAGTATGTAAGAAAAGTAAAACCACAACAAAAAAACCCAAAAAGCAAAAAAGTGCACACAGCATTTTAACTGAAGTTAACCACAGCGTTGCACTGTAACTCAGGTTTAATTCTGCAGTTTCATGTTAATCTGGATCGCCCAGTGCATGCAGAACCATACAGAATCCGTTCTGTGTCACACATTGTGTTTTATAGTGTCATGAGGCATTTTTTGTTCCAGCTGTGAAGCTAATGGGAAGGTACAGAAGCTATCGAAAGCCATTTTATTAGACATGAGCTACCCGAACAATAGGCGGATGAAGAAAAAACATTTTGAGATTCTCCTGTGTATCGCTGTGATAACTGTGGCCTAAATTCAGATACAGTGCAAAGCTTAGTAACTCTGTTGGCTCTAGTGGACTACTTGAACCTGGATTAATTTTGCATTTTATTTACATGGTTTAAATATAGAGTAGCTTAGTCACCTCCTGTATCCAATTAATTGCTGGCATATTTGGACATCATCCCATTAAAGCCATTGGGTCTGCTTATTTTTGTGGTGATTATCCCATCTAATCCCATTCATTGCAAGCTTCCAATGCTGTCACCCACTGGGAAGAATGCAACAATTTCTGTTATGTCTGGAATGAATGGCGCATTTCAGTTCCTGCGCCACAAATTTACTCTAAGCTATTACAAAGAGAGATGGTTTGTAGCTTTCAGGTTTGCTGATTCTGGTGTTCAATAATATACTGCATAAAATTCTGACAACATTGTGGTATTTGTACTGAGGAAAAACATCCCCAATTTTGATACAAGTGCAGACAGGGGCTTACATAGTCATGTGAGGAAAGTACTGGCAAAAATGGACTTTTCAAAATTAATGCCTGATTTGAATGCTATATTTCTTACTGAATGAAGAAAAGTAATACTGCCCTACCGATAATCTTCACATAAATATTAAATGCAGCACATCTGTTAAGCTGCCTTTTAAAATGTATTTATTTGAAATACAGTTTTTGGAGGGCAAAGTTAATCATTCTTGTTGGTTCTCTTTACTGAGGTGGTGCTACTTTTTCTATTACTAGTTGAGAGCAGTTAGATCTATAGTTGTAAGCCGGACCTGAGGTCCCTGTTGGCCTTACTAACACTTGCCAGGCAGCCTTAGCAGGGCTTGGCAATGTCCTTGCGTGGCATTGCATAGCCTTGGTTTCCATCGATCTGTTGATTTTTGTGAGCCATCAGGACGTTTGTTCAGCAGTTAGGGCATCCTGTGGGAGTGGGGCGAGCTGGGTGGATTGAATCTGGTGGATCGAGTAATTAGCCTGGATGCAAATTGCACTGCCTTGTTCATAAAGATCTTTGAGAGAAGACTGGTGAATAACGGCAACTAGTTGCTTGGCTCTCAGAACAGTGTTGTGTTTCTGAAGTCTAACCAGCATACACATAGTAAGACTGCGACCTTTTTTTTGTTGTCTAAGGTACACCAATGAATGTGTCAGACATCTGTTCAAGGTTAAGTTATTAAAAAAACAAAACAAAACAAAACCTGAGAAAACACAAAAGAAAATATATCACGTGGCCTTTTAAAACAAAATTTCAGTTGAAGTGGAGTTATTTTCCGTTCCTGGGTAAAGCTTTGAAAAATGAGTCTGTAAAAGCAGCTCTGTTAGGTGCACAGCAGCAGGTGAAACTGACTGAAGGTTTCTTATGTGAGAGGTGTGAAGAGCCAAACGCAGGCAGGTGCTGCAAACTACTGAACAGCTGCTGCTCTTCCATCCTGGAGACTTGCATGGTTAGAAAGATTCAGAGAAAATATTGTACCGTGCTTCACTCAGTCTGCTCAAGAAATGTAAACTTCCCTTCTCATCTTGCTCTAGAATAGAAAGAAGAGAAAAGATTAGAGACAAAGCAGAGCTCTGCCAGCTCTCTTGTGCTTCTCCCTTTCTGCTGGTCTTCTACTTGGTCAGAGACAGGGAGAGTGAATGGGAGTTCAGTCTTGGTCCTTCCAGACAAGTGAAGGACCTCTCACCATGTTTGTGTGTAGTGGTGGAAAATGCCTGATGCTGCAGTCACTTGGGAGAACTGCTATGTCCCTTCCATCTTTGATGTACATTAACTCTTCTGCCTAATTGACTTTCTTCCCCATTCTCCCCTGCAGACTTGGTGGTGTTCTCAATGTGTTAGGCATTTTGTGCTTCTCAGTTGTGTGTTTTTACGTCTGTTACATTGTTGATTGCCTTGCCCCAATAGGTATACATAGAATAGTGCTGCTGTTTTCCATATTCCTTTCTGACTTGCAGGACATAAATGACACCTTCTTAGAATTTGGGGTCAGTTTAAAAAGGGGGGTGTTATTCTGTATCTGTTTTTTAAAGGAAGTTGACAGAGAGAGATAGTTTGGTTGTCTTGAATACGAAAGGACTGTGAGGACAGAGCCATCTTAAGACTTTCCAGCAAGGTAAATGAAATTAAATTTTTCTGTCTGGTAAAGAAGGCTGGAAACAGAGATTACATTGCAAATGGTGCCAGTGTTCCTTTCTGTTCTCTGAAGCGATAGCTGCCATCCCACAGACACATTCCTGGGAGATTCAGCAAGTTCAGTCATCCATCCTGGGCACTGGCAAAATGATCAGAAAAGCCACGGTCATACTTGCCAGCTTGGCCTTTGCTCCCCTAGGCTTGGGCTGTGTTTGAAGAACCGAGTGCTAGCAAGTGAAAAAAAGAAAGATTGGTCTCCTAGACTTGGCTGTACTCTGCAGGGGAGTAAGGGGAATTGCAGGCCTAGGTGATGGAGGACGACAGGCTCCTGTTAAAATCTGGAATTTGTTGGAGTTCACAGCGTTTTAGCAGAACTTGTTATGTTGAAATTTCTGTCCAAGGGACTTTCCCTGTTATCACTGGCAAAGAAATAAAAACCTTGTCTAGTGTAATTGTGGGGAGATAAACTAAGAAAGATTTTACTTGAAAGTGAGTAATTAATAGCAGCAGTTGTCCACTCACTCATCCTCATGGCACATCACAGAGGTACTTAGATTGAGGTACGAACCTTTGGCTGCATGTATTTTTTGTCTCTCTCATCCTCGTGCCTGCGAGTTATTTTCAGTGGGATTTAAGAAGCTGTAAAAAACCTGAACACAACCCCACTGGCAAACCACCTGTTACTTTCTCTCGTGTTTAAGAGCACAAACAGTAAACTCTTTCCTTAGAGGAGTCATAAATGAAATCTGCGAGATGCTCCATGGCACAAAAAAGCACAAAGGACAGGTTAGGAATGTTGCAGGATGTCTAGTGAAAACCGAGATGGATGGCAACCTTGGATATTGAAGCTGTGCAGTGGTAGAGAAGTGTGTGTGTGTGTGCTAATCTTTGATATGAAAGGCTGTGGAGAATCATTTTAAATCACTTATTGCTATAATGAGCAACAGTCTGGTACTAATGTTCTTTTTTTCTGTGACTTGTCCTGCCTTCAGCTTAGTAAAACAGAAAACAAGCATAAAATATGCCCTCACAACAAAGCATATTGACTCTCAGTCAAGTTTACCAATGATTGACCAACAAAAGGAAAGGCCTCAGCATTCAGCTTAGAACCCTAAGGCACCTTATTTTCATGGTGTGTCTGAATGTAAAACACGTTAGTGCATGGTGAGTGTGCTGGTAGGCATAGCTTTTATGTAATAAATACCAAACATCACTTGGAAATTAATTACCCTGGGTCACTGGTCTGACACCGTGTGTAAACAGCGCAGTCAAACTGTACCTTGCACGTTCATAGCAGGTAGGGGCCAAAACCTGCAATAAGATACTAGAGATCCTGGCTTTTTCTTGGGTTTCTTTTGCTGCAGTGTGGTTTAACAGGCTACCTGCAAGCTAGTTCGTCCTGTCAAGAGTTACTCTCTGGTCCACCCAGCTCGCTTTTCTGAAGGAGACAAGGAACAGATGTTCAAGCAGCAGAGTTGTCTGAGCAGCATCACTCTTTCATTCGTCTGCCAAATCCGACTCAGAGAGCAGACTGTGCTCTGCTGCAAGGTCTTTAGAGCACCAGCTTCCCTCTCTCCCCGCACCAAAGAAGGAGAATGAGACTGTCTCACCTGTTCCAGTACTGAGATCCATGCAATCTATCTCATTCCTTTCTTTCCTTACGTCATTTTCCTCCATCCCTTATTCTTTTTTTTTTTTTTTTTTTTAAATTTCCCTTTTCTGCATAGCAGCTGGCTTTAGGTCTGTTTCTCCTTCTCTGACACAGCAGCCAACTCATCCTGATTCAACCCCACCTTCCCTTCTGCCCTGTGGCAAAAAAAAATCTCTCCAGCACAGTTGCATTTCTCTACCCAGAAGAAACATACACATGCTTCCACAGGTATGAGTGCAAGAAAATGGGGTTGCGGTCACCTTGGAGGCATGGAGGAAGTATGTTCAGAAAGGGAGGCAGCTGCTTGCAGAAGTAAGTTGGGGGGCATCTTTCAGGGCACCCCAGAACATGACTTGGAACTTTTGCTGCCAAGCAGGGGCAGCCTAATTTGCTTCTTTACTAAATTTCAGGGCAGCATCTTTCTGTTTCCAGCCCTGTTGTGCTATTTCCCAGAAAGTGACCTTTGGACAGTGTATCTGAGTGACCCTGGCCTTGCTGAGAACAAAGGTGCTTGTCCCAAACCAGAGAAGGCTGAAGAGTGAGGAAGTCTCCCTGTTGTTAGGAGCAAGATCCTCTGCATAGGCCTGGCATAAAGCCAGGCTTTTATATTGGGTTCTGTCTTGCAGAACCCTGTGAAAATTGTTAGAGGAAAAAAAGCTTCAGATATTTCCTTACTTGCCAGCCTTGAGTTTTAAATCATTCCAATTTTGTCTTCCTCTATCACAGCTAGGCATCCTGTCCTAACATGAAAATTTCATTAGGGTCTTGAGCATTTCTCCATCCTGCAACCTCGGAAGTGGCAGACTTTCCTATCTCTGCTCAGTTCTCGCAGCGCCAGAGCAAAGATGTGTGGGCCAGGAAACTGGGAAGACAGAATTACAACCGCATAGTTGTTCAGTTGTTGAATAAACATTTCGGCAAAGCCTACAATGAGTCATCACATTAGAAGCTGTCCTTTGTAGCATCCTTGGGACTGCTTTTATAAAATGAACATAGAAGTCAGACCCAGTTATTCCAAATCACTTTGCAAATTACGGCCTAGAGGCTTTTAAAAGCATCCCTGTCCCAGTGGGCTGGCAGAAGGAAGTCGCGCTGCCGGTACCGCAGTCGCCAGGCACATTTTGAGTGTGGAGCCCCATGTCCCTCGCAGGGCCTCTGAGGAAGCACAAACGTGCTGTCAAAAGCTGCCGTGTGGGTTCAGACTGTGGAGCCTGTGCTGGGCTGCAGCTGGCGTGGAAATGGATTTTACCAGTGAGATCCTGATGACTGCTTCAACTTGCCCCTGGAACTGGGCTTAACGAATGTGTGTGAGAGGATTCAGACTCTCTCCACCCTCCATCCTCATGTACACCTGTCACATAAGCTTTCTGAATCTGGCCCCTAATCCTTTCTCACCTCTACAAGAAATCTTTGTATCATCTGTGTATGTAAGCTTATTTTCTGTGAACGCTCAGCCATAGCAATAATCAAAAAATGGATCTTCAGAGTTGATCTGCCTTATGGAAGGAGTAGCTCTTTTTAAAATAGGAGAACATTTTGCTTTTGCTAATTTGCTTCCTGTATGTGAAATCCTAAGCCCTTCATTTTACAGAAATACATCTGAGAGGATTAGGGACATCTCAAATATGAAAAGGAAGCCTTTCTGGATTCCCTAAATACGTATGGTTAATATGAAGTAGGTGAATTGGTATGATTTAGATGCTCAGGAGCTGATTCCAATGCAAGCCTAAGTGCAGATGGAAGATTCTGCACCAGCATAACCTAGCCAGGTCAAAATAGGTAACACAGTAATGTCTCTTCATAGGCATACTTGCACTTGTATTTGCAGAGGAGAAGTGAACAAGTGTATTCTGCCTGTGCTGCAAGAGAAATGCAAGCTGTTCAGCTGGGCTCTGCTTTAGTAGACTAAAATTCCTGCCCACATGACTTTTTGGACTGTGCCACTAATGCTTTTGTTTAAGAAGAATAATCACAGAGCCTGTTCCTGACTTGATGTTGAGGTGGACAGAGTGTTCTCTTTATGTAAATCACATTGTTTACATATAACTGAGCTAAAAGGCCACTGCAGAACGTGATTCAGTACCCTAAACATAGGTTGGTTTATACAGCACAGGGCATCTGCAGCATCAGCGTGGGAGTGACCCATGCCTTTCCAAGGCAGCAGCTGGAGGTCAGATAGGATTTCCCAGGGCAGCTAAAATGGTACAAGGTATCTACCTTTAAGACACTGAATCACATCCTGTGGAATCTTGGGTTTAATCTGCGTTGAATCTGGAAGAATTTGTTTATCCAGTGCCATATATGCATGTACTCTCAGCCTTCTTCAGTTTGTGGAGGGTTCAGGATAAGAATACAGCTGCCCCTATGTGCTGGGGTTTGCGTTCACCAGGCACTGCAATGAATTTGTATTTCTTTCCAATCCAAAAAGTAATTATTTGTTTTTACTAGACTACAGAAAGAAATGTCATTTCAATCTCCTCTGGAGACTACCAGTGATAAACATCTCATATCTCATCCCTTTCATGTCTAGGCATTTCTGATAGAAACACCACACATTATTTTAAGATTTTTCTGTACTTACAAACCCTTAGATATTCAGAGGTTTTGTGTAACTGGAAAGGCTTTTCAAAAACCAGTAGGTGGTATTACTCTGCATTGAATTATATAGGAAAAGAGGACCTAGAAGGATCACTGCCTTATAAAAGATGACAAGAATCTCTCATCACCAAAAGATGCAAGGGCTGCAATACTGTAATGTTCTATATATGATTTGAAGTGTCTATGAATTATGATTTTTTTACCTTTGAACATCAGTGTTTGATATCTCATTGTTCGTTTTTGTAACATGAGAGATTCATATGTGGTGTGCCTTAAATTTCTCTGACTTTTGTCCTGTGATAACTTAGCAGTTAATTTGTAACCTCATCAGGTAAGGGAAACTGCATTAAGATTCAGGCATTTATAAAGAATTTAAGGATAAAGATGTTCTTAAGGATGAAGTTGTGGGGAGAAAGGTTTGGACAAAAGCAAAGAGCAGTTCATCAGTCATTCAGGAAAATCCTAGGTGATGGGCAGGATGTTAGTTGCACTATGAAGCTGGTGATTCCATCTACACAATATAAAAATAAATGGGTACAAAACATCTGCCCCACATGAGGATAAAATTTCCAAGTTTTCTGGGCGCAAATGAATGTGTGATTACAGAAGACTGCATGGTAAACATCGAGAAAAATGGGTTTGGTTTTGTTTCTGACTTTTATGTTGGTAATAACTCCAGTTCCAAAGCTTTTACAAATTCAGAAGAACTAAGAGCTGAGTGTTTGCTGTAGTCCAACACTTACCAGTAAAGAATGAAATAAAGTGCCCTCATTTCAGTCTTTTCAGCAGCATAGCCAATTTCAGCAATGTTTCCCCAACTTAAAACAGTGAAAGTTTCTAAAACTGTTGATGCATCTGAGACTAAAATGGTCTTTAAATGCACCTCCTCTCTGAAAGATGTGCTTGATTGTGTAAGTGTACTGGCAGGAGGAGAAAAAAAAAAGAATAGGTTTAGGTTGGACTTCAAAAAATACAACTTATTTTCACTTTCTAAACTTTTCTTGCAGAAATAAGAAGCAGTACAGGCACTGCACCGTATATGACAATAAGAAATGGCAGGTTTCTATTGATTCAACACACTCAGAATCTCATTAGTTATCAAATGGGACTTGAGTACTGCCAACAAATAAACAGGGTTTGGTTTTTTTCATTCTCTGCTGCCCAAAGTCGGCAAATACAAATTAGTCTGGAGTGCATTCATTGTTCCTGCTAGAGGTGATATAAAATAAAAATCAGTTTTAGATACACAGATGGTTTTTTTTCCCTCTTTCCTTCAGGCTGTTGAAGAATGCACAGAATGAAGTTCATTTCAAAATCTGGTATCAGAAGCTACTGGCTGCTCTCCAATTCTGTGCTGGAAAGACCCTGAACAATGAGCTTTTGAAGGAGGGGAAACTTATCAGAATTCTGGAAGACATTGCCAAAAAAGTAAAACTGGCCAGTGATCCAGAAAGAAAGGTTTGTAAAAAAATACCTCTCCTTCCATCTAGGTTTCTTCTGTTTTTTCTAAGGTGACCCCTATTCCCTATAATGTCCTTCACACAAATAAACTCAAGACTCAACTAAAATCTGTAAAATTTTGTGCTGCTCTGAAAACAAGTAAAACACGTGTATTTAACTCTTGTCACTACTACTCTTAAGGTCAGCAGATCTCTTCATCACTGGTTTCTCAGCCAGACTCAGAGATGCTCAGAAATGATGGCAACAAAGCTGGCTAACATTTTACTGAAAGGCAAGCTCACATTCAGCACCTCATCCTGATATGTTTAACTCCTGTGGAGCTGCACTGCTTCTTGAAAACTTTGCTAAGAGTTATCCTTGACAGGCTGAGCACCCTCATTGCTTAGCAAAGCCAACCCTTGTGGACTGTACTTACTGTCTCTGATACAGCATTTGGCAATTAATACTGGAGGTGTATCTCCAGCGCTGCGTTCCTGGCTGCAGAAGCCTTTCGGTCGTCTTCTCCAGCAGGTGCAGCTTTTGCATTGCATAGGTGTATTTCCAATTCAAAACTGTTAATTTTCCAAGACAGCTGTTGTTACTTACCTGATGTGTAAAACTGTTTCTTGCTGAGATCTCAGCAAGGCAGACCAGAAAGCCAAATAAAAATATACCTGCCGCTGCTGGTTATCATGACAGTTATGAATTCTTTTTGCCTAGTTAAGGATTCAAAGATTTTCAAAGGATTTTTCAGAAAACTCTGTGTTGCTACTGAGAGCAGCAAAGCAAACATGGAAGTAAAGAGATGAAAATATTTGCAAAGAGAAAAATCCCTGTAAAGAAAAATAAGTAGAAGTGATACATTATACATTACTGATGCATAATTCAGTTTTTAGAGATTAATCTTATGGCTGTGGTTACTGATACTGAGAAACTCCCAGGCCTTGCAGTTAGCACACCTACAGTTTGGTGAGGGAGATCACAGGTTTGAGGCAACAACCAACAAATCTTGAAGTCATCCAGCAGAGCACAAAAGATGTGAGGTGTAGCAGAGCAGGTGCAAGGCCAATCAGCCCCTAATGAAGAGTATTGAATTTGAACCTATGCGGCAGCAGGAACTGGCAGTGCATCCAGGCAGTAAAAGCATGAAAGTGGGGTAAAATCACAGTTCTTATTTTTAATAACTGCACCTCAGTGCGACCTTATTAGCTGTGATAAAGTTATATAGATGCTGCTATCTCCAGAAATTCCACTGCTTGTTTAAAATATGGAAAGGCAGCAAACAGCTTAAAAGCAGCTGTTGTGTTCTTTTGTGTTACCGTAACAATTCACATGTTGCAGGAGGTGTTAAAGGTGGAACTCAACAGGCTTCAGCAGTTCTTCCAGGAGGTAAAGGTTTGTCGGCTTCCCCTGAATCCTGCACTTGTTGTCCAAGGCATAGAGGCAGATGTAAGTCCAGCTCGCGCAATGAATTACATTTGTAATGTTTTGTTGGGTTATTTTTTTAGAATAAAAGGGGGAGAGGGAGTGAATGGCATCACTGACTGGGAAATAATCTTACTGGTGTCAAACATAAGTCATCTGGTAAAATGACATTTGGCTTAATCCCCTTCAGGCTGGGGGCCTTTGTTGGAGGCCTCTTGTTGGAGGCAGAGGAGCAGGGGTCTGGTGGGGTGGAGGTTGCTTGGATGTCTCACCTTGTGCAGTCCTGGCAGCAGACGTGTCACAGTCTGAGCAGTCTGCTCCCCCCTCAGCTGCTCTGCTGTGGTGGTGGGATTGGAGAGGGCACCTGGAAGCCCTGAAGTTGAGGTCTGGTTACTGTCCTGCCCAGTTAGCTCTTGGTGGCAGTTTCTTTTCTCATCTAAGAGTCTCCCCTGTCACGAATGGGAGTAGCTGAAGGTCTAGTGTGAGCTCTCATTTTCCTGAGGTGAGACTAGGCACGTGACTGAGAAATGCTAAAATATTAAATATTCACAGTAATTTACTTGTGTCAAAGACCCCTGTTAGAAATGACTGAAACAACAGCGCTCTTTAGTGTTACATGACTTTACTTTGACCACAGTACGATGGCTCAGTTATTCATTGTTTAGAAATGTTTTCATAACACTATTACACCTGGAATAAGCTGTTCCAGCTCTGGAGAAGGAAAAGGTATCCAGCAGCAAGAGAAAACAAACCTGAAGAGCCATGTATATTACCGGTTATAGCTGCCTAATTACAGCAATTTGTGCTCTATTTTTGCTCTCTGGCTCATTATCCACAGCAGACCTGATTCTGAGAGGTGCTGATCCCTTCAATTGCCTTTGACCTGTGATTCTCCAAGTAATTGCTATTCAGCCTTGATCTCACTGAGAACAGAGGTCTTCCAGCACCCCACAGGTTTGGGCCAATTTTGTATGATATAAGTCAGAAGAATTTGAAGCCTGCTGCTTCTCACTGCTTTCAGGCTTTTTGGAAATAATGACTAATGGGGATGTATCTCACCATACAGCCATGCTATTTATACTGCACCAGCTTGGCTGGGCAGATACAAAGTGTTTAAGTATCTGAAGAGATTTTTTTTTTTTTTTTTTATTTTTCTTATATCATCATATGGCATTATCTTGCTATAAATTTATTCAGCTTCTTGATTGAACTGTATGTCAGTATAATCATGCAAATTAGCATTTTAAAGTGCTTATAATTACACAAATTTAATTAATTCTGGTACCATCTATTGATTTTACTAGTAGCAGGCACTGCTGCCAGCTCTGTCAGTAGTGCATTAGCTCACAGTACCCTTTCAAGCACTTATTGAGACATTTCAATTGGCAGAATTCCATAGGAGGTCAGGATTTCATCATCAATAGTAGCTATTGCACATCGCAGGGGTATGATGTGACTAAGGCAATATTTGTGTGCTCATACCATGCTTTGAGATGTTTAGATGAAAAGCAAGAGACAGCTGTGTCTATAGAGGCTTTGTTAAAATTAGCCACCATTACACTCCACCCAGTAAGTACAGCAGTAGCTCCTGTGGGGTGCTCGTTATTTCTAGAAATGAGGCCATTAATTTACCATTGTCTTTGGTTGTTTTTTCAGTGGGATTTTTCCCCTCCTTTTTTTAATGATGGTAATATCACCCTGACTCACACAGGATTTGCAGTGCTTGGCTCATTAATGGTTTTTGAAGCCCTTTGAGGTCTTCAGGTAGAAGGAGCCGTAGGGCATGAGAAGTCAGAGTTTATGTTTAATTAAGATAAATTCCACATAAAATGGATTGTGGTTTACAGTGCTTCCTGTATTCTAAGCCAGAGTGAGGTCACCAAAGAAATTAGCAGGTTCTTTGCTTCCATAAAGACTGTATGATTGGCCATTTTTTTAATTTATTTTTTTCCCAGAAAATAGTAGGACTAAAGGCTTTTCAATTCTTTGCAGATTCTCATTAGATCACCCTCACACGTTTTGTCCACTTGGTCCCAGCCAAAGTTCATCATTAATAGGCCTGGGTAAAAATGAAAAACAATAAGTACAGAAAACATTATCTGTTCACATCGTCATGAAACGAGTTGTCTGGGAAGAAGAATTTCTCGTTTTCCTGCCCTAATTAAACAGTCAGTAATACAAAGAATTACTTATTTTTGTTATCAGTGCTACTGAGTAGTATTTAAAGATAGTACCTTTTTTTCAGAGGTATTGCATTAATCTCATCTTTGTATATATGACATGGTGGTTCTTCTCTCTCATCTCTTTTTTTCCCTGAAGTCATGTTCATATTTTACATCCAATGCTTTTCCATTAAAAATCTCCTTCATCAGTGCAAACGCTCCAAGTGGAAACATCAATGTCATTTTTAAGGTATGTTGTTCTTCTAATCCTCAATTCCTTTTGTATGGCAAATGTTGATTTGAAATTCACCTAATTTATGTTTTAAACTTTGAGCCTGAGAATGTTTGATTTGTCTCTGCTGTTCACTTTTCCCAATTATTTTTGACACTAGAACTTTTAATGGAATATGCTGAGGCACTGAAGTATCAAATTTTTGATCAGTAGAGAATCAAACAACTTCTTGCCATTTATTTTTTTCTCTTAGTGGAGACAAGCAAGCAAAAATGTGAAGTTTGTATCATTTTAAACCTAGTTTATTTGCCACACTGAAGTCAGAGGGCAAATCTCTGAGAAGAGATAGTTCAGAATGACTGAATCCCATAGCCTTGTCCATATGTCTCTAAAAAATGAAAATACTGGAGTGTTACAGACTTCATTTCCTACACAGAACTAATTCTGCCCCATAAACCAGCATGGTGGAATGGGCTGAGGAAGAGGGAGGTGGAGGGGACAGCAGAGGAGCTCTGTTTTACTGGAGTTATTTGGAAGAACTGACTCTGAAAATAAACTCCAGTTTATTTTCCAGTTTTCTCCTAGAAAAGCTTCAGAGTTCAGGACAGTGTTGAGTCCATCTGCTAAAGGCAATACACGTGATCTAAAGTTACTTCTCTTTCAAAAAAGCAAAAGTTTTCATTAACTGTGAGTGCTGTTTTTAGTGAAGAACACTGAAGGTCATAAAATGGCTGATGGATACAGAATGGTCAGTGTTGCCAAAGGTGTTATTCCTAGATCTGTTGCAGTATCATGTTCCAAACCAGAAGCCTAAAAATTGATAAAATTATAAAAAGCAAAAATCCCCAGGATTTCTAGGCCATCTAGAATTACACTGACCTTTAGAGCAGCTGTGATTCTCAGGAATAGAAGTATGCTTTCCAGGCATGTTAGAGGGAGGCTAGCAATGTAAAGTTATTTTTCTTTACAGTTAGAAGGCTGGTTCTTACAGTATTTCATTTGGAAATTGAAGTTAAATAGACAAGTTCCTACTTCCTTGAGCAGCTTGAGCAAATGCCTGCTCACGGGGCATTTAGACATATCTGCTTGCTTTACCTAGACAGTATTTTCCCTGCCCAGTAATTTTCAACAAACAGCTGTCTACCTGACATAGAAGTATTATAGCTGACATCACCTTCTCCTGTCAGCAAACCATTATGCCATTACGTTTAAGGATCTTTTACTTGTACTGTGGTTCCATTATTTGTTCATGATGGATAACGCATACATAACATACTAAATTGTCTACTGACTCTGTATTTGAGCAGAAGAGGGAAAGTAAGTGGACAGCATAAGATATTTCTCAGGTCTAGGTATTTAGAATTAATTTAAGATTACCCTCAAATGAAAGAAAAATAGATTTTATTTTTTTTAAAGAATAGTTTATGTCCCCTCAAGTACTTATTTCATAGCATTAAATGTCCGTAGATTAGAATGCTTATATAAAAAGAATATAACAAAATAATAAAGCACTTAAAAACACCAGTAAAAGTCACATGTATTTTAGATGGGGTGGGGAGGAGAAAACAAAAAAAGCAGAGCTTTTGTTTTCACAGGCCATTTACTCAGCCAGGGTTGGAGATAATCTCTTCATTACCTCTTGTGGCTACAATTAAAGCCCCATTTCACTAACATTGTTGTTTGACTGGCTCCATGGGGAGAGCAGTCAACACTGCATCACTGTTTGAAACTGAATATGAATCATGTCATGGATAAAATATAAATTCATGATAAAATTCCCCTTCAGCCTGCTGCAAATGCCAAGTCATGAAGCTTAACATTAGACAAACGCTGTCATTCGTGAAAAGGGATCTAGCATTAGGTAGACTTTAAAATGTAACTAAATTAGGATCCTACCTCCGGATTAAATTTTCAAAGTCTAATAATTACATATGGATAATAAGCAGAAAGGCTGCAGTTAATCTGGAAGCATTTGTTTCCATCTCTGTGGCTGCTAAAACTGCTTCTGCCTATGTGTGCCATTTGCTTTGTCCTCTTCTGACACAGAAAGACAAGCAGCAACTTTGAAGAAAAACAAGAGGGATTTACTTTAAAATCAACATAGCTATTTTGGTGAGGAAAAAAGTCCAAACAAAATAGGATGTTATTTCTATTTGGTATTGAAGGAGAAACCTGGATTTCTTATCCCATTTTCACAGATAGGCGATGATTTACGTCAAGATATGCTGGTTCTGCAAATTATTCGAGTGATGGACAGCATTTGGCTCCAAGAGGGACTGGATATGCAAATGATCATTTATAGGTGTTTATCTACAGGAAAAAACCAAGGTCAGTTTTAGATTATAAATTACCTCTGTTTGCATTATTCATATCTCTTGTAAACTGCAATACAAAAAAATGTTCCCATTAACTTTTATTTTCATGGGTGTCTTATTTATTTTCCCATTGAAGAAAAAACAATGCTCAGAACTTCAGTTAGTCAGGCCCTAAATTGTATACTCACCTACTTGTGAATGTTCTTTTTATTTATTTATTCTGCCCCTTCAGAAGAAGTGCAACCAAACTCATTCAATTTTGTAGCAACTTAGGCTGGAATTTTCCAAAAGCCTCAAAACCATCAGCTTCCACCAGGTTATTAAAAGTAACTCCATGCAGCAGAAAGAGGGCTGTGGAGAAAGCTAGCCAAATAGCTACTTAAGTTTTAATCCAGCGTGATCCTGCATAGATGCTTAAATGAACCTGGACGCATGTGACTACGGAAAGTATCTGTAGACAAGTTATGACAGCTTTGCAGTGTTGATTTTGAAATATTACTCTTGAGATTTATGCTGCTTAGGGCAGGCCTGACTCATCTGAAAGCTTTATTTCTCTCTTTTAGCGTTGTTATAGCAAAGCAGTGGCAAGGATACCAATTGCTTGGTAAAGAAATTTAATGACAGCAATAAGCTTACTATTTTTTACTGACTTTCCAAATCATTTCCTGAAAATAATCCTTGCACAAATAGAAGACTGATATATCCAGATTACCTGCTGTACAGAAACTGCCAAAAAATCACCCAAAGAAACCCAAAAAAATTCATTGCTTTCTGAGCCACAAGGAGAAAATGAGAGGGGTTGAATGATCTGAAGTAGCTAGGAGAAAGTATAGATGAGTTCACACACATGGAGAGGGGTTAAGGTGACCTGAAAATGGCTCGTTCATTCTTCTCCTCCTGTCTTTGTGGAGATGCAAGTCAAAGCTTGAAGGCTTCTGCTTCAAAAGCAAATAAAATAATATTATTTCTGAACTTAATATTGTAGTCTCTCTTTACTAACACTTTAGTCTCTTGTATATACTAACACTTAATAAGATTTTTACCAAGAAAGATACAGGGATCATCTGCAAATAATATTCTCTGTCTTACAGTTTCTTCCTTTCAGCACTGTAGCAGCAGCAGAAAACCTCTTGGTGTCTGACAGATTCTCCACACAGTGTCTTTCCTTATGAGTTACAGAAACATTAATATAATTGATTTACAGTTAATCATTGAGGATAAAAGGACCAAGTGACGTGCCTGTGGCCATACAGGACTTGTGCTGGCCTGCACCCAGGTCTCCCAAGTCCTAGGCTAACAACTTGCTCCATGGGCCATC
Source organism: Porphyrio hochstetteri (assembly GCA_020800305.1). Taxonomy (NCBI): domain Eukaryota; kingdom Metazoa; phylum Chordata; class Aves; order Gruiformes; family Rallidae; genus Porphyrio; species Porphyrio hochstetteri. Next base: position 81,089,533 of record CM036905.1, on the reverse strand, counting down.
TTTTCTACACAAGAGGGGTAGGAGAGGATTATATCATAGTCATGGGAACATGGAAATCACTTTTCATAGGAATGTGAAAAGCAGATAAAACACTGGTAGGATGCCATTTCCCAGGCATGGTATAGTAGAGGAGCCTGTAACCAGCTGAAATTGTTAAAGGAAACCCTTCCTGTAATGCGGAATTGTGGGACAACATGCCAGGGAACCACACACAAGGAGAGAAAGCTGGCAAGACAGGTCTTGGTTCCAAAAATGGAATGAAGTGCATGCAGTAGAGGCAGAGGATTCAAGTGAAGCATTGCAAAATACTTGGCTTCTCTCTGCACTTTGAAGTCCCAGTTTATGTCATCTTGGATCAGACTAATTTCTGCACTATCTAGTATCCTTTCTCCCAGCTGTGATCAGCATCACATACTGCAGAAAAATTTGTGTAGCATCCTTGGTAATAAACACATATGAAATAACTTTATATATCATAATATATAATGTAATCATAATAGCTGATAATATAATATATAATATAATCATAATAACTGATCCTATTTTTTATAGATTCCTGTTCTTTGCATACATGTTCTACCTGCTTTGAGTCTTGTCAAATGGTTGGCCTTGTTCGTACCATAAGGAGGTTGTCTCCACAATATTGTTATTGGTGGTTTTATTTCTCATTTGCAGAACTGCCACTTTTCACAAAGTGCCCTTGGTTTTTTTTATTCAAGGAGAAAAAAGAAAATAAAACATTGATCACTATTTTCTATTGCACTCATTATTTTATGAGCTTTTAAGCATGTATATTCTTTACATGGAATGATCCAACAATAGGCAAAAAGCATTCATAGTCTTCATATCTTTTTAAACTTTAAAGTTTTTCATGTGAACTCTTTTCTGTCTGATTAGGATTAGTACAGATGGTGCCAGATGCTACCACACTAGCGAAGATCCACAGGGAGTCTGGTCTGATAGGACCACTGAAAGAAAACACAATTAAAAAGTGGTTCCATCATCACCATCCTCGGGAATCAAGTTACCAAGAGGTAACATCATAATGAAGCTTATTATATGTTTCATGTTTTACCATGGGGAAAAAAGAAACCAAATGGCAGTAAGCAGCAAAAACAAACAACTCAGACACAAGGCAGACATGCACAGTAGCCAGGGAATTGACTGAAATGCCACTCTTCTTCTGAGGAGATCTTGCTCTGGATCAGGTGCATTGTAATACATTTTCTATAAAAATGTGTCAGAGGTATTTTGAAATTTTGTAGTAAAATGAAGCTGAAGTAGAAATGAAGTATTGAACTCAAAAACTTTTATTATTTAAGTCAGCTCTATAAATGTTTTCTTTTGTATAAACCATGCAAAGTCTCAGTGGATTTCCTGTATTTGGAAATGACCTTGTCAATACATACAGTTTTATAAAGCTGTTTTATCAAAACTTTTTATCAAAATGGTATGATACATAAGATCATGCTTTTCATATTATTCTATGGCATCCTATGTAGTGCCCCTGATTTTATGAAACTAGGCATGAGCTAAAAAATTGGAAATTTTACTTATAGAAGCAAAGGTTTTCCAAGGAATTCTTTCTGTTCATTCTTTGTTGTCTGAACATGTTCTGGGTGCTATGAAAAAACTTTTAATATTTGTGCTGAGACAATTGTGCTGGAACTCTACTCCATGCCCATGGTAGTTTAGTAGCCAAAATTTAAGATTTGAAGGGGAGCTTTGAGTGTTTACCACTCTGAAAATGAAGTGCTCTTTAACAGTTTGTCAGTAGGTGTGTAGCATAAATATATCTGATAAACTTTAGTAATTTTGTAATTATTCCATAGATGTTTGTTCATCCACATTTTCAGTAAGAGCACTTGAATTCCCAGTATATCATCTTGACTCAATTAAACAGGGACAATCCATATAGGGTGTTTTTTTTACAAGTTTGTATGATTACAGAGTTATGGTAGAGTGCGGCCAACATTTCAACTGAAGAGTAAGATACTATTAGTTATTGATTCAAAACCTGATTTCTTGCTGCTGCTGTTTGTAAAAAAAATGCCATTAATGTGGAATATTCTAAAACCAATTTCTACCAATTTTCTTTCAATTTTTTAAGTGTATAAAATACAGCAAGATCTGAGTGCATAGGACGTGCTTAAAATTACTTTTCTACATTCACCTTGCACTCACTGGTGAATGAACCTTTCTCTTTTACTCCTATTAATAATGTTTTACTCACACAGTGCTGTTTCTAAGGTCCTCGAAATACTCATGCAGAATAAGCTTTAATATCCTCATTTTACAGTTGGGTGAACAAAATCACAGAAACCTTAGGTATTTTATCCAAGGTCATTGAAGTGGGTAAGTAGTACAGTTAGACATTAAATCGAGGCAACTGTGGTGCTGTGGCCTAAGTCTTCCATCGTGCTGTCAGCTGTATCAGCTGTTGCTGGTGGCACCCTGCACCTGCGTGGGAATCCTCAATGCCTAAATAATTATTTACCTTGGCTAATATAGGTTTTGTCCAAAAACATGAACATTACCAGTTAGGATTGTTTGGGTGTCTGTATAAATGAATCACATTGTGATTTTAGATTCATGGGAGATTAAGACTTCCGACTCAGAACTGAGTTTTCAGTTCTTACACTGTAGTAGGTAAGATTTAAAAAAAAAAATTAAAATCAGAAGCTATTTCTTATGCTTTGGGGTAGAGGAGTGATCATGATTTGAATGAGTAATAACTCTCCTCTGAGAGAGGACACTGAATATGTGCATTGTGAAAGAAATTGGATGAATTTTTCTACGTGGAGAAGACGCAGTTGTTAAACACTTCCCACTGAAGTTAGCTGAAAACTTGGAATACACCTGTGAGTGTTGGGTGAGCAGGCCGTTAGCACATCTGTTCTCCTACATCTGTCATGGGCATGCTTTTGGCCAAGAGCAGTGCCACACCATAATATTGTAAAGAAATTGAGATAGACCTGAATGAGCCTGTCTACTTACTCAAAGCAGACTAACCATGAAAGTACACATCTTCACCATATAAAAGGGCATCAGAGGAGTGGGTTATATTAAACATAATTACTAGACCGGTTTTTGCCTTAATCACTCTCTTGGGTCTCTCTGCATGACACTAGGTTTGATCCCACAGACTACTCAGATTTGCAGATGTTGTGAGCCGAAAATGATTTAGTTTTTCTTTGTTTCCATTCATTTCTATAAAATAGGGTTGAGTTCTTTGGCCTGGAATATTGTGAGACTTGATTATTTTGGATTTGAGAATAAAGAGCCATGGACTTAACAAAACGACGTGTGTAAAATAACCTGTTTTCTTTACAAAGCAGATGGTTAAATTTGTTTATTTCCAAACATTTTTCTTACAATATAAAGGCAGAGTATGAACAGGAAATGTCAGCTCCATGCCAAGAAGCTTGCTTTTCTTAGGTACGTTTCACCTTAGAAATTTTCCACAGAACTCTGAGTATCTGTAAAACACAAGGTGAAAAGCTCACGCATAAGATTGTTCTTGCGTTGTAACTTTGAAATTTGTGTCTTATTGGTATGAGTACCATTCCTACAAGTATCTGTCTGTTAACATTTTAGCAACATGCATATCGTTTGTGGAACTATAATTTTGGGTTTTCTTGTCAGTGTCACAAGTACATCTCTGCATTTCCAGTAAGTGCTTTTGTTTTACTATAACTAGGCAATAAGGAATTTCTTCTATTCCTGCGCTGGCTGGTGTGTTGTTACCTTCATTCTGGGAGTCTGTGATCGACACAGTGACAACATAATGCTGACAAATGCTGGACACATGTTCCACATAGATTTTGGAAGATTTCTAGGTCACGCACAGATGTTTGGAAGCATAAGAAGGTTAGTATCTATAGTAATGCACACAGTAAACTTTTAAGTAATGTTCTGAAATTTCATAGCCTTATCAATAACCAGTGGGGAAAAAAAATACAAATGAAGTCATACTGTTTTTCTCTTCATCTGAATTTTCAAAACCAGCATCTTTTCATCATTCACGACCTCAAAAAATATGGGAATGATGGGGAAAGGAATTAAAATGAGATGTTGGAGATACCTTTTTCAGTCTTTAAAAAAAAAAAAAAAAAAGAAATTTAAATCCTTGTTTGGCTCAAGGTTTGAATGATGCAGTTCAGTAGTGACCAGAATAGTAAATTCTGATGTCACATTGGGGTTTTTTTCTAACAGAAGAGTGTTCCTATAATTGATCCAAAACCATAAATGTTTTTAATTGACCACTTTCTTCCCATATTCAGAGAAGAAACCTACTTTTCCAAATAGACATGGAGAATAATTATCTTATGCCTCTGTGGGAAAATGTACATACTTTTTCATTATCTTTAGAAGCTTTACATCTAACCACAATGAGCTCAGGGCTGTTTTACTTAAACAAGACTGTGATTTTTCTGTGTTTATACCTGCCTGTGATATAACTATCCTATGATAAAGGTAAATTAAATAGTGGGATGGTGTATTCAAGTTCTTAACATGAGGAATGAAAATAGGTAGGTAATGCCAGTATGTGCAAAACCGAAAGAAGCTGCTGTAGTAGAGTAGAGAATGGATAAACAATCACTAATACTGAAAAGTTGGGGGGTGGGAGTGCCTTCCTCCATGTTTCCTAATAATTTCCAGAACTAGTCACAGAACTAAGTTTGAGCTAATGGTTCCTTTCTTTTCTTTTTTTTATTATTTTTAAGCTGGCCTTTGACTATTCTACACTATCTCAGTGTGTTAGACTGAAATAAGTGTAGGAGTATTGATACAAGGGACGCTGATTGGGCTAATAAGTACTTCTAAACCAGTCAAAAGATTTAGTTGCAGGGCTCAGAATTATCGTCAATTATTCAAGATATCCTCCCTTAATCCTACTTCTTTGCTATGGAAAGAATAAAGCAGAACAGAGTAATAAATACGATACTCATGCACATTCTGAGCCAAGTGCTGCATCCCACACTCCCAACTTTTTAGGACTTTCATGAAGTGCTCTCGTGGTTTCTTACTGAAACTGGACTCACATTAAACAGTGAGCTGTGAACAACATGGGACAATCTGTGGTTGTTTTCCTCATACCTACAGGCAACTGAGCAGACAGAATTTTCATGACTATCTTTCTCATGAGGTGTATCCACCTTCATGAAATGTTACATATTATTTGTAACACAGGGATCTCACATTTCAATATCCCATAAATTTCAGGGTCTCAAAATTTGAAACCCTCAGTGCTATTTAGATCTACTTATTCCCACAAGGCAAGTCCTGAAATAGGTTTAGGCTCTGGCTTCTTTAACAGCTCTTAATATTAGATTTTTATTTGAGTACTTATTAAATTTTTGAGTTCTTTGCACCCCCAGAAATATCATACACCTAAAATAATTTTAATAAAACAGCAGCACAATGCTTTCAAATCTTTAGAATTATTAGTGCTGACCCTCAGGGTTTTGTACTGTGGATATTATACACATACTTGTGAAGTTCTGTAGTGGTTTTAAAGAGTAAGAAGTATCTGATACAAATCCCTGTACATGCAGCTGGTCTTTACACAAAACACTTTTCTTTTTATTTTTGTAAAATTAAATCTATGCCAGTGAATGAAGGCTTTTAGAAAAGGAGTCCTTGTCTGAACTGTTTAAAATAGTCATTCCTTTCAGAATTTAGGAAGGTAACTTGCTTGCCACAGCCATCCATTCTTTGTTCTTTGTTCCCAGGGAGTGCTTTTTGTCATTAATGAACTCTTATTCCTCACAGAGATCCATGGGGATAGGTCCTCTCCCAGTGTTCTGCATGTAGAGCGTTTCTTCTGATGTAAATAGAGGGAAAGGCATACATCGCAGCTTTAAGATTCATGTGCTGTCATGCATGGGCTGCAGTTCTTTCTGTGAAACCAAATATGAGGTGGCAGAGAACCCTTTGAAGCTGCTATGATTCATGCACTCATGCTCACTTTTGCATTCATGATTGTATAACACCCCAACAAGGGATTAGTCAACTTTTCTAATTCCTGCCCTCATCTTTAAAGGATATCCAATAATCTGCTCAGTTTTGAGTCCAGGGCACAGTACGTCAGCTCTTAGTGATTTCAGAGGGACGAGCAATCAGGAGTGTTCTGTCTTGTCCAGCTCTATGTACCTTCACAGTGCTGCAAATATGTTAAATAGTACTAATAACCTGTCTTTACTTGGATCTAGGAATGAATGTTTCAGAAGTGTTGGAGAGAGACATATGATGGATCCAACCCATAGTATAATAACAGATCTTGGCAGAAGAATTATTCTCTGAGTCCCAAAGGGAACTTTTCTACTGAACCATGAGATTTCATTATCTTTTTCTTTTTTTTTTTAATCATACTAGATGACGCATTTTGATAGTGGTAATAAAATACTCCTCCTTTCATTCTCTAATCCAGCCACTACATATGACCCTACAGTCCCCTAAAGCAGTGAAGTCTGCAGGTCCTGCTCTTTACCTACTGAGAGTTCTGTGGAAACCATCTCAGACCCACTGTGACTGAAATGGGTGTTACATTACCCAGGTAATCATATAGGACTAGGTCATCAAATGGTATGGAAGAAGGTGTCTGGCTCATGGTTGTACCTGCCATGCTTTCTTTGCTTTTGATTTCTTCATTTCAGTTCTAACTACTTCCTTTTGAACATTTCTTCTTTGGTTAATTAAGCAGAAAGAGATTTATTTAAATCCTGTGCTAACTGAACTAATCCTAACTTTCCACTAGCAGTCATTTCCAGCACTGTCTGTATTTTTTCAGGTGATGTGTAGTCTGAAACCTGATGGCAAGATATGGAGTAGTCCAGCTCATGGCACATTGTGTATTCAACTTCTGAAAACCTAAGTGCCCTTCTTTTTTTTTAATACCCAGTCATGCTGATTATTTCCAATACTCACTGGCCTTACTTTTCCCTGATCTGAATCACGGAGACCCTCTTGTCTCTTTGCCAAACTCATCCTGTGTCTTGGTGTGGTTTTCCCAGAAGTTAAATCTGCTAGGCTAGTTTTCTTCTACAAAGTTAATTATAAGAGGCAGCCTAACTATTCCATTGGGAAATTCCAGTTTTTTGAAGGAAGTTTAAAATATATGGGAAAATTATCTTTCCCACACTTTCTTCCTATGTCAGTGTTTACCTATTATGAAAAGCACTTGAAGTCTGATCATGTAGAAAAGTAGAAGTGTTTATTTTTATTTTGAAAGTAACAAATTTCATTTTTAGTGTTAATCACCTAACATAAGTGTTACTGTCTCACTGGAAGTGTTTACTTGAAAAAATAACCCAAAACCCCCGTGTTCATTTCAGGTATTTGTTTCTGAAACAGAGAAGTTGGCCTACAGTCAAAGAAAAATAAGTTGTATCTACATTGTTTGTCTACACTGCATCTACGTGTCCCATCTTTTTCCTAAAAATAAGAAAAAGTAGTAAAGAAGGAAGATAGGAATTTGCGAATTTCACACTTTACTTTTTCTTTTGACCTATTTTAAATTTTATTTAGGACATTCATCAAAAGAAGATTCTAAAACTTGAAATTAAAAACTTAAAGTATAACTTTCCATTTCCTAAATTTGTGCATGAAAACTGTTGGACTAACATGTAGTACCCACTGATAGGTTTCATTAGGAATTTTCAGTATTCCTATTTATTAATTAATGTTCTGCAGTTTAAATTAATTTTTCTAACATGATTGGTCTGGAGTTACTAGTTTATATGAGCTGGTAACTCCTAATTCTTTGCTACTGTCTGCTTTCAGTACTTCTGTATTCTACCCTCCAAAAATATCTGACCAAAATTCTGGAAAGATTTCATTTCTTGACTTAAAGCACCTTGGTAGCCCCAGTGATCTTAAGATTATACAGATATTTAAAAATAATCATGCACATAAGTCTGTGCATAGAGACTGAAAGGTGAAATATTCATAAAGACCTAGAGGTGAAACAGTGTCACCTCCAAGGTGATAAGGCCTAAAAGGGCTTGAATTTATGAGGCAAGAAGCCCATGTCTTCTGAAAGTCAAGTGTCTCTAATTGCCCCGAATTAAATACCAAAAGCACAACTCAAGTCCGAGAACATATGAGCAGCACAAGTTGTAGCCATGAGTTTCAGATGCACTTCTGTTATCTTTGTCTGCCTTGAAGAGTAAGTGTTTATTGTTGGTGTTTTGATGCTTTCTCTAATAATCGAGCCAGGACAGTAGTTTGCTCTTTACTGTTGGTTAATTTTTTTCAGTAATAGCCTCTTGTGGAGGGCATTCAACTAACACTTTTTGACATCTGAGTAAATTATATTCACTGTCTGCTTTGTAGCCTTTATTTTTTTTGGTGATCCTTTTCAAAGAACCTAGAGAGCTAAGGAAGGCACTGTTTTCCCCATACAGTCTGTATGGATTTGAGCCTATCCAGTTTTGTTCATCCCATTGCATTGTTCTTCTGATGAATTGAGTTCCCTGGAACTCAGTTATCATCTGCCCCAGTTCTCAGTGTCCTTCTTGGCTTTTCATTCAATTCAAGGATGCCCTAAACTTCCTTCCTGTCTTCAGGAACAACTACTTTCTGAAAGATTCATGACGTATTCTTGTTAACAATTACCTGTGGTAGAGAAATTGTTTGATGCCTTCAGAGCCACCAGTAGAATCCCCTCTGCTTTGGGAGATTTACTACACATGAGTTCAGGTGATTCCCTATCAACTTCCTGCTTCAGAGACTTCTTCCTGCCCTCTCCTCTTCCCTCTGTCTCTTCCTATTAGTCACCCCATGCTTTTCTGTAGAATATGACTTTAGAGAAAACACAAATGAAAGGGAAAAAAGACATCATCTTCACTGTCCACTTTGATTGTATGATTTTATTTGTTGTATTTTTCAAAGTATAACTCTTTACAGATATATATTTTCTCTTTCCTGGTCCCAGCAGAAACATTTTTTTGTATCATCTCTTTTTCCAAAAGCTTTCTATACATCCCAGTTTATGTTCAGGGGGATCTGTGCTCACACACAATCAGGTGTACATTTGTATTAGGGACAGCTCTTCTCACAGTCAAATATACATCAACTACTTTTAAATTAATCTCTGTTATTTGGTCTTGGTATCTTTTTCTACTTGTTCTCCACACTACGCCTTTGTTCTTCATCCATAACTGGACAGGATACTGATATATTTAATTCATGTAAGACTTCATCCCCTGCCCTGAGAAATTTTTGTACAGTTCGACAACTTTATCACTAGTTTATTTCTCTGTTTTGCCTGGTCATATACAAAACTCCTGCAACAATCTACTGCTGTGTTTCCCAAATAGCCATCTCATACTGAAAAGACCTGTTAGTTGAATATTTGGTAGCTATGGGATATAAGCTCACTTATCCTATTTATTTTAAGGCAAGTTTTAGGTCTGAGTTCTAAGATCTTTTTCTCAGGACTGAGACTAAGTCAGAACACAAAAGCAGCTCCCCAGAAATCTCTATTAAACAAAGAGGAATTGCTCCAATCTGCTTGTAAGTTAACTCAAGTGTTTTATCGATAGGTAAACTCCTAACAAACCTGGAAAATTTGATAGTCTTCAAAAATGGTATAAAGCATCAGGAATGCTCTAATGAACAGTTTCAAACATAGGTATTGAACATGAAGTATATAGGACATCAACCCACCATAAAACATTGTTATGAAATCTGTTTGCTAGTGACTGTTTTATGCATGTCTCTCTAAATAGAGGACATAAAGGATAATAAAAAGAGTTTTTTCAGATATGTGAATAGTAAGAGGATGACCAGGGATAATGTAGGTCCCTTGCTGAACGAGGCAGGTGTCCTGGTATCGGGTGATGATGAGAAGGTGGAAATACTGAATGCCTTCTTTGCCTCAGTCTTCACTCCAAAGGCCCCTCGGGACCCGCAGATCCTGGATGAAAGTAGGAGTGTTTGGGGAATGAAGAGCTTCCCTCTAGTTGAGGTAGGGGAGGTCCAGGAGCGGCTCAAAGGGATTAATGCACACAAATCCATGGGCCCGGATGGGATACATCCACATGTGCTGAGGGAGCTGGCGGAAGTGATTGCGGAGCCGCTCGCTATCATCTTCGACAGGTCTTGGAGAACAGGAGAAGTACCTGAGGATTGGAGGATAGCCAATATCTCTCCAGTCTTCAAAAAGGGCAAGAAGGAGGACCCTAATAATTATAGGCCAGTCAGCCTCACTTCTGTCCCTGGAAAGGTGATGGAACAGCTTGTTCTGGATGCCATTAGCAAGCAACTGGAAGAGAAGAAGGTCATGAGGAGTAGTCAGCATGGATTCACCAAAGGGAGATCGTGCTCGACCAATCTCATAGCCTTCTATGATCTCATCACCGGCTGGGTGGATGGAGGGAGAGCAGTGGATGTCATCTACCTTGACTTCAGCAAGGCTTTTGATACTGTCTCCCATGACATCCTGATAGAAAAGCTGAGAGATCATGGGATAGATGAGTGGACAGTGAGGTGGGTTGAGAACTGGCTGTTGGACCGGACTCAGAGGGTCGTGATCAGTGGAACAAAATCTGAATGGAGGCCTGTGACTAGTGGTGTTCCCCTGGGCTCGGTGTTGGGTCCAGTCCTGTTTAATATCTTCATCAACGACCTTGATGAGGGAATAGCATCCACCCTCAGCAAGTGCCAATGATACAAAGCTGGGAGGGGTGGCTGACACACAGGAACACTGCGCTGCCATCCAGCAAGACCTGGACAGGCTGGAGAGCTGGGCAGGGAGAAACCAGATGAGGTTTAATAAAAGCAAGTGTAAAGTCTTGCACCTGGGGAGGAATAACCGTCAGTATCAGTACAGGCTGGGGGATGACCTGCTGGAGAAGAGCTCTGTGGAGAAGGACCTGGGGGTCCTGGTTGATGACAGGTTGGCTATGAGCCAGCAGTGTGCCCTGGTGGCTAAGAGGGCCAATGGGATCCTGGGATGCATCAGGAAGAGTGTGGCCAGCAGGTCTAAGGAGGTGATCCTCCCCCTCTACTCTGCCCTGGTCAGGCCCCACCTGGAGTCTTGTGTCCAGTTCTGGGCTCCCTGGTATAAAAAAGACAGGGACCTCCTTGAGAGAGTCCAGAGAAGGGCTATGAAGATGATTAAGGGCCTGGAACATCTCCCCTATGAGGAAAGGCTGAGTGAGCTGGGACTGTTCAGTCTGGGGAGAAGAAGACTAAGGGGGGACCTAATTAATTTTTATAAATATCTTAAGTATGGGATGCAGGGGGAATTGGCCAACCCCTTTTCAGTGGTCTGTGGAGACAGGACAAGGGGCAATGGCTGTAAATTGGAGCACAGGAAGTTCCACATCAACATGCGGAAGAACTTTTACACAGTGAGGGTGACAGAGCCCTGGCACAGGCTGCCCAGGGAGGTGGTGGAGTCTCCTTCTCTGGAGATATTCAAGACTCGTCTGGACGCCTATCTGTGCAATATGAGCTAGGGAGCTGCTTTGGCAGGGGGCTTGGACCCAATGATCTCTCGAGGTCCCTTCCAACCCCTACGATTCTGTGATTCTGTGATTCTGTGATTCTGACTCAACTCAGAAGGCTGGACACAGTAGTGCTTTTTAAGCACTAAAATGATGCACATAGTTGCAACAGGAATAATATTTGAAACTATTGAAGACATATGTTCTTAAAGCAGAGTACATCTTTCAGAATCTTTTTGGATTCTTCCAAAATATACAATCAGTTGACTGTACAAAATGGTTCAAATTCCGTGACATAAGTGAATAAATTCTGTGGTCAGACTTCAGAATAACTGGTGATCACAACAGAGACTGGGGAAATGCAGCCAGAGTGAAAACCATCAACAAATGCCTTGAACTAGTTTCTGCTTTCCCATCAGGAGACTACTGCCAATTTTCTTGTTACAAAGTAAGCTTCCAGATGACTCCCAGTGGCAATGCACACCACAAATGCTAGGTCTGCACTAAGGTCTGTAACCATGTCTAACCTCAGCTGTCAGCATTTGTGTTAGCTACACTGTCACTTAGCATAATAATCCTGTTGGACCAGGTGTAATCAAATCTCCACAATTTACAAACACTAACTTCTGGTGGTGTCCCACCATGGAAGGGATTTTCACTACAAGAAAGGCATTGAGGTCCTGGAGCATGTCCAGACAAGGACATTCCCTTGCACTTCACACAAGCAAAAGGGCACAAATAAATATTTACTATGGCTCAGTTTACATGGGGAAGTTAACAGAATGATGAATCAGAGCCCTTTGCTTAAGCAAGGATTATAGCTTGTTTTCTACCATACCCGTTAACCATGATTAAATCTCGATGTAACCAATTAAATTACTGACAGAAACAGATAAATCTTTCAGAATAGGCCAGTCCAGGGTGTGAAATATTTCTTTTACTACTGATCAAAATTGCATGTATGTCCAACACAGTGATTTTACTGGAAAGCTAAGGCTCTGATAGCGAAAAATAAGGATAACAGCAAAGTTAGTATACATTCAAGAAGAACTAACTTAATGAATAAATAAGACTATAATGATTTAAGAACTGTCCTCAGTTACCAAAGGAATTGAGGAGATTCTTTCTAGTTTGATGTTTATGCCTCTAAGATAGATGTTAATATCAACATAATTTGGGTAAAACTGTAATCAGAAATGAGTAGTTACAAATCAGAAATTTGTAGTTAGAAAACTTTTTATGCAGTATATATCTCAAAAAGCAGTAGAAATGACAGAAAATAGAGCCAAAAACCGTGTTATATGGTATAGACTTGACTTCTGGTCATTTGATTGAAGATTATAGGTCAAAAATATTAGATGCATGTTTCAAATGTCTAGTCCATGTACTTTGCTTGAACCATGGATTGTCAGGGTATTTAGGAGTCATTCTGTGTAAGTATTAAGGGTGTAAGATCAACACTAAATTTATGCCAGTTTATCCAGGTCTATGTCCAGTTGAATCTTGAAAACCTCCAAGGATAAACTCTCCAGGCAAACTGTTTCAATATTTAATTATCGTTATAGTGAATGTTGGGTTTTTTTCTTATAGCCAGTCAGAACCTAAACTGTTTCAATTTTATCTCATTCTTGCCTGGATCCATCTGTTTTATAACAGCCAGCAGATACTGGACAACTACTGTTTGGTCTCCTGAAAACCTTCCTCAGCCTCTCCTCATAGGCAAGTGCTCCAGTCCCCAAGAATCTTGGTGGGTCTCTGCTCAACTTACTCCAGTTTAGCAACATCTTTCTTGTTTTGGCAGGGCATGAACTACCAAGTGCTAAGTAAAGGGCATCTACTGTCTGCTCTCCCATGAATTCAGTTCAGGATGCTGTTGACCTTCTTCACTTCCAGGACTCATATCTGGCCCACCACTGGCTCATGCTCAGCTCATTGCCCACCAACCAGGGGGCCTTGTCAGCGAAATGGGTACCTCAGCCTTGTCTGTGCTGCCATGTCACCAGTTGGCAACAGGTCCACATTTTCTTTGTTCATCCTTTTACTAATGATGAATCAGTAGAACTTGTTCCACCACTTCATCTCCACCACCAGTTTTAACTCTAGTTGGGTTTTGACCTTCCTAACACCACTTCAGTCAGTTTGTATACCCCTCCTTTGTAGACAGTCCTTACTTGTACTTTTTGCCTTGAAGCTGAGTCATGAGTTCCCTGTTTGGGCAAGCGACTCTCCATCTGTCTGTTACTGGAAATAAAAGTTATTAAAAAATACAGTTGGGAGTAAATCCCGCAGGATAATTCTGGGTGTTTTTTTGAAAGCTGTTTCAAATTTGCTAATTCACTGCTCTCTTCTGTTCCTTTTCACAGCATTGTAATTACTATTTGGCAATTGAAATTTAGAATATCGGTTTATTTAGATGTGGGCAGTCTGGATCATTTGAGGAATAAAGTCAAGATTTTTACACTTTTCAGGAGCAGACATGCATCTGTGGAACTGTTAGCAAGATTTCTTCACTAAAAGAAATAGAAAGCAGAAAAGTTTTGTAAACAAATCTGAACATAGACTAGCAGTACAGGCCAGTGAAAAGGCAAGTGGTAGCAACTGCCATTGAGGCCAGTAGGAAAGTCCAGCAAATGAAGCATTTATATATTATACAAAGCTCAGAACTACTGCTCTGTTATGAGGACACTTAAAATATATTTAGATCTTTTAGATTCTATGTTTGCTGAAAGGATTGTCATCTCCTATAGCAGTGTTCAGCAGAAGAATAATCACTGTTGAGTTCTCCTGGAGCATTCGCCTTTCTTGAGTGTTTATTTTTTTCAGGAGAGGATCATTTGTTGAAATACAGGAGAAAGAATAGATATCACATAACTTGGTGTAAATCAAGCAGCATTATAAATTAAGAAGATACTGCCTAGATAAAACCATTACAGTGCAGAACTGCTTGAATTCATGGAAACTACCTGCCTGTGTTTCAGCATCAGGATGGAAGGGTACACCACATGGAATACCAAAAATTTTGTAATGAGACTGACATCTTTCAATATTTTCATTAGTAACAATAATGATGAAATAGAGAGAAAGTTTGCTTGGATTTTAGTAGACACCTATTGTAAGAGGTGTTGAGTGTGCTGAAATTTAGGATTAGCAGTGATAGGTAGTTTTTCAGAAAGGGGTCTGACAGTTATACTACAGACAAGTTGAATAAGAGTTGATGATACAGTATTGAATTGGAAAGCATGAAATGAATAATAACCCCTTTGCTTCATGTGACACTGCTACAATTTCAGTTAGAACATTTCCAACATTTTACTTCTAGAAAGGTGTGGATAAGGAGCCTGGAGAAATTGCAATGAGTCCAGAGGAAAGCAATTAAAATTATCAGATATTTGGAAAACAAGACTTATGAGAAAAGTTTGAAACAATTGTCTACAGAAGATTGAGGAAAGACATAACAGTCTGCATATACATTAGAGGCTGCTGTAAAGACAGGATCTTCATGTTCCCTTAGGAAAGAAAAATTAACAGGATGAAAGCACAACAAGGTTAGATTAGGTATTAAGAGGAAAAAAAATGCTTTGAGAGAAGATATTGGAACAGAAATTTCATAAGGAGTTTGAAGAACTCTGCCACTAAAAATCTTTGAGAATAGGCTAAATAAGCATCTTTGAAGCATGTTTATAATTGATCTTGTCCTGGTAAGCAGAAAAATAGAATATGTCTCCTGGTCCCCTTTTCAGGCATATTTTTCAATAACTCGTGCTTCCTTGAGATGAATTGAAGAGTTGTTCACTGTTTCATTCTTTAATACATGAAAGGAATAAACGTGCTCATATTTTTTCTATGTCAACAAATATATGTTATTACTATGATTAAATATTTTTGCTTGGCTTAGAAAATAAGCCCTCAGGTTCATTCATTTCGTGTGTGTTCTTTCAGTAAGCTTTCGGCTTTTACTGCAGAGCAAAGGACGTCGGCATTCAAACACTGCCTAAAAGTTTTCTTATTTTACTGGGTGCATCCAAATTCCACGTATTCATGCTGCACACTGTCAGTCACTCTTGACTCAGACAAAATGGTTTTAAAGCAGTCAGGGAATATGTGGGAGCGTGTGGTGCTGAGCAGCTGATTTCTGAAGGGCACGCAGTTCTCTGTGGTTTCTCACGCACTGCCTCCTATGTCCATATGACTACTTGGACTACAACTTCTTTTTTAGTACACTGTATTTCTCTGTGTAACTTTTGCAGAACTACACGATTAGGAAGTTTAGATTGGATCAGAGTAAAGGTCATATGTTATTGTTTATCTCATATGCTTTTTCTGCTTTGCATAAAAGGAAGTCAACGTATCATTCTTAAATGTTCTGTACCGTGAGATTCATAATAGGAAAAACTAAAACCATTGTTGACCTTACAAGCTTTGTTAATCAGTTTACATCTAGTGTTTCATAACAAATCCCACTGATCTTACTGGTCTTCTTGGAAGCCAGCACATTTCTAGCCTACAGTGAAGTCCCAGTAAATGTTCCCATCACCCCAGACCAAGTTTGTTTTTGCATGATTATCTCTTCAATTGCTTGAGGTTTCCTTTCTTTCCTCACTCTCATGACATATCATCCAAACATTCTTAATCTCCAGAACTGCAAAACACATTCCCATGAAAATCTTAAATCTCTAAAAGCAGTACACAAGAAAAAAAAAAAGAATAAAACCACCATAAAACTACTTTTGCTTCTCACTGCATATCTTGGGTAACCTCTTTTGTCACAGCCATAGTAAAGTATAAGTGTTTAAGACTCGGGACTGCAATCAGATTCTGTCATAAATGGGGGTATTGCCTTTTTGACAGATTTCTATTATACAACCAAAGAGCTCATTCATTTCATCTAGGGGTTGGGGGTGAGAGGGGGAAGGGAGAAAGGAAAAAAAAGTGAGATCTAGCCGTGATAAGGTAGTTTGAATGATTTTGGGAAGCTCATTGGCTGTACATCCTTGGTCTATCTCAAGCCACACCAGTTGTCTCAATGACAGTACCTGACCTTACCATTATATAGTAGAGGTCATTTGAGACTGCTTCAATTCTGCATTTCTTTAGCACACCATAAAGGGAAAAAAAAGGCTTTTGGTCTTCTACAGAGGGATGATAAAAGGCTTTTACTTGAAAATACTTCATCATGCCAGTTTTGTTAAACTGATGCCAGTCATTTCATTAATTTGATGGAAGCAGAAATTTGTAATAGATAAAAATTTCAAACTAAGGAGTCCTTGTGTCATTGATTGTAATGTAGTGATTGGTCTTTGAACATCTGATGAGTATAAATTATTATAGGGCTTAGATGTGATCCTGAGAGAATGTTTTGGGGTAAGAAGTATTTAATGTTTATATCTTTTAGATAACTTCAAGCTATGTAATAGATTTGTGTCCAAACGAGTGCTATCTTTTGTAGTTATCATTATGAGGCCTTTAGATGCATTCTTGCATATCTTCTGAATAAATGACATCATGCAATACAGTCTCAGCTATGTGTCACAAAGAAGGTTGTCAGAAATATATAGGTTCAAATATAAAAATGCAGGCTGTGCCCTGGAGTGAGCTTCATTTGCACGTGTAAGTGTGTGATAAATTAGAATGCCCATGCAACACCAGGGCATGTACTGCTTTTTCTTCCTTATGCATGCTAAAACAGCCTCTATTGTTTGCTGATGTAAATTTTCCCATTCCTGATGGACTTGACTTGGCTGTTTGTTATGTTGCTGTAGCAATTTTTAGACCAGCCCCTTCTATATTTTGATATTCTGAAGGAGTTTGTGAAAGCAGCAAGAAACATTTTGCATCTATGCACAGACATTCACCCCTGTCAACTGTTTTTTTCAGAATCCCTAATGTGCTCTTCAGTGAGTAAGCATCTCCTCCCACTGAAACTTTGCTTTTTAATATCATCATGAGAAATGGCTGTGTTGTTCCTTCTAGTGAGTCTTGTCTCCCATAGCGAGTTTGGTATATGTGGGTTTTATTATTTCAGTTGCAAAGTGTGCCCTTTGTGAGCCCTGGCTTACTTAGGTACACACAGAAATGGAACTTCAGTATCTGTCTGATTGCTTATAGGGAATGGCAGTAAGAGCTTGTAGGACAGGCTCTGGTATCATAACAACTTGAGCAAAACCAGGGAAAACAAATTTCTACATAGTATTTAGCAGGTTAGCATGGGACAACAGGCCTACCACATTAGAAGAGAGTCTTAAATGATGCTGAGAAATTTAGGAGCTTTGAAAAACTACTTAATCATCTACAAGTATAATCAACCTATAAATAATACAAATACTAACGTATCAGTTATATGTTCAAATGGATCTTTTAGCAACCACAGTAAGAGAATTGACTAATGTTGCAGTCATTGCATTATGTGGAAGCTGGCCCACAGCCCAACTCAACCATGTTAAACACCATATTTCTTCCAGGAAAGTAATTTCTGATTACAGTATCTGTTTTCAGCTCAAGTAGCTTAATGTGGGAGAGTTGGACTAGCTCAGAAAGGGCTACATTTTCATAGTTTAATTGTGTCTCTTGATACACTTGAACATCAGAAATTAAATATTAATTTTTAGCATACTACATAATATGGAGCCTTTAGAGCAGTAGTTTTGACTTGGGTTATTTTAGCCCAAAAAACGTAAATCCAGATAAGAAACAGATTTGTTTTTTAAACATTCTCAAGATGTTAAAACACTTTCAAATCAGGATTTAGATTGGACTTCTGTCCACAAATAAGAGGAAATGTTAATGTTGCTAATTTTCTGGCTCTGTCCTTCTTCCTGCCTTCAACAATGTAACTGCACAGTAACAGTCATACTATAACATAGCTGTCACACTACGAACTCACATCTAGCATAGAAATATATGGAAGGAAAGAATAAGAAATACTATTGTGGACCTTCATCACTCCTAGTACTACCTAGCTGAAATTGAATAATATATTAAAAAACGTTAATGGCCTGGGCTGTTTTGAGGTGAACAACACTCAGGAGGTCTGCTTTCAAAATTAGCTTCAATGTAAAACAGGAAGAATTTTGATACATGAGGAAGGGGAAGATGTTTCTTGCAACCAAGACTTTTCAGCTGCAACCTCAAATCTCACAGCAACTTGATTTTCTTTCTACAATAATACAAGGCAGATGCTTTTATAGGAAAATGAGGAAAAGCCCTGGGAAAACTTCTTTGTCTCATTTATGAATGAAACATGAAGAAGAGTGGGTTCAGACTCAGACCACATTTGAGGTTTTAGCAAGAAACAGAGAACCTCAAATTTGTTTCTGCATTGAAGTTTCCCAAGAATATATAGTTTATTCAAGTTAATTTTGAATTAAGAGTTAACATGCTTTGTATATTTCCTTAGACTATGGCCCTCTAATCTGTTTACATGCCTCTGTATACACAGTTGTGCTGAGTAAATCACTGCAGTAGTTGTGTCTGCGTGAGGATGTAGTACATGAGGCCTTTCTGAAACTATCAAATGATAGGATTGCTAGCAGAAGCCTGGCTGATCTGCTTTGTTCTGCAGTAGCATGCCATAGCCACGAACTATACTAGAGATAACAAAAAAAGCTAAGACATGATGTCAGATTCTGCTCCTCATTTAGTCTAGGATGAATACAGAGTAACTGCACAGAAAACAAGACAATGTATTTAGGTTTATCTTCTTCTAACTTGGGTCAGAAACATCCCTTCAGAATGGTGTATATTTAATGATAGCATCATATGTTGCATTTTTTAGTTGCTGTTGGATTGTAGTTTTTTTCTTAAATTCATTTCTTGCCTAGTAGGGAGTTGATATTTATATCACATCCTCTTTGAGAACAACTTTTAAATATTTCAATACCATGGGAGAACTTGTTTCCAGATTCATTTTCAGTCTGGAGTCAAGAAATTAAAGCAATGAGACTTTAAAAAGAAAAGCAGAGAAGAGCCAGAAGAAAACATGTAAGCTCCAAAAGTGTTTAGTTGTTGACTTTCTAACTAGGAAGCTCTTGCTGTGAGACCTGGCTCTGCCCCAATTAGTCAGTGACATCAGACAGAGCAATAGAGCTGTCCACATTGAGGAAGGGAGAGATAAAATAATGAGGAAGGTAATGCTGGAAAAACAAATGTAGATAATGAGTTACAAATATTAACTGTCTTGTATGATTTGCTATGTTTGGTAAAATTTCTTATGTGATTGCTCTCTTTTCAAGGGATCGAGCTCCCTTCATCTTCACATCAGAGATGGAATATTTCATCACAGAAGGTGGAAAAAATCCACAGCGTTTTCAAGAGTTTGTGGAGCTTTGTTGTCGAGCTTATAATATAGTCAGGAAACACAGCCAGTTACTCTTGAACCTGCTGGAGATGGTAAGAAGCTTCAGGATATCAATTTCCTCTGGTGTCCCCTTCCCTTTTACCGCTTCTCAACTGTCACCAGTAGCACTGTGATTTGAACAGGTATCAGCTGCTCTGCTGGAAGTGTTAGTGCTGGTACTTCCCATGCAAAGAAACTAACCCGTTTCAGTACTAGTCTCTGAGAGAAGAAAAGAAAAGCTATGCTGCTTGGTTCCTTGGGGTTTTTTTCCCCTTCTTTTTTTAATTCATTCTTTTTTACAAAATAGCAGAAGACTGCAAAAGAAGTCGGGTACAAGTTTCACAGTCAGGAACTTTACTCAGCCCCTTTTCTAAGCCTTCAAGCAACCATTTACCAATCCCTTTCATGATTACAGCACGACAAAGTAGACTAAATATTTCACGAAGTGCTTGGTGCCACAGCAGTGCTGCAGCTAACAGTGGTGCCATTAGAGTTACTTGCACATTTTCACACTCCCTTCTAAGAATGGCAAACACAAGAAAGAGAGAGCACTGCCCATGTTAATGTATGTTTGAAAATTCTTTTGCATAGGATTTTACGACCTCTAGGAAGGTTTTTTTCCTTTAAGTATTCCTACCAATTCATGTTCTGTGGCAAATTCCATAGCTGCTTCCATACTTACATACTTCCATAGTGTCCAGCTCTGGGGTCCCCAGTACAAGAATGCAACCTGGACCTGTTGGAGAAAGTCCAGAGGAGAGCCATGAAGATGTTCAGGGGGCTGCAGCACCTGTCCTATGAAGACTGGCTGAGCTGGCTTTGTTCAGCCAGGAGAAGAGAAGTCTCTGAGGAGACCTTATAGCAGCCTTCCAGTAACTGAAGGGGCCTACAGGAAAGATGGGGAGGAACTGTTTACATGGGCGTGTAGTGAAAGGACAAGGGGTAATGGCCTTAAGGTGAAGGAGAGTAGATTTAGATTAGATATGAGGAAGTAATTCTTCACTGTGAGGATGGTGAGGCACTGGCACAGGCTGCCCAGAGAAGCTGTGGGTGCCCCCTCACTGGCAGTGTCCAGGGCCAGGCTGGATGGGTCTTTGAGCAGGCTAGGCTAGTGGAGGGTGTCCCTGCTCATGGCAGGGAGATTGAAACTAGATGATCTTTGAGCTCAACCTTCCAACCCAAAGCATTCTATGATTCTGTGATCCTGTGTGTCTTGTCCATGGATTCTCATGTAGGGATACAGCGAGTGATTTCCCAACACGGAGGAGGAAGGACTGCCCCAGATCTCTTAACCTGCTTCTAAGTACTCACAAAGGCACAGCAAAAGTGCATTACTGTCATAAAACATAATTTTGCCCAAGTATGTTGTAATCATACTGTCTGAAAGCAGTGCAGAGTGCAGTTGTAGGAGTACTGCCTTAAACTAAAGAGCCTCTGGAAAACTCAAGAGCACCCGTGCTCTCTCATCCACAGCAATAATCTCTGCATTTCTGAACAGGTTGTCTAAACCAGCATGCTGCAAATATAGCCCACCTCCTTGTCCCCAGTGTAGTCCCTTTTCCTGCAGTCAGCAGAGATAATGTTCAATTACTCTCGGGTAGGAGAGAGTGTTAGGAAAATGTTCCTGTCGGGAGGTCTGAAGTAACTAGCTATCTCTGCCCCAATATAGCTCAGAGGGCTGTCTATATTCAGGACATACTACATCTTCTTTTGTTTCTGCTGATCTTCAAGGAGAGGTAATAGTGCTGAGCTACAAGTCAGCACACAGAAATGTTTTAACATTTGTCAATGGGCCACAGTTCAGTCAATTGCATTACATCTCATAACTGACAAATAACTGGCAGCACACTCACACCTCATCAGTGAGCACTTCATGGCAAAAAGGAATTAAACAAGACAAGTTTGTGAACGCCTCTCTTTTGCCAGCGACGTTTGGATGAGAGAGTCTGGTTCTGCACTTTAAATGAGGTGTTGCTCAGAAACTGTAAGTATCAAAACATTGTACTTACATGGGTTGTTTCTAGAAAACTAAATGGACTGCAAAGAAATTTCACTTTGAAATAATTTCCATGCAAAACATCAGATGTTATCATGAAGGGGCGAGATAAACCAACCACTGCTTATTTGTATTGATGTCAGTCTACGATTTCTTTAAATATCTGTAAATCTGCATCATTACTCTTTCCCTCCTCTTCTACATTCTGTTTTCTGAGTTTCTAACCATAAAACATGGTTAAAAATTCCAAACAATAACACTGTTTCCAAAAAGTACTTCACAGGAGTAGTTAAGTACTCTGGATGGTCAGTAACTGATAATGGTTTCCAGCATATTTGCAATTATGAACAACCTTTTGGGGGTTTTGGCCCAGTTTGGGACTTAGTGCTTTTTCTTGGTGGTGAGCAGCATGTTTCTAGAGCTGTACTGACATTTGCTACTGGGAGTAAGAAATTATCCATGAAGTTTCCATCACTTTCAAAAGCAGAAACATCTTCAGGAGACCCAAGAGTCTGCTGGTAGAGTTCAGCTCTGTAAATGCCTGCAGTTCATCAGCTTTGCTCACATTAAAAGACTTGATGTGAGCTGTTATGAAGAGGGCGATCACAGGACACAAACACCTTTCCACTAGTTTGAAGAAAATGCAAAACCCGTTACTGTTGTAAAAATTTTTCAGATAGAAAATTATTTAGAGGGGCTTAAGAGTGACACTAGATGGCAAGTAATTGATCCACTTGCCTCTGTTGTGACAAGAAATAGGTCAACCTAATAGTATAAAACACGAGACAGTGCCTTGACAGAGCATATCTAAGACTCATGAATTCCACGTCCTCATAAAGGTCATCTCACTCTTCTAAACTCAGAAACACCATTGGGGAAAAGAGGACTAGGATACACCCCCATTTTGGAGGTCTAATGCATGGAAAGTACGTGCCAGAACTATTCATTTTTCCTGGGATGATGGGCAGAGCATCATGTACCAGCTGTGAATCCAGGCCCAAGGAGGGCATGGGCAGCTCCACGCAGTGAGCCAGAAGGCCTGGGATAACCAAGTGTGATAGGTCAAGGTGTATATGTGCAACCAAACAAGGAGAGCAATGCAAACGTTCACACTTAGGCATCTCGTGACATTGGAGTTGCCCTAGGTGACCTGTAGTTGTTTCCAGAGCATGTTTTGTCTAATTAGCATCTAGTATCACCAGCCACAATGGTCAGATGCCTTCTCTATCTGGGGACTGGAAATATGAGAGAGATGCTATATGGAGCAAGAGGGCTGAATCAGTAGAATAAGCCTCCAGGAGCCCCTTGCAGCCAGCAAAGCACCATGTAGATACTGCCCAGCTAAGGATGTATTTTATTTGCTTCAGCAAATGGTTCTCGACCTTCTGCAATGCAGAGAACCTAAAAAAAAAGAGGTCCTGTTTTTCACTTGCACCACAGATCATTCAGATTGTGTTCATATCTGGCATTGTTCCCTTTTCTAATGCAAGGCAAGGAGCTTAATTTGCATATGCAACAGCTTGTTTGGTTGGTTTTTTTTAAAGGAGAGAGGAGTTGTTATCTTTTATAAATGGGTTGAAGGTATGCAGATAAAGAGCACTGTGTGTCCTTAAGTGCTCAGCGTTGTTCTTGTCAACTCACTTAAATTCACCTCAGGGAGCTTTCTTCCTCTCTGCCCCTTTCTAGCCAGAACTCGATGGCCAGCGATCTACCTGCCCAGTCATAGTATAGATTGGGTCTGATATGAAGCAAGGCATTCCTCATAATGCCAGGAAAAAAGAAACCAACAAATTATTGAAACTTGACTTAAAAATATTAAGAAGGAACGAAGAGAACACACGTCCCCATCTCTTTTCCCCTTACTCTATTCATCTCTCAAACAAACCTTAAAAGTCCTGCTTCCTTTTTTTTTTTTTCTTTTGTTTTTTGCTGTTACTTGCAAAACTCAGTGGATCTTTCTGTCTGAGCTAGACACAAATATCAATGAAGAATGCACATCAGTGACTTCAAATTCAGATACATTTCCTTCTGAGCAGTGTGAAGGAGGGATTTTTTTTCTCCAATGCAGACAAAGCATCCGTCTCAACTTCCTGTGATTGTTGAGAAAAATCAGTAGGTTTTGAAGTGAGTAAAAATTATCTTTATTGTTGACATTTTAAAATGCCTGGAGAGAGCTGTGTGGGCAATTGGACGCACTCAGCTGTTTACCCTATTTGTGTTGTAACTGCAAGTTGAATATTTGCATTACTTCTCTTTTGAACCTAATTTGGCCAGCTAACCAGATCAGCTTCATCCCTCACCTACAGAGAAAGATCCCCTCTCTAGAGGGCAGTTCTCAGTGCCCAGGTGAGGGCTCCTGCCATGCGTCAATATCTGAAGGCACCTTTCTCCTCTATCGAGGGGAGTGAATTTACAGTCCCTTTGCAGGGGGAGTCCAGAGCAGTGATGGTGGGATCAGTGGCTACAAATGATAAGGTGATGTTGCACTCAATTGGAAGAGGACTAAGATAACACTGTGAACATAACAGAAATGTGTTCACTGTTGTTCAGGTGGTTGAATTTGGTCGCCTTCCCTTTATCACTGTTAGAAGGCTATGAAGGAAAGCATACATTATAGTGCATACATTAAAGTTGTTATATCCAAAGTGAAAATAAATAACTAAAATGGATCGGTGATTTTGACCCATGCCTCTTTGCAGTACCTCACTGTGAAGGATTATACTACATTATATTCACTTCAGTATGCCAGGCATTGCCCTAGCATCAGAACCACTTTTCAGATCAGCAAAACTTTGTGTTTTACAAGGAGACCTTTCAGTGTGAAAACTTTCTTTTCTCAGCCCTATTTCATTTAAATTTCTTTTCCATAGAACAGTCAACTAATGATATCTCTTTACTTTAAGATGCTGCATGCAGGATTGCCTGAGCTAAACAGCATTCAGGATCTGAAATATGTGTATGATAACCTCCGTCCTCAGGACTCAGACCTCCAGGCTACAAGCTACTTTACAAGGTAAAACCAGAATATAATCCAGAAACCTTTTCTCCTTCAGGCATGAAGAAACACTGACAAATTAAGAAATAAAGAAAAAAAAAATCTTTTCTGTTATGTTAAGATATTGTAATCAGTGAAATTACACAAGAAGATAATTGCTCTTCACGTGTACTTTTAAAAAGTCCGTTCCTTGTGCATGTTATGACCAATCTCCTCAAATTTCTGGAAGAAACAGTTGTGCATTTGTGGTACACTTGTAACCAGTCACTTCTTCAGTGCCTAGAGGTTTCTTTGGCTTTCATGGTGAAACCATACTGGCTTATTTCTAGTCAGCTTTCCTCTCTGCTTTTAAATGTAGCAGCTACATGCAACAGGGTTTGGACTAAATAAAAAGGTTCGACTCGTTAATGGACTGAGTGGGGACATGGAATTCCTGCATTTTATTTCCTTTCTGTTCTCCTTTTGACCTTCAGTGTTGCTTCAGGCAAGTTAACTTTCCCTCTGTTAGCCATATTCTCCATCTGCAAAATGGTACTGATTTTTCCTTTTAAGCACTTAACAGATCTATCACAGAAGAGCATTGTGTGTGAATATAGGTATGTTTAAAGCTTGATTTCTGTTAGGATAATGAAACCTTTCTCTTGTTTGTGATAATAACTGGGGATTATTGATGAGGAGCTGTAGCTGACGAGTATAAAATCAGTTTGAAGCCCTCAGTCCTGATTTTTTGGGTCAGGCATATAATTCAGACATATAATTCCAACTGTTGATGTGATGATGGAGCCAGTGGAAACTGTCTGGTGTTAGAAACTCACTTTCCTAGGCACAGTATGAGAAGAAAACCTCCCTGACAGAGCCTGTCCTGTGCAGCACCATCGTTTCCCAAGGACAGTTTATGAGGACACACCCTGGACACCACATACATATGCAAAGCAAGCCACACTCTTTGGGTGCAAAATGCCTTGAGGCAAGAGCAATCCTCCTACTCTTCAGTCCAGCCAGAGGCCACAGTGCAGCGAATAAATGAGATGAAAGCTGGAACTAGAGCAGCTGAGCCGGTCTCATTACCATACCAGAGGGTCGTATGAAGATGTTGGGCAATTTGAATTGTCATGTTTACAGGTCTCCTTTTCAAGTATTAGAATTGGAAACTGAGGTGGCAGGTTTGGAGAAGGCTGTAACAGAGACCTAGAGAGTTTAAGGAAGAGTCTTCTTTGTACCAAAAGAGAGGAACATCATGAACAAAAAAGGAACAATATTTGATACTTAACACACAGCAGAGCACCAAATTCTCCTTTAACTCTTGCTTTTTCATATGCTTTCACTCTCGCCACTTAGCAAGTTTATTTTAAAATTTAACTAGTTTCACATTTACCATCATCTCCTACCTTATCCCTTCCTTTAAAATTTCACATATTCCCAAATTAAGACTTACATTTCCATTTCAAATAGGAAACATGCAGTTTCTAATTAAATTGTAAAAGCCATGATTCTGCCAGATGCTTTTGGTGCTTGTGTCTGTCTCTCATGGGTAAAAAACCCAAATCATTTAATTAATGAAAAAAGGCTAGGTTATACATAAAAAATACTGTCTTCAGAGTGAAAACTGCATCAGTGTCATGCAAAGCTCAGGGCTAGTGCCTAGTGCTCATCTGGAGGTGGAAAGGATAGGTATGCTTTTGCTTTTCAGTTAGGTAGGACTAAGGTTATGGTTAGGGTTGATATCACTGCAGTCTTCCTTACCTGGAAGACAAATAATGAAGGCTGGGTTCAGGACAGAGCTGTAGCTCTGCGCTGTTCCTTGGAGTTGGGCAAAGTGTGTGTGGTGTTTTGAGGTTTAAGGTGAAGGAAGTCAGGGACTTCAGAGTAGGAATTCGCCTGCAGTCTTTCTCAGCCAGAGCATGTGGAATAGCAGCTAGCATTAGGAAGATCGGCTCAACTGTTTCAGAAGTAAGAAGACTTGCTGTCCTTTGTTGCCTGGTAGAGATTTGTCCTGGGGTTGCAAATCCTGTTCAGCGCAGAGGCATGATAGGCAGGTCTTAGAAGCCAGCATGTCTTTCTTCACATTAGATTTCTTGTTAGGGTCTGTACCAAGGAAATTAAGGTCTTCAGAGTGGAAATATCGCCCAAGTCCTACTTACTAACATCATAGTGCAGATCTGCACAGTGCTCTGTTCTTATTTGAAACTGCATTTTCTGTTAAAATGTTTATAGTGAAGTCTAGACCTATGTTTCACTTTCCTTTGAAATAATGCAGCATAGATGTGGTTTTATCCATAGAGATCATTACATCACATGGAAAAGTCTGATATTGCTAGAGTGCATATTTTGTTCTTTAATACTCTTAGCATATGTTTATATTATATATTCTCATTTGCAAGAAGAAAGTCTCTTGTCATTAGCTCATGAATTTCCATGGATTTAATTTCACTTGGAGCTCTTTTTTTGGTTTGTTTTTTTTATTTATTTAATTTCTATTCATGTCTGACCGTAACTTGTTTTACTTCAACACATATAAACTATCATTTCTACATGTTTATACATGGTGAGAATATCAGACATCGGGATGGCTTGATACCCAGATCCATGCAGAACTTACCCCTCTGTATAAGCATTTTCCTATCTGCCCCCTGGAATGTTAGTATTTTGAGATTTTTGTGCGCTTGGCATTACCTACTTAATCTTTATTTCTGTCCTTCAGAAAAATACTTCCCTTCCTCCTTGCTACACAAACATCTGGGTGAGAAAAAATCCAGTTGCACATTTCTCATGGTCACTCTTTGGCCACACACAGGTTTACTCTTGTATATGTTTTTCAAGCTCTCCTTAGGAAGCCAAGGAAATTGAAATTTCTGGTTATTAGCATAACTTCCAGTAACTCTCAAATCCGTCACATTTCATAGCTCCTTTTTCTCCATACTTACTTCCAAAACCACTTCATTGTGTTTTAAAAGTTCTTTTCTAGACAAGGAGTGTGGTCATTGGAATGTTAAACGCTGCCAACAGAAAGCTATTTCTTGTTCTGAGGACAAGGTGGTTATTGTAATCTTTCACATTCGATTGTGTAACATATCTGCTGAAACCCCCAGTCTGCTGCTACTGGAAACAGGACAACAGGATTTCTCTGTATTTCTGTAGAAATTGCTTGCTTTTAGCAACTGTCTGCATTTGGTTTGAGCAATAATACTGACATGGCCCCTACTGGTGTTCCAAACCAGCAAGAAACGATGAATGATGTCACAAATAATCCTGGCAAAGCAATGTTAATTTGTTCACTGCCGTCACCTTTTCAGCCAACAGAATAACGCTAATGGAGTTGAGGCTGTAATGCCCTGACCCCTTCCTGGATCATAAAGTGCTCTGTGTTTTACCAAATTCCTTTGCTCTCATTCTTGATTTAAGGCATGTTCAACAGTCTGTGGTCTCATTTGTGCGCTGTATCCGTCTCACATTGGGTCAGCTCGCTGTTAGGAGCTGATGAACGGCAGTGTTAATCCTCACAGTTCACAGCCTTCTGGAAGGTCGCACCCCCAGATTGTGGATAAACAATGCGCACATTGAGAGTTAAACAAGAGTTTCTGTGTTTGCTTGTTGGTTCCCTACACCTAGTGCCAAATGAAACATTGTTGTCTCTCCAGCATCTGCCCTGAACTCAGTTTGATCCTTGAAACTCAATTCGATCCTTTCCTCTCCCTCCTTTCCTCTCCTCCTGACAGCACAGTCTTACCAGAAACAGGAGACCCACCTAAACTCTGGATATAAATTTCCTCTTTGGTTTTCTGCAGATGCCTTCAAATGTCACCATGCTGCTGGATATTTTTAAGGTGTTTGTAAGGGGATGTGTATTTAAAATTATTTTTTTGATGGATTACATGTAGCCTTGTGCAAAGAAGGGCGTTGATTTCAATTGATTGCAGTGTGCAATCTGTCCCACTTACAGAAGCCCACAAATAAGAGATGCACCGTGGATCTGACAATCACCAGTGAAGCCCCACTGCGTATCTTCAGCAGCCTGATTGAGGGCCTTGCTGCTTGGGCCAGCTTCTGTCTTTACTTATTTATTGATAGAATTGTTTGTTAAGCACATGCCGTTGCCCAGCTCAAGCATATTCACTCCAAACCAGAAATGGCAGAAGTTGTAAACTGGACAATTCACAGTGGTGCCCTTCAAAGCTAATCTCAACCTGATCTGATTCTGTAGTACTGTGTCCAGATCTGGGACCCCCAATACAAGAAGGATGTGGAGCTGTTGGAAACGGTTCAGAGGAGGGCCACAAAGATGATTAGAGGGCTGGAGCACCTCCCCTACAAGAGAGGCTGAGGGAGCTGGGCTTGTTCAGCCTGGAGAAGAGAAGGCTGCGGGGGGACCTCATTGCAGCCTTCCAGTACCTGAAGGGAGCTTATAAACAGGAGGGGAATCAACTTTTTAAAAGGGTAGATAATGGCAGGACAAGGGCAAATGGATTAAAGCTAAAGAAGGGAAGGTTTAGATTAGGTATTAGGGGGAAGTTCTTTACAGAGAGAGTGGTGAGGTGCTGGAACAGGCTGCCCAGAGAGGTGGTAGATGCCCCGTCCCTGGAGGTGTTCAAGGCCAGGTTGGATGGGACCCTGGGCAACCTTGTGTAGATCCAGGCCTGGAGGTTGGTGGTCCTGCCTGTGGCAGGGGGTTGGAACTCTGTGATCCTTGGGGTCCCTTCCAACCCAGACCATTCTACGATTCTATGATTGGCCAATCCCAGTTTCTCAGGCGGCTGCAGATGTCCGAGCTAGAAACCTCCCAAACAGCTGAAACACCAGTGAAAGCTGTTGACTTCTGAAAAGGCACAGAAAAACCCAGTGTACCAAACTTTTTTTCAATGGCATTGAAGCAGTTTATAAATCTCATGGTATGTGTGCCACGAAGGAAAAGAGGTGGACTTCCCATGGGGCCAGAGTTGGTAAATGTGGATTTTAAAGCCTAGCAAAATTAGGGGTAAACAGAATACGATTATCGCCCATATGTCATCACAGAGGGAAATGAAGTATTAAAATGAAGGGTTATCACTGCTGTACACAAAAAGAATATAAACTGTCCATGAATAAATGTTGCTGAAAATAGGAAAATATCTGTCCCTGAAAGCAGTAATATTCTGGAAAGGTCAATAAGAGGTGTTGGGGGAATAATACTCAGTTTGTTTTAAAGTGGGACCTAGTGAATTCATATATGGAAAATTGGATATAAATGAAACACCATGTTCATAAACATCCAGGAATCCCAGGAAAATGAATCTTGCTCATTATAATCCAAATTATTTTCCAGCCTAGATTGAAATGAGAAGTGAGATGCCATTACGAACGATAAAGAAAATTATTCTGACGTTTGGGATGAATATTTATTTTATATATATCAAAAGTAAGATCAGGATAACTACTCAGTAAGAATGAGCACATGTGCTTTTAAAAGGCTATGGGTAAAGGCTGCTGTGTCCAAAAAGATCTAAGCACCAGCCTTCAGAATACCTGTCCCATAAAGAAATGTCTACTGCCTAAAAATGAAGGCACCATCTACCACTAGTCACTCCTGAAAACATTAGCCAGTCTTTTCACTCATCTCTGTTTACACGAGCAGCCAGCCAGGCTCTCTGTGTTTTACCTGGTAGTGTAATTTGACAGTTCTGTACAAAGACTGTGAGCCACATCTGAAATTCAAAGTTAGTTCGGCAGGTGGAAAGTGGAAAGTGATTACTTTTCAATAACCCTGGATATTTAACTCACTTTTCCAAGAAGTAGGTCAGACACCAACCTACGGGGTAAACGGATATTGTGATGTGGAAAAAATATATTATTTTCTGCCTGAAAACTGTGCGTTAGCAATACTGTGATTCACAATTTGTGTTACTCTAGTTGATGACAATTTCTTCTTCTCTTCTGATTAACCTCTGCTTTTGATGCCTGTTGTATAGGTCACTTTAATTTTCCCATCTATAGACCGTTAGGCCTGAATTCTCTAAGCAGCTTGGGCTACCAGAGCTCTGACATAACTAAGATCTTTTTGTCATCTTTGTGAAGGCAGAGCCAGCTTTAGGCACAAAGATGGTAACAGCTTAGGGAGCAAGAGAATCTCAGCAGCGAGCACCCATGATCTCATCAGCTTCTTCACCTACTGCTAAACACAACATGGCTGTAGAGAAGAGAAGGTGTATGGGGATCTCAGAGAGTTCCAGGAGAGAGTTCCACCACTGATCCTTAGGATGAACTTTAAAAATGCTATCAGAAAAGGCAATCAGATTATCACAATATGGTAAACTGAATCAGAGAACTAGTCCACACCAAAAATAAACTGCAAAATTAAAAAAGATAAGACAGATGAGTTTGATGTACCCCATTGCTCTATATATATTTAGGAAGCAGCTTGTGGGAGGCTGTGGGAAAGAGGGTCTCCTTAAGCCAGTTTGCCCTTGAAAGAAAATGCAGTCAACCATAAGCGGAGTTGCTCTACCTTGCTGTGAGGACACATTCTGAGATGTCATCAGAATAGTAGAGGCCTTTTCAGTTCTTTGTTGATAACAACGATGTAAGCATTGCTTAATGTTTTGTTTTCTAACAGAGAGCACTGTATACAGAGAAAACAGAATATTGAGAGAGGGAGAAAGCAACATATACTTCTGGTTTTAATTTATTTTAAATGCAATCATTTAAAATACCTCACAGAAAAAATACACAACAACAGCAACAAAAGCCTCTTTTTAGGTTTAAAGTATGTGATTAGCAACCTGTGTGTTAAAGGCATTTTAGAAGCTTAGTGGACCCATGGAAAGAATAAGCCATTAAAATACTGAATTGTTTAAATAATGTTATTCTGGTATCAGCTGTTCTTTGTTGGGATGATGTCTGAATTACTACTAGTTTATAAGCAGAGTCCTGCTTTATGTGAATTAAAATGCACTGTATTTAACTGCAAAGTTAATATGCCTCATAGTAATATTGCAAATTCCCTAACTATAATATGGGCCAGTTACAGATTCTATAACCTAAATCATGTCTCGGTGATTTAGGAAGTGTTTAAAGTATGCATTAAATTAAATACATAGGAGTTAAAAGGAAGAGTTCACCACAGATGCAACCTAATTAATCAGTACCAAATTGATTTTGTACTAATATTTTGAAATGAGATTTGTTTTCTTGTTTTCCATTTTAATGTTGTGTCATTTATTAAATAATCTGTATGTTTCTGGCAAATGTAATTAATAATTAAGATAATTAACTGAATCGATTCGGGGGTACCATTCCTTCCATTATATGCAGAGAAAACATACATCTTTGCTCAGTGTAGTATGCCTGATTGGGGTGTGATAAATTCACACAGGATTTTGAATGAAATCTCAGTTTGGGAGGGTGGAGGGGGGCAGCAATCCAGGGAATGATGTGCACATAGAATTTCTTTCTGGTATGGTTGCATCTATGAAGGCACAGACTTTAGCCAGAACACCTGAGATCATGACAATTAGGCTAATGCTATGAATGGAGCTGATTTCAATTGATTGCAGTACACAATCCAATGCACTCACAGAAAACCATGAATAAGAATTTAATTTGAAATGATAGGTGTAGCATTTGCTCAGCTTTGAACAGGGGATAATGAAGATGGTTAAGGTCATTGCCAGCCCTTGTAAGCTAGTTATAGTCCAAAACTGGAATTAAAAAAACCCCACCAACCTGACAGTTAGGTAGAGGTTTGCTGCCATATGGCCTGAAACTAATGGGCTGTTGTTCTGTAACATCAGAACCTTTTCAGGGTGTCTTCAGAGAGATGTAGAAGTGAGTGAGGGGAAAAAAACCCAATAACAACAACAAAAAAAATGCAAAAACAACAACAAAAAAACCCAAGCCCAAATTAAATAAATCTTAACCAGTAATTGAATTCAAGAGGACAAGTATTTTTGAATGAGTACTGCATCTTACTCTTCAAAGACCAGTTATTATCTTGCAGTGTTTTTTCTCAAGTCGTTCACTTTGATGTTAAAATATGTTTGTAGTGCATATCTACATGTACATCTAGGGGTTTTTTTTTTAATCTATTGTGTCTTTTCTGATGAAGGGTCTTAAAACTCTAGGAAATGAGAAGTGTGTTCTGGCTCCCCTTGCACCGGGATGAGATCGGGGAGATAGGAGAAGAAAATCTCTCTTTTTTAAAAAAAATTTTATCTTTAACTGCTCCACAAGGACAGAGCTCTTAAGAATTGGGTAGAGGATTTCACAACACATCATGCACAGCTAAATCATGAATTTGATGCAAAAACCTTGTACAAACACATTCAAGGTTAGTGTAACCAAACAGAAGGTGCTAGGGCACTCTACTCTCCCCTACCTGTTGCAGTGAACACATGTTGTTCTGCCCTGGAATTCCTCAAAACACACATGGAAATGTTTTGCCCATCTCTGTTATCCAAAAAAGGCTGATGGTATCCAGTTTGTGATAAGTGAGTAACTACACGAAGGTAAGGTGTGAGACCTGCTATGGCAAAAGCACTCCTTTAATCAGTGGAGCTCAGGGGCTGGATATTTTGTATTTACTGGTACTGGCAGTCACCGGTGTGTATGTGGGTATATGTTTGTATACCAGTCTGTTGGGTTTTTGAATTTGGAGAATTTTGGTTCTTGCATCAAGAAATGGAAACAAAACTTGCATAAATAGTGCCTCTTCTGTTTGTTTGTTCTTCAGGAAAATAAAGGAAAGTTTGGAGTGCTTTCCTGTTAAGCTCAATAACTTGATCCACACACTCGTACAGATGTCAGTGACAGGCTCTGCGAAGCCTCCAGCTCCAGAGACTGTCCCCCAGGAATGGACGGTGCTGAATGCAGAGAAGTCAATTGCAAGGGCCACCATTTTGGGGTTCAACAAGAAACCTGACTCCGTATGTATTATGTTCTTTTTGCTTGCCTTCAACTCCAGCAACTCTCCTGTGAACTCATATGCTCTTCCTCCTCCTTTCTGGAAGATATGCTTGTGGCACATTAAAAGGATCACAGGATGAACAGCAGTGCCATAAGCAATGAGCTACTGGAGAGAGAGCACGCCAGGCAGACAGCTATTAGCAGGGAGCCATTAAGGAGCGCAGTTCATGCCCTATAGTGAAAAATAAATCAAGAGCTAATTAAAGCATCCAGAAGGAAAGCATGGCACAAAATTAGGAAGTCTAATAGAAATCTGAGGCTGTTATATGATGCTTTAATGGTGCATTATTAGTTTTCACACACTGCAGTGATCTTTCAGTGTTTCTGTTGTATGCTATCCAGGCAAGTTTCTCTTCTGTGCAGCAAAGACTGTAAATTGCAAACTGAATTCTCTGGCAGTTGGCACTACATTAAAGAAAGGTTTCTCATTGTTAAAATCACCCTATATTTTCTCTTGTATGTTTTGGGTTTGTTTTTTTTTTAATGTGCCCCTGTGATCATTTCTGTCTCCTGCCTCTCCCTCTTCCCCACTACAGCTGTATCTCGTCCAGGTGGTGCAGACCTGCAGTGTGGTCACTTTTGTGGAAAAATCATTTGACCAGTTCTCAGAACTTCACAGCCATCTCCAGAAGCAATTTCCAGCACATGCCCTCCCAGAGTAAGGCAGCATATTAGCAAATGTTATTCTGCTGTTAAATGGTTCTCTCTGTGCATGGATAAAGATGTGAGAAAATGCTCAGCAGACATATTTTTAGAAATACAAAAGCAGCGTGACATTTTCTATCAAGCCTTCTATTCAGCCCCAGAAAGAACTGAATCACAGACCATTGTGGCAATCTAAATTTTATATGTTTTATTATTTCTTCTTTAATGGGAAGAGAAGGAGGGGAGAACATCTTGGGGGGGTGGGGAGAACAGCTTGACACTGCTATACCTGAAATCAAAGGGTAAGTGGTATTGACTTCATTAAAGGCACGATATGGATATTAAATAGTTTCTATTTTCTGCATTAGGCTGATCAAAACTCACAGCAAAATCCGTATATTAAAGCAGTATAGGAATGTTCACAGTAGGTCATAACAGAAACAAGCCCATCTCTGACACTGGTAGGTACGATCAGCCCTTCTACAAAAAGAGCACGTACCAGCCAGCAGAGAAATATGCAATAATCTTACGTACTGTCCTGGACCCAACACCCAATGCTTTGTGCCTCACTGCATTCGGATGAATATCCCTTGAAAAAAATGCTACCTTTAGCTGCAGTAATTCTGAATATTACTTTTTATCCAGGTGCATGTCTATTCCTGCTTTTCATATTCTGAATTTTATTTCTTCACCTTTTCCTGGGACAGTGAGTCCCAAGGTTTATTTCTGCCTTATGTGAAACAGTTTTGCCTTATGTAGCGATTGTCCATGGCTTTGGTGATACGAGTAGGGTTATGTATTCTACAAAGATCTGGTGTACTGCATACACCATGGAGAACAAATTCGACCTCTCCTAGACAGTCATGCTGACTCACCTGATACAATCCCCTCTTCAAGTTCATTCTACAATAAAATGCAAGCTGGCCAAGGAGACAGTCAGTTTACTTGAACCAAGCTGAGATTCAAGTGATATACTTAAAAAATAGAAAGGTCTTTGAGGTTTGACCTGAAGTAAATCGTCCACACAGTTTTGACTTAAAAAATAAAGTCCATGAATTTCACATCAAATTTGATATTCCCCCAAGCCTGTGAAAGGCTCTCGGTTAAATGGTTTTAGGTTAGTTAATTCTAGAGAATCTTTCTTCCACCTGAGGGAATTTTAATTTACTCCAATTTGACTCATTATGATTGGCTCACATGAACTGCTTTGCAGCGGTTGGTGAGAACCAGAATTTCACTAAACACTGGAAGTGCTTGAATTGTGGCTTTGATTTGGAGATACTTGCATGCTAACTATTAAGTTGTAAAATAAAATATTTTAAAAGTACCTATTTATAATTTTTTTTCCTGTGGTGAGCAGACCCCTTTGAAGGAAAATGTGTTTCTCTTTAGAAACGCACAGAACTCAGAAATCCTGTAGTGAATTTCAAAAATAGTAATTGCCATTTTTCAGATAACTCTACCTTTAATAAGATCCCTTACAACATTTTCACTGCAAAAGAGAGCTCCAGAATTCACAGAGGGTTAATCTGCGTATACTCAGGCTGTGTCTAAGAGCTCCAGAGCTTTGTTGTCATAATTCAGTCCCAGCAGCTACCTGTCAGTGTATGATCTTTCCCCAATACTGTGTGAAAGTAATTCATTTTATGGTGTTTTTTTATATGTGTGTGCTTTAATGTTAAAGTTTTGGGTTGTTTTCTAACAGAATTTCATCCATTTGAGGCTTTTCATGTACTCTGGATTTTATTCTAAAAATAAAAACCTAATTATTTCTTTATAGGAATTTTTCACAGAACTTGCCATACTCTATCAGACCATTAGTCTGTCTTTGTGTTACAAAGCTCCAGCTCTGGCCGATGCCAGATGCTTCAAAGGATGGAAAAATCCTTGTTCCATTATGGAAGCCCAAAATCAGTTTGAAAATATGTGATTTAAAATTAGCCTGTCTAATAATACTAGAATAATTGGAACGGCTAACAAAAAGGACTTGGTTACTGATTTGTATTGATTCATGAACCTGTGTATATTCATGTCTCATTGGGGGAAATGGTGCAATATGAGTCTGCTTCATACTTGAGATAAATACTGGCTGTATTGCAAGAAATTAATGGCAAAAGCTCAGACTTCTCAGTGTCTGGTATTTTGCTGCTGACAGGTAAACATTCAGGCCATATTTGTATGTCAAAGCACAGCTGCTCCAAGCAAGCCCTTGCACTCTAGCACCTTCCCTCTTACTTGGTTTCAGTCAGAGTATTAATTGTATTTAATTATGGTTTTGTAAAAGGCCAAAAATATTTTCACCCAACAAAGCATTTAAAAGTGATGTAATGCACACACAGAACGTTCCTCAGGCTAATAAGTAGGAAGTGGAATCTGCTATGTGGGATGTCTGTTCTTAGCACAAGTTTGATATTTTCTGATGTACTTAAGGGAGAAGATGCAAAGCTCAAACCGAACTGGGGAAGTGAACCTTTTGTAACGCAGGAGTGTTCACAAGTGCAGAGTCGGCTTCAGCCATGGGCATGAAAGAAGCGTTCAGGACCGCCACAAGGTCCATATTGTCCTTCACTGCAGCAGTTACTGATGCCATCATTCAGCAGTTTCTCTGGCCACTGTGCTGAGGTGGCATCTTCTGAGGACCTACATTTTACAGCCAGAGTCCTCTCTTTATGTGATACAGTCTAATTAATTTTAAGCTGCTTCCAAACAGATGTTCTCTACCATCTCTTGAAAGAAGTCCTTTTTTGTGCCCCAGAGGAATACAGAATATTCACAGGCTATCTGTGTGTGCCAAATGACCTGGGCTCTATTTTTATCTGTGCAACTCATATATGTCATGATCCTGGGTCATATCACTTTCCCTTGCCTCATTGTGACTCCTGCCACTGTAATTTTGTGAGGCAAGCATTGCCTCTTGCTGTTCTTTTTGAGCCCTGATCTTTCAGTGCTGTAGGCAAAAATAATCAAGAGGTTATAAATACATACAATATGCTGCTATCATCCTGGCCCCTTGCTGATTTAATTGCAGGGTGGGTTTTACCACTGCTGAGTTCTTCCTCTCAAGTATTAAACCAGATGGGTAAAGATCTGTCCACTCCTAAAAGGAATTACAATATCTTGTTAATCAGTATTCTCTTCATAAAAGAACTTCTGTTTAAAAACAAGCTCAAAAAAGCCCAACCCAACAGGTCTAATTACAGTTCATAAAATCTAATTACATTGAATCTCTTGGTAACAAAAACTGTGGGTTAATCATCTTCAGGCATTTTATTTTCAGTAGGTGAGGCTGCTGTTTGTTGTTTTTACAGCGGGGTGGTTTGCAGAGCTGGACAGTGCTCCTCCCTAGGGATGGCAGTCCAGTGCTCCATGTGTTGCTATTTGGCTGGCCTTTGAAAAGCCGATGACATCTTATCACTGAGCTGTGGAATTGGGCAAAACCCATTCACAATAGGATCCAACCAGCTGCCTTTCAAAAGGCCGGTGGCCAAGTGTCTCTTTTCAGTGTGTTGCATTGCTAGATGGCTCTTCAGTCATTTGTTGAAGCCTTCGGGTAGCTCTTGAGATCTAGTGGATAAGCAAGGTTGTACCAGAAATAAGAGGTCAGTCAACGAGACATGGTTAACTGTTTATAGTGGTGGTGTAACAGGAAAGTCAGATCAAACCTTCTATCTTTCTGTATCACACAGATTAGAGGATGTAAAGCATAGCATCAGTCATGAATCCAAATATTAGCAATTCATATCACAAAACCCAGTGCATGCAATTTAGCACGGATCGCTTTTCTAATGTTCCCTCAACCTGGGAGAGACATAAATAGTCCTTGTCAGGGCAAGGTAACTGTAAATTGATTATGTGTATTGCTAAAAATCTAATTGTTTGACTAATCTAATGTGCATTGTTTCTAGACCCCAAAGATGATTCAAGTAAAAAAACCTGTGGGGTTTTGACATTTTCAATCAACAATGCAGTTGAAAATTGACATAAGGCCATTCTGCACATATGTGGTTTATTTACTAAACTGAAGTGAAATTCATCTTAATAAAAATTCAGCCAGAACATTACTATTATTATTATTGTTATTGCTTTTGTTTGGATTGATTTTGTTATTGTGACGATCGTCTGCTTTCATATATTACTTTTATTATACTGCTGCCTGAAATTACATATGGGATCAAGGACCTTCTCTGAAAAACTTATCTACACTCTAAATAGCTGAGGTAAAAAAGCAAGCAATGATATATTAATAAAATGTCCCATTGTTGCTGTAAGGTTTGGGTATTCAGTATTCTGCAGTAAAGGTTTGTGTAGCCTGAGATCAGAGACCTGTTGTGCTGTGCAGAGTGCAAAAAACAGGGAGGGTAATGTTTTCCTGGGATCATAAAGGGGCAATTTTTTACAGGTATTTAGATATGATAAAATGCAAGTAAGTGCCTTTTAGGTTGGATTTTGCTGGGGGCTAGTTTTGGGGGTTTGTTGTTTGGTTTGGGGTTTTTTTTGGTGAATGATTTAGGCATAAAAAGCGGTACATTATGAAAAAGACTATCATCAAATTAATAGAAGAACCAGAGTCAGAGGGTAAACGATCCTCTGGACACTGTACCCATCCTTTCACTTGCTTGCAAAGCTTCTCAGAAGCGTTAACTTTCTTCTGTTAAGTAGAGCTGGAAATATTTTCAACAAATACAATTCAAGAGTTATACTTACAAATACTCTTCTTTTACAGGTTTCCCCACTCATGGCATTTACCTTTTACGGAGCTTGAACATAAAAGAGTGACAGATTTGAATCTCTATCTGAAGCAGCTGTTAAGTGGATCCAGGAAACTGGCTAATGTGAGCGCTTACAGTATTTATTTTACTTGCATATGACTTTTAGTAGCGTTGTACCAAAATATTCAAAAACAACCCCAAACCATAAATGACATGTTCTAATACAGCTGCTTTGAGGTAGAGCCATTGTAGCATTGATCAGAACTTAAGACAAAGACAAGAATGACTGAAAAGTCTATTAGGCCTGGCAGGGCATTTTTCAAAAAAAAAAAAATTCTCTTCCTTTGCCATCATCCAGAAGTACTGATTCACAGAATTTTTGACAGTAAGAAGTAGGTTCTGAGGAATGTAATGTCTAAAAAAGGGAGTAATTCTTGAAATACTGAAGTCTGATTTTGACAGTTTTCAAATGAAAAGTTCCATTCTTTCAGCCCAGAAAAACTATTCATTTCAAAATTTATTTAACACTTAGAAGAAATTGTTTTGCAAACATAAGAGAACAAACATACTGTTTCAATATTATCAGAGTGATACATTGTGTCCATTAAAATTGGTGTTTTCACATTATTTTTTGTCCATTGTTGTTTTCTGAGCATCAGTTCACCTCCTGTTCCAAAATGAAAAGTTGACATGGTAACAAAGTCTGAGTCCTCGTTCTCTGGCCCAGCACAAAGCCTTATGCACCTCAGCATTGTAGAAGCCAGGGCCAAGAGCAATTAACAGGGCCCATGCACCTCATGATCACCCTGCGACTCTTCAGAGGCTGAATGGTCGCTCTGTAAGCTGAATGGTTGAATTACTTATAGTGACTCCAGGGTCTGAGGGAAAGGAGCATCTTCTAACGACCAGCTGTTGTCAGGAAAGCTGTCAGATGGGCAGGCAAAAACGGTGGTTTACATTAGATTTGAGGTTTATGTCAAGGCTAGTAAATTCGAGGGAGACAAGGCATGAGCCGTTATTTCACTGTTGGCACATTTTCTAGCAGAGATTGAGCCTCTGCCAGGAGAGCCATCTCATGTCCAGTGGCCTCAGGGCCATAGCACAAACTGAGGCTGGGCTGGTTTAATAGCATAGATAATCCAGGATGCCAAAAAAAGGGTATGACTGGATGTTTTTTCTCCAAAATTTCAAACATCTTGCAGAAGGAGAAAAATGTTTGCTGCCTGACTCTGTATTTCCCAGCTGTGATGCTGTAATGGAGATTAAAGAGGAAATTGTATGTAAAGCAAGCAGCAGTTTCCCTATTAATCTGAATATAAAGTCTGTGCCCTGAGTCGCAACCCAGAAGATTGCAAAGAGGACAGATAAAATCTGTGCCACAGAGTTACACTCAATTCAGGTGCTTGGCTCCCTTGACTGACCTCACCAAACCAACGGTGCAGGTTGGGTTTAATTGTTGTGTGGTTTCTGCCACATGAGGGTCGTGGGTTTATTTTACGTTAGCGCCTTTTGGTCACGGCTGAGGAAAAAACTGATGTAAGCCAGTGACCTAGAAATGAAGAGCTCTGTATCTTGTGCTGTGCTCTGGGCTGCTCTAAGGTACATGGATTTTCAATTTGGGCCAGGCACTCCTGTGTAGAAGCCTAATCTGCAGTTGAAAAATTAGACTACTTCAAGCCCTGGGTTAGTCATAAAAACATTCCCCGGTCACACGCTGAAACTCTCCTCTCCCTCCTGCTCCACAGTCTGTGAATGGGCTGGTAGCCATGCAGAACATGCTGCCTTGCACTGGGCTTCCTAATGCCTCTCATCCTCCCTTTATGGTCCTGCAGCATGCACCCATGGAGCTGGGTGAGTTCTCCCAGCACGCTGCTGCTGGGACATGACCACAAATAAGGTATTCAGAGGGACCTGTGCAGGCATCTGCTTGGGGACGGACACTGGTGTGGCTCTGACCCAGACCAGTGGGGCTATTCAGACCTGCTGGACTATGGAGCTGCTGAAAACTGTTCCAGCCTGTAGTGCTGAACCACGAGGAGAAGAAAACTGTTTTGTGTGTAAGCTACTGGTGTGCTTGGAGGGCACACGGCAGTAAATGAAGTAATGAGCAGATTGTTTCCATCTGCGAAGTGCTATTGCATGTGGGTAATCATCTTGCTTGCCACCATGCAGCTAACCTGCAATTCTAGATGACAACCTTTAAAGTTATTGATACTCTATAAACATTGAATCATTATTTTTACTTCAATATGCTTCTCCTGCTGGGAGATGTAAGAAATTTATAAAATACTGACGTGTTCTGACCCACTTAGAACAAGGAGAACAGTCAGTGGGTAATTTCCTTTGTATTCCCAGCTGAAGGC
Organism: Porphyrio hochstetteri; assembly: GCA_020800305.1. Classification (NCBI taxonomy): domain Eukaryota; kingdom Metazoa; phylum Chordata; class Aves; order Gruiformes; family Rallidae; genus Porphyrio; species Porphyrio hochstetteri. The sequence continues at coordinate 81,048,103 of CM036905.1, read as the reverse complement.
TTCTTTTTTACTTTTCTCTTTGGTGTGACTCTTTTAAAAAGGTGTCATGGTGACTTCTTGGTTTTACTCTGGGCAGAAAACCATGCAAGGACGCTCTCTTGATAAAAATAAACACGATTATTTTGTCTCTTTTCATGCCTTGGACAACTTTGCAGTCAAATGAGTCCTTTCTCTCAAGTTGCTAGGGACCCTGACCAAAACCATTAAGTGAGTTGTCTGTTCTCAAGCATTACCAAACTCTCATTCCTATAAAATAGTAAAACTATGTAGGAATAAATAATTAATTTGGAAATTTGCAAAGAAATCTTGTAAGAGCAGATGCCTGTAGAGTAGGGTTGCCTTTACTTTTTTGACAGAGTCATTTCTGCCTTCTGAACTGGACCTGCATGGTACAGTAGCTGTATAGTATACCAGAGTATTGTCTGAGATACTTTGTCTGAGAGAAAAGCTTTTATTTCATTATACCATACCCTTGCAATCACTGTGAACGCATTACCCTGATTGACTAGACACCATCTTCAGCGCTGAAAAGTTTAGTCCAGTCCACACAGGACTGACTACACACTTAAGATGTCAATTAAGTAATTATAAATCCTAAGAATAAAGAAAGAATTGGATTATATCCAAATTCCTTCCTCAGCTATTCCTTAAGTGCATGCTTTTTAGTCCAGACTAAGTTCTGATTATGAAAATTGTGTTATAATTAAGAGTAGGTCACAATGTCACTGACCTTTTCTGCTAAATGGTTTGAAGGAAGGAGGAGAGGTGGAAAATAGCTGCCTTCTCATTTGCACTGTAGTTCAAATGGAATTCAATTTTCTTTAAACCTTTCTTTAAAGATTAGAAACTTCAAGCCACCTTTCCCTATCTCTGAATTTTAGTATCAGATCCCATAAATGCAGAAACATCAGCTGATGGAGATATTTGCTGTTGGGACAGTTTAAAAGCTTAAGCACTTTAAAGGTGCTCCTGCCCATCTCTGTTCAAAGCAGTTTTTTAAGTCTCTGGTTTAATTTGAGCACCGACCTCATTCATTGACTTCTCTCACTGAAGAGTTGCCTAGAATAGCAGTCCTTTTCCAAAATTCAGGTTAACACTCAGTTATAAATAACCACACAACCAGACTATACACACGAACAACAAGCTAGATTCATTACATCACTAAAATGCAAAAGTTGATGTACCTTCAACATCACGTTGAGTCATTCAGGTCAGGATCAAAACCAGGCTTTCAGCAATCTTTTCTGGTTTCATTCTACTCCTCCCAAACCAATGAGGGTATAAGTGATCACATCAGAAGAATATTTAGTCTTGTGCCAGTTGCACTGGCGCTGACTGGCTGATCAGCTGCTTGTGTTGAAATGCCTGGGTCTTCCAAATCAGCAAGGCAACATACTCAACAATGTTTGGACTCCTGGAGCTTTCCTTCATTAAATGGCAGAACAACCTTGTGGTGCCACTAGTAAGAGGTGGAGCATCAAGAAACAATAAATTGAAGGTTGGTAATGCAGAGGAAGACAAAAATATACATTATCAAAGTACAAATCAAATCTGTGACCAAACGCAGCTGCTATTCACCACTTTTATATTTTAATCTGTTCCACTGCAAACTCTGGGTGATGGGCTGAATGCAGACTGCAGCCCAGATCTTGAAACATATCAAATAAATTAAGGCTGCCCTAGTAGCCTATCTTAATCCTGTGTTGTAGGACGGTGTACACTCCCTGGGGACACAAAAACAAGGTAAGGCTCCATTAATTTAGTCTGCTCTTGGCCCTGGTGTCAGACAGCAGCGTTCACAAAGCTGAATGTCTTCTTGCTTATTTTGAAAGGAAACCTGCAGCTGGCTTGGGCATATAGCAACTGTGTGCATTTGGCACCATTAGCCAGCTAGTAGCTTTCTACAGATAATCTTCCCATCACTCATCATTTAAAAGAAGTGGCATTTAATTTGTGGATGTTGTTATTGATAACACAGCTCAGGCACTAGATGTACATACTGATCTTGCAAAACTACATAGCCCTAAACAAACCTACATAACTTGTCCCACACCTTTCACATGGATTGGTTTCATGTGCAGGTTTGGTGGGCTTGGATGTTTGAGGGAGCTCCTTTATCACAGTTGGGGGGTTACCAAGTGTAATAGTATGTGCAGGTAGGTGCACAGGGGGCTAGTCAGTAAAAAACAACAATCAAGTGGTATATTGGGGTTTGTCTCTGTACAGATTTTCTAAGTATCCAAATTATCTAAAGGCTTTGGGGCCAAAGACAAACCCAGTGCAAGCAGGTAAGCAAACAGCAGCAGTGTGTCAGCTATGGAGAGGTTCTGTGAACAGCTTTATGGTGACTTACAGGCTGAGTGGAAGGGCTTTAAAGAGGATGTGAATGCAAATGACTGCAGATTAAGTTCATGCATTTTCAAACATACAGTGAAAACCAGGGTCACAGCGTTGTTCTACAGTGACACATGTTTTACATTCTAGAAGTAATCAAGTTTTACACGTTTCCCATATTCATTTGTATTTTATTCACTGGTGCCACTTGGGCTTTAGAGAGATGAAAAAATAGCTCCCACAGTGCCCGTATGGAGGTGCAGAACGTGGTGGTACGAAGTGCACCTGAGGTATGTGGGTCCCTTAAACTCCCACCACTCCTGTACTCCTGCAGCCAGGAATCCAGCAGAGCCAAAATGGGGAGGGTTCAAAGTCCCCTCTATTCCGATGTCCTTTACTGAAGTTATAATAGCTGCAGCAAGGTCAGGTTTTTTTCTAGTTTCTTTCTTTCCTGCTGATCCTCCATCCTGTTAAAGTCTAAGAGGTGCATGGGTGTTCTTTGACCCCAAATGTACTCTAACACAGCTGAAAAGAAAGCTGAAAGCAGAGGAGAGGCTGCTTGTCTTTCTGACAAAATGAAATCTGGCTTGAAATCTGGCTGTTTCTCACTAACAGCAGAGTGCTTTTCTAGTTGGGCTCTGATAGGGAGCACAAATTCTGCTGCGTTACAGAGGTGCAGGGCTGTGCCAGCTCCCCTGATACAATTGAAATCACCTATTTTGGTTGTACCCTAGTGCAAGTGAAGGGGGAATTTGTCCCTTCTGAGTTTTATGTCTGAATAAAGGTCTGGCACAAGTTCTAGCCAGACCAATGCTAGTATATACCTAGGTGCTCCCCAGTAGACTAATGCTGTTGAGTGACCTGGAAACATTACCTGTTAAATATTGTTGTCTTAGTAGGTAAGAATGATACCAGGATATGAGGCTTTCCTAAAAATCCCCAAATGGGCAGTATTTGAAGGAATTTCTATTTACCCATTTAAAGGTAATAATTCCAGGGAAGAAAATGGGTAGGTGAGTGCTTGTGGTCATCCCCAGTGCCTGCCGGTCAGCCAAGGCCATCACAGGGTCTCTAAGATTGCCACCTACGTTCAGGTCTTTGTGGCAATGGTGCTTCTTCAGAAGCAGGCTCTATCTACTGTGCGCTTTCTGATCGTACACACAGTCCAGGCTCTGCTGTGCCTGTTTCTGCTCAGCAGGGTAATCAGATGCACACTGAACTCTAAGCATATGCTTCAGTCCTGCTGACCGGAGCCCAGTCCATTGAAGTCCCATTGATTTTAGGAATCACCCGAAAGTTCAGGTTGTGCTTTGGAGGTCTGCAGGCAAAGGGTGAACTTACACAAAGGTACTTGAAATGCTTTGCTGATGGAAATCTAAATGGTGGAGTCCTGCAGCAGGCAAATTAACACAGTTTAGGGAGAAATTGCTCTCCTGTGAGTAACAGCGTGCAAAATGCCTTTTTCTGCAAACCTGTAGCAGATCACCTCAGCTGCTTTCAAAGCACTTTGCCCTGGATAGAGAGGTACATCTGCCCCTGCAACCTGATCTGTTATGCTTTTGCTTTCCATCTGCCCACATTAGCCTTGCAGCTTCCTCATGTTCTTCGATACCTGTTGAGTACAACGGACACAGGCAGGGAAAGCTTTGAAATCAGTGCCAAGGCACCAGCGATGTACAAGTCTCTTTTGTTCATCCCTGAGGTAAGATCTGCATGAAATCCACTTCTCATCTAAGTGAAATACCATTTTTTTCAGTGTGGTCTCCTATAGAAAAGAGAATTTGGAATTACCACCTGAAACAATCTTTGTACCTCCTGTTTACAAACTTCTCTGCTCATAGATTTCCATTTGTTGCCGAACAAGTAAGTGGAGAGGAAGCAGAACACCAGGCTGCTCAGTGTGGAATATTTTATTTCTCTTTCAAGTCAGTTAGTTCACCTCCTGCCCACTTCTCTCAAGATCTTTGAACTCGAAGGGCTACTTAAGTTTCTCTGCTTATTTTCATGCTGTCAAACAAAGGCTGAACTGCCATAAATACACTCTTTCAACCCTTGAGATTTCTTACACTTGGGAAAGTGAAAGAGCAAATAGAGGTCCTACGGGGAATAACTCAGCTGTTTAAAGCTACTGGAAGCTGATGCAGGTGTATGGGCGTCCCCCTGAAAGCTGTCCTCACAAGATGAGAAAATAATTAGTCATGCTTAGAACAGACAAGTCTATCAGCAGACCACTGCTAATGGCTTAAGGATTTGTCTTCCAGTTCAAGGAAAATAATTCTGTTGGGTTCTCTTTTTTTTTCTCCCTGATTTTTCTTGTGAAGAAAATATTGCTATGTGAGGAAAAATATCAAACTGTAGAATGAAAATTACAGGCAACTGCAAAAATAAATCCAGATTGCTAAGTTTTATCTCTGTGCTGAACATACACATCTTGTTCTGTGTCTGCCGTAACCACATCTTAACTCCTCACTAGCTGCATTTGTCATTAAACTCTTCTTTTTTTCCCCTGCACAAATCATGCCACATCTTGTCAGGTTGAAACAAGACAAATGCTACGTGAAGTACATCTTGCCAATAAGAGACACATTATTTTCCATGGCCTGGAAAAAAAAAAAAACAATGGTGACATTTTAATGCTAGAATCTAAGAAGTTTCTTGTTCTACCCATTCATTACAGTGTCAGTCCAAGTACCATCAGCATGAACGTAGCAATTCTAGCCATCCTAAAGAGTGGCTGCCCTGAAATACAGCTTCATGAAAAGGCTAATAAAATGCAATTACAATTACTGTTCACCTTTGATTCAGAATCATAAGAGTCCATTTCAGAATTCACACTTTTATTGCCTCGCGTGATACTCAAATCAGGGGGTTTGGTTTATTGTTTTAATTCTCTGCAGCTGATGTAACTACCTGTTATATATGTGCACTAGAGCAGCACAGGTCAGTACATAAAAACAGAAGTTATAGTGCAGTACCTAAGGTGAATCACTCTTAAACAGGGCAGCAAAATACTGAGCACCCCTTTCGCTCCCTGTTTGTTTCTGGTAGGAGTTAACTCTGTACGGAGCTTTTCAGTGTGAGTGTCCATTAAGCTGCCACGTGAGGGAGGGATGCACAGTATCTGTGCCTCGGGGAGGCAGACATTAGGTCAGATGCTTGGGGTCAGCCCTGCGCCAAGGGCACATTTCACGCTGACTGCAGCGTGCACGGTAAAGATGTTCTCCTGCGTTCGTCTCACAGATGGGCTGTTCTGTAAAAGCCCGTGCAGCTGCTGGTACAGATCTCGGGACACTGGAGATCAAGCACCAATGCAAATCTGTGGTCTGTGTGGCACGCTGCTGTTTGGAAGTGTGTTGACAGGAAGGGGCCGGGTGGGCACCAACGCAGCACCCCTGAGCTGGTGATAAGACAACGGCGTTGTCTTCCCAGTGCCTGTGTAGAAATTGTCCTCTGGGATCTTTGCCTGTGATCAGAGGGAAAAGGCTCCATTTTATCCCTAACTCCAATATACACTTTAGAAGCCTACCAGTAAGAGAATAGTTTAAGGAACAGTGTACAACATGTGATATTCCCTAAAATATTTTTACTTTCTTTCAGAATGAGCTTGTTCTCAGGTTCTTCTTGAATTGCTGCAAAAATACCTTGGCAGAAGATTCATCATCTGTGACCTTAGGTAGGTGGATTACCAATCCTACTTGTTTTCTAAGAAAGACTTCTTTAATAAATATAATAATGTGAAGGTGAATCAAAAGTGTTTAGATGGCTCTTTTTTCTTCTTTTTTTTAAATATAAAGATGCCAACAAACAGTTCCTGAGTTCTCAAGGTCTCTGAAAACGTGTTAGTTATGTGACCTGTAGCTTTCTTTCACTTTGTTGTATTTTCCTCAGCCTTGCTCCATTTCTTTTTGAATAAACATAGCTATATGCCAGTTCACACAAACTGTGGCAGGTTTCTTGTTTTGCAAAGCAAAATCTTTAGAGAAGAATGTGGAGGAAAGGATGTGAGTCATGACAAAGCACAATGTGTGCTTGGACCAGTGAGGAAAATTGCAGATGCCTTCTAAAGTCATTTTCACAATGAATGGAGCAGGTAAATAACAGAAGGCTATGTTAATGCCCAGGCATACATTATTAATGATAGTGGTAATTCACTTACTAAATGAGGTTCTGCGTTGCTCCCTCAGCCTATCTAAATACTTAATCCATTTCCCTCTTTTGTCCAGCACCTAATTTAATCTAATCTCTGGCATTACAGCATTAAGAGCCAAAGCATAAACCATATTAATGTAAACTGTGAATGTTTGTTTTCTTCCACTGCACTAGTTCTGCACTGAAAATAATCTCTCAGAGTCAGTTTTTAGGCAAAGTGAAATCTCATCAAGAAGCCTGCAGCTGCTCTCTGCACCACAACAATTCAGCTGGCAGTTCTGTACTCCAAGAGATAGGATAGTTTGCAAGACCACCAGTTATCCATGTTTCAGAAAGGAGTGCAAGTATCTCTGCATATTTAGTTTGTGTGTCCATTAAGTTAATTTAATCTCTTTGCCGACAGGGGCTTCATTATCTCTTTTGCTGGGACCATTTTTTTAAATCCATCAGAACAAAATAAATACTATTCCAGCTTCTCAGCCTTTGTAAGCTTCCCCCCATGTAGAGTTTATTTGATTAGGGTATGCTATTATCATATTAAATCCATTATGACTATTGGAAATTATTCATGGTTGCTCGAGCTTTTACAAAGGTACAAGGAGATAATGCAAAGATGCCCTAGGTGTTAGAAATATGCAAGGCTAAATTTTGTCACAGAAAATCCAAACCAGAGTTCCGATGTAACATGTCATTTGGATTTGTGGGCTGCCTCTCTCTGTAGGGTCTTTTAACAAAGATGAATCTGTGTGAGAGTGAGCGGAGGCATGAAGGAGTTAAAGCCCCAGGTCTTTAGTAAGATTTTGACATTTCAGTAATATTTAGGTGGCTAATTATTAAAGAGAACCTGGGTGTAAAAGTCTTATGCAAAATCATGAACTGAGTCTGTAATAAAGTTCAGAAATACATTACAGTCTCAAAACTCCTACTGTGGTGTCCTGAGCCAATATAGTCTGCAGGGTGAGCCCCTTATCTTTGCCATCAATGGCATCAAAATCAGAGAAGAGAAGAAACAGAGCTAAGAATATATTTAGTGGGTGTTTGATGAAAACTGTGTGACAGGTAACCCAATCTGCTGATTCACTACACAGTTAGTGGAAGTGAAGGTCACAACCTGGTCAGGGGAGACGGTTACAGAGGGATTATTCTTCTCCTGTTTAGGAACTCTGCCTTTTGAAGTTTGGACACTTCTGTTCTAGGTTTGGGGCAAAACCTTTGTTTAACACAGGAGGTAAAAAAAAACCCACCTCCCTTTGGCGTAGAAAATTCTTCACTCTTATACCAGTAGCACACAAGGTCCAAATCAGGACCCGATGAGTTTAGACTATGCAAAAACAGAGAACAAGAATAATGGGGGAAGTTGCACTGGGTATGACACCGCTTGTGGTCAGTGAGGAAGGGAAAATGCAACTGGTTGACAGTCGAGCGCAGCGAACTGTGGAAGCAGGTGGCCTTAGCTGTAAATGAGCTAGCTCAGCTCTCAGAGGAGCACCAGTCATGCACGTGCTAACTACCCATCTAAAAAAAGATTTTCATGTGTGTTAGTCCATGCCTTGCCCCTTGCCATTGGAGTTAGACTGCTGCTGTACCCAGCTGGCTCACATTGATCTATGCTGCGCGGCGTTCTGTGCCCTGTTGGCATCCCTCCTGTGAGAAGGGAAAGACACAAGTCCACCTAAGGCAGGAGGTGGTGGGTTGTGCCAAGGCAACAAGCAGCACACAAGGAGTTTTTGGGGAGAGCACTGTGGTCTTGGAGGATCTTGTTTGCTGACCATGCCCTGAAGCACTCTTGAGAGTAAATGCTGTCATAATGCCATAGTCAGGCTGGGCCAGGAGTTAAGTTCACTGAGCCTTGCAGGAGAGGCAATTTTCATGAAAAGAATACATTCCTCCCCCACAGCTTTCTTGCTTTATGAGCTTATAGGGGCCTTAATTTTTGCCTGTTTTGAAGGATAACTCAGGTTTAATGTGGGCTGTAGCTTTCCATGAATCTGGTGATTTCTCTCTCAGCCTTTATGCAAGGAAATAATCTGCCTCTTAGTTAGGATCAATATAAAATAAAATGAATGCCCAATAGAAGCAGGTTATGAATTTTGATCAAGGCAGCATCTTTCTCTTACATTGCTTTAATTTACAAATGTTGTAGGTAATTACAGTTACTAAAGTAAAATAAAAATTAAAATTTATGAATTTGTACTGTGCTCCTGGCAATGAAGAGATTAAAAATCAGTGATAAATTTACTTTGACATGAATACTGATTCAGTACTCCCAGTGGGGTGAATTCTGAATTACACTGAATATTGTCAGCATTTCATTATACTGAGCTCACTACAAGGGAGTCAAGAGCAGATATCAGGAATGATTTCACAGCCAGCCTTTTATAAAGACCCTTTAAAAAAAGGAAGAAAGATAATCTATCAATCTTGTTTATTTTTCTTCTCTTGAGTTTATATCTCCTGAAAATATTAATAATTCAGGCTGTTTTGCAAAGTTATGAAATCATGATGTCTTTGCTAGCGGTTACAACAGTGCACAGCCCAGGTCCCAGCCTGGCATGTTTGATTACCGCTCTGCTCATGTCAGTGGCTGCTCTCCATTTAATGCAGTAGAGAAACAGACTCCGTGTTCTTCTAAAGGAAGATCCAAGCTTTCAAAAAAGACTGTCAAACAGTATGCCTCTCCATGCAGAATTGCAGCCCTCATGAACAGCCCCTTGGGAGAGCTGGTGACTTTGCTCGTGTTATGCAGTGTAACATCTGCTGCAGTTGCTCATTCAGGATGTAAAGCTTTTGCCACATGTTGCATTCCTACTTCAGTTGCAGTTAGGCTGATTCGCTGGCTGTAAGCACCTCTTGTTGGCTTGAGGGACAAAACCAGCAAGACTGTTTATGTGTTTGCAGCTGAGTATCTGAAGTTGGGTACATTGGAGGCTCATAAAGTCAAGCTGTAGCTAAAGCAGGCAGCTGGTTGGCTTGGGGCGTTCAACTCCAGGCCTGGAAAAACCAAAGAGGTTCCAGTACCCTTTGATGCCAGGTGTTAAAACAGGCTGTCACCAAGAAGAAGGATCTAAGACAAAACTGAGAGTCCGTAATGCAGAATAAAACTTAGCTCCCTAAAGGTAGTTCTGTGACACTTAGCTAATTAGTGCTTTGATGTTGCTTTGCAGTCCACCTGTGAAATGCAATGTATTATTTACTTATAGTTTCCCTGTCGATTTTGTCAGTCTTCCATGTAGCATCTTTCTCGCTGTTTATTTTTCTCATGCATTGTACAAAGCATAACACAGAGCTTGTTTTAAAATGCTGCTAGTGAAAACATTGCACAAATTATAGAATATAGATCTGGTAGTTCTCCAGCATGATAGGAAAGACCATTCTTGATATAAAGAACTACATACTTAACTACTCTGAAGATCATTCCACATTCGGTAGAAATTTGAACACTAATTACCTTCATTTTGTCATTCAAAAAGAAGAAAGGACCCACAGTTTTCTAGTGTTTGTGGTTTCTGATAAGAGATGATAAACTAGCACAATGTTTGAGTGTTTCTGCAGTAAGGATTGGTGACTGACTTCCACTGCAGAAGGACACAAAGGCACTGGGACACAAAGGCACAAGCAATACGGAAAAGTGCTATGAGTGCTTGTGGTGGTTTGACCCTGGCTAGAGGCCAAACGCCCACCAAAGTTGGTATATCACTCCCCTTTTCAACTGGCCAGGGGATAAAATATATATTGAGAGGCTTAGGAGTCAAGATAAGGACAGGGAGAGATCATTCTGCAATGAGCATCTGCGGGCAAAACAGACTCAACACAGAACAAAGGAAAGAAAACTCTCTAATTTATTACACTGGACTGCCCACACAGTAAAACCAGAGCCATATAGTGAGACGTGTGACCAGATCTTAAAGCACCTCCCCCCACCCCTCCCTTCTTAGCAGACTTCACTTTAGTCATGATTTTACTCCCTTCTCCCCACCCATTGTGGCACGGGGAGGGGCAAGGAATGGGGGAATGGGGTTCTTGATCACTTCCTCACAAGTTGTTTTCCTCTTTAGCAGAGGTGGGCATTCCACACACCCCTCCCCTGCTGCACTGTGGGGTCCAACCCACAGGACACAGTCCTTCCACAAACTTCTCCACTGTGAGTTCTTTCCCAGGGGCCTTCAGCCTTTCACCAGTTGCCCCAGTGTGGGTCACTGCTATGGGGTGCAGTCATAAATCACAGAATGCCTCTTGGTCTCTCAAGCCGAGACTGCTCCAGCCTGGTCCCCCATGGAGTTACAAGCCTCCCCTCACCAGCAAACTTGCTCCTGTGTGGGTCTCTCTCTCTCTCTCTCTCTTGCTTATCTCTGTGTCTCTGTCTCTCTCCATGGGCTGCAAGTGCTGGCAGGGGTTTGCTCCAACACAGGTCACAGCATCTTCTCTATATCTCCACCTGCTCCAGCGTGGGGCCTCTCCATGGGCTGCAGGTGGGGTCTCAGCCTTTTCCATGGGCTGCGGGGGGACACCCGCTCCACCACGGGTTTCTCCTCGGGCTGCAGGGGCACCTGCGGCGCCTCTTCCCTTCCCTTCACCAGCCTTGGTGCCTGCACAGTTTCTTACGTCGTCTCCCTTCTCTGGTGGCAAAAAGCATCCAGTTGCGGTTTTTTTCTCCTAAATGTGATTCCCAGAAGCATTGTGACTGTCGCTGATGGGCTCAGCCTTGGTCAACAACAACTCAGGCTTTGAACCAGCTGGTGTTTGCTCTGCTGGGCCTGCAGAGAGCTTCTCGCTGCTTCTTGCAGAAGCCACCCCTGCATCCCCCCTTCTTCACCAGAACCAGGCCACACAAAGCTGCAACAGAGCTCCAGGGTCCTCGTTTGGTATTTGACTGCTTTTGTGTTGAGGAAAGAATCAGTCCCTAAGGAGGAGGAAAATCGTGCTTCGGCTGAAGTCAGTGGAGCTTTGTCCTGTGCCTACTACAGACCAGTGTTTTGTCTTTACCTACAGCAGAGTGCAAATGGAGCATGACAGCTCCTAAAAATGCAGGGCCTGAGCTCAAATCCATCAGCCCAAGCTGGATAGAGTAGAAGTAATTGCTCTATGTGTATTTTATTATAATTTGAAGCTAAAATCACCTGGGCTTCAAAGGGGCTATGATTTAGAACCGAATGTAGAAAAAACTTAAACATAACAGTTGAGAGTAGCTAACAATGACTGTCTTTCATTATGAAATATCAGCAGTAGAAGTTTCTTCTGTCTTTGAGATACCCTGTCATATGTTGTGGGTTTTTTCTTTTCCTTCCCTTTAAGTTTTTTTAGTTTTTCCATTAGGGCTCAATTTATTAAATAGTAAGAGCAAATATTTTAGTAATAGCCATGCCCATAGTGTCTGTTTCAGACCTAATCTTAGATTTTTCAATTAGAAATGCATTTTCCCCTCCCATGTTTTTATTAGTTTCAACTTGGTTAGAAACTTACTTATATTTGGTGTTTTCAACTCCCACAGAGAAATTCCTTGACTGGATATAAGCACTCACACTGTAAAACTTAAGTAATGCAGAAAAAGGCACTGGTCGTACTGGTAGGAGAGGAAAGGGATGGTGTTTGGCTGAATTCTAATGATGCAACTTAGCCTCTGAAATCTGCTGCTCTTGCTGAACCACTCAGGATGACCCACTGCAAGTCACAAAGTTGAAAGAACCCTGCAAGTGAACTGTGCCTCCATGTCAAAAAGGCAACTCCCCTTCTGTTACAACGTACTTAATGCTTCAGAATTCTACCTTCCCTTTTGCAACTTCAAGGGAAAAGGCTCCACAACTTTAAAAGTGAAACAACCAAATGACAAAAAGGCAAAATGGCTTTGCATGGTGGAGAGAAGAACCGATTTTTATGGTCTTTTTCTTAGCCTGGAAAAAACTCAGCGTTAACTGGTCCATGGAGTTTTCATCCCAGATTCCTCCCTGTCCTTATTTGCATACACAAGAAATGAAATAAGGTACAGTCTGGCTAAGTGATTTGTCAAAGTTCATAAAGAAGGATAACAAATGAAGATCTGCACCTCGGTCTTCTAAGTCCCAGCTTAGCGATTTCTTCATAAGATTTCAATTCTTCAAGAGTCTGTTTCAGGCCCTTCTCTAATTATGATGTGATTAAAAATGTATTTTTGTAGTCTCTAAAGGGAAGAAGTTGGAGATTGCTTCATATTCTAAAATTCCAGTCCAAACATCAGAAACTCAGAAGTGTTGACATCCAGGCTCCCTGGAAAAATTATATTATGGCAGTTGTATGTACACACTGTTATTTTTAATTCATTTGAATTCCTTTTCTTAGCATAAATGGCAATTTTGCAAGTCTCTGGCTGTCAGTAGTACATGACGCCACTGTAATTCTATCTGCTTAGCGGTTGTGTTAGCCTCTGTCCACTCCAGAGGTGACACATTTGGGTTTTTTCAGAAAAATACAGCCAACGTGGCTTATCCATTATAACTTCCACTCTGCTGCCTCCTCTGCTGAATGACAGGGTAAAGGCTGAGGAGAGGCAGTTTGGTTTCTTGCTCTTACAACCCTGGCTGTAAGAGCTCCGGTGCATGTGTGGAGAAGGGAGAAGAAGAGCGTGACGGAGAGTGCACAAGTGTCTGCTGAGGCTGAGGGGGAGATTGACAATCCTACCTGCTCTTGGGGATGGACAGTCCTGATAATCTCCAAAAAGTGTCCTCTTGCTAGTTTGTATCTCTCACATGTGATGGTTGTTCTTTTCATTCTCATCATCTTTTCTTGTTCCTTCCACTTCTTAAAAGATGTGTTTCTATTTAAAGAATCAATTGAGACTATCTGTCTATCTATATATATATATATATGGGTTTTTTTGTCTCATATCATTATCTCACTCTGCACTGGGTGTAAGGCTGGTGTGTCAGACCCCAGACGACAAGAAGGGGAGGAAGACTTTTCTGTCTTGAGGTCTCAAGGTCAGCTACTGCTTCAGCAGGGAGGTGGGCAGAGCAGAGCCCAGCTCATGGGACATCACCATTATGTCGTAGGGTTAGCAAGATCGAGTTCGTATTTTTCCAAGTGCAGTAAATATATAACACAAGATGTAAACCAGCCTTGATCTAATTAAACAAAGCCCTGCTTACGTAAGTAAAACCTAGTTCACACAGGCAGTGTCTGGACTGTCTTTGATGATGACCATGTGGGAGAACCCCGCCTCTCAGACCAGGTCATGCAAAATGGCTCACATCCAGGCTTAACACTGCAAAATAAGAAGGTCAGGTAGATGTGTTAGAGAGGTTGCTGTGTTCACCATTACCTGGTGGTGTACAGTGGTAAAGCCATCTGTATTTTCTCTGCTGTCTCTGTGGGACAGGTAAGCCACATCACTTAACCCAGTTTCAAGGACACCTTTTTGGCAGTGGAGACAGCTGGCTCAATGCCCCCTGCAGAAAGAAGGGACAGGATATGCTTAGTCATTTCTCCCACATCATGACACTCACTTGGAAACTGAAAAATGTGGGGGTTTTTTTCAGTTGGAATAGAATAAAACTCTGTAAATGCATCTTAGTTGGAAAAAAAAAAAATCTATGAAAGCAGTGGGTTGCATGAAAACCAGCCTGGAATGAGGAAAGGAACATTTATTTATGATAGATATAGATGTTTCTCTAACAGTTGTTTTGGAACTGAAAACTTGCCCTTATCTTTTTTTTTTTTTCTACTGGAAACTGAAGAAAAAAATTCCAATGTTTTTAATCAGAGAGAATTGCAACAATACTGACTAGTGTCATTAATGATTGCCAGAAAAAAAAACCCACAACAATTTTTGTTACCCAAGCATAAATTTCCCATTGAAATTCCAATTAAGCCTCACTGTCAATGTATAAACAGGAAAGAAAATGAGCACTGCATGTCAGACCACTTTCTCCTGTCACACTCCTTACCCATGTTTTCTAATCTCATCCTCGATTTAAACACTCAGGAGGTTCTTTTTATATATTGGTTCATGCATACTGCAATGTTTTACAGATGTACTTCTGCTGAGCTGTTAACTGAAAAAAAAAATCAAACTACTTGGCCTTTTTTAGGTCCTCAGTCAACTGATCATACTCCTGGAGTACAATTAGTCATATCCTATGAGAGCACCCGTCTGACAGTAATGTTGAAACACATGAGGAACATCGTGAGTATTTTTATCATAATCTATAACTCATAAGTCCTTGCATTTGCAGAGTACTGGGAAAACATTAATCCTCAAACACCCTTTCTCAGATAACTAATTTTAACTCAAAATAATGATGATGCGGTTCTGTCATCATTTAACACTGGCTTTCTCCCTTTCATCTTGCTCAGTATGGTTACAGGTGCAGGACAGACACAGAAACTGTCTTTCCTTAATGGCTGGTAATGGACTTTTCCAGACCACGTGGCAAATTTTGATGACTGCTTTGGCCCTTTCAGCTGATGCATTTTGATACCAATCAGATACAAGGTGCTGTGCAGTGGTAGGGCTTTTTATAGGATGCCAGCCTGGCGCAATTGATTGATTGATACGTTTCTGTCAAGTCCAGCCTGAATGGTCTATGGACAGGGGAGAGCTGGACAGAGGGAGCAGCGCTGTGTTTTAGGAAGCAATGTCATTAGGTGGGGTGATGCTCAGCTTTGTCACGTGCTGTGTGTCACGAGGCTAAGCGGTAAGTGCTGTGTGTTCCTGGAGCCAGACTATGAAGGGGGGAGGCTGGCAGCGCTCCCACAGCACAGGACGGGTGAAATGGGCTGATGAGAATATCTTGAGGGATCAAGCTGGTGCTGTGTGCGACCTCTCGGCTGAGGCAGAGTGTCTCCTGTTTCATAATGAGTTCATCCACCTAGATGTGCTCTTGAATTCCCAATTGCTCAAGTCCCAAGTAATGGCTGTGGCAGGGTTCCTTTGCTATCTGTGTTTGGCTAGGAGATTAAAGCATTTATTAACAGTGCAGGTTGTCATAGTGTACACTGATGCCAACTCCACCTCAGAGTGGATCGCAATCACTTTCCCTAAGTGGGGCTGAACTGAGGAGCCTTTGTGAGCACCAGCCAGTAATAAAATGAGAGTGAATGTTTAATTAGTTGTATGAGACACATGAGGCTTACGAGCTCCAACTGGTCTCTGTTGGCTACTCTGGCTTCTGATTTGCAATTCAAGCATGTTCATCTTAGTTTATAATGTCCAGTAAGTCTCTGTCCCGAGAGGCTTGTCTTTTGTTTCCTGTGCGCCACCTTGACAGGTGAGATCAGCCTCTGCTGACAGATCCAATTTACATGAACTTTACCTTCAGGATTTAGTGTAAGGCCCTTTTTTCTATTTTTTCTATTGTGCTTTTTAAAGCTAAGTGACCTTGATAAACTTCTTGTACAGTTCTAGTGGTTGCCATGCTGATGTTGTTACTATGAGTTGAGACAGGTGATGTGAAGATGCACGCACACAGAGCTGCAGATGTAAGAGTATAATCTCCTAACAGTGTCCTGTAACTTTAAAAGTTTGAGCCATTAAATTAACTGAAAATAAATTACAGCATAGATAGCTGCGTATAGCAAACGTAAAATCCAGGGTTCAGTTCATTATTGAAAGGGATAACACAACTTTAAGTTATTGTCTACCTTTTGAAAGAAGGTAACTTATATCAGATGCATTTTAGTAAGTTTACCGACAAGTGGTAGGAGTCCAATTCAGTAAGACTAGCAATGATTCATGTCTTGGAACTAAAGTCATTGTTTTAGCAGCCTTACTTAGGCAATCACGTTTTTAAATCCTGGGCTTCTGATTCCTTCCTTCCTTCCATCCGGCCATCCATCCATCATCATCTGATCTGAAATATGAAATAGTAGTGCTTTGGGGTACTGTGATGCTGGACTGCATTCAGACTAGTAGCCTATAGCAGAAAGGTTCTTTATCCCATTAGTAATCCTCTCAGCTTTCCAGTCATATAGATCAATCTCTCTGATGTGCTCTCTTTTCTTTTTCCCTACTTTTTTTTTCCTTTTTTTTTTGTGTAGCTGAACAGGGATTCTAAAGGTATGCCAGGATCATATCTTATTCAAGGCATGTTAAAGCTATTTCAGGTATACTCAGTCTTTTGCAGAGTCTCACTAATTATATTTTAGCGGTTCATCTGTGCAGAGATTTCTTTTGCTGTCTTGCTTTATTTCATAGTTTATAGTAAATAATATTTGCGCTGCTCTTCCCCATTTAATTTATCTCTTTATAGAGATTTCATGATGTGTTCAGATGTGAAAATAATCGTAGTGGTCCAAATTAATCCCAAATGTAGCTTCACAGAACTGACAGACATTGTGCTAGAGACTTTTGATCCATGCAAATAAATTTGATTTACTATTTGTGTGAGTTTACTTCTAGGGCTTTTAATAGGAGATCTGGATCCTGCTGTGCAAATCCTACATTAATATACAACACACAAGATAATCCCTGTGGAGCTGGTGGTGTTTATAGCCGTTGTCAAATGTCACATAGGTTCTTCAACAAAGGAAGTCAAAAGAGTACAATGCTATAGCTTTCCAGGGCTTTTTGCTTAAGCTAACCTTGTTCATGAATGATGTCACAGACCAAAGACGCGATAGTACTCAAGAAAACATTGGTCTGGGGCAGACCTGCCAACAGACTCTCTAATGTGGGTGCATGGATGGACTCCACAGTGCAGGCACTTTTGACCTGATGCATCCACATATGCCAGATTTGCTGCGGACATACAAGTTGGTTATCCCTAGACCTGCTTCAGAATGCCCTCTCCCTTACCACAGCAGCGTTTCAGTCTTGTGTTACAAAACCTAAAATGCTGCAGAGAGCAACAGTCATGGAATCATGGAATGGTCTGGGTTGGAAGGGACCCCAGGGATCATAGAGTTTCAACTCCCTGCCACAGGCAGGACCACCAACCTCCAGGCCTGGATCTACACAAGGTTGCCCAGGGCCCCATCCAACCTGGCCTTGAACACTTCCAGGGATGGGGCATTCACCACCTCTCTGGGCAGCCTGTTCCAGCACCTTACACCACTCTCTGTAAAAAACTTCCCCCTAATACCTAATCTAAACCTTCCCTCCCATAGTCCATTCCCCCTTGTCCTGCCATTGTCTACCCTTTTAAAAAGTTGATTCCCCTCCTGTTTGTATGCTCCCTTCAGGTACTGGAAGGCTGCAATGAGGTCCCCCTGCAGCCTTCTCTTCTCCAGACTGAACAAGCCCAGCTCCCTCAGCCTCTCTTCATAGGGGAGGTGCTCCAGCCCTCTAATCATCTTCATGGCCTCCTCTGAACCCTCTCCAACAGCTCTACATCTTTCTTGTATGGGGGGGCCCCCAGATCTGGACACAGTACTCCAGATGGGGCCTCACAAGGGCCGAGTACAGAGGGACAATCCCCTCCCTGTCCCTGCTGGCCACCCCTCTTCTGATGGAGCCCAGGATACCATTGGCCTTCTGAGCTGCAAGAGCAGACTGCTGGCTCATGTTAAGTTTCTCATCCACCAAACAATGGAGGAGAACAGCCTTATAGATTTTGTGACTGGAAAGGACCATTAATCTAATCTAACCTCCTGAAAGCACAAGCTATATTTTTTTTCTTTTTTCACTGAGTAAATGCTTGCATCTAGGCCAACAATGCAAACAGAGGAAATGTTTGAACAGAGAGATCTAAGACAGGTCGCAAATGTTTGTCTACGCTTTAAGACACTGGGTGCACAGTGAAGAAAAGTTCTGTTAGGTAGGTATTTGTAAGATACTAATAGTGTTTCAGTCTCAAGAATTTCCTCAGCAATTCATGTTTCTATTTGAATCCTGAGGTTCCAAAAGTCAGGTGACTCACATCAGACTCACTGCTCCTGCTCACGATTAGAGTGGCATCGCCGTGACTTTAATTTTAAAAAAATTAAATGCAATTTTCAAAGACACAAAAGGCATGGTGCTAATAAAATGTCATTTCCCAAGGATGCATAGTGTAATTTTAAGTCAGCCTCTTGGGGCATTACTTGCTCCACCTAAACACAGAGGGTGCAACAGTGGGCATTTGATGTGTAGACAGCACAGGAAGTGCTGGGCTAGAAGAAAACCATTGCGGAGGGGTCAAGAGTGGAGAAGTCAGCTGGAAAGACCTCTGAGTCACAGAGAATGTGGCAGCAGGAGGAGATGAGACAGGGAGGGCTTCTACAAACACAGTGCAGTACCTGGCTAAGTGCACTAAGTGGCCTTGGAAGATACAGGATCTGAGGGGAGGTTTCTTTTGGCATAGAAAAGATTTGTAGTAGCTAAGAGCAAAACCAGACCGGCTTTGGCAGCAGGACAGGAGTAGGTGCAGAGGGGGAATGCTGTGAAGAAAGCCTGAGAACTTTGGCTCCTAGATCTGTGTAGAAGCTGCAGGGCTAGATTTATGAAAATTGAGACACGTGTAGGTTTTGAACTTGAAATGCTCAAACCAGTTCCATTCATCTGTATTAACTGCCGCAGAGAATGGGGGATGTCAAAACGTACAGGATCTTACACAGAGGAGACTGGGGGCTAGCTTAGCGCTGCACAGCCAGAAGCAGCCAGGCTCCCTGCTGCCACGCTGCCAGGCTCCTCTGTTCAAAAAGACACCAGAGGCAAAAGAAATAGCCATAAAAAACCCCAGAAGAAGTAGTTCAGAAAAGGTTGGATGTATATTTCTTCTCCTGCTTCGTAGAGATCCAGAAGGGAACAGCGGTTCGGTGCTGGCTCAGAAGGAAGTCTGCTTTGTCTGCTGACTTTGTTGACATGACTTCAGGCATGCCCTGCTTTTCTAGATAAGCAGCCTAACTTTAAGTGCTCACTGCTAAGCATTTTGCCCATTACTTCTTGTGGACAGAGTAACTCCTCAGGGGTAGTGGGTAGGAGAAACAAAGCCAACTTAACCTAAACCTCAAGCCAGTAAATGTAAAATGTTACTAGAAATCAGGAACGCGTGTGTGGGTGATGAATTCAGAACTGATTTTACAGGGGAAAATTTGCTGGAAGAAAAATAAACTCCTACAGTATTTTCCAAAACTACTTCCAGCTTTCCTTTTTATAAAAGCTCTGAAGCTGTCATGTACCACTCTTGGTGATTAATGATTCTGGGATAGCTGATATGTGGGTGACGAATTAGTAATCAGCTTTAGGCTTAGACAGACATCCAGCCTCTTTCCATTTTGGGTGCTACACCATCTGAGTACAAATTGCTTCCAAAACCATTTGTGAGATGTGATGGTTTCAATGCTTTGGGAAGAAAGGTGACAGCCAAACTTTCCCTAAACCAGAGGGATGAAATCTATGTCAAAGCCTGCAGGTGCAGGGCTATGGGGCAGTTCCCAAGTACAGCACAGGTGGATGCTGTGCTGCCTTTGCTGGACTTTGTCTCTAGCTTGAGGTGGGTAAGGGGTGGGGATCTCTGGTCAGTCTTAGTTGGTTCCATCGTTCCTCTTATAGGCCCACTAAATTTTACACATTATGAATATCATTATATGTATTTACACGGAAAACATTAGCTGCCAGTCACACAATGCCTGCCAATTAAATAAAAAGCCACGTTATCCACAGAATCACAGAATCACAAGGTTGGAAAAGACCTTTAAGATCAGAGTCCAACCGTTCCTGTCCTAAACTAAACCACATCCCTAAGTACCTCATCTACCCTTTTTTTAAACACATCCAGGGATGGTGACTCAACCCCCTCCCTGTTCCAGGCCCTGACACGTCTTTCAGTGAAGAATTTTTTCCTAACATCTAATCTAAACCTGTCCTGACACAGCTTTGTGCCATTTCCCCTTGTCCTATCACCTGTCACCTGGCTGAAGAGACCATTGCTCCTTCAGCCAAGTGACAGGTTCAGAATATTATGAACATATCCTGCTGTCTTGCCTGCAGCCCATGGATCAGCCAACAGTGATTGGGAACAAGTTGCATAGGTAGGCCAAGCCTGGCCAGTCATCCACGGGTGGAAAACAAGTGGAAGAAAAAAACTTCTTTGAGCTGAAGAAAAGTTATTTGAAGAGTGTGGGTGATAGAATGCAACCATCAGTTCAGCTGATGGAGAAAGGTAACACGTTCAGATGGAGTTTTCCCTGGACTGCAGCAGAAAAAAAAGGACAAAAAGCCATTAAAAGAAAACTCTTGTACTAACTCTACCTTACAAAGAATTTGGGTTTCATTTTATATTCAGATAAAATGCTTTTACTTCAAAAACAAATGCAAATTAGCTTAGATAGCCTATGTTCTATTTCAAACTAAAAATTAGCTGAACCCCTGTAAACAAAGGGTACTACTACTCAGCAGAAGTTTAAATCAGGAAGAGACGAGGTCTGTTCTTGTGGCACAGGGATTACTGTTGGATTCCCACATATTTGTTATGCAAGGTATCTGACAAATATGTTGTACAGAAAGTTGTGCTATTATTTCTTGTTAAACCTTTTAATCTGTCACAGTCGCAGTACTGCCTCAGCTCTAAATTCTCACTGCTAATTGTTACAGAAGTAATTCCCCACATAGCTGGTACGTGTTGAATCAGGAATAATGATAAAAAAAAAGCCAACAGCAAACAGTGAGCTCTGTTTAATAATATGAGTGATCTGGGAGATGAAGGTGAACATAAATTAAATTTGCCAGTATTTGCAAATGAAGAAAACATGAAAAATAATAGTGGAGATGAAGCAAGATCAAGAGAATAAAAGTAATTTCCAGAACCCTACAGCCAGCTTGGACAAATGAAAAGTATTTCCTCGGGGAGAAATAGATCTATATCCCACAATAACGTGAAGATAAAACAAGCAAATGGTGAGACATGAGGTTGCTACGAGAGATGCCAATGAGAAAGGCCAGATCTTGGTGTCATGGTGGAGAAACAAAGTACTTCATCTTTCTAAGGCTTTGATAGTAGAATATGTCTCTCAGGAAATTTCTGGAGGACTAGAATATAAGTTCAAAGAACAGTTCTCAGGAGGGAGTGATTGATTCTTCAGGAGTGATTTATTGTTACTAAAACTTAACTTAGTTAAGAACAGACTAACAAGGACACAAGTCAATTGTGCAGATATTTAAGGGAGAAGACAGCAAGGTTCAAGAGGAATTATTTAGAGTATTGAGCAAGAGTGTAAGTAGAAGTAATGAGAGATAATTAAGGAACAGAAATTGCATGCATCGTGTAATGAAATGCTTTCTTACAAGGAGAGGTGGCAAGCTGTAGAATAATCTAAGGAAAAGTGGAGGGAGCTCTGTACAGTGTGTGAAATTAAAAATAGTCTGGATCAGGCACATAAGGACTTTTTTAACTAATTAAGAAATTGAGAAGAAAAACAGTGCAGGGTGAAGACACAGATAACGGTGTCACTGTTTCTTTATCCATTTTTATATTCACTTGCTATCTGTGCCTGTTCAAGGAGAGAATGTATGTGACAAAAAGAAGGACAGCATTTGCTTGTGTTTCTTTTTGGAATGGCTAATTTTCTTTAATGCCTTCTAACAGGCAGCAGTGGTGTTAATGCTGAGTGGTTTCAAAAGAAAAGAGAAATTGGGACATTGTCTTAGGTGTTTGTTCTCCCCATGCTTTATTCAAGAGAAGAGAAAATCTGGGATCTGTGTTTCTAAGGGTCCAAAGTAGATCAGTCTTAGCCAGTGTCCGGGCTCGATCTTCATCTGAAAATTAAATGTTTCAGGTACAACAATAGTACAGGGTTGGAAGCAGTGGGATTTAACAGCTTTACAGGCTTGGTGGTAATTCTGCAATAAAAGCCTGAGAGATCTATTCATGAAATCTGTTCTCTGCTTTCTCTGCCCTGCACCAGCATTGCTTATCCATGGAATAATGTAATTTTAAAGCGTGAGCAAACGCTGATTTCTTTCATCTATACAAAAAAGTGGCGTTTAAATGACTTAAAGATAGCAATACAGCATGTGGTTCAGGAATCTAGAACATATCTTGTCACCTCCCTCTCTTTCAGAAAAAAACACCTATGAGAGTCTTGCTCAGATCTTTTACTGGGACTTGTACATTCTATACGTTCCCACTTGTGGTTATGGAGTTGCCTTCTTTTACATCAGCCTTTGTAACTTTTTATAACCACATAGTGCTATGTGCAGCACCCAGTAATCTAGCCCTGAGCACTGGTGAAGTGCTAGGGAGGGGTGTGAGAGCTCAGAATTTAGACAAAGGGGGCACAAACCATCCTAAGACATCTTTTTCTTCACTGTTAATTCAGAAAGAGTACACTCAAAGCTGTGTCATTACTTGCTGGATCTAAATTGTAGCCTTGTCTGCTACTGCCAATGGTCAGTAAAAGACATGAGCCTGCTTGACCTGCCACTTACAGTCATGTGGTGGCACAGGCTCTTCCCCTTTTCATTTGGGATTGTGTCTGTCCTAATACACAACTCATTCTGGATTGTCCAGACAATAAACTACTCATTTTAAAGAGGGCATCAGAGCTGTATCTCAGTTCCTTTGTCTTTCTGAAAGTGATTTGGGATTCAGGGCTCTAGAGAAATAAAGGCTCGGAAGGGAAACCCTTACGACCTGCTGGGTATCACAAGCCAGCTTTCATTGTATTTACTTTCTTCTGAGCAGACTTAGATTGCCTTTTCTCTCAAATGACTGAAGCAGATTAAAGGCAATTTGTATAGTTCTTAGGAAGCCCTGGATCCCTTGGGATCCAGCCCGTTTCCCAGAACTGTCTTTCTCCTTACAAAAAAAAGGGGTTTGTTAAATAGTTAACAAATAATACTTTTTTTTTTTTTTTTTAAATCCCACTGTCTGTGTGCCCTGGTCTAATTGGACTGGGATTCAGTTGGAAACTAAGATGCATACATATATTATTTGATGGACTTCAGTTGCCTGATTGTGGCTGGTTTGAATCCCATGAAGTGTTTTGCTTGACCTCCAATAACCACTCCAGGATGGTGCCAGTTTCCCATAAAGCCTGTGTCATCCATACACATCTTTTGTCATCTAAAGTGACATAAGGCAGCAGTATTTTAGAAACTGGATCCAAGTCTAGATGCCTAGGATCCCATTTTGATCAGTGGAGACTTAGGTCCAAATTCATTTTTTAAACATACAGGAGATGACCTAACATGCCCCATCTGGCCTCCAGCTGCCACTGCAGAAGAGGTGCCCTCAGGTAAAGCTTGTGTCTCTGTCTGAGGGTTTATGCAGAGATCTTAAGCATCTTAGGTGTCTCCAGTGATGCCACACACCTATGTGTGGGCAATTTAATCAGGCCAAGCCAGGAGTTGTCCACAATATGAGGAGCTGAATCTCTTTCCGGCTTCCCTCCTTGACAGCATTACAGAGGTAGGGGCAGGTCAACACCTCGACACCTCTGCCCAGAACTGCTGTTCGTTGCAGGGCATTAGCTGTGAAGTGTCCCTTCTGCCTCAGTGACCAAGGGTAAGTTTTTTCCCATTTGACAGCCAGGAGACCTTGGAGACTGTTGGCTGGGTCACTCTTTGGAGAATTTGTGACTCAGGACAGCTTTACACCCTATTTTTGCCAGCATTTCTCTCTCCCTGTGAGGAATGCAGCATACCATCTTTTATTGGCAGAGAGGCTGCACGAGTCTTGGCTACTCTACTACAAACAAAGCCAAACCAGTAAACCTGCACTTTTTTTTTTTTTTACCCCAAAATCCTTATTTTCCCTGGGAGGGGAAGGGCTGGGATAAACTACAGTGACAAAAGCACTGTTTTTTCATGAATTAACAGTACCCATTTGGTACACTGACAAGCTACATGCAGAACGGGCAGGTCGATGAGGATATTGGAGGTATTGGACTGCACGAAGTGCATAAGCTACATCTGGAGACTAAAATCAGTAACATGGATAGAACACCTCTGCATTTTTATCATAGTAAGTCACAAAGACATCTGGAGGCTTGCTCCACTGAGACTGCTGACGCTACCAGATTTCTGAAAGGTAGAAAATGCCTGCTTAAAAAGTCATCCCAGAACTTCCCTGAAACAAAACGCACATTCTGACCTTATCACCACCTACAACTACCTGAAAGGAGGTTGTAGAGAGGTGGGAGATGATCTCTTCAGCCAGGTGACAGGAGATAGGACCAGGGGAATTGGCACAAAGCTGTGCCAGGGCAGGTTCAGATTAGATGTTAGGAAAAAGTTCTTCACTTAAAGAGTTGTCAGGGCCTGGAAACAGGCTGCCCAGGGAGGGATGTGTTTACAAAAAGGGTAGATGAGGTACTTAGGGATATGGTTTAGCATAGGACGGGAACGGTTGGACACGATGATCTTAAGGGTCTTTTCCAACCTTGTGATTCTGTGATTCTTCTGAAGGAAAATGCATGTTCTTCTGAAACAATATTTCTTTTCATTTCTCTCCGTTAAATTGAGCTAAATCTCATTTAATTTCTTATTTCTCTGCCATTGGCCTCCATGCCAGGGACCTCTGTTGCAGTGTGTCTTCTCTGTTTATAGGCATACCCAGATGCATGCATGAGATAGGAAAGAAGTTAGGAATAGGTATGAAGTCACTCAAGAGGGAGGAAAAAGAAGGATCAGAAAATATAATAAAATAAAACTTATCTTGAAGAGAAGCAGTTAAATGTTTTCATTTCTAGGTGAAAAAATAAGTTTGTGGAAAAAAAAGTTTGCACAATCACTTTTGGCTGGTTGCTCTTCTGTTGTGCCTTGCCAATAGCAGGCAGTGCAGTGTGCACCATAGCAATGATGTGGGTTATCTTCCTTTGTAACTTGGATTTAATTACTGAAAATGAGATTCGTAGTTTGAATTTTCTTTGAAGTAATTTGATAATATTCAGTGGCAGGGAAACTGAAAGCTCAGTAGCAGAGTAGAAAAGATGTGTTCAGTGCTCTGAGATACGCAGAGCTCACAGGAAAACCAAGGAAGGGTCTTCAGCCCCACGTTAGGATTTATGAAGTGACACCACAACTGCCCACTCACACAGCAATCCCGTTTGTCCTGAAGTTTATGTATCTTATGAATCAGCTTTTGAAGGAACTTCTTGCTTTGTAATAGCGTTGGTTTAGTGCTGATCATTTCCTCAGCTGTTTAAATGTGAAATTAACTCAGAGGATGTTACCTGCTTCTAAGGCAGAGGATGTGTTTATTAGTTAAGCTGCAGTTTGCAACAACAAGGTGTCCTGGTTTCAGCTATGATGGAGTTAATTATTTTTAGCAGTGGATGGAATGCCATGTTTGGGTGTTAGGATGAGAACAGTGCTGATAGCACCCTGATGTTTCTGGTTGTTGCCGGGCAATCAAGGACCTTTCTCAGTTCTTCATACTTCCTTACTAGTGAGAAAGGAGGGGACGCAGCCAGGACAGGTGACTCGAATTGGCCAAAGAGGACATTCCATGCCAGTTACGTCATGCTCAGTATAAAGGGGGACTGGGGGGAAGAGGGGGAGACAACGCCAGGACGGGCAGTTTCTGGGGACGGTCGGGTTTTCCGGGACGGGCTCTGAGCTGTGCGGCCTGAGTTGTGTGGTTTGGTGAGAAATTGCATTGTGTATCACCAGTTTCATCTATTTTGTGCTTTAAACTTCTGTTATTGTTATATCTAGTTTTCTGTTATTGTTTAGTAAACTATCCTTATCCCAACCTGCGTGGTTCTGGTTTATAGGTTGTGGTTTCTTTTCCTCCTTTCTTCCTTCCCTTTTCCCCCTCCCCCAACTTTCCCTCCCCCTTCCTTTTAAAAGTACAAGCGACTGTGTGGGGTGCGGCCCTCGGCTGGGGCAAAACCACGACACAAGGCTTGGCCTTTCTCTGCTAAATTACACGGGGACTCAGAGAAAGTGCAAGACAGTGCAGCAGCAGTGATGTCTTTTCCGCAGTTCTTCCTAGTTTTAATTTAGTCAAAAGGCAACTACTAATTTATACAGGTTACTGGGGTGCAAGGCTGGTTTATTCTGTGGATTTTTTTTCCTAATCCTCCTTTATGGGATAAGAATCAAATCTGCCTTATGTCTGTTCTTAATGCATAAAGCTCTCACGTCGTCGCTGTGAAGGTTTTGCCTGACTATTTGGATTATTCATATAATTTTTAGAGGTGTAAGGGCATCTGAATGGTAAACACAAAGGGATATTTTGTGGTCTTTTCTTTGCTGTAGAGGAGGTGAATTCTCATGGCAGCATGTGTAAGGGAAAAACACAGGATGAAGGTAAAGGGTGGAAAAACTGAGAGTTAGAGCTACTGGACAACGTGTGTGGGGTTGTTTGGGTTTTTGGTTTGGTGGGGGGGGTTTTTTTTTGGGGGGTTGGCTGGTTTTTGTTTTGTTTTGTTTAATTTTGGGGCCTGATATGGGAGCCTCTCTAAAGCCTGGATTTCTTTTTTTACACTGAAGAAGGGGAAGAAAGCAACTGAGATTTGAAGATGTGCAGGAAATTAATTTTGGCGGAAGAAAGGAAATTATTTATAGAAGAGGAAAGATGGCATTTGTTAACACAAGTTACCTTTTATCTTCTTTTCTTCTTCTATTTTTTTCTTTTGGTCAAGATGGTTGAAAATGAAAAATGGGGAAAAAGAACAGCTGCTGGAATTATTAAATGTTCAGGAGCCATCAATCTGTTTCACTCTAAGACAAAAGGTGGGAAAATATCTGCATGTCTAACACTAAGAGAACCTGATGACATGATTTAAATTTGAGGCAATAGTCAGCTAAAAAGAAAATTAGATGTCACTTAGGAAGAGGTGAGTTTTAAAAAGCTTTACAGTAAATTATCCCTAAAGTGCACTTTTAAAAAAATCATAAAACTTCCCTTAAAATTCATATTGACTGATAAATCATGTAATTTAATATATGGCAAATTTAGAAGTAGTTAGATGTTTCATAATGCTAACGAAGAATCCAGCCTTCAGGAAAGTTGTGGATGGTTTGTAATGATCAAGGGATAAAAGTTGTTAGGATAATGTAATTCTTGTGGGAAAATTAATTAAATTTCATCCATTATTTCCCAGCTACAGCTAGGATATTTAAAATTAAATTACTCAGGTTGTAACCTGTCTGTGTGGGTTTCTGTACGTAAATATCAATACTTTCTAAGTTTTGGAAAATAAAATTATAGTGAAAAATGGAACACAGCCATAACAGATACCCACCTGTATTAGGTTTACAGTATTGAATTACAGATGTGGAGAGAAGTAAATCCAGAGTATTATTTCCGCTCCCTCACTCCCCCTCACTCTTGAATACTTTCATCACCTTCTGCCTGACTTCAGGAGAAAATAACATTCCAAAAGTAAACTGCTTTTTTAAATGTACATACAAGCAGTTGTAACTGAGTTCCTTAAGAATGCCAGTCATTATTAGGGTCAAGTAGGCAGGTCATTCCCTGAGAAAGCTGTTCAGCAGTGGCTTGTTCGTATCTGAAAGTACAGGCCTGCAGTCAGCTTCTAAACAAAACTCAATTTCTTTTTATTGGCAGATAGAAATCACCAGGGGATTTTTTTTGTCCATAGGCACTGCAAGGGGAGAGCTATTGCATTTCTGCTGGGAACTTGGTTTTATACTTCTCCAGCCTTATGGGTTTTTAATAGCTTGAATTGATTTACAAATGTATACAGTTGAAGATTTAAGACAGTAATTTAAATGGAGCATTAGGTTACTTTAAAGGAAGGGAAGTTCCTTTATTTCTGGGTTAATGAAATGACTACAGAATTAACTATAAATAGAATTCAGTCTAAAACTTTGTTCTTTTCTGTTTGCTTGATCACAAGTACATTTAAGCCATTAAGGTTTCAGAGAGTAGTTAAAGTGTAAAATGGCATTCCCAAGGAACCTTTGGATTCTTCTTCTGGCCTAGACCATGCATAGAAGTCAGTGACTTTTGATCCAATAATAACAGAAGGGTTTTTTTGCTGGATTTTAGAATTACAACTCTAGAAATTTTACTCTGTGTTTGTAATGGAGCCATCAGAAAGGATATTCTTTGGTACAAATGAGACTGGCATTTAGGTCTCATTTTTGCATTAGGGGAAAGAGACCTGGGGGTCCTCATGGACAGCAGGATGACCATGAGCCAGCAATGTGCCCTTGTGGCCAAGAGGGCAAATGGCATCCTCAGGTGTGTTGGAAGGGGTGTGCTTAGTAGGTCAAGAGAGGTCCTTCTCCCCCTCTACTCTGCCCTGGTGAGACCACACCTGGAATATTGTGTCCAGTTCTGGAACATAAGGAAAACCTTTTTCACTGTGAGGGTGGCAGAACACTGGAACAGACTGCCCAGAGAGGCTGTGGAGTCTCCTTCTCTGGAGACAATCAAAACCTGCCTGGATGCGTTTCTGTGTGACCTGCTCTAGGTGATCCTGGTCTGGCAGGGGAGTTGGACTAGATGATCTTCCGAGGTCCTTTCCAACCCTGAACATTCTGTGATTCTTCTAAATGTATAAATGTGCCAATGCTGTCTGAGTTAGAAGTGAAAGGATAATCTGGGGGTTTTGCTCACTAAATATGACACTGTGATATAACAGAAGGCATCATGTTTAGAAAAAAACAAAAAATAGCAGTTTCCCCCATTCTTCTTTATTCAAAAAAATGCTCAACTCACATGTGAAAGCCTGAGAAGGACCGGTTTTCCTGAAAGCCTGGGTTTTTTGCCTACCGTGTCAGTTGTCTCAATAAAACAATTTACTTGCCCTTACACCTCTAAAAGATATTTCTGTCATATAATCCCACTCTTGTTTTCACTCTGTGATTCTCAAAGTGCCAGGATCCTGTTTCGGCCCTAGTAGGGGGGGACCTAGCAAAGTGCAGATCCTTCCACGGCCATTCCAAGTCTTCTCAAGAAATCCTTTGGTGAGGCAGAGTCTTCACAAGAAAACACTGAGCTGTTGTGCCAATGGAAAGAGAAGCCATCATGAACTCACCACTTGAGCTACACAAACTCTGCTCCTGTAAAGCCACGGCTGATTTATGCCTTCTTTTCCTCGGGAGTTTTGAATGATGCATGTGTAGAGGGACGGAGACTTGTTAAGAGTTGGAGACCCTCGTTAGATGTTTTGTGTTGTATCAGGAGGCAGGGGAGGGCAGTTGAGAGGTGGGAGATGTGATCTGGCTCTAAGAGTGTTCAGCTGACGCTTTCTGATTGCTTGATGGCACGACAGTGCCACCACAGAGAGAAAATGCGGACAGTTGTGGAATTTGAAGTGGCCTGCTTGCCTTTCCTCTGCGAGGGAAGGTGAAGTAGGAGACATGTTATCTGTAAAGCAGGAAAAAGAGAAAAAAAAACCCCCAATAACCAGAACTGAGATATCTAGTTGGAATTCAGGTGACTGCCGTTTAAATTGCCTCTAACAGCCTGGCTGCTGATTGCTGCTATTCATGAAAAGCTGCTTTGTTTTAGCTCTGAAAGATCCCAGAGCAACTGCTCTGCCCTGAGTTTTCTTCTCTGAATCGCTAAAATATTCTCTTTTTTGATTTCCTCTCTTGACCCTCTCCTCCCCCTCACCTCTTTTGACACGTATTAAGCTCCATTCAAAAGGATAGCGAGGAAGTAAGTTTTCTGTCTGTGTTTCATGTGTCAACTGCAAAGCATCTTCCTGAGAATTTGGGAAGAGTCGACTGATGGAGGAAGGTCAGTTGGCCAAAGGCTAGATACTGTGCCAGCATTGCTAGCAGGGTACAGGGAGCAACAGAAAAGGTGTAGTCACAATTTCTTTTGACTTTTTTTTTCGATTCATTGCATGTGCTTCTGGATACCCCAGGCCCTGTCAAACAATCACAGGGCAATCAGCTTAGATTCTTTCCCTGGCAGGTGGATGTCAGACTGAGCCTGTTTCAAATGCAAATGGCGATGCCATGATCTGTGCCTTTGTTGTCCTGAGGTGTGCAGTGGGGAACTGGCACTCCGTCTACACCCTGACCCAGCTATCCTCTCGCTCACCTTTGTAGCCCATTACCCAACATCTGGGCGCCTTTGCAGCTGCTGCTGACCTCAGCTTTCAGAATTGGCTTCGAAACCACCCCTGGTTTGGCAGTACACTGCTGGGATGATTTATAAAGCCTGACATTTTACAGGACTCTCCCTATGCTACATTTCCATGCTTGAGATAGTGAAGATCGTTGTGCTCAGTCTCAGCAATTGAGCTGATGAGGTCTTCTTCAAGAATGACAACCCACCCCACCCCACCCTTCTTTTTTTTAACCAGATTGCCTTTATTGCCTGAAAAAACTAAAATCTGGTGACCCTCAAGTTACAGCAATGCTTCTCTATTCATTGAGAATGGAAGAGCTTGATTACAGTTAGGATCCTAGTTGCTCAGACTGGTGTTTAAGGCTACATTTCTTTCTTCTTCCTGATTTTTAAGAGACTGTTCAATTTACTGTTACTTGTAATCCTTGATTGCAGTTTTAGTATAGTCCTAGATCAATAGAGATGGGCTTTCAAATGGACAGTGTGAATTATAAATCCTGCGTTAACAATATGGTACTTCATCCTAGGAAAATGCCTGTTAGCTTCACCGCCATTTAATGGCATTCTTCTGGCTGCTGAGTCCCATCTCTCTAAATCCCATGTTTATTTTTAATCAGGCTTACGTTGCGGAGCTGAGCAGTAGTGCTGACAGTATGTAATGATTTGAGTAGTGCATCCTCTGATGCTGTGCCCTCTTAATGATAGCAGTAATAAGCTTTGCAGTTGACCTGATCGTTTGCCTTGAAGGATCATTTCAGATAACAAAACCCAGAGATGTGTTGTGCAAGAATTGGTTGCTCACACACACACAAGCACTGTTTTTCTTCCCAATGGAGCAGTTATTCATTGCCAGGACTCCAGTGGTTTCTCCAATCATGAGGATATCTTGTTGACAATCCCTGTAGAAAGCCCCATATTTCTAGTCACATCCTGTGAATAGTCAACATCTGAGAAACGACTTTATTCTGAGCCAGGTAAAATTACAATGTAAAATACAAATGCAATAGCCCGTGTAATGCTCTGGGTTCATCTGTTCCAGGCGTTTTAAGAACTTTTTGCCTGCATTTTCATTTGCATCCTGTCACTGGATTGTCTATAAGCTGTCAGGTAAACTTGCAGCCTAAAATGCTGGCAGTACAATTAACATTACCGATACTTTGATAAGCACTCATACTTTTACGCCCCGTTATGGCCTTTCTGATTGCATACTGTTACCAGCACAAAGGTGTCTGCTTAATTATAAGCTAAGCACTAAGTGACATGCAGGCAGCATACCTGTTCCACCACAGCTTTTTTGCAATTACATTTCTTGTGTGTTCTTCTAAAACCTCTCATACTACCAGTGCGTTTTCTGAGTAACTGTGATGTTGCTTTAGGAGTAACCTTATATCTGTTGACAAGTAATCAAAAAACTCCCCACCCACCAGCATTAGCTTATGACTGAGCCCGGTTAGTAGATCGGCTCCGATCTAGCTACCGTCAGGTGGAATATCTGGGATATCATTCAGTAATCGGAACTGGAAAATTAAAGCAACTTTGCAGCTGTGTGATGAGAGAGATCGGAAATACTGCTATTAGAAGAATCCTGTTCTGCCCGTCATGCTGCAGAAAATGCTCCTGGCTCTTCTGTAGTAATATGCTTTTATGAAACACCCTTAGGAACAATCAGTTCTCCTCAGTGCTACGCAGGGGTTAAAATCAATAGGAGGTTACCGGTTAGAATCCAGTTGCTGGATTTCCACTGCTCTGGAAAATGGAAGGGCTAGATTTTGTGTCAGATTAAGCTGAGTTAAAGTAGATTGAGGTTTAGGGGGCTTTCCATCAGAATGTAAAATATTAAAGATAGGAAATTTTACCCTGTTCTTGTATCATTTCATTTCTATTTTCCTGATTGAATATTAAGCTGAATTCTTTGAATTCCTGTTGTTTACTGCACCAGCACTCCAGTGTAGCCAAGAGAATACTGAGAATATAACATGTTTCTGTGTCTGCCTAAAGTTCAGATTTCATTTGGTACTTTTTATTCATTTCCATTTCCAGAACATGGACATTCATATTTATGACCGTTTTGTTTTCCAGCGCCTCCCAGATGGCTCTGCCCCAAGTGCACACGCGGAATTCTATCTTCTGCCGGATCCTTATGAGGCCAGTCGAAGGAAAACAAGAGCAGCTCCAAAAAGCTCTGACCCTACCTACAATGAAATTGTGAGTACTATTCACTTTCCTCCACTGTTTCTTACTTGCTTGACATTCTTTGCCCACTCTTGAAATAAAACAGCACCGTGGCATTCAGAGCTGTTCCAACGAGTAGAAATCAAACAGGACGAACGTACCATAAGTTGAACTGCAAAGGTGGACAGTCTCCTGGTCTGCATTTTTCTCAGAAATAAAAACATCTCTTTATGTTTCCCTCTCTTCAGGAAAACAGTTGGATTATCCACGTGAGGCCAAGCTTCAGTGCAGCCAAACCTAGGCTGTTTTGAATGCAGATTTGTACAGTAACGTAAAAATGGCTAATTTGAATGGATACTGTTCCTCAAACTCGCATTTGAAAATAGACAAGCAAATTGATGACACAATAATAAATAGCCGGGTTCTTTTTATGTCAAAATGCTAGCAGTTCACAGCCATATATAATTATTTCACACACCACTGAAGTGTTTGTGTCTCTGGGGTGAAAAGAAACATTAGTATGGAGAAACATTTACAACAGATTGGGAAGTGGCATAAACTATATTATTTTGTACGGCAGATGAGATTCAAACAGTAGGTGGAATTGGAGAGTATAATTATTACATCTAACAAATCTCCTAAAGATCTCAAAGCAATTTACGAATGCACTTTTGAGCAGGCTTTAAACTAGAAGGCATGGGAAATATTACCACTGCACCCTGTTTCATAGATGAGATATGATGAAGCTGAAGTTAGTCAGCTGAGACCAAGAGTCCTTATCTCCTAGTTTCCCACTCCCGGAGTTTTAATATTTTCTTTTCCCACGTCTATTTGATTACAAAAGTTACCTACTTTAGACTGATGACTTCCAGTGCTTCTGTAAGAAGGCTCCTCTAGTAGCATTGCTGCCAAGAGCTAAGACACATTTCCTTCTCCGTTCCCCTGAAGAGGAATAGCAGGGAATTAGCCTTTATTTTTTCGTTATCTTCTTTCCTTTCTTTTGCAATCAAAGAGACATTGGAATGAGTCTAACTGACCTGTCTAAAGAAATTCCTTTACATTTGAAAGAGATTTGAAGCAAAGAAATATAATACAATTATATAATGATATTCATTGTAAAATATCCCAAATGGGCTACAGACAAGAACCAGCCAGCACTGCTGCAAGACAATTCTTTTTCTAATCATTATTAGATCAAGTTGAATGCAAGAAAATCCAAAATCCTCTCTGCAGTCAGACAGTAGTCACCGGGAGGAGATTTAATTGTGGTTAAAGAGCATTCCACTGCAGTTACAAGATGTTCCCTGAAAACTTTAATACCCTTTATTCAAAACTTACAACCTTCTTCCCAGATGCTCAAGCTTTTCTTCACCAAGAACTGCTGATCACACTGGGCACATACTTCTCCATTGAACTTGGACATTTCAAACCCGATGCTCGTGCTGTTAGCAGCTCTGTTCTTTCATATGTGATATCATTCTGTATGCATTTTCTGTCCAAGGCTGGTAGACTGAGGCAGAAGTCACCCCAGGGAAGAAAAACTACTAAAAATATGTCAGCTGTCTTTTAAGTTAGTTACTGTCCAAAATGCTGTGTACAGAAATGTACTTGCCTTTTTTATGAGTTCATAAGTTTTTATTAAAGCCAAATGGCTGGAAGGAAGCTGTATATTAATTTCTCTGTGTTTGAGACTGAGAAAATTCTGAAATGTGCTTCTCTTGAGTATTTTTGTTTTTAGTTTTGTACTTTTATTGCTTATGACTGCCTACAGCAAATTATCAGCCTTGCAAAAGTGCATTTTATTTTTGATTTTTACTCATGGGTATGAGAGTAAAGATGTGAAGGTCCAGGAGACCTGAAAGAACTATGACAAATGTTTTGGAGTTGTTTTTAACAAGCATTCCTTTTTTCTCTTGTTCCCTTATTTGGATTTTGGAGTTTGTTGCATTCAAGCTGGTATAACATTGCATTAAAAAATGATGATTCAGTAGAAGAGGAGAAAGAACAGAGGAAAATGGAATGCGGTGTAAAGAGAACAAGAACAACACACCTGCTTAGGGACAGCTGTTAGGAATTGGAGCTTCCAGAGTAGGTTAGTGAAAACTAAGTAAGTAAAAATTTTAAAGTAAATCTGAACGATTTAAGTTTAAACTCTCGCCACGAGAAATTGCAATGACCAGAACAAACTGCAGTGGGGCCTTGCTCATGTATAGCATTTCTCTTGAGACATGCTTCGAGGTCTCAGTTGTCCTCACTTTGGCTCTTGAGTCTTCTTGGGCCTGCATGAACCATAGAATTATAGAGTATCCTGAGTTGGAAGGGACCTGTAAGGATCATCAAGTCCAACTCCCGGATCCACACAGAGCCAGCCCGGTCAGAACATGGGACTGAGGGCATCATCCAGAGGGTTCTTGAACTCAGCCAAACTTGGTGCTGTGTCCACTCTCCTGGGGAGCCTGCTCCAGTGCCCCACCACCCTCTCAGTAAAGAACAATCTCTTCCTAATGTCCAACCTAAACCTCCCCGTCACAGCTTCATGCTGTTCTCTCGGGTTCCATCACTGGTCACCAAAGAGAGGAGATTGGTGCCTGCCCCTTCACTCCCCCTCCTCAGGAAGCCATAGAACGCAATGAGGTCTCTCCTCAGCCTCCTCTTCTCCAGGCTGAACAAACCAAGGAACTTCAGCCTCTCCTCGTAAGACTTCCCCTCCAGACCCCTCACCATCCTCACTGCCCTCCTCTGGACACTCTCCAATATTTCTATGTCCCTCTTGTACTGTGGTGCCCAAAACTGCACACAGGACTTGAGGTGAGGCTGCACCAGCGCAGTGTAGAGTGGGATAGTCCCTGGACCAGCTGACCATGCTCTGCTTGCTGCATCCCAGGAGACAGTTGGCCCTCCTGGCTGCCTGAGGACACTGCTGGATCATGTTTAACTTGCTGTCAACCAAGACCCCCCAAGTCTCTCTCAACATGGCTGGCCTCCAGCATCTGATCCCCCAGTCTGAATGTTCAGCCGGGGTTGCCCCTTCCCAGGTGCAGAATCTGGCATTTGCCCTTTTAAAATTTCATGTGGTTGGTGACTGCCCAGCTCTGTAATCTGTCTGGGTCTCTCTGGAAGGCTTCTCCACCCTAAATGTCAAGCAAAGCTCTAAGCAAAGCACAGTGCATTGCCATAATTAAGTGAGAATGAGTGGGAATTCTCTCCATCCCTCCCTTGGGGTTTGGCCAAATGTGAGTTAAACATAGCTGGGCCACCCCAGCATGTTAGGGTTACTGCTGCTGCTGTGTTAGGGTGTGGTGGTTTGGCACTGGCTAGAGGCCAAATACCCACCAAGCCGCTGGCTCACTCCCTCTTTTCAGCCAAAAAGGGGAGAAAATATATGTCAGGAGGCTGAGGACCTGACAATTAGTGCAATGGGGAAAACAGATTCAACACAGAATAAAAGAAAGAAAAAGTGATTTATTACTACTACAGCTATGCACCCCATGAACCAGAGTCGGGTAATGAGAAGTGGCCAGGTCTTAAAGCACCTTCCCCCCCACCTTTCGCCTTCTTAACAGGCTTAAACTTCATCACGATTTTACTCCCTTCTTCCACCCCCCAACATGGCGCGGGGAGGGGCCGGGAATGGGGAGTGGGGTTCTGGCGTTCCTCACAAGCTGCTTTCCTTCCCCAGGTCTTAACACTTCTACTTTTCTCCCCACCCCTCACCTCTTCACACTCTTGACTTTAATACTAAATTTGCTCCCTTCTTCCCTCCCATCTCAGCACAGGGAGGGGCAGGGAACAGGGAATGGGGGTTTTCAGTCTGTTCCTCCCGAATTGTCTTCCATCCTAGCTCATTCCACACGCAAATCCTTCCCCTGCAGCACCGTGGGGTCCCACCCACACAAGAGTTGTATCCACGAACTTCTGCAGCATGAGTCCTCTCTACCAGGGAGTCATCTCCTCACCACAGGCCTCTCAGAAGGACTCCTTCCATAGTGTGCTGACGTTCAGGCCCAGACTCCCCCGGCCTGGTCCCCCGCAAAGTCGTAAGTCCCCTAGCAAACCTGCTGAGGTGTGGATCAATCTCTTCACAGGGCATAGATGTCTGCTCCCCATCCTCATCCATGGACTGCGAGGGGACACCCACTCCACCATGGTCTTCAGCAGGACCTGCAGGGGAAACTGCTTCTGCATTCTTCCCCCTCCCTATCCTTTGGGCCTGGCCTTGGTGTCTGCACAGCTTGTTACATCTTCTCGCTCCCCTCTCCGGTGGCAAAGTGCTGGCAAAACATGCCCCAGGTTTTTTTCCTCCTATATGTGATTCACAGAGGCGCTGTGGCCATCTCCGATTGGCTGGTCAGCAGCACTTTGGCCTTGAATTGGCCAATGTTTACAGTCTGAGGCTTGCAGAAAGCTGTAATTGCTGCTTGCAAAAGCCATCTCAGCAGCACAGCTACACAAAACTGCAACATGGGGATACTGCTGTTGCCACCAGAGCAGAGGAGACAGAGGGGATGCTGCCCTGCCACAGCCAAAAGAGCACAGGCAAGTCTGATGAAGGGGGAGGAGGGGAGCTGTACCAGCAGCCACAGCTCCAGTACCATGCATCAAAGCTAATCTGGAAAATTTGGAGCAAATCTAGGAACTGTGCCATGGCTACCTACGGAGAAGCAACTGTCCTGCATTTGCAATTAAAATGTCATTAGACTCCTGTAGGTCAACAGTGCTTCTCTTTTTGGAGCCAGGAATACTTGAATTCCAGCCCTGTCCCGCTCATTTGCTGCACGGCCATGTATACCTCACCTCCATTTCATCTAGAGGTATAAAGAGGAGACAAATACTCTTACTACACAATGATTTCAGGATTTAACTGTTCTGATTATGAAATTCTGGCAGGGGATATCTATTTTATCCACATACCGATTCCACTATCTCCAGACCTTTCTTCTGCTTCTACATCCTGATGAGCTATCCCTTGCTCCATCTGAATTTGCAACACCATTTTAGGAACAGTTTATTGGGATCATTTGAAAACCACCCACCCTGCACTGTAAGGTCTGTCATTGCTCAAAGCTGAAAGCCTCTCTTTTGCCCAAAGATTGAAAGCTGTTCGCTACCCCAGTTCACGCCTGTTGTCATCCACTGTACTGAAGATTTCTTAGCTCTCACAGCCTACATGTACATTTTTTGGTGATTTAAAGCAACAGCTGAAGATATTATCTTCAATAGATTGGCAAAGAAACAAGGCACCTTTCTACAGTAACATTAGTGTCACTTCAGTAATCGAATCATAGATCTATTCTAAATTCTATTATCACTTATCGTACCTGACCTTCCTTTTCGAGTTCTCTTCATCATTTCACTTTGATTTTGGTGAGGAGATGCCACTGGGGGGGAGGGAAGCTGGAACAGGCACAGTAATCATGAAATCCGAAAAGCACTGGCCACGACTTTGATGGCAGCTGTTCCAAACTATGATTTCCAAAGGTTTCTAAATGGTAAAGGAAATGTTGCTCCCTGGTAAATCCTTTCCAGTAAAAACCAGTTAAAATGAGTGTGACAGGTTTTTTTTGTTCCCCTGCAACGGGGGGGGGGACAGTGGCGATTCATGCCCGCAGTACCACCTCTCCCCCTTCACCAGAGGGGTTGGTGCCTTGCTGCAAGAGTAGCCTGGCATCCTGGCATCCCCACAGCTCGCAGTGCAGGTGGAATCAGGCTGCAGTCCATGGGGCAGCGGAGACCAGCTAGGGCTGTCTGGGAGAACCAACAGTTTCGTGCCTCCTGGATCCACCCATGAAGTTCAGAACCACCTTTCTGTTGCCACTCAGCATTGAGGAGCATTGCTGGGGCTGAGCCTTTACAAACTCAATCTCCATGTGAAGGGCATCTCCCATGGCGGTTTCTGCTTCCTAGAACTGGAGATAGAGAGAGAACTCAGCAGTGCAGCCCTCAGAGATCCAAGTGGGAGGGGGCTCAGTCTGATTTCCCTTTTCCTCGGCAGTGCCCCGTACGCGGGCTGCGTTCAGATCTCACAGTAAATCCAGGCCGGTTGGGCAGCAAACTCCATTTTAGGCAGTTTCACTTTCATGTTCTCCCAAAGTGACAGCACATCATGGAGTTTGATTTTTAAACTTCATGGAGATATTAAAATTTAAAGCTTTTTCCACTGCAACTAAAATAGTGAAAACATTTCCAGCCATACAAATTTTAGATTAAATGTACTTCTCTTAACAAAGCTTACCTTTCAGGCCTGAAACTGGCTGAGAGCATTCTTTCACATTTTATCAGCCCACATGCAGTTCACTCAGCAGTTTTTGATTAATGCAGGGACTGAAATAAAGGAATCTGCTCTGAATGCAACTCATTCTTGTTAGCCTCTCTGGATTGTTGCGTTGCTGTTTGGGTTTTTTTAAAATTCAGAAAATACTCTATTAATATGTCATAATTAACATCAGTATCTTCTCATAATATTAAGGTAATTTCAAGGATATTTCAAGAGCTATAGTCCTTAGTAATTTCCTAAAGAGATGATAAGCAAGCTGCCTCATTTAATTGGAGAAGTATTAAGAGCACTTCTCCAGTAACTGAAATATCCAAATTTAGGAAGTTCCACTTGCTAAATTTGGTCCAGTCTCAGAGATGTTCCACATCTACAGTTCCTACTGAGTAGGCCGAGCTTTCTGTCATGTTTAATATTTGATGATTCCATTAAAAATGCAAGTATTTTTATAATGGGCACATTTGGATACAGTTAGTATTCAGAATCATGCATAAAGATATTTGTATTAAAATAGTAACATTTATACAGACAATTTTCAAAGGAAAATTTTCTCTTTTATGATGTGGGTTTCTTGGATCTAGAGCAGTTAGGAAACTTTATGGAGGTCTTGGTAAAAATAAAATTTGGTTTTGCTTTGGCTTGATCTTTTTTTTAATTCTGGTATGTAGCACAAGATTTAGTCACAAGTACAGCACTGAGAAAAAGTTCTGAGGTGCTGTGCATTGCTGTGATACACCTTTATGAGACATATCAATGCATCATGAAGTTCCTTTAAGGCACTACCAAGCAGCATGTAGCAAGTACAATATAGATAGCTTGAAAAAACCCCATTACCTCAATACTGTTTTTCTGGTTTTTTCCTAATTTTTGCAGAAAAGCAATACCATTTATCAAGACACCTGCTATGGCAACATAGTTTTAAACTTATAATAATATACAGTTTTGCAGAATTACCTATCTTACGTATTTATGCTTCTCCCCATGATGAATACCCCCATCTGAATCTCTCCTCCAGAAAATCAACATTCCCTGGTGAGCTTCATGGAGGATCTGATACTTCTTCACATTTGAGTTCAAAGCCCTGCTTAAGTCTCAATTTTCACAGGGAAAATTACATATACCTTTTTTTTTTTTTTTTTCTCAAGCATTGCACAACACAGGTTTCGGATTTATTTACAAATGCTTGGTAATGAAGATTTCACAAGCCTAAGCTGGCAGAATCTTATTTTATATACAACTATGTAAGGTCAAATGTATTTCTGAGATAAATTCAATAAGGTGAGTGAATTTGACTCACGGTTAGTAGTTTATAATTCTGGAGGGCAATTTAAAGCAATTATTACAAATCTATAATCATTATCCTGAGTGCTGTATTGAAGGAAATATTTTTCCTGTCAAATAGATTCACAAATTCATAGGGTGGGGTTTTTTCTGTTTCAATATATGCTGTTTCAGGTTGTGTACGACAGAGTCACAGAGCTCGAAGGCCACATCCTGAAGCTTGTTGTGAAAAGCAAAGGAACATTCGTGGGAGCTGTTAACATTCGACTGAGCAGTGTCCAGTTAAATGAAGAAAAGTGGTATCCACTGGGAAACAGTGTAATTTAAATGTTGTCTAAGAGTATTCAGTTATTTATCCACTGATGTTCCTTTATCCCATTTCCCACAGTACGTTTTGTCTCAGTTGGCCTTGAGAATATGCAGTCCTCTTCTGATCCCATACCTCAATATTTCTAATCATAAGGCTGTTGCCTTAAAATTGCTGCCATCTCCCCAAAACTGATGCCTGTCAGTGTGAGTTGCACATGCTAAGAACATGTAGCAATGTGCAGAAAATTATGCTGACATCAATAAATATTTTGGGGGTTTTGGGTATTAAATAGTACTGTAAAAATATTAAATTCTGTACCAAAGTGTGGGGCCTGATTCTTTGCCCATTGATTCCACTGACTGTGCTGAAACAATGCTGGTAATGGTGAGATGTGTCAGCATTTGCTCAGAGACTGCTATGGTGATTTCATCAGAGAACCATGGGAAAGTTCTCTGGGAGCCAGTACATTTCAGATGTCTAGCAAATTTCATGTTTAATCTTGTACAATCAATACATTAAAGAAAACGAAAACAAGCTAACAGACTTAAAAGCTTTTCACTTTACATATTCTTTGCAGTGTATGTTGGTGTGCTTTTAACTTTTGATAGAATAGTCACTTTTGAAATAATTCAATCGAGGGTATTTGTTTATGGATATGTCATTGTTTCTTTTATTTTTGACAACCAAGATGCAGATAGAACTTGTCATTTGTGAGAAGAAAGGAGGAGGGAGAAGCTGGTATTCACAAATAAATAAAATATATTGAATGAGATGTTTCAGTGTGGTGTTTACTTAAGATTGTGCTGTAAAGAATCTTCGTTCACTAATCTTACCACATCATTGTATTCTTATGCTGCACAAGGGAGTCAAGTCAGTGCCTGCACTGACCTTAGGGCTGTAAGATATAAATACATATTAAACAGTGAACATGAGTGGTTCCTTTGAGTTCACTGAGACTAATTATGGGCTCTGTTCTTCATAGCATTTTTACCTAAATTGAGGAAGCACTGAAGCACATCTTTAAGCATTTAACGTGTGAGCAGCCGTAATGAACTGCCCATTATTGCTAGCCTCTTACACACATGTAGCCAGCCACGTATATATACACCTTCCTGGGATCAGGGGCACATTTTTTAAGGCATGGGAGGCATGTTGATTTGTGATCTGGTCTGCTGGAAAATTTTTAGTTACCATATGCTGAGTAGGTCCGACATTTGTCCTACCAGGTGGAAAAGTGGTCAACAGAGGGATAATCATGCCAGAAGCTGAAGATAATAGCCTCCTTCTCCCAAAGGACACTCACAAATCAGACTTCAGAAAGTGATGCTGTATAAAGTGCCTTAAGTGGGACTAGGAAAATAAATAACCTGGAGTTTTTCTCAGCATCAAACCAATTGACTATGTCACTTGGTCAGTTTTTATCTGAGAATAGATAGACCAGATTGCCTGGGGAAATTAGACTCCTCCTTGTAAGGGGAGGTGAGGGGAACTGTGCTTGAATATTAATATTATTAGTATTCTTCAGAGCTGAAAAAAGCTATGAAATATTTACCACATGAACAGGATATTGGCTAGCATACAGATATGATCACTACACTGATCAGTACGTCTAACATTTTAGATTACAGGCTCTTCTGTGCAAAGAGTCAAGTGACTTGTCAGTCAAGCACAGAAAACACTTTATGGTCAGCTTACAATGTTATCAAATTACCTGACCTTACAGTTCAGTATTGATTTTAGATTTTTCTTACTCTACTGTCCTGGTTTCCTTATTATAACTATAATGCAATTTTCTAATAGTGTTATTTCCTGTGACATTTTCTAATCATTGTTTACTGCATGCCCTGATTTTTCCATCTTAGAGCAACATTAAATAAAATAGCATTAAAATGACATTAAATAAAAAGCATTAAAATATATTATCAGAACTGTCTGAAGACATAGAGAGTTCTGTTTATATTATAAAAAACCCACGTTTGACTAACAAATCTGCCATTAACTGATACGCACAGTCCTATGGAAGGTAAAAATACTTCAGTTTTTTTTTAAGGAAGGTGGGCAAATTGTGTTTTATGGGCAAGACCCACAGACAGCTACGTCAGACTAGCTGTGTCAGTTGTTCTCAGGTATCTTAAATCACACTATCAACCCTTGCCTTGTCTAAAATTCTTCTAGTCCACCTCAAAGCATCGTTTTTCCTGAGTTCACAGTAAGATGTATCCTGAGCTCCCTGCTGCTGTGGGGAGCATAACCCTTTACAAATCAGCCCGTGAATTATTTGTCTTTATTTAGCAGCAGGAGGTTCAAGCCTAAACTAAGAAGAGGTACCAGCAATTAGCATCTTGAGTTTTTAATCATTTTAAGAGCTGTTTTTCTCTCCAAGCTATTTTTGCAGGAAGCAAATTTACAGTGGACATTGAAGAGGTATAGCTCAATCAGATATACCTATATCAGAGGTATAACTCAATCAGAAGCTGTTGTTATAAATTTAAAAGGTACATGGAAAATGTAATCTTTCCTGATCCCTTGGAAAAGTATAATGGTAAGAGATTCCATTCAAAAAAAATAAAAATGTCAATGAATCATGCTCATAATTTTGTGACCTCAAATCATAAACATTAGACTATTGAACTCATGCATAACTTTGAAATTAGCTGCCAATTAAATTATTAGCTTAATTTTAAAAATGTCCAAAAAAAGTTCAGTCTGTGTGAATTAGTTCTAAATTATGATGGGGGCCAACATCAGTAGCCACTACTTATCTGGGATACCACTGACTCACACAAGACGTCCCATTAGCTTAATAAACTCACTGAGAACGTGCCACTCTGAAAATCAGACCCCTGGGTTGTTGCAAGCCTACTGATGTTGCTTTATTGAGCAGGGTGTGATCTTCCAAACAGCTGCTAGTACAGAGCACCATTAATAGTACCAGACATGAACAAACAGTGATGCAGGTTCAAGATTGTCACCCTCTCTGGAGAACAGGGGGATGTTGCGGTAACCTGTAAATACAAGACACTTGATTAGTGTATTAACCACAGACACAAAAAAATGCATTAATTGCAAATGTGACTCCATTATAATGGAGTGTTTTTATGATCTAATGTGCAAATGAGGCATTATATATGATTATTTAAGTAACTCTTTAAAATAAACTGAAATTTCACAGAACCAAAGTCCCATTTCTATGGGTTTTCTCCTCTATATGTGCAGTATTTCAATTATGGCTTTTTGGACACAGAAGGAACAACTCCTGTGTCTTTCAGGATGTGGTGTGTTTTCAAACTGAAGACTTTTAGCCCAGTGATATTTAAACATGGGAAAAGCAGACATTTTAATATCCAGAGATGTTATGTGCTGCACACATTGTTCTTCTAACAAATTAAATAACTT
This sequence comes from Porphyrio hochstetteri, assembly GCA_020800305.1. Classification (NCBI taxonomy): domain Eukaryota; kingdom Metazoa; phylum Chordata; class Aves; order Gruiformes; family Rallidae; genus Porphyrio; species Porphyrio hochstetteri. Next base: position 81,004,299 of record CM036905.1, on the reverse strand, counting down.
GTGAACCAACAGTGTCTTAGAGCAGAATAATGTTGCAACAGTAATGTACTGTCCAGCTGAGGCAGAAAAAAAAGTACAGTGTAAGATTTTCTACCATCTTCTACTTAAGCCTGTTAAGGTTGTCCTTTTAAATATGAGAGTGATTCCCAGTATCAGAGATAAGGCATGCCTCAGAAACTACAGGTTCATCTGGTGAGCAGAAGAATTTGGAGAAGCTGTGGTTCTCAACTTCTAACTTAATTAACTTACTTGCTTGGAAAACAAAACAATCCCCTGTCCAAAACCCCACCCCTTCATTGCTTTATGTGACCGTAAATGTCTGTTTTTTCAGAATAATAAACGATGTCACTAATGATTAAAAAAAAAGGTTCTATGTTTTAGCTATGTACATATAACTGGAGTTATTTAAGGAAATATCTATTGTGACTAAGTATCTACATTCAGAACTGCAGTTTTCAAAACCCTTCTTTAGGTGTGTCTGGCTGTGCATGTAGTCTTTGGGACCCTCATTTATTTGGTTTCAGATTTTCTTGATTCTTCTATATGGCATGACAGTTCACCTGGTGACTAAGGTTCAGCTTCTGAGCAGCCAGTATTATAGTTGAGTCCAGGCAATATGCATTTGTGATCCACTTTCAGAGCATGCACACAGTATGTGGAAGACAGTTTATCTCATATCCAAAAATGCACTTCAAGGCCTAAGACTCATTTCTAAAGACTGTGGTCTAGTCCCCTACATAAAGGATATTCTACAGAATGTCCTGAGCAAAGTAAATCTACATTTTTATTGAAATTGTTCCAGTTTGAGTGAAATAATTAACTATTCATTGATCCAGTCATAATGGAGTAACAATTTAATTCCCTTCCTATATTAGTATTCTGTGTGGCATACTCAACTGGGACAGGGGCTGTAACCCAAGTCCCTCATCCTCTCACCTTTAACCACCCAGCTAAAAATTATCCTTGCCTTCAGCTCCTCTGAGTATACCTGCTGAATCACTGCATGAAAAACCAAATGCTGCATTCTGCCCCAATGCAGCCTACAGCTGAGTTGGAAGGGGAAAGGAAGGAAGTGACGGCACATATTTGAATCCATTCAAGAGAAAAGGCAGGGCAGGGTGGCAATGGCACAACTTTGTCCCACTGCTTGTCAAAGACACCGCCCCCCCAAAAAAAAACTAAACACAGCTTAACTTTTGGAAGCCATGTGTCCTCAGGGGACACCTCAGGCATGTGTATCCTAGGGATGGAGGGACAGTCCCGTAGTGCAGATTAAAGCAATCAGATCTGTGAAGAGTCAGATTTAAAGCCTAACACGCTTTTTAGCATGGTTTAGACAGTTCTTCCCGAAAAACTCTAGGCTGTTGTTGCTCCCTCTGTAAGACACATTCCCCTTTCACTGTTCTGGGAGTTTAGGGACCTAAAGCAAAACAATGGTTCCATATCTGGCATCCAGAGGTCTCAATGTTAAGCACTGCAATAAATTTTGAAGTTATCTGTCAGTTCATCTCCTAGAAACATTTTATTTATTTATGTGTCTGGGCATCTTGAAGTCATCTTAATTTTTTTTTAAATTGTCTTAAGTGGAAATTGGGGTGATTTCTTTGGCACTGATTATAGGTTTTGTACCTACTTTTATCTCCTAGCATTTTGACTTACTTAACTTTTATATAGAAACTGCATGCTCTTTATTTTGAATAATATGAATCCCCAATTTGTGACAAAAATTAATCATGCAGGCACATTAGAGATACACTGAAAATGTACATATTATTTAAAAAACCAGCCCAAATTGATAATTTTTGCAAGCATATGTAAGCTTCACTGACTGCTATTTAAATTTCTCTCAGACATCATAAATTGACAGGATTTTTTTTCATTATCCCAAAATATACACATAAAAGTATAAGGTGATCTGTGTAAAAATTGTGTTAGAGAAAAGTAAGTGTGCCTTAAGAGAGATGTCTTTGTTCTTTTGTAACTCCTCAACCTCAACTAGGAATCACTAACAGCTTTATGACTTCAGAGCCTGGAAAGAAAAAGCCATTTAAAATCCTGTTAAGCTTAATAAAGAAAAAAAAAGCACAGTGCCCATTGCCAGCTCCAATGTTTTGCCTTCTCATCTTCATTCACTAATAAAAGCCGGTTGTTTGTTTTGTCAGAAATAGCTTTGGAAATTCAATATAGTAAACAGCCATTTTACATAAGCCTTTCTCCTTGGCCTGCTGACTTCTGTGTCTGTTCTTTATGTGCAGCCTATTAATCATGTAGGACTGCAGAAGAATAAAATAATACAATAAAATACAATAAAAGAAATACTACCAAGAAAAATACCATAATTTTTTTGCTTAATTTATATTCTTTGATCTCTGTTATGAAAAATTGCAGTTAGGTTTCATGAGGGTTTTTTTTTTGGTCTTGTTTCAATTTGGCTTGTATTGGGTTTTTGGCCTAACTGAGAAGAAAATGTACACGGCTGATACCTTTATAGTACTTCTGACTAATTTTTCTCCTCTTCCTGACAAAAGACTGGAATGTTTTAGATTTTTTTGAGCTGTTATAGGTAGATCACATGAAAATATTACCTTTGTTCATGCTCTGCAGTGGTAAAGTGTATTGACCAAGGAATTCATTTGCAACCAGAGATATCTCATCCTTCACACAGAAGCGTATCAATGCCAGTTCTGGAACTTGGATGGTAAACGAGAAAGTTTCATCCCATCTGGGGCTCAAAGCTAACAAAAAGAGAAAACACACAGTATTCATTTAATTTATTCTACATGATACCTGAATTATTGTTTCTGCTATCGCTAGTCTGACCTGGTCAAGATTCCTTCTTTTTCCTTAGATTTCTGTACCTATATATATGATGAGACTCCCACTGACTGCAGTGATATCTCTGTCACATCTCTTGTAAAGATCATGGAGTTAAACCTGTCAGAGGGAAGGTCTCAGAATGAAGCGAACTAGAACTTGGGACTTGCCCATAGTATGCAGGCCAGCCCTTCTAAGGATTTGTCATGTATTAGCTACATAACACTGTAAACCAAAAGCCCAAGCAAGTTGGTGTCATTTCTCTACATGAGAGCAAAATGGGACAGTGATAGCCAGGTTAAGAATCTCTGCTCAGCTTAAACTTTCCTGTAGTCATACTAGTTTCATGGTTTTGCCAAAATTTCTCCTTTTACAGCAGGTAATTTAGGTAAACTAAGGTAGTAACACCAACACTTGACTGCAAATCAAAAAAAGAGGATGTAGAAGGGCCGGGGGTGTGGGGGGTGTGGGGAGTGTGCTTTGTGTTGTGCAATGTTCATACAGTGAGAAAGGGCATTAAGGGGTAGAGGGCACCTGTCAAGCAATTAAAGGAATAGTCCCACTAGAAACTTTGTATGAGGTAAGTCACAGAAATTTCTTCAGAAAAAAAGCCTTTAAATTTACAAATACTGGACTGGTTTGGGTTGGGATAGCATTAATTTTCTTCGTATCAACTGGTAAAGTGATATGTTTTAGTTTGGAAACTGCTAAACATATGCCTGCCAATTTTGCTTTGCTTCCATATGCAGTTTTTGCATTACCTATTAAACTGTCTTGAGATCAACCTAACTCAATTTTCTCACTTACACCCTTTTGATTTTTTCACCCATCCTACTGCGGGGGACTGAGCAAAGCAGCTGTGTAGGGCTGAGCTGCTGTCCAGGGTGAGCCCATAACAGGAGTGAAGACAATGTATTCCATCTTCAGGAAAGTGCTAATAAATAAGAGTTTGGACTTCCTTAATAATTGCAGTCTTTCGAAGTACACAACATCTTCTTGAAATGGAAAAATGGTAGTTCCTTAAAAAATATTCTTGTGCTTTGTTCACAGTCAAGAGAATAAGACTGGTGCTCACCATTGCTTCTTACAACGCTTGATTTTTTTTTTGCTTGATCTTCTGGCACACCGTGAATTTCTATCTGCACTAGAGGGTCAGCTTTGTTAGTCTTCGACAGGGTACTGGGTGGTAACTGATGACCACTGATGAGCTGGAAAATTAAAATTGTAATATATTGAAATAATTGTAAGAAGGAACTTTATATAGTAGCCATACATTAGCTATAGTAGCAAAAACTGTTCCATAAGAAAATATTTTAAGAAGCATGTACAAGACAAGACTCTTTTAGAAACACATTAAATGCAATGAAATTATAAATATGATGTTTCTTATTTAATTTCTTAGCTAATTTCATAGAACCATAGAAAAGTTTGGGTTCGAAGGGACTTTTAAAGGTCATCTAGTCCCACCTCCCCTGCAATGAGCAGGGACATCTTCAAGTAGATCAGGTTGCTCGGAGCACCGTCCAACCTGATCTCAAATGTTTCCAGAGAAGGGGCATCAACCACCTCTCTGGGCAGCCTGTTCCACTGTTTCACTACCCTCATTGTAAAAAAAAAAGAAAAATAAAATCTTATATCATGCTTTAAATAATAATTTTTAGATTTAAGCTTTCTTATTGAATAGCTAGTCACAAGATATATATATATATATATATATATATATATATATATATAGTTACCATACAAAATAGCAATGCTGGAGGAATCAGTCTCATGGTTTTTGCATTTTCTGAGATCAAACTAATAAATTCCTATTAAAGCTGTGTCTAGTGAACAAGGACTAACATCCACAGTGACATCAGCATTGTCTTACAGGGTATGTAGTAGTGTCACACCCATGTTCTCTCTCTTTCTTAGTAACACATAAAAAGTCTGCATTTAGAAGTCTCCCTGATGTTTTCTCCTTAATGTCGTTAGCTACCTGGAAATTTTGCCTCAGACTGCCCTGTAATCTGGCTCCCAGCCTAAGAGGTGATTTATGAAAGTCACAACTTTGTCTGCTTTCTAGCTATATTTCAGGACACGCAGGAGAGAATAACCATCTGTACAGTAATCTGCCTTTTAGAAATCAACGTATGGAATCTAAGAGAGGTGTACAAGCCTGCAAGCCTAGGTGAAAGACACGACTCTTCTGATCCAGACCTCAGGACTAAGCATCAAAACTCATGATACAGATTCTTATTCTCTTGTCAGCCACCAAAAAAAATTGAAACCCACAAATTCTGCCTTTTGATTAGATATTTTTCTGTAACACCTTGCTCCAAGAAAAGCTTCAGTCTGAAACACTGAAGAGCAGTGGCTTAGCAAACCCTGATGCTGTCCCCTTTCTTCCTAGAAAATAGCTACTACCTTCATCAGAAAGCTTTTTGAGATTCAAGAACTGATGGACTGCCCACTTAGAACCAGGGGTGGTTCTTTGACATTCCCTGAATGTCAGCCATACTAGCCATGTCCTGCTTCTCATTCCTACCCTATTGTTAGACCCAGTCTAAGTCTCCCACTGAGTAGGAAAAACGTGAGCAGTTTCTAGCCCACTATGACCCAAATCCATTAATTCAATCCATTTTTGAAACCCGAGAAGAAGCAAACATACAGGGAGGGTAGTAAATACCATGGTAGGGTTTCCAAACAAAATACCTTGAATATTTTTATTTGTGCTTCAAAGGCTATATGCTTCTTGATGGGAATTGTGGCACATCAAGTTAAGAAGGGTATTGAATTCAGTAAAATTGTGCCCCATGTGATTTTTGTGTTGATTTAAGTTCTTTCACTCACTCACTCACTCACTCACTCTCTCACTCACACTCAGACTGAGCTTTTTGCCCCCCAGACATGTTGTATCTTTGCCCTCAGTTAAGTAGTTTCTCTATTCACTGTTAGTTACTCTTCCTTAGCAGAAACTATATTCCCTCTGACTCCTACTCATGACTCTTTTGTCTTCACCCTTTGCTGACTCTATGAATGTGTCACTCTGCGCATTGCGGTCCCTGGTGGATCCCTGGTGGGATCCCATTGCTGCTTTGTATCCTGCGCTACCCTGCCTGTAGTCTCAGTCTATGTCCTCAGCCTAGAAGTTGCCCTTCTCCTTTCCAACTCTGCCATATCAGAAATTTCCTTGTCCTTCAAAGGTTTTTGTCTGTGTTCTGCATTAAAGTTGGGGATTATTTCTCATCTTAATTAACACCAGACTTATACAAATAAGGGCTAAAATAACTGGTGTATATGCGTGGGTGCTTGAAATCATCCAGTAATGTCTATTCGTAATTGGTATGCTCACTGTTAGGACACTAAAGTGTTCTTGATTAGGTGCATGCATTATGTGAGTATTTTATAATTGTTATTAGCTAATGTTTTAGCTCCACTATTTATTTCTCTGAAAGAAACAAAATAGCAATTATACACTAATTTTATGCTAATTAAATAGTATTTATGCAAGTAGTGTACTGTGTAATCAGAAATAGAGCACCTTTTCATTGGGAAAAGGTAGTTTTCTAACTAGTGAATAATTATAAAACATCTACTTGACCTCAAAAGAAGGGTTTTTCTAACCCATTAGTTTTAAGTGACATGTATTTCTAGTGTTTTTAAGAAGTAAATCAGATCTGAATTTGGGAGAAGAAGAAATAATTTAATGGCTTATTGATTCATCCTACTTTTTACATTTATTTATAGCATTTTAGGATGATAAATAGTCCTTTATGCATGCATAGGAAGATAATGAAACTCAAAAGAAGCATAACTTCATATAATAACTTTAAGCATTTCCAGTTGTTAATTAGCATTATAATAGTACCTGTGGTATTACTAATATTTAAAGACATTAACACCAAAAGTGCACATTCTGCATTTTCAAAGTCCCTTTGCCAGCTACACTTGTGACACAATGCAAGGTATATTTATATTTTTGTACACAACACTGTGAAAAATCATGCATTTTTACCAACTCGTAACTTCTGAACCCCTACATATCTTAAGCAAACATAAGTGAACTGCAGATGGAAAACAATCCAAGCAGCAGTAGACACTATAGATGGTTTTAACATGCTATTAATAAATAATATTAAACTTCCCAACAACGAGGAAAAGGGATAAAAAGAGAAAGCAATAATAGATAACCAATAGGTCTGATCTACATAAAGTTTGTTTTCACATTTTATGAGGAAAGAAAAAATCTAACAATTAACTAAGCTTACCCTTATTGACAGAGATATTGGTTTACTATATCTTCCCACGTTGTGAGGGGTAAATGTTGAGTTGCGGTCTCTCAAGAATTCTGGTTTCAGAACATAGCCACAGCCACCATTGTCTAGGAATTTTCCATTTTGCAATTCCATTTGTACTCCCGGTGTCTGGAAGTTTAAGGCCACTATAAAAATAAACAAACACTGATTTTAGTGAATTAGTGTTGACATCATTTTACCAAAAAAAACCCCCAGCAACCCAATCTTTCTCACAATAGTAGTAAAAATGAAAGAAGAGATTAAAATATATATGTCTTTCAACTCATATGTAATATCCTGTTATTACTCTCAAGTTTAGTGGTGTTCAATAATGAACAATTCATGAGCAAAACTCTATTATTTAGAACGCACTAAAATTTAAGCATTACCCTCTAGATCTTTTTTACACTGCAGAGTGTCATGAGTTTTCCCTTTTCTTTCTAAGTTACACCTTAAAGAACAAGAAATGAGAGATCCTTTTCATCCATAAGGACTAAATTCACACACTAATTTCTCTACAGCAGCAAGGCTCTGCACCCTGAACCTGCTCACAAAGTTCTGATGCAGAAGGCAAAACCATGGAACTGTAAATAAGCATAGTTTTAGTGGAGAACTCAACACAAAAACATGTCACACAGAAGATCAAGAAGCTTTAGAGATAGACTGTTCAGTGCAAATACATAGAAGTTTATGGAAGCAGAAGCAATTTTAAAAGTGTTCTTAAATTTACGTGAGCAAACTCTTCAAGCTTAATCCTCCAGTACTGGTGTTTATTGTTAGTATACACCTGACAGATTTTCTTTTCCTTGGCAGCTCAAAACAGTTTTGGTTTGCTGCAGCAGCAGTAATAAAGTAACACACTCCTCATAAACAGGATATTGTAATTCATGAGATAAAGTCAACATTGAAATGGACCTGTTTAATGAAATTTTGCCCTATTCCACTACATTGGAGCTTCCTGTCACATTCAAAATAGAAAATGCACAAGTCAAATCAGTGCAATGATAACATGACATATCTTAAATAGGAAATGATAAAAAGTCATTTACTTGATGGCTTGGCAGGAAAAAAAAATGAAGACATTAAGCAGTACAAGTGATTCCTCATAATAATTCAGGAAGAGGACCTTATTACATGTTCCTATGAGATAATATAAATGTATTGAATGAACATTTGGCAGAATTCAGAAATCCTTATGTGCATAATGCAAGAAATTTGGATCCATTTCATTGCAAAAATGATTTGTTTCTTCAGTGCTTTGATGATACTGTCAAAAAAATTCTGTAGTAAATGACACAAATAGGAACAGATCTTCAGAGTGAAGCAGGTACTATAGACCCATATGTTGACACGATGCATGCTTTCGGTGGCATTACTTCAGAAGAGTGTTAGCCTGGACTCATGGCCTCAACACCAATTAATGGCTGGAACATAACAAATGCTCCCAAAGTTCATCCTCTCTTTCATCTGAAATGAATCCTGTCTGTGTTAGATAAGATTGCTCTGCAACATGAACCAACATGCAGTAAGTAGGAACAATTAAGAACCTTTCCTTAAAAAACCCACAAATAAACAAAAAACCCAAACCCAACAACAATAAAAGAAAACACACTCCTGCTTTGAACTAAATGTTACTGTAAGCACAGGCATAGATTCTATGTCAATATGCAAATTAACTTTAAGCTTATTTACCTTTGACAACAGAAATTGAACTTCAAAATGTTCATACTGCCCATTGCCCTCCATTGTCTGGCTTCAAGAGAGCAAGTGTTCTCTTGGCATAGTTTTGGTAGAGGTTCATAATTTGGTTTTATATGACTCAACACATCATCCAGAAACAGACCCAAATGTGGTGCTGTATTACCCTTGTTGTATCTTAATACATTGATTGAAGCAGTGCAATGAATGCAACCCTGAGACTCCTTGAAGCCTAGGCCCTGGCATTATCTACAGATAACCCAAGATCCCTCAGCTCATAGGTAATTCCTAGGCAGTAGTTTCAAAATAAGTGGTTTAGAAACTGTAACTGAAATTAGGCAAATAGAACAGCCATAGCTTCAAATAGTATCTTCCACATGATGAAACAAATTACATGATTGCACATAATGAGACTGTTGCTAAATTTGCCAAGCTTCATAGGCTACTAAGCAGAAAAATCTGATTTAACAACAGAAACAAGCAAAGGAGAATACTTTACATTTTATCATATTAGGAAAATTACTTTTGCAACACAAGTGAAGGGCAATCTTATTATGGTTTGATGTCTTCAAACATCAACACTATATTTTTACTTAATTTAATTTTACCTCAGAATAAGTTAAAAACACACTGAACAGTAGTTTTAATTTACCTACTGATTTCCTGGTGTTTCAAGTTGTAACCTGATTAAGGTAAGGGAATGTGAAATTATGTATTCTATTCTCTGAGATGCATACTGCAACTGTTAGCAAGGTTCACAGCTGCTTGGAGCCTCCTAGGAAAATGCTTCATGGCATACTGGTGATGCACAGCTTTTCTTTTTATCAGATGCAGTTATAATTCTTACACTGCTTAAGAAATGGCATATTCATAAATTAAAACATTCTTTTCCATTACCTAGCGGTATGGTCTTAGCAACACCTTTCTCCAAGGAAGCTTGAATTTCTGTCTAATATTTAATCTTACTTTTGCTGGCACACAAGAACAGAACTGTCAATAACATGCTTTATACTGTTGCTTTATGAAACAGAAGAAATTTAATGCATGTGCAAACAGAGCTTTAAACTGCTGATTGCCTTTGGAAAGAAACCCAAATATGCTGACTATGAAACCATCTGGACAATACATAATCCTAATACAGCTTTCATGGGAAAGTATAGACACCTGAAGTTTAGCACTGTGCAAGTTAAACTTTCTCCCCAGTCCTTCCATTAAGCACCAAAAGCCCTTTAATGTTGGCATCAAATTCAAAACAGCAGAGTAAAATACGGGCTTGGAGGACAACCTGAGGAAATTAATTCCTCGGTGTGATTCTTGCATCTGAAATGGAACCAAATCTTCCTGGAACCATGAGGTTGAATCTCCTTCAGATCAGAGTATGTAATATTCATCTTCTTGCAAAGTATCAAAGCTTTCATGGCTGTCCCTGTTGGACCGGATGTAATTACTTGATGTATCAAGTGCAAGCCTGTCTCCAAAAAGCTAAACAATCCATAATGCACAGAGCAATACAAAGGATGTATTTCATCTTAAATCTCTGTGTCACAAGCAGTTAACTGAAGTCAGTCTCACAGCTAACTGCAGAACTAACCTCAGCCTAAGAATTCAAATACAGCACCTTCCATAAGTGCTACCATTCACAACGTAATTGATTTTCAGACTGAAATCAAAAGCTTTTGAAAATGAAAGTGAGTACTGGGGTTCTTAGATTTCTAAGTGACTACAGTTTGAAGGTAGTTGAGGAAAACTGCACATTCTTCACCTGTGATGCTGCTTCTCAATTAATATTTCCATTGGGATTTTTAAATTGCCGGGTTTTTTTATTTTTATGCTTTGCTTCCTGGTTCTGTTAGCTATATTATCAGCTATATTTTCCACATTTAAAAGGGAAGATTTTAAAATGTGTCAGGTATTTTTCTTAAAATGAGTTACTTAATTGCATTTTATGTAATTTAAAATCAATCTCAAAATGTCTGAACTTTATGCAATCTCAAAAAGTATCTATGCACAAAACAAGGAGTGCTGATGTTCCCAACTCCATGAATTACTTCATTCACTTGAGTCTAAAGAGATATAGTACATCATACTCCCAACCCTTTGATCAGTCTTGTTGCCATCCTCTCAGCTCTTTCCAATTGTCCATGCTCTTAAAACAAACCACTCACAATGACAGCACAGATATCCAAAATTTGAAATTAATTTCACAAATGGTAGGTTTTAAACATCTTTTTTCACCTGGGTCTAGCTGAGAAGCTAGAAAATATTTCAGCATAATTAAGACTCTGGCAAATTACATCAGCCTCCTGAGCCTGCTCTGAGCCTGAGCATTACTTGCTATTCTGGCACTGTCTTGACATGTCACTCTGATCCCCACTGCCATTTCTGGGTGTTCTCTAATTCAGGCTTGTAGACCTACTGTCCAAAGTCAGTCTTTTAAGTGTCCTCGGCATTCCCTATGCCTTGGGCTTTATGAGGTTTTTTTAAATCTTTATGCAGCTTTAGACATCTTGCCAAGCCAGTGAACAGGAGAGATCCCACCCAGGCTTTATGGAAAAGGACTTAGGCCTACCAGAAAACAAGAAGTACAGAATGAACAGTTCCCTTATAGCACACAGCTGACTTCACAGTTTAGTGTGAATTCTGGCATACAAACCATCTCTTATCTCTTTTTCTGACCAAAAAATTTTGTCAAACTGTATGCGTTTTTTCCCCCTCCTTCCAGAACAAAATGGGGCTTCAGCTATTTACACTTCAGATTTTGTTAAACTTAATTGTAATTTCTGTCTTTGCTTATCACTGATGAATTTTGAAATGGATGCTCTTATTCTACAGAAACAGTTTTTGAATGACTTCGAGCATGAGGTATTCTGTTCTGGTAAGAAGTACTACTCTTCAGAGAACTGAGTAACACGCATAACTGACCCATCATGCCAACATATGCAGTCAGTCTGTCCTCACTGTCTTGGGGCCAATTCACTACTGTTGCTCTAAAGACACTATCATTAGAAGTGGTAAGAAGTCAGTCATTCTAATGTTCATAACTGCTGACATTGTTCCTATTTAATTACAAGCAGCTCTGGAAAAAATGCCAGGTGATTAGAAATCATCCAAGTAGATCTGCAACAGGTTTCAGTTAGGGATCCTCTCTTGTGACGTTCTCGAGTGAAAAGCACCTAAAGCATTTCTGATAAACTACCAAATCTAAAATCTAAATTGATTTTTGCTATTTAATTACTGTTTCAGTCTGAAAGTTCTATTTCAGTGTAAGTCTGAGGACCTTTTGGTTGCCATTTCACTTATTTCACACCTGAGACAGATACTTTTCCAAAGCGATGTTTGAAATTTGTTTGCCTTGTACTTCTTGGCAGAACAGTGTATATCATCAGCTTCCCTTCCTGTTTTAGTCTGAGTCTCTTACACAGGGTTTAGAACAAGGTCAACAAGGAGTTCACAGACAATTGTGTCGCTGCAGTTTTTTCTGTCATTCTTTTAATTTAACTATAGTTCAGATAAATTATTTAATATTCTACTAGTTATCTGAAATTCTGAATTTAGTGGAGATAGCTGGGAAAAATATTTTCATTCTTACGGTCCACAAAATGCTGACAAAATGGAATTTCTGTGTGTGTTTGCTTTTAAGTGAAGTTCCCATATCTATTATGCACACCAAAGAAAACTAATAAAAAAGAAGCAGAATACAGAGTAACACAAAAGCTCTGTCAGAAACCTGGCAGTTAGAGACCTCCCTGCAAGAGAAATATGAAACCTTTATTTAAAACACCTCCTGGCCCTTGGAGCTGTTCCAAATGAAAGGTGAGTGTATTTAGGTAGATTCATATATTGGGGTGATACTGTCCCACTTAACTTGTAGATGTCTACATGATCTAGCTAGAGAGGATCTAGTCAGTGAAATTTAAGGGACAATGTAAACAAAACTGGATCCGCAGTATAAGATTAATTATACCCCTGGAGTGTGCAATTCAAATAGCTGTTCCATTGACCTAGGGACTTCTGGGAGCAAACAGTAATAGGTGATGCAACAGTTTTCTAGGGCTCCATAAATCATAATGGCCATGTGGCCTTTTACAGCTGTTGATTTTTTTTTCGACTACATGACTTCGTTAGTAATAAACACACTTCATCATCTGGCATTTAGCGTTATCTTTCTACCACACACTGTTCAACAGTATTTAGTAAGATTTATGTCAGTTGTGCAAGGTCCAGTTTTCCCTTCCTAAACATTTTTTTTTACTGTTAAAATCGTACTAGGAAGAAAGTAATAGCATAAGTATTGACATACAAAACCCTGTGCCTCTTTCTTTAAGCCAGCAGCTGACCTATGATAACTAGTCCTGTCTTTGAAACCTCAACTGAGAGGAACCAAGTGATGCTTTTCCATGCCTTCTCATTTCATTCTTCCAGGGCATTTCTGGGTTGGGAGCTCATGAGAAATCTTTCCTGTCTTTCTTATAGCACATTCTCCATGAGTCAGTTTGGGATAAGGTCACAGCAAGCCCAAAGTTTGAGTTCCAGACTAGTGTACAGAATAGCCTGGGCATGATTTGTCATGAGATATATGTGTCAGATTCATTCCCCTGAATTAGACCAGAAGAGGTGTTTTAGTTTGGGATGAAAAACAGAGCCTGTTTTGGAAAGATAGCTGAAGTGATGGAGACTATTATGCTTTTAAGATGCAGAATGAAGAAAGATGAAACACGATGATGTATAGTCTTTTCCATGTCAAAGACAATCTTTAGAATTAAGTCATCTGCAAGATTTTAAGGACCACAATGAAGAATAAGAGTACTCAGTATACACTGCAAAGAGCTTTGAGGTATTCTAATAACCTAACGAGACATAAGACAAAAACATTAAAGCATGTCACTTCAGTAGAAATTCAAGTAACAACATTCAAAGCTATAATGTAACATATTCTCAGTTTGTTTCAGATGTTGCACTAGCTGTTGAGAAAAGCCATGTTAGAAAAAATGCTTGCTTCGTATTTTTTCTATGTTATAAAAAATTGTCCAGTAAAAATAATTTCCAAGAGTATAAAATTATCATGCTGAAAAAACTAAATCATTAAGAAAAAGGAGTAGGCCACCATCTTATAATAGAAGAACCCATGTTTTTCCTTACATTCAATTTCATTTTTTCATAAATTCCTTTACTAATTTTGGCATTCTATCACATATACCAGATGTAAAGATTGCAAGAATACCTAAACTTTGCGTAATCAAAGGTAAACTGTTTACTTAGGGAAAAAAAACCAAATCAGTCTTCTTATCTCTAGTTATGCCATTTGTCCAGCAAGAACAGAAAATAGTTTCCCAGAAAACAGAGAACAACCAACAATTCCAAAGTCAATTACTGATCCTGTGCCCTCTGTTTCCTTCATGTGGCTTCCTCCTCTTAAGTATTCCTCCTCCTAAAGTTTTCACTCACTCAGAACCCAAGGGAAGTCAGAATGACAGTCATTTTAAGTTGCATTAGTGAGGCATAACAAGATCTAAATAAATGGGTTTCTTTTCCCTAGGTAGCTTCAGAGGTTAAAAGCAGAACTAGTAAGATAACTTTTTATCACTCATGTCTTTATGCATTATTTTTTGTCCTATTATTGCACACAAGATTTAGCCACAAAACAGATGTCACAAAATCGCCAAGCAGCATTTTGATCTTATGGACCAAAACAAAACCTACAATAACAAAAAATCCATGATATATAAATAGAGGAACCTTCACAGTAACACATAAATTTTTATGAGTGCTCCAGAAAACATATGCTCTAAATATCCTCTTCTAAAACAAAATTCTGTATTTGGTTTCTCATATAACTTATGACATGTTTTGGTCATTCCTATAGACTGTTTTGATACATGAACAATGTTTTCTCTTGCATGCAAAGGACATACTCAAAAAGATATTGAAGTATTTTTTTTCTCCTCCCCCTCCACCTTGTTTTCTTTTGGTTTGTTTTTTTTCTCTGTTTTTCTCAGGCAACAAATGATAATACAAATGATATCTGTTGATTTAAATAACTGTCCTGAATTTTCTTTCTCTGAATAAATCTTTACTTTCCATTTTATACCCTAAATAAAAAGGAGATATGTATACGCCAAACCAGTTCCTTCCAGTGCTACACTGCAGTTGTATGCAGGAGGCATACTAATTTTCCCAGACTATAAAAAGTTATTGTAGGTATTTTTCTCCATAAGACCTCTTTGTTCACAAAACCTATCCTGTTCTTACAAGTCTCAATTTTCAGAGAATGGACACTGAGTACACAGTGATACCCAAAAGTGATTTTGTGGAAACTCTATACTTTTTACTCTCATTTTTGACTTGCCTTCCTCCTGAAATTAGGTTTACACAATTACGTAGTTCTCATCCTCAGCCCCAACAAATCTTGAGCCTGTTGGACTATTTCACCCTGCTTTAGCTGAGTGCCAGCCTGCTCTGAGTTAATATGTTCCAACCAATTTAGAGAAAATCTCTGGCAAGGTACAGAAGGGAGCACTGTTTTGGGCCTATCACTAAGGGAAGCGAAGGAATAACTTAACTGTCATCATTTACATGATGCAGAGGCCTGGCAGGCAGTATTATATTAGGCTTGAACAAAATCTTATTTCCTTTGCTGAGTCAGTTATGGATATTAGAGAAACTTAAAGCTAAGTGAGAAGGGTGAGCTAGCAGGTGTGGGGAGGGTTAGAGGGGCTGAGGAAGGGGAATGAGGGACACAGGAGACATCTGAGAGTCCCATGAACACTTTTGGAAAACTAGTAGAAGTGTTCTGGAGGGATTACTTCCGTGCATGGGATACAGAGTGCAATGGTAGGGAGACAGGGAAGGTATGTGGGCTATATGAACACAGGACAGACAGAAAAATTAAGAAATCTGTGCTGAATCAGTGGAAGGACATGAGCAGAAGATTCACTGAGTGGCGCTTGGGGGGTCATATTTCTGCCGAACAGTTATCTAAAACAGATTAGGAGACAAGAATAGATCTGACATGGCTCGGAAATAATATATGTGGAGAATTGCTTATAATCAGCCTATTCCCACGAGAAAAATATTTCTTTAGATGAAGATGCAAATGATGTGACCAAGAGGGCAGATCTAACCACTTCCTGCATATTTTTAATTCTTCCAGGAAGGGGCCCAAAGGCCCTATGCAGGAAAAATCATATGCTTTGTATACTAACGTTTAGAATCACTTTTCATTAAAGTACACTTTGAGCCAACAGTCAATGTAATAGTTCTGGAAGACTTCAGTCCTTCTTAAAATCTAATAAATGGATATTTTTTGCAGACATCAGTGTGAAGATTTACAGGCTAGAAAGAAAACTAGTACACTTGCAGTACGATAAGCCTGAGAGATTCAATTTTAAACTAAGAACCTCTAGCCAGATCTTCCTCTAAGCATGTAACAAACTTACTAGTATTTAATAGCAATGCAGATAGCATACAGAGAGTGCACCACCCCAGGTAAATAATCCAGCAACAGCATGACATTAAGTTAAATGAGGATCAACCACAAGGACAGAATATATTAAAACTCATTTCAAATGTTGTGGTAATGGAGAGATACTTCCAGCTATAGCCTAGCCCAAGTCCGTATCTGTACAAGAGAAAAGCATTTCTAATGATACAGACACAAAAAAAAATTAGAATCACAGAATCTCCTGAGTTGGAAGGGACCTGTAAGGATCATCAAGTCCAACTCCTGGCTCCACACAGGGCCAGCCATGTCAGCGCAGGTGACTGAGGGCATTGTCCAGACACTTCTTGAACTCAGCCAAGCTTGGTGCTGTGACCACTTCCCAGGGGACCCAGTTCCAGTGCCCCACCACCCTCTCAGTAAAGAACAATCTCTTCCTAATGTCCAACCTAAACCTCCCCTGTCGCAGCTTCATGCTGTTCTCTCAGGTTCCATCACTGGTCACCAAAGAGAGGAGATTGGTGCCTGCCCCTTCACTCCCCCTCCTCAGGAAGCCATAGAACGCAATGAGGTCTCTCCTCAGCCTCCTCTTCTCCAGGCTGAACAAACCAAGGAACTTCAGCCTCTCCTCATAAGACTTCCCCTCCAGACCCCTCACCATCCTCACTGCCCTCCTCTGGACACTCTCCAGTATTTCTATGTCCCTCTTGTACTGTGGTGCCCAAAACTGCACACAGGACTTGAGGTGAGGCTGCACCAGTGCAGTGTAGAGTGGGATAGTCCCTGGACCAGCTGGCCATGCTCTGCTTGCTGCATCCCAGGAGACAGTTGGCCCTCCTGGCTGCCTGAGGACACTGCTGGGTCATGTTTAACTTGCTGTCAACCAAGATCCCCCAAGTCTCTCTCAGCATGGCTGGCCTCCAGCATCTGATCTCCCAGTCTGAATGTTCAGCCTGGGTTGCCCCTCCTCAGGTGCAGAATCTGGCACTTGCCCTTGTTAAAACTTCATGTGATTGGTGACTGTCCAGCTCTGTAATCTGTCTGGGTCTCTCTAGAAAGCTTCTCCACCCTCAACAGCTCCTCCCAATTTATGTCTTCTGTAAATTTACTTAAGACACCCTCTAGTCCTGAGTCCAGGGCATTTATGAAAATGTTTAAAAGAACTGGATTTAAAATGGAACCCTGGGGAACCCCATTAGTGACTATTGATGACTCCTGTTGTAGCTCTAAAATCATACCTCAATGCAACAGTCAGGTCGAGGAGCAGAATTATAACAAGAGAATTTATGGGGCATCTGAGTACATTCCAGTTTTTTCACTGAGTGGCCAAATCCACTCAATCTCCCTAGTCTCTGTTTCCCACATTACCTCAGTTGTGTGGCACTGACAACAAGGCATAGCTCAGGCTGGGGGACAGAAAATGGTAAGAAATTTAGGCTTGGTACTCTCCTCCACTGCTTGCAGTCAGGGCCACAGATGCAGGAACTCTCAGTGAAAGCTGAGGTTGATTTTCCTTCTAAGTTCTATAACTGTTGGGGAGTAGCTGAGGATGCACTAAGGGGTTAAAAAATAAATCATACTAAGAAGATGATTGATAGGAAATAGTACACTGTTAAAACCCTTTCTGAAAAACAGAAAATATTTTGGGAGCTGAGAAGGAAAACAAGTGAAAATGGATGTCTGGAACAAGGGTGCACATAAGCTCCAGGGCCCAACAGGTAAAATTAAATTTGTGCCCGTCTCTCTATTGGTGTGTATCAGAATATAACAAGGTGAGACCTTTCAAACTGGGAGCCTACGGCAAACTGCCCTGCTAACCCCAGTCTCCCTCAGGTGGCCTTGGTATAGAATCAGAATAAAAGACAGAATATATATGTGAATGCAAAAAATACTGTTCTCTACTTTACCTAAGGCTGAAGAAGACGTGGCAGACTGACGTAGAAAAATATTCTGTAACTGAGAATCTTTTTAACTGAAGAACAAAAAAGATGAAGGCAAGATTGCCTCTAAAGCCATTAAAAAGGGTAAAGTGCTTACAGGTGAGAGATTTTTCAAAGCCTTCTGAGTAGAAGAGTCATGCCTATTTTTAACAATTTCAAGTTAAAAACTAACTTGAAGAGAAAAAGGGAACTACTATGATTGGTACTGGAAATTAGGATGCTAAACATACCTTGCATCTACACAGTCACTGAGTTTTTTAAAACTCAGGAGCATTTGAGGGCTTCTTTGTGTATAATCCGGGAATTCTTGGCACCAATATTAATTGTTGTTTCATTAATTACTTTCTCCTGCATCTGTGCCACTCCAGTCATACAAAACCACTGAACCCACCCACGCCCCCCCGATCCTTCAGATGAGGTTTCCATTGCTGTGTAAAGATTCCTAAATCACACATATATATCACACATTCCCTCACCTCTCCTAATTCAATGCTGTAGGGCAACCTCAGGAAAAAGTAAACGCAATTCCTTCAACAGTTCTCACCTTTAGCTAAGCAGGCAGCTACTTCTATTCCCTTGCTAAGTACAACATAGCTATAAAGAATACTAGACCTCATCTAAAAAAGATTTTAAAAAGAGAAATAATAAAAAAGAGAAAAATGTGGGGAAAAAAAAGGAAAAAATAATAGAAAAAGGTACCATTGCCACTTTCTCTTATAAATGTGATAAATACCCTATAAAGGTATTTATACCTTAGTCATAGATGACAAATAAGCATGGAGCTTATGGAATTCGACGAATACAGAATGCAAAATAATGTAATATATTTTCATTTTCTTGAAAGGCATACTATGCTATTATTTTTAAATATTTTTTTTGGCAGTGCAATGCTTAATGCTTAGCACACTCACTTTTACCTCAACACCTAAAGTAACATAGTAAACATAACAATTTCATTGCAATGAGACAGGCAGTAAAAGATAAACCATTAAGACTCTCTTTACAGACACCCACAGATAAACATCATAGAATTATTAATAAAAAAGGATACAATATGTAAAGAAAAATAAGAAAATTCTGGTTTAGCTGTTGAAAGTTTGTTTTCTATTTGCTTTTGCTACATTGTTTCATAAGAGAAAATCATGCTTTGTTTAGTCTTAGGGCTAGGAGTAATAGAAAATAAGATTCAAAATTTTAAAAAAGTTGTATCGTTCTTCCTATTGCCAAATAGAAAGAAAAAAGGAGGCAGTATAAAAGAATTAATGAATTACAATAAATTGGGATATCTGAGATAAATCTATTTAACAGATACTGATGTTTATAATTACTTAGGGCCTAATTGTAACTAATTACAAAAGTAAATGATGAAAATAATACTCCCCTCATTTATTCTATAGCAGAATTCCTGATTTCCAGGCTGTAAAATTACTAGGATATGTAGACTGAAGGAAAAGCTTAGATAACACAAAATTAAAGTGATGCCACTGAGGGAAAATATGTAATCTATATAACACAATACTACAGGAAGGAAAACCTCTTTTACCTGTATAGTATCTACAAAGCCTGGGATACAGCAGTCTCTGCAAACATACGTACCCATTTGACAGCCCACATTCCAGAACTCTTGAGGATTATAATTTGAAGAGTTTGTTCTTGTTCCTTTGGGGTAGATTCTTGTAATGAACCTTGAAGTATGTGAAACAAACTCCTGAGCTGAAAAACAGAATGATAAAACCTTTGCAACTAAATAAAGAGATCATATTTGAATAAATAAAAATAAATAAAAGTCTAATAATCTGATCCAGCTTTTTTTTTTAATACAGTCAGCATGTCATATCATATCAATGTATTTATATTTTAGGACATTTCTATGCATTAAAAGTAGTATATGGGCCACTGAGATGTGGATGAAATCCTATTTTAAAACCTTAACATGTGACAGTATTTTGTGTATATTTGAATGTGATAGTATTTCTGTCTGTAGTGCAGACTTCTGTTCAAGGTTCAGTAATGAAGATTCATTCCTTCACAGAAATATTCTGTTTCTTCACTTCATTGTAAGGTAAATACGATTTTTATACTAAAGACCACTGTGTTCTCATGGCAAGTTGGAAAGACACAAACCACAAAATTGATCAAAAAGCCCACTCATTTCTTTATAGTTCAATAGGAAAAAAATCATCCCAAGTTGATCTTAGCTTGATTGCTGTTTTGAGGTTTAAATAAAATGACTGAATAATCTCAAGTGAGAACAGCACGTTTCTAAGACACTTAATTGGTTCCTTTATAATCTTCAGAAGATGTTAACTGTTCAAGTGAGTTGATTTTCTTCCTCCTAGCAGTGTTCCCTCCCACAAAGGCATAAAATAAACAGATGTGGAGAACTTCAGATGAGTGCTACATACACTATTCCTGTTTAGCAATTAAGCAGAAAGCTTTAAATTTCCAGAATCATCAACCTGATCCTTTCCATCCTTCACCTGCCCTTTTTTTTTTAATAGAACTAGATTGCTAGAGGACTCTGACTATGGACAGCTGCCAGAAGCCTGCTTGTTTTGATGCTGTTCGGCACTGTTCACGTACCCAACCATTGAACCATCTCCACAACATGGTGGATGGCAGCTGGGCTGGCCCTGAATGAACAGGCCTGTGGCAGACTTCATTCTCATGGCCAGTTATCTCTGTTCTTAACCCTCCCTTAAGGCTGTTGGCAGACAGCTGGTTAAAACAGCAGGGGCTGTGCTGTACTGGCTGTACCAAATGGAGATGTTCCAACACAGAATGAGTTTTGAATAATCCAGCTTTGCTGGTAGGAAAGATCCGGTCCAATGGAGCAAACTGCCTTCTATGGGGTTTATTCATTCTGTCAATGCAGATTCTCTTATCTGCAGTTATCAGCAAAGCCAGGGGTACTGCATGACCAACTCAACTGAGTACTACAGACAATACACGGGGGGGTATTACTTGATGCAGAAAACAATAAATCAAAAGGTCTTCATACATTTTGCATACTATGCTAATACTTGTTCTTATAAAACTAACTGAAATTAAAACAAAGCTGAGTTTCAATTTTCCTCACAAAACCAACTGAAGTATAAAAATGCAGTGCAAAAGACATTTCTAAAACAATGTCACAAAAACAACAAAATAAAATTGGACAGTATGTGTTTCATAAAATTTTAACCCTTCCAATGCCTAAGCAGTGAAGCAAAACAACATTGTAACTTTTATCTGATTAAAGCAAAAGAAATTACCTGAATGTTTTACAAATTTTTGTGCCCGAGTCTCTCCAATTGAATTATTTTCATAGCACTTCTGATTAGCTAGGGAATGCTCAAAGCTCACAAACTTCTCAGATTTGGTATAAATCACAAGGTCTGACAATGCAATGGCAATTTTCAACTTCTTCATCTAAAAATCATAATATAAAAATAATGGAAGAATAAAAAAATCACAGTAACATTTCATTATTATTATTATTAACAATTCAGAAGAAACTGTAAGTTTGGATACATAAAGCATGGGAAAACGTGTCATCATTAATGAATATTTGAGCTTGAGATATGACTTTTGATAGTGAGAGGTGATGCAGTCAGAGATGATTAAGATTATTGTCTCTGTATTCATCAAAGTAATTGTAGGGTGAATGGAGAGATATGTTTCCAATACTTCCTAGCACAGTGCTCTCTTAGACAGCTTTACCCTTTCCCTGCTTCTGAGTCTGATAGGTAAAATAAATTAATTTTTCATGGCTCTTAATATTACTGATTTAAAATATATGTCCAAATTTATATTGCTAAAGTACTGGAAAAGGTATACTGGTAGGAAGTACCTGGAGAAAAAAGAGAGCAGTATAGCAAGAGAATTTATATATC
This sequence comes from Porphyrio hochstetteri, assembly GCA_020800305.1. Lineage (NCBI taxonomy): Eukaryota > Metazoa > Chordata > Aves > Gruiformes > Rallidae > Porphyrio > Porphyrio hochstetteri. Next base: position 80,982,254 of record CM036905.1, on the reverse strand, counting down.
AATAGCACAAACTTGACTACAAAATGTAAAATAAATAACAAGACAATATTTTACTGTGCCAAGCAAATCAATCATAGGTATATTGCTCCAAGCATTGTTCTGAAGTTAGGAAAACTCCGTGGTTCTTAATTAAGATGGAAGATTCTTTGGACAAGGTCTTTGTTTCATCTTACTCCATTACCAAAGTAACCAAAAGCAAAAGTTGCTGTATTTTGAAGTGACTGAAATTTTGCCAGGTTCTTATCTTTTAAACTGAGGTATTATGAGACCTCTTCATTTTACTTAGCATGAACTTGTGAGCCAATCAGTAGTAGTAGCCAGCAAAGAGCTGATGGTACTAATAATGTTTACATTCCATTAAAGCTTTTGAACACGAATTTTCTTCTGACAAAATAATAGGGAATGCTTGCTCATGCCTCTTAAACTACTCAAAGTTCAAGAGCATTAGTTATTCTGTGGCTATGTTCCATGAAGAGCAATAGTAGTGTACGGGCACAGAACTGACTAATACAGCTCTCTGGTTGTGGAGGCAGCGGCACAGTCAAAGCCAACAGCATCATTAGGGTATCTTGGATGTAGATTCCAATGCTCTCTCATCCTCCTATAGCCTGGAAGCCATTTCCTCTCCTGCCTGTGAAATGTGATCAGACATCTGTTGTTGCTGCTGTTGATCAAGATGTATGTGGTATATGTTCTGGTCTGTAATGTGATGTTACAAACATATGTGACCCTACTATCTGGAAATTTGGCCTTCCTTGTTCAAAGAGGACTCCACTCTTCCTCAGATATATTTCTATATCGGATGTAAAGAAAAAGCAGCAAAGTTCTTGACCTTCAAATCACTTAGAGAAAGGAAACACCAAGGAAAAGACTCTGCCTCTGAGCTAAAGCACTGATCCCTGAGGAGCACTGCCAGTCTATTCTCATTCAAATAATCATAGCATGATGTGCAAAAGTGGCTGGATATTGGGTGCTTCATGCCTCCTTGTAAAAACTTGAACAAAGCCATTTTAGCCCTGATGGAGCAATAGATTTCCACAGCAGAGAATTACTATTTGGTTTAAAAAAAAATATAAGTTCAGTTTGACTATTAAAAAGAAAATCGCATCAAATTTTTACAGCCTCTTTCTGAAACAGTATATAATGTTAAGTCTCTACATTATAAATGTAAAAATACTTTTTCTATCATTTTAGCACAACCAGAACTCAACATCTAATATCATGCATAAATCCAGAACACATGAAAACAGGAGAATGGGAACTCCTCAAAATTTCCACGGTAGACTGGTAGACTGAGGGAAGAAATAGACCATTTACTCTGCCCTTCATCATCAGGAACTGTTATGAGTGTTCTCCCTGTATAGCTCCAGGATGGCCTTTTGACCAGCAAAGCAGTTGTGCAACTTTATCTTAGATCTACTGTGGCATTGACCATCTAGGACAAGGCTTGGAAGTGAAAAATGCATGGGGAGTTTAGGATGGGAGCACTGTGAAGGGTTGCTTTTTAGTTGGATACTGAAATATGCCCAGGTTGGAGTGTCTTGAAGAATAAGAAAAACTGAAAGCTTGAGCTAAAAATATTATTTCAAAATATATTGCATCTAAATAATTTTAAAGCCCATATTTCAACTTTAGTCCCTAATTTAAGCTAATGTATTCCTTCTTTAAAAACAAAATAAAAAGTTGGTAAACATCTATGTGCTTTCTAAATTCAAGTTACCTTTGACTTTTTTCGAGGTGGGGCTGAAGGTCTTTGGTCATTTTTTCTTTTTAAGGAATCGCTCTTTGGGTAAAGAGGAGTTTTGTCATCAAAGTCATCTTCATCAGATAAATTTTCAAAGTCAGAAACTTCCCCTGTCTCACCGTGACTGTCAAGATCTCTCCTGAGTAGACCTTCCTCGATTGTTCCAACTTTTTTATTTTTTATCAGAATTTTGAATTTCAATGCCTGTAGGAAAGAGGTTAAACAGTTGTAAATAAAACAGTGCATGGACCAATTGTGGGTTTTCTTATCTAGACATTTTTTAATCGAAGTTCAAAGCTGTTAATTAAGTATAGTGAAGGTAACACAATGAAGTGAAGATAGCTATTGGTGAGGCAGAAGTCAAAAGCAAGGAAAACAGAATCTGGGGAATCAAAGCACACTAGTGAAAATCGAAACCCATGACAGGAATAAAGGCTCTCCACCATGTAGATGCTGAAACTGTGATCAAGATTAAGGCATAGAGTTGAGTGTCAGAGGTGATGGCCAGGTAAGATGCAGAAATGAATCCATTTTTATATATGGACTTATAGACATGTATCTTTGAATTTTTTTTTTAGCTATCATTGCAGCTGCTGGAAATCTGTTACCTTATTTGATTAGTGCATGTGTACACATCTGTCTAGTGTACCAAATGAAAACTTTCCTCTTTATGTCATGGATTCCCATGCTGATCTTACTTGATCAGGGAAGCTAACAGGCTTTGGTAACTTGTTGTTTAAGGAATTTCCAAATTTTTAAATGGGCATGTTTCAACTTCCATAATAAAGAACGTAGGAAAAAAAATCATTAAAGGTTATAATGCCTAGTATGATGGCTTTCATCTATACACCTGACTCTTATAAATATAAATTTCAAATAGATTTATGAAATAATATTCATCATATAATAGGTATTATGTAGCAGACATTCATCTCTACCTCTGTACACAGGAACTGCCTATGAGTAACAACATTTACTTAGACTCTTGGATAACATGATCTACAGAAACATTCCTTAAGTTTCACATGCACTACTGAAAAGAAAGGCTATACTGCTGGGAAGGTTACAGAAACAAGGAATAAATGCTTATACATTAAATAAAAGATAACTGAAATACTGTGTTTTAATGTGTCTGTTAATCAAATATGAAAAGTATGGATGATAGAAACATACATATAAAAACAAAGCTTAATAGTAGAAACTAGAGCTGTACACAAAGAAATTCCATTTATTTACACGGCAATCTTTGATACTGATAACCCCCTTATCACTTCAAATCTTGTATTAGCAGTTTGTCAGTGTGCCAGTGGAATGAGATATCCTCTGCTTAATATCTGTCAATGCCATGATGGTGCAAGATTTGATTAGTGTCTCTGCACTGGTGATTCAGAATAAGGGTGCCCTTTAACATTTCCTTCATTTCTTATTGATGCACTCATTTTTTTTCTGTTATATTTTTAGAAGAGGTTTAATATAAGTAATGCCACTCATGATTTTAAAAGTTCTGAATTTTTCTTTGCATATTCATACTTCCCAATATTTAAAAGCAATTATATCTATTTTTGGTCCTGTATTTTTTTTATTCATAGGTATGATTTCATTCTATCAATTTAAAAAAACCAACCAAAAACACCTAAACTGGTAAATAAAATGGTTTGTGGATATTTAATTGCCTCCTATATGTAAACTTGCTTTAAGTAAAAAAAAAAAAAAGACCAAAGTCATATGAAAATGGGTCATGATGTTTTAAGTCAGATAGTTTCTAAAATTCTGTTTATCAACCTTTTAAGTCAGATAGTTTCTAAAATTCTACTTGTCAACCATGATATAAATATGCCGAGGTAGGACAGCTACATGTCTATAAAAATAACATTTTAGAATCACAACTCTCTTTTTATAAGCAATTACAGAAAATACTATTGCAAGTTTTTTGGCCAGAAGTGGATTCCAATAATAGTTGAACCAAATCACTGAAAGCAAACTATGAACTGAAGAAGACATACCAAGGATTTTACGTCTGTGCTTCAAATAGATTTTAAAAAAACTTATGACACATGTATGGTTACGACATCAGTGACTATGTGAAAATTGAGTTCTCAAATGCTAAAAATGCAGCATCTTTTTGTACAAAGGAACAAAAGTCTGTCCTCAGAAATGTAGAGAGCAAATCTTGGATTTGAGCATTAAAAAGAGAAGAATAGCTTCCCTTATTTCAATTGAGCATGTTCTTCTCTCTTCTCCTCTCCTGACCAGCTGTGGGTGCTTAGTAAGAGAAATATCAAATCCTGAAAATCTTGCTAGGAAAGAAGGTTACAATGAGTTTAAATTTTACATACTTTTCTATTTCAATATTTATATTACTGGCTTAAATACTTATATTAGGTAGAGATGCCACACCTTCCGTGAAGTGTAACATAGGGGAAGCTTTTGAGGTATTAATGAAGTTTATCTTGAATAAAAATAACAGGACACTATTGTTAAATACAATGTTAAAACTAGTCCAACAGCAGCATTCTTCAGTGATTCAAGAAGAGAATCACACAGTGAAAGTGTGGATGGATTTCTTTGTGGCAGCCTTATAAATCAGAGATGTGGTGATATTTCAAATCAATACTACCTGTAATGTCTGGGCTTTAGTTAAATTAATATTAATTACATCAGGAGCACCTTTGTAACATATCTCATAACAAGCTTTCATACAATACAGTTATCTAGTGAGAAGCTCTCTGCATTGAAAATTCCAGTTTTTTATTGTACTCTGTTGTAGACACAAAGGGCATGAGTGCCTCTTTCTAAAATGTCCTTTTATTAAAAATACAAAAATAGTAAAACATGTCTAAATAAGGAAATTGGGACAAATGACACTAGCAGACCAGTTTTCTGGAATAATTGAAGACCTGATAACAATCCTGGATAAAAACCTATGTGTTCTAAGAAGCACTCTATCCTTAAAAACAATTTTGCAAGGTATTATTTCACATTCATCTACCAGAAAGAGTCTCACTCAGGAACCAAATTTCAAACATAAGGATAGGATAAATTTTCTAATGGCTCAGATGCTTGACTTAACATAATTGTTGGCAGTAAGACATTTAACTGGCAATGTCTTGTCCAGTTTTACCCAAGGACTCCATCAGATGTAAGAGAAATACGGAAGTACACATAGACTTTCCCAACCATGAGATCAGAAAGACATCTGACAGTAATCTGGTGCAGATGATTTTGCATTTTTAGAGACTTTTTAAGGCAAAAAATAAAATGGGATGTAATTGATTCAGAAATAAAACTGTTAACCAACCTGCTGCTCACAGTTCAGAAACCTTCAGTACCTCAGAGAGTAGCAAGGGCCTGCAGCTGCAGAAAGTGACCCAGGAGCTGGCGGCGACAGCAAGGCAGGCATAGGGTAATGACCTCACCAACTAGGGCAACAGTAAGATGAGTAAAGCAGGTGTAGTGATGGTAGGCAAGTTCAAGAAGCAGTCTAGTGACCGTAAGACGAGTAAAGCAGGTGTAATGATGGTAGGCAATTTCAAGAAGCAGTCTAGTGACCGTAAGACAAGTAATGAGGCAGGTCCAAGCTCAATCCAGGAAGCTGTACCCTAGAAGTACAGAAAATCTGAGTTTGGAAGAGACCCCTGGAGTCCGTCAAGTCCAACTCTCTTGTTCAGAATAAGATCAATGAAGCGTCAGGGCTGTGTCCAGTCAGGTTTGGAGTATCTCCAAGATGGAGGGTCCATATTTTCTACAGGCAACCTGCTCCAGTGCCTTACTGCCTTCACAATTAAAATTCTTTTTCTCATGTTTAAATGAAATTTCGTGTATTTCAGTTTGTTCCCATTGTGTCTAGCCATTTCACTGTGCACTGAGAAGTCTGAGCCCAACCGAGAGAATCCAGAAATTTTATGATAAACAATACTGCTTTTCTTATTCTTGAGGTCATCATCAAGGCATGCTACATTTTCAATATCTTCTCATTTTTGTAAAGAATAGATGCCATGGGCAGATTTAAAAGGCAAAACAGTGAACTGGAAATTATTTTGACTTGCTAAGAAGCAAAGATATTTCTGTTGCAAAGACTTGGTCAAGACATTTGCATATATGACTTGTATGACAAAAAAATAGGAATGAATCTCATCACTGAAGCAACATCATTAGATATGCTAAAGTAGCCTTGAATGTGAATTTCTAAGTATCTTCATGTTCTACTTTTTAAATAAAGGAAAATAAGACTATAAAACCCTATAAAAGTATGGGAGAGGAAAATTTAAGGATGGTTAGCCTGAAAATTCAATCATATGGCCACAGGTTAATCAGATTATTACCCTTTTGTCAGACATTACAGACAGTCAGCAAGAACCTAGTCGCCAGATATTATGGACAGCCAGATACAACCAAGTTTTGAAAGTTTATCAGTGAAGCAGGTCTTTACAGAGAAAGGAGAAAAGTGCAATAGTGCTATAAAAGTCTTACACATATACTCAAATGTTATATCTAGATGTCAAAGACTGGTACTTATTTCACCTGGACTGATGCATTCTGGGAAAACAATGACTATTCTTGGAGAACAGTGACTGTATATGGAAAACTCCTTTGTATATTGAGTAGATACAGGTGAAGAAAAAGGTGAAGGAGGAATCCTGGCTATGGGGTTAGTTGTTTTCCACCCCGATACTAGGGTTTAATTGCCCAGAGAGCATCAATGTGTAGTGGATACTTTCTATAAATCTTTCTCAAAGTCCTTTTGTTTAGATAGCGTGGCTTTAATAACTACCACAGTTTAATAAGTGGTCTTGCAGCTATGTGGTAAACATAAAAGATGGCTTATAAATTAACAATAGTTGCCATTTCATTTTCAGTTAACAATGCATCAAAATTTCTTTCCAGTTCTGTGACAGGAAACCTGCAACTAATGAAAAATTCCTAAGTAGTTCATGCATGACAGCAGTATAAGGTAGTTTGATGTACTACAATGCAAAATAATTGAGGAACAAACCTTTATCAAAAGAGTCAATGCATTTACATTCTTTTTTCTGTGTAACATTTGAGGCTTATTTGTTTTTTTCAGTAGCTGTCAAATCCATTAGAGAGGAAGGTTTCAGAAGGCTAAGGAAAAAATTATCTCACTTCTAGGATTCTAATATTTTCTAAGTTCATCTACAAATTGCTGCACAAAACACCAGTCTGTCACTTTGTATCAGCATAATCCAGGAGTACTGGTGCAATCGGTGGAGGTGTCTGGTGCCAGTCAGTGATGCCAAATATAATTTAAAGTGGGAAATGACTCAAAGGACCTAATTTTCTAGTGAATATTAAAGGATGTTAATTAAATCTTTTTAGAAGCACCATAGGGCCAAGAGTGCAAGAAGAGACCTTCAGTGGGTCTGTTACTTTGGAGAGCAAAATATCCACATGGGAAGGAGATGAGAGGATTGATAAGAGTAGATGAGATTGCCGAAGCTCATGGATGGCCTCACTGTATCTCAGTGGGGTGTGTGCAAGAATGAAACAATGTAAAAGTCTTCTCTTTCCCCTACTCCATATGTAGAGGAAGAAGTGTCTGTGAGGATGCTACAGAATACAGTAAGATTCCAGGGAATTAACAGTACTATTATAGTCAGATGCAGGGTGAACATATGACTGAGGCCAAAGAATTAAGAAGCCTCTTTTCCTGACATTTTCTGGGTTTTATGCTTCAGGGCAAGCACGTGATGAAAGGAAGCAGAGATCCATAGCTTTCCAAGACCATCCAATTTTTATTTTTTTTTTCCGAACCTCCTTGTGATTTTCACTTAGACTGACAATGGTAGAGGACATCATGCATGAGCTGAGGTCCAAGTAAGCATGTAAGACTGAGTTTGGTCTGCATTTAAATCTTCCAGACACACAATAACAGCTGAAAAAGGTGTAGCTTAAAACCTACATAGAAAAGGAAGTGGGAGATTGCTTAGACAACAGTCAAGAAAATAACTTCCATGGAATCACAGAATCACAGAATCGTAGGGGTTGGAAGGGACCTCAAGAGATCATCGGGTCCAACCCCTGATGGAGATCTCCAAACCTCCATGTTCTAAATAAGAACCTGTAATTGGCAAACGTTTCCATGAAGTGTTTTGAGAAATCATGTCATATTCCACTTTCTGTATGGACAAGGGCACCATTATATTTGGATCTTGAAGGACTTTGAGAAGTGGATACTAAAAGGAGGCTTTGCATGAGCTGCATGTACCCCTCCATTGGAAGGTACCTATTATTTAGGTAACTCTTACACCTTTGTGGAACTTTAAAGGGGAAAACTTCAACAGAATGATTCTCACCTGAACAGCATACATTTAAATGAGGAATAGCAAAACATTTTCAGGTGAAAATGCTACGGATCTGGCCTATGAAAACTCTAAGCTATGAACATATGAAGCATGAGTTCCCTGTATCATACAAAGTTATATTTTTAAGCATATGATTCAGTGACTCCACGATTTAGATGCAGTACACTGATTTTGTGTTTGCTACAGAGGACATGTGATCCTTGGATGTCCATTATACAATGCAGCTGTGCTCTGAGAGGCTTTAAACAAAACCTCATATTTAATGGAGTTGGGGGTTTTAATCTAGTTTACAGAACATTTTCTAAAGGTTTTTAATGATATTGGATTGTGTGATATAAAAACTTATAATGCTACAATAGAAAAGACATATTTGCTTACTGAGAAATTTATCAAGATGTATTAAACATATTTACCACATTGCTATGAAAATACAGAAGTATGGTAATACTTTAGCAAGTCTTTTGGACACCCCACTTAATTTTTTTTTTCCATGACAAAACCTTTACAAAAATATATATCTCTGTGTGTTGTCTTCCTTATGACAGTGTTTCCTCCCCACATATTCATTTGCATTTTTCCTTTTTCAGTTACTGTTAAATCAAGGTAAAAAAATATATCTGATTTTCACTGATACCAGTGACAAGCCTAAATAACTATTTTGTATGTATGCGTGTATTTGTCTTACAAGAGATTTAAAAAAAATTCTTTTGTCCTCGAAAGAAAATTATATGTAAAGACTGGAACAATTGGAATGTATTTGTTTTAGTTTGTAATAAAATTTTCAACACCCATCTAATTGCCTTTTCTGACTTCACATCCCAGCGGTCTCAAGGCATCAGCTGAGAAACACTGCCTTAGGGAGAAACACACTGAGAGAGTGACAATGTTTTTGCAGTAACAGAACTCGATGGAATAGTTCCATCAACATTGTTATTGACAAAAAAAATGTAGATCTGTGTTTCTTTTATAATAACATTTAAATTTAAGGAAATTCTTTCAATCTAAAGAAAAAATTTGAATTAGTAGAAAGCATATTTAAAGTGAAGATTTAAAGTTTTTGTTCCAAAACATAGTGTTTAAAAATTGACACTTTGTTTCCTCTTCTAAAACTAAAGCATTGGAAGCCTCATTTCAGAGTAAAGGGGTTGGAGGGGATTGTTCAGTTTAACCTTAATATGTTGACTTTACAAGTCAACAGAAACTTTGAAGCTGTTCTTTATACCATAATATTTCAATAACATGAAAATTACAAAATTAAATTAATCGGGTATTTTGGTAGCTCTTGCATTCAGAGTTCAGATTCAGTAATACTTGCTTCTACAAACTTCAGCAAATCATTCCCTTTGTATAAATGTGTCCTCTGTAAAGGCAGATACTCTTTTCTGTGTTTAGATTGCCATATCACCAACATAGGGCTACTGTAGATGAACTACTCTGTTATAACTTAATTCATATTAAGTAATACTTAACTTTAAGAATATCAAAGTAATTTCAGTGTTGCTACTCAGTTTTTGATATGCTGGTTTATTCATTGTTATTAAGTATGGTTAAAAATAACAAGACACGTGACTACGACTGCCTTGTTTCCATATAAACTGAAACCCACAAAATACCTAGCTGTAGTTCTAAATAAAATAACATCAAATTAAAATAAAACTTTCAATGCATCCAAAGCAACAGAAGTTTGATTGATGTGAATTGCAAGATGAAAGGCTTTATAAAAATGTATGATTTTTTTAATAACTATATATGCTTCTGCATCATACTGAAAATAGAATTCCTTAAAAACCCTTCAATTCACATGACTAATTCTTGCTTTTTCTGTTTTATCAATCTTTTCATGTATTTTTTTGCATTGTCTATTTCAGATGTCAGGTGAGCAGTTTCATAAATTCAGTTTCAGAAGGTTAAAAAAAACCACCACACTTTGGGGTTTTTTTCCCCCCATGTTTCACAGAGAAAAATGCAATGTCCTTACCTCAGGAGAAGGTAGTTGAGTCACCTCTGTATCACCAATTGTTGAAGTAAGAAGTTTGTCACCCAGAATATTTTGCAAATGGTCTGCCATTACTTCCTGTTGCTTACAACTGCAGTGGTTCTCCAAAGACAGTACAACTGGATAGTCAGATGCCTGGAAATATTATTTAAAGGCTTTTGTTATTAATAAAGAAAAAGAAGCCTTCTTGATTTCTGAAAATATCTTTCAAAAATTCTCTTGCTAATTTTCCTTTATTTTCAAAACTTTTAGAATATAGGTCGGTTGTTTGAGGTTAGAAACACAATTTTAAAAACTCATAATATTTATGGAAAAGAGAAAGCACAATTGAAGAAGAGGAAAAAAAAGCACCCTCAGGAAGTTAAGGGGGGTTAAAACAGTGCTAGACAAATACAGAGATGGAAAAAAACACCCCAGCAACCAGGAAAATCAAATGAAGGTCAGTTAAGGAGAATACACAATACTTCGTTAGAGAAACCAGGTGATATCTGTGCTGATCTATGGAGTGCACATATTGAAATATATTTCTCCAATAATCTATAGAAAAGAATTTATTAAAGGTATTTAACAAACTGACTAATGTTGGATGTAAAGAAAGTAGAGAGAAAACAAACATTAAATAAACCAAAAATCAGGCTACATAGCTGGTATGAACCATTACCTATTGTTGTGATCTTATTATTTTATTGTAACTTGTGCCTATAGTATAAGTTTATGCTATAGTTATGTAAAATACACTGTGTATTAGCAAAAACAAGTGAGTTTTGTTTAATGGGTTGTGAAGAACACTGAAATAAAACCATATTTTTGTTTTCACTATCTTCTAAAATCACAGATTATTAAATTTTATATAGAAATCAAAGCACAAAAAAAAATACAGCTTTGCCTAACTCTCAGAAGGCTATAAATATATATATAAATCTATATAAATGTACGTTCATAGGTGTATATCTTCATACACGTAATGCTGGCCTGAATACAAGAGTTAGCTTAATAGTTATGCAGGACTTCGAGTAGGAGTTTTGCCAAAAAACTATAGAAAAGACTGAGGTAGTGCCAAAAGTTGTCCAGCTTTTGCTGCTTTGCCAGAGATAGGCAGAAGGGACATGGCCCAAATGAGTCATCTGATAAAAAGACAGGAGTAGATGGTAACCTTTACAAGGCCTTGAATTCAAAATAAAAAGAGAGGAAATGTAAAACAAAGACTCGAACTCTGTGATAATTAACATTTTTTTTCTATTTCATAAATTCAAGCATAGAGTATGGCAGACTGATAACTACAGAGGAAGAAGTGAAGCAAAAAAATGAAAAGGCATAAAGAAGGAGTAAAACATCAGGCTGATTTTGAAGTAGTTGCTCACTTTATATTCAGTGTTTTTTAAATGACCTCAGGTTAGAATTCCACCTAACAAGCTGAGTAAGTCCTGAATTCCTTGCACCAAGTTTGGTTTATAATCATTATCAGCAAAAAAAAGAAATTGTCATTACTTAAATAAAATAAAAAATATTTATTAAGGACAGATACCACAATGTTCTTGTCATTTATTTTAGCAATGCCCACTGTCATAAGCACTGTTTCATGTTACTTTTATCCTGGAGAATCAACCATGTCCCTGGGATTTGTTAAAGCCACTGTCACATTTTAACCAACATATATATATATATACATGCATGTACACACACACATATATATACGTACCACAAATGCATACTTGTCTATCACTTCAATTACAGAATTAAATGGAATTTTGCCCGTTAAAGTGTGACCATGATACACAACAGGTTCATTGTTCGAGCCATCCCAGCAGTCAATTTCTAGGCAACGACACCCTTTTAAGAGAGCACTTCAAAAGAACAGAAACAATTTTAAAGTCAAAGAAAGTTACCATCCTTTCTTATACAAATCACTGTCTTTCTGATTATAAGCACTTTGAATACTTAGAAAAAAACCCTACTTTTTCATCACAAAACTAACAAAAACCTATAGAATTATGAAGGTATGAGACCGTTATATTTTCTGTTGTTTATTTTAGGCATGTAAGGTAATAAAATTTATTAGAGTATAAAGGAATATGATAAATTATCAGAATAACCCTCATTAAGAGAATAAAAATGAGGGTGAAATATTTAAATAAAACAATTTTGGAATTTTAGCAAATCTTTGCTTAAAATAGAAGAAGAAGAAATATTTGAAATGGCCTTTTTTATCACTATTCCAGGGTTTGTCTGCTAGTTTGAGAATCATTATACTTAAAAATAACAGTGTCACCCTTACAGAATCAGGTTATGCTTGTTTTGTACATAATTCAGTTCTCCTTCCATGTTATTCCTAAGAGGAAGAGCTAAAGTTTCTCAGATACCTTAAACTTATTCTGGTTTAATTTTTAATAAGTTAATGGCACCCATTAAAGGTCTTTGCTTTCTAATATTTGGCTTATTACTAATTTAAGCATTTCTTGTAGATTAATTTGCCTAATTACCAATCTGTCTTTTATATGCTACGCTTTACATGCTAACAATATCTCAGAGATGCTTCTAGCTTCTTTTAGTATTTTAGATTTTCCTTACACAAATAAATGGGAATTGCAAGTACTTTAAGCAAGGCAGCATTTACCACATATAATTTTAAATGCTATTAGAAATAGATTCACTGGTCTTTCTGATGGTTGCAAGCCATTATAGAACATCCAGACAACTGAAACACCAAAGTTCAGCAAGGTGATAGTTCCAACTGCTTTTACCTCACTAAAGTAGGAGAAAGTAATAGGAATGCTGGACATCTGTCTTGCCAATTTTTTACACTTTCTGTCCCCCTCTCTATTACCTGTATTACATAACCCATTTTCTCCTTCCCTGATCATTTCTTATAAACGTGTCCTGGCAATAAGGAATCCTGGTTTTCTTCTCCTCTTGGAGCCATATGCTGCACATTCAAAAATCAAAGTCTCTCCTCTCCCCTGGCTACTACAGTGCCTGCCCACATTTTTTGTTGTTGTTTTATAAAGTGGACACATTGCAATATACTCTGATCGCACACACCTTTGACATACTCCACGGTACTGTGCCTTTACATCCTGTATATTGATCAGTTAGAGTTTGCCTAGGAATGTTACATTCATTTCAGCGAGTTGTTTATTTTTGCATGGCATGTTGAGATTAAAAACTGATTTAATCATATACTCTGTGGCATACTATAGATTTCATTTGCTGTGAGGTAGATTTTTTGAGATGTAAGTGAAAAAATAGATTGCTTCCAGACTATGAACAGATGGTTTGGCAAATATATTGAACAGTGTACACACAAAATAAAATACCATTTTCATATTGAATCTGTGATGGCTTTATTCCTTATTGCCGAGCAGCATTATATGTGAATTAGTATTCATAAAAAAACCTAACCAAAACCCCCAAAAGTAAAGAATATTTTAAAAATTAAAAACCAGTATATAAATACCTGGTATATCCCCATAAATGACTCGGCCCTACTAGTTGGTCGGATATCAAGTAGGTGTTGTGAGAAGATGAAATAAAATAGTCACATAACGGGTAGTTCATATCTTGGTAGACAGTCCTGTGATTGTTTTTAAATATCGAAGAGTCTTCTGAGCTCATGTACCTTATAAAACCTTCAAATGACATCTGCCTTCTTTTCCTCACTGAACAAAAAAAAGAAAGCAAAAATTTCTGATGTGGAGATACACTGGTGGTTATATCTGTGTACATTCCATAACATTTAATAGCCAATTCTGAACATTGCTAAAGGTTATACAGCACAGCACTTTCCTGCAATTTCAAAATTCATAACAAACAATATAAACACAAGCATCAGTTGAGTGCTATTCTGGAGCTGAATTGCTGTGGTTCAAAATTACAACAGTAAACAAATGTGTTCTGAAATTTTTGGTCTTCTGCAGACACCAGTAAGAAGAGTTTGCAGTGGTCCTAATTAAATAGAAAGGAAAGTATTTGTTGTTCAGTTTTGGAAAGTACCATGCCAGTCAATGCACAAAGAGAATCTTCTTTCTCTGTAGAAAGAACTGCTCTTCAAAATGTCTGTCACAGACCGTCAAAATAATCTCACAGAAACTATGATTCCTAGCACCAAATATCTTTCTTAGTGGTGGAAAATTGCCCATAAATACAGATAAAGTATTTTTTAAATTAGAAGTATTTCAAATAAAAATAGCACCTTACAAAATAAATGACTGCCCACAAAGATGAATTGCAAATCAAGATTATTATATTACTGCATCTATAACAAAATGTGCTAATTGCCGCCATACCAGTGATAGTCATCCCATTTGTTTTGTTTTTAACTGATTTAATGATAAACAGATCCATTATACTGCCAACTGCTGCTCCAATGTCATGATTCAAATGTAATAATTTTGCAAATGTTATAATCTCAGAAGTCAGCTTTGCCTCAAAACATAACCTAGTTTAAATTAGTCAGGGAGTTTGTCCAGTTCAGGCTTATTATTGCCACCATATAGTCTAGTGATAATTAAGCAGTAAGTAATCCAAGATTTCTTTCTGTTAACAATAACTTAACTGGTCAATGCATATAAACTTTTAACAAAAAAACCCCAAAAAACCCCAGAACCAAGCAAACCCCAAAACACTTATCTGACCTTTTAAATTCTCAATACACCTATAAGAATCACAATTTACAGGTTAAAATTGCAATTATCAATCTTCAGTATGTGTACAGGCAGAAAGAGTATTTATGAACTTCATTCCAATGATGGTAACACAAAGAAAATAATTATTTCTGAGGTACCATTTTTTGAACTAGAAAACTTTACAATGTTATAAAATGCTAAACAGAAATACAAAATAAGGATCGAGGCCCTCCAGACATCATACATGAATATACTGTTGTCCTTAAACATACAAGTGTAATGAAGTCTGTGAAAGACTTCCACTGATGAAGAATCCACAGACATTCTACTAAACCTATTTCAGCACCTCAGTAACATTTTTCCACAATATTTACTCTGAAACTTCATCACTGTCATAGAATCATAGTATGGCATGGGTTTGAAGGGACCCCAAGGATCATAGAGCTCCAAGCCCCTGCCACAGGCAGGGCCACCAACCTCAGACCTGGATCAACACAGGGGCCCCATCCAACCTGGCCTTGAACACTTCCAGGGATGGGGCATCCACCACCTCTCTGGGCAGCCCCTTCCAGCACCTCACCACTCTTTCGGTAAAAAACTTCCCCCTAATATCTAATCTAAACCTTCCTTCCTTTAGTTTTAATCCATTCCCCCTTGGCCTGTCATTGTCTATCCTTTTTAAAAGTTGAATCCCCTCCTGTTTATAAGCTCCCTTCAGGTACTGGAAGGCTGCAATGAGGTCCCCCCTCAGCCTTCTCTTCTCCAGGCTGAACAAGCCCAGCTCCCTCAGCCTGTCTTTGTAGGGGAGGTGCTCCAGCCCTCTAATCATCTTTGTGGCCCTCCTCTGAACCCTCTCCAACAGTTCCACATCCTTCTTGTATTGGGGCCCCCAGATCTGGACACAGGACTCCCAGATGGGGCCTCACGAGGGCAGAGTAGAGAGGGACAATCACCTCCCTGTCCCTGCTGGCCACCTCTCTTCTAATGGAGCCCAGGATACCATTGGCCTTGCAAGCTGCAAGAGCACACTGCTGGCCCATGTTAAGTTTCTCACCCACCATGACACCCAGGTCCTTCTCAGCAGGGCTACTCTCAAGAAGCTCTTCTCCCAGTCTGTATCTATGTCCGGGATTCTTCTGGCCCAAGTGCAACACCTGACACTTGGCAGTGTTGAACCTCATTAGGTTCACCCGGGCCCATCTCTCCAGCCTGTCAAGATTCCTCTGGATGGCTTCCTTTCCTTCTAGGGTGTCAATCACACCACTCAGCTTGGTGTCATCCGCAAACTTGCTGAGGGTGCACTCAATTCCATCATCGATGTCATGGATAAAGATGTTAAAGAGCACCGGTCCCAAGACAGACCCCTGGTGGACCCCGCTTGTCACTGGCCTCCACCTGGACATAGACCCATTGACCAAAGTATTTGTTTGGTTAACCTGTCCTCACTGATCTGATGAAGTCATTTAAGCACCCTCTACCCTGTTTTTTCTGTATTTTTGACTGAGATCTTATTCTGGTCTCCCTTATTGTATTAGCTCCCAGACTGCACTTAGGTAGTACACCAAGAATTTCCTTCATCTTTCTTTTAACAAACTTATTTGCAGAACAATGTATTGTTACTCTGATTCTCCTTGATAGTGGCATTTTATACAGCATCTTGATTTTTTGCTGTGTCCACATGCATGTTATATTGTTCTATACTTGTAGCAATAGGTTTGGGTTTCTAAATTTGGGGTCTTTAAAAAAAGTTTTGCATTTTTTTCATGTTGCCCAAAACAGAATACATTCCTCCTGTATGCTTAATCTTTAATTAATTACATGAATTCTAGGCTTAATCCTTTGAAGAGAAAGCTTTTGATCAATAGTATCTGTTTTACATTTCTGATTATTTATCAGGCTCTATATATTTGTGTAATTATAAGTTGAGCCAGTAACATTTTCTTTATATATACATTCTTTTCCAACAATTCTTACATGATTTTTCTTTTTTTAATTTATCTTTTAATGAAAATTAATGAAAAATACTGACTTTCAAAGTTTTATTTTCTCAATTATGTTCAATTTTTCCTGGCTGCTCTTGTCATTGATAAAAAGTAACTACAGAGTTCTCAAGAAGAGAACGTATGTTCAGATAAATATGCTCATGACCATAATCCCCTAAATTTGAAAACATTATCAAGTAAATTTGTGTTACTTTGAATGCTGGAGAGAGACTTTTTACAAGGGCATGTAGTGACAGGAGGAGAGGCAATGGCTATAAATGAAAGAGGGTAGGTTTAGATTACACATTTGGAAGAAATTCTTCACTGTGAGGGTGGTGAGGCACTGGCACAAGTTGCCCAGAGAAGCTGTGTCTGCCCCTTCCTCCCTGGCAGTGTTCAAGGCCAGGTTGGATGTGACAGAGCAACCTCGTCTAGTGGAGGGTCTCCCTGCCCATGACAGGGGGGTTGGAACTAGATGATGTATGAAGTCCCTTACAACCCAAACGATTCTATGATTCTATGACTCTTTGACTTCATGTCTAATCAACAAAATAAAATATTTTACTTTTTTATACAGTTTTTATAGGCCAATTTATTACATTGACTTGGAATATTTTTTCTTAGGGATCTGTAGTTGCTGTCCTTGAACTGCATACAACTAAAATCACCGTCATGGTTCTGGAGAACTACCAAAGCCCCAGGAAAGTTTGTAAAATGATAAGACCTATAGTTAAACAGGAAGAAAGTAGCTTTGTGCTAAGAGTTCTGGCGGCATATGCAGTTCTGTGACTTGAGATATGCAAAAGAGCATCATGTGAACATAAATGGCATGCCATCTGCTAAAATAATTTCTTACTGATCTGATTTTTTATAGAAGATACAGTTTAAGATAAAGATAGGCTAAAGGTTTTGCTATTTCTGCTATTCACTTACCTTTCTCTTACCAGTGGAGAAAAAACATACTGAGAAAACTCTCTCTGATGAAGATACCGAAGTAGTTAGGAATGGAAGGGGGTGCTTTTTTAAATTCTGGGGAATAGCACAGTCATACTATTTTCTGACCATTTACAGACATTTTCTGCTTCTACATTAAAAGAAATGGGAATTCATGCCCATAACTGTTCTGCAGTGAAAAGATACTTTGATCACGGCTTCACGTTTCTTCCCAAGAGGAACCACAATCTTTTTCTCCATTACTACTACTCCTTTAGCATTAGTTAATGTGCACACATATCCATTTGATGTAGAAAGAAAAAGAGACAACAAGAAAAGACTTCTGTCTTCTTGTAGCTTCTTGTTATTTATAAAGTTCTATGCTTTTTCTTGCCCTCCCTGTTTGTATGGCATGGAAACTATGTATTATTATTATTATTTTTCCAAGCATAATTTTAAAAAGTTTTCCCTTATTCCTCCAATTAAGGTAAACTGTAGCGCTGCCATATATAGGAATATTGCCATATCAGAGAGGAATTATGGATATGACCTGAATATTTGAAAGACTTGGATTACATTATATGCCTATGCTTTTTGGAGCTTATTACATTCTGTTTTCTTACTTATCTTGGAGCTTCTTTGAAAGTATTTTTCTTTCTTTATGGAAAGAAGAAAATGAAAGCTTTCATAAGATGTATGATGCCCTGAAGGGACGGCGATCTGTGGGGAGGATCCATGCTGAAGCAGATGAAACAAGTTAGGAAGGATGCAGTAGCAAAGGAAAAGGGTGAGAAAGGTGAAGCAGCAGAGAGAAATCACTGGGCATTGAGAACAGCTTCCTGCAACACCTGTTCCCTCACTGATGGGACTCAGCACAACCTGCAGCAAAGACAAGGTGGGAGGAGAGGTGCCTGGACTGAAGTAGAGACTCGGAAGTGGGGAGACGAGTCTGAACTGAAGTAGAGCCTGAGAAACAGGGAAAAAGTTGTTCTCCCTATGTTTAAATGTGTATATTCTTTGGCTTTTTATAGTTAAATTAGTATTTAAACTTTTATGTTACTTGGCCACCAGAGTTGGTGAAATTGGTGCAAATGCATCTGCTGGCAATCTTAGGGGTGAACATATGAGAAATACTCACAATCAATCAGAGACAAGGGTGTTGCACAGCTATATTGGAAGAAGGAAACTTTCAATTATTGTTAAAAGTATCCAATAATAGCCTCAAGACAGAAACTATCCGATGGAATTTCACAGTATGAAATTTTTCTACTTAATGTCAGACTAAAACATTTGAATATCGTGTCCAGTTCTGGGCCCCTCAGTTCAAGAAGGACATAGAACTCCTTGGAAGAGTCCAGCTCAGGGCCACCAAGGTGATTAAGGGAGTGGAACACCTTCCTTATGAGGACAGGCTGAGGGAGCTGGGCCTCTTTAGCTTGGAGGAGACAGAGGGGTGACGTCATTAATGTTTGTAAATATGTAAAGGGAGAGAGTCAGGAGGATGGAGCCAGGCTCTTCTCAGTGATGGCCAGTGATAGGACAAGGGGCAGTGGGTGCAAGCTGGAGCATAGGAAGTTCCATGTGAATACAAGGAGGAACTTTTTCACTGTGAGGGTGGCAGAGCACTGGCACAGGCTGCCCAGAGAGGCTGCGGAGTCTCCTTCTCTGGAGACATTCAAACCCCGCCTGGATGTGTTCCTGTGTGATTTCTTCTCGGTGATCCTGCTCTGCAGGGGGGTCGGACTAGATGATCTTTCAAGGTCCCTTCCAAGTCCTAATGTTCTGTCATTCTGTGATATGCACTCTAGGAGAACAGTACAGAAGAAATATTTCTTTGGCTAAAGTAAGCATACAGTTTTTCTTGTGTTGTGCTGAGATTATATTCTAGGGAGTCTATTTTCCACCTGACACACTTGTAACTAATAGTGGTGCATACTGGAATATGTATCTGTCTGAGCTGCAGTTTAGTTTTCTGCATCTCATAATTGATTGTTGTCTTTTGGTGAAAGTGTTACCCAATCAATTCCATAAAATGTTTCCTTCAGCCAAAAATGCAAGCTTTAGCACACACACAAAAAATCCATTAATGCAGAAATTTGCTATTAGAAATGTAAATTGTACAATAAAAATGGAAAAGCAATGTATTCTGTACTGTTCCTGAACTAACAATACCCTTAGAGAGTTATTTCAGTTACCTTACTCAAAAACCTTCTCTATTTGCACACTAATGTTAGGGATGCACTTAATGTTATAGATGGACTTATCAACATTGTATGTAAAATCTAGTCTGATTTCATCTTAATCTTGACATACTAGTGCTATCAAGTTTATTGGATAATGGTTGTTACTGTTAGCAAACCAGTCAATCAAGTGTCAAAATCTACCCTTTTCCCTTTCTGCAATGCACAGGATAAGGATGGCAGATGAGTCCAAAAGATCACTCTGATGAAGAATATTCTATACCAAATTCAGCATGACAGTTACACAAAATGGTCTATCACAACATCAGATGAATCAACTATCGTGTCAATCTTAACTGGAACTTTCCAATAAATATGTTTGAGTGGGAGTATTAGTTCACTCAAAGGAGCATGAACAAATACAGCTATTATTTTTTTCAGTCAGATTATCTCCAGTTACAAAAGAAACAATTGAATCACAGATGAAGAAACAAAACAACAATTTGGCTCAGCATCTGAAATTTAAACTAGATATTACATTAAAGCTATGATAACTTTAGTTAATATTTACAAATGTGTTTTCTGACTAAAGAGTCTTCATTGTTTAACCACTTTAAAGCTATTAACTTTCTCATCAAAATAGATATGTCAAACCAAAAGGAACATTTGAAACTGGTAATTTATTATATAATTAATTAGTAAACTTTAGTTCTCAGAGTAGAATATATTCAATTAAATGCATTTTAATTTGAATGGCGACCTCAGAAAGTAATGTCAAAAGGAATCAAAAGTCTCTTTCTTATTGAAATTGTCATCCAGTTTCTTCTTTCTACCACATAGGGAATGATCAATATAGATATTTCAGGCTTATTATCCAAAAAGGATAATAAACAACCCTATCTAGGTTGATTTTTCTTAACCAGTTATCAATTCCACCCCTTATCAAAGACTGGGAACTGTTGAAACCAGCAAAGTAGCTACATCTGAGATTCATCTTCCACTGAATAAAGCATTAGTTTGTAATAAAATGCATTTAGCATTTTCTTTTCTCAGCTTAGTTGTATATTAAGTTTAGTGAAACTCAGCAGAAATGTTAAACCACAACTTGAAGCAGCCTTCAATAGGTGAAGAATATGCATATTACAGATTTAACAAAGCTCTACTCCTCTCAGAATTCCAATGATTCAGAAGGACTGATCAGGCACCTACGCAGATCTTATGTAGTGCTCCTTCTCCAAGTCAAGGGGACACAGAAGTCTTTGAGTTTATGGGGCAGGGGGTGTCCATTATCACTAAATGACTCAAGTGAGAGACGACAGTATAATGATCAGAAAAGCAAAATGACAGATAGGAACTCTAGGCAAAATAAAGTGAAAAAGGGGGTTGAATGGCCAAGAATGACCCTACCTGGAGTACTGCATCCAGCTCCGAAGTCCCCAGTAAAATGATATTGACCTGCTGGAGTGAGTTACGAGGAGGGCCAGAAACATATCCTATGAAGACAGGCTGAGAGAGTTGGGCTTGTTCAGCCTAGACAAGGCTCTGGGAGACCTTAGTGCAGCCTTCCAGTAACTGAAGGGGGCCTACAGGAAAGATGGAGAGGGACTATTTATCAGGGAGTGTAGTGGTAGGACAAGGAGTAATAGGTTTAAACTAAGAGAGGGTAAATTTAGATTAGACATTAGGAAGAAATTCTTTACTGTGAGGACAGTGAGGCACTGGCACAGGTTGCCCAGAGAAGCTGTAGATGCCCCCTCCTTGGAAGCGGACAAGCTGGATGGGGCTTTGGGCAACCTGGTCTAGTGCAGTGAGTCCCGGCCCATGGCATGGGGGTGGAGCTAGATGGTCTTTGAGGTCCCTCCCAACTAGACCACTCTATGACTCTATGATTTATAGAAGGACAAGTTAAAAAGACAAATAGATGGCAAAGAAGAGACCAGAGAAAGGAAAGCACCATGAAAATAAACTAAAACACAGAAATCTATAAAAAGTCGAGGCTTTTAAAGTAATAAATATATAAGATTGCAAAAAGTTTTCAGAATAGATTACTTTAAACACTCAAAATGTAACTGGATCTTTTCCTTAAAAAAAGGTCAACGACACACAAACCCTTGTATGGTAGCTAAACATAGCAGAAATTGTCTGATATCACTGCAAAGCCATTCTCAATAGCCTTTGAAATGCCACAGTGATCAGGGGAGGTCCCCATGACTGGAGAACAGCAGATGTTGCTCTTATTTTCCAAAAGGACATGGACTTTCTGCACACACAGTCCTGAAAGCCAACTGGGTTTAACTAAACTGATTTTCACTTATGATTAGAAATCACAGTGCTGAGTAGTTAAACCAAATCAAATTACATAATATTAAATTCTGACTTTCTCTAGTCTTCAAAAATTCTGTCCTCAGTCTTCATATTTTAATACTGAAAATTTACAAAGTGTTCATCCATTATCACCATTTAATTATGGTTTATTTCCTCTACGATAAATATTCTGTGTGGAACAGGCCACTTGCTAACAAAACATAATTGCTATTTTTAATCTTGGTAATGCAATATTTATTTTCCTTTAATTAATTAAGCAAAATTATCTTTGAACACTTAGCTAAACAAAAAAAATCTGTCTGGCTTCCTAATAATGGTCATTCACATGTTTCAATGGGTATTAAAAAGATTTAGCACAGTTTGTAATAGCTCATCTACTTTATGGAAATTGTATTTTGTTTGAAGCAATCTGGTTTTGGACCAGCCTGTTGCAATAAGAAGAATGATAGATCTGGTAAGTAGGAAAGGCTGAGAGAGCTGGGACTGTTCAGCCTAGAGAAAAGAAGACTAAGGGGGGACCTAATTAATGTTTATAAATATCTTAAGTATGGGATGCAGGGGGAAATGGCCAGCCCCTTTTCAGTGGTCTGTGGAGACAGGACAAGGGGCAATGGCTGTAAATTGGAGCACAGGAAGTTCCGCACCAACATGTAGAAGAACTTTTACACAGTGAGGGTGACAGAGCCCTGGGACAGGCTGCCCAGGGAGGTGGTGGAGTCTCCTTCTCTGGAGATATTCAAGACTCGTCTGGACGCCTATCTGTGCAATATGAGCTAGGGAGCCTGCTTTGGCAGGGGGGTTGGACCCGATGATCTCTCGAGGTCCCTTCCAACCCCTACGATTCTGTGATTCTGTGAAGTAATATGATATGCTATCACTGAGCAACATGCTGTGTAAAATTAGTGCGCTCTTTTTAACGGTGTTTTCTGTTATAATATTAGCAATGTTTGCAGATCTGAATTTCAAGAAATCAACATTTTGTACAAGTGGTTATAAAAGATATTATACAACATACATAAATATAAAATCAATGCTTATAATAGTTTTCTTTAAAATGTTAAATTTGCATAGTTAGAATCTGAGCATTCAAAAATACAATCACAGTCAATGACAGAAGCACAATAAATAAGAGCTAGAAAATCAAGTACTTGCATACCTTCGTCAATGGGTTCATGCTTCAAAATAATTTCTAAGGCAGTTGTTTCACAAGCATCAGTTTCATATTGTTCCTTTTTGAGGAATTCAACGAGATCAGTGTCAGCTAGAACTTTGCTGTTTTGACAGTAAATACGGAAAAGTTCTTGAAATTCAGTTCTGTGTGCAATGGCTCGATAAATTGCCCTGAAGTCTTCTATGTTAATCACCTGTGCCTTCCGTTTGTCAACTGTTTTCTGGAAAAGAAAAATTATCAAAGCAGTCAGTGTAAAAAGTTATGTAACAGTACAGAGATACACACAAAATGCTCTTTTATAGCTGATCGTAAGAGCAAGAGCAATAGAGAAAACCTCTGGCAACAGTGAGTGCAACGCATTATCAAATTATGTTCTTCTATTTCTAGATGCAAATTTTATATTTGATTTTGTCTGTTAAAAATATTTTATACAAATTAAAATGTACCTTACGACATAATTAGCATCCAAGCTAGTACAATACATTTTTATAAAATGCATATGTAATAAACATTATATAATACCTCTAAAATATTTCACAGTAGAATAAATCTGCAGCATAAAAATTATAGTGGAAAATATATTTAAAATAATACCTCTCCAGCAGCAATTTAAACTATAAACACTGTAAGTAAACACTGTCAGTTAAATTTACATACAATATACAGCAAACAATAATCTAACAAACAAAATAAGGATGACCAAATTATCATGATATCCAAGTTTTTCAATAAATCAGATAAAAAGAGCAATAAAGTTTTGAGACAAGATACTTTATAATAACCTGTGACATCATGTTCTATTTCTTAACAAGCCAGAATGTTTAACTCAGATTAATTATTCACACTTTCAGTATTCTGAAACTCTAAGCTTGTTTTCATAGAGCTTACAAAATGTTAGCACGTTAATTAATTTTAGTGTTTCAGTATAAAAGCCACTATAAAAATCAAAAGGGCAAAAATATTTCAGTAAAATAATACTTTTTAACCATTTCTGCCATTTACATTTCTCTCAGGCTTAACAATTTATACTTCTAAATTTTCTACATGAAATGTATAACTGTGCATATGAAATACAGGTGTTTCTAACAACTTAGCTTGTATTATTCTTAAAAGTTGCCAAATTAAGAGAAACTTTGGGAAATTACTGATAAGGTTACTCAAAAAATAGTAAATAAATGGCAATTTATTGCTTCATTGATTATTACTGTAAACTCATCAAAATTCGTAATTATTGGATCCTTAAATTGAGATTATCAACGAAGCTAAATTTCACCAGCTAATACCATGGCATCTACTGTGGTTAGCAGAGCTTCCCCAAAAGTGTCAGAAAACATATAATGTTTTACAAGGTCTGTCTGCTCTTTGATAAAGACTTTTGATTATGATTAAATCCATTAGTGTTGAAAAGACGCCATAAAGACTAAAAGCCTAATGTTACATTGACAGCTTCTTCCTATACAAGTAAAGTTCCTGCTAAGAGATGAGATGTCTGAATACAATAAAATACATTAGATAACCAAAGCAAGTACAAAGGTAAATTTCATGAGTTCTATCCATAAAATTTACAAATGAGTTTTTAAGTATTTGCTTTGAGTTTGTGAGATTTGTTATGATAATTTTTAACATAAATCACCAGCAAGAAAATTCAATACAAATGCTAATAATATGTATTTCATTACTGCTTGAGAAATCCCATATACAGGTTGATATTCTTGATCTATTTTTTTAACATCCTGAAGAAAACTGCAAGTTTAATCATAAGTGTTAAATAGAAAAAGAAAATACCAGCTGATTTTGGAATGAAACAATCTATCATGACTCGGGAGACATTCACTTAGGTACTGGAACAAAATGAAGCTGGATAAAAAATTAATTTTTCTATCTCAGTTTCCTCTTGCTGAAATACAAGCAATAGTACTACACAGGGGAGCTTTTCAAATTAAAGTTATGAAAATCCTGTTGATATGGAAAAAATTTTTATAGAATTTTTGTTGGAAGATTTTTGTTATTTTTATTAATGCACATTAAATATTTACTATTCATAAAAAGAAGCATCTTGACAAACACTTTGTCTTGAGAGGAATCAAATGAAAATGTATTATTCCTTAAAAGTCTTAATGTCTATAATCCTGATATTGCTCAAATGAGCATTAGAGTGAAATAAATTAACAGAATATACAGGAAAAAATATTCTTCAAAAACTGTGTTTTCTATAAAATTTATTTTGCCACATATATACATTCAATTAACTGTTGATGTATAGTTAGTGACAATGATACCTCTAAGATTCCCTTCCAGACTGCTTTGCATTTTTACATACTATGATACAATCTGAGCCCCAAAATGACTGAAAAAAAAAAATTCTCACAAAAATAGCGAAGAATACCTGCCTACTGCTACAAATAGCTAGATCAGACTGTTGAGTCTATTGTATTGTTACATATAACTAGATCAGACCTGTTCTATGCAGGTCGCTTCCTCAGATAATTACCGTCTACCCACAACTGATCATCACTCTCAAATGAAAAACAGTTTCAAGTTCTCATGAGATTCTCAAGGCTGGAAATGTTTTTAATGAAGTGCAGGTTCAAAAACCAAAAACCACAGGCAGTCTCTTGCAAGGGTTGAGTTCATGCTGCCAGTTTTACCTTGGTTCAACAAGGCTGAGAACAATAAGAAAGGAGGTGAAAGAGTGAGGAAATCTTAATGCCTTTCCCTTGCCTGCCTGTTGGCATGATGTGACCTAAAAGTTTCTGATTTGTCACAGTTAATTGTCCTCTGTCAAATCTGGACAGCCAGGTAGTTATAAAATTCACATAGATGTGATTTCTTTGAGAATACATATATGTATATATATATATATATATATACACACACATACACACACAGACATATAGCCAGTTGGTGTCATTCCCTTAGGAAAACAGATTTACCAAATAGCTATTTTTGGTTAAAAAAAATGAGCTAAAAGGAAAAATAATGACTCTTTTGAATAATTACTAGAGGACACCTGAAGAACCTGAAAACCCAATTATGTCCAAAGGTGCTCAGTTTTGCAGTATTTGCTTATTGGGACTACATCCACTTGCTGGTAGTTTGCTTACCTACATCAAATGAACTTATTAGCACGTGCAATTTCTAGCTATATCATTGCAACTTTCATATAAATATCTGAAGTGTTGCCATATTTCAAGACCATATCCTTTCCCCGGGGTCAGAGTACAATTCTCATCCATTCAGACATACCTCTTAAATACTTCAAAGGAAAGATATAGTTGGAAAATAAATAAATAAGTGTGCTGGACCTATGTTGACCTGAAGCCTGAGCAGATCTAACAACTTCATATTGTCCTCCTGGTAAAAGTATTTTTAGGAATGGCTCTGAATGGCTCTGCCCAGCATCAGACTGACATGTCTGGGTTCATTAGCTTGATAACAGAAGCAGCTGGATGGGATGAAAGCAGCATATTTTCATTTTTCTCAAGGGAGGCTTTGTTAAAAAAAAAAGTTGGACATCAAGACCTACATATTTTCCCATCACCCTACACTATTTTTGCGTGGTGAAATGTTGGTGGTAATGCAACATCTCAGTTATCCGTGTATCTATCACAGAAACAAAAGATGTGGACGAGGCAAATTATTTGCTGATTTTGCACACTCTGCTAGCATAACATTAACTTCTCAAAACATTAATTTTTAAAAGTCAGCAAATACAAGACACTTATGTAACTGGACTTCTAAATGTACTTAATTACTTTACCTACATATTCCTCACCTTGAAAACATGTTTTACATGTGTGTAATCAAAAGGCATTTGTAGTTTTTCAAGCAGCTTCATTGTGCTATCTAAATCAATCTTCCCAGTCCTGAACTCATTCTGAATGATGGACAAAAACCACGTATGAGAGATGAGGTTAAGGAACCTTCTGGCCCGTGACATTGCCTTTTAACAGGAGTAAGAGGGGGAGAAGTTTAATTTTTGTAAACCTATAAAGCTTGCACTTTGCTTTTCTCATACTCTAGAACATCCTTGACTGCCAATTTTTGATAACACAGCAGGTGCTGAGGCACACAGAAGACATTCTTGCTCTGCTCCCAAAGACTCTGAGGGTAAAAGTGACAAAAAGGGCAGAGAAAGTGAAGGACAACAAGGGGTGTTCAGAGTGAAGAAAGAGGCACAGTGAGAGGGAGGAAATGTGGGGAAACCAAGGGGATTCGGCAGCTGTGGGGAACAGTGGGAAGAGGAGTGCCAATAGCAAGCAGCCACAGAGTGAGGGAGCCCAGCATTGTGCCACCAGACCAGCCTAAACCAGGCCAGACCGGGTGGGACCAGCTGCCGTAGGCCCTCCCCTGAGGCAGGGCCTGGCCCAAGGGAAAGACACAGGCAGGGGAAGGTCATACAAGGGCAACTATTGCAGGGCAGGGAGAGGTGAGGAGCAGGAGTTAAAGCAGTAAAAGGAGAAGGAAGTGGTAGAGCAGGAGTAGGATATCTGTTCTCCTCCATGGTAACTCTGCAGTCCCTGCTCTGATGTCTTCACTGCAGTGGTGTTGGCAGCATTGGGTAGGACATCACTTCATCTTGCTCTGTTTCTACACCCTCAGACCCCTGTGCCCAGGCCAGGAAGCCCAGCACCCTCTCAGCCCAACCTCCACGCTTGCCCCCGCCACCAGCACTGCCCCGCTGCCACTGTGAGGTCACAGACTGCATCTCCAACACAGGCCACTTCCTGCCACCGCTCCTCTCCCCACCTCCACCATCTTATGCTTTTTCCTTCCAGCACAAAGTGTCCCACGTGCTGTCCCTGCGTCTTGGCCTGTGGCCTGCCACCTGTTGGATAGCCCTCACCCCCAGCATGTGCACAAGACAGGAGCTGCAGGAGCCAGAGAAGGTGTCTCTCATTTGCGGCCTACTATGCCAGTCTCTTCCTGGGGAGCTTGGCCAGGTTGCCCAAGATATCTCTGCTCTGGTCCAAGATGACAAGCTAGTGAAGCAGGTGGTCATCCTTGTGGGGGCCTGTCACAACAACTTCACCCCCCTCCAAATAAACAGGCACACTGTGCTACTGACCCACTACAACAACTTGGGGGGAAAACGCTTCTTTGACCCTGAGGGCAAATTCTCTTTTGAGTTTGACCGCCTATGTGGGGTCACCAGCAAACCCCAGTTGCATGGCGTGATGCTAGATGAGGGGGAGCTGTGGCTCGAGACCCTCCACAAGGGCTTGAAGGTCTATGTCAGCTGCCACTTTCCTGTAGGGAACTGCTGTGTGTTCAAAAAAAGGCCTGGGGAAGAGGCAGATGTTTGTGGCCTGGATCAAGGCTCATCAATACTAGACTTCAAATCACTGGAACAGCCTTTGGAAGTCAGACTGGACTTTTGCCCTGACTCCATTTAACACGCAGGTTACAGGGATCTCCTCCAGATACACTACTTTAAAGATGCCAACCTCCATGTAACTGTCAGCAAGTCTGTGAGTGAGACACTAAATGTGATAGACCAAAGTCATTTTGCCACAGATTTCATTAAATTTTTGAAAGCTGAGGACACCAAATTTCATATCACCATTCTGGAAAACATTCAGGCTTTGTCAGAGGATATATGGGGGAAAAATCTGCAGAGGAAACTCCCTGTTACTCACGCTTCTATGAACTGGAGTAAACTACTGAACGATCAGCACCTAGCACACCAATGTCTCCAAAAGAGAATTGCCTCCATGATTACTGAAACATCCTTTTTGATACAGTGGCCTTAATTTAAAAAAAAAAAAACAAAAAACCCAAAAACCCTGACAAAACAATGGTGTTTAGTTGATTTATTTCTGGATTACTCATGAGAATGCAAAAACTGTCATCAGTCAATCACCACTTTGAAAATAATTTACTGCCCTTTTTTTATTTTCTTCACGTACTTTCTGACTGCTTCTAGAGGTACTAGTAATGGTCACTGTCAAAAGCAGCACAGGGCTACAGGTGAGCCAGCAAGCAATATCTAACTTTCCTCTGTAATTTTACCCAGTATTATACTTACTTAAGTGACTTCATCCTATATGTAGATCTGGTTATAAGGAAATCAATAAGGTAGGTTGGCAAAGATATTGAGGCATTATTTCTATATTTTTTCATTGATACTGGCACCCAGGAAATTCATCCTTCAGACTTTGCTTGTACATACCTCTCTGTATGCACAAGACGCATCCCTAACAGAAGTCACAAGAACAAAAAGAGATCAGTACAGAAGAGGAATAAATTTCTTACAGCTAGTACAGAAGATATTTTAGGAATGACTAGTAGGAGTGTATTCTAGGTGTTTCAGCATTACAGAATAAGGCAATGCTACTTCCCTTCTCACAGTGTTCATTATAAATGCCAAAAGAATGCATGTGATTTTGTTTTACTTTCAAGTTATGACATTGTGAAATTTCTAACATGTTTATTACACTAAGTGAGAAGCCCACCATACTTGCTGTTTCCTGTAAACATACCTTTTAATTAGTTTCATTAGAAACAAAGTTTAATTTCAAGCAGTAATGTAAACACAAAACTTTCTAAAAATACTGATATGAACATTTAAACATTCTTATAAATATAGGATGTTTTTAATGCAAGCAAAAGATGTTGCTTTTGTTCGTCACTGCTGGTGGCAATTATGTTGCCACATAGGTTGAACATGGCCTTTTGGAAATACTCATAAGTATCTTTATACCTTCAGCATTCAGATTGGATATGATTCCTTTCATTAAGGTCTTTTCTTTAAAGTTTAGTAGTAGTAAAGAACTATGCATTTCTATGGTTTTGGAGGCAGCCAACATTGTGTGAAAATGCCATCTTCATTATTCTTCTGATGAAAAATTAAGATTTTGCATCTGTATCCACACCTGATATGGAAGGTTTCTTACTATATACATCTCGATATGATCACTAATTACCCAAAGAAACCAATAATGAAAAGGTGCCTAATATAAAAAAGTCATTCTACATTATTCTATATTGTTGATGACAGTCATATACTCAATTTTTATTTAAAACCGTACTAATTTACAAAGCCTTATTGTAGAAGATGAGGTTGTAGTGTTGCCAATACTTAATGAGACGGAAGCAAATTAAATCATTCCTTACATGTACTTAATTTCTTCAGATTTGCATTGACTAGAGCACACTTTACATCTGGCTGTTCACCTTTATGGTCACTCAGCACAAATATTCTGGGCCTGTTGCATTAATTTATGTGCAGAAAGGCACTCATCACACAGGGTTTCCTTCCCGCTACCAGAAAGCAGTCTGCTGCCCTTGTAACAATGTCCCTTGACAATGCTTTTTACAGATGCCCATTTGTTAGAGAATCTGCACCATGCAATTGAAGAGGGAGAAAGATGGAGTGTGGAGAGCATTTTCTGTGCTGCTTCGGTTCTTCACAGAAAGCTGCATTACCTATGGGTCATTCTCTTTTCACCCCACAGCTGCTACTGAGATGTGTCCAACATCAATCTAGCCCTTTTAGAGCCTATGATGCTGCTGCAGCTGTCTTTACATGGTATTTATTTGACTATGTGATTATTTCTTTATTGAAAATAAGAGTAATTTTAATAAAAATGTTATACAGACCAGGGCTGCTGTAATGAAGATGGCCTGTTGTGAGTGTAGTTCATGTCTGCAGTACAGAATAATAGATACAATATTGGACATACATTTAAATGCTAACAGAAACAGGGTCATAGCACTAGAAATTCTGGATTGTGAAAAAAGCACTTTATTCAAACACAAATATTGAATGTGAAATAATAGTAGGGAACTTAGGGAACAATGGGAAATACGAAGCAATCAGATGACTTTCAGTTTCAACATTTATTCCACTAGATCAATCTCTTATGAGATGCATATATATGATATTTTCCTATTTTCCCTATCAATCTGTTTTTATGAACTTTCCATTTAATTTTTCTATAAAAAAGGGAAACTGTGATACCACAATCTGCAACAAAAATCCCTGCTCAGAGGGATGGAGTACAGGCCAACTAAATGCTCTGATTTGGCTGAAAACACTCATTTTTTTGCAAGGCCTATGAAATTAATCTGGAAAAGGCAATGACAATACAGGCTTTGTCAATTCTCTCTCAGCATTCTCCATGAGTGGCTTGGATTATTTTTTTTTTTCCTTTGGAAAGTTGAAACCTGGGGAGGAGCAAACATTATGAGAAGAAAATGAAGGTGTACAACTCCTTTGAGAACTTTACTGAATTTCTTACACACTTTTGTGACTCTGAATATGTTTGAGATTTAGTTGCAACTTCTTATCCTGCCATAACAGATTTTTTTTTGTATAGGGTATACATTCCAACTCACGTTATCTTTATTGCTAAAATCTCCTTCCTTTGCTGTCTACTGCTTTGAAAACTGTTCACATTCTTATAGCTGCCTGTAAATCCATCTCATTTTTAGTGGCATCACTACCCTGTATTTTAAGAAAAGAAACGAAGAGTAGGCATATATAACTAAAACAAAAATTAAAGTTGTCAAACTGTATCTTACAATAGGTTTCTACTGCAGCCAGGAGTATAGCATACCTACAATTGAGGCTTTATCTACCTATTTACAATCGCAGCTCTCTCCTGTCAAAAGACTTGCTTTGTGCCTGCAAAACTGCACGATCAAGTATATTTCTGTAATATGCTTCCAATAGTGCTTTCTCCTTCTTCTTATCTCTGGCTGTTAGTGAGTGGCTGTGGTTATTTATCTGAAGGAGAAGATCGCCTACTCTATCAGTTCAGAACATTTACATGACGAGGTGTAATTTTCTTCCAAAATAAAAAAATGTGAATTTTGTGAATATTCTCATCCTTCATTTACAGGCTTGCAGGCTCACTGGAATCATGAACATAGTACAAATTTACCTGAGCCAAATTGGCTCAAATTTTTTATTTCTCAAAATAATTTTTTCTCTATCGTTAATTGTTGCTACGAAGAAAATTACCATTTTTGTTACACCAGTAACATTACAGCTTAGCTTGGACTTCATTGTCAGCTTCCAGCTGCGTTAAAACTGGAATAAAATCAACACTTAATATTAGTATTTGGACTGAATATTTAATGTTCACATAATAAAGTTTGCTTCATGTTTTGTTAGTACTACAGCAAGTGGAAGACCTATTAAAGTGAGGACACTTAGCAAAACAAGTTTAATAATTTTATTTTCAAATATACATGCCGAATTAAAAGCAAATTTCTTTGTAGTTTCAGAATAGATTCTTTAACAAATCTTTAACAGTCAATGAAGACTGATGTTTTCTGTTGGCAGAAAGCACGGTCTATCAATACTCCTTGCTATTGGAAGAAGTTGATGGTTTTCCCTTTTGGTTTCTCCAAAATGGGTACTTATTCTTTGCTTCATTAATGGAATGAAAAAGCCAATATTGTAAAAAAAACCTCAAAAAACCAAACCCCTACCGGTAAGTTTTTCGGGCTGCGCCTTGTATTAAAATCTCCCTTGTATTCCTTACTCCCTATTCCTTATCAAGTTGTGGAGAAGAAAGGAAAACATGTTTTTGAAACAGAGGAAATAAAAGTGTAGGAAATACAATGAACATTCTGTCAAGTGTATAACTCTCATTGATTTCAAATAATCAATGCATTAAAGCTTGAATTATAGTAAGGCTAAATTCAAGGATTATTTTCCCTTCTACAGTAAGAATGGTTAAATATGTTCAACAAATCTGAAAAAGCGGATTTATTACATTTGAAAGTGCCAGGTACTTTCCAAGTCTGTATGTCAGTATGCCACTCACACAAATAGTGGCTTTTACAATTCTTTCTAATGAAAGCTTTGGAGTTATTAAAAATGTGTAGTGGTTCCCAAAAGTCACTATTTCAAAAATTAGCTATTATGAAGTATTCAAAGCGTGGTGTCCTGTGATCCTCCCAAGTTATAAGAGGTATTTGTTGTAGTAAGATTTAGGAATTGCCACTATACAAAACTGTGGGAATAAGAGACTTAATGATAATTAAAACAGATGACCCATGTTATATTAAGTCATTTAGATAGCAGATTATCTTTGAATGGAACAGGAACTACTACACATCCTTAAATTCTTGAGGTTTTGGTATCCTAATAATAGGATCTTGTTGGTTTGGGGTTCTATTAATATGATTGTTCATATAACCCAGTTGGAAGAAAAGGCAGTGTGGGACTCAGATTTTTTTTTTCTAGATGTAGATATAGGCCTTTCAGTCCTGAACCTTTACACATAATTAAAGGTTTGCATTTCCTATTTGCTTACTAAGGAACATATCAACTCTTAAAGACACTGCTTCTTAAATAGCATTCATAACTGCTGTGTTGGTAGCAAGAACAGCTGAAAGTCTTTCTGAACAGAAGGCTAAAAATTGGAAGTTTGTATGGCAATAATCATAGACATCTTTTAAAAGTATGCTGATAGTGATAAAACATTAGAGTTTCAAAATACAATTTGCAGAACAGACCTTTATGGGTGCTCTACATATGTATCCCACTCGAACTGCACATGAGACCAATGTCTCCCCTAGGGAAATGTAAGAACAGTGCTTAGTATGACATTAGGGGAGAAATAGCAACCTGCAACAGGAAAGGTGTATGAGTGTGAGAGTGAAAAGGGTATGTGGTCCTGAAATGGTTGGGAAGAATATATTCACCCTGCAAGCAATTTCTCTTTGAGCAGGCAATTGACAGCTAAGCCTCCTAGAGAGTTTTTTCAGTGGAAAAAACTAGTTTTCAGTAAATGCCTTTGGTTTCAGGTAGAAATAAATTGCTGTTTAGAGTGAGATAATCAAAATTAATGTGAAGATGTATGAATTATTACAGTTTAGGTTTTTTTACCTTGTAGAGTTTTTGGGGTTTTTTTACATTGTACTGAAGAGACTTAAGAGAATGTCCTGTGAGAAGCTCACAGCTCAGAAGTCGGGCTCACAGAGTGAGATATAGAATGTCTTGTGTATATCTTCAACAGCTATGATGTCCTGTATGTGTCATGAAGTAATTACAACTGATCTTGAAACAAGGGCCATAGATAACTTACCTTTGAAACCAGTATATTCCAAGTCATAGTTTCCTTATGCTATTTTTCTTTCTTTATAGCATTTAAAAGATGGTTTTGTTTCTAATGCATATGAGTTCATTAGTAAATATCTTCTACAGATCCCTGTGATTATTTCTGAGAAAAACATTTCTGCCAGTTCACTGAATATATTATTAATTTTACTTAAGAACTTTATTTCACACGAGTTCCCTTTCACAACTTACTTTTAATTATATCCTCATTACAGACAGATATGAGAAGCACAGCTTATTTCAAGTATTTGTTATTCATTCTTGTATTGTTAATGAATTAATGCCTGAAGTGCATTACTAAAAAGTCACCTTCTTGTTCATCAGTTTTGCATGTCCATAAAATAAATGTGATTGCTTCAGGTAGTGTATTACATAGATTCAGTACCATTGCTTTCCATATATAACATCTACATGCAAATTTATTCTGTTGTTCTTTCTTAAATAATTAACATTATCTGCTAATATATTCTTGCTCAGACCAGTTCCCCTAGCAATTGTAATTGAGTGTGCAGCATGCTTTCACTGAGCATCTATAGTTCCATTCTTCCTCTTCCAATCAAAAGGTCATTTTGAAGACACATCGACAGCATGCTTTCTGTGATCTGTAAGCCCTGCAAAAAACAAGCTGTTATTTCAGCCTCTGGGCTGTAGTTTCATATGTCTAAATCCACTACAAAACACGGACTTAGCTGAAGCCAATAAAAAGCATAATTAACATTTTGGTATTCTGTGTGCAAGAATTTATTTTCCATTATCAAAGTTCCATAGGCTGCCAAATGTGTGATACAGATTATGGGACAAACTGCATTTAAAATGCATTTTTTTTCAAAACAACATGTTATGTCCTGTGAAGTATTCAGGGAGAGAGAGATATTCAGGGGGAGTAGTATTCAAGGGGAGAGAGATTAAAATGCATAGGCTCTATTTTGCCTTCAGCTGTTTTCTGGCTCCTCTGTTCAATAAAGTACTTAATTGTTTAATTGTAATCATTTTACTATTTCCACTGGGAGGAATCATATGATATAGGTACTATGACCATGCACCTGGTTAAATTGGATTTTACAAAGCTGAAGGACCTGATTCAGAAGGTAGCGATAGCAGCAGAAAGATTCCGTTCTTTGTACTGTGAACTTTCGACCAGCCTGGGGAAAGTTTCTACAGACCAATTTCCAGCCTTTTACTTCAATCTATATTATAAATTAATTTGCATTATTCTGCTCCATTTTATTGTCTTAGACTGTGAAACATGTGGATTAAAAACCAATTGATTTTCTCTATATTAATACCACTAGATCCAGAAATGGACTTAAAAGTCTAAAAGCTCCCCTAAAGTAAGTTACAAGCATTTAGGGTATTTTCCAGGTATTTTCTAGTCAAACACACGACAGCCAAGTGAAGCACTCATGCAGCCTATGTGAGCTATAGCAAGCTTACTCCCTGTAAGAGTATTCAATGTCTGCTTAGTTTAAGGGGGTTCAACCCCATGTCTCATTCTTACAGTGGAGTGCCCTTACAGCTCTGTTATGGACTGACACTCTGAGGAAGGACACTCCACTACACCTGTACCACAGTGTAGCAAACCAAGAGGCCACACATCAAAGCAAAACAAAAGCAAAAGATTATTCTCTACTTCCCATCAGCAGGAGATGTTCGGCCACTTCCCGGGAAGCAGGCCTTCAGCATGTCTCTGGGAGACAAATATTGTAAAAAAAGAAATTCCCCCAACTTCCTCCCCTTATCTCTCAGCTTCTTATTGCTGAGCAGATGTCATATGGTATGGAATCTCCTGTTGGCCAGTTTGGGTCAGCTATTGGGACTGTGTCCCTTCCTAGGACTTTACCCATCCCCAGCCTACTGCTGAGGGGAAGGAGAAAGGTTGGAGAGATTGCCTTGACGTGTGCCAGCACTGCTCAGTAATAGCCAAATCACTGGTGTGTTATCAATACCCTGCTAGCTGCCAATACACAGGGCTGTGAGGGCTGCTGTGGGGAAAATTAACTCCATCTCAGCCAGACCCAACACAACTGGGAAAGT
Source organism: Porphyrio hochstetteri (assembly GCA_020800305.1). NCBI lineage: Eukaryota > Metazoa > Chordata > Aves > Gruiformes > Rallidae > Porphyrio > Porphyrio hochstetteri. The sequence goes on along the minus strand of CM036905.1, from coordinate 80,945,867 downwards.
AAACACATCAAAGAATGTGAGTTGCTGAGATTCTGCAAGAGTGGGATTACTTAGGTGTCTTCGGATAACAGGAGGGAGGAAAGAAATTATGTGCAGAATGAAGGAAAATCAAAACTTTTATTTTTGCCTGCTGTTAGCATCTTTATTTTAGACTTTGAGGTTATTTCTAGGTTTTTTTTTTTTTAAAGAAGATTGATTTTAACAATTTCCAAAAGAGACTTATAACTATTAAAATAATTTCTTTGATCCTACGAACACAAAGGAGCATACCAGAAGAGGACAAAGCATTTGCAAGTTTTCCCCTGTGACTAAGTAGGTAATTCCAATGTCTGTCTATCTTTTTATATTGGTCAAATATTTTTAAGCAAAAAAAAGTTGGAGTGGAAACAAAAAGAACTCAAAAAAGCTATCATAAAATTCTGTGTTAAAAAATCACTTTGATGCTTCTGTTCCTGTTTCATTAAATTCCTTCATAGGCAGTATAATCCTGGTAATTTTACTCCCTGGAAAAATATCCTCTATTATGTTTTCTTCTAAAAGACCAAATTATAAACTCTGTCATACTGTAAAAATATCATCTAAAGACACCATGATGTGCTAAGTAGAAAGGAAACTGCCAGAGGCTGTAAGCTTTGGGTCAAAGGACAGCTGTTTGTAGCTTATTACTATGATGAAGTGAAATCTGAAATTATATAAAATGTTTTAGATGTAATTAACGAGGAATTTATGCATTTTCAAGTATCCCTTGCAGATCTGCAGTCTCATATCCACAGTGGCAGAAATGTTTTCTCAAGAACATTACTTGCCTCCTCCAGAGGCAGGGAAACAATGCAAAAGCCAAAATCTATTGCTCAGCATTTGTTTGCTTTTATTATTTTTCCCTGCTTTGCTCAGCTGTTCAATCCTGGCTGCCAAATTATGGTTTCAGAGGAGAGCTCAACTACACCAGTCATGTTTTCTTTTTGCCTTTAGATCTCTGAAGAAAATTCAAGTAAGAGCTGTATTAGTCTGATGACTTTGGACCGTGTAGGCCAAAAGTCAGCTTCCAGGTTGGTGTGACATGAGTGCTAAGTACATCAAAGACTGTTTCTCAGGTGTGCAAGCTAAATACTGGATGTTTGCTCAGACTGGTCAAAAGGAGACTTCATACACGAGACTTCTGCTGGACTCATTTTTTTTAATGTCAGGGAGGCTGGCAGGAAAGAGGAGACTCTACTGTTCCCTTCAGAAGTTGGTCTTAACTCCTTTCTCCCCCAAAGTACACACTATGTGACCTGTACTGCATGCTTAATTTAGCAGTTTACCCACTGTCCAGAGCTCTAGTCAACCACTACTTCCTCTCTGAAGCAAACTGAAAGCAGAGCTTCAGACCCAACAGTAGAAACTCTCCTTCAATGTGTTAAGGGGAAAGGATGAAGATCCTGTTTCCACTGGTGCATAAAGAGGAAAGGGAGCTTGGCAAGCAGCCCAGTGAATGTGAGCACCCACACAAAAAGCCGGGCAGAAAATGGGAAAAAAATCTAAGTAAGGGTAGGTATAAAGAGAGTGTGTTCTTAGAGTACAGTAGTGCCTGACCTGTTTCTGGAAAAAGACAGAGAATACAATAGATGCAGGACTGATAGACTGTGAAAAATAAGTTTGACTGTCAAAATAAGTGAATCCTGAAAGAGAAAAACCATAAAGGACCAGAATATTTCAGAAGGCTCAGAGTAAATATGGTGTCCTCTAGATGGTATTGTGCTTAAATAAGAACGATGCACAATAATTCAATGAAACCTATTTCCTGTATGTTTTAAATAACTAGAAGGAACAATATTCTCCCATCCAGCATGTAGCCATTACTTAGAGTGAATGCCTGAAGATAGCTACAGTATTAAAAAAATCCCTATATGACCAGTGCTTAATAATATCAAAAGACATGTTAACTAAATATAGTGCACTAAAATACAACCATGCTGCATTAGGTGTTAGAAAAACATGTCCTTTGCTCCATTAAATGTGCCATTTTACACTTCAGTAAATTTTGGGTATTTTCATCACACTTTAGCTACTCTATTTTATACCAGATGAAAAACTGGGCTCAGAATTTTATTCCCTGTGTGGCAAATATTGATTTCTCTCTGGATTTTGGATTTTAGTGGCTTCTACCAAATAAGAATCTGCCGTGTGTTTGGTATTAAATACATCTAAAATCTTTGCACAGCAGATCTCGCTACTGGGATGTGAAAACACCGACTGGCCTAGTTTTTGAAACAGGTTCATTACTGCTCTTTCAGAAGAGTTAAGGTGAGGCTAATGAGACACATGCAAGATGGAGCTACTTGCAGCTGTATTGATTTTAGAATTCCCGTTGTACCTCAGAGAGAATCCCCGGCTGTGCCTCACAGTGTAACTATACCGGCATTGACGCTGCTACCTCAGGGGTCACTGCAAATGGGGCATGAAGTGCCCTATATAGGACAGGATAGACCTGTCATTAGAAAACATATTTTAGGGCAGGAAAAAAAGCATGTATTTATAAAAAACACATAAAGAGTGTGTATGTGCATATACATATATAAAAAACATAAAGCCTGTGCATATATAGAGATGCACACATTTTCAGATTAAACAGAACCAAGGAAAGTAGGAGAAGTAAAAATCATAAAAGGACAAAGCTTTAGTTCACATACAGGATGCAAGCAGTAGTCCCTTATTCAGTGCTCAATGTTCTATCATTGAAGGTTCGTCCTATGCAGATTTCAAATAATCCTCACAAGAAACAAGGTTGCAGTGCAAGGCATATTTGAGGAATTATTGGAAAATAAATATCTCCAAGCAAAAGGAAGCTGAGTACTTTGGGTACATCTAGAGCACTCTACATGTTTCAGCATAATCAAACTTTTCCTCTGAAAGAAAATTTAATGATCCGATAATAATTGGTTGACAGCTAAACTTTTTCCCTGCTTGCCAAACAGATTTACAAATACGCAGTTAGAAATACTGATTTAACTACTGTATCCAATATAATTACAGAAAATTGGAGCTTTTTAAGCAGCATTTGTTATTGTCTGCATACTATAAAAACACCCCAAACCAACAAATACTATGCTTTTCAGAATAACACCCTATGAATATACTGTCTGATCACTTAAAATATTGGACTGACATAATTTTTGATCACAGATTACTCTAAGTACCTATAAAACCAAAGTTACTATATGTACACTCACTGTGCCTCATAATGAGTCTACCACTTATTAAAATAAATATTTAATCGAATTAGTTTATAAAAAATACATCACATATAAATAAGGACAGCTTTAGAAATAATATCTAGTTTTTAATTGTTATGTATACTAAAATAATATTTAAACACCTCGATTCATTTAAATCATGTGGAATATCACAAAGAGTCAGTGTCTGTTCCAAAAATCTTCCAGACTGAGTAAAGGCCTGTGTATATAGGATTTTTGTAGCTATGACAATGCCCATTTAGAAACCTAGACAGGAGGAGGAATATAAATATTTATTACAGACATGTTTATCCTGCTTATGATAGTATTACACATTCTCATAAATTCCCAAGAAGGAATTGCACTCGTACCAGTGCCACGCATCTCGCACCGTGCACCCATCTTGTGGGAAGCTGCACCCTAATGAATGAATGTAATGATAGACAAACACTTGCAATTACATTCATGGGCCTCTCAAAAATTACTAAGCAAAATGCAGTTCGGTTTCTTGGTCAAGGACAAACAACGGTAAAGGGAATACAATTGTAACCAATCACGCTTCAGTGTTAGGTAAGAGAAGCAGTAAGCCACTGGAGACGAAATGCAGTCTGCCCAGAGAGATGAGATGGAGTTAATAGTAGAGCGCTGACATCTAACAGAGAAGAACTGCAGACTGAGCTTCTATCCTCAGTGGGATCCATTTCATCAAACGCACAGTGAGATAAATGAGTATACAGTTCCTGGCCATGCTCACATCGCTCCTGAGAAGGATTAAGCATAGGCATAGGGTACTTCTGCAAGTACCGTTCCGACAGACCATTGCTGCCTTTCCTCATCCCTGTGCACGTGCTCCTGAGCATCAGGCTGTGGGGAAACGAACGCCTGTGGTTACGGCAGGCTGCTCCCCAAGACACACATTTTTCCATAAGGCACATTCCACATCTCGTGGGCTGGACATGTGCTGTCATATGACGGAGGAGGAAACATCTGACTCTCAGGAGAGACAGTGGCCAAAAGTAGCTTGCTGTGATGAGACCATTTTAGCTGAGGGGTTCTTCTAAAAGAGCACATGCTGAAAAACACAGTATGGTCACAGCTTCTCTGGTCCAGTGCTGCACCAAACTCATGATGAAAACATTTTTTCTTATATTGAGTCAGAACTTCTCACATTCCAATTTGTGCCCATTTTCTCCTGTCCTTCCACAATGTGACTCTGGGACCTGGTTTTCACTAGATCTTCCTGTTAGGTACTATGAGATGGCAATTATATCTCTCCTTTGCCTTCTCTCTTTAGAATGAAACAGCGCGCTCAGTCTCTCCTCATACATCCTGTCCCTCTCACCAACCTGGTGCTCCTTTGCTGGACTTATTTCTGTATATTAGTGTCTGTCTTGTACTGGGGAGCCCTTTAACTGGAGACAGCAGCACTAAAGGTACAGTCTCACAGGTGCGGAGCAGAGGAGAGGTCTTCAGACAGCCTGTCATTGCTGAGCACATTGCTGAGTGGATTGCTTCCAGGTTTACGAGGAGTCTCCCTTGAAATTACATCTACACGCCACTGAGAGCAGGCAGATAATCTCTCCTTTGTTTCTGCTACCCCTATGATAGCAAGCCACACAGCCTAGAGAACCAGGAATTAACTGTACTACAATGCAGAGGGTAAAAAGCTTGTGAAGGATAAGAGAGGGATGACTAGTGACAAGAAGTTAAAAAAACAGGACTTGGATAAGGATGGGGGGTAAATTCATTCTGTAGACAACAGACTTGCCCATAGCTCCTAAATATTCTGGGGGTTTTGTATGTCTCTGGACTCTGAGTTTATTCTACAGTTTGCATATAGCTCTGAAATTCAATGCCAAACTATAACCTCCTAGTTTATGGATAACTCTCCATATGTCAATTTGCTATGACCTTTGCTTTGTTTACTGAAGTGACAGACATTTGCACTGTGTAGCTAAACATTCTGCTCTTGTGCATGAAAGATATTAATGATGTTTCAGATTTCAGAATTATTGTTTTGATCAGTTTGCTCTTTGAAAATTGTATTTAAATTTTCTATTTAGAAAAAAATATATTGAAAGCAAAATACTAACTTTTTTACCTCAAAGTATTCATACTTTCTGATACATTCTTTAGCTGCACAATCATACATTACTTATTTTCAGCTTGGTTGGCTGGTGCGCTGGTTAGTTTGTTTTGCGTAAGAGTTCTGTTAAATTCATTACCTTGTTTCATTCCTTTGAATAAATCTGGGATAAAATTTAAATTTTCTCCTTTTTCATGAAACATTTAAAGCTAAAAGAAGAAAGAACATTATTTTTTTCTTTTTTTTTATTTAGGTGTGCTATTTTAAAAATAGATTGAACAGGGTGCTATTGCACAGAATGCAAAACAGAATGGCACAGTTTAGTGGCCCTGATTTCATCAGCAGACTATCAGCCCAAATTCACTGTATGTAACTGTTCATCTTGTCATTGCAGAAGTATTTGAACAACCACTACAAATTCTCATCTCTATCATCAATTAATTGAAACATTTTGGATGCAAAAGAAAAGCAGTTAAACCATTAGACTTTCAGTGACATACAATCTCAGTTTTTCAGTTACTGGTTGCTTGTTCCCAGTCTCAAGAAGATGGACTATGTTTCAGGAAATCGATTCTGTTCTCATTTAAGCTGAAGGACCTCGTGTTTTCCACACATCCGGCTCTTTCTTCAAAAAGATATATTACAAAAGATGTAGAAATTCTAATGAGGTACTCTGAAAATTTAGATTCCCTGAAGGCAAACTCTGCAGTGTAAAGCCTCACACTTGCAGTGATATCTGATCACACAAACCCCTAAAATTTGCTGCAGATCCCCACTGGGGTCTGTATTGGAGCACACAAGAGCTTTGTGGTCTAAACACAAAGATGAATTTTCTGCTGTACTGACTGCTGTTTTGGCTAAACCAGAAAAATCAATATTTTATCTAGAGATTAAAATCAAAAGCATATTAAGACTGAATCATTTAGCTACATGGTATTAAAAACACACATAGGCTTCATGGATTATTAGGTTATGTACCAGAGTAGAGGAGAAATAACTTAGGTCTTCTCCTTTCTTAAGAAGGTAAGCCAAGTAAAAGGAATTTATCACCACAGCATCCCTTGTTATTACTTACAAATATATATGTATATACACATAAACATACACACACACACACACACACATATAGTATGCATTTAGGGGTAGGAAGAAAAGGAAATCAAGATTAAATTGCATTCTTTGTACATCACAGAACTCTCTGGGCAAAAACTATCACTGCTGTGAAACTCACGCTAAACTATCAGTAAGCTAGACATGTTCACCTTGGTGTACCTCTCCCATTTTGCCAGGTCTGTCGCAGTTTTGCGTGGTGGGGTTCTGGTGGAGAAGGGAGAGCTGAAGGGATGGCTCCTGCAAGAAGCGGCTGGAGGCTCTCTGCAGGCCCCAGAAAGTAAACATTGGCCAATTCAAGGCCGGAGTCGTTGCTGACCAAGGCCAAGCCAATGGGAGACAGTCCCAGCTCCTCTGGGAATCACATATAGGAGAAAAAATATGCAAGTGGACGCTTCTTACCACCAGAGAAGGGAGTGAGAAGATGTAAGGAGCAGTGCAGACACCAAGGCCGGTGAAGGGGGAGGAGGGGCCCTGGGTGCTGGAAAGAAAGATGCCCCTGCAGCCCGTGGAGAAACCCATGGTGGAGTGGGTGTCCTCCTGCAGCCCATGGAAAAGGCTGAGACCCCACCTGCAGCCCGTGGAGAAGCCCCACACTGGAGAGGCCCCACACTGGAGGCTTACAGGAGATGCTGTAACCAGCATTGGAGCAAGCTTCTGCGAGCACCTGCAGCCCATGGAGAGAGACAGAGACACAGAGATGAGCAAGAGAGAGGTCCGTGGTGGAGCAGGTTTGCTGGGGGTGAGGCTGGTGACCCCGTGGAGGACTGGGACTGAGAGACTGAGAGACATTGTGATTTATGACTGCCCACCATAGCAGTGACCCACTCCAGGGCAGCTGGTGAAGAGATAAAGCCCTGTGGGAAAGGACTCAGGTTGAAGAAGTTCATGAACGACTGTCTCCCATAGATGGGACCCCACGATGCAGCAGGGGAAGGGTGTGTGGAATGCCCCCCAAGCCAAGAGGGAAACCAACTTGTGAGGAACTGACCGAAACCCACATTTTTCCCAGTCTCTGCCCCTCTTCATACCACAATCAGGGGGAAAGAAGGAAGCGAAATCATGACAGCTGAAAAGTTCCACTTGTGTTTGGGGAAAAGTCAAGGCTTAAAAGTTTTAAGGTAACAAATACATTAAAGGCAATTGCTGTAATTGTAGGTTAACGTCTCAAACCAAAAATATGTGAACATTATTTCATCTGCTCTTTTGTGATTAAAGATATCTGATGCTCATGTTTTTTATGCAGAAAGCCACCTTCCCTTAAAGTATCAAACAAATGTTTGTAAGAAGTTGATCTATAGACATAATTTTTATACTCCCTTGGGGCCAAGACATTGCACTTTGACCTACTTGGGCCTTATGAGCCAGTAAATATGAGGCAGTGGGCGGGAAGGTAGGGGGCTGGGGAACCCTTAGAAATCTTCAGAATTTGATCTCAATTTTTTGTTTGTAGGTATCTGGAAGACAGGAGTTTTCATCTTTGGGGAGATTTGAATAATTAAATCATGGTTTTAAACTACAGTTTGAGAAGTTGGTACCTTTTCTCATTCTGGGATTAACCTTCAGAAGTAATTTAATCATTCCAGCAGATGATAGCCAAGAAGTCAATCCTTTGTTACTGAATTTCAGCCAGTCACCAAACCTTTTGAACTACAGCCATCAAAATGTTGTATGCTCGTTTATTACAGACAGTCACCTATCAAATAATAACAAGAATAATTGATTTCCTGTCCTTCCTGTCCTTTAGGTTGCCAAAGGCCATCTAAAATTTACAAATGCCTTTCATCAACTTTTCAGTTTGTCGGTTCCTTGGGATTTTTATCCAGAGTGTTATATCTAAGCACTGCTATCAAAGTGGTGAATGAGTCTCCACTATTCATAAGGTAGGTCACACTAGGTTGTTCTAAACACTGAATAGAAGGTTGAAGCAGAGTCCTAATCTTAGTTGGCTTTGTATACCCAGCTCCTTTTACAACATCTCTGTGTTATGAATCACAGTAGGCTTCATTTGCAGATATTTTATCACAAACATTAGTTCAAAATGCAATTTCACTATGAGATCTAAATACAGAGGACATCAAAAATAAAGCTAATTCAAAACCAAAATTAGTTATATGACTTATCCATTTTGAGTTCAAAATACATTTATGACCCAGCAATTGTTCACTCACATTTGGTTTTCTTGAAAAACTTTCTTTTCCTCCAGTCTGTTGAGAGATCCCCAGATGTGTTGGAGTGCTGTGATATATCTACCTGTTTGAAGTCTTGTTTGTTGTGATTAGTCATCAAGAACTCACTTGTTGAGAAATGTACTCTGTTTCCCCCATGTCCCTGCCTAGATGATCATAATTCATATGATCAGAAGGATCATTTCTGCTTGAGAGAAGCTATCTCCATTTTTTTTAGATGTAAATCACAGTATTTACAACTCAGACATTTTAGAAGTATTCTAGTTTTCTTCCTTCTGTCTTTATAACTCAGAGAGTATCCTAGTAAATTTATTGTCTTCCCTAATTTCTGTATGTAGTCTCACATTTATTTAGTATGAGAATCAGTTTTACAAGGAAATATGGTTGGATGTTTGTATGCCTTGATTGCCTCATATCATCAACCTTCACCCAATAGCACATTGCACTGTACTGTACTCTCTCTTATGCACCCTTAATTAATGGGACATTATCCTAAAATTTATAATTAATTATGTTAATCAGTTCTACATCAGGAATGATCTGTGTGTTCATTTGTATCACCAGACAGAGGTGAACAGGAATTCTAAAATAGACAGTACAGGACTGCACACTGATTGCTGATGTCCCCAAGCAAGATTAACACATACAACCAAAAAGGTCCTCAGACATCATTTTCATTTGGAAAAAAAATATCAAAAAACTAGAAAAAAGTAAAAAAACATGAAAAAATTAGAAAACTCTCCCAAAGTTTCCAAGCTTTTGCTCTTAAAACCATCTCAAAAATTGTATGTTGTCAGTAATGTTTTTATCCACAAAGTTGAGTAGATGTTTAATAGGGTTTTAAGGGTAACACATATTTTACTATTTCCTACTTCAAGCAATTTTTTTATATTTTTAGATCTTTAACATAGATGAAGAAAATGTATTTGATTGTGCTCTCATAGGCAAATTCAATATAACATTGAGGAATGAAAAGCTATTCTATTTTTCCTTCTTACCTCCATGACTTTATAGAGAAATATTTTATATTTTTTAACAGAGATATTTTAAGAATGAAGATTTTGCTGGAACTAAATTTACAGCGATAACTTTCTTAGATACAAAGAAAATTAATGTAAGGTGATGGGTAAGATAGGATGCAGAACATTATGTATGTCACCTCATGGCTACTGTCTGTAAAGTTGCTAGTAATACTTCACTGATGAAAATACTACATATATATATTGAAAATTGTCTTTGGATAGACAGCTACAAGACAGCACTATATCAGGAACTGTGAAACAAATGTTACGGATTTTGTAATAGGTATAACTGGGACTGATTTGGGATTGAAGAGTGCTGGCAAGCTAATTTGCAAGCACGGATGTGTGGGCAGACATATTATATGTATCCTGAACAGTTCTGCTATGCCGTTCTGTACAGAATTATTCTGGGTATAAGTATTTGATAGAGCAGTAAAGTGCCAGTGAAAACGGTGCCTAAAATTAGGTAATATTATTCTTTTTTGAAGGTGACTGGCAAAAAAAGGTGGCTTGCTGAATAGTTTGCTTCAAACGTGTTAGAAAGTCCTTGGCAACAGTTACCTGAATATGTGCATTAAAATATGGTATTCCCTTGTAAATATAGTTTAGGTTTTTTGAAAATACGGTATTTTTTGTGTGTTTTTAAAGACTTATTTTACAAAGCTGCATGCTCTCATAACCAAAGTAACCTCAAATTGTGCCTCCAAAACCAATCTCATTCACCTGGTAGTTCTGGTCAATAGATTCATTATTTATCATAGTTCATGTAGGCTTGTCTTCATATATGAAAAATGGTTAAAAGCAAGAAAATATAGTCTATATCCACCAAAAATTTCTCATCAAGTTTTCAGATATTGAAGTTTAAACAACAATAGCTGTTGCTGCAGGTTGAGTTGTAAGGGTGAGAGGACAGATTACGCATCGGTTTAACAAACTATAGATCAATTACAGTGGCCTCATTGGCATCAGAGAGACGAAAACTTATGTCTTATGTCTAATATACTAATTTAAACAGGTGACAATAAATCTACTGCATTGTATTAGGAAATGGGAACTTAGATACCAGCTTATATGGGTCCCTTCCAACTCAGGATCATCTACGCTTCTATGATTATATACCTCCTCACTTTTCTTTTTTTTAACAAAAGGGCAATATTTTCTGTAGGAATTTACCAAGGTATAAACCCACAGTAATTGCCAGAACTGGATGATAAAACCGCTAGTAATTTGTATATGTGGTGTTTCACTTTGAGTTTAACCATTGGTATATCTACATTCAACTTTGGATACCTAAAGCTTTTCAGAGATGGAAGAAGTTTCAGCAGCCAATGAAATAATAAAGAGAATTTAATAAATTTCAGCTACGACACAAATCGTTCCTTTTCAGAATAGCTGTCAAGGTTATGGTAATATCTATCAATTCAATCACTTCTGAAAGGTCCTTACAGAGAATGATTTAAATCTTGATTTTAAATCACATGCTGTCCCATAAGTGCTGTATTTGTGTAGTGGGGATCTTACATGTCTACAGGACTTCTCTTCATAATATTGTACCCTATCAATCTTTGAATTTGATTGATGATGAACATAGTCTGGTCTCAAGAACTAATATAAAATCCCACTGACTTCCAAATTTTTGAAAAGACATACAAAATTAGTATCCCATTATTTTTATGTCAGTGAATTAATGTACATTGGCCAGACAAGTTTGTACTGTAAAAGTGGAATCCATGGACAGTAAAATAAATAGAATCACACAGAATCACAGAATGATAGGGGTTGGAAGGGAATTCAAAAGATCATCTAGTGTTAGTTTGTCTGCAATATATTTGCAGAAGCCCTTTCTGTTGTTCTTGACCTCCCTTGCAAGGTTTGACTCTAAGGAGGCCTTAGCTTTCCTAGTTGCCTCCCTACATGCTCTGATAACAGTCTTATATTCCTCCCAAGTGGCCACTCCCTCCTTCCATGACCTACAGACTCTCTTCTTCCACTTGAGTTTGCCCAGCAGTCCCCTGTTTAACCACACAGGTCTTCTGGCTCCCTTTCTTAATTTCCTAACCATTGGGATGCTCTGATCTTGAGCTTGGAAGAAATGGTCCTTGAATATAGACCAACTATCTTGGGCCCCTTTTCCTTCTAGTACCCTGTACCATGGGATTTCCCCATCAAGTGCCCGAAAAGGCCAAAGTTGGCCCTGATGAATTCCAGGGTTGTGATCCTGCTTGGTATTCTGCTCCTTACCACATAAGATTTTGAACTCCACCATCTCATGGTTGCTGCAGCTAAGGCTGCCCTTATCCTTCAGCTCTTCAACCAAACTTCCCTTGTTAGTGAGTATACGATCCAGCAGCATTCCTCTTCTAGTTGGCTCATCCACCATTTGCATCAAGAAGTTATTATCAATTCACTGGATGAACCTCCTGGACTGCAAATGGCTGGCTGTGTAGGCCTGCCAGGAAATATCTGGGTAGTTAAAATCCCCCATGAGAACCAGGGCCTGTGACTGCAAGGCTCCTGTCAGCTGCCTGTAGAAAGCCTCATCAACTTCCACATCCTGATCATGTGGCCTGTAACAGACACCCACAACAAAGGTCTGGTGTTCCAAATATTTCCTAAATTCTTTGCTTATTTCTTTTTGTTGTGTTCTGCTGCACAAGTTTGATGTTTGCATAGTTTGTAAAAAAGTTATTTATTGCTCTTAGATTAGAAATCAGTAAGTACCTTTCTGTAACTCCTAAACATGAGTTACTATTTTAAATATATTAATATTCAGTTTGTTCCAAGAGATACAGATAAATCTTGTCCTAATAACCAACATTTTTCCTGTTTTTCCCACACCACAACTCCCATATAAAGCATAATGAGATCACAAATTTGGGTCCATAGAATCTCAGGACAGAAGAACAAAGGGGAGAGACCAGCAATTTGTTCAGTACAAAAAAAAAAAGTTCCATTCTTTATATGAAGATTAAGGTTAGCTAAAACATATCCATGCAGTGTTTAGTGCTGCCAAGACATTTATATGGACATTGAGAATGTTTTGAAAAACTAAAATAAACTCTTATTTAATCAACAAGATCACAATGTATAAAACTAACCAACCCAAACATGGTCGATCTGAACAAAACTTGGTGAGTGATTACATGCAACCTGGCTCTGCAGAGCAACTTACAAATATTGTCATTCTGAGAAGAGAGTTTAGCAAGCGTAAACATGAGACTTTTTTTAAAGTTTGATCTCTCTATTCTCTGCTCTTCCTACCTCATTCATCGATTTTTTACATCTTGTCGTATTGCTCTGAGCTGTGTTTCTTACGAGAGCATCAAATCTGAGGACTATTTAAGTTGTTTCAGTTTAAATGCATAAAAGTAAATAATTTCCAGTTATGTAATTATTGTCACTCCAAATAGCTGTGTCTTTGTGATTTGCTTTATAACTACTGTCACTTTTCAGTGACTACCAGGCATTCAAATACCGGTAGTCTGGCTGAGAGCCATCATTAGCAAATCAAAGCAGATATATTTGTATATTTTTTCTTCTCAGTCCTCAGAGCCCTGTGTACTGCTGTTACCTTAGCTTTTGACTCCTGCCCAACCATTAATCTGCCTCGAAGCATAAATTATTTTGGCTCAATATTAAGATTTCGTAGCAAGTACTTTGCTCATATTAGGGGCAGGACAATGGTGCCTAGAGTGATTTTATATAGCCTCCGAGAAAGCCCAGAGGCAAAGCTGTGATTCAGATTATCTGAGTCATGTTCCAGGGATGCTGACCTCATTCCTGTTCCCTGGATTTCTGCCTGTGCCAAGGATCCTTTTCTCCCAGGTGCTGTCTCATCCTCAAGTGAAGGACAATAGCAGATTTGTGCTCAACAAACACTGCTGTTTCCCACTAGAGTACAGTTGCTGGCAGTTAGAGTTCTTTGACTATTACACACAATTTTCTTGCAAAATTATTTTTTCCTTGTTTAGTAGGAATCTTCAACAAGGAAATACTATGATTAAGAGTTCTTGAAGTGAGATGTATGAGATGTGATTTAATAACAACTTCACCAGAGACACGAGGAAATGACTCAGATACTTCAGGCCACAGCTCTCTGCCTGTCGAATGAGGATGAAATAGTCTCTTTCTTTTGCCCTTTGTCATCTGTTTAGATTGCAGCCCCCTTGGGATGCAAGCAGTGCTTCGCAAAGCATAGGTCCTCTTTTCAGTTGGAGAACCTTCAGGACTGAATTCATTACAAGGGTCAGGAAGAATGGGGACAGATATTAAGCAGATTAAATGTTGCAGAAGTGTCAATCATTGAAAAGGTGAAAGATTTCTAATAGCCTATTTTCACTGAAGAAACGAGGGGAAGAAGAGCATGTTTCTGTGCAATCATACCTCCTCATTAACTCAGTAATAATCATATCTTTGACTTCTGAACTCCTTGCACTTCAGACCTGGATTTTATTTAGCTGAGGCTACAGTCATTATCATCTCACTCCTCTCTCCCCAGTTTTGTTTTTTTAGTTCACTGTAGTGACAAACCTAAAATAGGTTAATTTTTTGCATCCTTCTATGGCCGCCTTGCACTAAGGTCATCAAATTTGTGTCACTACTTTATTTCCAACTGTAAATGCTGACATCTGAAGTGTGTAGATCACCAACATGTTTATTTTTTAAATTGCCTGTAACATACAGTATCTCAATAAAACAGAAAGATCAAAAAACTCTCATCCTGGTATTTTGGGAGGATATATTAAAAAAACAAAATCCAATCAAGGGCATGATTTACTTTAATAGAAGATTAAAAAGTGCAATAAAGTCCTAGATTTCATTTTGTACAATTGGGTTTTTTCTGTTTCTGTTGTCCTCAGCTGCCCTCAAAAATAATGTCTAGACATTATAATGTCTTATTCTGGAATATGGAATAAGGTTCTTTGTAAAGTGAGACTGAGTGGAAGAATCTGGAAATATAGTCATAGAAGTGATAGATTTTTTTTTAAAGGCTAAATAGACTAATTGCAGTATGCATTTTGGGAGAGGAAGGATAAAGAAAGTGTCCAGTTCTGGGCTCCTCACCACAAGAAGGACATGTAGGTCCTGGAGCGAGATCAAAGAAGGGCAACCAGGCTGATGAAGGGGCTGGGGGGCAAATCCTATGAGGAGCGGCTGAGGGAGCTGGGGATGTTTAGCTTAGAGAAGAGGAGGCTGAGGGGAGGCCTTATCACCGCCTACAACTACCTGAAGGGAGGTTATAGAGAGGTAGGTGATGGTCTCTTCAGCCAGGTGACAGGTGATAGGACAAGGGGGAATGGCATGAAGCTGTGCCAGGGCAGGTTTAGATTGGATGTTAGGAAAAAATTTTTTACTGAAAGAGTTGTCAGGGCCTGGAACAGGCTGCCCAGGGAGGTGGTTGAGTCACCTTCCCTGGATGTGTTCAAAAAAAGGGTAGATGAGGTACGTAGGGATATGGTTTAGTTTAGGATGCGAATGGTTGGACTTGATGATCTTTAAGGTCTTTTCCAACCTTGTTATTCTGTGATTCTGTGATTCTGTGAAATAGGTGAAGAAGAAAAATCCAATAGGAAGAAAGGTGATGTAAACAGGAAGGACCAAAAAAGTCAAGGTCAGAATAACAGTAAATAAGGGATTCTGCAGAATGATATCTTTTAATCTGATTTATTGTGGTTTTGGCTATGTAAAATTTCAGTTTTACAAGATGTCTTGTGCATTGTATCTTGTCTTGTAAATGCAGGTAGAACAAGTAGCTCTGTTGCATTCCAGTTCAAAATGGCTGTGAGGAGTAAAACAAAAAAGTGATCTCTTGACCACAATTTTGGTTTCAAAAATATTTTTAGTAGGGCAGATGAAAGTTATAAGCTAAATATCATTCAATATTTATTGACTTTTGCCAGTAAGGAAAATACTATCTCAACAATATTTTAGAAGACCTTTTATGAAAAGCTAATGCAATACATATTTATGTCTTTTAGCCATTAAATGTGCCATTTGACAACATAAATGCTTTGCTTCTGAGCCTCACAAAAATGTCTTTTCTAAAGGACTATAAAATTGCAGATGAAATATTTTTATTAGAGATTGGGGTATTGTAAAATTAACTGCTATAACTACATTGGCAACTTAAGGGGTTTGGAAAGCACACTAAAACGCTCTTAGCCTGCACTAATTGCAGGTCCTGTTTTTTCTACTATTCTACCCTAGCTTTTCTTGTAAGGATATAAATTAAAAGACTTGACGTGTATCTGTGGTAGCATCATACACTATTCTTTTGATCAGGGTATAAAAGACAGAAGACTAAAATAATAGTGTAACGCTTGAAACCAAAGAAGTGCTATGTGCATAATTGTTCTTGTGAACAACAGCTTCCTGACACAATGTACATCTTAATTTATTTTCTATATATATGAGCAGCAGACAAAGCTCAAAGACAGCCATTTAAAACTTCGGGTTTGAGGGAGCACAAGGCAATATCTGGTACAAGCATTCGGTAGGCAGAGACGTGTTCCTCTGACTGTATCAGGAACAACCCTGCCTTGTGGAATACTTAAATTAGCATTGAGGTCTATCTCAGATATTGTACTACCTGCAACACTTGCTGTTCGTGTTTCAGAGGTAAAATTTGAAATACTAAAACTATAATCTTAAACCACCTAGTGTGTCCAGCACATTAAGCTCAGATAAGAACCCAAGAGAGGTCTTTTGCAAAAAAATCTTTTTTTGTTGTTTTCCAGGAACAGATGATGTCCTTCACAACAGCTGATTTGAACTCTAGTGAGTCTTTAAATAACTGTTGTGAGAGGCTTGGACCAGTGCACCCTTCACTGGGTAAAAAACTGTCTGGAAAGCCAATCTCAGAGAGTTGTGATGGAGTAAAATCCAGTTGGTGGGCTGTCACAGGTGGTGTCACAAGGGCTCAGTCTTGGGGCCAGTCTTGTTTAATATCCTTATCAATGATCTGGACGAGGGGACTTAGTGTACCCTCATTAAGTTTGCAGATCCCACCAAACTGGGTGGGAGAGTCCATCTTCTAGAGGATAGTAAGGATCTGCAGAGGTATCTGTACAGGCTGGATGGATAGGCTGAGGCCAATCATATGAGGTTTAACAAAGCCAAGTGCCAAGTCTCGCACTTCGGTCATAACAACCCCATACAACACTACAGACTTGGGGAAGAGTGGCTGGAAAGCTGCCTGGCAAAGAAGGACCTGGGAGTGTTGACTGACAGCCGGATAAACGTGAGCCAGCCCAAGTGGCCAAGAAGGACAACAGCATCCTCCCCTGTGTCAGAAACAGTGTGGCCAGCAGGGCTAAGGAAGTGATCATCCCTCTGTACTCTGCACTGGTGCGGCTGCACCTTGAGTACTGTGTTCAGTTTTGGGTCCCTCACTACAAGAAGGATATTGAGTGGGTCAAGAGAAGGGCAGTGAAGCTGGAAAAGGGTTTGGAGCACAAGTCTTATGAGGAGCAGCTGAAGGAACTGGGGTTGTTTACCCTGGAGAAGAGGAGGCTATCGCCCTCTACAGCTATGTGAAAGGAGGTTGTAGTGAGGTGGGGATTGGCCTCTTCTCCCAAGTAACAAGCAATAGGATGAGAGGAAATGGTCTCAAGTTGCATCAGGTGAGGGTTAGATTGAATATTAGGAAACATTTCTTCACTGAAAGAGTGTTCAGGCATTGGAACAGGCTGCTCAGGGAGGTGGTGTAGTCATCATCCCTGGAGGCTTTTGAAAAATGTGTAGACATGGCATTCCAGGACATGGTTTAGTTGACGTGGTATTGGACAGAGGGTTGGACTTCATGATCTTAGTGGTCTTTTCCAACCTTAAGGATGCTATTCTATGATTCTGTGATTCTGAAGGAGATGATCACTCTTGTTTTGTTAAGGAAAAAAATAACATACAAAACCCAACCAGTCACAGAATATTCATGCAGAAATGCTCTTCTCAATATTTGTTGTTGGTGCTTGACTTCCTCAGCAAGTTCTCCATAAAATAAATTGTATGGCGCTGTATAATATGCATATTTTCTGCATATATAAAGCTATACACAAATCTAGGCATCTAGGTACATAAAGGATATTATAGTAAATACAGCTTCCCTTCTCTCCAATACACAGGTGTCTGTAACTGCTTTGCCTGAGTCAGCTCCAGTGTAGTGCTTAAACACTGAACTCTGAGTGCTCTGGAGTGCTTCTGCAGCTGGCATAACACATCCCCGAGGGGTTTGTTGAACATGGAAGCTGGACTTGCCTAGTGCTGAATCAGATTCAAGCAAAACGAGTCTCCTGCTTTAACAGGCATGTGGATGCGATAAATATGTGTCACAGTAGAACTGAGCAGCTGTAACTGGTAGGCTGTGAGAACCCCATTTTCCAGTCATGACATTTGTAGCTGATTTGAACTATGTTTAGGTTTTGACAGATAAATATGATAGAAAGATTAACCATGAAGTTCAAAATAAGCAGGTGGTCTCATCCAGTACTGCATTTGTCCATGGTAAGAAATACAAAATACAGAGAACAGGCTCAGCCAAAAAAGAAAGAACTTAAATGATATGATGTTGGGACTTTATTCTTTTGTTGTGTAACAGGGTAGGATATCCTCCAGCTGTCCTGGAAAATAGGAATAGAGGAGTTTATTATATGGGGAGCATATAATAGTGAATGTGTCATTCATACTGCCATTTGTTTCCTCTGTTCATAGAACACTATAACCTACTTCTGGATAGAGAAACCATGCCAATAACTTGCTTTCTGTTTTCAACTACTGGGAAAGCAATGGCTGCTGTGTAGTCTTCATACAGATTTTTATGCTCTAACAAAGCATGCCTTATCTTTGTTTATAACAAAAGAACACTTATAGTCACAATGAACTTGTGCCTAATAACTTAGATGTATATTTTCAGAATAGTACCCGAGTGCCCTATTCACTGCCTGATTAGGGAAGCAGGAGGATTCTCAACTCATATTTAGTGTACTGCTTAAAAATTGATGCTTTGTTGTTTCATATGCTGTTCATTTGAAGAAGAAGCAAAAATAACGCTTACTTGGCAGAGATACAGCACATCCTAAATAAATGACCTCCTTTATTATTTGCTTTATTAATAAAATGACGTTTTTGCAGTTAGCTCAGTATTTGCCAGTGAATATCATGCAATTACTCCAATTTGCCACCTTGAACAAACTGTATGTTGGTTAAATAGGCTCAGGTGGAGGTGTCTGTTAGGAAACACTGATTTTTTCTAGTAATTTCAGAGGTCAGAGTAAAATAAAAAAGGAAAATAACCATTACATAGATCAGAAAGAGAATGAAAGATCAGAAGGAAAGAGAGAAACTATAGCAACAGTTTTGTTGGAAATTAGTATTGCTGAGTAGAAAACCCATGGGAAATTAACAAATGTTCCTTAGACAGAAAGTCCCATCTTGCCCTTGGCAAGTCCATTTTGTCTATAGAGATGGCATCCAAAGGATGTGGGTCATAAATAGCAGTCTAGTTAAGCAGTCTCTAATTCCAGGCATCTAAAATTTGGTCACATCAGAGTCTGAATTAAGATTCATTGTGAGGATTTCAGTGATTCCACTGGAGCAAGAGTACTGAGGAACAATCAGACAATAGCTCTCCCCTACCACATTTACTTCGGAGCGAAGAATAGACCTGGGTCTTTCTTGGGTTCCTGGCCATTCATTACTTTAAATATGCCTATACAATAGAAATTCCAAAATTAGATCTCCCAGCTGGAGAGGAAGACTTATAGGGAAGGGGATGGTGCATTCTTCCTTATTGCCATAAATTGTGCAGAAGGGAAACCACAGCCTGGTATTAAAAACTAACTTGAGCTGTGTCTTTGATTCACAAGAAGAATAAAAAACCAAATTAATAAAATTTATTTCACTTGTGATGTCTTGTTCTCTCCTGTGTTCCTTCAGGTAGCTCAAGAAGCAATTCCTAGTCTTTATGTGAGCAGTGGAACAGAAATCAAAACATAACTTCTTCAGTGGAGTTCAAAGGACTGAATAGGTACAACTTTTTTCTCCATCAGACTTTGTTACCTTCCAGAGATTTTTTTTTGCTTTTAGAAAGATAAACAAAGATGTCATATTCTAAATCACTGCTGTCAAACACTTTTTTTTTCCCCCCGAAATACTTAATTAGATCTTTAGATAAAACAGCTTTGTAAATACGCTCAATACTGTCAGCATTCATTTACAGGAATGTTAGCTGTGTCAAATCATCTGTGGTCTTTATTTTGGAACAGTACTAATGCTGGAAAACAAGCTGACTAGCAAACAACTCAGGAACACAAAACCTGTCTTTTCGAAGAGACAACAAACTTTGATTGGCTTTCAGCTGATCACTGAGCTCTCCCTAAAGGCAGAACGGTGAGTCAAGCGTTCCTACATGGCCACTCCAGGAGCAGCAGTGGAAGAAACCAACCTCTCCAAGCTGTCAGACAAATGACCTACAGTTTCCCATTCAAAGAAATGAGCCGTATTAGTGACAGCCAATATGAACCAGAGACAAGGAGATAGGTAAAAAGAATGTCTGTCAGTATTTTGGGGAGACGGTGTGGCTTCAGTAATAGAGCACAGATTTTATAGTTCTTGCAATGACAAGAGCATGTCACAACAGTTTTGTAGCAGAATATCTTTCCACTACTCCACATTCCAGCATGCGACAGTTTCGGTAGAGTGGGCTATACTGAAATTGTCAGTGCTAAGTGTAACTTACTCTGTGATTGCTCCTGACACTGCTGTACCAATCTATTCTCCACTGGTCTAGCACCACAACTTTCAATGGGCTCTCATAATGTTCTTTTGCAGCCATCAACAAAAGGCAGTTGAGAGAAAGAAAGGCTAGATAAAAAGCTAGTGAAACACCCGTTAGACTGAGTACACCCTACATAACTGATGCTATGGTGATTTCGCTGAAGATTTCTAGTAAGATGATGAACAGTATATCAGAATACAGCTAACAGAAAAGAAACATAAATTTAACCAAAAAAAAACCCAGAAAATTTTGCATATTTTATGTCATGCATGATGGCTATATCCGGGCCTTTTTGTTTCTTGTTAATTAATCATGATTTGCCTGTCCAAAACTTAAAAAAAAATACAAAAATGCAGAGCATTAACTGTCATACTTTGCATATAGCATAATAAACTGCACAGACAGTCTTGGTTTCTTAAGCTTTCTTTATCTTTTACTGTTTACCTGAAGTGGTGATCAGTATTCTAAGTCAAATCAACCGTTAATTTTCTCACAGAAAATATGGATCGTGCTTTTCAACGAGCAGATGAAACAAGCTGATTGTTGCCAGCCTTGATAAATTTTGCTTAATTGGACCTGGCAAACGCACAACAAACAAGACTGTGATGTGGACTTAACATAGCACCTACTCTTTAAAGCGTTGTCTGTAGTGCAGTTGGAATAGCATACAAAAAAGTTCTGTTCTCTACATTTAAAGTGCTGCAATAATTTATTCTAGAGATTCACAAAGAAATTAAACGGGTATTTTTCTGTGAGAAAAATGGGGGGGGGGGGGGAAGAGAACCACAACCAAATCAAAACCCAGAACTCAAACACACATTCCATTTACCCTTTTTAATCTGTTAACAAATACAGAGTCTCTGGGAACAATCTGTTCTGGAGAGATGACCCTGCATATAACCTCAATTAACCATTAGAAATGAGAAGAGTCTTTTGGGGTTTACAATTCTTAGAGAATGTTAACACTTAGAAGAATGAAGTAGATGATGTAGTTTCGCTAAAGTTACTGCAGTGAGGTCTTGGCTGAGCAAGAGCACGTTCCTATTCTAATGATCTGTACCTACCCTACAGGATACAGCCTCTGTCTAATTAACCATTTCAAAGACAAAATTACATGAATGGTAGTTTATGTGAGCCATACAAGAATTTAACCTGATGCCAAACTAGGAACTAATCTCCAAATTTCTTCAGTTCTAAAGCACTGTATTCACCCAAAGACCACCCATTTCTTATGACAAAGTAGAGACCACTGACAACACCAGAAGAAAGGACTGCTGGCAGGGACAGTTTACGTCATGTCAATTCTGTACAGAAATATTTTTTTTCCTTTTTTCTATTGTTTTTCTATTTATGAAGCTGCAGTGTGTTTGTTCTTGAGCCTCTTGGAACATTGCGGTTAAAAGTGGCAGGCATTTCTGAACTCTTAATATTTCCTGGAAACATGCTTAGTATTTTCTTGTTGTAGCATACATTCAGAGATAAATGACATTTAAATATATTAAAACATAACAATTCTCTGATAGTCACAGTCTGTGATAGATTAAACTGATGCAGCTCCATTGAATTTAGGTTTACACTTGCAGAACATTTGGCCGCACAACCACAGCACAGCCATTCCACAACAGGGTATTCCAGTGTCTGCCAAGTGTTGGTGATGTCACATACACCTTCTCTCAGTGATTCTGGGATTTGAACCTTATAGATTTAAAAATATGCCTGTCAGTAAATTACTTTGTCTTGTCTGCTCTCACATCCTTGTATTGCTATGTCCACATGCTAGATTATTTTCTCATAATCTCTCCTCAGATCCTTGCTAACATCTGCAGGTAACAACAATTTAACACAAATCTACTGTGACAGGAAGATTTTATCAAGCACACTATTAAGTAATTTGGTGGAAATGAGAAGAAAACATGGTGGCCTAAGGAAAACAGGTAGTCTTTCCCTGAAAATGCTAGAATCAGAGGTGGGCACAATGGTATAAGCACTCCCTTCATGCAAAATTCAGGATAAGTAAGATGATTACAAGGGACCAGATCAATTTGATTTAATTACATTTATTGAAATACACTTTTAGTTCTGTTTCAATAATTTCTGGATGTAAAGATGAAAAAAATATGGTCGTCTTCATTAGGTTTGAGAAATCCTGGACAACCTGGCTGGATTCTGTGTTCCAGGGTGAAGGAGTGATGTGAATCCTTGGGAAAAAGATTTGTAAAAGGTGATCTGTTTGGGAGTTTTTTAGGGGATTTTTAAGGAAGGGAGTGGGGATTCACTTGGGGGTTTTGTTGTTCTGTTGGGGATTTTTTTTTTGAGGGGTTAGTCTGTGTTCTGCTCATGCCTTATGAAAGAACTGGGATGCTGTGATCTGAGTGACCACTTCTATTCAGAGCTTTGGGTAGAAATGATCTCCAGGCACCAGATTAATGGGAATGGCTAATGGCAAACCAGACTCACAAGAAAACATGGTAGTGTGCAGCATGTGCATCAGTATCTGCAGCCCAGAGCAGCAAGTTCAACAGCACTTCCACTTGTTAATGAATACTGACCACTGGGGGTGGGGTGGACAGCAGCATTCCCAAACCTGGATCCTTGCTACACCCCTGCCCTTGGGAGAACAGATCCTTCTGCTCATGAGCTGGTTTCATCCACATCTAGACAGTAGTGAGAATTTGGGGTACAGCTGAGGATGGCTGATGGCTGGTTATTTTTTGCTCTCGCTGGTTGTACTCTGAGGTGTGATGGTATTGCACATTTTCAGCTGTTTGGTTTTCATAGTTGTTAGTCTTACTGAGTGTCCCCTTCATCTCTTCTCCCCAGTAATGCTCTGCTTCTGTAAATCAGTTTAATGCACTGCCTGCAAATGGAGATTCTCAAGCACTTTTTACCAAGAACCCACATAATTCATATTCCTGAAGGGCTGAAATGTGATCTTATCTTTTTTATTGTATTGTTTTCAGTAGTTTTCCAGCAAACCTGGCCATTTTTTTTGCCAGTCAGTGCCTGTCAGAAAAGGTTATGGCAGTTTGCAAAAAATCTGGCTACCGCTTTCCTGGACGTAGCTAGCTGGATTAGCGACGGCAGGATTCGCTGTACAATAAGCACCTTTGTTTAGGGCTTTTGCAAAGTCTGGAAGCGCTGGCACTCTTCCTGGTTCAATGCAGCTATTAGAGTCTTTTCATTGACTTTAATTGGAGCTGGAGTAGGGCCTAATCATTAAAAAAAAATCTTCATCCTGCAGCGAGCAATGGTCACATTTGACCTCAAAATTTCAATAAGAGGCATTGGTAGGGGAAAACCAGAACATAAAAGATAGAAAAATAATATTTTCCTGTCAAACAATGCATGATAGATAACTATATGTAGTACAGTGACCATATGCCTCAAATTTGTCTTGAACTCCCCAAATTTTATTTTTTTTTCTATGTACGATCTGTCCAATTTTTATTTTTGGCAGCTGCCAGAGCACAGTGGAAGAGCAGGCTGTTTGTCTGCCTTTAGCTGGTGTGGGATTTGCTGTTGGCAAGCACAGATGACAAACACTTTGGTTCTGTGACCAAATGTCTTTGCCATTGTTTTTATTAGACATGGGATGTTTTGCCTGATATGAGACAAGATATTTTTGACAACTTAGTGCAGTGTAATAAATGAATAAAATCTCAGTGAATAAAATATTTCATTAATATATCAATGTATTTGTATTTTTATGTATAAAATATTAATGTGTGGTTTATTTAGAAAAGGTTTTGCAGTTCACAAAACCAATGCTCTATCATTGTTACAGATTTGCAGTGACTGTCCATCTGTGTCTCTTGCTCTTTGCCTTCAATTTCTTTATATTGTCTGTGTACTACAGATGAGAGGTCCCATGCTTCATGCCCTGTGAAAGTCCAAATGGAGCATGTGAAGTGTAATGGAAGCACGGCTGAGCCCAGCCAGAAAGATTAGTAATGCAGGAAACTCTAAATGATGTAATGTTATTAATGTTGTTATAAGGAATTTCTGTATCTTAAGTCAGTTTTTATTTTTAAGGAAGTAATTTTTTGACAATAGTATTAGGGAGATGTATCTTGGGGGTTTTGTTAATGTATTATATGAGTTGTTACTTTCTGCTGCATTCGAAACATCTGCTGTTTTGGAGGAACAAAAAATAATCTCCACTAGTTTTATTATATCTGCTGATATCAGATATCAGACCAATGAGATATGGCAATAAAGATCATGTTAATTTATCACTGTCAGTATCCTGTAGTTATTGTCTTACTAAATGAGCCTATCTGCTTGCTGTCTTAAAAAACTAAATAGTGATCTGGTAAAACTTTCCTTCCAGGAAGAAGTTTCTGTAGCTGCTTTTGATCATGTTTCTCTTCAAGCATTGAAGATTTTTATTCCTGGCATAAAAATGCTAGTTGATTGTTGGGTTTTTGTCTCCTCTTTCCCATCAGGAGAGCATTATTATTTGCATGCAGTCAAATGTGGCAGACAATTGGAGAAATGTCAACATGGGAACAATATGGCTCACCCTGGCAACTTGCACATAAAACAGTTTATTCTCTCTTCTGATGGCAAGAAATGGAAGTTATGGCAAAGAAAATCTTCTCACTCTTTTCTTGTTTTGTGTTTTCCTTCTCTCCAAGGCAAATAATTTTCAGGCTAATCTCTTTGATTCACATACTGATGGACAAATTTGTCAAAACTCCTGGAAGCAAAGGCTGTAGGGCATGTGTTTTAAGAGGCCCTTGATTCATTTATGTACTTAGAAGATTTCTATTTTTATTCATGGCAAGCATACTTCACGACCCCTGTCACACTAGCTCAGAGACTGAACTGAACTTTTCCTCTTTAATGGTTTTATCTTCTGAAATATCTGTACAGCATATTAGCTTGTTCTTTTCTAAATCCCTACAGGATGCATAACTACACATTTAGTTTAATTCACTATGACTACAGCACATCTTTCCATTCTCAAAATTGTCTACTTCTGGTAGATAAAACTCCTCTGCCATTTGAACAACAGAAACAAAATTTTGACATCTATTCTCCTCTACTTTCTTCAGTTTTGTTGAATTTTTCTTTACTATTGTGTTTTCTAGAAGTAACATAGATTCAAAACACGTCCTTGCTGCTTTCATGCTTGTTTTGTGTGTTTTTTATTTTATGTGCAATAAAACTACCTGGCTGATAAAATGATAAAATGCATCCCGAATTACAAGGTGTCTCAAAAGGAAGATAATGACCAAATTCCTTGCCCTTATTTACGGGGGTGTGGTAGGTAAGATTACCTAAATATCATATTTATCTAAAGAATCTACTACAAAACATAGGACTTATTTTAAGATGTAACTTCTATTTGAGGTGACAGAAATGACTGTTGACTTCAAGAAATGTTAGTCATGAGCCCTGTAATGAATACAGAATCACAGAATCACAGAATCACAGAATAACAAGGTTGGAAAAGACCTTTAAGATCATCGAGTCCAACCATTCACATTCTAAACTAAACCATATCCCTAAGTACTTCATCTACCCTTTTTTTGAACACATCCAGGGAAGGTGACTCAACCACCTCCTGGGCAGCCTGTTCCAGGCCCTGACAACTCTTTCAGTAAAAAATTTTTTCCTAACATCCAATCTAAACCTGCCCTGGTGCAGCTTCTTGCCATTCCCCCTTGTCCTATCACCTGTCACCTGGCTGAAGAGACCATCACCTACCTCTCTATAACCTCCCTTCAGGTAGTTGTAGGCGGTGATAAGGTCTCCCATCAGCCTCCTCTTCTCCAGGCTAAACATCCCCAGCTCCCTCAGCCGCTCCTCATAGGATTTGCCCTCCAGCCCCTTCACCAGCCTGGTTGCCCTTCTCTGGACTCGTTCCAGGACCTCCATGTCCTTCTTGTGGTGAGGAGCCCAGAACTGGACACAGCACTCGAGGTGCGGCCTCACCAATGCCGAGTACAGGGGCACAATCACCTCCCTAGACCTACTGGCCACACTGTTTTTGATACAAGCCAAGATGCCATTGGCCTTCTTGGCTGCCTGAGCACACTGCTGACTCATATTCAGTCTGCAGTCAACCAACACCCCCAGGTCCTTCTCTGCCTGACAGCTCTCCAGCCAGTCTCCCCCAAGCCTGTAGCGCTGCATGGGGTTATTATGTCCCATGTGCAGCACTCTACACTTGGCCTTGTTAAACTTCATCCCATTGGACTCAGCCCATTGGTCCAGTCTGTTCAGATCCCTCTGAAGAGCCTCCCTACTCTCAGGCAGATCAACACTTCCTCCTAGTTTAGTGTCATCTGCAAACTTAGTGAGGGAGCATTCAATCCCTTCGTCGAGATCATTGATAAAGATGTTGAACAAGACTGGACCCAGGACTGAGCCCTGGGGGACGCCACTCGTGACTGGCCTCCAGCTGGATTTCGTTCCATTCACCACCACCCTCTGGGCTCGGCCATCCAGCCAGTTTTTAACCCAGCTGAGGGTCCACCTGTCCAGGCCAGTGGCAGCCAGTTTCTCAGTCAGAATGCTGTGAGAAACTGTGTCAAAGTCTTTACCAAAGTCCAGGTAGATCACATCCACAGCCTTACCCTCGTCCATTAAGCAGGTCACCTTGTCATAGAAGGTGATCAGGTTAGTTTGACAGGATCTACATTTTGTAAACCCATGTTGACTAGGCCTGATCCCCTGGCCATCGTGCATGTGCTGCATGATAGCTCCCAAGATGACCCTCTCCATGATCTTCCCTGGGACTGAGGTCAGACTGACAGGCCTGTAGTTCCCTGGATCCTCCTTCCGACCCTTCTTGTATATGGGTGTAACATCTGCCAGCCTCCAGTCGACTGGAACTTCCCCAGTCTGCCAGGATTGCTGATAGATGATGGAAAGGGGTTTGGCAAGCACATCTGACAGCTCCCTCAGTACCCTTGGCTGAATCCCTTCTGGCCCCATTGACTTGTGGGTATCTAACTGGCCAAGTAGGTCGCTAATCATTTCCTCCTGAACCATGGGAACATTGTTATTCTTCCCCTCCCTGTCAGCCAGTTCCAGAGGATGAGTACTCAGGGAATATCCTTCATTACTGTTAAAGACTGAGGCAAAGAAGGAATTAAGGACCTCAGCCTTGTCCTCATCCCTTGTCACTAATATGCCATCAGCATTCAATAAGGGCTGGAGATTCTCTTTGACCCTCCTTTTACTATTAATATACCTATAGAAGGACTTTTTATTATCTTTTACAGAACTGGCCAGCCTGAGTTCCAGATCAGCTTTAGCCCTTCTGACTTTCACCCTACATGATCTCATTCATTTCCTATAATCATCCCAAGACACCTGCCCCTTCTTCCAAAGCTCATATTTTTCCTTCTTTTCCGGTATATCAGCCTGAATCTCTCTACTCAGCCAGGCTGGCTTCCTAGCTCGCCGACCCCTCTTCTGACCGACTGGGACAGCCAGTTCTTGTGCCGCCAAGATTACCTTCTTGAGGAGCAACCAACCCTCTTGGGCTCCTTTGCCCTCAAGGGCTGCCTCCCATGGAATCTTATCGAGCAGCTTTCTGAACAGTCCAAAGTCAGCCCTACGGAAGTCTAAGGTGCTAGTTCTGCTGTCTCCCTTCCTTACTTCTCCCAGTACTAAGAATTCTATAAGCTCATGATCACTATGCCCCAGGCGTCCTCCAACCTTCACATCCCCCACCAGGTCTTCTCTATTGACAAGCAACAAGTCCAGCAGGGCACCTTCCCTTGTGGGTTCATTCACCAGCTGGGTCAGGAAGTTGTCTTCCAACCCCTCCAGGAACCTGCTAGACTGTTTCCTCCCTGCTGTATTGTACCTCCAGGAGACATCCGGTAAGTTGAAGTCCCCAATAAGGACGAGGGCTGGTGATCGCGAGACTTCTCCCAGTTGTTTAAAAAACAACTCATCAGCTTCCTCCTCCTGGTCAGGTGGTCTATAGAAGACTCCCATCACTATATCTCGCTGATTTTGTTCTCCTCTGATTTTCACCCAGAGACACTCGACCCTGTCTTCGTCATGCTCCAGCTCTAGGCTGTCAATGCATTCTCTGACATCCAGGGCTACCCCACCTCCTCTCCTACCCAGCCTGTCACGCCTGTATAGTTTATAACCAGCAATTGCAGCACTCCAGTTATGTGAGTTATCCCACCATGTTTCTGTGATGGCAATCACATCATAATTTCCTCTACTTACAAGGACTTCTAATTCCTCTTTTTTGTTCCCCATGCTGCGTGCATTGGTTGCCACGGATTCCTCAGAGTTTTGGATGCCCACGACGCAGGGAAGCAAAACGAACTCAATATGAGTGATCCAACTTCACTTTATTGCTTACAACAGAAGGCTTATATAGCCAAAGAAACATACGTGGCAACATCTTATTGGTTATTCTAAACCTATACGGTTACACCTATTGGTCAACTGCCTTGTTGCTAGAGCTCCTGTCTACAAGCTAGCTGATCACGTGCTAGCCAGCTGCTTGTGCCTACATGCTTCACGTGCACCCCGTCCTGCTTAGGGCTCCTTAGTTCCCGCCTTGCCTGTCTCTACTGCCAGTACTTTTCCATTGTTAAGGCTTCAGTACCACCACAGAGACCTTGCTCGGACACTGGTTCATGTCCTCCCTGGTCCCTTAACCATTCACCCACAATTGGTGTAGATGCACTTCAGCTGGTCTACTGATCTTGTTGTGCTCCTTGGGGAAGCCTTGCTTCCCAAGCAACAGCTGTTTAAGTTACCTAGCCTATCAGTAGTAGCTACATCTCTACTCTGAGTTAGAACACTATCCACCTGATTAACTACGGTGGCTGACCAGAGGTCATTACCAGCACACCATCCCTCAGTAACTCCACCACCACACCCAGGCTTTTTTCCATCTAGCCTGGCCCTGTCCCCCTCCCCCTTCCTATCTAGTTTAAAGCTTTATTAATGAGCCCTGCCAGCTTCTTGGACAGTATCCTTCTGCCCCTAGGGGATAAGTGTTCCCCATCCCTCGAAAGCAAGGCTGGTGAGGCTCGAGCCAGCCCCTTCTCAAAGAACCCAAGGTTCTGTTTCTCACACCAGGCTCTGAGCCAGGTATTTATTTCCTGGCTCTTCTCAAACCAACCCTCCCTATTCCTTGTAGTAGGAATAACGGAGGAGAACACTACCTGTGCTCCAGATCCTCGCACCATGCGTCCCAGGGCCCTAAAATCCTTCTTAATGGTGCTCAGTTTTCTTTTATGTATTTCATTACTACCTATTTGAAAAATTAAAAGTGGATAATAATCCGTGTCCCTGACCAAGGTTGGGACTCGCTTGGTTAAGTCCCTAACTGAAGCTCCCTTAAGGCAGCAGACTTCCCTGTGTAGAGGGTCCGGCCTACAGATCAGGCCCTCAGTTCCCTCCAGAAGGGAATCTCCTAAGACAATGACCCATCTTTTTGCCTTAACAGAGGATGGTTTGATGGTTTGCTTAGGGGTTCTAGTCCTAGGAAACACAGCTTCGGAAGGAACTTTCCTATCAGCCATCTGGGTTTGTTTGGAGGGTCTTGTCCTAGGGAACACAACCTTAGAAGTGATTTTCCTATCAGCCATCTCATGATCCGGCTGGTCCCCTTGTAATAGGATCTCATATCTATTGCTCAGAGGCACTTGTGGAGGAAGGACAGGCTTGGAAGGTACTCTCCTACTGCCCTTGCCACATACCTGCTTCCATTTGTCCTTATCATTTATACTGTCCTGCGTGGGGGAGGGTATAGGGTCACTCCGGTCTTGGACACTATCTACTGGGTAATCACATTTCTTTGGCTGGGAGGACAGAACCTGGCTCATCCGATCTATCTCCACCTCAGCCTCCCTGGTGCTCATGAGCCTGTCTAGTTTACCTTTGAGCACATCTACCTCTTCTTGCAGGTATGCTGCACGTCTGAGGAGATCCCTTATGATCTCACACAGTCCACAGCCATGTTCAGAGCTGTCTGCTGCCGCAAGCATATTGTGACACTCCCTGCACCCCAAGACCTGCACCGCAGCATGCTTCTGCGGTTGGTTAAGCTGAGTGGCTTCCTCCACAGTGGAAGGGGTTGGGGTTATGGCCCTGCGCTAAGTGTCAAAGGCTAGGAAGAAGTGGGGGTGGTGAAGAGGCCTTTTGGGGAAACAAAATCATATGCTCAATCCTGGAAAGGGGGAAGGGGGGAAGACTGCATGAAGTAGACGTCAAGCAGTAATGCATAAAAGGAAGATTGTGGGACAAGAAAAGTTGAGAAAAGCATGGCCATCTCTCATCTTAGAACCTAGCTAACAAAAAACTCTTGGAGAAGGAAGGAATCAAACAGTAGGGCAAATGTACAGTGACGTTTTACACCCTGCTCAGATCTGGGCTCTTTTACAGAGCTCGCAAAGCCAGGAGTAGAAAAATCAAGAAAGTGGATGCCAGGAACCATCAAGCTGTGGCAGACG
The DNA here is from genome assembly GCA_020800305.1 of Porphyrio hochstetteri. NCBI lineage: Eukaryota > Metazoa > Chordata > Aves > Gruiformes > Rallidae > Porphyrio > Porphyrio hochstetteri. The sequence goes on along the minus strand of CM036905.1, from coordinate 80,915,029 downwards.
GAGTGGGAAAGCACAGCCCAACAGAAAATGGCTTTTCAGGAAATGCAGAACTGGTGTACTGCAGAGGGCAGGAGAGAAAAAGCAGTCTACACACACAAAAACCATCCAAAAAAGAGAGGAAGAGAAGATCAGTCCCAAGAAGAGCTATGAATGTAAGGAAATTAATTCAGATAAATAAAGATTAATTATGCCAGAAGATAACATTATTTTGAGCAGAGGAGAAGCAAGATACCTGCAGGACTATTCCAGACGTTGAAGTATTTTGAGACCCTATCCATAAAGAGCCCTACAAAATTATGAACTGATGGTCATTCAAACCACAATGTGTGTCACACCCTTCTGTTCCCTGCCTTTTGTTTTGGGGATAGTGCAATATTAACAGTTTCTTCTGTTTCTCTGTCACCTCATGTCTTGGTAACGTGTTTGCCATGCAGATGCTAAAGATGGCAAACTCCTTCCCAGGATTAATGGGACTTGATAGCAATGTAATAAATGGCAGCAGCAAGCATCCCTCCTGTTTGCGGCACAGCTTTGACTTTCAGCCATGTACATGGAACATTGTACATTCTGATATAAGTGCAATTTCTTTATGGATCATTTGGTGTTATGTTCATAAAGTCATCACTAGACTTTTAACTTTCAAAGTTGGGGAATATAGGGGAATATAAAGTAATAAATCTGCCATGTACCAGAATATGTATTACCTTTCCCACAGTTATATAACTTTCCTCCAAGCATAAATTTTAGCCACTATCCACCCTTCAGGACATGGACTGAATTGGTCTCTCCAAGCCAATGTCATCATATAATTAACTCCTCTTTCCTATTCACCATTCAAAACAAAATTCAGGCAGGGAACTCTTGTTTTCTTGATGTAATTATTTCATGTGACAAGAATAGATTGTTTATTCACAAAAGTAAAATAAATAGATTAACCGACTTTACTACAGAACTCTGTAAATATGTCCATATTTCTTCTCTGAAAAGGGCCAAGTCTATCATCTTGCTTGTAATGCACGTGCAAAAGTCAGGCCAGCTTCAAAGAATTAGTACCACTGCCTCTTAAAAGCTTTAAAAGTACAGAGAGAAAGTAAAAATATATATTCAACTGTATTTTCAAAGCAGTATTTCGAAAACAGCCTCTAGTTTTTCATGCCTAGTGAGCTATGTGAATATCCCAAAATCTGTATGCACAATCAGGGCAGGTGTCGGCAAACTGTGAAGCAAACCACTGTATCAGTGTACACAAAGCAATGCCTTGAATAATGGAACTCACTTTATTTTTCTCCTATTACAGCCAATTCTGAATCCTTCACAACCTTCCCAGAGCCAGCTTCAGGAGGCAGAGCTAGTGTTGCACTGCTATGGCCCTGAGAAGCCTCCCACAGCAGCAGCAGCAGCAAAAGAAGCAGGCTGGCATGTACTCTGACATAGCATCTACAAGAGAGTAAGGCCATGACCTTTGGAGAGCCTCTCACAACCGAGTTCATGAGGTGCTTCCTGACATGCTGTTGTGGTTTTGTGTGTCAGGGTTCTGGTGGAGAAGGGGGGACTGCAGGGGTGGCTTGTGCAAAACACATCTGGAAGCTCTCTGCAGGCCCAAGAGAGCAAACACCAGCTGGCTCAAGGCTGGAGTCCTTGCTGACCAAGGCCAAGCCAATTGGCAATGGTCACAGCGCCTCTGGGAATCACATTTAAAAGGGAAAAAATGACAAGCAGCTGTTTTTTGCCAGGAGAGAAGGGAGTGAGAAGATGTAAGAAACTCTGCATACACCAAGACCAGGGAAGAAGCAGGGGGAAGAGGCATTCCAGGAGCTGGAGAGAGGTATTTCCCCTGCAGCCCATGGAGAAGACCATGCCGGAGCAGGTTTTCCCCTGCAGCCCATGGAAAATGATGGAGAGCAGAGATCTTGCCTGCAGCCTGTGGAGAGGCCCCATGCTGGAGTGGGTGGAGACATATGGAAGACGCTGTGACCCACATTGGAGCAAGCTCCTGGCAGGACCTGTGGCCCATGGAGATAGAGGCCCATGCCAGAGCAGGTTTGCTGGGGAGAATTGTGACTCCATGGGGGAACAGGCTGGAGCAGCCTGGGGCTGAGAAACTTCAATCCATAGAAGTGACCCCTGTTGGGGCAGTTGGTGAAGAGCTTACGCCCTGTGGAAAAGGACTCCCATTGGACAAATTTGTGGAGGACTGTCTCCTCTGGGTGGGACCCCATGCTGGAAAGTTGGAAGAGTGCGAGGAATGCCCCACCACCACCAAGACTCTTGTGAGACCCCACCTGGAGTACTACATCCAGCTCTGGGGTCCCCAGTAGAGGAAAGACATAGAGATGCTGCAGTGAGTCCAGAGGAGGGCCACAAAGTTGATCAGGGCTCTGGAGCACCTCTCCTCTGAAGACAGGCTTAGAGTTGGCCTTGTTCAGCCTGGAGAGGAGAAAGCCCTGGGAAGACCTAATTGCGGCCTACCAATACCTGAAGGAGATGACAGGAAAGTGGGACTGTTTATCAGGGAGTGTAGTGACGGGACAAGGGGCAATAGCTTCAAGCTGAAAGAGGATAAGTTTAGATTAGGCTTTAGGAAGAAATTGTTTACTATGAGGGTGGTGAGGCACTTGCACAGGTTTCCCAGGGAGGTTGTGGAAGCTCCATCCCTCAAAGTCTTGACATCCAGGTTGGATGAGGGTCTGTGCAATCTCTTCTAGTGGAGGGTGTCCCTGCCCATGGCAGAGGGGTTGGAACTAGATGATCTTTGAGGTCCTTTCCAACCCAAACCATTCAATGATTCTGTGATTCTATGATCCTGTGATTCTATGATCCTCCCATGTGCAGCTGAGGAACAGAATCAATAAGTCATGCTGCTCAATAGATCAGTCCAGTTTTCAGTCACAGCAGGGAATTTTTGCAGTAAATGTATCCAGATATTAGCTTTATTAAGCTTTCTTATACATCCTTTTTAATGTTTCTGTTCAGTTCCACTGTTGGCTCTGCTGACAGCTGCAGTGCTGCCAGCAGCCTAGCACAAGGACTGCAGTATTACTGTGGCAGTACTTTGTGAGCATCCTTCTGCTTTCTTCATATAGGATGAAGAATGTGTACTCAGTCTTGCTGAGGTCAAATTCATAAATTCTTCAGGAGCAGAAAAGCAGAAGACCATTTCAGGGCTATGAGAGGGCAGTTACTGACAAACACCCCACCCACACCATGATGCTTCTCTTAGATCTGATATTTGTCATTACAGTAAAAGGTAGACTATATTTCTGTAAATACTCTAATCACAAACCACAATTTAAATATTGAGAAGTTGGTGACTACAAGAAGAAGCATGCAATGCAGCAGTTGCCTTCAGACCATTATTTAGCTGCCCAGAAATATTTTATAATGCATCTTTTCTCTCAGCCCACATATTTTACTTTAGTCTGGTCTCCAGTTCTTTTTGAGCTGCCAATGTCAAATATTTTCCCCTTTCCTCTGCCCACTGCTGCAGCCACCTTGAATTTTTCAGTGACTGCGACGTTCTAAGTGTAGAGGTGGGACATCATTTCAGGGAAGAACAAGAGTTGGTTCTTCAAACCCTGTGGGATGGTGAGAGGGACTACACAGAGCATACTAATTTTTCCTTTTTAAAATTCCCAAGTTGTGGGTGTTTAAATGTACAGTGTGGTGCTACTGTGAATCATGATTCAGCATGTCCTTAAGTACTCGGTTTCTATGGCTAAAAATAAGAGCCCTGTTTCTTTAAATGAGACTGACTGGTATTTGTTACAGAAGTCCTCTAAAGGAGAGGAAGCTAGGAGCCTGATAACTGCACAGGCTGTTATCAGATCCTGCTGGGAAGTGATCAGGTGTTCCCTATAAAGAACTAAAGGGACATTTCAGGGAAGGATTTTTTTTTTCTTTGTGGAAGATGCTGGAACCAGGGAACTATATGCAAAAATTTGTTAGAATAGGATAAAGGGAGGTGAGCGTAGTACAGAGCTGATTCAAGGACGAGCAGGGGCAAGACAATGAACAAAACTGCTGCTTTGTTTTGCAGGACCTAGTTGGTATTTTTAGCACAGGTGTTGAACCCCATTTAAACTACTGATCTATTACAATCCTTTGCTGTGTGCAAAGTAAAAGCAAACGAATGAACAAACAAAACCAAAAAACACCCCTACTACACTCAACTCTCACGTAAGTCATTTAGATGTGCCAGTAACATCTCTCTAGCTGTTAGGTATCGGTAAGCATTATCTTTGTGGTAGTAAATATTCTGACAGAAAGAATCCTTGACAGATGTTCTGATTGCATGTCACATCAGTAATAACAAATACACAAAACTGTCTTGCAGGTGTTTTCTCACAAGTGTTCAAATATCTTTAAGTGGTTTGGCTACTCCCATTTTTGGATTTTGCATAGTTGATTTTTTGGGGCTTCAGAAAAGTGCTATAAAAGATGTGTGAAGTAGAGTACTGTGACTCCATATTGCTCAGGGGACTTAAAATTCCAGTTAGCAGTTAGCAAATGTCTATGGGTTATTTACCTTAAGCAGAGTAGGCTTTCAGGAACCAATACTAAGTTCTGCTCACGAATTCTGCTGGTTATAATATTTTGAAAACCACAAAATTACTAACTGTGGTCTGGGCAGAGAAAATTCTATCTGAAAAATGTTATCGTCTGGGTAGGATCCATATGAAACTGCCTAATTCTATTCCTTTTTCTGTTGCTGCCTGATTGTTCTGTTTTATCCAAGAAATACTGTTTTTCCAGTAATTCATGCTTCTATCTTCTAATAACTTTTCCTGAAAATGTAATGGCAGCATCTATGTATTTTTCTTGTTTGCTGTGGTATTCTCACAATCCATCGCAGGCTAGAAACTGCTTTAATAAGCAAGAGGCTTGATTGATTATACAGGCAAGATTCAATGACAAAGCAATGGCCAGAGGATAAAGCATCTTGCTGGTCAAGCTGATGGAGCTTTAAACTTTCACCTAAATTCACAAAACAAACAAGCAGTTGGAATGGCACAGTTCATTTATATAAATCTTTGAGACAAATGGTGCATTTTACCACAAACCACAATAGAGATTCAGAGTTGTATCATTCTCTGTAAAATATGACACCCTTGTGATCTCTGATAGAAAAAACCCACTTCACATCACTGTGCTGGAAAGTGAACAGCCATGGTAGGGCATACCGAATAGGCAGACTAATTGTTAAAGTTTTGCCAACAACACATCACCTGTACTTTTATTTAAATAGTCTGTTAATCCTTTTGAAGGAACAAACAAACAGCTTCCTCTTCATCCTAATAAACATGATTAGGGATGTGGAGGTGGTAGCATTGGCAAGAAGCAATATTTATTTCTGTTGGAAACTTCCTACATATCCTGGCAAATGGTTGACTAAGGACACTATTTAATGGTTCAATACTAATTCACAGAAAAAAAGACTGTGCCGTTGTGGCTTCTGGAAGCGTAGTTGGTTCTGTATGTGGTAATCAGAAGGGATGAGTTATGATGGAAAGAGCAGGGTTGAAGTCAGGATTACAACTGGAGACAGAATGATGAGCTACTATAAAGAACACATAATTAACAGTTGGTAACAGTAGGAGTCTGCCTCACAGATGCTTTGGGGCAGGTTCAGTAAAACCTAGTTTCTTTAGCCTGCACCTCCTCCTTATCTTCGTTTCTAATGCCACGTCAGAGAATGTGTTCCTCTCCTGCAGTGAAGTATAAGGCAGTATCTGCCACTAATGGCTTTCTCCACAATTATATTGTTTATCTTATGTCTGACAATAAACAGTTTCTCGATGTTACAGTCCTAACCCCTAACACCAATTTTAACCCTTGCCATGCTTCATAGCCCATGGATATTTACAGAACCTATAAAGAAACACTAAAGGGATTTATTGCTGCTGTCCATAGCATTCCCTTCTGCTCCTTCTCAAGAGCTACTCCTAGGAATCCTAACCCTAACCACAGCTCCATACCAGGACCTCCCCAAACACTCCAGGAGCACTCCATTACGTTGTGATGGTTGGAGTCCTGTAGTCATCTGTTTCCCAGGATAACAAAGGAAAAGCCACTTGCCTTTACCGCACCAGTCCTCATGCTTGCTTTGCCTTCTTTGAACTCTGCGCCCACTCCTTCTCTGTAACCCTGCAGTTATGTAGTGAGAATTATTCACTGTGATATGAATAAAAGTGGAGTTAGGGGTAGGTTTAGAAGATTGAAAGGCTGAGAGTTTCAGATCCCTTCCAAATACAACCAAGTCCAGGAGGAAGGAAAGTAAGGAAGCTGCAACTTCTTGTTGCCAGGAAGTCATAGTTAATTCTGAGGGGGTTCCTATTGGTTTATGTTGGACTGTCAGCTCAAAGCTAAGTCAATCCTTTTAGTCAGCTGTATCTGAAATAAAAGAGTTTAAGACTGGGTCAGTTATGTGCCTAAGAAAATAGAGTCAGTTTTCAACAGATCTATCTTTCTGACAAGTGAAGCTGATGGTCTCTACCTTATGCTCCATCAGTTTAGCTACAGGAGCACATGCTGATCATCATAATCAGCTTCCCTTCCCTCCAAGTTCTTTCTCTATAGCAGAATAATGACAGAAGGAGAAATATTTGTAAATGTAGGAGATCAAAGCATTTGGTATGTGATGGATTATTATTATGCCAAAGCGAAAAATGGAGATTTTTGTATCAGTATTTTTAGCTCTATTGTAAGCACTTTAACTTCTAATATCTAGCCACTTCCTTATGTTTTTTGATCTGCTGGAGAGGAACCTTGAGGAAGAGACAACCTCCAGTCAGTTGCAACTTCTCTCACTTCCCGTTTAATTTCTAGTTCAACATCAAAAGGGAATAAGGTTGACACAGGCACTAGTTCCTTATGTGAAGGATGAGAGGCTGGTTCCTGAGGGGAGAGGGAATTGAACCTTTCTGGCTGGAGATAGTTGTCTTCTCATGACTAACATTATTTGGGCTATGTGGCCTCATTCTTTCATTTCTGGTGGAGAAATATGTTAGTAGTTTAAATTCTTAATTGCTGTGGCATTACTGAACTGGCTGGTGGCAAGACTGACCCACCTTCAAATGGGGACAGGCAAAGGAGATGTCTACCATGTCCTGTCAACAGCCTCCCAAAGCAACTGCCTATGTCCTGTGCCATTTCAACTAACAGGTTATTTGCCTGTTTAAAAAAATAAATAATAAAAACAAAACCCACCCCAAACAAACCCACAGCATTCTTTGAAAGACATGTTTGCATTTAAGCTATTTCTGTTGTACTCTAAGAGCTTATAGGCTTGTATGTAGTTAACATGAGTCATTTAATGCAAAAATAGGATTTGCACACACGTTTTGCAAATCTGCTAGCAGCCCACGTTAGTTCTGCACGAAGCCGTGTTTGCAGCAATGCCTTGTGGGTGCATGTCCCTGCTTTCTCAAAATCCATTTGGGTCTTCCCTGTTTTCCACTTGTTCATATCTCATCTTTTTCTGTTCAGCTGATTAAAGAGATGTGCTCAGTCATGAACTTGAGTTTTCATATCAAGATGACAAGGAAAGGTTACTGTTTCTAGATTTTCTCATATATACCGTTTCTTCTTCTGTGATACCTTTGTACGGTAACAGGAAAATTAAATTATAGAACCCCTATGAAACTCTATTCCCATGCAGTACTAGAAAAATAGGATTTAGTAGTGCAAAAGCTTCTTCAAAAAGCTGCAGGTAAGTGTACCTGTGATAAATCAGTTCAGGTACAACAAGTCATGCAAAATATAATCGCTTGGAAGACGAGAAACCCAACTGCATTTTTATATAGTAATCTTCAGATGGAATACAGGAGCTGTCTCAAAATGGTGCATTTTGGAACAGAGATGGTCTTCATGCCTTCATATCGTTTTAGTAGATATAATTGATTCAAACGCATTACTCATGAATTATAGCATATAAAATAGTATATGAATGCTAAACTGCTGGTCACTTAAAATGTCATCTAGGTTTTTCTAGATGGGCATATCTTGTTTTCTGATTAACAGAGAAGTTTGGGTCAGTTAGGGTTTTTATCATTATTGCTTGGAGGTTTTGGTGGGTTATTTGTTGTTTTCTTTTTCTTTAAAAAAAAAAGCTGTTCTTGAAATGTTACGTTTGTGTTGTCACAGCAATTAGAACCATTCAGTTTCCAAATAAAAGCTGCACGCTTGGAATCAGAACTGGAAGATCAAGAAAGCAACAGACCATGTTTGCCGTTCCAGAGGATCAGAGGTCCTTTGGCACACAGAGAAAACTTGAGCCCTGATCCATTACTGGAAACCATCAGCATAAATACTCTGCCAGGTCACTGACATCTGCATTATCAAATCCCCCTGTGGGACTAGATATTCAGCACTTAGATCATGCTATTAGTCTATCATATGGTAATGAAATAATCAGCAAAAAGGCATGCCTGGGAACTCCAGAGTTATCATAGAACTGAAATAATATTAAAAATGCACACAACTCCTTATAGTTGTGTATACATATTAGTTGATCACTGTAATGTTCTAAGCACCACATTTTGATTCACGTTCAGACTGATCCGAAGCCTTAAGCGTATGTAGAGCAGGTCCAACTCGGCTCATAATGCTCCTTAAGTAGCTAAATTATGTGCAGTAACTGTATAGTTGCCAGAAACCACTTCCCTACTTCCGTGCTCTAATCTTTCCTCCAGGAAAGATCCTTGTATGTTTCTTGATAGGGCAGTTCAAAGCCATCCATTGAAATTTTCAGGGTGAAATATACCTTTCCAAATAGGAGACGGGTACAGGAGGCCAGAATCTCCTGAAGTTATCTTTAATGTCAAAGAACTTGCCTGAAAAGTGGTTTTAGTCAAAAACTCAGAGGTGGAGGTTAATGTCTCTTGGGAGAGAGGAGGACTGCAGGGGCAGTTTAGACACCATTAATTTTCACCTTACAATTATCAAATACGTTTGTTTTAACGCATCATCAGTAGACCATCTGTATCATTCAGCCATTGCAGGAATTGTAATTTTTTTCAGTTGTAGGGAGCTAATCATGACCCTTGCAGGGCGTGACTGTATGTATGCTTTAAAGGATACAACTGGAACACTCAGACATTGGGAAGAGGTGTCAGGAACACAAATTTTTTGTTCTTCTGGCCTGTTACAAATAAAGCCAGCCATGAAACGAGCAGCACATACGTCTTACCTTAAAAATGTATTTCACTACAATTATTTATGGTGTTTGGTCTCATATGTCCTATTGCAGAATGTTTCTGGGAATTAACTGGTGTGAGTGTTTTAGTAGAATTAATCTTTAACCTAAGTGCCCTGATTTGACAACCTAACAACTGTGAAGTAGGAGATAAGCTTTACAACTGTCTTTATCCTACCAATTCAGCCCAGTGTTATTAATAAGGTGTATGAAAATTACAGTAAGACCTTGGGACATAGATTTAAGCTTAACAGCCAGGAAAACTATATTTTGTTTGCTCTAGGTTCAAGGCAGAGAATACTATATTTTTTTTTGTTTACTTTCCAGTAAACAGCTTTACAAATAACACCGTAAATTTTACACTACAGCTTAAATTACTGAAGGCTTTAGGCACCTGAACAGAATAAGAAATTTGCATGCAGATAAATGCATCGACATTCCTTTAAAACAATGAAATAAAATGTCTTAAAATAAATAAAAATCCAAGATCCTCCATGGGCAAGACGTGTGTCTCATACATATTGCAAGAAATACAAACAACACAAGGAAAAGCAACATACTCATAATTCTTACCCAGGAATAAGTATGCAACCATCAATAGTGCCTTACAGTTTTCAGTATTTATGATATTTATATAATACCTTCCTCTCTGCCATTTCAAAATGTTTTCCTTATATTAAGTTTCACAGAATCCTTGTGCAATAATATTATCCTCGTCTAGGCGATGGAAAGGCAAAAGTAACAGTAGCTGACAGCTAAAGAGCAAATCCCACACCCAGAATACAGCTAACCCCTACCTTTCCTACCTTTTGCACCAACTCTTACACGCATACTTATTTCTGGAAGTGTCTAGTCAAACACGGGCATTTTTTCACTTTATTCTCAGTTGTTTTAAATGCATTCTGCTTCTGAAAATAAACCCAACGTACCCAAGAAACAAACCTATGAACACCAAGTATTTCTCTGCCAACCCCAGTATGCAACAGTGTGTGTTTTCCACACCTACAATAACACACACTTAAAGGTAAGGGGAAATGGCTTTCTATTTGGCAAAGTGTGCCAGACACCTGAGGATATTTTTCCTTTATTTTTGTGTGTGGTTATTATAACACATGACATGGTTTGTGGTGTAATAATCTGAGGTCTTTGTGATCTGTATGGAGATCACAAGCCCAATATGAAAGTCATGATACGATCATTTTCTCTCTTGGAAAATTCACAGCACGGTGGAGATACTCAGCATACTGAAAGTACAGTTTTTATGCAGCAGTCTCTGAAGAATGAGCTTGCTCCTACAATCCCTCATGGCATCTAAAATTTCCTTGGAAACTCCTCCTGAAATTACCCTGAAGTGTTTGCCTGACATGACCCTGGTCTGTTTGCAATATCACAGCTCACAAAAAAGCGAGCTATGGCAGCTTTAGGCACTGATCCTTTTACTCCAGTACTTTGTAAGGCAGCCCTATATAATTGCTCTTGAAATGGTGGGCTAAAATGTTATTACTACTAACGTACCCTAGAATGCTGGAAGTAACTAGAAAAAAAAATGCTGAAAAAATATCAGAGAGTGTACAGGACACAACTGCCCTGACAGACTGTGTTGGTGCTTTCCATCGCTAGGTCATCTGATCAGCAGCTCCTGACATCTCCAGACCTTAACCAGTCTGGCTGACATTTTCTACACTACTTGCCACAAGCAGGAGTTGCCGTGGCACACTTACCTTATGTAAATAGGAAGTCATAAGGCTGAATATCTCACAAGAGTGTTAGGAAATCGTTTAACTAATATTGGTTAGGCACTTAGATCTTGTAATGTAAGTATAATAGTCTGTGGGGAAATGAAAAAGAAAAATAAAAGGCTTTTAGAGTGTGGTTTGAATCTCTGTAAGGCCTGGGGCTGCACAGTGAACCAAATGTTGAAGAATCCTTAGGCAGCAAGAACCATCCACTCTGTGCATGACTGAGTCTGGAGTCTAGAGAAAAAAATTAGTATGTGATCATGTAATTAGACTGTAGGATAATTAATATACACAAGGGAAGGATAACTTCAAATACAGGTAATCTTAATTCCACTTTTTTCCTGTAGTTAATTTTTCAGTCCTTATTTTCTTTCACTGGAGGTTTTCTCTATGTAATATATGGTATAAAGAAAAGCAGAAGTGCAGGACGATTAGCTGATTTTATTCCCCTTTATTAAATGTTAATGTAAAATCTGCAACAAAGAATGCAATTGCCCATTTACTATTCTACAACAATAGCCATCTTTCAATCAAAAAGGACTTCTCAGTTGCTTAACAAAAACACCCAGACAGAATCTTTTGCCTTATTTGCCAGGATTCTGACTCCCTTAAGTATATTCTTGAACTTTGAAAGTCCTAACCCTGCGTGCAGAAGACATGAATTATTTCTAGTTCACCAGGAAGGACACGTCTCTCTTGCAAATACAGCTATGTTAGGTTATTGCCTTGAAACACTGTTTTACACCTTAACTTGGTTTGAACAGAATTAAAATCTGTAGAGTGCTAGGAGTTAGTTGTGTCATGACTGGACTAGAGAATATTTTTTTAGATTTATTATTGGTTGACCTCTCATCTGAAACTTCCATCCAGCTCAGAACTTTATGATAGAAGAGTACAATTCCACTTTTAAGTACCATACATAGCTCACCTTTCCTAGGATATACTGCAATATAGAGCTCATCACACCAAGAAAGTAGTGTCATGAATACACCTTTGCAGACAAAATAAGCAGGCACACACATACAGGTATATTCATAGGGAAGTCTTTACCTATATTAAAAATTAGTGCAATTTCCTTATCATCTAGTAGGCTTTTGTTCAATGAAATTGCATTGTGAAATACCCCAGGGCTATGTATTCAGTAAGCAACAAGCACTTGCCACTTCTCAATCATTAACTTTCATTTTATGCCTAGTTCTCAGGCAGTTTCATGCTTCCTTGTATTTCCTAGAGCTCTGATCCTGCTGTTCATGCCCATGCACAAGCCTCGTTAACATTTCTCTTCAAAGGCTGCTGGGACAAAGCATCTGTGCTGATACTACATAGTGTAAATTCAACAAACAGGCTCAACAGTAAAAGTAAATGTTCCAAAATACCCAAAGTATTGTCATAACGTCGACAGAATATGTACAGCTATCCTGGGGGAGCAGGAGCAGGAGATCCAATTCTACCTGCTCAGAAGTGAAATGCAGAGCATGTAAAAAGATGTTTCTACATGTGTATGAATACTACAGACAAAGATAAATCAATAATTTTTAAGATTCCTCTTCAGGGTTGGGTTGTTGGGGTTTTTTTCTGGTGGCTTTAAATACAGAGATTGGAGATTACAGCTGCTCTCATTTTCCTGGTCACTTTTTTCTCTTCTTACAGGACTGGAAATATGACTCCACTGGAGCTGTAATTTCAGCTTCCAGTCCTGGCTAGCTCAGCTCAGAAGGAGAGCAATTTGGGGTTTACTTTTCATTAAAGGCATCAACACATCTCTCAGAAGTCAACAGCAAATCTCTCATTGAACTCAGTTGCGCAAGACCAGGTTCTCAATTGGAAAATTCAGCAGATATACACCAGCAGCTGAGAGAAGAATCAGACCACTTAGGCAGGCAACTCTCTAGCTTGTATTTCTGTTCCTATATAGTCAAAAGTAAGCAGTGTGGTAATTAATGTTTATGGCTGAGGAAGCATTTGTTTAATAGCCTCGAAAATTTTGGAAATGTCCTCTTATAAATGGTGAAATTTAAGACCTAGAATGTACTATTACAAAATAGTCTTAATGATTTTGAAGGGATTTTTTTTCTAACGAGGGAAAGCTTTGATAATCACAAAGAATACTTCTTAAATTTCCAGTTCTTTTTTCGGTAAATACAGACAAATGGTTTTCACTCAGATTTAAACTTTAACTTAAATAATTTAAATTTAAATGTTTTTACCTCAGCTTAAATAAATGCTATACTGTTCTTTTGCTATTTCACTACAGTTAGAGCTGAGAAAAGAGATCAGGTTAACTTCTTTTTCTAATTCCATGCTTTTCACACTAGAAATTGTCTATGGCTGGCCAAATACTATCTTGAAATTCAGACATTTCACAGCAGTGTTTTCAAATATTTAACATGAGTAGTGGCTAACAGTTGAGCTATTTTGGTTGCTATTGTACACAAAGTTTACCTAGAATGATCCTCCTCCTGCTCCTTCTCAATTTTGCATGAGCTTCCTGAACTACAAACTGAAAAATTGCTGCAATATGTCAAAAAGTGTAGTCATTCTTTAATGATTAAAGTCAGGAAAGTATATGCTCATGTGATGCAACTGTTCATGCTCTTAATGTCTTTTTGCCTTATGATCACCATCATTGGCATCATTTGCTTCAGCAGATCTTTGCCCTTGCGTTTTGCTGCAGGCTGTAATGTCATTGTAAATAAGTCCTACAGGTTTCTCAAACATAGACATCATCATCAGGAAAATACATCTGATGAGAGGTCTCATAAAAAATGAAGATAAATATTGATGGAAAAAGTATTGTGGTATCTGCCAAGTTGTGATTGTGCTGTAAAGTCAGCATCCTGTAACGACAACCCAATCAATCAGATGAATCTTTTCTCTAAATGTAATGCAAGCTCTACACTTCACCCAAACCTCCTCGAAAATTCTGGCTAAGCTTATGAAAATGAACATGGTTTTAATTTGGGGCTTGTAAAAAAACCTGAACAAAAGTAAGATTCCTGTCAGTTAGGAATATATAAAGAAAGAGTAGAACAGAACTGAACAGGATTTAATTTTTATCTGGACTCTAAAAGTAAAAAACTTGGACAATTTCATTTACAGCAAGCAAGATAATCTTTCTTATCATGGATTGCTAAGGAAGAATACATGACCCAAAAAGAGATCAAGACTGTTCTCAGCCTCATTTAGAATTACAAATGTTTATTGTCATTATTTATTACCACTACATTACTGAAAGGAACTTAACGTGATATGGCCACAGTCTGTGTTAGGGCCACAGTCTATGTTAGTTCTTGATGCTGTTGTCCTAAATGCATAGTAAATAATGTATCTTGTTAGACATACTCTATTCTTCTAGTGAAACTTAGAGTTCTAAACGTGACAGCAACTGATCAGGCAAATATTTAGTAGTTAGAATCACCTAATTCATGCAATAAAATGTCAGATTATTACTTCTTCATGTCACTAAGACTTTATTTAACAAAGGTTTATTCCTTCCTGTTCTCAGCCATATGACTGGATTTGCAATTAAGGTCTTTGTTTAATTTCTTTAAAACATCATTCCTGTTTATACATCTTCTGCAATTCCATTTTTAAATGTAATTGCTTCTAAATCTCAGAGGATATTAATCGCTTCCTGAACTGATATGTTTTAATACTAAGAACTGTGATTTAAACTACTAAAGCAAAAACCAAACAAAGCAAACTAGACACAATTCTAATCATGTTCTGGCAGCTAATTCTTTTTATTTTCTATCTGTATTTTAATGCCTGAGATTCAGCTGTAGGTTTACAGTTCCATAGGGCTACACTGCCTGTCTCTACAGGGATAATGTGAGAACTTGAACAAGTTATTCCTGCATTACAAACCACCATTCCTTCACCTTTTCTTAGAGTGAGGACTCTTTCTGTTGACCCATACTAATGGAAATTGGATTGCATATTCCTTCCTGGTCATCTCACATATTTTTTCCGTAGTACATTTCTGACTAGGAAAGCTAACACTAAGCTTGTATCTATACCTGCAGACAGCTCTGTTCAATAGGAATTTAAGCAATAATGTTTTCAATGTCTGCTGTTACAGTGAAGGACGCCTCTGTTGTGCAGATACCCGGAAATGGCAGTGAAAGATCTTTCCTCCTTCACTGAGAAGTCCAATTTTCTGTTTTCTTCACAGGCAAGATGGTGGAAATGGCAGTCTTTAATTTAGAGAATGCCAGTAATATGTTTCAGAAACTGATGAGAACAATTTCTTCTTACAGAGAAATAGAGAAATTACATCCTTGCCAGAGTTCCTTTTCTTTTCTTTTTTTTTCATTTTCTTTCTGTCTGAATGAATGTCGGACAGGCAGGAATGAACCCCCTTCACTTAGCATATGTGCTTATTGTCTCCAGCCATAACATTTCTCACAGCAGAGCTCCTGCTCCATTTGAAGACGCCCATAACATGATTTGTATGGACATACTAGCATAAGCTTCAGAGAATGAGTCTTGATATAGGCAAAGATATCAATGCAAGTTTAATAGAAGCATGATCCAACCAATCTTTCCCATACTCCAGCTACTGAAACTTCTAGATAATGAGTTTTACCAGTGCACCTCATTACATCCTCCCCTCAGTCCTTTGCAGTCTGTAAGCACAAAACTCTGGGGTTTTTATGTCTTACAGAAAGCCCGATCTTATTTGTTTGATTTTCCCCCTCCTTTTACTGTGCAATATAAAATACTGTTTGTCATCCTCATATATATGTATGTGCATGTATATAACATATGATTGAAATTATTTTAATAGGTGTGTTCTTCAAAGTTTTTAATGAAGTGTTATGATGCCAGTAGCATCTTGCCATACAGTAAGTAATCTCAAAAGCATTTTGCAAATTGGTTCCACCTGTTCTACCATGAAGACCTTGCTGCTATCTGAATGATCAGATGAAAAGGCATTTCTGTGTTTTCTGCCTTAGCCAAATTTCCCTACACAGTGGTTTTGTTTTTTCTCTTTCAGAGAGCATCTTATTCTCACTGAGGAACATAACTCTGTAAAACAAGATCTATATGTAAAGCAGCTCAAGAGAAAGTGGAAATGCTGAAAACTCCCTGATCGCAGATTAAAGCAGTCTCAGGTACCCCAAATTATTTGTAGTTGCCTATGGCCTGAATGAGCCATTTCAGCAGCCAGGGATCAGCACTGGAGTACTTCACTTGCTGCCCTTTCCATCGGACAAATCCCATTTTTCAGGTTCAAAAAAAAAAGCCTGACATAAAATGGTTTCATCTTCTGGCACCTGTGAGTTTAAGCAAGAAGTTTGTACAACCATTGAGTCACAGGTTCTACTCTTAATACATTTTTTTCCTTCTCTTTACCATTCCTTCTCTTTCAGTCTCCAGCTACTTTCAGTCTTATATCTGTCCTGTCACTGTCTCTTCACTTGACATCTAAGTTCTCTTTCATGGCATTGCATTTTTATGCTTCCTGCTCTTTCACAAACATATTCCGTACAGCCCTTGAGAGAGCTGTCTCTTCCAGTTCCATCATGACAATCTGCTCACTTCCTTTTTCCTTGAGTGATGTTCTTCTTCTGCATGGTCATTTTCTGATTTACTCTGCCCTACTGCATCCTGACTGTTCTTTCAGATTACAAATGCATTTTCCTTGTAGTACTCTTTCTTTTCTTGTTGTATTTCCAGGTTGCTCATAGTTTTCCATGCTTGGGGACCTGACTCAGCGATTTACATCACATACCTATTGTGCAGCAATCCTTCTAATTACGCCACATTAGGACCTGTGTTATGAAGCCTAGACTAATTAACAAAGTTTTGTAAGATCTGTCTATGTAGGCTAAGTGGAGCTGCTCTAGTGAGTTGCACTGGCAAAACTTCCCAGGGTGGAGACACTGTCGCCTCCGCCATGTAAGATCTCAGACACAAAACTACATGAATAATGCTGTAATTCTCAGGTCAATAAGATCCTTCATTAGCCATAGAGGGATGCCTTTTAGACATTCCTGGTTCTCCTTTCATTATGTCTATGCTGGATACTTTGGCCAGGCCAGCTGTAAAGAAGTTAGCTTAAGAACAGAAACAGTCCAGCTGTGACCCTATTGGAGACCAATTTAGACCAATTTTCCCACTTGCTGTTCGCGGCTACATGGGGTGTTTGCAACCAATGGTGTAAACACACTGCTTTCATTCCCAGGACTGGTAATACAGACAGTCCTGCAAAGAGAGTTCTAAATCCTGAGCTGGTTATATACTCACCTCCCTTTTACATAGAATCATTATTTTCTCCACTGAGTTCCAGTGGGGTGTTGTAGCCAGTCTTCCCCCAAGTACGATGAGTTAGAAGTGTGATTTAACAACATTTGCATTAGCAGAGGCTTCCAAAAAGGGAAACAACCAAGAGGCAAACTTGTTTTGCAAACTGTTGAGGTGTTTCATATGATTATCACATAACAACGACATCAGTCCTGAAAACCTACAGTAGCTTATGAAATACTCCATGAAAATTCAGTGCAATTAGTTCACTAGTATTTACAGAATTGATTTTGGGATTACGGTTAGAAAAGTCTTATTTCACAGTATGAATAACATTTTGGGTATAAAAGGGAAATATCTTCGGGGTTTTTTTTTTCAAACACTTCCTTTTCTAAAAGCAGAAAACGAGGTTTTAGTTTTTCTGTATGATTTAGTTGCACAAAAAATTACCTTCAATGAGATCTTCAGCTTTACATTAAATACCCTAGATAGATCTCAGCATGACAGCAAATGAGAAAGCAACAAAGTGTGGGTAAAAGGGCAAATTAGTAAGTAGTCCAGTGGTTTTGAACGTCATTCTGAGTTACAAAAAAAGCCATGAACAACTGACATTCTGTGTTTCTGATGATATTCATCAATATCCCCTGTGGCTCATGAGTTGTTGTATCTGGAATAGCCAGGGAGCCTTTTGGTTTGCACAAAAATCGTGTGCATTTGTCAGGAAATCTAAGATGCTTTCAGCCATTTAGGTATTTTTTTCTCTATCATTTCCTTTCTTGCCTTCACTCCCAACTCATTTTTCGATCTTTTTTCTTAAAGACTAGAATGGCATTACTTGGAAATTTTAGAGAGAAAACACTTACTGTAGTTCTCTTCCAAGTAATGTAGTGCTAGCAATGATGGCCAAAGCATCACTTACACGTTGGACAATACAGCTGACCAAAATGTTGCAGGATGAGAAGAAAAAAACCCTAAATCCAAAGAAACCAAAGATTTGTGACAATGAAAGAAAAGTCAGAGAAACTGAGAATATTATGAAAGCGTATACGTTGCTTAAATACATCTTTGATGTATCACTTCATTTCAAACCAGTTGTATTCTTTCCTTTTCTTCAGTGTTTTCTTTTTCTATTTGTAAACTCCTCTTCTGTAAATAGACATTGCTATTTTCTGAGTCCCTTTCAGCCAGAAAACACACTCCAACCTTCAATCCAGCACACTGCTAATTTATTCTGTGGAATCCATCTTACTTCAAGTGTTCTGATTCAGCAAGTAGACTTTCTCAGCAAGTGGGGAAAAAAAATTCATTCTCTCCAGTCTCAGCTGGGGTTGTTCACAGATTTAATTCAGCAATCATTTAAGTGCATTTGATATCTTCAGACAGAATTCACATTTGTTGCAATCTCAAGAGCTGGAGACTATAAAATTATTATTTTTTTTCTATAAGCTCATGAGTTCAGTAGCAAATGTTGTTTCTTCCTGTACTATAGAAATCTGCCCTGTTTGAGCAAAGCTTAGTCACTCAGTCCCATATCTACAACCTCTCCCCAAGGCTCTAATAGCTCTAATGCTGATACTTCTCCTTCCACTCACATTTTTCCTCCTGAGGCAGTTCCTTCTTCACCAGAGTAGTCAGAACACTAACATCAGCCTGGACCTTTTTGAAAAAAGATATCATGATTTCCAGGATAATTACCCCACAGTGTGTGTGACTTGGTATCTGATACGGAGTGAAACCAGCCAGTTCCTCCTCTCTTGGGCTGAGCCAAATGCAATACATCCTGGGTATCAGACAGATCACTTCTGCAGTCTAATTCAGACAATTTGCTGGCCATATAAGAAGACACACACACACAAACACACACACACACACACATACACACAGGCACCAGTCTTCCGGAAATAGAAATCAGGCAGAATTGGATGTTGCCATCAGAAAACTCATGTGGTCCCATCCACACCTGAAAATTGTCAGGTACTAACTTTCTGGGAGCCACTTGTGCATGTGTGGAGACACATATAGCCTGTCTACTCCTTGGGGAAGCACCAGGGCTGCTGCTAACATACAGCTGGAGTATTCTGTGGGCAGCTGGATCTCACCCAGGTGTGGGAGAAGGACTAGCACATGCGGTGCTTCCCCCACCTCTGCAGTAGCTTGAGCATCCTACCCTGGAGGGCTGGGCACCACTGATGAAACAGTTATTGCACAACAACTATAAATGTGCCACACAGAGAGAACCACTGGCAAATGTTCAACCAGACCAGAGTACAACTGCCTTTAAAAACCATACATGGCATCTCAGCAGCTGCAGAGTTGGGACATCAGCAACATGAAGTGATATGATAATTGTTTCCACCCACATCTCAATCATCTTGTAGAACTGAATATTTCCAATTTTGCCTCCCTTCTCTCCCATCTATCCTTGAATTGTTTTGTTTAGGGGATCATCTTTTGGCCACCTGGCTTCTTGTTTGTTTTCCTTGCCTGACCTCCAGAGGGATCTGTCAGATAGGGATCCTTATCTTCAGCCCATAATCTCTTTAAAATCTTTCCCAGCTCATGGCACTCTAGTGTACTCTACTCAAAAGAGCCTATTACCTGCATTAGGTGAGTTGGCTTTAATATTTTTATATGATTATTCATTAATTTCAGATGGGATTTTTAAAAACACATACAAGTATATATCAAGACAGAGCCATGAATATCTCTGTATCTCAGAGTTTGATTGTAATTTTCTGCTATTGCAAACAACTCTTTCACTTTTATTTTAAATAAGGGTCCTCAGGAAGACCTGAATATGTACCTAAAGCCAGTTTAGACTAAATTTTATTTGAGATCATAAATAATGAAGACTTTTAGCTTCATGATGACTTGAAAATGAGGTCAATATTTAAATACTGGTAGGAAGGTTGTCCCCTATGAGTGGATTACATGCTGTATCTGTGAGATGTGGGTTACACTTCTATTTTGCAAGCCAATGTTCTTTCTCAGGAATATTTATGTCTAAATAAGCATAATAAATAAAGCTGTAACAATCTTTGCCAACTCACTCCCCTTGTAAAGGGGTAAAAATCCACTCCTGGAAGGCAATCATTTGAGTGCTTTAGCATGCCTGGACATAACTATACTGAGCAAGTGAATAGTTCAACTTTGTTGCTGCATTAGGCTGCAAAAATAAGCCAAGGATAACAATAAAAATCAAATGTAGATGCTATTTGATACTGCTATTGTGTTTGTGCAGTTCAGAAAGTTAGAAATATTCCATATCTTATAAATAGAATTTCATCCTACTTTCACCACTAATAAATAAATAGCTGTTGGTTTGATCAGCAAGCCCAGTCATGGGCAAAAAACCATTAATACTGAGACGCTTGCCAAATGCTATTTGGACACTGATCATAGTTCATGCAATTGTTCTGACATTTTTTGTTCAATGAGAACTGACACACAGTTATTAAAAACAATCAAATATTTGCCAAGCAACAAACTGAACACTCAGCAGCAGCATTCCACTTTGGCACCGGAGGACAGTCGCACACAGTCCCAAAGAACTTTGTGTCTCTCTCAGACTGTACTGAAATATCTGTACCCTTTTTTAGAGTATTTTCACAGGGCATGGGCTTGTGTCAATGGAAGGGGGTACTAGAGTACATGTGAGCACCTTTTGGAGATGGGTTTCTGAATGAAACATCCAAGAGCTGCAGACAGTCTTGTAGGGAAATAGAGCTAACGGTTTTGATTATTTTTGCATTGTATTAACTATAAATGTGAAAAGATGACAAGAGCAACACACTGCAATGTCATGGTAACGTGCATACAGAAAGAAATGATACAGTAAGTTCAGCTTCATTGGGCTGGTCGCCTTTCCTTTAAGAATGGGTCTCAAAAATAATAAAATAAAATTTTTAAAAAATGATTGAAGTAGCTTACTCCAGTAAAGAAATGCTCTACTACATCAAACCATATTCAGGAAAGTCTAAGAACCCTTACATCTCTTTAATAAATAAACCAAATGGTACAATAATAAAAATGCTAATTATTTAATACTGGGAAATAATAGATTTGCTTGCAGCAGCCCCAAGTTAATTAGTAGGCTTTTTTCTTCTTTTTTTCCAGTGTGGTTTTATTTTCATGGATACTACTATGCTGTTTCAACAGAGAATGCTTCCTCTTTTGGATTTCCCAACTCTCCAGGGCACACTAGAGAGTGAATCAGTTATGCCCAACATGAAAGCATTAAGCAAACAGGAGACTCATTGAAGTTATTTTGGTGCCTTCTCTTTGATTTATGTGGCGTAATTTCAGCAAACTATCTGATAGGAAGGGTGCAAAACTTTTCTGCACATTATGTGCTAAATTAGACTTAGGGAAAACATATGTGTCGTGCTCTGTATTACTGTGGGGTATTAATTTGATTTGGGAAACACTGTAAAAGATTTTATGACTAAAAATGTCTGAAGAAATTAAAATCATTCTAGCATTTCGTATATATTCTCTAAGGTTTTGATTACACAAATATTTTTGCCAACTTCCATATATCTTGTGGGTAAAGTGAAGATAAAAAAAATTACCTTAATTAAACTGCTGGTGTTGAAGCTGTCTTTATTTCCCTTCCAGTAATCTAAGCAGTGTGGTCCTTCATAGTGTAAACACAGCCTCTAAATTCTTGCACACTTTTGGGGAACTCTCTCCTACGCTGTAAGATGTACTGAAAATTGCTACCTCTGCGTTAATGTCCTGGATGGTGTACTAAGGTTTTTCTCATCAGTCCCTCAAAAACATAAAACCAAAATACACCTGTATTTTATTTCAGCACTAAATGCATCATATATTTTTAATTTTACATTCTGTCTTCACTTTTTTTTTCTCTGGGATGGTGAATAACAGTTGTGAACTGTTTTCCTCTACTACCATCTGTTTAACATGGAAAGGTGAGGGACAGAGAGAGGAGAAGTTGGACAAAACAGAAAAACGTTTGAGGATATAATGAAGATCTTTAAACAGAGCCATGGCACACAGCTGTAATAAGCCTTTCAATGGTAGACCAAATTTGCTTGTTTCACTGTAATCTCTCTGACCTTGAAAGACAAACTACATGGTCTTTTCTATTGTGTAGATTTTGTCCCATTGTGTGATCTCAATAAAAGCAGCTTTTAAAAATGTAATGTCACAGCGCTATTCTCAAATGATAAATTGTGGTGTCAATTATAATTTACTCATAGAGAGAAAAGATAATACAATTTCAAAAGAATATTACAGGGAAATCTTCCATAAAAATCAAAGAAAATATATATATATTAAGAGTGATTGCTGGTGGTACTGTTATTGTTAAAGTTATTATGCTTATTATTAAGATTGCCAGACACTATCCAATATAATACAGGGGTTTTTAATCTGGCAAACTTTTACTGAAAGGACAAGATTTGCCATACCAGATAGCTGCCTCCTTCCACGTGTTAAGTACAGCCCGAGCTACATGACACAACTGTATCAGTGAATAAGGATAATGAAAAATATTTTTTTCAAGTAATGCTCATTGGGAAAGTGAAATGTATTAGTGGAATTGTCAATGAAGGGTAGTTCTGCCATGAGGAAAGATTCACTAGGTGAGGAGACTGAAAAGTCATGTGGGAAAAGGAAGCTGCAGTGAGTTCTCAGCCTGATGCAGCACTGGGTCCCAGAGAGAGTTTAACAGGGACAAGAGGAAAGACACAGCAGAGAGCACAAGGAAGGAAACTCCCCAGTAAGCCATAAGAAACCATCTGTGCCTGGGAGTGGCATGGTGTAGAGAGCATGGGAACAAGGGAGAAACAAGCTGGACAAGGAACTGGGGGCAATGGACTGGAGGTTGGCCAGGCGAGGAGCCCAGAGGAATAGCTGGGAAAAAGCTGAACCAAGTTAGGGTTGTTCCCAAGTCTTTGCATTTTTCTGCCATCAGCTGATAAAATCCAAAGCCAGAGAGACTTATCCTTCTACAGAGCAGCTCTGAGGAAAATGGTGGAGCACATTACTGCTTGTTAACTGTGATGCCAGTATTCAGTTAAGTGCAATTCCCTTTTCTCAGTTTAATTAAATAAAAGAGTGGGGGAGGGCAAATTTCATAGAGTTCCTTTCCCTTCTGTGGCACTCACCTAAGTAGGGTGTCCTTCATCCACATATTACAGTCCTTTGTATTCTTGTTCTTTTGTTCAGTATTCATGAACACCACAGCTTCTGCAGCGTTAAAACTGCACTTCTTGTCAGTTAAGCAAACTAATTTTCCTCCTTGCCCCTGAGATGTCTGGTAAGATCCATGAATGAATAGAGGCAGGAATAAAAAAAATTAAAAGACTAAGGTGATAGGGAGCAGGTTGCCTAATATGAGAGGCAGAGAGGTTGGAGCCGGTGAGGGTCAGACGGGGACTCAGGGTCAGAGTGGCTCAGAAAAGCAGAGAAATCGCAAAGAAGTTAAAAGGCCAGAGCATCAAAGGAAAAGCAAAGCAAAGACCACAGTTGTGAGTCATCAGAAATGGCATTTGACATTCCATGCTCCGCGTTGCCAGAAGGTATATTAGTATAAAAATGACATCACTGTGGTACTTTCTAAATCTGGTAACACGAAAATGTAAACACCTCCTCCCCTCCCATTAAAATCAATGGCATTAAAGAAGGATTAATTGCATGAAAGGAAGAGATTTACTAAGGTGCCTTGGTGCTCAGCTCAGACTAAACAGGTGTTCTACTGTGCTAGACAACTTTGAGTATCTTATCCTACATGCTCTGTTTTGCAAAGCAGGGAGAATCAAGGACAATCTGCAGCATTTACAATGGACAGTTTAATTTATTTTCACATTTTCAAGCCCAAATGCCAATCATACAAATATTTGTGGCATTTCAACTGACTAGATATTTTTTTAATGAAATTATTTCCACAATGGGAATGTAAATGATTTACACAAAAGGCTTTGAACAGTTCCTTTAGAAACATTATAGCCTATTGTACAGAACTGTACCTTTTTCAATGCGAAATTTTACCACAATGGCTTTCAGCATCTGCTCTCAAGCCTCTGTGCTGCATTGTATGAACTCTGCCTGCAGTACTTCATGCTTGATTTCCTCTAACTTGACTTTGTGAGTATTTGTTGAGTAATTGGTGAAAACATATGATCACTAAAAATGTTTACCCTTCAATTCTAATGGGAATAGGAATAAAAGGGTAAGGGCAAGAATATGTCATTTTACACCAAAAGCAGCACAACTGTAACCTTCGAGCGAGGCCTCGCAAAGAAACTATGAAAATCGTGCTGTTGAGAAGCTATTTGGCTTCTTTCAGATTTCCTTACTGCTTCGTCCTTTTTTTCATGTGGTGGATGTTTGCATGAAAACAAGAGGTCAAGTTCTGTACTCAAATCAGCATAAATTTGAAATTCAACAGAGTTACCATAAACAAATAGCAGTGTAATCAGGAGAAATCCCACACTGGCTTTCCGAGTGTGTTTTATGGCCAATGACCTAGATGTTGGAACAATTTTTTTACCCAAACTGCATTGCACTCAGACCTCTGGAATTAATCTGTTTCAGCTTGATTTTTAAAGCAGAACCTCATGGTTTTCTTTTCTTTTTTTTTTTTTTTTCACCTGTGTTCTAGAGGATGTCTCACTGCTTAATTGGTGAAGAGCAACTGGTGTGTCTGCAAGTGCAGAAAATGCGTGGTGGTGCCCCTTTTTTGCCCATACGCTCTGTCTGACAGCAAACAAGTCAGCTGATACATTCGTGCCATAGTTTCCTTACCTCAACGGGGACACAGACCAGCTTTAACAAAAGTTTTGAGGACCAGTTAGTGATGCATAAAAAGGGCTTTCATTGGAGAGGGCTGCTGAACTGCAGAGTATCATCCTCGGAGCAACAGCAGGAGAGGTTCAGTGATTTATTTTTTTTTATCCAAAGCATCAGAGTAAACAATACGAGTTGGAACAAAGCTCTGTTTCCAGAATGTGGTTTTAAAGAATGTGTTGTGAGATTATGAAGTTGTTTCTATGGTTACAGACCCATCTAAAGGAGTGAATGCACTAAATACTATTATGAAAATTAAGTAAATATTAAGCAACAGCTTAAAAACCAGGTGTGTAGGAGTCAATGTTTTCCTTTTTGTCATTTTAATTACTCCTAATACTTCTGAAAGTGGCAGGCTGGAAGAGCTATCCAGAAAAAGGGTATGATGCCTGATTTAGCACTTGGGATTCAGAACTCCAGGGAGCATGTAGATGTTGATAGCCACTTTGTGGAGATCCAGTACTCTTCAGCACTTCTCTCCATTTTCTCCTGTACATATTTAATATACAGTGGAAAATCATGCTATAGGGAGAAAAGTGAACATAATCTCCTTCAGTGAGAACTGTCATCTTAAACCCAGGGTCTTACACGGCAGGTGACAAAAAAGCTTGCTCTTCGCAGCTTACAGATGGGGATAAGAAGCTCTGCAAGCTCATATAGTCATGGAAATTGTGGTGTGGGTGGTATTCAATTATCTGTTTGACCGTGGTAGCACTTACAGCCCCTAGTCAGGGCTATAAAAGCACATGAAATCCTAAGGAGCCTCGATGCCAATGAGTAAGCGAGCTTCCCCGCCTCGGTTACCGATTATCCATACCACGGGTGTGCCAGGGCCTTTCCCAGCTCCTTTCCCAATGACTAAACTTGTTTCCTCCAGGAGGAAACCAGGGCACAGCTGGCACAATAGTTTGCTCCAGGGTTTACTCCAGGCAGAAAACACGAAATAGATGGTGCCAAAACGGGCTCCTTCAGCCTGGGGACAGTCTTCTGACATGATGCCAGCAGGCCCTGTGCCCGCAAAGACAAGTGCATACATACCCTCAGGACACGCTCCAGGGCAAGCAACGCGTGCTTTTGGCATCCTGCTCTGGAGACACGGCTCTGGTAGGCTGCAGTACAGATTTCACTTGGGTTTGGGGTTTTTTTTTCAGATTATCTCACTTTATTATCACTTCGAAAACACAAAAATATTCTAGTTATGTCTCGGGGCCGCAGAGCCAGGAATTGCTTCCTGAGGCAGATGAGTGCAGTGATGTAGATGTAGCCAGACATTGCACTTATCTCCAACACCATTACGAATGTATCCCCTTCTATCTGGATACCAAAATTTCAGGAAAAGATAGAGCTATTGATTTCTAATGAACCTTGAATGTTTAGTATGAGCGTTCACTTTCTGTAACCATAAAAGGGACATGCAATTTTTAATGCATGCATTCAAATACATGACAGGTGGTTGTCTGTCAGAAACTTAACCGTTCTCTAAGAGTTTGTAGCTAAAAGAGTTGAGCTTTGGGAGAGACTCGGCATATGGTAGTTAAAGAAAAGCTGTTTTTAAAATTGTACTGCCACTATATCTAAATATAATCCTAAAAAGAGAGAGAGAAAAAAATCAAAACCCAGAGCTGTAATTATGCTTACCAACCTACTTCATTTATCAAAGCACATTATAAAATGACTAGAGAATTTAACTCAGGGAACCTGTACCACTTTCAATTATCAGCCCTATAAATTACACAACCAGTGAAATGCAATGAGATCAAAGACTCTGAGCCATTTAATTTTCCTACACATGAGCGAGTGAGTGGCTACTGGGCACATTGATTACTCACCAGTGCTGAATAACTAGGACAATATTGAACTCTATGCGTGTGGCACGGCTGACAATGGCAGAGAAATGAACCAGTGGATATACTGGAGGTCTGTTCAGCAACAGAAGGCTGGTGTACAGATAAGCAAATGTCTTATGAATGTGCTAATGGGTTTGCCTTCTAACCCCATTAACTAAAAACACTGGGGCTAATTTATTTTTCTTTGTCTCTTTAGAATATATATCATCTCCATAAATTGAAATGTAGTCTTTTGAGTGTATTAAGAATTTCTAATTTCTAATCTATTCAAGGCGTCCTCCAAAATTTGGATTATAACAGCATTGGGTGCCCTGCATTATTCCAGAATATATTTCTTACAGGCAATTCAAGTTCATGCTTTCATCATCTATCTGAACAGAGAGGGTAGATGATTTGGCAATTTTTATGAAATGAATTTCATAGAAGTTTGTGAGAAAATAACAGAAAATACTGCCTTTAGTTATGTAAGCATCCAAGCCTATTAGTTTTCCTGCTTTATTCCAATAGGTTTTACTCTGGACTTAATTGTACAGTTCTGCTTGCTGAAGCTGATTTTTTCCACATACTCTCCTGAACAGCTTCTATATATACAGTGGGAAAGGAGGCTGCAAGGGAAGGAGAAAAAAGGCCATCCAAAGAAAGGCCTTTTCTCTCCTGTTCCTCTGAAGTGTTTTGACATGTAATTCATGTGATAAATAGTTGGTAAATTTTTCTGGTGATGGTGGGTGCCTCTTCTTGTGCAGGAATGGAGATGGGCATTGTAGGGAGCAGGGTCTCTGCACCAGCCAGCTCTACTGAGCTGGTTGTCTGGGTTTCAGTTGGTACCGACTCAGCAGACAAATCCTTCTCCTGGAAATAAGGAGAGTACTTGAGAAATCACAAGTCCATCCCTAGGCTTGTCCCACAACTCTGCATCATTCCTAATTTATGGTGTACTATAAGCGGACATGCTACCCTTGCGTTTTTTACCTCAGACTTTAACCTTGTTTCTCTGCATGTGTTTTCCTTTGCAGACAAAGATGGAGATTTTGCTAGTCACACAGCTGGTCTGTCTGAAAATCTGTGTGTGCCAAACCAATTTTTTAACTAAGGAGAGTTTTAAAGCAGAGAGTAAACAAGAAGAGGCAGTTCAACTTAATTAATGTCAGAGTTTGTACAATCCACTGAATGTGTAAAGCACTATATAATTGCTAGGTATTACTACTAGTCTTGAGTGAGTAATTCATGTTGAATTATCTGTTTGCCAAATGTCATCTCTCTGTTTGTGAACTGTCATTGAAAGAGCAAGATTTTTTTTTTTCCCCCAGATTTGTTCAAAACTCCTCTCCGAACAGCTTCTCTCAGTAATTATTAGACCGCTGCTTATTCATGAGCAATTCATTGTAAGTGTCTGATAGTTGCAATTTGAGCTGTTTTGACTGCCCAGTTAGGTATTTGATATACTTCCTTTCAGACATTTGATGACTCTGACTTTGAACTGTGAGGTGCAGACACTCATCCAAGCCAGTATTAAATTTGTTTTCCATCAGTACTGGCTAATATCTGCCTTAATATGAAATGTAGCCCTGTTTTAACATTCATATTGTGGTAGCGAGTAGAAGTCAATCAATCTGAGAATAAATTATTTTGAGAATGATATAGATATTGAGTAAATTATGGTTCCTGTTTCAAATTATTTACTGTATATGGGAAAGGACTGATCTATCTAATGTTCTTGTCTGTAGGAGAACAAATAGAGTCCCAGTAAGGTGATCTGAAATTGGAAGTGAAAGTGAAATGTTTTTAGGAGAAAGCATCCAGACCTATTTATCAAAGAGCTACAGATTGCTAAATTGCAGCAAAATGTCTGTATATATAAAATACACCCTGGCACATTATGCTAACTGGACAAAAGCACATGGAAATATATTTAACATTTTCTGAAAGGAGAGGAAATTAAGATGTAAATCTGGCATGCCAAAGGGATGTGCACTAATTTCTAAAGCATTTGCCTAGTCATATCTCAGTGCTGCTCCATGTTGAGAGTGCACCCAAGGTTGTATCAACTGCTATTGTCTGCAAAGCAAAAATTGTTGAAAATTGTGACTGAGTCTAATTTTAAAAAATACATAATCTCTGAAGTCCCTAAAAATCCAAAAGTAATATCTCTGTGAAGATCACATTTACTATTAAAGGGTTTTGTTTAAAAAAATGAAATCATATAAAAGCTTACTACTTGCTGATGTCTAAGCAGCTAATGGACAGGGATATTACAAGACATCCAAAAGAACTGGATGCACTAGTTCCACTTCACTCCACTTAAACTGCAGTTTAATTAAACTGGTATAATTAAAACAACAAAAAAAAAATCAGAAATTGGGATTTGTTTTCAAGGAAAAGAAACAATTTTAAAGTGAGGGCTAAAATGACTTGGCTTCCACGTGCCTGTGGAACAGAGCAATACCATCAGTCTCACTGTAGCTGGGGTTGCTTCCACCTAATGTTTTTCAAAATAGTGCAAATTCTTCATTCTTTTTAAGGAATCACTCTCTTTTAATCTGGATAATTTCCTTTTTCTGTTTCTTGAATTTGAAGTAACAGCATTTTAGAAAATCAGCGTCCCTACCTGATTCAGAAAATCATGCAGGTGCCAGGGAAGGTGGAGAGAATAACCTGTTATAATTAATCCCTGACGTTATCCTGCATCATTTCTACTAATTATACAAATAGTCTGTTCACTGCAGTTCTTTGTACAAAAGAGGCACGTAAAGCAGAAAACCCCTTACTATACATGACCATGAGAAAAACATGAGAAAATATCATCTGCAACAAGGGAAAAGCTACTGCTGTGGCTTTACAGAGAAAAGCTATTTGCAAGAGCAGCCATTTGAATAGAAGAACTAGAAGGACTTTGTGCAATGGCAGAACTTTGAACTAATGGGAGAACTCCATATTTCTGAGTACAGTTTACTCACAGGCAATGGAATTTCAGAATTGCTGGAGTATTTGTGCACCTAAAAAGGAGACAGATGGGACTGATGTGGCTTCTAGCTACTTGGACTCTTGGAAAAGAGGGGAAAAACACCTACTGACTTCAGCAGAAATAAAACCAGAAGATTTTGAAAACACATATTGATCCAAATTCTACCCTGCTGGATGGCTCATTTTATTCCTCTTGAATAAGAATATAAAGAAGGCATTTATAAGTATTATGCCATCAGCTTAGAAGAATGAATAGATTTTTCATTTAAAAATTCC
This sequence comes from Porphyrio hochstetteri, assembly GCA_020800305.1. Taxonomy (NCBI): domain Eukaryota; kingdom Metazoa; phylum Chordata; class Aves; order Gruiformes; family Rallidae; genus Porphyrio; species Porphyrio hochstetteri. Next base: position 80,884,952 of record CM036905.1, on the reverse strand, counting down.
ATTATTTATAGTATCTGGAGTTTCAAGAAAGTGAAATAATACAAAAAACCAAACTAAAAAAGTTCATGGCCTTATTCTGTCATGATTTATATCCAGTGCATATTACTTGACTTTAGTGGGGTTGCCCAGACATATGTTAAGATAATTACAGGGGAAAGAATCTAATTGTAGTGTACAGTGCTGGTTTGAGCTGACAGATAACAGGTTATTATGTATAAAACATGTGCGTACATAGAGTAACAACATGTTAAATATCTCATTACATCTTGATAGATAGATAGTGTTGGGAGGATGCAAATTAGAGCACCAATTATTCTGTTGCGGTGGTAATGAAGCATTAGTGTCTTTATTCGCATGCATCTCTATTTGTGCAGCTAACAATGACTCTCCTTTGGGAAGGAAGCACGCTGGATGGCTCCACGTTGACCTCCGAGCTATTGCTCCCACTTTTAAAATTTTGTGTGTTAAAGATGTGTATGTGGGGAGGGGGGGGGACACTAGTGATACTGTTAAAAAAAAACCCCAAACCCAGAACATTACAGTGCCAGCAGCAAATGTATAGTGCTTTATTATACAAGGAAACTAGGGAAGAGGGGACTTGAGGCACACGCACACAAGCTATGGGAAATGACAGTGTTTCAGATGGGAGAAATACCATAGAGAGCCAGGAAATTATCATCATACCTAACATCAGCCTTGAACACCAATTCACTGCTCCCTTTAAAAAGGTTTCCTTATGCATGTGCATTCCGCAGTTATTTGTCAGCCTAACAAATGCAAGAACAAAGATGAAATGTCAGCAAATATATCAAGCCCTTGCCACCTTCTCTGTGTTGTGCTTTCGTGAACTGCCAATCCAATCTGCCAGATCTCCAGCTTGAAAGATGTAGCTTATTGCAGATCTTGTACGAGCAGATATTGCCAGTAGCAGTGAAGGGTTTGTATTGAGGAAAAGCATGTTCAGGTTAGATAGAAGGACAAGATCCATGCGTGCTAAAATTTCCTTTGAAAGCTGGATGGCTGTTTTCCACAGATTTCAAAACCTTTTTTACCTCTTATCTAAGAAACCACTTAATCATGCCAATGAATCCCTCTTCATGTTCTCATAAATAGCTCAGACAACCTCTTGAAACAGCAGAAAATACTTCATGCCCTCTGAGATGCCAGGAGACATGGTCTCACAAGCAATGAAGAGTTAAAGCTCAAAGATATCTGGAGGAGTGCAATGGTGATCTATTGGATTTATGTCATGGATGACAGAGGCCTAGAAAAGACAGACACAAGAGGAAAGATTAGTAGAGAAATCTCAAGGAGAAAAAGGAATTTTTTCCCACAGGATTAACTGAACAAAACACTGTAAGAAGAGTGTGAGCTGTCCACCTAGGTCAGAGATGCAGCTCTGCAGGAGGAAGAGGCATTATCTGACACTGATAAGGAAACCAACACCTTGAAACACTCTATGCTGAGGATATGCTGAGAATTTCAACAAAACTAAGGCAATAACAGGGATCTCAAGGAAAGTAGGACATTCAAATTCCTACTTTGCTTTTTCATTTCATTTGGAAACCAGACCTAAAGAAAATATCAATCAAGTATTAGAGATGAGCACTGGAAAAGGACTCCTATGTCCTGGATGTATCAATCTCTTTTTTTTTATTTAAATAACATTTTGAAAGTAAAAATATTCAATGTTTAAAATATCTCCAGCAATATGGAGAAATTACACCACAAAATGACCAACTGGTGTCTCAGAGTTCTTGAATGACATTGGAAGAGGGAGGGTTATAATAAACAGCAAGGTCCAACAGAGTATATTAGAGATACATCACACGTTTGCTCCCTTAAACTTGTTTTTTAATATTCTTTACCATCATTTTATCTATAATTATCAAGTGGGAGACTTCAAAGCCATGCGTGTATTACAGTGGATTTGTCTAGTCTTCCTTAGTTATTAAAAGAAATAAAATAAGGGAAATCATAGACAGATCATTAAAAGCAGTAACAAAGCAATGGAAAAGATAAAGGGGAAGACATCTGTTTCATGCAGGATTTATATTTAGTGCTGAGCAGTAGGGGTTTTTCCCCTGTAGTTCTGCAGATCAGGTCACTGGAGGAGGAAAGGATTATATGAACATTTGCAGTGGGATGCAGTATTATTTAAGTTTAAAACCGGTGAATTGTGAAACATTGATGAAAATGAAGAGTGCTACAAATCACTGCTGTTGAACCCTTTTTGATCATAGTGAGAAGCTGACAATTGAAAAGAAACTAGCTACTTTCTAGAAATATATTGCTACAGTTTGGCTTGAAAGCTCTTTTTGTGAGTCACTCCATCTCTTCTGTAAATAGTCATTATGAGAATGGCTTGAACCAACAGTGTTGATTCTGACAAGCCTGAACTTTGTGAAAGTCTGTATTTGAAATCAAAACTTCTCTGCTGCTTGGGATCATATCAAATAACAAATATAGAAAGATTTATCCATTAATTAAATGCCAACATTGTCTTGTGAAATGCACAGAAATTAATCTACTGTGGAGTAAAACACAACACTCAATATGTGTTTTATTTTAGAGTGAGCTAGTCAAAAATAGCTCCATCTCTGGTTAGGAACAAAACAGAAAAAAAATCTTAAATATTCAATCCCTAACCAGTCAATCCCAGGAAAAACCTTCCCACAATCGACATATTTAGGCATAGGCTACAAATGGAGAATATAGTCATTTTAAATAACCCGATGCCTAGCTTAATATAAGGTCATGAAAAAAAAAATTGGATTCCTGCACAGAATCCCAACTCTAAATAAATCAGAAATAGGTCAGGCAGGAGGGGCATCTGCTGGTTGCTCACCAGCTCAGGCCACTCCCTCTCCCAGGAGCAGTTACCTTCTCTTTCAAGAATAAATTACCGAGGGTTGATTAGTGGGTCTCGAAAATGTATACAGTATGGGGACTTGTGTGGGTCTTCCATGTGCCCGCAGCACCTATAAGCTCTCCAGGAGAGGCAAGACAGTGGTCTTGTGGCAAACATCTTCAAAGCCTCCTTTGTTAGCCTCTGTCTTTTTGTCTAAGAGGATCCAACTGCTTCTGCACCTCCTCGGGTTTGTCTGTGAAGGTAACATAGCAAAGAAGAAGGACCAGCCCTATATAATATCTGAAGATACAGGTGAACACTGAACCCTAGCCAGTTACATCTGTGTTTGCTGTTATTGGCCACAATGCTCTTCCTTACAGACTGTATTGCCAGAAGGCTGATGCCAGGAGATCTGGAGAGCAGGTCCACAGTGTGGAGGCCCACAGGACAAAGGGTGTTTGTGTAGTTGCCAGGCCCAGACTTCTTGAAGGACATGTATCCACTGGGGCATGTGCTTGACATGAATAATCTCTACAGTGAGAGGGGACTGTCCTCACTGGGACATTAGCTTGTTCCTCTCCAGATAACATCCCCAGTGCTGCTGTTTCCTTGGCTCAAGTTGCCACATGAGGCAGTCAGGCGAGATAACAGGTTGCCCTTCCCCAAGGCGGAGAGGTTGATATGAACACAAACAGGTAGGTAGCATGGTTGTCACTCTCTGTGGTGAAGATGCTGACTCAGCTAGCAGAAGGAAGATGCAAGCAATAAGTAATACTATTTAACATATGATCAGTACATTGAAACTAATATATTTTAAAAAGAAGTTTATAAAACACCATCACTCTTCACTCATTATGCACATTAAAAGTTGGCATGTATTTTAACCTTCTTTTGATTAATGACAATGTGTACTTGGTAAAATTGTCTGTCATCTGCTCATTGGCTACATAGATTTTACCAGGAGCTTCTGGACCTACTGTATCTACTAACATCTCCTTCAGTAATGCAAACATCCAGCTGTCTGCAGTCATACTGGTGAATTAAATGCTAATAGGATCGATATTGCCAAAGATATCAAAAAAGAAAAAATATGTGCAGCTCAGAAGGGATCGCAACTGTTTAAAATAACACATCATTAATGGGATATTTGGACAAACTGGAAACTGTGATTAATCTATTTACATTTTTAAAGTTTTCTAGTTTACAAGAGCTTTTGAAATACTCTACATAACTATATTAATGATTTATTAATGAATAAGAACAAGGCTTAGAAAAGACCCAAGTTCTCATCGAGAAGCCACTGATCTCCATACAAGAACAGTTAGAGTTGCTGTGAGTTAAAATTATTCTATTAGTCAGACTGAGATTTGAGTGTAACTCAACAGGAAAAGGTGGTTGGAATATAAAGAGCAAGCAGAATCACAGAATTGTAGGGGTTGGAAGAGACCTCAAGAGATCATTGAATCCAAACCCCAAATGTTAGAAAGGAACAGATGAGAAGGCTGGTAACTCCAGTAAGTCAGTAAGATGGACAGGTAATTTTTGCTGATGAAGTACTGAGGATTTCACAGGAGATGAGAACCACGTGTGCCATCAGAATAATAACACTATAGAACTCTTGATTTTTGGACCAGGTACCTCTTCCTTTCTTAGTAAATTAGATTTCTTAATGTATTCGTTGGTAGATATAATCATGAGCAGCACAAATAATTTATATATCCTAATTTCCTTACTTTCTTAATATTTTCTATGGTACCACACAGGTAGATATTAGAGTAGAGATTAATAGACAGACACAGACATAGACAGGCCTATAATCTCTACCTACCTAGTTATAGCATATTATCTATGTGTTGTAGCCACACTACATTAAAAAAAATAAGCTTTTCCAGTGTGACATTGCAAAGGCTTTAATTTTATTTCTGTAACTAAATTGTCTACAATTTATTTCTATAAGCTTCTGCATAAAAATACCCAACTTTCTATCAGACTGAACCTTCGCTTGGTCTGAGGTGTTTCAGATTTTCAAACTTTATAAAATAACTGATAAGCAAACCATTCTAACCTTCCAATTTTTTACAGTAATTTTCCTTGCAGCTTCAAGTTTTTTCATCAAGTAGCAGAGATAATGCCTAAACTGAGTTACTAGAGAGGTACCTCCCAGGGAGCAAACACAACAACTGCTTATAGGTAGAAATATTACTAAAGAGAAAGAGAAGGGACCTGTTGTTAGAAGCATACTGGTCCATAAAAGCAAAAAGAGGAGTTACCTTAAGTACATAGTGACAGAGGGAGAGGTGGCCAGTCATGGGGGCAATGGGGTTTGCCTCAGAGCACTGAGAGGTCCATTGCTCATGATTTGAAAGGGGCGATACATTAAAAATGTTTCCAAAACATTTTTATGACTGCTTTATGACTCTGCCAACACCCGGACATGAATTATGATTATCCTTACCTTAATTAAGAAAGTCCTTACCTTAATTAAGAAGGTCACAGTGGCGGATACTGAGGGAATATTCTGGAGGTATAAATTGTGTGTTTCCCATGTATTTACATCTTCCCCGTGCATCTGCTGGTAGCTGTGGTCAGAGAGCACAGCCCCTTGCTGAGAGCCGTTGTGGCTGTCCTCACCATTCTAGGTACTTGTCTGATTGATTTTGCAGGTTGAGCTGATAGAGGAGGCAGATTGAGGGAGTGAGAGGTTAATAGAGGCACACGGGAATGGATTTTTTTAACTGAGGAAAGTACAGCGTTGGTTTCCAAATATTGTGACTCTCTGTACAGCCATTATGGAGCCCCTTGATTCATACAAGGTTTCTGACAGATGAAACAGCCACAGCACTGTTAGCTCAGGACTTGCTGTGCTATGCGAACTGCATCACAGAACCACCTCTTAAGGATGTGAAGGAGCAAGCAAGTTACGTTGCTAGCATTAGCAAGCAATCTAATACTAATTAAAATTGTTTGTTATTGTTTCACAGTATTAAATTTTAATTAGAGAGCATAGATCTCTCTCTTGACTACTGTAAATTTAAATAATTAAATAATAATGTCTTAATTCCCAATATTAGCTGCCACCTCGCTGAATTTTCAGTAGCTTCAGCAAGCATTGAAACACACTATGGAATGATTTTTAAAAAAAACCAAACCTATAATGAAATAAAAAGATAATAGTCTGTATGTCAGAGTGAATTCGTCTTTTATGTTCTTTGTATTTTAAGCTTGCTTTAGTAATCTATCCTGTTCAATTATTTCTCAGTTCCTAATCAGGGTTACCTATCTCTTGTGATGTATTGAATGGCCCAGGAAATTGTCCTTTATTTAACAATTAACTGAGCTCATTTCTGCTTCTAGCAATAAGCATTTAAGACTTCTGTTGATATTTGCATCTGAGCTTTTAAGAAATCAAAATTTGTATAGCAAGTAAGTCACCTACCAGAAAATTCAGATTTCTTACAGGTATCTGGAAATAAAGTGAAGAGGAAATCACTTTGTTTCGCAGGTATTTCAAAAAAAAGCCAGGTATTGCTTAGCCTTCAGGCCTTGTCACTCTAAATCTACTCTAAAAATGAAATAATGTTTTATTCAAAATGGAGGATTTATCAACAAACACATGGAAATTTACTGAAAGCTTCCAACTGTGGCAACTTGGCAAAGCAACACATTTTGGCATTTTATTCTCTCTGTACATATGTTTCACTCACTTAAATGTCATTGAGAATTAGGATGCACATTCATCAAGTGAGTCTACCACTTTAGGACCAGATTTGTCATCCTTTATCTTATAAGTAGTCCCATTGAAGTTAGTGGGTGTAATCCTGATTCTGAAATAGTTAAGAGGAGTCAGCAAGCACACATTTTCAAAGTGGGTTTGTATCAAAAGCTGTTCCTTAAGGAAAGAAAGTGTTTCAGCATAGTAATCTGATCTTGTGGCTCCATCTTGATTTCTTGAATTTATTTACTTAAATTCCTCCGGAGTTTCACTTGGACAGTCCTGTATTTCTCTTTGCTGTTCCCTTAGTCCAAGTAGTTTATACCATCACCTCTGAGAACCCACTGATTACTTGGGCTTATTTTCAGTTATGAGAGGGAATAAAAGAGAACAGCAGACTTTTTTTTCCTTGAAGTTTATAACGTTTTAATTAACCCCAAAGCAGAAATATTACAATTTGAAACTGTTGGGCATGCTTTCTCCTGCTAAAAGGCAAAAATAATTTGCCTTCAGCATGATAATGAAAATACTAAAATAATAAAAGAAAAAAAAACTCCTTAAAAATTAATTTTGCCAACTTTTTTCATGAGCAGGGACACTTCATCTCCCCATATCTGAATAGGTCTGTTTGTTCAAAGCCAGGCTCTCAACTTGGCGCCGGCTCTCTTCACATCCATAACACAGCAGAGCACAGGCTGTGCGCAGCTGCTAGAGACTGATCTGCAGCTTAGCTCTGCAGCAGCAGACCAGTCCTTTAAACTATATGAGTTACTGATACAGCATGAGAGGAACTGCTTAAATAAAAATCAGGTTGTTTCTGACCTTCTTTCAACAGCAGTAAAATGTATATATGTGTGTATATATATATATATGCATATTACACGTATAGATGCTGAATTGTATGCTTAGCTGCTGACAATGAATGTGTGTGTAGCATGCTGTTTTAAACTCTCTCAGGAAAACTGAATAATCTGGCCAAGATGCAGCAGTTTATATTTGAAAGTCTCCTTCATATCATTATAATGGAGAGTTCTTATGAATATATGCTAGTACTGTTTATTACAACAGATAACACAACGTGTGTAAAACTAAGATTACAAGAAATTTTACAAGCACCCTTTTTTAATGCAATGAAATACTCCAGTTTTTTCAGTACTGTCTATCCATCCATTTAAATACAAGAAGTTAAACGGTGCTTTGCTTTTCCCTCTCTGTTGCAAACAAGCTAGTGGAAATAAGTCACTGTTTGCCATTAGATTATCAAGAGAAACAAACCTAAATGGTTACTACAAGTGAAGCACCATTCCTTACTCTAGTCAGTGCACTTGTACAGACTATTTCCAGTTTTACCTGTGAACATCTTATCCATGGCCTAGTAGAAGTTTTTTCACTGGTGTGATGATCATTATTGTGGTGATCTTTATTCAATGGAAACAACTCATGTATCAACTACTTAGGCTGAGCTGCTATGTAGGCTCAGCATTATTCACACAGAGTAAGATTTTCACATAAATAGTAAGTTACATCGCTTCTACATTTTGGATTCCTCTCCTTCCACAATGTGAAGCTGATATAATTGCCTGATATAATCAGCCTCTGTCTTTATGATACTTCAAGGATAGGTAGACATCAGAAGCAAAGATATTAACGACCTGGTGGATTTTGATATTGCAATGTACATGTTGTATGAAGGTAGGCTGAATGCTGTAATCTCAGTTCTGGTCTTTGGTAACTCCACAGTGAAGACTTGATGTAAGAACTTCACAAAAATACATATAAAAATATTCCCATAAGGTGATAAATTTGTACTTTTTGATTTCTACTGTGATAATTCTGAATTGACAGAAACAACTCTGACTTTAAGCTCCTTCTCCTGCAGATGTTACTGTAAGGTAATATGTGACCTTTTAGGATATTTATGATGTGAACTGAACTACCTTTAAAATTATAATCCTTCAACAGTCAGCATATCCTTGCAAAGTTCAATAGATTCATAAATAATGGAAGTTAATATTCCACTACAATACTTATGTAAATTATAAAGGCACTTATGTATGGGCTGGAAATAAAAACACAATACTTTTTTTTTTTCATTAGTATTACTTCAGGTTCAGAAGAGAAAAAATTGCAAGGGTCATATTCAGAATAAAATTTGTACTCCTGATGCTAGTAACTTATCTTTTTCTTTTAAGAAAGTTCATTCTTGCATTTTCCAGTGTGATGATTTAGTCCTTTTGGCACTTACCCAAATTCGAAAGTAAAATAAAGCCTTGATGCTGCAGTAACATTTCCAGCCTCCTCTTTATCTCCATTGTATTGCAAATATTTATCCTTTGCTCTCATGCAGCCTCCCACTCAGAACAGTCTGCCAATCTTTTTAAAAGCTTAGGTCAGGAGATTCTTCTCAGCACAGCAAAGCTTTCTTGGAAACACAGGAAAGGTCATACAACAATAAGAGTAGCATCAACATTTTGGCTACAGGCCTTCATACCTAAACGGTTATGACTACTACGAGCATAATCACTGGTTCAGTAATAGGTGCTTACGGTGAGGGCTGTAATTTAACCTTCTAAAACCAGTGGTGATTTTTCTAGGGGAGCTTTGTCTCCAGTAGGATTCAAAAAGGTATTTTTTGCATATATTAGTGAGCATGTATTAACATGCTGGTTTTATCCTTTATTGACAGAGTTGGGAACTGAGGTCCAGTAAAACTGAGGATCCCCATCAAATAAAGGACTTGATTAACCAGAAGTAAAGGTCTGTGACTTCTAAGCAACTGCCCCTCTTTAAACTGTGCTAGGCACACTAGCTGCCAATATGCTGCTTAGAGAACATCTTAATAAGATTTAGAGCAACTACTATGCACAAATATCAGCAGTGTGTCTAATGCCAGCACGTTTAACAAGCCACAAGCTAATGACAAGCTGCAGGAAAACGTGAATCAGCCTTGCCTTTTGGAGATGATGGGAAGTAGATTTTTTTCTTTCCTAGTAAGAACTACTTCTCTTTTTTCCTTTTTCTTTTACTCTTTTCTTTTGAAACATTGTCTGAAGAGAGGGGGGCAGCTTTGGTCCACTCTTCAGATCCTACTGTTGAATTTTCAAGGGAGGCTTCACTGCACAGCTGCTCATCTGCAGTCTTCCCATAGTTCCTGAAGGAAGAGAGAGGAGAGGCAGTTATCTCTGCCAGCAGATTCATCCGATTGTATGATAGACGACGAATAAAACATTGTCACCAGAGATGTCTGTAACATCTGATGCAGCACAGAAGATAAACCAAAGCTGAAGGAAGCTGTTTGCTGCACCTGAGAAAAGGTCTTGCCCGGTCAGGACAAGCTGAATTCATCCATATCCAGCTTGTCCACACCACTTATTCCCCCATTCTTTTTCTTTTCCTTTTCCTTTTTTTACTCAGGGGTGAGCAGTAGCTGGGATTCAGCCACCCCTGACACAGGTGCTTAGAAGTCAGCAGATTAGGAAACACATATATGTCAAGATGGTTTCAGACTTCACTTGTCCCAACAGAATCCTGCCACGCTGCCAAAAACTGTAAGCTAGCAAGCCACACTGGCAACATAACTTCTCTCTGAACTCTCAAATGCATTATGAGAAATGTTCAGCCATTTACAATTGGCCCGGTGTGTCAAATGTTGGGCACTGGCATTCTCTTCTGTGGTTACTAAAAGAAAATTGGAAACTCAAACAACAAAAAAAAAAGGAAAATAAATTAGCATAACTGGAGGTAGGCTACAGTAGGCAGAGGAAATTATTTAGCTTTCATATTGTGTTTATCACAGGGAATCAGTATTCAGGCTGTGTCTCCAGGACAGACTGGTAAACTTTTAGGCTGTCCAAAATCTTGAGGAAACCTCTTTCAAGGGTTAGCTAGATATATGGGGTTTCCAGCTTTTCATTTTAAAGCACTCACTGTGGATAGTTTTAACTAAGCTTAGAATAGTCTGAGCATCGCTCAAAAAAGCTTTTAGACAATGACTTCATTGCTCAGTTACATTCCTGGGCACTGCCTATTTCAGACAAATTACTTTTCAAAAAAACAGCCATTTCCTATGCTAGCCTCTACCAAGTGCAATTTAAAAACTTCTTTGGGTCTTAAATACCCAATTTTAGACACAGTGAAAATCTCTTCTCCTTTTGACCTTTCACATTACACAGACGGGGGCGTGATTTCCTGCTTGAAGATTTTCCAGGAACTGCCATACCTTTTCACCCTCCCAAAATTTTAACTACTGCCTTTTTCCTGAATGTTAAAGAGATTTGCTGCTGGAACCTGCTTCATGAGGGGAAATATTTAAAAAACAAAGTTTTAACATTTGCAAAATAACCCGGGGGGTGGGGCAGGGGGGGAAGAAGAAAAAAAGAAGAGTCGAACTGGGTACACCTGTGTATTTGCCTTCCAAAGTGAATGATGAAACTGGTTAGCCCTGCAGCATTTTACCACACAACACTAAAGCTGTTAGATTTGTGCTTTTATACAGGGGCTATCCATCTCAGTCTCCTAGCTTTCATTTGAGAATATTTACTATGCAAAGAGATATAAAAAACTGTAAGGTTAATTACATATCCATAAGGAACATAAGTAAAAATTGTATGGAATACAAAATATTATGAGCCTTTATTCCAAGAAGAATGCAATACTTTCCTTTTATTGAACTTTTAACTTCTTCATTTACATACTAGACACTGCTTCAAGTTTGCTACACGCAGCAAAACAGAAAACCTCTCTGGTGCAACCAAACCTTTAAAAAGCTATTGGATTTCTATTGATGGAGAATTATTAGCTACATTTCTTACTACTAAATTTTCTAAGAACTGTGCCAGAACAGAGCTTTCTGTTTTCTATCTTTGACATCTTCTAACAGTTTGTACAGCAGCATATATTTTCACCCCAGTTTTTTGGTAGTTCCTGACTTATTTTGTGCCCACTCCCCCTGAAAATCTAGCCTTATGAATATATCTGCATTGCTGTGGGTAATGCCCCAGGAATACTGTCAAAGACAGAGCTGGTTCCTGGCCACAGGACATGAGATCTGGAGTACTCCCGGGGCCAGCTCTGGAGAGGATTTCCTGTAATTATCAGGGGAATAACTTTAATGTATAGAGCACTATCTACCCTCTGAACTCTGGTTGTCTTTGTAAAAGAGCTCCAGTGGCACCTGCCACAAAGGCAGATGAGATTCCTGAGTCCTGGGAAAAGCAAGTTTCAAGGCAAGCCTCCCAGAAGCACTTTGATGGAACTAGCATAAGCACAAGCAGAGTGTCACCAGTTCAAACCATTCCACAATTTAGTATGTACATGCATGCCACGATTTTTCTATACACTTTGTATAATACTGCCTGCATCCATTGACTCTTGGGAGAGTTAAGGACTGTTAAAGCTTTTCAGGGCTTTAGAAATTAAAAAAAAAAAGCTTTTAGGGGGAAAAAAAAGAGAAAATAACTTTCTCTTTGCAGAAGGGAAAACTTTAAAATCTTCACTCATTTTTTGAAGGTGTCTGGATGGATGCATCTCTTGAAGCAGATGCACTGGAACTAATACATAATGACTAATTGACATTCAACCTGCACCTCTTCAGTGCTAGTTAGCCCAGCTTGCCTAAGCTTTTGATTTCACCTAACTCTGGGCATAATTGCATTAATTCTGTAAGCTTTTGGTTTGCTTTTAATAGTTTTTGGTGACTTCTTTATTTGTTCTTCCAATGTGGCCACAGTGTGTTGTATTTGCAAGTTCATTGTACGATAAAAGATCTGTCAGTCTACCTTGCATTTTCTTCCATTGGCTTCTGGATGTATTTTTTCTTTTCAGCCTCACTGTTTTATTAGTATCATCAGTGTTCTTATTTGGCTCACCAAAATCTTCATAGCTAAAGCCTAAACTGAAGCAGAAAGTTGTGAAAAGATTATTAGTCTGAATTTAGAATGCATGAGCATCCATGGGTTAAGTCAATGTCTGCCACACATTGTACTCATTTTTCAAATCCAAATGCCATGAGCACATTTTTTTAAGATTTTCTTAGGTTTTGGTTGGAGTATCTTCAGATATACAAGGACAAAGAACAGCCAAGAATACAAAAGAGAAAGAAAATCATTAACTATACATGGAAAGTTTTCTCAGTTTCTTGAACAATTCTTTCCTTCCTTTTTTCTCTGGAGAAGGATCAATCAGGATCCCAGTTTTGCTGACAGCTAAAACAAGGCAGAACCTTCCCTACCACTTGCTGCTGTACTTCAGTACAAGGAGACTCTGTTTCTTTTGTTCTTCATTACATTCATTCCACATCAATTTCAGATGCAGTTCACCTGTCATAAAACTCTCATGCAAACAGCAAAGTGGTGTCTTGAGGTGGGTACTGAACATGTTTTACATAGAGCCAGCACTAATGACTCCACAATAAGTGACTTGTGATTTATATTCTGTGAGCTAATCTGAGGGGAATTTAATGTGATCACTGCCCAAAATACTAGAGCTCTAGAATATACATCTGTTCATAGGTAGCAATCACAGTGACTTAGGAGCACACCTATTCATCTTTGCTATTTGTAATCCCACATGGTATATCAAAACCTGCTTCGCAAAGTGAAAAATCAGGTTCAAAAGTTGCTTTGATGTGAAGACAAAAGGCCTGGTTCTTCTTTTGGACTAGTTTAAAGTAAGCCTGTTGAAAACTTAACTTGAATTCCAAAAGACTAGCTCAGTCTTAACTTTCATAACTGTTTTCTATCATTTGCTGTGATTTAGTGTCACAATTTAAAATATGTGCTCGGGCAAACAATAGCAACAATCAAAGGAAAAACTGCCATAATACTTCCTTCAAGAAATTATTTCCATCTAGAAACAAATTTATTAGTTTGCATTAATTTGCTACATGCATTTATTCTTAAACCTACATATTTAATTATAATTATCTGCTGAGAACCTCACAGTACAATCAAAATTAGCCACCAAGAGTTGCTTTTTTTGGCAATAGATAAGTTAAAGAAATTTGTAATGACTGAATTCTTTTAAATAATTTCATATTAGGGAGAAATTCTTCATCCTGAGCAAGCTTATGTAGAAAAGAAACTGTTTAGTTTCTCTGCAATGTAATTTATCATCTGATAATATTTGGAGAAACAGAGTTGGAGGAAGGGTCTATTCCTCCTGTGCTACAATCAACACCATACTAGAGCGCTAAATGGACAAAGTAGTTTCAAACCAGTGCTACGACCCTGACGTCCTTATGACTCACCATTAATTATATAACCCCTGAAATGACCAAAGAGCCTACACTATGGCTACCCAGCCTCTGTTACACAGTTCCCTGGTCGGGAGCCTACAGTGACTGTGTCCAGCACAAGGGCTGACCTAACACCTTTCCATTAAAACATAAGACTGTTCTGTGCTCTTAGTGGAACTCTCCATCTTGCACTACACCTATGCTATGATTTCCCTGCTCAACACAAGGCTTGCCTTAAAGACCTGACCTACCAAGTATCTCTCTTACCTAGAAGAAAATACAGGTTTCTAATTAGAAGGAAGTAAAATGCTAGCAAAGAAAGAAAAGCACGAAGATCTAAGAAAAGATAATTGAAAAAGTTGAAACTTTAATTAGAGTGTAAGAGTCGCATATGCAAAGTTAATTGTTCAGCAAGTGCATCAACAGGCACCATCTGTGGATATTGACTTCCTAATTTGTAAATGAAAAGAGAGAGTTCTGCACAGAGACAGGAGAATAGAGACTAGGGGGGTGGGGGGAGAAGTTGTTGGTATGTAACCAATTCTTTTGGACTTTCCATAACACATTTGACTCAAGAAGACAGAGACCTTTAGAATACTCCTACAGAGTCTACATGGAAATCCCATAAACCAGAGAACCTGTTCTATAAAACTGGGAGATTTCCCAGCTGTGCTTCTTTAAGCAAAGCCAAAAGAACAACAAAATTTACCTATTAGAAATGCAAGCTACAAGCATATGCAAAACCAAACAAGCTTCCACAAAGCTTGAATGCTGCCTTTCTTCTTTTCTTACCAAGGATCTCACACTTTCTGTGAAACACATAGAGGTTTTGAATGCCTGAAAACTATAGTCAAAGCAAACCTACTGTTACAAAATCAGATGACAGTCCTGTCCAGTGTGGGTTGGGAAATCCAAAGTTTCCTCTCAGGATGCCCATACACTTAACTGGAAAGAGTGTTAATCTTGTCATCTCAAGAATAACGAAGTTGGGGTTGTTCCCTTCCAAAATGGGACAGAAAACTTTTTTTTTTTTGTAAAATCAACAGCAAACGAGGATAGACTGTGAAAAAAATCCAGAAAAATTCTCCAGTCAGGCTATGAAATGAAAAGTAGCACTTGTTAAAACAACCATGTAACACATCTTCAAACAGAGGAATGTTTTGGAATAGCTGAAAATTCTAATTGCTTCTTAGTTGAGTCAAAATGAAAAATAAAGAAGAATAAGATTTCTACTTGAAGTCACATTGTGTACCCCCTGAGCTGCTAACAAACAAAAGCAACCTGAGCATAAACCCACTGTTTTTTGAATACCCACACACTCTTAAAATCACTCAAAATACAGCAAATAAAGGGGAAAAGTCATGACAGCTACAAGCAGCTTAACTTTAAACCTCTGTGTGCTACTGTAAGTGTTTAGATTGTACAACAGATTTACCTTGTTCAGTGTATGTAATTTTGAAATTAGCATTTAGCAGTAGAAGGGCTACGGAGATGATTAAGGGCCTGGAACATCTCCCGTATGAGGAAAGGCTGAGTGAGCTGGGACTGTTCAGTCTGGGGAAAAGAAGACTGAGGGGGGACCTAATTAATGTTTATAAATATCTTAAGTATGGGATGCAGGGGGAAATGGCCAACCCCTTTTCAGTAGTCTGTGGGGACAGGACAAGGGGCAATGGCTGTAAACTGGAGCACAGGAAGTTCCGCACCAACATGCCGAAGAACTTTTACACAGTGAGGGTGACAGAGCCCTGGGACAGGCTGCCCAGGGAGGTGGTGGAGTCTCCTTCTCTGGAGATATTCAAGACTCGTCTGGACGCCTATCTGTGCAATATGAGCTAGGGAGCCTGCTTTGGCAGGGGGTTGGACCCGATGATCTCTCGAGGTCCCTTCCAACCCCTACGATTCTGTGATTCTGTGATTCTGTGATTTTAACACTAACTTGTATCAGAATGTTTGACCCATGTATTTACAAGATCTACTGCAAGCCATGTTTAAAAGCCAGAAGACAGATCATTAGCAGGCCATGGTATAATCTAATGCGTTTCCTTTCTCTGTATCATTACCAACATGATCCTCCAAAATGTCTTGCCCGTTGTGAAAGCTCCTGTATGACTGCTATGTGGAAAGGACGTTGCAGACTGTGAAATGCAAGTAAACATTTTTATGGATACCAGTGATGTTTCACCCCAAGTGTCTGGTACCTGTTAAGTAGCAACCTGTCTTAGGGAATAGCTGTCACAAAGGATGGCCATGTAATTAAGGCTAAATTGAGATCAGGTGACTGGTACTTTCCTCCTTTTTTTGCTGAGCTATACAATAGCTTATAAATATGCAATCTTGATAAAATACCTGAATGAAAGAAATGACTAAGAGTGTGCTACCTCTTGGATAAAAAGGTTTCGTTGTGACATGCCTGAACATTCTTTCTCACTGACAGCCTTAGAGAACCTATTGCGAAATCCAGAGAGAACAGGATCAAACTGTATTAATGCTTAAAATGGAATTAAATTAATTTTCTACGTGTCTTAGAAAACCAGTTATTGCCGCTGTCAAGCTGAGCAGGAGAGTGTATGTATAGCCTGGTTCCAGTGGCTAAGTAGGAAAATGTGTTTTTCTCTTACACAAGAGAAGACTGGATTATTTTAAAGTTCCTTATTTCTCAGAAGATAAGTACCTGAATTACAGCCCAGTGGTGCTCTAGGACTATAACACCATAGTGTTTGACAAACAAGTTTAACTTTCATTGAGTAGCAATAGAGTTACATCAATCAGCAGCTGAGGTTGCCAAGACTGGTTAGGCTCATTGTGCTGACACAGCACAGGTCAGGTAGCTTTCTGCTACCTGAAACTAAGGCCAAGGACAGGTGAAACAATACTTCAGCATCTAGTGCCATCAGCTTGAAATGGTACTTGTTTTCTGGTCAGAAAAGAGAATGACAGTATCTTTAACTTGAAAGGAAAAAGAGATTTGAACTGCTTTGTAGTGTAGAGAGCTTTGACCACATTTGGACAGGTGTTTGAAGAGCGACCAGTACTTCATGTTGGTACATCAGGCAATGTTATTTCCTCCAGCTTACATTTGAGGCTTTGAGGGAAGAGGAAAGACTTGGCTGTGACTCACAAGCTGGAATATTTGCTGTGCTTAAATACTAATGCCTTCTCAAAATTCTGCCTACCCCTAACATTAATTAATGTTATAGTGGATGAAGTGTCCTGGCACTCTCATAATTTGACTACTGTACACAACTTGATTAGACAAAGCCCTGCATTGAAAGATCTACAGTCTCGTGCTGTATCAACCGACTTGCATCTGCAAAATTAGAGTACAGTTAGATTTCAGTATGACTAGCAAACTGATCAGTATTGCTTCAGGTTGTTAACTACAGCAGGCGGCACTAAAGCTTTTCAACCCTACTAAACATGATCACCAGATCATCTTTATTTTGCTTTCTGTAATGCCCAAGGTATTTTTAATACAGTCAGCCCTCAAGTTTGTATTTTTGTAAACAGCAGACAAAAAACAGGACAAGGAATGTGATGAGGGCAGCTGCCTGATTCTAGAAATCGAATGGAAAGAGGAAAACTGTATTTAGACTTCATTAAAAATCATTTACACTTCTAAGTCAAGAATTTGAAAGTCAATTACTCTGTCATTCGTGTGCAAATCTTGGGGATTTTTTTCTTCTGAACTAGTAGATAGCATTTTACTCCTATTCATTACCTGAGAGAGTTGGTAAACCTTCTGCAAAGAACAGTCAGGAATATCCACATTTACACCTGAAATTCAAACTCCAAAGATATTCCAGTAGGGCACGAAGAAAGTCTTTCAGATTGCACAGTCTCTGGGTGGTGTTAGCAGATCTCCTAAATGACGAGTTTTAAAGGCTGAAGAGCCCCTTAGGTACTCAAGCTAACAGACACTGGGCAATTAGAAAGGTATCCAATTATCAAGCAAATCCAGGATTGCACTTTGTCGTTCTCTCCTTGTTTACTTGCTGTTAGTAGTCTGGATGACATCCTAGCATCAAACCTTGCTCACTAAATGCTAATGAGTGCGTTTATGTGATTGTGAGTTATTCTAACTACTACCCTTGCCTCATATTTTGAAGTGCAATGAGGTGAAACAGGCAAACCCAGGTTACTCCACCTTCATGAAGGCAGCAAATTTACATAAAGCCCAATATGTGGAGACTTCTGAAGGTTCCGTGTTTGCAGAAATATCACAGACATAAGCTAGTAGCATCTCTGCCAAGACACTTAGGGCCAATGTGAGGGCTGGCATGAACAAACTTTGGGTGTTAGGGATGTTTCCTCTCTGGCAAACATAAGCTGGAGCAACAAGCTGAGGAGTTATTTGCTCCTCCTGCTTTGAGCAAGTCCAAACAAAACTCCCAATTTGTTGAATACAGTGCAGAAAGTGAAACCAAAATGTAGTTGCATGCTTCTCCAGTGAAATACTATTTTCACTGTGTTTCCTTACACAAACATCACTCCTAGAAACCAAGCCAATGCAGAACAGAGCAACATTTGTGTCTTGGCCCACAGTTCTCCAGCCAACATAAAGCAGAAAGTTTTGGTCATCTTCCAGAACATAAACCACAATACAGTGCTCAATGTTCTGTGTGCTAATAAGAAAAGACTGAGTAGGAAGTCACAGAACCCTGTGCAGCAGTAACAGCTCTCCAGAGCTGTTTGTTGAGGGTCGGTGTGACAGCTCCAAGTATTGAACATGAACAACTGGGTGGGACGTCTGGTCTTCCTGGAGAGCAGGAGCACACTACATTTGCACTAACCTTATTTCATAGAATCATAGAATCATAGAATGGTATGAGTTGGAAGGGACCCCAAGGATCACAGAGCTCCAACCCGCCTGCCACAGGCAGGGCCACCAACCTCAGGCCTGGATCTACACAAGGTTGCCCAGGGCCCCATCCAACCTGGCCTTGAACACCTCCAGGGACGGGGCATCCACCACCTCTCTGGGCAGCCCCTTCCAGCACCTCACCACTCTTTCGGTAAAAAACTTACCCCTAATATCTAATCTAAACCTTCCTTCCTTTAGTTTTAATTCATTCCCCCTTGGCCTGTCATTGTCTATCCTTTTAAAAAGTTGAATCCCCTCCTGCTAATAAGCTCCCTTCAGGTACTGGAAGGCTGCAATGAGGTCCCCCCGCAGCCTTCTCTTCTCCAGACTGAACAAGCCCAGCTCCCTCAGCCTCTCTTCGTAGGGCAGGTGCTCCAGCCCTCTAATCATCTTCATGTCCCTCCTCTGAACCCTCTCCAACAGTTCCACATCCTTCTTGTATTGGGGGCCCCAGATCTGGACACAGTACTCCAGATGGGGCCTCACGAGGGCAGAGTAGAGAGGGACAATCACCTCCCTGTCCCTGCTGGCCACCCCTCTTCTAATGGAGCCCAGGAGTCTATTTAAAAGACTCAGAGGTGCTACATGCCAGTGACAAAGCTGGTGACAGCCACCTGTAGCTTTATATAATCAGGCCGTTGCACTATATTTTGCGCAAAAATAACATGCTCTACGGTGCGGTGGGCTGCATGGGAAAGGGGCACAGGAAGACAGGATGGAAAAAACAACCAGGACCAGTTAAGGGGCATGGCTTGCTTTATTTTGCCACCCAGCCATGTCTTACATTTCAGCGTTAGGCACGGGCGGCTGAGTCACGCGAGGAGCTGTCAGAGCAAGGCAACAAATCGCCGACTCACCGGCAGCAGCAGCAGCAATTTTGCACTTCTTTCTGGTAAAAGTTAGTGGTGGATTATGATAAAGGAGCACACTGGGAGCCAATGGCAGGAAGTTTTCAGTACAGTCATGTGTGCGAAACAGATGTTAGAATAGTTTTAAAGGGGACAGTTAGGAGTTTGGGGGGAAGGAAAAAATCCCCAAATGTGTGCAGAGTTTCAACGTGAATAAGCTCTGGCTGCAGGAGCAAGAAGGCCTTGTCTGTCTTATTAGCATGAAGTTTTCCAGAGTTTTTGTGTGTGTTGGTTTTCTGAGTCAGTGTGGAGTAAGAGCCTTAAATTACAATATTAAACCTTTGAAATGGCCTTGAAGTCACAGGGCTTTAACAGCGCACACAGGGCAAAATGCATCTGCCAAACTTCCTATTTTTAGTTCTTTAAAGCTATTTTAACACCACTTCACCTGGGAAAGGAAACAGAGTCCCTTTTACCGCTAATGATATATTATTCTGCTCTTTTGATCCTTATGTTTTGCTTTCTAATTACCTAAATGTCATGCAGGCCTAATAAATTGGATAAAGGGTATTGATTACGCCTCTGGGTTTTGTAGTCAAACCACTGAGTCATTTAATCTGCATTGTATATTTAGGAAGATAATCAGTTATTAAAATTGAAAGGAGGCAGACGGAATTATTGAGCATTTCAGCAAATGAGTCCATATCTAGTATATAAGATTTTCATTCAGTTCTGTTTAGAATAGTAAGCACCAGACATTGTTGGAGACCTTGAGGAGAGGCGTGTTTCATGCTTTGCACAAGACTTGGAGCTGTCGATATGAGTGTATATATCCTTAATTTTATCAAATGGAATCTGAGATAGGACACGGGAAGAGGAAGATACAGGCAGTCATCTGTTTTACTGCTGCCTTTTCTATCTAAATACCAGAGGATGGTGATAACATGTAAATAGATTGGGGTTACTCGGGTTGAGCTGTCAGCACCACTGTGGGATTAGGGCTGCCAGAGCCCTGCCACAGCCTGAGCACAGCGCCCAGTGCCAGAGGACCGTGGCCAAGGGCCCCTCCTCCTTCACCAGGGAGATAAGTGCTGGTGGTCGGATGACAAACACTTGGGTATGTGGGGCCATGCAGAGACCTTCCCTCTGGCAGGTGGGCTGGGAGCTCCCCGACAACCCCAGGGCCCGAGGGGGAAGAGGGAGGGAATCTGTGGGCAGCACTCCTCGAGGGCTGAGTACCCTAACCGAGCTAAGTATGTGAATGCTGCGATAAATGAGGCTAATGCTTTCCTATCACAGGGAGGGAGAGGGAAGATAAACATATTAAAGATGTTCACTTACTGCAGCGCTGGCGGCTATATAACCCAACAATGGCTGCATAGATTAAATGCCAAAAAGCCCTTCAGCAATGATTAGTCTGTGGCTGCGCTGACTGCTACTTCAGCTGTGATCATAATCACCTCCCTCCGACCGTGCACCACCCCTCGTCTGCTCTTCAGTTGTTTCTCATATTCTGCTTAGCTATTGCTTCAGAAGAGTTTTACAATGAGCTCTCCAATGTGTTTGTACAGCGCATACACAATAGGTCCCAGTCCCTGCCTGAGACCTCCGGGCACTAGCAGAGTACAAATGGCAGTAGTAATTGCATACTCGCCCAGGATTCAAGTCTCTCGCTGGAGAAAATGTGAGTGATGGCAGGCAAAGAATGCCAAAGAACTGGGCTTGTTTTCTGCCTTTCTTTCAAACTTGTCTTTAATAGTAACATTTGCAGGGAAGATGACTATTAGTGCATCATTGCTTTTTTTTTATTTTTCTTTTCAGTCTTATGTTTTCTGATTCTCTAAAATAATCTGAAGGAACCTGAAATCTTTAATCTTGAAAAGAAAAAAATTAGAATTTCAGGTATAATTTAAAATCTACATTTTCAGAGGCGATAACATTATTAACTTTCAGCATGAGGCAGTTGCATTGTTCTCATCTTTAATATATGCAATGATTCTGAAGGAAATCTTCCCTCTGGTCTTAAGGGTTTCTAAAATAATATGAGGTACTAGAAAAGGATTTCTTTCTCCAGACTAGTTTAAAAACCATAACACTTTTCCTTCAGTTAAAGAACTATGTGTAGAATCTCTTTAAATATTAGCAAATTCTATGTACTAGAAGGATTGCACTTTCTAATCGAAAGCAAATGAAAAACAGCAGTAAATGGCTTTTTCTTTCTTCAGCTTTTATTTAAGAAAACAGGTAAATAGGAGAAGCAATCCAGAAACTCTGAAGTTTTGTTTCAAACTTACTTTTGAGTTTTCTGGCTGAAGCATGAACAGAAAACCAATTGTGCTCTCATTAATACAAAACACTGCATAAGCAATTCCACTTCTCTTAAGAGGAATTGAATCCAGATTCAGGGTGCATGCAGCAGCACCAGTTCCACAGAGTACACCCAACTGAATAACACATGTTGGACGGGTCCTCTGGAGGTCCTCTTTTCCTACCTCCCACCCATAATAGGGTCAACTTCAAAAGTCAGGTTGCTGGAGGCTTCGTGCAGCTGATCTTTGATGGCCTCCAAGGATGGAACCTCCATAGCCTCACTGGGCACCTACTTCACTCCTGCATCATCCTCTTGGTGCACTCTCTGTACACTAAACAATCTAAATCAGCAGCCAGCTAGAACACAAGTAATGCACTACCAGTAAAATCAGTAATGGGGTTTTTTCCTTCTATAAGGTTATCTTTTATATTTGTACTATATTAAAGATTAAGAAAAGAAGAAGAGCCAACCCAGCCACATTCACACAATTCATACTCTTTTATCATATATTTCTGTGATTACTCTTTTTCTAACTCACCCGAAATAACTTGGTTTTAATCACTGTTGCAATCACATTTCCATTGTAAATATGAATGGGAGCTCTGAAAGGGTAAGAGTCAGTAAGGCCTGAAGGGTAGTGCCTTGGGCTCAGGCATCAGAACAGCTGTATCCTATTCCTGCCTTTCCTGCCTACTCTGTGAAGAACACCCAAGCTGTTTCATCTCCTTATGCTATTCACCATTCCTCTTTTTTCTAGGCCCTGAGTCTGCAAAAAAACATTGAGAAGACATGCAAGACTGGCAACTTCTTTGAAAACTCTCTTAAGGAAGTATTGCCTCTCCCCATGGCTCTCTACAATGTCTCTGATGGTACCATGAATGTCACTGAATTTCTGGAGGCCCTCCCCTAAAACTGATAATTAAAGATGAAATTGAAGGGTTCAGAACTGATGCTTGAAAAAAATTAGTTTCGTTTCATTAATGTGCACTGCACCCCTCCCACTTCATTTAGGATTTTTGTCACATATGTTAAAAGTTCGTTCATTATCAGACTTTGGGATCTTGGCAGGTAGTTTGAAAATAATCACAAAGTCTTTGAAGCTTTGGTTTCAGGGGATTAGTTCATTATACTCAGACTGTTGTATAACTTGTGTTGTTTGACACACACACACAACAAAAAAGTGGAAATATTTAAACCAGGCTTTTTTTTTCTTCTTCATTTTTTCATTGTCACTCTGCTGTGAAGCCAAGTAGTCAACATCAAAACATTGCAAAATCCAGATGTCACAGAAGCTTAACTAGCCATATTAGTTGCTTCACGATATATACAAATGCAATTAAAATCAAGATTCTGAAAGGTATTACTCTGTTGCTCACCTAATTGATGTGCTAGAGATATTTATTAAAAATTTTTTAAAAGAGAGATCATTCTTCCTAGACATATGGGAATACTGTAAAAAGTTGGAGGAAAAGAAAACATAGCAAATATAACACAAGGTGAGTTTTCTTCTAAAAAACACAGTTCACACTCTTGAAGTGGCATTATTTAGTGGATTACATCTCCCATTACCAGTCCAGCTGGATTCCGACATTATTCATTTCTATCTGTAGATTGCAGGTTATACATTATAAAAAGAAAATTTAACAAAGGAAGTAATGATAACTGGGGCTATGAAGAGAAGGAGGGAAGCATAAGTACAGCTAGTGGGTGAAAGCAAAACCGAGCTGCAAAACTGTATTTTTTTGTTGTTGTTTTTTGTTTGGTTTGGGGGGTTGGTTTAAAAATGGAATACAGACATTTTGTCGAGTTCAGTACACAAAGATCCCCAAGAGAACAGTTGTGTTCTTCTTCCAGAATATCAGATACCTCTGTGCAGTTCTTCTTCCTTCTCCCCCTCCCAGTCCCTGTGATCTATGATTGATCCTCCAGGGAAGAAACAGTGGAAAGGGTACAGCAAGGCTCAGTAACTGGTACGGGCTACACCAGCAAAGAGATGCAATATCAGCAATACAGCCAGGAAAAAGACCCTCAGCTAACTCATGTAGCCCTGAAGGAAGTGTATTGCCAAAAGGTGGGAAAATACAGTAGATGCTCTGCCTTCCAGCAGGTCTCCAGGATACCCAGAAGTCAGAGAAGGAGGCCATGGCTTTTCAAAGCTAGGCACACAGCTCTGGCTTTAGCCTCTCTCTGCAAGGATTTAAAGGCATCACTAAGAATTTTCCTTACCTTGTTTTGGTTTGGTTTGGTTTGGGTTTTAATCAAAAAATGCCCACAATACGGTCATTAAATCAAAGTTTAAATCACACATTTCCTTCTATCAGGACTGTCCTGGCTTATAAGCTTCCTTTATTCATTTATAACCCAGCAACAATGTGATGAATGGAGATATTGTGGCATGGGAATAGAGAGAGGTTGGTATCTGATGCTAGGCAGATACGAGAACCTAGTGTTCTTCTGGAAGCACCACTTCTTGGTTACCTCCTGGTGTTACCAGAAACATCTGTAGGAGAAAGGGCTGCCCCATTTAGTTGAGTGAGGCTTTGGATGCAAAACTTCATAAAGAAAAATCCCACGGACCAGGATGAACTCTAATTATTACAAACTTAAGAAAAATCAGTTTTGAAGAGCATGTGATAGGGTGCCATAGGAGCATATTTAAAACTCAAATCCTCATCTGGAACAGGTCTCCAGCATGCTGAGTGTCTGGCTCATCATATTACATTATATTACACTTTTCATTCCAAAGAATTACAAATTACTTTACAAATTATATACATAGCCTGCCTAACCACTTAAAAGCAATTGCTGGTGGGGACAAGCTCAACCAGTGTCAAGAGCTGGCAGAGGAAATGTAGCTGGTAGAAAACTGGGGCTATGTCTTGAGTGACTGATGTTCGGTTTGCTACTCCCTGTAATGCTGACAGGTTGTCACCTTAAAAGGGGTTATCGCTGCCTCGTGTGATCGAATAAATAGTGTAGAGGTGACCAGAGAAAATTATAATTGTAATTTTTAGGGTTCCTTTTATATATAGCTAAAAAGAAGAAACCTTTATACAAAAATTACCCCAAGATGCATTATGTGGTTTTCAAGACCTCATGTGAACAGAAAACATAGCAAGCAAATTGCATGAAACTCATTTACCTCAGAATGGCGAATAGCTCAGTGGGTCTTGAAAGACTGAAAGTGTCTGGGTATTTTTAATGTGATGCTTAGATGACTAAACTATCCCCTCTGGGAACTGAGTTAATGTTTCAATTCCAATTCAGTTAAAAAATGTCTTACTGGCATGACAAGCTAGAAGAGCATTGCCAGAGTCTAAGGAAGGTATTCCAAGTGTTTGTCAGGGGCGGATAACACACTACACTGCTGTTATTTTTCCATGTTTCAATATCACAAGGAAACACACTCTTCCAGACCTAATCCTACAGCCCTGGTGAACACACAAAGAGTCAGATGGTTTCCCAGGTCCCGGTGTGTGACCAGGATAGCCAAGGTATGATGGCTGTACGGTGACTCTACGGTGAGGTGCAGGAGCCCTGAAGCTGAGAACACTGGATGATAAAACAGAGTTCAGTACATAGAATATATAAAACAAAAGATTATGAAAGAGAAAGTGCCTTGGATAAAATCAGCTACTAGCTTTCTAAAGGGGAGGAAACAATTGAGGGACTGAAATATTGTTGTAATAGTGGAGTTTTTCTTTCAAATCAGATGTGTTGTCGCTCAGAGGAAAAATCTCAATGCCACGGTCTCCACGAGAAAATCAAGTTGTTTTCTGAGAGAGGAAGGAAAACTGGGGCTGTGCTTAAAGTTTTTTACCTACTGAACAAAACGTGCTGCGGTGACAGTGTCCGGCCTGCTGCTAACAGCCAAAGTGGCTTGCTCCTCAGGGGGGGACCGGTGTGGAACCACAACTTGGTTTTTGCTCTGGCGAAGCCTGCCGTGACTACCACGATTTCAGAAAACACTAATTACAACCCCCCTAGTTAAAATTAGAGATATGCTAATTCGTCCTTTAAAAATTAGCAGCTTCGCGCAAATTAGACACAGGCGTCTGCGCCTTCAGTCAGTGCTCGTTAGCTCATGCACTTCACGCAGCCGGCTTCACCATCTCCTCACAGCCACAGCTCCACCACCCATCCCAGGGCATGCAGCACAGCTCCTCCCCGCCCATCACTAGTGCCTTACACACACCCCCTCTGTGCTAGGGAGCTCTGTATCTCTGCGGTGACCGTTTCTGTCGGTTTATTATTGTTTTCCTTAGCGAGGTGCCGACCTCTGGTGATTTGAAATGCTGGGCCCGGAGCCAATCCCCCAGGCTTTTTGAAATTTGCTTGTCACCAGTGTAAACCTCAGGCTGGTATCACAGACAGGTGACAGAGCCTCCCCATTTAAGGCTGTAACCAGCCCTCAGTGTGTGCATCGTTAGTGCAGCGTACGCATAGTAAATCCAACCTCTAGCGCTGGGGATAAACACTGACACTGCTTGAACATGTTGGATGGTGTGGGGTCAGTGGTGCAGGCAGAACAAACCTCTTTCCACGTTACTTTATCACTGAAAATCCACAACCCACACATTTTTGTTCTAATTCTAGTGCTATGCTGGTTTTAGGCAGCAAATTTTAAAGGGCTTTACAAAGATTCGTGCTTAACGGTATCTGCAGAGCTGCTTCATTATCGTCCAGAATACTCCAGTGAATCACAGTACCTGCAGAAAAATTACAACAATCCTGCCTTTGTAGAATATCTACTGCAGGGGGGAAAATAAGCTCAGTGGAAATATAAATTATAGATTCTAACAGTCGCAGCTGTTCATAAATAAGAAGATATATACAGACCAATATGGTCTAGTGAAACAAGCACATTTCTCTCTAAAAACTGACTTGCTGGATAGATTTTGAAGGAATTGCTTTGTCACTTCTTGGCTCAGTTTCCAAATACAAAATATAAACCGATACGATTCTTACCTCTCAGTGTAAATAAAGTTCTTTGAGAATATGAATAAAAACCAGTGTAGAAAGGCTAATACTTAATTTTCTAGCTGCATCCACATTCTGCACATGCAACCAGAGATTGAAGCTGTATTTTTGCTTTTTGCACATCTGTGCCACTAGTGGAAGTTTTGCAAGCCAGATTAGGTCCTCAGGGACATAAGTGCATTCCTACTGCTTGCAGTGTGTTTGTACAGTTGAAAAGTGGCTTAAACTACTAAGCAATTCTGCTCATGGGTGTACAAAAAAATAACAGCCGTCATCTTACCCTGTTAGCTGCGCTGGTGTTTTTTCAGTGCTAAGCAAAGGAAAAATTGGACCCATAATATGAGAAATTGGGAGATACATGATTCATAAAACGCAGGAGTTTACAACCTTATCAGGATGGGAAGAGACTGGCTCTGCCTTAGGAAACTATTGGCTTCAACCAGCAGAATATTTCTTCTAATTCTGCTTAGAAACTGTTCTTGAAATAGCAAGAGGCTTCACTTAATTAAATGTTAGCCAGTTCCTGCATAATTTATATTTCATTTTGGACAAAAGTCATCTGAGAACCCCAAAATACTGTGGCAGAGATCTGCCTTCATTTATATGGCTCCAGTTCCACTGAGGTCTACGGAATACTGTGTGATGATTAGGTCTTGTTAAACTCATTTTACACAGAAGATGAAATATTGGAAAGCCGAATAACTTGCCCAAGGTCAGTGACACAACGGGGAGCTGAATTACCATGAAACGACGAGTTCTATTTGCTTGCTGAAGTCACTGGACTCGTTGAAAATTTAATTTCTACTCTGCTGACTCATGACCACACATAGGTGTGGCTTGAGTGTAGGTCATAAAAGTCTTTCTAGGGACGCTGCTGAATCGCATCTTCTTGTCCGGGCCTATTCTCTGTGTACATTTAAAAAGGATTGCCAGGCCTGGTCATAACGATAGCAGCTGTTCAAACTGAAACACGATGCTGATCTGGCTGCCATCAAGCACCACAGCTTTTCTATTAGTTAATAAACAGATATTCTCCTTCAAGGTTAACCACAAGAATGTCTTTAAGTTACAGAACAATACGCTTTTAATAAAGATAGAAAAACATCATTAGAGGTGTGTATTTATATATGCTCTTTTAAAACAAACAATCTGAAGGCTTAATGCACCTTTTAATTTTGAAGTGTACAGCTTTTAAAATATTTTTAGAGTCTGTATGACTCAGGAGAATAGTAACATCATTTGTACACTCTTTTTTTTTTTCCTAGTATTCCAGTCCTGCCTGGAATCATTCTCTTGCCAAGAGGTAGACAGTAAAGGACTTCACAGCAGCTCTCTCTAAGACTTTTACACATCCTCAGGCCCTATGACTAGTCCTTTCAAAGCTAACAGGAATACTCACATTATAAAAACAAGTATAAGTTAAATCTTTAACAGATCAGGGACTACACCGGCGCTGGTTAGGACTGACTAAATACAGGGAAAAAGATGTAAGTATTAGAAGCAATCTGACAATTTAAAAATAATTTTGCAAATAAAATCCAGCCATATTTTTGTAATGTTGCAACCCCTTGTAAATAACTGCTCCACAGTTACATAAATGAGTGAAATCTGTTCTTTGGAAACAAATCAGTTACTCGCAACCATGTTAATAAGAGAAGTGCAGCTAACTATATGATTTTTCTATCCACGCATTAACAGTTCTTTAGCTTTTTTTATCATGGCAACGAAATCAAATGTTCAAATTACGAAGAACAACTTTAAGATCTTATCTTTTTTTTGTTAAAGAGAATAGTACTTCATCTGTCTCCCATGACATCCTGATAGCAAAGCTGAGAGATCATGGGATAGATGAGTGGACAGTGAGGTGGGTTGAGAACTGGCTGTTGGACCGGGCTCAGAGGGTCGTGATCAGTGGAGCAGAATCTGAATGGAGGCCTGTGACTAGCGGTGTTCCCCAGGGCTCAGTGTTGGGTCCAGTCCTGTTTAATATCTTCATCGACAACCTTGATGAGGGAATAGAATCCACCCTCAGCAAGTGCTGATGATACAAAGCTGGGAGGGGTGGCTGACACGCAGGAACACTGCGCTGCCATCCAGCGAGACCTGGACAGGCTGGAGAGCTGGGCAGGGAGAAACCAGATGAGGTTTAATAAAAGCAAGTGTAAAGTCTTGCACCTGGGGAGGAATAACCGTCTGTATCAGTACAGGCTGGGGGATGACCTGCTGGAGAAGAGCTCTGTGGAGAAGGACCTGGGGGTCCTGATAGATGACAGGTTGGCCATGAGCCAGCAGTGTGCCCTGGTGGCTAAGAGGGCCAATGGGATCCTGGGGTGCATCAGGAGGAGTGTGGCCAGCAGGTTGAAGGAGGTGATCCTCCCCCTCTACTCTGCCCTGGTCAGGCCCCACCTGGAGTATTGTGTCCAGTTCTGGGCTCCCTGGTATAAAAAAGACAGGGATCTCCTTGAGAGAGTCCAGAGAAGGGCTACGAAGATGATTAAGGGCCTGGAATAGCTCCCATATGAGGAAAGGCTGAGTGAGCTGGGACTGTTCAGCCTGGAGAAAAGAAGACTAAGGGGGGACTTAATTAATTTTTATAAATATCTTAAGTATGGGATGCAGGGGGAAATGGCCAAGCCCTTTTCAGTGGGCTGTGGAGACAGGACAAGGGGCAATGGCTGTAAACTGGAGCACAGGAAGTTCCGCACCAACATGCCGAAGAACTTTTACACAGTGAGGGTGACAGAGCCCTGGGACAGGCTGCCCAGGGGGGTGGTGGAGTCTCCTTCTCTGGAGATATTCAAGACTCGTCTGGACGCCTATCTGTGCAATATGAGCTAGGGAGCTGCTTTGGCAGGGGGGTTGGACCCGATGATCTCTCAAGGTCCTTTCCAACCCCTACAATTCTGTGATTCTGTCATTCTGTGATCTGTAAAATCAAACTTCCACTTGCAAATGAAATGACAGCTAAATAATCTAAAGGGCACCCTTTTGCTTACTCCAGAGGACTGAAATTACCCACTTTACAATACCTTACTCATTCAGGTGCTCTCTGAGCATGGTTGTCACATTGTGGCTCCTTTTCCACATCCACCCTTGGAGAGGAGATGCTGAGCAGTGGCCAGGTTCTTTCTATCCATCTAATTTTCAGGAAGGGAGCACATTGCAGAGGCTATGCCATCAGGTTAAAAGAAGTTGCCAGTGAAAATTTTGGTATACCTCTGAAGAATCTGTGTGTGTATCATGAGTGAAACCCCCAGAGAGAGAATGTCTTGAGGCATAAAAGTATCCTTACGTAACCTCTCCATCTGTACCTGGGATAGACAACGCTGTGGCATAGCTCAGTTGAAGACCAAGGGGGTGAACCTGGGCTTAAAGGTAACTCCTGCACAAACAGGGGAATCCTCCAGCCAGGTTTCTCCCAGCTCTTCTTCACCCAGCTCTTTGCCCAGTGGTCTCATCTGAAGTCAGTGCTGCAACATACTAGTGCTGGCTTTGAACGCGGGCAGCCAAAGCTCTTGGTATGAAGAGGAGAGGTGACTGAGCCTCTCCACCTTATTCAGGGACCTAATGGCCAACATGTTAGAAGGCTTAGGGCAATTTCTTCTTTGAAATTCCTATTCAATCTTATCAGACAGACATTTTCTGCGAAAGGTTCAGGTAAGGGGGTAGCCAGTGGCCTGAAGAGATTGCACCCCCTTTATGTTAAATGATGGTTTTGAACAAGTTTGTATGAGTCTGTGCCCTCTGGGGAACTTCTGTATGAGTCTGTGCCCTCTGGGGAACTTCTGTAATGTTTACTTTCAGACTTGCACCTTAGAGGCACAGTGCAGATAAACTGATTAAAGTCTATCAGGAGGTTAAGTATAAAATGATGAGGGCAACATTGCAACCTGTGTAAGTACATGAGAGCATTTTGTTTGATACCACTGCTGTGGTGTGTGGCATGTCTTTGTGAAAAGGACTAATCTTGACTAAGAGTGGGTAGCCACACTTCCTTCTAGACACGCCTGCAGAAAGCATCTGCTTATCCTGTCTAGTAAGAAAGAAGCATGTGACTGCTTCCAAGATTGCAGAGCAGAAGTCTTTCCCACATGAATCTCACCTCGAGAGCAAAATGTCATTCTCTACAAACCTGAAAGCAGTGTTGGTAAAGGTCATTCTTTGCAAAATTGCATTCTCTATAAAGATGACCTATAAATGAAAAAAAAACCCCAAAACAGCTAATGAAATGGTAAGCATGTCAGCAAAACCCAAATCTGAACATGTACTTAAACACATGGTTGGTAGTTGCTATTTTTTAAATATCTGCCTTTACTTAGTGTTTTGAAGAAAAGGCTGTCATGAGAATAGAACATCCCTTCACAAAGTGTCAGAGTAAACAGTGCTTGTAACTCCCAAAGCAAAAATCTTCATACTACTAATACACTTTCAAAATTCAACACCACCAGAAAAAAAAAAAAAGAAAAAATTCTATAAGAACTTTCTATTTTTATATTTCATGAATCAGAAAGGTCACAAGCCCAATTTAAAAACAAAACACAACACAACACAACACGCCTTGCAGGCATGAAGGGGAAAATGCTGAACACAGGATTTTAGTTTGTTAGAAAATATCCCACACCACTTGCCACAGGGATGTATTCTTAACATAATAAAGCAATCTAGGAGAGATTTGCCACCTGATTTTACCCTCTCTTACTTGACCATTAGACACCCGCTCTTCCATTTCTTATTGGACAATTTTAAAAGCATCTCCTTTTCACTGCCATGCTATTCTCCTGACCTTCCCTGCCGAGCTGATCCATTTACTGAACCTGAAAAAGCAGAACTGCCTCCCCTAAGTTACTGAGTACATGTACCAGTGCCAGCAGGAGACAGGCGGAGAAGAGCAGTAGGGTTTTAAAGAAGGTGAGGAGGAAGTTTGAATGTAATAAAGGACAGAAAGGAGGATGTTTAACAAGCTTTTGACATCTCACAGATTTAAGAGAAAGTTAATAAATAGGCAGCAAAAAGGGGGGAAAAATATTAGTGGATAGAGAAGGTCATTGGGTAGAGATTAAGATGTGAACACGTCGGGGCCAAGTAGAAAAAGGAATTGAAGGCAAAAGGCATGAGAAGTACAAAGAATAGTGCTGAAGTATTAACAGCTGTGCATTAAAGGTCAAAGTGTATTTAGAGTTTGATTCTTCTTCCACTTATAATTGCTTAACATTGATGTAGCTCTACTGACTTAACTCTAGCAACCTTTATCATTTGACCTTGACCTTTTTTTTTTTAATAAAGCCAGTGATTACTATTTCAAGCCATCAGATCTCCTCATGCTCTGAATTGGATTTTAGCCACAAGCAGGAAGACAGGAAGTGTAAAAAGGCATTTCTTTTAACAAAAACAAACAAAAAAGTTGTTTAAGTCAAAAGATATCTGACATCTGTTAATCTTGATTGCTCTGACTAAAGACAGAGTGATGGAGGTTTGAATCCCTTCATGGATTGCTGTCCTGTTAGTTTCATACTGGTTTCTGAACACTGCTGTGACAGGGATAGCTGATGATGACCATTCTTAATCACATGTGAGCAGAGCATGTAAGCACTAATTCCCCCTCACAGACAGTGACTAAGCCTCACGTTCAGTGAAACCGGAGTAAAATTTCAGTAGTCCTTCTGGATCAAGGGAATGATCTGAACCCCATTATTAGGAAGGCAGCAGATTGTAACCTATTGAACATAAAAAAGTAGAAAATTAGCAGCCTAATAAGTAACCAAGCAACAGAGGCAAGACATTATTGCTATGAAAACCCCAGCTTTAATATTCACCGATTTTCACCCTGAGTTTATGGAGCTAAGATGGCATTATCCCAGGCTTTTCCAACAGGGGTCCTGTATCACTATCATCTTTTGTGATTTTCACACTAGTCAGCAGCTTTCTCACCAGGACTCCACCAGAGCCCCTTCGTCTTTCCTTTCTTAGCTGCCTAACAGAGCTGAGCTCATTTAACATCTGTCACGGATACCATGCTTACACTTCTTAGTGCAGTGTAAAGATACCCAAGTTAGCTTCCTTATAGAGCACATTATTCTGTGCAGAGCACACCAGCAGATGCTGCTTCCAGCACCCTACCTAATCTGTTAGAAGTATTTTGGGTATCTCAGCTTGGTACTGCACTGCGTGCTGGAGACATGTTATTGCTTGCTTAACAACTTATGTGAGTGCCTTGGTTTCTACTTCCATTATCTCGAAATGGGGTTATTCTGCTTCCTTGTAGGAGTGCTATAGGGATAAAGTCACGCATACTGCTGGAGCAGTCAGGCAGCATCACACAAAACTCCACTGTTGTCCTTCTGTGGGTGGTGCGAGTTGAGCCGGCCTTCAGTGAACACGTGCATTCCTCCAGCCTCCCAACCCTCCACAGGACTTTCTCCCTTCCTTCCAAGCACAAGTCAAACAGTGGATCAAAAGTGGAGAAGCAAGAGAAGGAAGGATTTCTCTGTACCCCCAGTCAGATTAGTAGCAATTCAAGCATATATTTTGAGAGGAATATGTAAAGTAAGAAAAGAGAGAAATTACTAGGTTGTGAATGGCCAAGAATGGAGAGTAGCTTAATAAAATTAACTGAGGGAATATTTACACTTCCCATTTCTGAGATTTGCAATTCTGTAGAATAATCTCCCAGAGGAAGTCATGAAAACCTCATCAGTGAGCCATTTTAAATGAGTTGGAATAGCTCTACAGTGAGCAACAGTGTGGGGGCTGTGAACTGGTTTACAGTTCCTCTCTCTCTCTTTCTAATCAAGCATGCTCCCCTTATATCTCCGTGGCATGAACTGTGGGATAATTCATATAAACACATTATTGTACTTGACTTTTAAAATCTGTATAGATACTTATCCCAAATAAATTAATGAGATTACCGACAGGATTAATGTACTCTTGTTTGTCATCCTTCTGTTTCCTGTGATCATATAATATAAATACAAATTGAAAACTTCTGGCTCACTCTTGAAAGCATCTCATGGTGGATTCCCTGTGCACACGCATCTCTGTTGAAAGCTTTACCCATAATTTTGCATAGAACTGAATATTTCTCCCCTTGTCTCATCCTAGGACATGTTATGCAAAGCAAGACATTTATGGGCCAAGAACCTTGATATTCTCTTATTGTGCACCTTAGCATAGATATTTCTAAATTAAAAGCTGAATATTGTGGAAGATTAGAGTTGTCATTGTACAGCCCTAAGGACAGAGACCATCCTGGGTACAGCCCAAAGGGTGTGTCTGCAGACGGGATGGGAATAGCTGCATTGCAGGTCACAATTTCCAGTGCTTCACTTCGCATTTCTGTGTCATTATCAAATGTAGAATCTTATATTGAATAATTACCTGAATTGTGAACTGATGTTGTGCCTCTAATACCTGGTGCTGCAATTGTGGAGTAGCTTTTTAAGTGTTTGTTCTCCCACCTATGTACCAGCTGAGCTAACTAACAAGGTCTAAATATGGAGGTTTTGCACAGTACACAAGCTTACTCACCTCAGACTAGCTAATTCTGTTGCTACCTCTCTGCAAGATTAATTCCACTTTTATCTTACTATGATTGTTTGTTTTATTCATAAATATCTTGATTTTTTAACAGAAAAAATAGTAGAATTGAAAAGAGAAAGAGGGCTGTAAATTATATTAGTAGGAGGAAGACAGTAGTTACTGGACCCATTGAAGTTTTTCCTACTATTTCAATTAAGGACAGAATTATGCTTCACTTTCTATTGGAAAATTATGTTTAAAGTTTCCATGAAAAACATCTGCTGTATTCCACCCCAGCATTGGCAGCCATTCAGCAATAGATTAAATCACTCATTCCATATATGCTAGTAAATTTAGTCTCCCTTCTGCTAAAGTTGTTATTGACCATGGCTTATTGAAGGACTCGTTTTGATAAAGTCGATTTCTAACTTTTTCCGTTTTGACTGTTCTTTAGAAGCAAACACCTTCCTTTTATCTTTCTCTATTATTTGCACCTTGAATGCAAAGGTTGCTTCCAGACACACCGCATTTTGGAAAATTGGGCCATCAGACTTTCCCAAACATAACTGAACATTTATTTTAATCTTGGCTTTTGATGATGATGCAGGCGTTCCTGTTCAGTACTTTTTGTTTTATCACAAAGGTCTTATAATAATAGGGGCAAAGGTAATCAGGATCTCAGCTGATTACTTTTTGCATTTTCTGTCTTGAACTGCAAGAACAGCTCATTTGAACAGGGTCGCAGTACAACCAGTCGTTCCCTGAGCAGTGGGGCACATTTGTGCAGCTCACATAGCAGCGGTGTTTTACATATTTGAATGTTTTAGATAAAAGTGGTTTAGCTGTCTTAAAATTAAATGTTAATTTCACAAGTGGGTTTCACTATTGCCTTATTGCAATAAGATAAAATGAGCTGTAGATTCCTAGCAAAGACAACATAGCTAAATGCCACCAGAAACAAAACTAAAAAACCCTGAGATCTGTGGTTTCTTTCTTCCAGCCACCAGCAAAAGAATTCAAGAGGAATTAGAGAAGCACCTAAGTCTTAATAACATTGTCTAGACCGTGGGATAGTTATGCTTCATCAGGATTGCATAGGCTTGCATCAGGAATAGCATAGTCAGCAGGACCAGGGAGGTGATCATCCCCCTGTACTCAGCTCTGGTGAGGCTGCACCTCAAGTACTGTGTGCAGTTTTGGGCCCCTCACTACAAGAAAGACATTGAGGTCCTGGAGCATGTCCAGAGAAGGGCAACCAGGCTGGTGAAGGGTCTGAAACAAGAGTTATGAGAAGCAGCTGAGGGAACTGGGACTATTTAGCCTAGAGAAGAGAAGGCTCAGGGGAGACCTTATCACGCTCTACAACTACCTGAAAGGAGGTTGTGGTGAGCTGGGGTTCAGCCTCTTCTTGCAAATAGCTAGCAATAGGACAAAAGGGAATGGCTGCAAGTTGTGCCAGGGGAAGTTCAATTTAGACACTGGGAGAAATTTCTTCTCAGAAAGAGTGGTTGGGCATTGGAACAGATTGCCCAGGGAGGTGGTGGAGTCGCCGTCCCTTGGGGTGTTCAAGGAAAGATTGGATGAGGCACTTAGGGACGTGGTTTAAAAAGTAATGTAGGTATGGATGGACTAGATGATCTTGGAGGTCTTTTCCAACCTTAGTGATTCTGTGGCTCATGGTATGTTTTACACTCCTGGTCCACCAGTTACCTTGAGCCAGTTACCTGTACCCAGGTCTCATAGGGGTACACCCAGATTTCATCCTAAAGAGGGATTTTCACCTGAGATCTGGGTGCATATCCAGTCATTTCCCACCTGTTGGGATTCATGGAGCCACAGAAACAATGTAGCCTGTTGTAAACAGTAGTTAAGGCAGTACCTCAAAAGTTGGTTTATGACTATTGACTTCTCCTCACATATTCTGTATTCTGACTTATGGCTTAGCCAGAGTAGGAAAGAAGAGTTTCTAAAACACTGACAACATTTTTAATGTTTTTTTCTTGTACTCAGTACTCATCTTTGAACTTAGTCCAAGCTGATTACTCAAAAGCACATTAAGTTCTTAAAACAAAAGTTAATTTGTCCCACTCTGTGTTTGACTGGGTCAGGATTCTGAATTTGTTACAGTGCTGATTTTCATGCCAGTGCATTTAGGATTTCCAAGACATACGGTAGCATTTGAAAATGTTTACCTGCATACTTTAGCCTTGTACAATAACTACCATTATTGCACAAAGACCACTTTTCACTCCAGCGAACAAAGAAGCAGTAGCAGAACACTACATGGATCATAAGTCGTAAATTATAAGTAACTCCAGGCAAAATTTTTACGCTGCAGAAATTGTCCCTTATATGTCGTTTACGTTCCTCCTACTGGTACTTAAAGACTATTATGCTTGAGAAACTGAAAGACT
Source organism: Porphyrio hochstetteri (assembly GCA_020800305.1). Lineage (NCBI taxonomy): Eukaryota > Metazoa > Chordata > Aves > Gruiformes > Rallidae > Porphyrio > Porphyrio hochstetteri. Next base: position 80,848,220 of record CM036905.1, on the reverse strand, counting down.
ACTTCTTTCCTATGGCAATTCATGTATTTTTATAGATTTTTATACAGCATATATATACTAATATGTAGGGTTGTAATTCTATTGTATTCAGTGCAAGCAGATCAATGTGAAACAAAATGCCTATTTACAACCCCTATTACAATGAAACCTTACCTAAACTTCAAGAAATAGGCTGTCTTTACCTATCATGATTAAAAAGACAGACCATGAGTGAGGCCAAGCAGTATCTTTCTGAAACTACTGGGAAACTTCCTACAGAGGCATAAACAAATGTACCTTAAGAGTGATGTCACATATGAAGGGAAAGCAGTGAGGCTTGGATATGCTACGTATGCAAAAGGAGCCTGATGGGAAAGTGCAATACTTACGCCTTTCCTTTGCCTCTAACACAAACAGTGGCTGAGTAAAGTTTTTATTAAAAAAAAAAATTAAAAAGTCTGATTAGGATGAAACCTCTGCAGCACACAGACTGTGGCTTTCAGTTGCCAGAAATGAAAGTAATGAAAATCAGGACGTGAACACTCACTGTGTCAGGCTTTGGGGAAATAATAGCTGTCTTTCAAACGAGAAGGCTTCGCAAAGCCTGTTAGAGAGTGCACAGCAGCAACCCACATAACTGTGCCCTCGTGTTAGGCAATCCAAAACATAATTCCACCAGCAGTGCTGCATACAGGCTTCACAAATATTTGATTATCTCTCCTCTACAAGCCTAACAAAATCTAAATGAATATTTGGGAAGATGACAAATAGATTAGCTTGAATATTCCAAATGAGCCTTCCAAGGTATTTATATAAAGTCACTCAAATTAACCTGCTCTTTTTGTGTGCCTGCACATCTAGATCAGTGCATTTTCGCTCCTCTGATTTGTTTCATAACATGCATATAGACTTATGTGCCGGCCAAACATGAATTAAACAAAAATTACTTGCTACATAAGAATAAGCATTTAATTTACAGTATGTAGCATTAATACCCAGTGATGCATTTTACTTTAAGAGCAGTTTGTTCGCCTGTAGATTTTTTTTCAAGAAGCTGGTCCCTGTATCAAGCTTAACCCAGCACCCAGGTGGCTCTACTCTTTGCTTAAGTTCAAGCTCACATTTCTAGTTAGGCATACAGGAGACAGTTTGAGGCCTTAGAACATGCCTGTCTTGGATACACCGTTCTCTTTGCCCCATGAGAGTAGAGACAGTTGAAAGATCAAAAAACCAGCTCCAGTGGAAAAAAAGCTATTAACTTTTATTAACCAGGGCCCTGAACCAGGAATCATTACTATAACAATGCAAAGCGAAGGTAAAATATCACCTCATCAGCGTGATAGCATTTTACAACCGTTTCATACTTATGCAAACGATTGCATATGTGAAAGGCAATAATGAATTAATGGACCAACCGCATAGCAGCATCAAGGGTAAAAATACAAATTTATCTAGGATTCACTGGAGTGATGGAACAAAATTTTAAACTAGAGAGAGACTCTTTTTCCCAGTAAAGTTCTTCCACAGATTCACATCCCATTTATGGCTATCATCAAATTCAAATATGCCTTCAGATGGGCACAGGAAATGGTGTCATACACAAAATTTGTAATTGCTACAGGACGTATTAGTTGCTGGTGGGATAGGAATGCAGGACTCCAAAGAGTTGACCATCTTCCTAATAAAAGCTTAAATTTCGGTTCATTAGACTGTCAGAAAGGTGGGGTTTTGATGAGAATCTTTCCTGGATGAGCGCTAATCTTTTTGTTCCGCACACAGAGACACTGTTGCCTATTGTCATGGTAACAGCCAGCTCTGCTCCGCTCAGCTTCTGTCTTTTCTTAGGCTCTGGACACCCGTGCAACTTCTCCCCAGGTATAAGCCTGTCATTCTTCCAGTCTTATCCTGGAAGTTTTGCATTGGTCCTTAGTTTTCACGCTTGATAATCCACCAAAGGGACCTTTCTTTGTTCTCAGGGACAGGACACAGTCATGCAAGTTAATTTTTATTGCCCTGCGGTGGAAAGTATGGGCACTGGCTTGTGTTTGTGTCCCACCTCAGTGTCCATACAGGTGCAAATGGATCACACTCCTTGGCTCCCAAAATTCACGCTGACTTTGGACCACATATATTGTGACATAGGCATGCATGGACTGACCAACACGTTATAATGTGCAGAAGAAAGATTCAAAATCAGCTGCGACATTTCAAGTTCACCCAACCTTTCACTTGCCAGAAAACTGCCCACCCAGCTTTCCAAGCACTGGCCTCAAGCGTGCTTCCCACCAGCACCCTGCTTGCACCTGCCTGCTGCAGCTCCTTCCCTCAGCTGTTTGCTCAGGCTCTGCACCTTAAAGACCCTTCTCATAGCCAGTTGAAAAGGACAATTTGCTTCTGCCTAGATGCATAGTTCTGTTAACTAGACAGACCTCTCAGAGTGAGATATTTATCCGGCTCATAATGCAAACACGCCACTTGAGTGACAGCCTTTTCCAAACTATTACAAATCACCCAGGATCACCCCCGCAGTTGTCACACACACTAATCCTCAGAATGGAACCACACGTTGGCAGATTTTTTTTCAGTCAGCTCAGAGGAAGCGGCCGATGAGAAGCCCGAGGGCTGTTCTAGCCTACACCAACTGGCAGTGCTCCCAGAGGCCAAGGACGCCAGCTGGGGAGGGGCGTGTGGGCTCCAGCGGCAGGCCTCGGCCCTCCCTCCTTTGGGAACTAAGGGGTGGGGGGACAGTGCAGGACACAGAGACGGCAATGCAGTGACAGCTGAAACCAGTTACCTACAAGGGAAATTGCCCCCTTGGGTACTTTTTTTAAACTCCTTTGAATAACTTAAGCTGTGTGAAGCCTGGAATAGACAAGGGCAGTTGGCAAAAAGATTTCAATGTATTATCAACCAGAAACCTTTGCCTTCAGTTCTAGGCCTTTCATTATCATTTGGTCTCACAGTGTAAAAAGAATCTGAATTTCTGATGTGAAAAGCACGGAAGAAAAAGAAAAAAGAAACCAAAAAACCAAACAAACTTGTTTCAGACCCTCCTTACTTTTCATTAAGGAGTAAAGCAGGGTGAGAAGGGTGCTATTTATTTTTTCTTTTCTGTCCACCCTTGTAATGAACAGGCAGGCAGAGCCAAGGAGCATCTCTTGACTCTTTCAGCTTGCATCATTAGTAATTTTTGCTTACCTTGTTTTTTACCTAGGGCTAGTCTCAGTGAAACTTGGGTTAAAACCTGGATGAAGACCTCAGGCTTTGGCCCAGTGTGTTTTCTGGTAGCAAATGGAATGAATGAATGTATGAATGAATATTTAGTGCTACAGGCAATATTTGCTGAATTTAATAATAATGTTGTGTCCTTACCTAACACCATTTATTTGAGGCTCTCAAAGCAGTTAATATTTGCAACAGTCATATAGTATTGTTGTTAATTATTACTGTGTTTACAGATACAAGTTGAGATAACTAAACACCTCAAAGCCATATGGATTCACAAGAAAACGATAAGCTTAGCTAGCAGCAATGTGTTTTTTACCTCTTCATGATCTAGACAGTTGGCCCTTCACTTGTTAAGGCCCGTATGATTTGTCCATAATTGTTAATAACAGTGGGAATTAAAAAAATTTAGGGAAACTCAAAGGACTTGTTGCTTACATACAAAATCTGAAACATTAGTGACAGCAACTGGTGCAGTGGAACGTCAAAGGGAAGCAGTTGTTCTCAACAATGATAATCTTACAAAGCAATTGTAAGTGACATTGGGCTTAAGATGCTGAACAGATAATACAGTACTCTAAAAAAAAATCTATGAGTAGATTTTACTTTACTTATAAGTTCTACTATAATCTTCCTATTTTTTCTAGCCTGTCTACCCATCTTCCTTACATCCTTATACACAGAGCCTTTCTCAGAACATAAGGAATCTATTAAACCTTCTTCAGAGAAAGTAAACATGCATGACAAAAGATGCTGGTATTATTCTGCAGTGTCTCACCCACCCATCTTTGTATGCAAGTACAAAATGCGAGCAGAAGTGAATGACAGCTAGGGGAGGCTTTTCCATATATAGAGCGAGCCCATATTTACCCCAAAGCACTTACATCTCCAGCACAGCACAGTTTCTATGCTAGTGCGGCAACTGACTCGTATATGAAGAGTCTACTACGTGTGCTGTAGATGCAGCAACAGTTAATGGCATGAGAAGTGGGCAGACAGATGGCACAGTTGTAAAATAAATGACTAATAGGCAAATAATTTAGGACATCAAGAGTGAGGACCCCAAACTGCTAATGGTGTACAGAAGGAAAAAAAGAGAAAAAAAAAGAAATACCAATGCACTAACCAAGACAGAGGCAGAGCTGAGCTCAGCAAGATAAGTCAAAAAAGGGGAATTTCCCCCCTCTTCAATGCAGCCAGAGAGGGCTGTGTACCATACACCCCCTTTATTGTAACTTGTGTTTCACAGACAGTCGCAGACAGGCTGCCCTGTTATATATGATCTCTAATAATCTCACTCACATAAACATGTGCACTAAACCAGAGGATTGATTGTCACTTGTTCCCAGATAAAACATGAAGCATTTGGGCCCACAGCCCGCAGTCAATTTCCAGCCTCCACAAAGGTGAAGAGAGACCTGAATATTTTTTCTCATTCCTAAATTATTACTGGCTCAAATGTTCTGAATACAGATTAGAAGAATTACCTGATTATATTAACCTAGGGAAAGAGTTGTATAAAAACCCATGATCATATTTCAGGAAAATAGTCTCCGTTAGGGAGTAAAATCTCTCTCCCTCCCCCCTCTCTCCGAGTACTTGTATCCAGCATGTAGCGTTTTTTATAAGCCATTTTTGGGCTACTTGAATCCGATTTAATATTGTCTACTCAAGTTGAATGATTAGGAAGTCACCTAGGACTCATCTCCTAGGACAGCAATACACCAACCCTCCTGCCAGTCATAAACACGAAACATGCCAGCATTTAATGTTTGCTCTGTTCCCTTTGAAATGTTAACCGTGCCTATGTAAATTCTAGCATACTGAAACTCGCTTCATATTGACTTCAAGTTACCTGATTTAGATACAGAAGAGGACAACCATTTATCGGCCTGTTTTTTAAACATCAAAGAAGCCTGTCCCTAAAACACATCCCATGACATACAAATTAATCTTAATGTCCCTAATTAGATTATAACTTGAGGGTGCTTTCTGCTGTTGAAATAAAGCGTTACTGTATCATAGGCTTGATACGCTCCAATGATCTGATCTTCTCAGCAAGGCACAGCCACACTTCCTACCCTAGTCTATGACTTGCCAACCCTTGTTGGTTTTTTTACCAAAAAAAGAAAGAAGAAAAAATCAAATCTTTTTTTCCTGACACCTCCTCTTCAGCCCTAACACTCATGACATTGTGGAAACACTGGGCGAGACAAGAGCTCCTCGCGTTAGGTGTACGAGTTACCGGGGCTCTGTTGTGCAACATGTTCAGCGAACGTATGTGAGAAGGTCTAGAGGCTCTACCTACTTGGTGACGAGTAAGGAATTAATTCACACTTCCAGCTTATTCTCTGCTGCTGTTATCTTATACGGGGAGATAGGTATGTCACAGTGGCTATCTTGCTTTAAAATCCCAGTGGTGTGAAGCCCTTACACTTCTACTGAGAGGCAGCAAAGTGAGATCGACACCACATCATATGCCTGTAAGTGACTCCACCTGCTATACTTCACAGCAAAAATTAGAATTTGCTGTCTACACGAAGCTTTAACGCTGGGAACAAAGATACAGGGTAGTTATCATGTAGGAAAACATTTCTCCTTGGAAAGAAAAGCCTCTGTCACCTGTTGCAAATACATGTATCTAAACATAAAAAGGTGTGGTTGGCGCCCAGACTAGCACTTCCATCTCCATGGGGAATACCCCACACTCTCAAACAGAAGCTGCTTGGTAAGCAGGAGGTGAGAACAGAAAACGTGCAGGGATGGCTGAATATTTGTTACAAATGCAGCCTTTCTTCATGCTCATGAATCATTTCTTAACTGATCCCTATTTCTTCAAGTACACTTGTTGTTGATATGCTACAGGGTATATCTTTAAGGCAACATTGCAGAGAAGAAAATATCATCCTGAGTTATGTGCAGAGAAAATGGGAAATCTGACCCACCTCTCTCTGCTGTCTTATTATGTCAAAATATTATACTGTAAGGTGTCTGGGGGGTTCGTCTGTTTGTTTCTGTGGTTATGGTGATGTTTATTTTGGGGTTTTTTTTAAAATTGTGGTCTCACACCACTCCTCAGTCAATCCTGCTATTTTTATTTGGGCATCTCTAAGTTAATATCAAAATCAATACAAATGTTTTTCAACTCACTTGTGGGAATTAACTCTTAACCATTCGGATTTTCTGGGAACACGTTAAGTTGAATATGCATAGGGTAACTTTTTGCACAAACACTGGATGGCACAAGATTGGAGAAAGAGTGTGTATCTAACAATCAGAAAATGATGCTAATGAATATGAATTTGGGGAAAAAATAAGAATCTGGGGATGTGTGATTGTTTTCAAGAATATTCAACCCTTGCTCACAGATATTAAAGGCCTGGAGCATCTCCCCTACGAGGAAAGGCTGAATGAGCTGGGACTGTTCAGCCTAGAGAAAAGAGGAATGAGAGGGGATCTTATTAATGTTTATAAATATCTGAAGTGTGGGACACAGGGGGAAATACCCAGCCCCTTTTCAGTGGTCTGTGGGGACAAGACAAGGGGCAATGGCTGCAAGTTAGAGCACAGGAAGTTCCGCACCAACATGCGGAAGAACTTTTTCACAGTGAGGGTGACAGAGCCCTGGGACAGGCTGCCCAGGGGGGTGGTGGAGTCTCCTTCTCTGGAGATATTCAAGACTCGTCTGGACGCCTATCTGTGCAATATGAGCTAGGGAGCTGCTTTGGCAGGGGGGTTGGACCCGATGATCTCTCGAGGTCCCTTCCAACCCCTATGATTCTGTGATATTTGGACAACATATACTAGGGCTGCAGGAGAAACCAAAAAATCCTTGTGATTCCTATTTTTCAGGATGTTTAAAACTCAGTTGTTCATTAAAATAAAACAAGCAGTAATTCCAGGACCAGGCTTTAGACCTAGATGGGGTGTATTTTTCCAAGTACTTTAGAATACTTGGTTTGCATAGTCAGCACAGATTTCTAAGAAGGAATAAATGCGCAGAACTGATTTGGGGACTTTCATTGGCAGCCTGCAACTTTCACACTGACCTCTGTGTTGTGCAAATGCTTAACTTGAATATTCAGATAAACACCAGAGCACTAGTAAAACACGGACCTGTGGTATAGGATTTGACCACAGATGGTTTCAGTGGATGCAAGATGAAAGTGGGCGTTAGTCTAAATGCAATAAGCACAGGTCATGGCAAAGGGTCTTCAGATGGTGCTCAGATGGATCCACTCAGTCCTCAGGGACATGGATAAGGACTGAGGCACTGATGATCTCTGAGAATGCTGCTTGCATTCTGAAGAAGCTAATGAAAGAGGCTGGCAGCAGAGTCTCTAAACAAAATAAAACTTGTGAGTCTAGGAATTAGAGAGAGAAGCAGTAAGGTGTGTCCGAAGCTTCCTAGAGAAACTAGGCTAGTTTCCTTCATGAAGAGGAATTGGCAGAGAATTAGAGAGCTGAAGTCTTTGAGCAAAGTTGTCCTAATATTTGCGCTGGAAGGGTCAGAAAAGGCTGACTCACACGAGACCTAACGAAGCAGAGTTTCCCAAAAGGAAACTTTTTCCATATGAGTCATGTTTTTGCAAGAGCTGAGAACCTTACAGTGTCACCTGCATGCAAGGAATGGGAGAGCAGCCGGATGAGACTCTGCCTGAGCCCTACATACAGATATGCAAATTTTAAGAGAACCACCCAAAAATATAAAAATCATGAGCTTATGGTAATAAAGAGATTTACATGTAAAAATTCTAGGTCATTCTTCAACAATAGGAAATATCCCACTGAAGGAACCTTGCATACTCCTTCGCCACTAATTTAAACTGAAAATATAGTCGAGTCATGCCAGATAGAGTCAGTATTACGAGATCTACAGGTCTAATCCCTGTAATATGAGTTGAACAGCATTTAACCTGTGCGCTGCAAGTTAGCGTAGGCCCATTTCAGACTGAGCATTCTAACTTTTTGTCTTCCTAAAATCAGTCATGTTTGTGTCAAGATGAAAAATCGCAGTGGAAGAGGAGAGCTAAGCTTAATACATAACAAAATGGGATATAATGAGAATTTTTTTGCTCTTCTATTGAAACAGATTTACTATGCAATTTTCTTATGAATGACCCTCTGTGACTCCATTTGACTAGTGCAGTTTGCTGTAACACTACTTTAAAGAAATGTTGGATCAGATGTAGCTGAAAATGACAAAAGTGGTTTTTTTTTCTTTTCAGAATAATCATAGAAAACTAGATTTATTATTCTGAGGCTTTTTAGCTCTAGCATGGTAAATATCACTGAGATTATTTTGATTCTAGTAGCATCTATAACCTCTAATGAAACTGGACCCTTGCTGACCTCATTATGGTTACAGTCTGGGTACACTTATGCAACTGATGATTTGTGATGAAGATGAAACATTGGGGTTTTGTTTTCTGGATGTTCAACGCAGTCATCTCCAACTGACTTTCTCACTGATTCTGAAGTTGGTAGCTTTCCTGGTGGGGCACAGACTGGAGACCTGTACCTGAAAACCAAAAAAAAATTTTAAAAAATGTTCCATTTGGTACTGAAGGCTTGTTTTCCTCTGTAATTTAGTGAACTGTGGTTAGTCTGCTTTAGCTTTGATCTGCTATGTAATTGTTCCTTCTCTATCACGCATGTGCTCCTGGGAGCTTCTGGTTCTTGGCAAGCTTGAAAATCAGGCAATTTATTTTGGTAACTACATATGAACGAAGGAGCCCAGCTTCAGATATCTATTTTCCTTGCTGATAAATCACTGCTGGGCAGCTTTCTGCTGCCATAAAGGACTATACTGGAAATTAAGAGCTTTTAGCCGAATCAGGACTTCAGGAGCACCATGTATTGCAATACTGATTTCTATTTCTTTATGGATGAGATTCTCTAAGCATTATTGCCTGCTCTGTATAGTTAGAGAAGGAAATAACTACAACATTTCCATTCCAGAAAAACAGCTTTGTGGCCTACTCGCTGCTGAAATCCATTAAGTGACTCTGCAGGGTGGGAAAAGAGGTTGTTTTTTCTCTTTAGGTTATATATTTTACAGCCGTATGATGGAGGATGAGTCTGTGTGGTCAAGGCCATCCACCTGACTGCTGTATTTTTGTCCTACATTTATTTACATCAGCATCCCTTGTGGATATCGTAAAGCACTTACTTTCAAAGCCCTAAAATTGTAAAAAAAAAAAAAACCAAAACGCTATTCTTCCAGAAACACTTTGTTAGTGATAGGGAGGTCATTGCCAAGACGAGAGCAAACCTGGCAGAGGCTTGTTCCTTCAGCTCCACCCAGCTTTGCGCAAGTTTCCAGCAGGCTTTTTAACCGTGCATCTGTAACTGGCTCCAGTCAGCTGGCTGATGCTGAAATTGCTGTTGTAAGGTCAGCAAAGGCCTCGGGTTTTGTTCATTGGGTTTATTTTTTTTTTTTTTCTTCTTTTCCCTCTTGCTTCTAAGCTCATTCCTGTTGTGCCATTGCGTAACTGGAGCTCTCGACAAAACATGTGTCCCTAAGACTGCGCTCTCTGGGAAGGGCTCTATTCGAAAAGCAGCTTGCCAAGTTGCAGTAACAGCATTTGTATTCCAGGCAAAAAATTTGTTTAATGATTTTGGATTCAACTGTGCCACTAAAGGCTTAAAGAGACATTTTTACAACAGAAACAAACCCTACCAAATACTCAGTAAGCTGTTCAAATGTCTGTGTCATTACAGAGACTTTCTTTTCCACTGGGACATAATGCTGGGTTGGGTTTGTTTGTATGTTTGCAATGCCTGAAATACATGAGAGGCTTCTGGTTTTCCTCTTCATTTGTTCTTACTTTTTAAAAATAGTTGTTAAATGTTACAAAGATCCACTGTTTTCTACAGTTGCTGAAGCACACAATGGATAGACCGTTTTGGTGAGCAAATTAGATTCTCTGCCTTGATTTCAATCGAGATCCCCCACAGATTTTACTGCATACAGAATCTGTTAAAAAGAAATTTAAAATAAAACTAAAAGCAATTCTTGTAAACCTGTATGTATGTTAAGGCTTGAAATGCTTCTCATTTCCTCTTCAGATTTTCTAGAGTTCTATGTTTTCTTCTATGCAAGGCAAGGTTGCCTTGTTAGACCAACATGTGGTACGCATTTTTCTCAGCTTTGTATTCTCTGTCATCCTTACCAGTTAGATATGACTCTTGTAATCTGGTGCCCATAAGCCTGATTCTTTCTGGAGGCTAACAGAGCACTGAAGAAAATGTTTATGAGAAGCGACTGTAAACAAAGAGGCAGTAGTTAGCATTGATTTTTTTTTCAGGAAAGCATTTACCAAAAGCTCCTTGTGTCACTCGTTTCTAATAGTATTTTGGCTTTGGAAAACCTAACAAATATCTGGCGTGCTGAATGAAGCATCATTACGAAACCATACTTGTATTTAGTTCTATGGAAGTAACTGGGTTTTTACTTAAGAAGTACTTATCCAGTACTTCCTGTCTTGGAAATTACTATATTGCTTTGATATGGAAAAGTAATGAAGAACTGTGACACCAAAGGAAGTGGCATATTATCTCAATCTTATTTTGTTCCTTTTCTAATCCTGTGAAGACCTGTGAAATGCATTTATTTATAGATTCCTCTCTATCACCAGTGTAAGCAACCTCTTTTTCTACAGCTAACTCTTTCATTCCTGGCAATCACAGTAATAGGAGCTGATATTTTCTCATATTTTTCTTCGACCATTTTATTTTCTGTCTCTAGTTTCCTTACGGATTGGCTATAATCACTATATATATACATATATACACACTGCACATGTCCAGAATTGAATCAGGTTTTTTCCAGCTCTGCAACTGAACAGGCTTGGCTTTTTTGTTTTGTTTTGTTTGTTGGGGTTTTTGTTCCCAGTGACAGCTGGTCCAAACCCAATTTTATCTTTCTTCCACTTACATTGATTCTTCTGTACTGCGGTTCCAGTAGTTCCCCGGGAACTGTCAATCAACACATAGCCATGCTTTACTGGGTGAATGTAGAATCTATAGTCTTTTCAAATACAGAGCTGAAAGAGTTGCACTCTTTTGGGACAACTGTTCCTTGCACAACCATACCAGAATCAATTTGAATTGTGTAATATGGTGTTGCCTATCCCATTACCTTATCTCCTGTGCAAATGTGGAAGCACCTTTTTATCTTAGTCCTCTTTGGCTGTTTTCCAGGGTTTTTTTCCTCTACCTGCATGCTGCTGCAATGTGGTTACATACTGTTGCCTTTCTTCCTTCTCGTCACCTGTGCTGGGTGCAGCCTACAAACACGGCCTCTTCTACAGCTCATTGTTATTCTTCTCTTTCATGGAGTTGTTCTGCTGCGAGCATTTCTATGGCGTTAGTAGTATTACAATGAAAATATATGCTTCTTATTTCACTCATACTCCTTTTGTTTGACTTCATAGTGACACTGGGAATGTTGTATATTCTGCTGGTGGCACAAGCAATGCTGCTGGTTTACACAATCTTTTCACTGCTGGTCAACAACATCTAAGAAATTGTTCCCTGGGATAGCTGAACTGGTACCTGATCATGTAAACAGCACCAGAAAACTCCTTGAAAACACCCCCAAACAAACCCAAAACATATTCTTTCTCTGCTTCTTTCTTGCTGCCACAGGCAAAGTGGTGCTAGAAACAAAATCTGCCTGTCATCAAGCAGGAACGAAGCGCGTCTTTTCCTCCACAAGCTTTCTGCTTGCCTTCTGACATCAGGAAAGGGACACACAGATGATAACAACTGCTTTGCCCCATCTCCTGCCACAACTATTAGGGCATTTATCTCCTCTAATAGACGTACTGGGGTTTGCATGGCGTCCCCAGCACGGTGGCTGTGTGGCAGGGAGCTGGGCTCTTGCAGCCCGCTGTGAAACCCCAGCAGCCTTCGGGGCCTCTGGCACGCTGCTGCTCACTCCTGTTTCCTATTGAGCTGGGCGGCTTCATTGTGCTGTGCTTTTGCAATCCCCTCTGCAGTTGCCTTTGTCGTAGGATCTACTTAAAATGCCCTTCCCCCTGCCCTTACTCGGGAACTCTCGTTTTCTTCTTCTGTCATTTCCTAAAACTGGAGATTACTTAGTTTCTGTCAGCTTCCTGAGTGTTCTCCTTTCTCTTGGGCTTTTCCCAGCAGACTGATCTCACTGAGATTTTCTTGTGTTTTCCTAATTCAAGAATAGTACCCTGATTTTTTTTTTTCCCTTTCTCACGAAGTTTTAGGAATAATAATGCCTGGTGGCAAAGCTTCGAGAAGTTAATCTCTTTGATTTGCAAGTCTGCCATATGCCATCTTACCCTCTCTAAAACCTGAAATGTTAAAAAGCTACAGTGGAGTTTAATGTTCTCATCAGCTTGGTTGATGGAAGGAACAAGAGCATGCTGAAGTGGCATGAGGAAAGCAAAACAAACAGAGTGCTTATCTGGAAGAATAAAGCAGCTGATCTAGACTTAGAAGAGGAGCACAGCTCTCAGTGTAGCAAATGAAATCATCAGCTACAGAGAGAGCAAAATTGAAAGCCAGAAGCCAGCGTAACACAAGGTTCAGTACAGGAGAGAGAGAAGAATGGTGTCACACGGACATTAAACATAGAAAACAAGTGGGGAGGTAGAAAAAAGAAGCGATAGCCAGACCAGACCGGCGGGAGGGAAGCCTCGACATTCACAGCACCAACGTGACTCCGCGGGGGACTGGCTGGAGGTGCAGAGTTTTGCAGAAATGATCACAAGAGAGGGCAGGTGCACAGACAGTGCTGGAGACAAGATGCAGCCTTCGGGGAAAGAGAAGATCAGGGGAGAGGTCCGTCTGTCACAGCTTTTACCTGTGTCTGTGCTATGCTGGTCCTCTCTAGAAGGAGCAGAAGGGTAAATTGAGGGAGAGCGAGGTCGAGTGAAAGGGGAGAACTGGGAGAGGCAAAGATAAGCAGGAGGAGGAAATAAGGCTCAAGGCAGAATGGGCATCAGCCATTTCAGAGGTAGAAAAAGGAAGTTGAGAAAGAGAGGAAAAATGAGAAAGTAAAGCTAGTGGGAGCAGTGGAGCAGTGAGGCAGAAAGGAAATGGAAAGAAAATTGATGTGCTAGTGAAAAGTGGTATTTAAAATCGCAAACAAACAGAATACAGTGCTTTGGGGGTTTTTTTTGGAGGGGGGGTGGTTTTTGTAAGATTCTTCTGGTGGTAAGGGAATTGACTGGTGAGGTAGCTGAATTACAAAGTTTAGGGAACTGGATGCAGGAGACAACAACTCCTGCCAGAAAAACCCCAGAAGCTTTGGGGTATTTAATGTCAAATAATGGGGTGGGGGAGCGTGAAGGGGCGACCTTCAGGGACTGCATGGTTTCTAACTCTAAGTGAATAAATGCTTCAAACAAGACATTTGAAATATGCAGAAACCTGTAGAAAAACAAAGGAAATGGATGCTGCTTGATAAAGAAAATTTCATTTCACAAAACTGAAAGTATAAGGATAAAAGGAAACTCCTACAAATCAAGCTGGGTTAACCTTTGCTATGAGCTGGGACAAATGGAAGTAAATGGGGGGAAAAAGAGATGTATTAACAGCAATATTTAAACAGACTGTGTGTGATCCATGAACTACTAAGTGTTTAGTGAAAGGCAACCCTATTTGCAGTGAATACAACCCTGCCACACAGGAAAAGAGAGCTCTACAAATGACAAGAAGATTGAAAACCATTTAACCAACAATAGTATATGAGAATATACAGAGTATGACAGAACTATGGGAGCACATAACTTAATCTACGGACTAACAACTGAGATTATGCAAGAACTAGTGAGACAACTGACAGTGGGTTTCTGGTTGTAACCAAGTGACCTGTAGCCTTAGAGGATGGAATGTTGTCCAATACAGCAATTGTTGTCACAACTAATATGTGTTGCCAGCAACTGGCTTAGGGGAGCATTTTTAGTTTCTCCTTCACAAAAATCCTTCCTCTCTTTGTATCTTGATTACTTTTACGTATATGCATTTTATGGATATACATATATGGGCCTTTTTAGGGTATTAAAAATGTCTTTTTATCAGTAATCTAGCATTTTCTTTAATGTAATTTAAAAGCTTTACATGTGAGCACTAGCAGAGGTAAAAAAGACGGTACAGAGAAATAAAGGACTAGAAGAAGTGGTAAGGGGAGAATACTATGGAGTGGAAACGCAAAAAAGTTCAAAGCAGATTAAATTCTCCAGAAATGGAGGATATGGTTGGAGGAGATTCAATCAAATAACACAATTTTTCTTTAAGAAGGAGATAGGACTGCTGAAAAGGAAGATGAATTAAGGTAAGTCTCTTTCTGAGTACTGCAAGACCAGAAGCACCAGATTGCAAATGAGAAATCCTGGGCTACAGAGATTTGAGAAAATATTGTGCTCCTGGGAAGACTGAAATATTTGAGACACAGCAGTTGTATAACTGAAACCAAAAAGAAAATCTTTCGAGATGCTTACAATGTTTGAAAGTTCTATCAACTGTGTAATTTTTAAAATCAGACCTGAGATCAGAATACTATAGGGATCAAGAGACCCCAAACTCAGAAACTCAGAAACAGGCTTCTAGAAGAACTTAGTTTTAGCTTAGTAAAGACTGTGAGAATTAACTTGGCTGCAGAACAGAGCTAGATCTGATGACAAGTTTTGGAAGGGAAGCCAGCTGATGCTACAGAACCATGTCACAAAATGAAGAAGCAGAACAGATCTGAAGATTCAGAGGTGAAGTCTAGAAATAAATATAATAATTTTTTAAATGAATTTTCAAGAAATAATGGAAGAGACTGATTGAAAAAAAATGCACAGCTATATTGACAAGAAACAAGCATTTTGCGAAGCTTCCCATCAGTGACTGTCTTTAAAAGGAATAGTCCACATAGGGAGGGTGTTTGTGGAAACTACTCAAATGATAGTTATGTTGCAGATGGGATTTGTCTCCTCTGACCACTGCAGTTTATGATACGGGTCTCTACTTCTTCCTGGGGAACCCTCAGGGTTGGTTCTTTTTCAGTCATGTACCTATCCAGAGCAAGTAGGTAACATGTAAACCAGATGTAAAGGCAACAAACGAGAAAGAACTAAACTCTGTCTTACCTCCCATTGGGAGAGCTGAAACTACGGAAGAACAGGAGTTCATCAAGATAAAATTAAAATTATGTACACAGTAAAGGCTGAAGTACATGAAAATACAGCAAAATAAGAATGGGATTTCCAATAAACAGTCCAGAACAGAAAGTGCTAAGATGATAAAAGGTGAGTGCTGTTTACAACATAACAAGTGTTGGAACAGATACTAGCTTGTATCTAAACATACTCAAAGAAACTTCAGATCAACAAGTTAAGAGGTGGCCTGGATTTGCTTTTGATGCTGGGAAAACTGCAGACTAAAAATAGATTACTTTTCTTGTTGTTCTGCTATAAGACTGTTAAAGAATATCACTGCCACACTGACAATCTTACGTCTAGTCCATAAAGACTGACATACGTATTACACCAACTGTGGTAATTACAGAAAATGGATCATGACTTGATTATGATGCTAAATGTCTTGCAAAAATAGTATCACTTAAAGCACTTCAGGGCCAACGCATCCACAACATAATGGTTTCATGGAAAATGTCATCAAGGTTGCAACAACGCTGTCTACAACACTCCATGAAACACACCATTTTTTCTCCTTACTCTGAAAGCAACTTAGCAGTTGCTGAAAAGTTACAGTTGGCAGTAAGAAATACAAAGATACTGAGAAAAAATAAGGGGGGGTGGGAAATGTGTATAAGAAAGTATCACATAAGTGAAGGACCTTGCAGCCACAGGGTTCTGCATATCTTACATAGCATAAACCACAGGCGAAGCCCTTCCAGATATTCCACATGAAGTTTCTCCTCGTTTGTTCAAGTAATTACTGAGAAAAGACAATTACCAGGAGGAACACAGGTCATCTTCTGCTTCTTCCAGAACTGAGAGCACTTCTGCACTTCCTAGAATTTGAAACAGAGCAGGTTTCTGAGGAGTTGGACAGCAGCAATGAAAAGAACTGTGTGAAGAAAAGCAGATGCTGAAGTCTACCAGATACTGAAGAGATCTGTGAAACAGAGGAGCCAGCTGAGAGACAGAGGATTTATTTGTGTTGTACTGCATACACTTTTCTTCTGGATGATTCAAATGAGACGGTTGTTTGAAAGATGAAATTTCTTGGCTTCACCCAGATGTGGCTATTGACTGCTAGTGAGAGGACAAGTGGGATATTGAGATCACTGCACCACCCCCACAAAATTCTTATCTTCCTAATACTATTTGAAACTACCCCAGGTAACATACATGATTAAAAAATGTCATTTGACTGCTATGTGAAAGGCACAGTCAGACATTATTATGGTAGGCTTGAGGGTTCCCTAACCAAGAAGGCTGTGAAGCGATGTGGAAAGTAAGAAAAGAAAGTTCCAAGAAAGCAGCTCTTCATATTGAAGCCTCAATAATTTTTGAGATATTGGATATTATACAATCAGTGGAAGGTCCCAATTACGTTATCCATCATTTTAGGCTGGAAGACCGCTCGAGAAGCTCATCGTAGTATATGTGACATGGACAGTGAGGTAAACAAGTCTCTGAAAAGAGACTTGTTACAGAAAGAGAGCTCTCTGTTCAAAATTGCACCAAATGGTCAATATGATTCTGACAAGGTGATGCTGGTTTGGAGCATAATAAGCCCTTTTGCTTCTCTGATGCTGCCTGCCAGAGAAAAGCAAAATCTCATGCTCTGGCTTTGGAGTTTGTTTTGTATTAGTCTCACGGGATCTTTAAAAGAAATCGGCCTCATATAAGGACTCACTGTCCCACACATAACAAAGTTTTCACACACCTTATCCATACCTTGAAATCATTAATTGCAGCTAAAAACCCAAAGGTTTTAAAATGGGTAAACCTGCTTTTTCTGTCAAGCACAGACTGCAAAACTTATTAAGCTGTAAAATAAACACTTTGTTTCTGCTGCCTGAGTAAGCACAGGCTTTAGTGCTGTATCTCACAGCCTGCAAAACCAGGCTGCTAGGATCTCTCTCTCGTGCTGATGACAGGGAGGCTAATGACCCAAAGCTTGTGCAGTCAGACTGATGCTTTACACCAGCCCAGAAGAGGACTACTGTGCCGCTTGTACCAATGACCCCTAGAAAGACCTGCAGCCATCAGAGCTGCTGGACAGGAGCCCTGAACTGATACCAGGCTGTTTATTTAGAGCAAAAGAGGGGCTCCATTCTAACGACAGAGCTGTCTGCAGAGGCTGTGTTAGACAGTGTTTTTTCCTCTTTCTTATTTCCTCTGACCTAGGCTAATTGTTCCTTTCATCTACACAGAGATACTCTGACTCCAGAGAATGTCAATCAGTGTATTTGTTGTTTTTTCCCCCCTCTCTGCCATTGAGGAATGTAGCCGACAAGGAGTGGTTCTTCTCTTCCCAGCCCATGCGTTGGATTTTGTTATCAACTCAGGCTGAGTTGGATCAACTTATTGATCTGATGGAAAACGAATTATTTGAGAGGATTTGTGATTTATTTTCTACTGGATCAGCAAACCGATCTAATTCACCGTGGGCTGCAGTATCAATAGAGGCAAGAAAAAACTCATGTTTGGGGATGAAGCGAAAACAAACCCACCCTTCGGAAGCAGGACCCTCACGAGAATGTGTAACTTAAAACTCCACCACCAGCAACAATGGTCTTTTCTTGCGATGTTAAGTGTTGTAATTGCTAGTTAAATGGCATAAAAAGATGTAAATTCACAAACTCCCTGGAATAACCTCATCCAGTTTGATTCATATTGACAGAATACACAGAATCAAACCTGACAAATACAATTCTGTGAAGAGGTTTTAGGTGGAGCAGCAGGACTGCAGTCCACCCCTGGCTTTGTCTGATTACAGGCTTAAATGTAGTCCTCCTTTTTCGAGTCTCATCATATGTTCATTGTCACCTCATACCTGTTGGGAGAGGTGTGGGTGGATTTCTCTGAGTCTTATTCAATGAATGTTGTCCCAATGCTGGTTTTTAATTAATCCCATTTAAAGGGATACATTGTTTTGTGGGCAGGGTTCTTTTGCCTTAGGAATTTTAAATATTTTGCTTATGAATACATTATTGAGTCCGAATGACTCGGTTTTTTTAGAACATCAATAAACATACTGCTCCCTTAGTACTCCCTGACCCTGAGGGAGTTGCTAGGAAAGCTATTGTCACAGGGAGGTGAAAAAGGAAGGAATATAGGTGGGGTCAGAAAGAAGAACCACAGGAAAAAGCTCAGTGGAGTTGGGTTATCACTTTATCCCAAGCTCCCAGTGACGGATGGCCAATATTTTCATGGGATGCCCCTGCCTCAAACACAGATTAACAACTTGCTTCACATCTTCTGTCCTGTCCCATTGGTGAGAGGAGCGGCAGATAGATCAGGCCACAGATGCAGAAAGTGGAGAACAGTGGTATCAGTCGTGCAGTCACCACTACACCAGTTTGTCTTCAACACCCCGGGAAAAAAAAAAAACACAGTAGGAGCATCCTGATGGATTTTCCTGAGTCTTATAAATCAGATCAGCCAATTTCATATTTGGAATCATTAGCTCATTTTTATAGTAAAAAAAATGATGTGAAAGGTACAATATGCAGCATCTTAAATTATGCATGGAGTTGTTACGGTTATACAATCTGCTTTTAGAAGAGATTTTTACCCCCCTTAGTGATGTGGCTTTTAAAAAAATACTTTTGCGAGACCCTCTTAAAAGCTGGCAAGCACTTATCCAACTGCAGAAAAGATATACTCTAGAGAACTTTGTGAAAACTTGATGAGAAATTAGCAAACTTTTACACTAATACTGAAGCAAATGCTTTGACTATGGAATCATAGTAATTTTCTTTCTTCAGAAAGAAAAGCTGCCAGCACCAGCCTGCACAAATGATGCAGGTGTGACTTCCCTCATGCTCTCAGGAGTTCATGAGCTCTGTTTCACAAAAAGGTAGAATTCTGGGCTCCCAGAAATTACTGTGAGTTCACAGTGCACGGCAGCTTGCAGGGTTAGTCCCTGCACATGCAGCCCTAACGTGCCTTCCATGTGTTCCTGAACTAACACCAAACTTTATTTGATTGCTATTTAACATAAAATACATGAGAGTCCCCGAACAATGGTAGAACTAAGATCTTCCGTCACTCCCTGGATAAGCATCCCATTCATGAGACCAGCGAGTCATGTCACCACCCTATAGCCCAGTAATTATATTTGCAAAATAATGTGACTTCAAAGCGGGAGGAGGAGCACCTCCAGCATACTCACAGAACAGTCTCAGCTCCAGAACAGCTTACAGCTTGGAGCAAAAGCATTTTCCTGGGAAGAGAGCGACATGGTTTCAGATGCCTTTCATCCTTCAGGCTGAAGAGGTTTTCTGCGGTGTTCGTGGCGGTGGCCCTGCCACCAACCTGCTTGCTGTGACTACTGCAGAAACCAAGCTTGTAAATCTTAGGCGTGGCCTGAACGAGGCCGATTTTTCAGGTCTTGGTGGCAGTTGGAAGCATGTCTTGCCTGAGAATTCGGCCAGGCTCTGACATACTTTAGGTACCGTGCTCCTGGTTTTACCAAGATGGCAGCAATTCTAAACCTCTGCAAAGCGGGAAGAAGGATGCAAGTCAAGGCACTGGCAAAATTTAGTTGCCCAAGGAAGGCGTTTGGCAAAGCACATGTTGGGATTAGGCATAAGTTATGCACTTAAATCCCACCTAAATACCAAATTTACAGATCTGGGCTGATGTAGGTCTAGCTGTGCTGCATGTGCTCCTTTGGTAGAGAAGAAAATTGATTCTGCGTGGTGGAAGGTGTTCTGGAGATTAAGGGCACTTGCTCTCTGCTTTAGTTAGGCCATGTGAGGAAGCATCAGGATATGACCACTACTAACCTCCTCAGGAGCCTAAACACATGTGATTTCCCCCCTGCTGTTGCCAGGCAGCTTTCCACAGCCCTTCAGAGGAAGAGTCATTATTCACTTCTACTTATCATCCAAGGGCTCTAGCTCTTGGGAGAGAAGGGAACTGTTTATACAGTAACTTTCGTTTCCTCCAGTGTCTCTTTTTTTTTCTGGTAGTCTATAAATCTCGGGCGCTGTCAGTGGTGAGTGGAAATGAAGGCTAGTGTTGGGCAGGGAAGAATCCTTATCTTACACCTAGTTACTTTAAGATAACTGAAGATCTGCTCCCATGTTCACTGCTCTTCAGGTCTGGGATACCTCGGGTGAGGAAACTGGGCTTTAAGGCTTCAACCACGCTGCGTGGTGGGGACCACACAGCCGCTTGATCTGTCCCAATTTTGTTTTTCCTGAGGTGTTTGGAACAGGACAGAGGACAGAGGTGCTCCACGGAATATGGTCAGCCATGCATTTCAGATGGTTTTGTGGACGAGGGAATTCCATCAGACTTCTCGGCTTCACTCCTCCTTCCGAAAGTGGTTTTGTAAGGCAAGATTTTCTGAGAAGTATCACGGCCATGCCACAGTCTCAGTGATTTACATTTGTCATTTACAGCTTAAATAAAAGGAGCGCATAGCTACGTGTGAACGCACACGCAGTCTGACTGCACGTGTGAATAAAAGCATATACACACACACACACACACACACACACACAGAGTTTAATCTTCCTGAGTTTTGCCTGGGTTGCTACGCTGAGAACATGAATGCACTTCCCATCCTAGGGCTCGTCTGGAGGACAGGCGCACAGTTCAGGCAGGGCTGTTTACGGGAGGAAAAACCCACGGCATCTCTGATCGTGCTCCTTAAGACCGCGCTTTTGGGCGAGAGATTTAAAGTAGAAAAATATAAAAAATATAAAGAAAAAGCCTAAAGTCGAGGGTGTGAGAAGAGCCTGCACACCCCTAGAGGAAATTTCGACAAAGTTTTAATTTCCTGTAGGAATGCCTGTCTTTGAGGACCCGGCGAGAGACTCCCGCCCGCGGTGCCTCACAGCTGCAGCCGGAGCCGCCGGGACGCGCGGTGCGCGGCAGCGGGTCCCGGGGGGGGCCGGGCCAGAAACCACCCCCAAGCAAGGGCCGCGGGACTCATCCCCCGGCAAGATGAAACGCATCGTCCGCGGCTCAGCCCCGCGTCTGCGACGCAGGACCGCCTCAGCCCCCGCGACCCTCACACTGATACCAGACGGTGCCCGGCCCCACCGCCCGGGCCAGGCGCCCTCACCCCCCTCCTTCCCACAGCTTCAGTTCGCACCCCCCCGGGTGGGGCCTCCCGCACACCCTAGGACCCGCCCCGCCTTCTCCCCCCGCGCAGGACAGCCCTCACGGCCGCTAGGGCTCTGAATCCCCCGCCACCGCCCCGCGGGGATCCCAGCGCCGGCCGCCCCGCCGCGCCCCCGCCCGCCGGAACCCGCTGTCCGCCCCCGCCGCGCCCCGCCCCGCCCCAACGGCCGCGGCGGGGGCAGGCCGCGCGCCCCCGCGGGCGGGCAGCCAGCCAGGGCGCCGCGCGCGCCCCCGCGGCGGGAGGGGCGGGCCCGCGCGGGGCGGAGCGGGGCGTGCCTCTGCGCCCCCTCCCCCTCGCGCTGCGCCCTCCCCCTCCCCAAGGTGTTGGCGGCGGCAGCGGCGGGGACGCGCTCGCTCGTGCCCGTGCCGCCCCCCCCTCCCCTCCCCTCCTCACCCCCCTCCCCTCCCCGCCCCGCTCCCCTCGGTTCTCCCCGGCTGCGCTGGTAGCGGCGGCGGCTCGGCCATGGCGGCCCCGGCGGAGCTGAGCGCGGAGCGGTTGCGGGCGCTGCCCGGCAGCTGGAGTTACGGGATCAGCCAGGGCGGCCGCGTCTTCTTCATCAAGTGAGCGGGGGGCCGGCGAGGAGGGGAGCGGGGCTGGGCTGGGCGTGCGGGGGGCCGGGAGGGGCGTGCGGGGGGGGGAAGGCGGCGGTGGAGGGGGGCGGCGGGGCTGCGCCTGCCTGACTCGGTCCGTGTGTCCGTCCCCGCAGCGAGGAGGCGAAGAGCACGACCTGGCTGCACCCGCTCACCGGAGAGGCTGTGATCACCGGGCACCGCCGCAGCGCAGGTAGGAGCGCCGGCCAGGGGCCGGGGGCGGCCGGGGCCCCTAGCCCTTCCCCGGCACGGCCGCCCCCGCCCGGCCGCCCGGCGAGCGCCGCTCTCCTCCCCTCCCCGCTCCCCGGGGTCTTGCTGAGCCCGTCGCCCCGCGGCTCCCGCGGCCGCCCCCAGGGCTCCTGCCGCCCGCCCTGGCTCCCCGGGGGGCTCAGCCTGCGGCCCCTTCTCCCCCAGCGGCCGCGGGCAGCGCTTCTGGCTTCGCCCCGTTGTCCTCCGGCCGCCCGATCCTACAAGCCACCTCGGTGCCGCCGCAGCCACCCGAGACAACTCCTCATCCCGGGCTTTCCGCGCTCCCCGCGCACTTCTCGCAGTTGTTTGCCCGCGGGTTGAGCAAGGATGACATTACAGGGCAGCCTTGCGTGTCCAGCTTGGCATCGCTGTGCTCCTCGCCGTCTTCTTAAAATGCTTTCCTTCGCGCCCGCGTTTTCCCTCCGTGACTGTGATTTCTCTTTCTTTGCTTTCTTTCTGTTGTCTTGTATCACCCGCATAATATTGGATAGTTACCCTTAGAGACCGCCTTACTCCTCTCGTACAGGCTACCCGGGTTATCCACCTGCGTAGATAGCATCCTTTCTCGGCTTAGCATCAAACCACTTGCCTTATTGCTGTTCCCACCAGTACCTAGATATAACCAAGATAGGTATACTAGAGATGTAGGGGCTGATTCTGCTAAATGTAGCCACCTAGAAACCCTTTTCCTCCCATCGCTTCCATCTGAGAGCTGCGAGTGTGGGTGGTTTCTAAGTGACTGAGGGAGGTGGAATAGGTAGGAGGAAAAGGGTCTGAAACATTAGGAATAACTTGGGAGGAAGGAGTGTGGAATCGTTCGTCTTCGCTACTGCTGTTCGTTCCACTCTGGAGAAGTAGCAGCAGGAGGTGCTGGAGGAGGAGGATTTACAGCAGACACTCTGGAGACCCAGAGCCAAACTCTGGCTGCCGGAATTGCACGCAGGCTACATATGCCACTGGGAGGTGGTGGAGTGTGGTAATAAGTGCAGTTGTCTTTATGTATGTAATCACTTGGATAATCGCAGGAAAATCTGCAAGTGGATTGGGCTATATCGGATTATTTGCTTTTTTGTGTTTAGTTAATACTTACGCATTAAGAAATCAGAAACAGCCTTTTAGAAAACTCTGTGCAGCCTGTAGTGTGGGGTTTGTTGTTATTGTTGTTGTTTGGTGGTTGTTTGGGTTGGGTTTTTTTTTTCCCGAGTTGGGAATAGTTTAAAAAGCACAGGTTTCTGGCTATTAGAACTCTGCAGTTTGATCTGCGATGAAGGGCTGCTCTTTGTAAGAAGTCATTTAATGCCGGGAAATAGAACTACAGATTGCTATCAGGCTCCTCGTTTCCTTGCTTTCAGTACTCGGATTAATTGAGAAACTGGCCTTCATCTACAGCACTGTGCTTGGGGGCAGATGTATGTGAAGTGCTTTGCTCGTTGGGAGCTAACATTAGCTGAGTATTAATTCCTCTCTTTTTTTTCTTAAACTGTTAGCAGTGTCTCTGTTGACTATTTCCCACTGATTTTCTGAGTGTCTCATTTCTGCCATTAAATGCCTTCTGAAGGAAATCCGTTTTGCTTTTGAGTATGGGAGCATTGTATGTAACATAGCGGAGTTACTATCAGGTAAATTAAACTTGTTTCTGAACATAAGAGCGAGGTATGACCTTGGGTATACTGACCATGATTTATCGATCAGATACTGAAGTATCTGAAAACCAAACCTGTTCCTGTAGTGTTCCTCATTCATGTGTATGTTAATGAATCTCTCCATACACAGATACAATCAACCGGATTAATTCTGGGGTTTACATCTTGTTTTGCCCTGACCACTGTTTTGGAACCTAGTCAAAATACATTCAAAATATGTCTTCTCTTAAGTGTTATTTGCTCAAAAACGGTTTCTTCTTTTGCATGTGTCTATTATTGTAAAGCTCCTTATTAAATAGTACTATGAGAGATTTGCTAGATGATGAGGAAAGCTTTGCCCTCCATTATGAATTGAAGTGCTTTTTATTCCTTGAGATATTCAGCACTGGAAAGGTATTTTTTGCAAAGTTCATATAGCAGCCATGAAAGCTTCTGCTAGAGAGAGAGACTTCCTGTTTGTACTTTGCCCTGTGCCGTTATCGAAAGACACCTTGATTTTTTTAATTTTTTTTTTTTCTTCTGGAGAAGACAGGATGGGGGGAAAAAAAAGGCAGGCAGAGCAAATAAACTGTGGAGGGGAAAAATAAATTGCATGACCTAGACTGTGTGGTTTTGTTTTGTTTTTTTTTCTCTTAATTAGGAAATACATTCTTGCTTTTATAATTCAGTGATTGAGTCCTACACATCAATTATTGTTTTTATTAACTAGGGCGAACTTTTAAGGGTAACAATTAATCTAGAGTTGCATAGAGGTACTCAGTGTTTTCAGAGCTTCCATTACATCATGAAGTTGTTACTTGAAGGAAAAAAAAAAGACCATTAGTGGTGGTTTATTTTGTTTTATATGTGGGCTCCTGACTCTTTAAGGGTGATAATGGGTGAGGAAAAGATGTACCCACTTCCTCCATTAGATTTGCTTGAAAATTATTTTAATGTAAAATTGAATAGAGTTGTAAACGCTGCAGGAACACTTGTTAGTCACAACAGTGGTGGAATTATGCTAACACAATGCTAATGCTCTGTGGTGTAGTTGATATCATGCCTGTTAAGATGCTTGTGACTTGCATGTAACACAAACTCAGTAAATTGATTTTTGTTTAGATCTCTGCCTGTCAGGTAACATGATGCTACTGAAGTTCGAAGCAGAAAGATCTGGTGATGGCTGTGAGTTCTACTTCACGGTCAAAGGAAAGAACATGGTTAAATAAGGACACGCTTAAACCCTTATTATTTGAGAAAGAGAAATCCAAATCAGATTTTCAAGCACGTAGCTTCTCTTGGATTACAGAAATTCAGCTGAGACAGCATTATGAGTCAATTCTAAAATATTTATTTGTAGAGCTTTCAACATGTGGAATCGGACACACGTTATTTTAACTACCTTAGGTTTAGGGAGTAGACCAGTATGGCTAGCATCATTTCATAAGTTAATTGGAATGTTTTGCTACTTGTTTTCCAGACTTACCCACAGGTTGGGAGGAAGCTTATACGTTTGAAGGTGCAAGATATTATGTAAAGTAAGTTGAATGTTTATCTGTCAATCCTATAATTTTCGCTTAGTTTGTCTGGATGTTGCCATACACTTGAACGTATGCTAAACTAAATGTTGTGCTGTAAACCTGAAACGAGTATTCCAGCTTGTCATAGTGTATGTAGTTCTGTTTGCTGAATTCTGCACAGCTGAAACAATTTGAGTTTTTGTGTTACTCCTTTTAATTAAAACTGCTTAAGGATGCAGATTCAAATGCAACTTCTGCTGTGAGTGTGACCACCTAGCAACCAGTGGCCTTGCAAGTTAAGAATACCTTGAGTTTGTCTGTTTGACACTTGTGTGTATACACTGTCATCGTGCCATAAATGCTTTCAGAAAGGCCAGGTCTTACTTTGTCACTGGGAGAAGAGCCTTGATTCAGCCCTCTAGTAATTATGTTGTTTGCATCCAGTCTGAAGGTTTGATGTGGCTGTTTGCTTTGCAGATCTCCTGTTTCTGCATTTCACATTGATTTTCATTATTATTCAAGTTTCAGTATGTTTGAGGAGTGTGTCCACTGTGGTAGACTTGCTGCATTGTCTTTTTGAATGAGAGCCATGGAAATTGAGCTCTTATGTACAAGTCCAGAGGTCATGTTGATCAGATCTTTACAAACTTCTTAAAAGCTTTTCCTCTCCAGATAGGCAGACCATCCTTATCTGGAAAACGTTAAAGTGGCACCTATGCATATTTGTCTGGTTAATATGCTGCTTTTTCTGTTATTTAACAATTTCCAGACTTTTCTCGATTCACTCGGGGAATTTTTACTCGCTACACTGTGTGTTTGGTTTGCTGACTTTAGGTGAATGGTGTCATCAGTGGTATAAGTTGTATGAGTGACGGTTACTAATGGTCATAGAGGTTATAGGCTGCAGGTAGGTGTTTTTCTGTGTCTTGGTGTTGAGCGAAAAGGTAGATGCTCTGTGTAAGTGGCATGGTAGATGTTCTGAGATGGCTGCTACATATGTGTTGCATTGTTTATTTTATATACCAATAGGGATGTATTTAATTTGATCCTAAACAAAATTTAAAACATACATTTATATTTATGGAAGGACAATGCTCAAAAAATCTGGTCAGAACTGGTGTCAGGGTCTCTAGAAAGGGTCCTGGTCTTAATAGATGAGGTGTTTTACTATTTGCAATTTACTTGCAATTTACGTTATCCGGTGGTGGACAGCAACTGACAAGAACTATACTAGATTGAGGACAGGAATGTACTGAGGGTTTAACCTCTGGTGTTCTGTTCAGATTATTAAATGAAGACGAGTGAAAATTAAAGCTGTATTTGCATATAGAGTATTAAAGGAAATTCTTCTGTACTTTCAGATGGAACTTGTTCTCGTGGAATAAACCTATGAACAATGTTGTTAGCTATAGCTGTAGTAACTGGAAAATAGCAGCTTGAGTTTTCTGGAAGTAAAAATAAAATTGTGTGGATGGCTATTGTAAAGAGACGGATGCGCTTACTCACAAGCTTACCAAGTGGTAGGTTGGTTGTGTTCTCTTGTCCATATAAGATCTTGTGTTCGAGTAACTGTTAGGATGTACATTAAGCTGATTGTTTTGCTGATAGCCAACCCTAAGTAGCTCTGCTTATATTTAAAAGTTGTGCTGCACCTTTGAAAACATGTTGCACAAACACTTCTTGATGTGACAGATGTAGGAGAACAGCAGGAACAGTGTTGCCAAGCCAGCTGAAAGGTGCACATGGTATGATCAGTTTGGTCTCCCTAGTTAAATATGTGTGTGTTGTGTAGCCTCTCAGGCTGAATTTAAACTTCTGCCCAGTGATAGCTTCTCCATTTAACGCCGTCCAGCATTCAGCCTTACCCATGCTAGAGAAGACAAGAGCTGGCATAGGCAGGGTGAAAGCCTTGTAGTAGCTGTTTTGTAATCCTTGGCAGTGTAACTCCGGATGATGCGTTGATAGCAAGTCCAGAGTAGGCTGGTGCTCCCCACGAGTGGGGAACAACGCAGGTTGTTGGGACGATGTGCAGATTTTTAGCTGTAATCTGCTCTTTTGAATGTGCCGATTCATTAATGTTTATATTGATTACAGCATAATAAAACTATGTTGAAACTAAAATTGGTGAAAATTTCTTCATGGTCAATATAAACCAAAATATGTTGGTTTATGTTCCGATACGAGTTATGAGGAAATGAATGTTAATGGCAGGCTATTGATGCATCCAGCCACATGAAACTTGTCTGTAATGTGTCCAGTAAGAGAGTTAGGCAAGGATAGTCAAGTTTCCTGATCACATAAATAATTTCACCTAACTTCTGAGGCACAGCTTCAAATATATGGGTTGAGTAATTAAAAAAAAAATGTAACAACCTTGCTTTATGGCAAGATCTTATGCTAGACTATGTTTGAAAATAAAATCCTTTTGGAAATTATTCTTATGGTTCCTTAATAATAGGTCTTTGCTGTTCCAAGTGGGTGTGTCGCTGAATCCATTACTGTGCTTTTTCTGGCTTTGATGTAGTAAACACTGTATAATCAAATTGGGATAATGTTGAGGAGATAATCGTCAGCTAAACATTCCTTGGACTGCCATTTCGAACAAATGACTCGGGATACAGACTGCATTGAAATGTGACTGGTTTTAAAGGATGCTGTGTCGTTCTCGAGATGTGTATGTTTCTTTTCAGAATAAGTAAATACCAAATGGTGACTACTTTACACGCTTTTTTCCCATTAAGTTGAATTTGTTCTAGCTTGAAGAAGTAAAGATGCTCTGAAACAGGGGTAGATAAGGAGTTGTTTCCACTGCATAATGTGGTTTTGGTTTTGTATTGAGTTGTATTAGTAATTTGTGCTAGCTAGTTAGGACTTTGACATTTTTTTGCACTATTTATGATTGGTAGAAGAATGCTAATACTTGGTAATGACAGAATCTTTCCCTCATGTCCTCCCCATCCCTTTTAAATGCAAATGACAAAAGGTGTTGTTTGAGTAATAAAAATACACAGTGTGATAATATATTGTCTGTGTTATGGTGGGATGTGGTTACATTGTTAAAGTGTTTTGTCTCTTTGGGTCTGAGAAAGTCTTGTTTTGTTTACTTAATGTTAGAAATGTGTACAGGTAGCCCTTCCTCATCGCTTGATTCGATCTCTATCTGTAAACTTTTCTGAAATAATGCTTTAGAATAAACACATTCAAATACAAAATTTAGTAATTATCTTACTGTTGGTTAACTACTGAATCCTCTGTATTGTGAAGCAAAACAAGATATGGGAAAATTCCCACTTTGAAACCAATGGCATAGTATGCTGAAAAAATTTGATATTTTCTTGTGTTCTGCTTAGAATATTTCACTGGGCTAATTATTTATGCTTAGTATATGAGGGCTCCATCCCCCAAACAGATTTAAGCTGGGTGATAGCACGGGAAGCTTAAGTTACCTACATTTATTTAAAAGTGCATAGGGCAGTGGCCCCATGTGACAATCCCAGTATGATACCTGTCAATAGAGAAGACCAATGAGAACTTTCAACTTCATGCTTTTAGTACCTTGTGATGACTACGTAGTCATTAGGCACCAAGGTACTAGTGTTGAGAGCTGTAAAATTACATGAGTATGTCTGTCTTTGCGCGTGCGTGTGTGTGCATTTATTCATATGTATGTTTTTAAGGAATCGTTATTGCTGGTTAAAACCACCTAATTATCTAAACTCAGGCTTACTTTTGCTTACTCCTCTTGCCTTTTTTGCCTTTTTCATTTCAGTAGTTCTGAACATAGGTTAGGATTTCTGCATTGATTTATTTTATCATGTTTATATTATTTAGGTTATTAATTTACCAAATAAAGTTGATTTAAAAATAAATCCAAGGATATTTCCTAGTTCTGCTGTAGGACTGGTCCTTTTTGGGCAGCTGACTGAAAAAGCACTTAAAACCTTGAAAAACTAAAAACTAAAAAGTTCCTTTTTTAGGGTTTTGTGTTGAAGTTTACCTTTTTCTGTATTTATTAAGACAGTTTTTGCCTGTTGCTTGCTAAAGCAAGGCCAAAGCTGAGGTGAGTTCACTGTTGTGTCAAAGAGAGGTTTTGTATGGTTTTTTTTATAGAGGCTTTTATCAATGCAGGTTTGCTTATTGTAGGCATGTAGCTTGAAAGTTGGGGAGGCAAGAAAAAAGTATTCAGTGATTAAAAGGGGTAAGATCTTTTTCAGCCTTGAGTTTCTGTTGTTTACTAGAATAAACCTGCACTCATTGAGAATTCAGCTTTTGTTTGAATCTTTGTCTTTTATATGCATTGTAAAGATCCTCTCCCATTTAGCTGAGACTTTCTTCAGAAAAATCAAAGAACAGCAATGTTTTCAGAGAAGCCCTTCCTTGAAAGGAAAAATGGAATTTGAAAAAAAAAAAGAAACAAACCAAGGACAGATCAGGCTGTTTTCTTCCAACAGTAAAAATTGCAGCATTCCTCCCAGAAATTTAGTTCCTTTTTTGTTACCTCTAACCTTCGTTTTACTAAAATTAAGGAAAGTATAAAGTTTATTCTTGCCTTCATTCTTAGGTGGTAAGATTCCTAAGTCAGATGCTGGAATATGGCCAGATGGGAGAACTGGGAGTTAACATTACAATCAGCTGACCTGTACCTTTTACCTTTGTAGCGAGCAATGCCTCTCAAAAAAGAACTTCTTAGGAATGCTGCAAATTTATTATTTATTTTAACACTTACTACTTTATTCACTGAAATACTACAAGAACCAAAAATAATGCAATGCTGAAGCCGGGTGTGAAGGTGGAAGGATTTTAAGACGTTGGCTGTGGGTCTGGGGAGGTACTGCATCCAAAAAGCAGCCTGTGGGGGAGAGATGTGGTGGGAAGACGATGAGGAGGTAGTAGTGTACTGAAGAAGGCTGAAAAGGTGGGATTAACTGCAGGAGGGGGAAGAGGGGAGACTAAACCTGGCAGAAGGGAGCAGTGGCAGTGGGATGTCACTAAAAGGAACAGGGGAGGGAGCTGATTTCCTAGGAGCGAACTGGATGGAATTTCTCCCAGAGGGAAGGGTGGCAGAAGTTCACCCTGTGAAAACATGTTGTCTGACTCGTGTGCAGGTCTGGCAGGGCCTATTACCCCTGGCTTACGAACCTGTTTCAAAGTTGGTCTGGCAGGTAGAATATCAAATGTGAACCTTAGGGAATACTGTGCTTAAGTTTCTCTCTGAATGTGACATCTGTGGTTGATTTTCTTTTGTTATTATTTTTTTTAACAAATACAAAGTTTTAAAATCACCTTTTTAAGAATTAATGGATAAATGTTTTAAAATACAACAAAACTATATATAAGTTCTTACATGAAATGTTGAAATGAACGAGAGAGCCATTAAGGACACTCAAGCTTTTTGATACCTAAACAAATTAGAAGTGAACTTCCCTAGTTTTAGATGCTTGTTTAGAAAGTGGTTTTCTTCCTGAACTTTGGTTTTAATTGGTAATTTAGTATTAATAGCAGATAAAGCTAATAGAAGATGTTATTACAGTGAAGTGAATTCTTCTGTCATCTTTCATTTTTGACAGCTACAATGTGTGAAGGATGGTAAAAAGCAAAGGAAATACCGATTGATGGTAACTTTTGTGTAGGTGGTTACTGCATTGCTTTATAAATACAACAATGCACTTTGCCCCCCTCTAACGCTCCCCTCTTTGTGAAAAGTGATAATTGATGTGTCCTTTTAAGAATTATTTTGGAGGCCGTACTAGTATTTTGTCTTCCTCTTGTCTGGCTGTTGCACAGACTCTTTGCCCTGTCTCACTGCCCATATACAGTGCCTGGAACTGTGGTACACTTCCAAAAACGCCTGAGCTGTCAGGAAGGTACTTTCTGAATTTTGCCAACAGAGAAGTCTAATTGGGTTAGAACTTTCAGGGGTCCAGATTTTACCTGGTGCACACGATGCTCTGCTTTTCCTCTAAAGGAATCGCGCCCACTTCTCTTCTGTGGTCTGCAAGTGTTTTTGTTGTACTGCATCAAAACGAGCGTCTGTTGTGGTGCTGCGCTAAGCCTGTTTTTCCTGCATATGTTTGTGTTACGCTGGCTCTTAATGTAATGAACTACACTTTCATTAAACCTGAGATACACTTTGGTTGGCAGTTCAGAGCGATCTTCAGTACGCTTCTGTGTGCATATGAGAGAGGGAGAAAACTCCTGTGAAGCTTGAGGCAAATGCTGGCTGGAAGCAAAGCTCCACAGCCCTGACTGCTGGGATTTCTGCCAACGTGGTGCCTGTATGTGTGTTTTTCTGTGTTTCAGTAAGTAAATACTTAAATTTAAACGTTTTCCCCTTCTCTCTCCTTACCTTGCCTTCTTTCTTCTGAATGTGAAAGGTAGTCGTTTCTCTCTGTTTGCTTCATTTGGTCTCGCATTTGGTTGAAGGGAAGGTGTTCTCTCACAGTGGCATTGGTGGGGTCAGTCAGTAGCCACCTTCAGAAGTAAAAGTTTGGGAATGGGAACTCGATAGCACAGGCACTCCAGTAAAACTTCCGAAGAAGTTTTTACTACCCAGTAGTGGGTAGGACAGGGAAGGTCTGCTTAAATAGTTCTGAATTTGCATCTTTCTGCTCCAGACCTATAAAACTTGAGTTGAGCACTTGTTTGAAATCTGTGAAGTGGAAAAAAAGGCTTTTAGAGAGATTTTGAATGCCTGTATGGCCTGAGATGGTGGTAGAGCTTTTATATAAACAATTAAAAACCACTTGCATATTCAGAAGGTTTCAGAAACTCAGTTCCTCATGGCTTTCTCCATGATGACTTAGTAAAAAACAATTATTTGTAAGGAAAGGTAGATTGCAAAGCAACTTACCCTATAAAATTAGCTTCCTGTTTTTTCTCTTCCAGAATCTATTACAAACAGGTGAGTTGAAACAAATACTTGAAGAACTCATTTTGTGCTTTATTAACTGGAAAGGGGTCCTAGTAAACAATGGTGCTTGAAAGGAGAATACCTGGTGAAAGTTTTGACTTTAAATGCCATCTTTGCAATCTTTCAATGCCAGTGTTTTTCACAGAAACTAGTTTACCACTCACTAAGTAGGACTATAAAATTGTATGCAGCCAAAGCACCTTTTGATGCTTTTCAGAGCAAAATTCTGTCACTTTTTAAACTCTAAATTTGTTTTAAATTCTACAGATTACACAGTTGATGACCAATGTCGAACACTTCCAATTTTTCAGAATATGTGTAGATACAGGTGACATACCATCTTTCATGTTTCTCAGTGAACCTGGTTTATAAGAAGGACAGAAAGCTCACTTCAAATTAAAATGTTGTAAACAAAATGAATAAACAAGTGGTGTTCCCCAGATACCTATGGGGAAGAAAAATATCCTTTAATCAGAGTGTTGGAAAGGGTAACTTGGTTTCTTGATGGAGAGAGCAAAGCCGGCTAAGACAACCGGCAGTTTTCTTAGTCGGTTTATCTTACATGTTGGCCACCCTATTTCGTTAGGCTGTTTTCTTTTATATTTTTTCACATGTGAGGAAATCCTCTAGATAAATTTTAAACTTGGTTGAAATCTTTTGATGCAGTTTGATACAGAAGTATGGAAAAGAAACAAAACACGCGTTTGAGCAATGTGTCATAATGCCAAAAGCTTATTGTAACAATTGAAGTTAAGCCTCATTAGAAATGTATATAGTCTGATCTGCAATCTCTTTTATGGTACAGTCTCTGTGTTCTATGCTTGTGGTTATCAATTGCCTACCTGGTCTGAAAGGCTATTGTTTTCAGTTAATAAAGCACACAAATGTTACTGGTTTGGTTTTTAATTAATAAAACTTTAGCTTATATAATTAATTTATCTTCTTTATTGTACCTGCAGAGTAAAAAGTATTTGACTTCCAATAAACTTTTAATTGGCTGAATTGAACACCTAAAAATATTTGTAATGTAGTGAATTTTGTGAGTGTGTGTCAATAAAGTTATCTTTGATCAGGCAGGAGGTAGTTATTAAAATTGTTCAATAAATTTGAAGAGCTTGGGAGCCTAAATGCACTCAAACTGGGACTCTTGGGCTTTCTCTCTGTAGTTGATAGTCAGTAAAAAATACTGACCTTGGGTTGCTTGTCTCTTTATACAAGAGCACCTAGGGACTATGCCAGGCTGATGAACCTTGAGGCACTAGTATGTTCTGACCTCTGCCATACAGTCTGTGTCCTGCTTCTATCCATGCTTTTGCTCAACTTCACATAAAAATGAACTGACAGTCGGCAAGGCCACTTAATAAACCTTGCCTTGAAGTAGTGTGGAGATGAGACTAGAGGGGAGCAGAGTGCGAGTTGTGATAACAATGCTGGAAAAGGTGGGTTGGCTTCTGTAGCGTTTTGTACTGAGCCTTGGATTTCTTACTCTGCAGCTCCTGTAAGTGAGCTGTGTATCAGACTCAAAGTAGGGAACTTTTTTTTTCCTTTTTTTCTTTTTTTCCCCCTCTTCTGGAAATTGAATTTAAAACTTCACCCAGTTAAAACTTTCCCTGCCACAAATATAATTTAAGAAAAGTTTTGTTCTTAAAAGCAGTTAATCTGACAACAAAATCATTAAATCTGTCTCAGTTTCTAGCTGACTGCAATGTGTAGTACATAGTAAACTGCATGAAAGGCAAAGTCTTGGAATTTTTTAGACTACTGATACCTAGTAGTATGGGTAAAGTGATTTCTGTTTAAATGTAAAAGTATCCTTTTGGCTCTCTCACTGGCAGTAGTGGGCTTTTATTTTTAAGTGTGTGCATGTGTGTAATAGATACGTGATGCATTTCTCTTTATCCCTCTTCTAAGGATCCCTCCACTCCAAATTTCTTACATGAAACACTTGCATTTTGCTTCACTTTCAGAATATAAAAAGATTTCTAGACATCAGGAAAAATCTAAACTTTTTCCTGAAGTGCCCTTTATTCTTCTATCCTAAGCTAAACACGAAAGATTTTGCAATAGGCTTCAGAATAGAGCTCACTCTGTTGTGGGTTTTATTCAACTTCAGGTGAGAGTGCCAAACCTGTTTAACAAGAAACTCGGGATTTCTGTTCCTCTGATTGCTCACTGTGTGGTTTAAAACAACAAAACCTGCTATCAAATTCAGTCAATTCAAACGCCAGTGCTTTATCCTCTTCATTATAGTCTTTTTGTTTGGATGCCTGCTGCTTCAGAACATTTTTGAGCTCATACATGTAAGTTACATGAAAATCTTTCAATTTCGTAGATGGAAAAGAACTATGTGAAGTGAGGCTTAAGTAGAAAACAAATCTGTTGATGAAAGCGGTGATGTTGTATTAGATTATAAGTGTGTTTGGTTGTGTTTCACAACCTTCCACGGTTTGACTTTGAGTTACCTGAGAGACTGCAGCGGGCTGAGGAGCTGGAATTACTAGCATTTTGGTCTTTTGCCGTCTTTGTTCAATAATTGAGTTGGATTTTCTTTTCAGTTTTTAGTGATGCTATTTGTAAGTTGTTAAAGCTGGCAGAAGAGCGCTCTAATCTTCTCAAACCTTTAATGAGGATTGAAGGTACTGTAATTTTAGACAGGTATTGCAATCAACATTAACTTGGACAAGAACCCTTCCATTTCATGATTTTATGACTTTGTTTAAAAATTGCCTCATGAAATTGGAAATAGGGATTTGAAATAAATCATGGTAATTTTAGGTTATTTTAATTTTTCAAGGAGGTGAAGAAATTAACGTGGAGTTGTTTCAGAACCTGTCTCTCTTGTACAGTTTTGCCAGGCCAGGTATTTAGGAGATAATGTAGCTGTCAGAGTCAGTCTGTAACAAACAAACATTGGGATACGGGCTTTGAGGGGAAAATGGGAGTGAATAGGATTTACTTACTGGCTCTTGTATTCCTGTTGAATTTCTTTGCAGCAGTTGGGTCCTAAATTGTAATAAATGGAGGTAAGTATGTTTTAGGTTAGATTTAACTGCTGGATTCAACATGCGTCTCTATTACAACTGTAGTGGGAATGGCCAAAAGCAGAGCTTATGGGGAAGATATATAGGTTTGGGTTTTTTTTCCTGTCCAAATTTGACATAGGAATGGAAACCATAACAAGAAATCAAATGAAATGTAGATAAAGCTGTAGTTGGCACATGCTAATTTGTTTTGAGCAGAGACAAATATTTCAAGTCGTCCGATATGTTTATATTCCTTGAGTTTAAGTCACTTGCTTTTTACTAGTTGAAAAGCCTGTCTGCACTATGGGTTTGAAAAAATAAATAGGGACTATTTATATCAGAAAAACAACTGTCTCCAACTCTTGTCTCTTCAATTCCTCTTTTCTTCTGTTATTTGACCTTATCTTTCTCATCATCCCTTTCATTTTATTTCTGTGTATGTGCCCTTATTGGTTGCTCTACTCTTTTAACTGTTATTCAGCTTGCTTCTAGCACTGGTAGCTCAAGTAGTGTTAGACGTGATCTTTCTCAGTTGGACTGCATGCCAAATGTTTCTAAAGGGAATGTAAATACTGTGAGGTCAGTTCAGTATCAAATGCCTGCAGCCTGAAATGAACCCTGCAGGATCTTCTGCTATTCAGTCAAAATTAGGACCTACTCGGGATACCATACTAAAAATTGAAAAGTCAGGACTTACACGTTATGCTTTACAGATTTATTTTTTTCCCCCCAGTTTATTAAATTTACTATTTTCTGTAAAATAAAGGCCAAAGAATGAGCACTAGGGACAGTTCAGTATAACTGTTGTGATTAACAAGTATGTTTAAAAACCTCATTAAATACACTGATGGATTACTTGATATATTTCTTTAGGATCGTAAGCCAGAGGAAGTGCTGTATGTTTGTATGTGCTTACCTGCAACTTATATAAATTATGACATTTAAGCATTGAAATAATTTGCTTTAAATAGCAGTTAAAATCTTCAGCCCATCTATTCCTCTGTGTTTTCCCTCACCTCATTCCCTCCTCTCTCCCCAAAGAATAATGATGGTAAGAGAAGACTCTGGTAAAGTCACTTAGTAGGGCAAAACCAAATTGATTTTAACGACTTTTTCCTGCACTTCATGCAAACCTGTTAGTCCATTCTTTTCGGGGAGGAATGCTCAGTGTACTTCCTTTAGATCAGTGATGCTCTTTAATTGGCCGTGTGGTAGTTGGAATTACTTGCATCTGTGTGCTGTGCGGACTTGATGCAGCGCTTTGTGTTTCTACAAGGAGCAGAAGTACAGATGAACAATTGCACTCGAGTTTTTCTGCTTTGTAGTGCTGTCAGTAGTTTGGCCAAGTTTCTAGGCATATTTGTCTTTTGCACTGTTGTCTGTGAAAGATTGGCTCCTATTAATTTTGGCAAAGAAATGCATCTGATTGATGAAACCAGAAGAAAATAACCTCCGAACTTTAATGGACAGGGGTTTAATTGTTCTTTGGTGTAGTTGGCCACACCGTGACAAGGCTGATTGTCTTTCCAGGTCTCTAAGATGTCACGATAATGTCTTGGTCAAATGACTGCAGAAAAACATAACTTGCAGTCAGGGAATTTTTGCTTTCTTTTTGCTAAAGCTGTTTTAGTTTTGTGTGGAGATAGATAGAGTTGCAGCCATTAGATAACTCCAAATTACTTTACTAGCAATGTACAAACCACTGTGAAGTTTTACCAACACACCTGTGGTTTTGTATGGGAGGCTTTCATGACACTCAGATGAAGAAATATTTGATTATTGAATGCTATGCTTTGATTTTCTTGGTGGATTAAAGTGGATATTGAAATTAACTGGTAGAGGTATTGAAAAAGTACAGGGCTGAACTGAGTATAAAAGATTTTAAAATAGAAAGCATTTGTAGCTGTCTTGTAAGTAAAGTAATGTTAAATTCAAATTAATACCTTATGAAATGGCTCATTCTGAAGCAAGGATAAATGTATTATGGAGTGTAAAGCCATCTTTAAAGGATGGTATGCTGTTGAATTTCTAGAGCCTTAAAGTTGGGGAATATGGATGTTGTAAATAATACATGCATAGCTTCACCATATGGATTGACTCTGTTTTGGCTTCTGGAACTGCCTCAGTGAATGACACAATGTCCGTTCAACTCATTGCTGCATCAGTGCTTTTCTTGTTTAATTCTGTAACCCCAGGATTTATTCTGGGAAAGGTCCAATACTGTTGGATGAGAAGTCTACAAGAGAATGTAAATTTTTTTTTCCTATAAAATAGAATATTAGTCTTTTTCATAAGCTTCTTTTGATGTATTTAATGAGTCCTTCTCATGAGGTGTGATGATTAAACATAGTTCCCTGTGCATCATTAAAACTTGAAAAGAAAGTGCTGATACTTATTTTTCATATCAGTAGGAAATTAAAGGATGCAGGTCTGTTTGGTTGCATTTGCTGTCTATTGTACGGCTACCTTCCCATTAAAACACTGTTTCTTACCCTTGCTGAATGAAGGGCTCTAAGGAGAACTGTAGTTTCCTCTACATCTCAACTGTATGTCCCTTAAGTGTACTCAGGGACTGACATCAGATGTTGGAGTGTAGCCTCTGTAGCATCGTCTTTCTGCAAACCACTCTCAGCATTCCTATCTGTATTTAAGCAATTTGTCTATGCCCCCTTTTATGTAGATTAAGTATTGCTCTACCTACTCAGTGAAGATGGATTCTGAAAATGAGTTTCATTGCAATGCCGAGGACGGCCACAGTGCCTGTACTCCAAGTGCACTTACATGTTCTGTCTGGTTTTGTCATTTTAAGTAATTTAATCCAAAGATAGAGGAATTTGTTAGCATCCTTAAAAATACATAGAAGTTAGTGTCAAATTCTCTTTCTTTGTGTACAGGTTTTTCTATAACATATGAGTAAATTGAACTTTTTTTTTAATGGAGGGGGAGATTAAGCTGAAAACAACTAATTTGTTTCATATCCTGATTGTACTGACAGTAAAATGTTGTATATGAGCATCTACTGGAGAATCATCATGTAAAAATTAAAGTTACGGGAAATTACATTGCTGTGGAAAAATTAGTTTGCTTTATTCCCACAGGCACTAATTAACATTGTTCTAAACAGAAGCATGTAGTTTTCTGCAAAGGATCCTTGTAAGGAAAACATAATCAAGAGCCACTAAACTCTGGCATTATTTTTAGAGATAAATTGTGCTGTTTCATTGGTTGCATTCCAATGTATTGAAATGGTAAAACCAAAAAAAGTTGC
Organism: Porphyrio hochstetteri; assembly: GCA_020800305.1. Classification (NCBI taxonomy): domain Eukaryota; kingdom Metazoa; phylum Chordata; class Aves; order Gruiformes; family Rallidae; genus Porphyrio; species Porphyrio hochstetteri. The sequence goes on along the minus strand of CM036905.1, from coordinate 80,809,531 downwards.
TTGATTTAATTTCATGTAATGGCACATACTTAGCACTCATCACTCAAATAAAAAAGATGGGAAGGAAGAAGGATCTAATTTCATAATGCATTTCCATAACTTAGCAACTTAGGTTTCAACTATGTGTTTAAATACTTGATTTTTTTTTATATGTATCCAAAACCGCTGTTCTTTTTTCTTCAATTGCCAAAGAAGTTCAGCTTTTCATGCTCTTAGACTCTGTTTTGTACTGCACAAAATATGATGGAAATGCTGCTTCTCGAGTTCTCTGGTTACTATCCTTGGAGTTATTTCTGAATACATTCAAATTTTTCTTCTTTGGTGTTTTGATGGCTCTTTGGACCAGAGGAAAATATAGAAGACCATTACTAGTCAGTAAGCTATACTTAGATATTTAATAGATTAACGTATCTTGCTCCAGGTGTAATAAAGAAGAGTATAAAAATATTGTGTGTGGAACAGTCTTTGAAGCCGTGATTTCCAGTAATTAGCAGTACTCTTCATCCCGTGTTATTACTCTGTGCCATTATGATTCACCTGGTAGCGTAGAAATGTCCAGGATAATAACTTGGGAAAAACTGACTCACAGAAAGCTGTGGAGATAAGAGCCCCAAGAAAGATAACAGTATCAGGATATTAGTTAATGTGCACCAGTAACTGGAAGCAACCTACTGAGCGGTAGTGGTATTATGTGAGTTACACCAGTAGATGGGCAGGGAGCTGAGTGGGGAGAGACAACATGCTTCTGAATTTTCTGAACATTTCTTCAGAATAAAGACTTTTCATGGGGGGAAAACCCCTCGCAAACTTTACAGTGAATATTGCTTTGTGCTTCTACGGATACTCGGGAATAGGATTGGTGTACAGTCCCAGCAGCTAAGGAGAGAATGATTAATACCCTACATGAAGTCAGGACAGGAATTTAAATACTATTACTGTTCTTTTGAGCTTAAAGGAAACAGATATGTTCTCAAGATGGGACCTGTCTGAGCAGTAGATGAACTGAATAGTGTAAATTCATCAAAGGCTTATGTATCTTTATAACCTGTTTTGAGGTAGCTGAAGTGGTTCATGTTAAATATTTTACGTGGCTTAGCTCTCCCTTTCGAAGAATTCTTTTTTTTTTTTAATCTAACCAAAGTTAACCATCTGCTTGTAGGAGATCTTTTTGCTGCAATAACAGATCAAAGGTTTTCATTGTGGTACAAGATTAATAGTTGAAAGAATATTAAGTTAGAGGCCAATTAAAATATTTTTTGTTTGCTCTGTATAAGTAATCAACATTAAAAAAAATACAATGAGGTCTGTAATTGTGTTCTATAGAGAAATTATTTTAGTGAATTTTTTTCCTCTTCCTATACTTGTTAATTAATACTGTTTCATTTACTTTCTCTTATATATGTGTGTGTGTATGTATGTATGTTAGACTTTTTCTGGTTACTATTTTATTTTGGGAAAGCCCCTCTCCCCAGCCAATCTGTGTAGTGTTAATATAGTGGTTCGAGGGTTCTTTTTAGCTGACTTGTAGTGTTCATTCTTGGGGTAGCAGTTTGAAAATTGAAATCCCTTTCTTTGCAGATTGTACCACTGGTTTCTTCCAAAAAAAAAAAAACCAACTTATTTGAGGTAACTAGGAAGACAATTGCACTCTCACTTTAAATGTGCCATGCTGCGTTCATTACAATGAATTCAGTACGTGAATAGTAACATGCGGTACAGAGGACAGCATAAGCTTCATGTTCTTTCAGACTTTCAAAGATTTCCATATAAATCCCGGTTGTTGTGAATAGTAGTACAGAATTTGTGAAGTGGGCAGTAAAGTTAAGCTATGAGTCTTATTTCCCAGAAGAAGTTAAATAATAGCATTTTTTTTGTTCCCTGATTTGGACATCTACACAGGCAATCTGAAGATGATAGATGCTATTTTATCACTTCAGTATATGAAGACATTGGGTCCTAAATTTTAGTGATGTCTTTCTAAAGCTGTCCAAGGGTTGGTTTTTTTGTTGTTGTTGTTTTATGTGAGATTTTTTTTTCTTATTATTTCCTTTTAAGCCAGTATCTTAATTCAATCTTTTATTTCCCTTTTGTTAAAATAAACTTAGTGCAAATGTCTGTTCATAGAATAATTATTCTTGCAGTTTTAGCAATGCAACTCTATACATGCTTTAAAAAAACCCTAAAACCTTTGCATGAAAATATATTAATTTGTTGTCTTAATAGTATTTCTGGAAAATGGTGGGAACTTACCATAGATGATGAGCATTCCCACGGCAGTGGCAGGCAAGTGGAAATGGAGCATCTGTACACAGGTAGCATTTTGTTGTTGTGAGCTACATGGCCAGTGGTGTCCAGACGTATGCAATGATGCTTGTTTATTGGAGACAAGCAGGGTTTGTTTCTACTTTTATAAGTTGCCATGACCAGGCAGTGCTAAGAGAATCCTAAGCCTTACAGGAAAGTGTTTAAATAATCTTAACTAGGAAAGTAAAGGGGATCCTTAGGTGTGTTGCTTTTTCTTGATGCCGCTGCTTTTGACTATAATGTGAGATTTCTAGCTCTTTCTGACAAGACTTATTAGTTGAAAGGCAGCAGTCCTTTCTAAAAATTGACATCTTCATGGTGTTAAACTTACGAATTGACAGAATTGCTTGCCTTCAGGATATTAAAAATGTAATCTATTGATATTCAGTTTATATTTTATCACTTCCATTTAGGAAAAAACCTGGAAGCCATGGCCTTGATCCACAGTGTAGAGAAAACACACTACTTAAAATTGGACTCCAGTTGAAAGTGTCACATGACTGTAAAGGCTTGACATATGAAATAATATTGTTCCAGTTAAGTGTGTCTAGAAATACGAGCATATTTTTATGCTATAGTACTGGTTTAACAGGAAAACAATATAATAGAATTGGAGAAGGTAAAGAGAAGCTTGATAAGGGTGATCAGAGATCTTCATTTGAAGAACGCCTGTAATAACTTCACTAAGGGCTGATGCGGAGAGCGTGAGTCTATAGAATTATAAATGGTAGAAAGGAGGGTATGGAACACGTTTGCTGTGTATTGCAATAAAAGAACTAGCAGGCAGAATTGTGATTCAAGAAGAGCTGACCTTTGTGCCTAACGTTCAAAAGGTCTGAAAGAAATGCATGTGTAATTAAGGAAAGTGACTGAAAACCTCTAGGAAGTATAGCTTAGAATGCTGTGGTCTGTAATTCTGCATTCATGGAAGAATAAGTGGTCACCTCTTTCATTCAAAGTCCCATCTCTGAGGCTTATAATTGCTGAACCAAGGTATTGCAGTGTGTGTCTCCTGGTCTGATGGTCCTCCAAGAGGCTTGCTGCTAATCACAGATGGAAACAGGGCACTGTGTTATGTGGACTTTTGATCTGACCTAGTTCAGCAGCTCTTAAAAACAGCACTAATCACGAAGTCATAAATATTCATTTAGTAGTAGTAAATGAGAGGAATGTTGTCTTAATTATAGTTATGCAGATTTTTAGGATTGGTCTTGCAGAGTATCTCTGGTATCTTATCACTAAAGCTTTGATGGATGCTGTGTGTGCACAAAACATGGCTGTATGGGAAGACTTAATACTTTCCCCATAGTAATGCATTGATCTTAACTTGTTTTGAAAATAAACTATGTAAACATAAAAATGCTACTGATCTTCCTACTTAAGCTTTACTATATACACAGATTTAATGAGAGGAATGGAGAACAACTGAAATCGTTAGATACCATCTGTTAGTTGAGTATTGATTTAAACTGATGTAACTGACTTACATTTTTGCACGAATAGGTTTGTGTGAGCGAGGTGGTGCCTGGAAAAGAGATTTTAAAGCCAAATTGTTTTTCAAGTTGTAAATGGAATTGAAGTTTTAAACTTCACCTGCTTTCAGAAATCCTATGAGATAACTTTAGAGATAATTGGAGATCAACTTAGATGATACAAGCTTGGGAAACGTAGAGTGGGGTATTTTTTAACAGTCTAAATGACAGACTGATTACTTGCAAAAAAAAGAAAAAAATATGTTCTTGTTTCTCCCTTCTCAAAAGATATGGCTGTTCTCTGTAGAGTACACGGGTGTTTGAAGGATGATTTTACTTCAACTCTCAATCAGTACTTGGATTATTAGGAAACAACTATCCTTTCTATATTACTCTTTCAAGAAATAAAAAGTCTTTGGAAAATAAAAGAAGTGGGATTCAAATGTAGTAGAGGTTTAATCATAATTTATACATGCTTTTTTCTGTATAGATTTGATATTTTAAATTATGGAACCTGGAAGCTCTCTAACATACAGATATCAATGTTGGTCAACTCTGGAGATTAAATTTTGTTTTTCTCTATGTAGGCCATAACTGATGTCAGAATTTAGAGTTGCAAAGTAACAGGCATATTCATGAAGTCCAAGACAGAGACTTACATTACTGTTGCTAGTACTGAATCACCGTACTAGGTTGTATGCACAAAACTCCAAAAGGCCTTGGCATACCAGAACACTCTATTAGAAGGTTCTGTGAAAGGTGTAGTTTTTTTGGAACCAGTATTATCTTGTGTTATTAAAGAAAAGAGAAAGCCTGTAGTGTTGTTCTTCAGATATTTTGAAGAGTGACAATACAGACGTGTGCTGGTTTGCACAGTTAAACTACGTGTGTGGGAATAGACATGTAGACTGTCTCAATGGATAGGAATCAATTCCTAAGTTTGCTGCCTGTGCCTCTGAAGTATCTTTGAAAAGATACGCTATAAAAAGAATTTAGGTGGTAAAAGCTGTTTAGTGTAGCACCACCTGGATTCCTAGTCTAGGATATATTTTACTTTAGTTATTCCTCATTTGGGTTGGAAGAAACTACATGAGAAATAAGTGTATAATAATACTACAAACCTGGGCTTGTGTTTTATCTAGTAAACAATTAAGACAACTTAGTAACAAGAATATTGGAAACTGTTAATTTATGAATCAAATTTGTCCACTTAAGCTGCTCATCACCAGGAATGAGGTTATGAAGCATTCTACTGACACTGCCTGAATTTAATACTACCAGTAATTCAGCCAAGCTTTTAAAGGCATTTGCTAACTTTTTTCATGGCTTATCCATTTTTGAAGAGAGAATAAGAAAATAACAAACCTAAAGTGTACTTGAGTGAGTTTCCAAATGCTGATAAAGATCTTGTCATGCTTTCCCAATTTTCAGGCTCTTCAATTTGGACTCTTTTGTGACTGCCACTTCACCCAAAAAGATATCAGTTTAAATCCTGAAAAACAATAGAAGAATTGTTTGGCGGAGAAGTCAGCAGCTAGTGCCTTGGCACTGTCTTTGGCTTTTTAAGCCAGGTTGCTGACAGCAAAAGCATGAACAGAACTTTGGGAGGGGGAAAAAATAAACCTCTGGTGTTCCAAAAGTAAGTCTAAATGGAAAATGGGCTCTGCTTTAGAGACTACATCCTTCTGTGCAGTTATGTCAAAATTATTCTGCATGAAGTATTAACATGTGAAAAATATTTTTACTTGAAAAAGTTTTTCTTTACTTGTTAATTAGCTCTTGTAATTACTTACACCTACGTTTTAATACATATGATGCTACTTCCACATCAAAGATTGTAAATTATTGGGGTGCAGCAACATTTGCTTCTACTTTTCGTTCCCTACAAAAAGCTCTCTTAAGACTTAATTCTTACAAAACTCTGTAATAGATTAAGGAATTGGAGCACATGAAGTAACACAAGGAATTATTTTAGATGTTATGTCAAAGGCGGCCAGAGTTGCATTTGCTCTCTGTCACTTAGGCACACTTTTTGAGCAGTGGTTAACTGAGGCTGCTTTCAGTGCTGACAATATAATGTATGTAAACCAAAAAAGTGAATTCTGTAAGAAAAATCTCTTGTGTGTGGAATTGCCAGTGGAAGTTACCATTTCTTAATCACAACCATTTTAACAGAATGAGAGTGCTGTGCAAAGCAATTGTTTCATACTTTGTTCGTTCTCTCTTAGGCATCCAAGAAATCAGTTACTCTCTGGTAGCTGTGGACAAAGAATTATGAATGTAGGTTTGCCAAGTCCAAAGTTAATGGCTCGCTCAGAGGATAAAGGATATGTATTTTTTTTGGTTTAGTGTTCCTTTGGAACACTTCCCCAGGATAGCTACATCTTAGCTTAAATTGATTTGAAGCTATCTAGAAAAGATCAGTTCCACAGATTCCATTCCCTCTAGACAAGTAGTCCTTCCTCTCTTATGATGGCTTTTGCAATCAGGCAGTCGTAGGGCAAGTCAAATCAAATGGAAAATGTGTCTATTGTAGGAATAGTTTTCAGTCAGAACTGTGAGCTGACTTGAACCTGGATCACTTTCAAGAAGTACTTCTGTAAATACCAGTTCATCAGGCAGTATCAGCTATTCAGAAAAAAGACTTATGCTGGCATAGCTCCATCTGTCATAAGAGGGTTTGTAAATGCTGAAACATTTCTCACTAAAGAGCATGCGTCTTGGTACTGCTATACGGGGAAAAATCCACTATTTAGATTTGCTTATAGTTTTATGCGGTGTTCTTCTGTGCATACTTAAGTAGTGCCATCTCAGTATTTCCCTGCAACTCACTCGTGTTTCTATTTATGCTTAGTATACTTCTTTGATTAGCTAAAACGGTAAGTAGGTGCTATTTCTAGCATAGAAGGAATATTGAAATAGAGATGTAAAAATGTTCTTTGAAGTCTGCTTTTATGGTGTCTCCAAAACCAGCAGAAGCTTTAGAATCCAGCAAAATTGTTGTCACTGTTGAATTGAACAACTTGCCTGTCTGTTCACAGAAATATGGAAAAGAATGCTGTAATATATAGCTGGAATGGTAGATGAGTTGAAATGTAACCGTACTAACAGGCATTGATTAGAACAGCAGAATTAATAGTTCTCAGTTGTCAGGGTGTGTTGAGATCTTCAATAACCAGAATTATTTGAGATGAGTTTAAACCTTTGATTAGACTTGTACAATTACTAACTTTTAGGAACTTCTAAAAGTGACTTGGAATGAGGGAAAACTACTCCCCCTTCGTGTTTCAAGGCCAGGTTGGATGGGGCTTCAGGCAGCCTGGCCTAGTGGAGGGTGTCCCTGCCCGTGGCAGGGGTTGGAACTAGGTCATCCTTAAGGTCCCTTCCAACACAAACCAATCTATTGCCTTATTTTTTTTCCTGATTATTACATATGTGTGCACGTGTATGTATACAGACAAAAACAAAGTTTGAAATTTCTATAGTTTTCTGCTAGTTTCTACATTAAAAATTCAGGTCCTTTCTTAGACTTCTAGATGACAACTAAAGGACTATTGAAGTTGACATAGGAAAATGAATGTCAACTGACTGAGCAGGTAGATTTTTTTTTTTTTCCAATCTCTAGGTTAATAATTTAATCACCAATCTCTAATGAATAACTATGAGAAAAGGAAGATATGTATTTAGATAAAATTACTTGTGTTTGAGATCTCTCAAATTCCAGCAAAACCAAAAAAGGAATTGCCTTAACATTGCTAATGTTTCTGTGGTAAAGCGGTCAATGAAGGTAGAAAAGAGGCAGGGGAGAGAAGCACCAAATATAAAATAATGGCAAAAGGAATATTTACCTTGGCTACAGATTTCTAAAGGAATTTGAATCCTTAGGTTGTCTTTGTGCTTATTACTATAACTAATTAAAAAAACCCCACAAAGCCAAACAACAGAAGTAGTTGACTTCGGAAGTGCAAGTCATTCATCACATGGATAAAATAAAGGAAAAGACCATTTATTTATCTGACTTGTTTTTAGAGACCGTTTTCCCTGCAGGTTATATAACTTGTCCATTGGTTTTAAAAGGAGAGAACATATACAGTGTTTCCTTCACCTGTTGTCACAGCATAGCATTAAAAACAGTGGACCCATATGCCTGGAAATACAGGAAGTATATCTGTCTGAATACCAGGAGTTTTGTTGGTTTTGGCAAGATGACTTAAATGAGTGGTTCTGCTGTGGAAAATATTGTCAGAAACAAGTTTTCAGTGTAGAAACTCTGTTACAGGGAGTAGAGAGCTGCTGCCACTGCCAACTTCTTCAGTGCTATTTGATATAGCGCTATCATTTTGTCAGAAAGGATAGGGTCTTTTGCTGGTGCTTGATGATAAGAAAATGTAAATATCCTTGAGGAATGCATAATCTGTGATTGACCTCATCACAGCTCTTGCCTAGAGAAGCCGTGGGTTCTCTGTCCTTGGAGGCTTCAAAAACTTGCCTGCACAAAGCTCTAATTAACCTGAACTGGGTTGGAGCTGGCCCGGCCTGGAGCTGGAGATTGGGCTAAATGAACTTCAGAGGTAGTTTTCAGCCTAAATCACTGGGTGATTTTTTTTCTGCAAATGAAAAATAGTGGATGTTCCATAAGAAGGTAATACTGTTCTAGCTTTCTCTCCATGGGCATGCTCTTGGCTGAAATGTGGAAGGAGGGAGGAATGCGAAGCAAAAATGTAACTACATAATGAAAAATACAGATTTCTTTTCAGAAAAGTGCTTGATCTCAGGTTGAGGGAAGGCTGGTCTTGTGCTGCTTTTCTGTCCCAGGACAGTTGCAGCTTACAGAGAATTGTAAATGCGTCTGATATTATACAATTTAAGTAATGATGCAAACTGGGCACTTCCATGGATCCTAGTGCCAAGGAGTGAAGTCCTTTTCAGTGAAATCCTGAACTGCTAAAAAAAAAATAATAATAATATCATGACAGGCTTGGGTGTAGAAATTAAAAATTTTGTTTGGGTGTACGTGGGATGGAATTAGAGCTTAAACTGAGGTGTTTGGCTCAAACCTAGCTCTGAGCAGGCATCTAGTAAAAAGCTGTAGTTTGAGCTTGTTTACAGTATTAGTTTTGTTTTATCTCAAGAGAACACTTATCTGTTTTTCAGGGAGAAAACACCTTCATATCTGAGTGGATATGATGAAAGGTCGATGAATAATAGTTGAAATGCATATTAAAAGTTAATGAGATGGGGTAAGGCACCAACTCATCCTGAATGTGGTGAGCTGAAGAGGAGAAATTTATGATGCTTTTTCTTTGTGTAGTATTTTCAGCGTTTCTGGTGAGTTTGTAGATTTATGGGGTTTTTTGTTGTTTGATATGTTGTTGGGTTTTTTTTCTCTGAAGGCAAGGCTTATTTTGACTTTGTATTAATTTGTATAGTTTGTTTGGAAAATTTAAGTAAATTATAAAAATCCTCTCCATAGTATATTGAGTTTGGAACTTAGAACTTTTAAACTTACAAAAACCTTGTTGAAAAGTCTTGGGAATCAAGAATGTGTCTTCTTTTAGGACCCAGACATTTTTAGGATAAGGCATTTTTCCTGGTCTTATGCTTGAACCGACAACCTGGGAGTAAATACAGTGGCAGAGGGAGCTTGATAGTGGCTATAAATGCGTCCTTTAAAAACGACACCAGCCAAACAAAATCCAGTGCTTTTCTTACCTTCTTGAGAGCTCTGTGGTGCTCTTCAAAATAGAAACAGTGAAGATGCACAGCAATATTGGCAGTTTCCTCATTTCTGGTTTGGTCCTGTAAACTGCTAGAGGTACAAGAGAGGTGCATGGGCACCTCTTCTGCTTTTTCAACATTCTCATGTTAAATGTGTTCAATACTGTGGATACTGATTTTTTTTGTCAATTTGGTTCATACTGTGTGTTTGTTGTTTTGTTGTTTGGGTTTTTTTCCACATGAATGGATAGCAGAAGAACTCAAATGTTAAAAATTCCAATTTTATCCAAATGTTCTGTGTTTTTAATGTTTTCATGCTTTTATATGTGGAGATATGTTCATGAAGCATTTGATTTAAAATAATTTAAAGTGGAATTGGAGAGGCATTGAGTGTTACAGCTTACCAGACAAAATATTTTTTTTGGGGGGGAGGGCTGTGGTTCTTAGTTGTTTGGGCTTTTTGTTTGTTTTTGTTTTTGGGTTTTTTTTAATTCAATGATAGTGGAATATTTACTCAGAATGATAAGCATAGATATTTCTGTTTTGCTAGGTGCTATGTATTATCTAAAATGTTGCTCTTCTATTACATAAACACAGAAGGCAGGAATGATAAATTGTGCTTTACTTTTTTTAACCTACATAGCTAATTATACTGCTGGGTTTGAGATTCTCTTTATATATGAAATAAGTTGCATTAACCAATGCTAAAGAAGAATAGTGCTTCAAGTATGTGTTAACAGTGCAAATGTCAGCTACCATTATGTACTTTATGACTATCTGCTGATAAAATGCATTCAGACAAACTGGATGTATGTACTGTCTTGGGTATTATGTAGGATTTTTAGGTACTAAACATCTCTCTCTCCATAATATTATTGTATTGTATATGTTTATTGATGTGATAAGAGGTACTTCAATTTTTCTTTTTGGTCTTTATCAACATTTTTTTCAAACATTTGTACTGACCTGCACATAGGCTGGAAACCAGTGAAGCCCTATGTGTTTCATTTAGCCTTTATATACCCTATCTGTAAATAATTACCTGTAAATAGGGTAAAAAGAGTCATAACGTCATTAAATTGGGGGATCCTGTTACTATTTATGCTATGTGGATTTTTTTTTTTTGGTAGTTTGTCTGCCGAGCTGCTCCTTACAAGTAAGCCTACTTTAATTTATATTTCAAGTATAATTTTAAAATTATACAGTTCCCTCTGTTGTATGGGAGTGAAAGTAGGAAGAGAGGAACATGGACTTTTGTAGAAAATGTGTGTACTGATGAACTCATGTTTATTATTTTGGTTGCTGTAGAGGATCTCTTACAGAAGTTAAATAACATAGGCATTTATTTTGAGGAGTTTAATTTTTCCCCTTTTTGACTTTTTTTTAATAACTACTGCATTTTCATGCCAAAAGATTAATTTCCTAATCTTATTTCATAGATAGGCTTTTCTTGAAGAAATAAACTAGGGGAAGAAGGCCTGGAATTGTAACTGTAGCCTCACTGATGTACACACCGACTTGTAACTTCGCTGCTATTGCTTTTTTGAGTTGACTGGGTTTTATACTCTCTGCAGACTTTAATAAGCTTAACTTTCCTGTAGCAAATGCATATCACTTCATAGAAAAATAGCTTTGCCTCTTTCTGTGGGAGAAGAGCAACTTGTATAGGCACATCTGCCCTCTGACAGGTGTGTTGCTCATTCTTTTCTCTGTCTCACTCACATACACGTCAGTGTATATATATGGCCTTACTTTGTCTATAGCTGTTGCCACCTGGACAAGGCCATCTGTGCCAGTCTGAGTGCACTGGGAGACCGTCCTTACAGAACTGTCAATTTACATGTTTTTCTCTGGCTTGATTGTCAAATAGAAAGCCAGGCTAAAAGATAAAAGGGCAAATGAGCACGGAGAGATGAATTGATAGGCGTCTCTAATTCTTATCTAATGACACTTGAGTACAATAAGTAATTTCAGGCAAGCCTGGTGTGGGTTAGAACTCAACAATGGTTATTTCCTACAGAGTTTTGTGAAAACAGGTAGAAGGAACTATTTTGTATTGAAACATATTAGGGAGAACCTCAAAAACTAATTCCTGTCAAGACATCCTGCCTGAATGAATTTTCTGGAGCCTAAAGAGAGTTTTGTGTCATTTGTTTTTAATCTGTGGCATACTCCTGTACTAGTTCTGGACCAAAGTTGCATTGCTACCTGGGTCTGTGCTGCGTGCTGAGCATTCACTAGCAGAGCAGAGTGAGGACTGTCAAACAGACATCTTCCCAAGTGTGGTGTTCACCAGCATTTGGAAAATAGAGGAAGCATGAACTTTTTGAGAACCGCCTAGAGACGATCTGTGTTGAGGAGGTCACTAGTGCATTTAATTTTAGTACGTGCTTCTGGAAAAAAAATTTGAAGCGTAGATGAAGTGTTACAATGAGGAACAGACAGGAGGACATTCTAGGTAATTTTTAGAGATGCATAGACTCAAGTTTGATGTTTTGGTGCAAGCACCCCCAGCCGCTTGTTCCATTGTGGCAGTAGGTGCTCTGAATAGTGTAAGGGGGAAATAAGTGAATTACACCTTCCCCACTCTCAGCCTCCAAAGAAAAAGAAGTTGGGGTGATTCTTTTTGAATGGAATAGTTTTATATGGAGAAGGCAAACTGGTTTTTTGTAAGAATAACAAATTTAGTATAAGCATCTCATTTCTGGAACAGGGTACTAAGAACTCCTTAGCTGTTGAGTCTGCAGCTTTTTCACTTAGAATCATAGAATGGTCTGGGTTGGAAGGGACCCCAAGGATCATAGAGCTCCAACCCCCCTGCCACAGGCAGGGCCACCAACCTCCAGGCCTGGATCTACACAAGGTTGCCCAGGGCCCCATCCAACCTGGCCTTGAACACTTCCAGGGATGGGGCATCCACCACCTCTCTGGGCAGCCTGTTCCAGCACCTCACCACTCTCTCACTAAAAAAAACTTCCCCCTAACAACTTGATCAAACCTGTTTCTTTCAGAAACTGAATGAATGTGAGTCATGACTGCAGTTCTGTCACTTTATATGAAAGGCTTTGATCTTTTATCTAACTCATGCTAATTTCTTTGATGCTGGTTTTTGAAGTAAAATCAGTGTACATGTGTTGTGGGGTTTGAAGGGTGGGTGTTTTTTGCGGTGGGTAATTTTTGAGGATTCAGATAGTGCTCTTCTATTGGAAATGTTACTTAGGTAAAAAACTACAGGGCTTCATCAGAGGGCAAGGAACCACAAATACCATACTTCAAGGCTCAAATGATACATGGCTATTGAGGAGACTTAATGGGCCCAGGACATTGCTTCCAGGCACACTTCTAAGCTTGTAAAATGAGAGTATGTGCACCTGTATCTGGTTGGAGTGCTGCCCCTGTTCTGAAGGGTGTTCTGGTGCTGAATGGATTGTTTGGGGTTTGTTTACCAAGAAATTAATCTTAACTTTGCAGCTTAATTGCTTACAAGGGTAATAACTGCCACATAGTAGTTCAGAAATCCAAGAAAGATTAATTTGGAAACTGAAGGCACAGATTGTTTTTTGGCTAGTGGAAGAGGAGAACCAAGCTGCTTGTTGAAATGACCCAAATATTAAAAGTGTAGCCCTCACCTTTTCTGTCATAAGGCACAACAAAGTTAGGACGAAGTGGAGTAAAAACTTTTAGACTAACAGTATGCTTCAAAGCATAAATCAAGACTTGCTTTTTTGTCTGGGGGAGACAGAGTCCTGTTATGGCTCTTGTGGGAATGGTGAAAGTGTCTGTTTTTTGAGCTTCAGAGCTATCTAGCAATATTTTCTGTCAATATTTTCCTTTCTTTACTTTGATTTTAATACTACTTTAATAATTTTTAAGTATGGCTTGGAAGGTATCTGGATGTTTAATCTGTTTTCTGAATTATGAGCAATTCCGTGCAATATTTCTCTTAAACACCTACCAAGTACTAGCTATTCTGTGTCCAAAACTTTAGTATCTTTTTCATTTAACATCATGAAATTACTAGTGCTTGTGAAACTTCTTCCTTAAGTGCTTAGCTTCCCTTTTGATGAGTATTTGGTGACGTAAAAAAACCCTCATCTTTGGGAGCAGGAAAAATATAGTCAGTTGCTTTTGTGTGTGATTCATTTTACCTGAACTCAGTGGGACAATGGAGGACATTCATCAGCACAGTGAGATTTATTGCTTCAAGACCAACAATATCACAGCTACTATAAATTACACAACGAAGCTGTGGTGAATGTCAGGTTTAGTGAGATTTGTTTTAAGACTATTTCTATGTTGCACAACGCTGTGTACATGTGATTGTACCTTTAAAGCCTGGGCTCTGGTGCAGGTGATGAACTTAAGAGTTTAGAGCAATTTACAACCCGTTTAGGATCTCGTCTTTCAAGCCTGTAGCAGTGTGTAGTTAAACAGGTAACAGCAATAAAATGCTAGCTTTGCTGTTTGTGTTGCTTTGATTCAAGCACAGTGTGTCTTAAGCTTTTCACTGTTTCGCCTCGCTTCTCACTTAAAACATGAGTAATGCTGGGGTGGAGGAGTCTTGGCAATGAATTATCTTACCTCAATCTCTAAATGGACAAAGACTAGCACAGAAGGAAAATGTAAACATCCTTTTTGTATGCCACTACTTAATTGGAGTGTGTTCTTTCTTGCTAAACTGTGAACTTTATGAATGGTGTGGTCAACAGGAAAAACTTGTTTCAGGCCTCAGGGCGAGTACCCAATGATGATGACTGCTGTGAAGCTCTGTTGGGTTCTTTGTTTTTTTCTTTTTCCCCCTCTTTCTTTAAATCATTTGGGATTATACAAACTGTAATGTTGGTGTTGATTTTTCTTTTTTTTCCTGGAGAAATAATGCATTATGCCAGTGTGAAAGAAGGCACGAGTGAAGATTGGATGGCTTCATAAACAGAGTTTTGTATAACTGCAATATATAACTTTTCAGACCAAAATATTGAAATAAATTTGGTTTAGTGAGATTAAAATCTAATATTTTTGGAAGAAGATACAGCAAGAAGATACAAGAAAAATCCCTCAAGGTGGGAAGTAATTTAAGGAATGTATGTTTAGATTTTTAACATGGAAGATGTAGTATCACATTGGTGCCTACAAGAAAAATTCGGAAAACTCAGTAATTTATAACCTGACAACTCATAAGTTAAAGTAAATAAAACCAGCAACAACAAAATGTAAAACCAAATTTGAAGAAAAGCAAGTGCAGAAGGAGTATTTGAATATAATGCTTAGGAAATTTGTTTACCTTTAAGGATTTTGAGATTCTGGATTCTTCGTGCATGGGAGAAGGGTCAAGTGTTTCCAAAACAGGAGTATGACTCTCAGAAGATGTACATTTTGCATTGGTTTGCACTTTGTAGCTGGATGCTTACATTAGTAATAGTGTTGGTGATGCAGTACTTTACCTCCCAGCACTATCACAAAGGATAGTTTGTATGTGTGTGATTTAGCTTTCTTGAAGTCTAGATGTATACGTATTAATTAGACCATTCACACATACAGAGAAAAAACCGAACCATTCAAACCACCCCAACCCCCAGTTACCAAAACCAACAAAAAAACCCCTCAACAACCCACCACACATAGCCACCTCAACCTATAAAATTCCAGTCTGTCTTTTACTTAGGAAGGGAGGTAAAGGTAAAAATCTGGGAATTAAGATTTCAAAAACTGTGCAGCATGGTATGATAAATATGAAACTGGTAGAGTTTTTCAGCATTTGTAATGTTTGGGGTAGTGTCAGGCAGTACTTTTTGTGTGCAGTCCTCTGTCCTCATTTAATTATTTTTAAGGTATTTACCTGAAGTGATTAGAATTCACCAGTATCAGAGACATCAACATTTGAACTTCTGCAGTAATGAAGTTGGATAGCTAGTTCATAACTACTTTTAAGTCAGGCTTCTGGGTGAGCAGACATGTGAAGTCGCAGATGTATCGTGAAACACTTGGTGGTTTTCTAAAGTCTCTAATCTGAATATGGCAAAAAACAGACCACACTTATATGCTACATCAGTAAGTGTAAAGAACCACTGTAGGGGGATAAAGATTGGAAACTTGCAAGATAAAAGAAGCTGAGTTGATCCATTAATCAGTCACTTATTGGACAGGTTGCCCAGAGAGACCATTGAATCTCCCTCCAGCACTCAACAGGACAAGACCCCTGAGGATCTTTATTCATGTTGGCCTTGCTCTGACTGAGAGACTGGTCTAAATGGTTTCCAGAGGTCCATTCCAGTCAAAATTATTCTGTGATTTAGGATTCTGCACCCCGTGCTGCCGTTTTGGAAATTATTGGGATTGAGATGGGATGGGCAGCTGTCCTTTAACCTGTCTGAGGTCTTGAATTACCAGAGGGCACCTCTGACCTGTCAGGTTATAAATTTTTAGGTGGTATTTTGGAGAAGGATGGAAGGAGGGAGAATATATAGAAGTGTATTTATTTGGAAGTCATCTCATAGCCTCAGGTAACCTAATGGAACTAATGTTTCCATTCTTTCCAATTATTACTAAAAAAACCCAAAAACTAGAGACATCAATTGACTATATAACATGTGAGGGGATTTTGCTCATTTGTATTTTATCTTTAGTAGATATCAACTGGCACCTTTAACTAATTAATTACAGATCCTTATCGACTGTTAATGGTAGTAGTGTAGCTCTTACATATGCAGATACTAAAGTGTCTTGCTTTTTCTTCTGAGAAATGTTAGGTATATAATTTTTCTTCTGCAGTAATTTCAAGTGCTAAAAATATTTTTAAAATCATGGTAATTTTAAAACTGTTGGGTAGCTGCAGTATGTACCTATGTTATAGGTATGTCTATCGGCCACTTTCCTATCTTCCAAGACATTCTCTTTAATGGAGATGGGAAGCCTTCTGTCAGTCAAAAAGTAGTTTATAAATGAAGCCAAAATACGGAAATTGACATCTGAGTTTTGCTGCACCCTGGGGGCAAGGGGAGAAGAGCCCTTTTATTTTAAATCTACATCAGAAAATTCTTTCACAAATTGTCTGGAGTCAGCATGGTCACTACTTGACATTCACACTTACTTCAATATTTCTTATGGAATCAGAAGAAGGATACAGTAGTCAACCTCCCTTGGACTTTTAGTGGCTTTTTACATCAAAAAACAGTCATCTAAAGTTCATTCCTTTTTTTTTTTTTTTGTCTCGCAGTCATGGTTACACCTTAAGAATCCCTTTTAATAAAGACTACAGTGTCAGATCACTGGGAGCATGCATTAATTCACAGTGTTGCTTTCCCTGCCTGCTGGGTGATAAAACTGCCCCATCTGATGATCCCTTACTGGCCTGTAAGCAAATTTACTAATTGGAAGAGATTATGGAATTAGAGTTGTAGACCCTTTAAAACTTTCATTAACTTCCTTACCATTTGTTTGCTGGGACAAAATGCAATCTTGCAAGGCTATTTGAGGCAATCCTAGATCATGTTTTACTGGTTTGTAGTCAAAAACAGAAGAGAGGATGTAGACAAAAAAAGAAGTTGCTTTTCAGGTGTTATCCTGTTCAGCTAAGATGTCCCAAATAAAACATCCTTCAACTTGCTTGCCTTAATTTTTTTTTGTAGAGTAACATGACGTTTCCCAATCTTTAAATAGCCTGACTGCTGGCATGCTTAAATTCAGCTTCCTACAAAAGTGTGAATAAATTCTTCTGTGTGGTTGGTTTAATTCTTAAGTTTATTTTCAGAACAGTAAAACTACCATGGAAGTTTGGCCAGCTCCCTCTGTTGGAAGCAAGATTCCTGTTCTGTGATGGGCTGAGTGTCTCTGTAAGCTGGAGCGCTATTTCCCTGGCATGTTTCTTCCACAGACTGTTACTTACAGGAAATGTAGACCTTCAGCTCTGCACTTTGTCAACCAGGATGGACCACTGAAGAAAGCAGCTAGTGGCCTAAAATTTCCTTCTCTGTATGAGATGCGTAACGTATGGAACCGATCTGTAGCTACTCCAAACCATCTGAAAACCAAACCATCCTGAAATGTGCAGTGTTTATGTCAAGTTCTTGGCATCAAAGGTGATCTTTTCTTTTCATATTTCACATAAGGTTTTAAAATATACTTGTTTATTTCTTGTCAGCAAGAAATACACAGAAATATACAGTGTTTCTGATGTATTTCCCTGTTTCTTTTCCTCTCTGTTCAACAGCTTTCTTGGACTGAGACTGTTCAAGAAACAGTTAAACACTTTATGAAATTCTGTGCCTTTTTTAAGTAGTGAATCTTTCTAATTTAGCACATCTTTGGACTTCTTTCCTTTTACAAAAATCTGATACTTAGGTCTTGTAAGAATTTGAGAATCGTCCATTATGCCCTTTTTGTGATCCTTTGCTGCTGCTTTCTGTTCAGAAATTTCCTAGTTTTGAAATGTCAGTGCCAGTTAAGGCAGCAAAGCAATAATTCTTAATTTGTTAAACAATTTAGCTTATTGACTTGTAAGAATTTTCATGAATGCTTTGTTCTTCTCTCTTCCCTAGTTTTGCTTGGTGGATGCTAGAGGCCTTTTCAGCAAAGATGGTTACACAGGATGTATTACAGTTATAGAAGTATTCTATTAAGCGCATACTATCCAGAATCTATAAATTTTGCACAGCCTGTAACTGGATTCACATGCTTTGTTTTGAATGCTTGATGTAAAAATGGAAAAGTAACCCATTATCTTAATATAGTGCATAAAGACTGCCAACGTGAGTTTTAACTGTAGCTTTTTTAGCATAAAAGCTATGGGGGAGCACACAGCTGTAAAAACACAGAACAAAAAAATACAAACTATGTAGTATTTTTCCTTCTGCCATTCTAGACAAATTGCTGAAATATCTCATGTTGCAAATATGAACTGTTGTCATAAAACAAACCCACTTTTTTTAAAAGAGCTTACTTCAAACAAAGGGGTTGTGTTTAAACAGAGGTGCGAGCACAAACTCTGGCAACTCAGTTCCTTAAAAGATTATAATCTGAGCCTCAACGTGCTATGTAATAGCAGAAAGGGTTTAACTGAATTATCGTACAGAAAAGGGAGCCCGTTCAGGTGTGAAACGGGCCTCTAATATAAGTTACATAGTGGGGTATTGATACGAGTGTGCGATACCTGCTTTATGCTAATGTAAGTAGTATCACTGAACTGAAAATGACTTTAGACCCTGGACACAGAGTTGTTGGCCAGTTATGTGTTACTAGGAGGCTGTTACACGCAAGAGCGTGTAGTTTCCTCTTGCAGCAAACCCATGAAGTGTCTGTTTCACAGTAGAATGTATTTGTTCATTTACTTGAACCTTCAGTCTTGTAAACAAACAAGTGGCTCTGGTTTCAACACTTTTCAATACACAAATTGGACTAAAATAAATCCAGAATGCAAGCTTTTATGTTGTCCAAATAATGCCTTTCCACTAGATTTTCGTTTGTACTGTGTGCTTACCAATTACTGTCTTTAAATTTTCCCTTGACACACTTGGAATCAGTAACTGTTCTGATATGAGAACAGTACAGTATTTCATTCTTATTAGAGGTCTAAAACATACATGAAAGCTTAAAAATAAGTTAATTTAAAAAAAAAAAATTGCTAAAACTTGTTCAGGTAAATAATCACAAGAAAATCGAAACTACGTCCTTAAGTGTTTGTATTTGTTTTTTCCTGCACAGGAATTAGAGCAGGTCTTTAAGTGCTTAAGTGTGAAGGGTTTGTTAGGATAGGTAGTCACTAATATATCTTAAATAACTATTTCTTACCCAGAACATGTAAAGTACTTCGAAAGCCATCACTACAGATTCTTTAAATTTGATAATTTTACACTTTTCCTGAAAAGTTTTCCTTTAAAAAAAAAAAAAACTTTAGTTTCTACTTCTCTTCTGATTGTACTTTAAAGTAGTAGTACACTTGTGTAGATTTTAACATTTTATACTTGGAAGATATTTGCAAGTGGAGATGTAAAGGCACTCTGCAGCCAGTTGTAGATAACCTTTTTTTTTTTTTTAATAACTTTTGATATTTGTGCTAGGTCTTCATCTCTATGTGATATCCTCAGTTATCTTACCGTGGTATCCCATTCATGTTCTAAGCTTTTCTAACATTTCCTCTCCCTATGCGAGCATACTAGCTCCTCTATGACCCTTATGTTTCCATAGGAAAAGGCTAGCAAGAATTTTAAGAATTATGGCAGTAAGCAGTTTATTAGGGTCACCCCATTCCCTCAGTATTTCAATATTTATTCTTACCAATAAAACACAAACATGAGGCTCAACTGTTTAACTTCTTTCTTATTTTGATTGTTGACTGATGGAGAATCACATTTGAAAACGTTGTTTGAAGAGCTGGACTATCAATTTGCTTAGGTGTTAAAGAAATAACTCTGGTTTGTTATAAATGGAAATTTAGAAGTGATAAACTTAATGCATAGCAACTTCTAGTTGCCATGGTGCTTCAAGTAATTTTCTTCAATATTAAAATGCTTCTTGGGTGTCGTCTTTGCTTTTACGTAGTTGCTATTTAAGAAGGAAATGGCTCTGGGGAGAAATAATGAGAAACTATTTTGGAATATCTAATGTGACAACCAATGAAGAAGTGTCAAGAAATTTCCTAGTATTGAAGAGTGTGTTTGGGGCCTGCTTTATTTTGGCAATTTGGGCTTTTATGACAGAACTTCAGAACACTAAAGAGCGGTGGGTTACTGCAGGCTGCCCCCCAACTCTGTGCAGTGAGTCAGTTCTTCAGGAAACATTATGAAGTGCAGTTTGTCAAAACCCTGAGTCAATAGACTGGACCAGTCTCCACTCAGTGCTGTCCGTGTCTGGGTCAGGTGTGCTGCTCCTTCTCCCCAGTTCTGAACTGACCACCCTTTTGTCAGTTACAGTAACGTACTTGTAATTTTTACATTGATAATCATCAACATTCTTTGTCTTGTTGCCACTTGAGAAAGACTTTAAACTTCTTCCAGAGCTTTGATATCTTGCCTCAGTATATTACTTTCAGTGTCAGAGCTGTTAAGTGTAAGACTTGGGTCCCCCATGTGGAATTGAGCTGCACTACGGCTCCCTGCTTTCCCCGCCGAACTGATGTCACTATTTTTTTTCTTCCCCCCCCCCCCAGGTTTATTTGCTCTCTTTGTTTCAAAAGAACTTTTTACATACGCTCTTGAATAAGACCTTTGATTTTTAACTAAATAAAAATAATAATGTTATCAGTTACTAAGATTTTATCTTCTTGCAAATAGCAAGGGCTTGCAAAAGCATCTGAAGAGTTGAACGACTTTGATACATAAGTGGTAATAACCCCCAAATGGTAGTCTAGAAGCTGGCATGAAATTGAATTTATATTCAATTTTATTTATAGGGTTTTAATACTGAGCATTCCTCTCTGACACTTAAGCTGCATGGCGTATAAAAATTGTTCCAAAGTGTCTCCGTAAATAACGTCAAGGGGTTTTTTTATTAAATATTTTAAAGTGATAATATTTTGTTTTGGAAAACTTAAGTTAGAATCTACTTCTTTACTATAGCCGCACAAGGATTGCGGCTGGTGGAGTCATTCTGTATAGTGAGCCATCTAAATAACACAAGTTGCATAATACAAACTTCAGATTGCAGCACTGGCTTCTTTAAAGAGCTTGCATCACGTTTATTGAAATTATCAATATAATGTGAACTGAGCATGTCAGTTAACTCAAAATGACCAGGCTTAGAGTTAATTTGCGTATCAGTATTTTCACTGCTACCATGTAGTTGCTGAAACTCAGGGTACCTTTGCAGAAAAAAAAGGCTGCAGCTTGTAAGTTGAAAGTGTTACCCCTGAGCTCAATTCAGGTTGTTGTTCACTCTGAATGCTGGTGAACCAGCGGCAGAGAAGTTGAATTACTAATATTTTGAGGAGTAAAAAAAAAAGTTGCCTCAGGTGGGTAGTTTTGGTCTTGGAAGAAACAATCATCCTTCTTTTCTACTTAGTCACTGAAAACATAGCGATCTACTACTAAATATAGCACATAGATGTTTTGGATGCCTTTATTTTAGGCTTCAGGCTAAGGCGTTACAGGACAGTGACGATCTTAATGCTGAAAGATGACCTCTTGAAAGCAGCGTCCTGTTTGAAGTTACCCAAGGGGCAAAGCTGAAATTAAATTGCAACTTCATGCCTGCTTCCAAGTGTACTAGAGCAATGACTGGTTATTTGCTAGAAAGCTGTATGCAGTCCATCAAGGTTTTCTGTAATTTCCTCTCCAGAAACTCCAGGAGACCGCTGGCATAGCTGGAATGCCTTAGGCTATATATCGCTGTCTGGGTGAATGGCTCATATTAGATGAAAACATGGCAATAAAAGTTTGCATATTTGTCACCTCCATGTTGGGTTGTTTCGCTGAGAAACAATTTGGGAAACAATCAACCAAACAGTAGTGAGAACTACCTTTTAAAGAATGCTTTTTCGACTGTGTCGCGTTGCTGCAGTGGGTTGTGATGAGAAGCAGAATGTTTATGTTCTGGTTCTCAGTTTATTGCTCTACTAGCCAAGAAGCTCTGTCCTCAGCTCAGAGCCAAGAATAAATCACATCACCTGAGACAGCAGGTGAAGTGTTTTTTTTAAATGTGCTTGCAGATTAGTCTTTGTGTCTGTCAGCAGTCAGTACAACTTAAGTTGCTTTTTACTCAATTAAGGTGACGTAACTGAGCAGCACGGTGGACGTAGCTGAGTGCTATGTTAAGCTTGAGATGAATTTGCTGGCAGGCAAACCCGCTGGAACCTTGGTATCAACAGCACTCAAGTTGTTATTGTAAACGGAATAGTGTTTTTGAGTTAGAATTCCAAAGTGATTTAATCTTGTAGTTTCAGGCACCTCAGAAATTATTTCAAAAGGGATGCATGTGCTGACACACTGTAGTGTAGAGATCCCTGGGCTGGCTTTTAAAGTGTTATCCTCCACACCAGCAGCAGTTAAACCACAGTGAAAGATAGAACTTGACATGTTTTTTTAAGTTTTCTTGCCAGTGCCCCAGCTTAGCTTGCACCTTAAAACTCCCCCTGCCGTCCCTCACTACCAATTCCTATGTTTTCCTAGTTCCATCTGTGTTACTTCAAGTACCTTCTATTGTGCCAGATTTCCAAAAGGGCATTCATGGCTCTTCTGTGCTGCTGCTGTTAGGGTGAAGCTCGTAGCTTCAAGCATGTTTGACAGCTTCTTGGTTCCTTTGTTAACAACCTGTAATTGTGTATTACTTGCTGCTCAATTTTAAATGTCTCTGTATTTTTTTAACAAGATTGCTTTGTGCTTTGCAAAGTAGAGATAGCTCATTCGTATAGTTTCTTCAGTTTAATACCATCTGCTTTTAAAAGGTGCTGTTACTTAAAGAGATTCGTGTGATAAGAATTTTTAAGTTGCTGTCTCATTCCTGCTTACCAGCAGGTATCAATGGTGAGAAGCATAACCTAAAACTGTAAGACTTTTAGTTGTTACCAGCGTGACACCATCTTAGGCAGTAGATTTACTTAAAGAAATGTCAGCTAGGATGTTAAGTCCCTTGAGTTCACTATAGCAGCTGGCTAGAAACTGTAGATCTCATTGTCCTAACAGCTGAGTGTGTAATACCCTCATTAGATTGACTATTCTTTACTAAACTGATTTGCAGTGTTAAGTGCAATGTGTGATTGTGGTGCTACTTTAAAAATACACTGAACCTTTCAGTTCAGAAGGTGAGGAATCTCTTCACATCAGCGTCAGAATCACCATCAGCTTCAGGCTTCTGTTGGCATCTGCTCTTTGCATCCCTGTGGCCCTCTTGTGTAACTTTGTATAAACAAAAGCCTGTTTCCACATCGCCTAAATGTGTTCAAGCTGGCTTTTGAAATAAAAATGATGCCTTGAGGAAGTTGCTACCCATGCCTTTCGGCTGTCATCTTGGATTCGTTCCATATGAAGAAAGACCTTGTAACTGACTTAAGGTTGGGTGACGGAATTTTTTGTTACTGTTTTTGATGCCCCTCAAAAAAGATGCCAAAGCTTCCTTAATGTCCAAAAAGAGGTAGGGGATGGTGTCTCCAAATGGAATTAAAATTTATTTCTGAAGTCAGTACTAATCATCATCTCTGAACTAGTGTATAAGGAGCAACAGTCTTAATGTATGTGAAATAAGATATATTTTTGGATGTACTCCAAGAAAGTGCATTTTAAAGGTAGTTTCTATTTTGTTCTAATCTATATATTCCTTGCAAGAAACCCGTAGAGATTGTCAGGTTTCTTCACTGTTAAAATTAGGATGATATAAAAAGGTCTGAATCTACTATAAAAGAAAGTAAAATAAGAAGAGGTAAATAGAAGCAAGATGTAAGTCTGACACAGAAAGGGATGTCCTAACTTGAGAAGTTACAGCAGTTGTAGAAGTGTGAAATGGAAAATGAAGAGAGAACTCAGAATGTAAGAAGAGAAAGTAGAGAGAAACAGAAGAAATAAGAATGCACATTCTTTTGTTGAGGTGGCTCTTACAAGATATATATATATACATTAAAAATATTTTATATCTAATGTAATATTGGAAGGGGAAACCTGGAGAAGGGAGTCTATCAGTGTGGGAAAGGTCATGGAAAAATGAAATAGTTGGTTAAAATGGTTAGAGTAGCCCTAGAGTGTTTCAGTAGTCTCCTATATGTTGAACTAGCTGGTAGCTTATGAGTTTTATTTTTGTTTCAGAGTTTCTATTTAGCTTTGTAACCTTGAGCTAGAGGGTCAGCTACAGTGATTTGAGAGGAAAGACTGACATTGCCTGAATTTTCTTCTGTGCCTCTATGGCTTGTTGGGGTCCCCCCCCAGACTCCATTCAGTTTATTCCTTTATAAATACTGGATCATTTCTTGCATGTCTTCATACTTAATGATTTCCTCCTTTGATCTCTCTGCATTCGTGTTACAAGATTTGATCCTCCACTTGGTATCAATCATGGGCTCATTTTGGTTGGAAAAGACCTTTAAGAATACTGTGTCCAACTGTTAACCTCGCACTGCCAAGTGCAACCACTAAATGATGTCCCTAAGCACTGTATCTAACCGTCTTTTAAATACCTTTGGGGATGGTGACTCAACCACCTTCCTGGGCAGCCTGTTTCCATGCTTGACAACCCTTCCAGTGAAGAAACTTTTGCGAATTCCTAATCTAAATCTTCCCTGGTGTAATTTGAGGTTATTTCTTTTTTTTCTATCGAAAAGTCAGGCTTGTCAGTGGTAGTCTTGCACTCCACTCATTATTCTTCTTTTCTATAGTTTTATTGTCTTCTTGCTCTCACTCCATCACGTCTCGGGTAGGAGAAGGGTACTAAAGAATGTAAATGCAATGGATTGCTTAAATTTCAGTTGGGTCATGCTTTTGTCCTTTTGGGAGACTTTTGCGACTGCTTCTGTGCTGAAGCCACTCCTCTCACTCTTAGGAGTGCCCTGGAGATTGACCTCTGGTCAACCTCTCTTATCTCTGAAGTTGATATCTAGTGAAGTGATGCTCAAGGCCCATTAAAACCAATCCTCTCTGAAGTGCCTTTCGCAGCAAAGGCTCCCTGAATGCTTTGGAGGTTGGTACTGACTGTAAGATTTCTATGTCTACTTTTGTCATATTTTCCAGAATGATGGAGCATTCCTATAAGAAATGCAGATAGACCGAGGTAACTTCTAAAATGGTATAATAAAGAG
Organism: Porphyrio hochstetteri; assembly: GCA_020800305.1. Taxonomy (NCBI): domain Eukaryota; kingdom Metazoa; phylum Chordata; class Aves; order Gruiformes; family Rallidae; genus Porphyrio; species Porphyrio hochstetteri. The sequence goes on along the minus strand of CM036905.1, from coordinate 80,784,328 downwards.
GAAATAACTTTTAATGTAAGGAAACGGTGATCTTTTGTTAGTAACAGTTTATATATTAGTGTATAAATTGATCCTGAATTAGCGCTTTCCCCATGGGCAATCTGTGCTCTTCCTTTTTGTTTCATAGTAATTTTGGTTTGGTTTGGGTTTTTTTCATACTGCAGTATTGGTAGAATGCAAGTTGGATTGGTACCACTGTTGCTCCTTTGGAAAAATATTGTACCTAAACAATCTTGAAAAAACCTTAATTCATTTAGTAGTCATTAGAGTTATTTCGTCTGGGATTATCAGTAGTTACAAGGCGAAGTTGTTTGGTATTTAAATGAAATAAAGTAAGTTCTTTTTAAGAAAATATGCAGGATGAGTAAAGAGATATATTTTGTTAGATATTAGATCCAGTGATGTTTTATGTTGCCTATAGAGTTGAAGCAATACTTCCATCTGGAAGTTAGAAACATGTTTGTCTATGGGCTGTTCCCAACCCAACCATGCCCACTAGCTTCATGGTGATTGCAGTTCTCCTACCACTGCTCGCTTCGTCATTCACACCAAACAGCAAGGAAGGAACCTCAAAAACCTCTCCCATCTGTACCTCTCAAGGAAAAAATAGAGCAGTTATGTGAGTGGTGCAGATCAAGAAAATGTTTTGAATGCTGATACAATGATCAGTGCTTTGGAAAGAAACTCTGAACTAGATTTTTGGGGCTTGCAGGATAGAGTAAGCTTTTCTCTGCAAAAGGGAAGTTTATTGATAAGTTGTATGTATTTTAGTGACACGTTTGCTTCATTTAAAAGAAAGTGCTGGTATTGTTCCAGGATCCACAGATGATGCCTCTGTATACTATCCAGTAAGCTTGCCTTGTTACAAGATCATTTTCAAGCCTATCCATAGTTAATTGACTTTGTCTTGATTTCCTTGTTAGTGAGGTAGTAGTTTTATAATAATAATTTGTTAATTCTTACGTCCTTGCTGGAGGACAATCTTGTTGGTATTCTTTCTTCCAGGAATCATTCACCCTGGAGAGACTTGCAACTGAATCTTAGATGTTGCTGTACAATTGATTCCCCTTACTGTGAGAGCACTGCATAGGTGCATCCTCAGCTGTAGAGCCGTTTGTTGGAGACAATCTAAAAATAGAGCAGAATTCCTTTGCATTTAGTAATGTGTGGTGGAAGTTTCTGCTACAAGATTGTTGGTTGAAGTGCATAGGTCCTGTGGTTTATACGTAATCCTGAGGGATAGTCAGCTTCTCTTTCCAGGATTTATTACACACCTGTGTTAATATTTGTGCCCGTGATCTTGTGTCAGTTGTGTACTGTCTGATGGTCGTAACTATTTAAAGCTTGCCTGGTTTATAAAATTCTTTAAAGATTTGTTTTCTAAGTAACTTTGTAACTGGGGGTAGGGGGTGGGTATGGAAAAAAAATAATAATCCTAACAAAAATATTTAGTGTGAATGTTTGAGGATGAAATGTACCAGTGATTCCATAGTGGGCTGTGGAGTCCTGCTGTCCTCAGTCCATTATTAGTCCAGTTTATTAGGGCAGGAGCCTTTGTAGCATCATCAGAGTGGATTAGGCCCTTGTTAAAGGCGGTAGTGGATTTCAGAACTCCCAAATTTCTGCTTTCTTCAGCAGTTACCTCAAATGCACCATAGAAAATAGTGCAGATGATGCAAAGATCATGTGCATACTACATTTAAGCAAGACTAGTCAGGTGTATGTGTGAAATCACATCCAGTGAGTGCAGACTTCCTGAGATACCAAACCAGTGCAGGCCAACTGGAGGGTCAATTAGGGAAACACAACCTGTAAGGAGAGATTACTTAGCCTATAGAAGAATAAGCTGTAGCAAGCAGAACTCCAGAAATACGTTGACACCTACAGCAAAGTGGAAGGGACTAATTTGTTTTCTGTGTCTCTGGTAGTTAAGGCAAGAAATAATGGTCTTTGGCTGGAGCTGGGGGAAAATGGTCTAAAAGGAAGAATGTCCCTGATAGTTTCATAAGCCTTGATGGGACAAACTACAGTGACGGTCTGTGTTTGTATACATTTATGATGCTGACATACCTGCAAATTGTTGTTTTATTTATTAAAAATGTGATGGAAGTATTAAAATATCTAGCTATAGCCTAGATTTATTGGCTAAGAATACAGTGCACATGAGCATCGGTGTTCCTGCTGTCAAATTAATACATCGCTTCAGGTGCGTGTTAAACTTTCTAAACCATTGTTTGTTGAACTGTTGTTTTGCTTGGCTTATATGTTGCTCCCTGCGTTTTGAAATACTTTAGAAATGGGTATGACTTTCAGGAGGGATTTTCATTCGTTTGTTGGATGGGTTTTTTTTTTTTTTTTTTTTTTTTTTTGCTTTGCTTGAGTAAATTGATCAGTTGCATTCTGTTGCATATTGTCTCTTTTGGTCTGTCTTTTCCTTTTTCATTACCTGAATGTAATTTCCTTGAAGTTAGACTTCCTATTCAGTGCTTGTGTAAGATAAGGTGCTAGTCCTTGACAAAGATCCATTGTTTGCCTGTGTCATGTGTAGTGTACTACTCAAAATACCACTTGGGACCTGGGACAAGAAAGAGGTCTTCTGTGTAAAAACTGTCATGTAGTTGGTAGTCTGCATGCATTTCTAATGATATCAGCATGTCAAAGCAGCTGTGGTATGTGGTATCTGTTCAGTGGTTATTAAATATTGGAACTGGTATAATAAAACTTACTGTCTGGCATATTTGGGAATCAGCTTTGCGTGCTGGAGCAAGTGTTTCCAGCATTCTTTGCAGAGCTGAATTTCTGATTTTCCTTTGTTCATCTAGTTACACAGCTTTTATGTGTAAATGTTCCTTCAGGGAAATTAATTTTTGTATTTGGGGAATTAATGATGTTTCTCTTACGTGTAGCAATGGCTGAATAGACTGCCTGTGAAACAAGTAAAGAGTCTGCTAGTGCTCTTACCTATGTACGTGTTGCTTTCTGTGTTTGTTGTTGACGAAATTCTTGATGGAAAGCACAGTCAGTTCACCTGAATTACCATGTTAACCTTGCAGTGATGTAATGTAGAGATATATATCCATGCAGTTTTAAAGCATATTCTGTGGGATGCATCACAATGCTTGCTTTTTTTGGAAGTTTGATTTGAAGTCTGAAGTGCCATTAGTAATTACACTTTACGCTAGGGCATGGAATTATTCCTGCTAGGAATAATAGATTTATTTTTTGTTTGTTAAGCTAGTGAATTGGGAGTGCAGGTTCTATGCTATGACAGGAGTAGTGATTTAATGTATGTGTGGAGGGGAGAAAAACCCCACAAGCATCAGTTTGCTCTCATAAAGAATTATGTATTAGTTTAAAAACAGTGCTAGTGTGTTCTCTGAATGCGTATTCAGGGGTAGGATTTTATTGTAATCTTAAATGTTCTATTTTACTGTTGCACTGATACCCATGTTCCTATGGTGGAAAAAACATTAAGGCTGCCTTAGGGATGTTTGCTCCAAGTGGTGTTATTTTATAGCTCAGTCTTAATTGTATAGTAAATGGAGGGGAGGGGTGGTTTATTTTTTAAACAAACCAAAATCAATCAGTGGTCACCTAGAGTATAACTTCAGAATGACTATACCGTAGGGACCAGAGAGATGTGTGTGTGATGGCAGGTAGCTATGAAGAGTGTGGGTGCAGAAAAACCCACACTTAACCAAGGCATGTTGTGGTATTTGTTAGTACTTTATTCTGCATTTGAGGGGGTAGGGGGCGGTTGGGGGGGTGTGTGTATGTGTTTCTCGTCACAGTACTTTGTGATAAGGAGATCCAGGACTTTTTAAAGTTCCATTTGTTTGTTTTCTTAAACAAAACTTGCTTTTCAGTAAAGTTGCTGTTAACACTACAGCTTATTACATCTTGAGAAATGATGGATGCTTCCTGTGTACAAGTAATTTTCAGTATCACTTCCTGGTGGTGTTTGTAAATTCAACTTTCTGGTGTATCTGAAGCACTTTCCATGTGCATCTTCTCCACAGTCTCTGAGCTCAAGTCCTGCTCAGTTGAACCTCAGCTCCTTTAGACCATTGTTCCCTGTCTCTGATTGTCCCTAGTGGAGTCCCTCGAAACGCGTTGGGAGTCGGGGGACAAGGCTGAATCTCCACAGCTCATAGAGCTCAGTGAATATGGGTGGTTGTTGTTCTCAGTTCCTCTTAACATGTTTGCCTTTGCCACTGAGCAGATGCTTTTTGAAACCACCGAGTAGATCTCCAGACCTTTTCTGAAAGGCAGCAACTAATTCAAACCTGATCTTTGTCTCGGTGCTTCTCTTCCCTGTAAGAATCACTTTGCAATTTATGCGCTGGGTTTCAATTGCTATCTTGTATCTCAGACACCAGCTATTGTGGGTTTTCTCAGCAGCTCTCTCCAATCTAATTTTGCCTGTCCTGAATAATTTTGTATCAATTGCAAATTATTCCTATCCTATTCACTTGCTTTTTCAGACAGCTTATGAATATCTTGAGTATAATGAGTTCTTGTATTTTGCATCTTCCTACCCGTACGTGCAGAGGACTCTGTTTTGTTTCATTACAATTAGGCTTCTTTAAGAGATCTGAATGAAGGACTCTACAGAAATGGAATTTTTATTTTATCTTCTTTTGAAATAAGCGTATGGATCTGATCAGTATGCTTCCATCTCAGTAAAAGTGCACAGTGAGGCTGTCCTCCACAGAGGAAAAAATGTTGACTCTTTCATTGTATATATTAAAATACCTGATAACTATTTTCTTCATTATAATACCTGATAAGTCACTCGATACAGAAGCTAAACTTGAAAAAAGTGCAGTGCTTTATATCACATACAATCACAGTTTGGCATCTTCATTCTTCTGATGCAAAAGTGAGTTTGTGCAAGAGGTATGTCATTATGTCATACTACTCCTTTTTTCCTTATTTCCTTGAAATTATTAAATAAAATGCTAATTTGACCTCGTAGTGTTATTACACTTCATTTGTATCAGCTCCCTAAAATAAATATCTTGTATTGACATTGGAGATACCAGGTTTGGTGAGAAAAATTTGGCTAGCTCTTTTGCTGTGGCTTTGTCTGTCTTGGGTATTCCTTTTGCATTTTCAGATCAAGTCACTTCAGATTCTGGGAGAGTTTTGTCTGTTGGAGAAGGTGTCTGATTTTTGTGCCACGTGCCAGAGGCGATTTTTCTTGGCTGAATTGCCAGGCTTTATGTTTCTGCTTTCAGTACTTGGACCTGAGTTCCACTTTTTGAAGGGTGTTTTTTTCTTGTGGGTTTTATTTAGTGGCTTTTATGTTTTAAAGATTACAACTGGATAAGAGTTGGGCTGCTGTGTTTACCCAGCAGCTTCTCTGCCTCCTCCCCACTTCCCTGCTTGCTTACTGCCAGCCAAAATGGAAAATTCTCGATTTCCTGGTAGATGGCAGCATTTACTGCCTGTTCTCCTGCCTGTCCCAGCGCTTTGCTGGAGGAGCTGGATGACTTAGCCTCGTTCAGCTCATACAACGTGTTGAAGCAGGGGGAAGAGCACCTCGGCGCCTTACTCAGAGCACCTCGGCTGAGGAGTCATTTTCTTCCTTTCTCATATCCTGTTTTATGTGGTAGCTCTCAGAGGAGAATGAGTAGCTCAACCTCTGAGTAAGAGGTGATGCTAGTCTGCTGCACAAGTCTAAGTACTGACTGCAGTATGGATGTACTGTAAATTAAGTATATATAAATACTGTATGCTTATGATTAAAGTCAAGTGAGGCTTTGAATTTGAATGTAAGAACTAGCATTCTTCTAGAAAGAAATCTGTCATTGTATTGCCGTGCTTTAATAGCAGAGATTATCCAGACTGGTGAAAGTGGGTGGTATTTTTCATCTTTATTTCAAGCTCTCAGAATGTTTTCCTCTTTGCAAACCTATTACAAGAACACAGGTGATGTCCAGTCTGATGTTTTACTTTGGCATGAGCTTAGAAGTGGACTGTGAGAACAAAAATGTAAGGTGGGAGCACAATGTGGGGTAACGTTTAATGAGACATAAAAGAGGATGACATGGTAAAAGTAGGTATGTCAGAAGAGAATCGCCATGTTCAGGGTTTTCATCCTTTCTGTAAAAAAAAGAAGAGCATTCTTGGATTCATTTGGTAGGTGTGCTTCAAACTGGTTTATATATGTGAGGGGGAAAATGTGGCAAAATATTTTTGACTGTTGCTTTTTATGTCTTTGAAATGATTGAATGTTAGGGGAGGGAATGAAAATAGTTCATTGCGTTACAGAAGTGCTGACTTTTGTCTCTGAATCAGTTCAGGGAATTTAATGAAAATACAGGTAAAATATGCTCGTTAAGTTCTTCCTGCTAACCGAAACATTTTGGTATTTTTTGCCAATCATATCAAAGATGCTTTAAAATCACAAGAACGTATATGGAAAATCAAATGTCAAGTTGGCTCATAAAATTACTGTTTTAATTAGCAGTAATCTATCATTTTAGAAGTTGTGATCTTGTTTTATTGATGACCTATAATTTAGCTTGATAGTTGCGCATTGCTAGTAAGTTGTGTCTCTGTGTTCTGTTTATCATTGGATAAATCATTCTTGGTTGAATTTTGGTGATAATCAAAGCATATGATGTTTGTTTTTCCCTAACTTACCTGAAATTATTCTTAACAAAATGGCAAATCCCTTTCTTTCTTTCTTTCACATCTGAAGATTGGCAGAGACAAACCAGAACACACCAGAGGTTAGAAGAAAAATGGTGTGTGGCCTTTTTTTTTTTTTTTTTTTTTTTTTTTTTTAAAAACTGTCACCTGACAGATCTGGATAGTTTATTATGGCTCTAGACACAGAGTAAAACATGAATAAGTAATTAATAAACTTCAAAAAGGTAAAAGCTAGGACCAGCAAGAAGCATGTGGTATGGGAAAATTCATTGCAGCACTGTTTGGACAAATCACGGTGTTCTACTTGGTTTTGAATCCTCATGTTCCCATTCTTGTTGCAAAGCAGAATTTGTTTGTAAGAAACTTGGAGTCTGGCTTAAAATTTATGAATAAAGATGGAGTTTGTTTCAAATTGGTGGTGGAAGCAGCAATATTTCTTACATTAGTTTCTTAAATGATATATGGAAAGAATTCGTACCTTTTAATTCTATTTCAAAAGGCATTTTGAGGAATTAACAGAAATAAGCATTGATCCTTTATAAAAGTGACATGCATGAGCAGGCATCACTTAATTATTTAAATTAAACAAATATTTTCTTGCCAAAAGTGTTTTATTTCCTGATGCATACATCCCCCTGAGTTGTTGAGCTTTTTAAAAAGCTGCTTTTATTTGTTAGAGCAGTGTTTGACTGTTTATAGTAGTGGACCCATATGTTGAGCTTTGAGAAACCCAGAAATTAGGAATGACTAAATACTTAGTGACTGGCTTTTTTTGGTTGTTTTTGTGGTGGGGTTTTTTGTGGTGTCTGGGGGTTTCTGTTTGTTGATTGGTTGGGTTTTTTTGTTGTTTTTTTTTAATTCACAGTATTCTCTAATCTGGAAAGTTTATCTCAATCCTTTATGGCTTTGTGTTGTGCTGTTTTGCATCATGTATGCAGTTACATTAACAGATGTAGGTCTGGTTGTAAGTTTTATGTGCAAATGCAGACCAAAGTCTTACAACAGAAATTTTCATGTCACTATATTACTCAGCTGAAAGAATAGGTCAAGAGAGCTAGTGAACAGGAGCCAAAGTGAGGGTGCAGGGTAGGGAGGCAGCTAGAATGGAGGCTTAAACTCTGCAGCTTCTCCCTAAAATCTCCTGCAATTCACTGACTGGTAAAAGTATTAGCCTTTATGGAATAACTTTATAATAACTCTGCTGCAAACGTTAAATCATGTGTTGCTTTCCTAATGAACATCTCTAACATGTTGCACTTTCTTTGGCCTATAAACTGGAATTGACCAAATCCTTACATGTCTTGAAGGCCAAGATCACTGTTGGTTTAGGAATATCTCAGTGGGAATAAATCAAATCACTGATCAGAAAAGGGAAGAGAATAACTTGTAATGATGAAGATATTCTGTTATTGCTGTAGAACAGAGGAAGGAAAGAAAGAAGTATCTTTTTTTCCCCTAGGAAACTTACTCTCTTATTCCAAACTGTAAAGGCAAATTCTGATCTTTGTATAAATGTTTATGCAGGTTCCTTTTCACTGTCTTCGAAACTTTAGATTGAAGTCACAGACAAACAAATGTGGAAATGTTTTTTTCTGAATATATATACATATACCTTGTGTCCATTCCACTGCTTAAGATGCACGTGGTCAGGGTAAGACCTGTCTCTGTGGCAACCTTCCTGCCCTTGCTATTCAAGCCAGGAGGAACGTAGAAGGCTCATCTTAATAGACGCAGGCTATCTTATATTACAAGATGCTGTCATCAGTACAAGCTAAATGTTTGGATTGGATTTATTTTTTAATTTTTCTTGGTCACATTTGTATGTTAATTTACACTGCAGGTCAAGTTACTTCTTTCAGACCATACTGTTAATAAGTTATGTATGTTCCACATTGAAATACTAATGGAGGGTATATTTGACTCCTTGGCACAGGACTAAGATTTTCCAGGTGAAGTGACTAGAGGTTGCAAATGCCTTGCCAAGTACTGCAGTGCCAAAGAAAAAGACTAGCTGGTGCTTAATTATCTTCATATGTACTTCCTACAATTAATTATTACATCACATCATCATGAATAAACTTGTAAACAGTCAGTTTTTCCAACTGACTGTTGAGGTTAGGCTTATATGAATCACTTAAATATGAGTTGTTCTGGCATACTGGCAAGGACTCTGGGAAAGGAAGTTGACACCTGAGTAGAAATTCTTGACGTTTTCAAGAGCAAAGAGGAATTGGGAGGTGATTTCTGGGCTACTAGGACCTGTTGCCACACTAAGCTCTATTCATACATGAAGAGGCAGAAATGATTTGTACATGGTTTGAAAGCAGAAAGTCGCCAGGAAGAGACACCAGTGTAGTAATCAGTTCAGCTTTCTATAGTCGTTCCTAAACTTTAAAATTTGTGTAAAATGTTTCAGAGTTAATGCTACTTCTGTGGTAATAAAATGGAAAATTTTTGTGTAAATGCATATTCCGTACAGACATAAATGCTGACATTTCACTTTTGATTTTAAGCCTCGGTGGGAGAAAAGAGTAGAAAATCCGTATCTTGTGTTTAAAATAAATATCTAGATTTTAAAATTCATATCAAGGAATAAATTTGATAAGCATCAAAGGTAACTTCTGTCTTCAGACTCAACAGGAAGTTGAAATGCTTGTCAGTCAACTTATAAAAGTCACTTCTCAAGCACACAAAAGTCTGAAACAGTTTGTCAGGAGATAAAAATTGAAAGAAAAAAATAATATGCCACAAAGTAACATGAAAGAATTAAAATGGCTCCATATCTAGGAGCAAGAGGTTTGTCTTGATGTTCTTTAGTATGTCATGTTTGAAATGTGAAGTGGTGGTTGTAGCTTTGAATGATGGTACAGTAATGGCAGTAAAATACTTGTATGCATGTAATTCAGGTATTTGTATTTCTAACAATTTTTTGATAGCAGTTCTTTTTTCTATATGCACTCTTTGTATGATCTTATTTACATTGGCTGGCAGTGGAGTGCTAGATTATTGCCCAGGGAGATTGATTTTTACTTGCTATTATGAAACCTAAAGGAAATGGCAATTTCAGAATTTAGGAGCAGGTAGGTGATGGATTTTTCTGAATATTAGCCTTGTAGCAAGCTATTTAAAAAAAAAAAGGAAAAAACCCACAAAAATAAACCCTGTGTTTGGTTCTGTAGTCAGAAAACAAATAGTAATACTTATTGTAGCACAAACTTAACTTTCAAGAATTGGTAGTATAAGTGTTTGTCTTAAATACATGTATTTAAGAACTTTTTTTTAGACTCATGGCAGAAGTAAGTTGGGGTTTTTTTTATGCTACTCATATAATATTTTGATGTTTTGGCCTCGTAGGAACCCTGGGAGTGTCTTATCTAGGCTAATTTAGATTTTTTAAAAGCCAAACAAGTCTGGACGCGCCTTGCCTCAGAGAGAGGGAGGGAAAGATGGGTTTGCCAATGAGGATCAGGATAATAGTGTGTTAGCACATTAACTGAAACCTACTTTTTGAAAAGCACTTTCTTCTTTGTCTATCAAGCGTCCGGTTGTCAACAGGTGACTGAATTTCAGGTCCTCTCCATTTCAAAGTGGGGGGAATATGACACTGAATCTTCTTTATGTGCTACTGTGCGATCCTCTGCATCCCAGAACTTCTTGTTGGGCTGCGTTGTGGCTTCCAGCAAGGCAGAAGCTGCAAGTATCTGCCTCGGGAGCTGGAGAGCTTTTCCTGTAGGTGGAAAAATTAAAAGGCCATTAATACTTGATTAATAACCCCCAGTTAATATTTGGGGTTTATCTCACACGGCTGTCTCATTAGCCCTTGCAGGCACAAGATGTTGCCAGAGGCAAGAACCTGTAATAAACCCTTTGCTAAGGAAATAGAGAAGTGGGTTTTTTTCACTAGTGGTAGAATTCTGCCAACCTAGTGCAGTGCTGCTGGCATGGCTCTGAAATTGAGAGCACAGCAATGCGTTTTTGTGATACTGTAATATCCAAGTGTTTATACTCTTAGCAGCTGAGGGTTTACCAATAAAGAATATTAATCCATAATTAATATAGTTTCATAATTGTTGTAACAGCACTGCATTTGTATATGCAGAGTAAATGATACAAATATAATTTGTTTGACGTGCAGCGTAGGATATTGTGTGGAAATCTGTAGCTCTACTTAAATTGTTTTTAAAGCACTTCAGACCATGAGCTGTTTGTTGTTGTTTTAAAGATGGAGGCATTCCTGTGATAAAATTATTAAACTTTGGATTGTCTGCAGGTAGTTTCCTGAGAATTTTGTACCTGTGTAGGATGATGGGGTGGTCTGACAGGGTTTGCTCTGTGCATGGTTGAGGTCTGCATGTCAAACAAACGTTCTGATTTTTGTCTACAAAATTGCTTACCGTAAAGCTGCACATTGCAATGATAAACCTCTTTGTGCATAAGTCATTGTAGTAGACAGAGCTGCTATTGAGAAGCTTGTAGATGAGCTGAAATAGAGACTGTTTCAGGTTTTGTCTGTTTACGCTGTTTGCAGACTGATTGTGTGCCTGGACTTTACACTATACTGCACCAAAAATCTTTTTTTCAAACACTGAACTAATGCAATTAATTTAGCTTTTAAAAATATTTTTCTCTTTCTCGATTTTGAGTGTATATATGTATGTATGTAGACATTTAACTGATACCTTAGTCTAAAAAAACCCAACAAACAAACAAAAAACCCCTCAAAAAACCAAGCCTGTCAGAAGCTATTTGAAAGACAAGTTTGAGTGAAGTTGTGAATTATTTCCTCTGGCTTCCGTTGAAGATACCTTGCATATTGGCTACCTTGCTCATTAATTTTTCATTGTCCTTTTTGGACTAATGAGGTTTTTGGAGTTTGGTTTCAGCATGTAATACATCACATGCTTCATTGCTCAAACTTCCTGTGATTTTTTTTTTTTTTTTTACTTTTTTTTACTTGCTTTAGATAAGAATGAGTCTTTCACTTACAGTCAGCAAAATCTCAGGTATTCACTTTTCTGTTCTTAAAGATACTGTAAATACACATTACTTCCATGTCAGCGTCAGTATATCTTCATTTTAAAAATGGGTATCTTAAGAAGATATGAGTAGCTTGCAAAATATTCTTGGTGTTTGCTATCTTAACTAAAATTTGACTGAAGAATTCAAAATTGAAGAGGTTTTCACTAGTCATGTAATTCCAATTTTATTTGTTGATTTTTCTTGTGGTTTCTTTTTTAGCTTATTTCCTGTGAATCATGTTTGAATGGTATCCTGAGTACGAACTGTATACTTCTTGAAGGACTTAAAATATTGAAGTAATAATGAAACTTTATCCCTGGGTTGTTGGCCTGAAAACAAAAGTCAATTAAAAAAGCATTTAAAGTGTTGCTCCCTCTGGTTTTTTTTATTGAAGCATGTAGGCTTTTTCATATTGAGGAATATAAAGCTCATTAGATCAGTTAAATTGACTTTAACGAAAGGGAAAGCCGTAATATGATGATTTTCATCTGTGGTGGTTTTATTTTAACTGTCACTTTGATTAGATGTGCTTTCAGCAGGTTTAAGCAGTTGGTATCTGACAGTAGGAGTTCTTGGTGAGAATAGCTCTGCTGAATTGGTGGCAGCTTGCACGGAAGGAAAGCCTGTGATATTAGTGGCTAATCCAGCCCTGTGCTGGATCTGGTGATTTAATAGAGAATAAAATTAAACATCCACAGACTGGCTTTTGAATTTGTTGCCCGAGTATATTTAAATAGTATCCCTGTTTTAGGCATAGATCTGTGGGAACTCCCTACCAAGGGCTCTCATAATCAAGTATCTGATTGAAAATTATAATTACACACCTGTGTTCTGTAGTAAAGTTCAGCTGCAAATTAGCTGGGGATCATTCAGAGTTTAATTATCCTAGTCGCTGGTTTAGTAATCTTTCAGTGTCTGTGACTTGAGAATTAGTCTCCTCTGCCTTCCACAATCCACGCAATCAATTTCAAGGGAAATAGGGAACAGTCTGTAAGCTCTGGCCTGCTGGGGGAAGATGTTTGCATTTGGGAAACGAGTGTAATTTGAAGTGAAACCAACTCCACGCCACACATTGATGTATCATTCCCTATCTTGTTGAAAAGAATGTTGGAGAAGCCAAGGGAATAGAAATACCTGAAGAAATTTGCAAGTTTGGAGGGGAAAGAAAGGGGAAAAAACACCATCCACAAAAAAAAAAAAAACAACTTCCCCTCAAAGCACCACTTAGATTTGTAATAAACTGATACTATTATACCGTTAGTACTGGGCAGAGAAAACCAGCCAAATGTAGGAGAAACTACCTCTTGTACTTTGATACGTTCTGGCTTCAAGGTTTCTAACAGAACATATCTGTGGGTTTTGCAGCAGTTGTCAGAAACTGATAGCCAGAGGTAAGGATTTTTGTTTCGGTGTGGTGGGTTTTTTGGGGTAGATTTTTTTGTTGGGTTGTTTTGTTGGGGTTTTTTTGAGAGTCTAAACAATTCCCAGCCAACTTGCAGCCTGTGGTTCAGTGACTTCAGAGGCAGAGGGGATATCTTTGTGTTTATCTGTATGAAACGGGTTTCTGAATTCATTGCCGAACCCACATGATCTCTCCACAAGTTGGTTTGGAGGCTAAATGAAGCTCTGTGCTACAACTGTGTGTGCAAAGAACTATCACCTCTTTAGTTCTGAATCTCTACCATCTAGTTTCATTTGGTGTGTCCTGCTTTTCACGTAGGTACAGTGGTGTGTTTTTTACCATAAAAGCCTGAATGATAAAAGGCTCTTTAGCACATCCTCAGTCTGAGGCCTGTCATTCTTATTTTTGTTCCTTACATTTAGAAAGTGTTCTGTACCCTTTAGTCATCCTTGTTGCCATTTTTTGGAGCTTCTGTGGAATTTTGTTTTGTATGTGGGTAAGGATTAATCTACAGACAAAACTTTCTGTAAATCCTCTGTGAGATGAGCCGCGTATGGGTACGTATCTGTTGGAATCTGAGGTTTTGTTCCATAGTAGAAGTGGTCAGCTCGGGGTTTTCTCATTTGCATCATGTTATGTTGCCACTATTAAATATCACTTGCTATTTTACTGCTTTGTTCCTAATCTTATATAGTTTCGCTGTAATTCTTCAGTTGGGTCCTTTTTGGTGCTGTTGTTCTGAATAGCATCTTTGGTATGAGATGTTCCCTGGTCACATTTTACTTTTGTAGTCATCCCCTATTTGAAATCAGGATGAAGAGCAAATGCAAGCTCAGTTTTAGGAACACTAGGTTCTCTGTGAGCTGAGAAGCCTGTTTGGTTTTTTTTTTGTTTTCTCCTTTGTTTTTAGTTTGCTTGCGGGTTTTGTTGTTAGTGTGTTTACTACTGAGTCTGATTGATCTCTCATGTAGGGCTTTCCTTTTCAAAAACTGTGGTCACTCTTCTCCATTGCAACAGGCTTCATACTTGCTAATTCAGTTATTCAGAATAGTCCTTACTGCTTTGCCTGGTACAAACCATAGGGTCAGCACCCTCAACAAGTTGTCAGAATAGCATGTTTTTCTAAAATAGTTATTTTAAAATTAATTAAAGGATTGTATTTGGTTTGTAAATATTAAATGATAACTACCTGGTCTGTAGTCCTCTGTAAAACTCAGCCAGGGACCTTCCAGTTCTGTGAAACTGAGGTAGTTTGAATACCTTGAACAACAGATAAGCTTTGTGGTTATAAAACCACCATCTGGCTGCCTCACTCTGTTCAACCAATACTTTAATTCATTGGACAATCTGCTTTGAGTCCATTAGGTAAACAAGGGCATCATAGAGGCTTCCCCAACTGTGAAAACAAAGCCAGAAAAATAAGGTAGCCGACCTTTCTGCAGTGACCTTACCTTCTCCCAGCTCTCTTGGTTGTTTTTTTTCTTGCTTTTTATTTATTTTTAAAAATGTCTTTTCTTTGTTGAAAGGCTTCCTGATTCTGAAGTTTGAAAGAAGAGCTATATTAGGCTGGAGGTACTGGGTCTGTCTCTTGGCCTTTCACCCTCTATGTATTCGCAAGTGGTTCCTCAGAGCCTGCAGTGTAGTCATCTTTTGACTTGCCTGTTTGTGAGTTCTCACTGAGCTTAGTATTATTTTTCCCATTTGAACACTTCAAGAATTTTTCTTTCTTTCAGTGAACTTTGTTTACCTTGCTATTCAGTGATGCTGATCTGTCTTTTGCTTTAAATAATTTTGAAATAAGCAATACACATTTTCTTTGCAATACATTACATTTTTGCAGAAGACTTTGTCCTCTCTTTCAGTGCAGGTTTTTTGTCAACTTAATTTTTTGCATTTTAAGACACTTGGGAGATGAGGCAGAGATCTAATTCTGATTGGTTCAGCCTGTGCTTATGTTTGGAACTGTGTATTAAGTACACAGTCAACAAGTTGTCAGAGTAGGATGTTTTTCTAAATAGTTTTAAATTCATTAAGTTACTGTATTTGTTTTATAAATATGAAATGATAACTCTACAAAGGGATATCTTTACTTTAGAAATCCTTCTGTTAATATAAAGAAGTTTAATGGGTCCATGTGTAACTGCAGTTCAGAGTGAGTTTAAGAAACTTGCAAAGAGCTTTGGCTGGCTAGAATGTTAGTTTGAGAGGAGAATTTTTATATTTTCTGGATGGGATCCCATTAGTTTAAACTCTGGGTTTATCAGTTAATAAAAGGGATTTGTGCTATATGACAGTTGTTGAATAAGGATTTGAAAATTACTGTAGGTCTTGCAGCACAGAAGGGCTGGTGAGCTTCAAAGTTCCTTGCACAGAAGAATTTGTATTTGATGGGTTGTTTCCCTTGTGTTCTGTGTTGCATCCAAAAATGAACAATATTTTATGTTGCTTTTGTTGATGCTACATAGAATTGAAGGATGTTTTATCAGCCAACCAGGTCTGTAACGATGTTGCCCTAAAAAATTTCTTGGGCTTGCACAGTTTTTTTTCAGCATAAGAAATTTGCAGAAAAATCAATTGGATTGGGCAATGAGAATAACTAACTATTGAGATTGAATTCCTGAGACTGTCAGTTTTGAGCAGAAGCAAACATACAGAATCACTAGATATATCTATATAGATATAGATGTGTGTGTGTGTGGGGGGTGTAATAGCAATTCTGGCAATAGACATACAATAAAAAGGGATGGTACTAATGGGTTGAATTTTAGAAAGGCAAGAATTTGCCTTACCTAGTGGAGTTCCTTTGTCTTTTGTTCTCTTGCCCATTTTGATGGTGTTTCTAAAGTTAATAACTTTTTTTTTTAAATAAAACACTAACAATCTGGGCAGCAGTGGCAGTTTTATATGTTCTGGCACATTGTCTGATACCATTTTCCAGATGAATCATCTATTAAAGATCGACACGCAGTCTGCTTTCAGTGAACAGCATGTATGAACCTTGTTTTTCCTTTATACGTAATTGAGAACCTAAGCACAAACTATTATAATCTGTAACATTTAGTATACCTATATTTAGAAAGGAAATGACAATGTAAGTGGTAATCCACACACTCATAGTTGACTATCCAATCTGATCATGGGCATATGAAGAGTGAAAGACTACCAGGGGCTTGCAGTAACTTTGTAAGGAGTAGAATATAGGTCTCTTCTCAGCTGATGTAGTAAATGTATTTTGTGGATCCTTTGATGCCTCATTTGCCTGTCATGCCATGTCATGTTATTATCAAGTCCTCCAGTGTGAAGCCTTCAAATGAAGAGATGACATGAAGAGGACATCCGTTGGAGAAGGTGCTTTAAGTCAGTTATGGTAATGGACTTTCGGTGTGCTGTGCAAGCCCCGCGAGATAGTTGAAGACTATCTGGGTTTCTTAGGTTTGCTGCAGGTGTACTGAGAGTGGAGTAAGAGAACTTGTTGCTCCTCTGAATAGCTGGCGTTAACTACTCAGATAACTGTAAAAACATAAAAGTAAGACAAACACCACAGTAAAAATCCCATCTTTTTATGGCGCTTTTATTTTCTAGTCCTCATTTTTCCTGATTAATCAGGAACTGATTAATAACAGCTTCTCCTCAGTGCTGTCTCTAGGCACATCAAAGATAAGATGGTCATTAGGAGCAGTCAGCATGGTTTTGCCAAGGAGAAGTCATGTTTGACCAACCTGATAGCCTTTTATGAAGACATCATCAGATGGATAGATGGTGGTTGGGCAGTGGAGGTGGTTTACTTTGATATCAGTAAAGCATTTGACACCGTCTCCCACAGCGTCCTCATGGCAAAACTGAGGAAGTGTGGTCTGGAGGATCAGGTAGTGCAGTGGATTATGAATTGGTTGAAGAAAAAAGTCAGAGAGTTGTGGTCAGTGGGACAGAGTCTAGCTGGAGGCCTGTCTCTAGTGGAGTCCTTCAGGGGTCAATACTGGGACCGATACAATTCAATATATTCATCAGTGACCTGGATGAGGAAATAGAGTGCACTGTCAGCAAGTCTGCTGATGATACAAAACTGGAAAGAGTGGCTGACACACCGGGAGGCTGTGCTGCCATCCAGTGAGATCTGGACAGGCTGGAGAGTTGGGTGGGGAGAAATTAAATGAAATACAACAAGGGCAAGTGCAGAGGCCTGCATCTGGGGAAGAACAACCCCAAGTACCAGTATAGGTTGGGGATGGACCTGTTGGAAAGCAGCACTGGGGAAAGGGACGTGGGGGTCCTGGTGGACAGCAGGATGAACATGAGCCAGCAATGGGCCCTTGTGGCCAAGAAGGCAAGTGGCATCCTGAGGTGGTTAGCAGGTAGAGGGAGGTTCTCCACCCCTTCTACTCTGCCCTGGTGAGACCGCACCTGGAACATTTTATCTCGTTCTGGGCCTCCCAGTTAAAGGAAGACAGGGAACTCCTTGACAGAGTCCAGTGCAGGGCCACAAAGATGATTAAGGGAATAGAACATCTTCCTTTTGAGGAAAAGCTGAGGGAGCTGGGCCTCTTTAGCGTGACCTCATCAATGTCTGTGTAAAGGGTGAGTGTCAGAAGAATCTGGTCCAAGGCTCTTCTGAGTGATAGCCAGTGATAGCACAAGGGGTAATGGGTGCAAGCTGGAGCATAGGAAGTTTCATGTGAATATAAGGAGGAACTTTTTCACTGTGAGGGTGACAGAGCACTGGAATGGACTTCCCAGAGAGGTTGTGGTGTCTCCTTTTCTGGAGACATTCAGCGCCCACCTGGACATGTTTCTGTGTGATCTACTCTAGGTGATCCTCTTGTGCCAGAGGGGTTGGACTATAGATGATCTTTCAAGGTCCCATTCCAATCCCTAATGTTCTGTGATTCTTTGGTGCCTTTAGCCGAGTGATATGTACATAAATAAAAGTTCAGAAGATTGCCATGTTCCTTTTTATCAGCTGTTTTTGTTCCTGATTGTTCAAAGTTACTATTAATGAGTAATATTCAACGTCTAATTTGCTTTTAGTATTGAAGGTGCTGGGAGATGGGTTAACAACGGGGAAAATACAAGAAAGTTGAAGAGAACAAAAATAATTCATGGGATGGAAAGGAAAGCCATAAAACAAGACAATAATTTCAAATCATATGCAGGGATATTAGGAAAAGAAAAACAACAGAGATATATACTTATTAATATATTAAGACTTCAGTATTACACAGTAGGCACATTGGAAATATGTAACACAAGCAAAACGATGAGTAGAAATAAGAATTGTTTTATGTAAATAAGAGAAAAATATCTTATCTTTTGAACTTAAGAGTAAATTTTTTGTTTCTTTTGGTTGTCTACATCCAGACACATACTTGGTACATACTTGGTTTTATTTGAAAAGTGCTCTTTTGACATGAATAGGTCAGCTGATAGTTAAGATGTAAAAACACAGTGGCAAACAGATTTAAATGGCTACATGCTTCTGGAGAACGTAGCTATAAACTATATGGAAAAGGAAGAAATTCTACGTTTCTGTGGTGTAGTATTTGAGAGGTATTTTGAGGCGTCATTTAGAGTAGACCAAATCCAGGAAAGCTGCTTCTGCGATCATGTCAAAACCAAGAAGAGAGCTGAAAGAGCTTGTGTATAAGAGGCATGATTGTGGAATAATTATTAGAATGCCAGAAAGTCTCATGAAACTCAGCTGCATATAATTTACTGAAAAATTTATTATATTTAATTAAAAACATCAGTTGCATAACAAAATGCTTGATAAAATCCATGTAAAGTCTAGTCATAAGCTTGAGAGTGAATACTACTTCATTCTGAAATAGTGGTGAGTTTGATATTGAGTCTTAAAATGAACCTAAGTATAATACAAAACACCCATCCTATTAAAATGAGCTGCTCTGCTGTCAGATCGGGTGATCAAAGGTGTTGATCTCTGAACTGCTGCTAAGAAGCTGTTAGAAAGGAGAAAATATGTCTCTAAGTGCGTGCTGAGTTTACTGAAACCAATCTTACTTCTGCAGTGCTCTCTTAGGACTCACTGAATTCAGCTTTTATAGTAACATGCAGAAGTCTGGCATAGTTTTAGTGTGCTGAGAGGTAGCAAGGCTTTGGTTTGGATATCCATGCAGAAACTTGAGAAAAGTGTTTCTGCTTCCAGGCCTGAAGCTTGATTTTTAAACTAATGTCAGCTTGTCAGGTTCAGAAGAATAATTATTTTCTCGAAGTCCTGTGTACAGGCTGTATTTTCCTACTTCTGTGTTTGTTTTTTGTGGGTTTGTGTTTTTTGTTTTGGTTTTCTAGGGTTTTTTTTCTTTAAAGAGGTGTTTATTGGATTACAAATTGGCAAATTTATACTGGCTCACTATAAAACATTCTTATCAAATGTGCAGATCTTGAAACTCTAATTTATGTCCTTGTAAAGGAACTCTTTCAAGTTCAGTGAGAGACTTTTTTGCAAGTAGCATTTTGCATTTCTTGTTGAACTATTTTTATGTTCTATTCATAGCCCTCTTTGTTACTGTAGCTAAAATTTGTAGGTCATTAAGAGAATAAAATACGGATTTCATCAAAAGGAGTAGCAAAACCTGTCTTGAAGCTTCGTTAAGCTCATATAAGAAGTTGGACAGATATCCAAGAAATGCGGGGGGGGGGGGGGGGTGTGTGTCCATGAAAATGTGTCTTTTGGGGGGAGAATATACCCATAAAAATTTAACTTCAAAGCAGACCTTCGGAACCTGTAAATTGTTGTCTAGCTCATCTGACAATTCTTACAATTTATGCTCAGCTTGATAGGATTTTGGGATGCAAAGGATAATGAACCTGAAACAAGAGAACAGTGTTTACTTCAAATTTTAATGGATTAGCAACTTTTTTCCCCCTTCATTTTCTGTATGTGGAAACTATAAACTACTGATTAGGTGTAGATACAGATTTTTTTTAATGAATGAAGCTAGGTCAAACCTGCCTGACTGAAAACATTCCTCAGTCAGGAGGGAATGCTTATGTTGACAATAACTTGTATTATAACAGTAAGTTGTATTTCACCAGTCTGAATCTTTGCGGAAGTTCAGAGAGCAGTACCAGAGCAAATGATGGAAAGTAAGTGGTAACCTTAGATGAAAATGTGAAATATGATTTGATACTAATTTTCTTTAAAGAGTTTATTAGCTGGCAAGGAAGTACTGAAATTCTTACCAAGAAGCAGACTTCTCATTACCTAGTGGTAGACTGTAGAATTCATTTGAATTTTGCAACCTGGACAGGTCTTGTAGTTTTGGGTTTTGTATGTTATTGGCGTAAGAAAACTATCTATCAGGTATTATGTGATTAAAAATTAAATTAATGAAGTTAGTGTTACGTAATTAAAAATAAACTTATTTGTATAGTTAGGTAGCATTATCTCTGAAATTTGATGTTTTAATTTGTTCTTGCAAATCAGTTTTACCTATGCCCTAGCTCTATATGCATTTTGACTTGTGGGTTTATGCCTGGGAGGAATTTCTGAAGTAAAAGTACTTCCTAGCACTTTGTGAGTTCAAAGGCAAAGGGCAAGGGTGGATGCTAATATAATAACCTTAGTAAATATTTTGTTTTCATGCCAAGAGGATTTTCAAAGCATAGGAGTTCAGTGTGTGTCTTTAATTTCAGATCAGTGTGAATGAATCTGCAGTTTCTTGTACTAAATACAACTATTTTTGCATAGTTTTGAAAACCTCATTTTTAAGTTAGCTGAACACATCAGTGAAACTTAAGAATAATGTCTTGCTTCTCATTGCATTAACCTTTTTCCACCATATTAGAAGCAGAGGTTTTGATAACATGCCATCCACGTAGTGGAGTTTATTCCAAATTCAGTTAAGTATTTCTGTGCCCAGCTGTGGAGGAGACCAGGAGGTGGCCTGTCTTGGTTTTTGTGTAGCATCTTTTAAAACTTATCATTTATATAGCCTGCCTGGCTTGGCTTTCTGCTTGAATGATAAGCAGAAATGCATTTAAGAAAAAAACAGAAGTGCCTGGGGCATAGCTTTTGTCTTCCAGACACAGTATTCATTTTTTTTCAAATGAATATACAATAACTATGGAAAAAGACCTGTGAGAGAGAGAAAACCGAAACATAAAAGGTCTCTATACTACTTTGTGTCTGTCTGTGGGTGAATTATAGGATGTTAATCTCTAAAGGGAAAGAGTTTGACATAGAATTTTTGCATATGAATGTCCTGGTTTTCAGTATCAAAATATTTTTTTCATTTGGAAGCTAAATGGTTTCTTTATGTATGAAGAGATTTTAAGTGGAGGTAAACTGCTTTACGGCATAAATCACTTGTTAGACAGTTCTCTAGCCTTCCTTCTTGCCTCCCTCATCCTCCAAAAAAAAAAAAAAAGCTCAGAAATCACCAGGTAGGATAATTCTTAAATTGTTTTGGACAATATTTAACAGATTTGTTGTCTTCCTCTGATTCATGAATTGTGCTGTTCAGTGTTCAAATCATGAGCTATCCTGAAAAGGTTTTCAGTCTATTACGGTGGTGTCATGTAATTACATTGAAGCACATGATGATGGTGTTGAAGCCTTAGGATGCCTTGCAGTAAAGCAATGCAAATATTATCTGTGCATCAGAGCAGATTTTAAAAAAAAAATAAATAAAAATCACTACTGCTTGGTAGCTGAGTTTTGCATATTTCAGTTAATGATTTTAGATTTTACTTAAAAGTTCTGAAATTGTTTGGAAGTAGGCCATCTCATGCTGAGATGAAGCATCAGGCCATTTTAAATTAGATACCGAGCATGCTCATATCAAGTACCCACTGTTTTAGATTTTGCAGTGTGTGTCTCGGTTCCCTGTTAGTGGAGCTGTCATTCAGCTGAAGTAGGGGAGAGCACAGCATGCCCTTTTGTCGTCTTTCTATCATTGCACGTATGATTTCTTTTGGAACTGGGAACTTAAGATGTGAGACAAGCCTTGCTGTTAGATCACCAGTGTTTTTGGTGAGTTGATATTCATCTCTTTCCTTTCTCATGCCTTTAGATATCTGAGATGAAACTCAGCTTCATACTTGTCTCTGTTCTCTAATAATGGTATCTATTAGAAATGGCTCTGCCGTCTCTCACTTCAGTAAAATAATTCTGGTGCGTATCTATTACTTTCTTTACTGAAAAAGAATTGCTTTAACAGGAATTCTAGGCTGTTTTGCTCAGAAGTCCAAAAAATGGGCATATTTTTCTTCTGACTTCAAATTAGCTAGCTATTCTAAATATAGCAACAGTGCTTCAACCATCATTCTTCGTTTTCTTTATGCTTTTAGTGAATTGGTTTAAAATCTAAATTGTTTTGTGTGTCTAGTATTTTAGAGGCAGTTTGAGTAGTCGTGCTAAAGAGGATTTTATTTATGTAAGACAATGCTGAAGGATATTTACAGTATTCAGATTCAACACAAATTGCTAAACAGGGTAAGTTAACTGTTGTCATCTGTTAGTTTTGCTGATAGATATGCCTGTATTTCCTTCTTTAAACTGCTAAGAAATTAAAAAAGGTATCTCCTTGTTCTTTGTTATGACTGAGATTTTGCAGTTTGGTTATATATAATAGGAATTTCTGAACAAATTTATAGTCGTTATAGTAGCTAAAGCAAATGTTTGATACAGGTTAACATTTAATTAACTTTTAATTAACTGTTGGAAGGCAAGATTTCCCATTCAGGGTATTACAAAGCTTAGTTTGTATACTTGATTAAAAAAAAATCTTATTTTCCTTTCAGAGCATCTGCAAAATGTAACTTAAATTATTTAACACAATGCATTTAACTTGTAGCAAAAAGTCACTTCACAATATATTTTAAAAACATTTAGACTTGGGATGTAAAAAGCAGTGAGTGAATTGATAAACTCTGACACCACCTACCCTGCCAAAAAGCGCTGGTTCCTAATTGCTCTTTTTGCCCAGTGGATAAGAATGATTTAAAATCATGATTGAACTTGAGGTGTGTTTTAAGGTTTCAGTTGTGACATACTAGAGTTCATCACTGGATAGAGATTGGAAGTCATCATTATTAAACATTCACATGTATTTTTGGGTTGGGAAGGGTTGGTGGTGTGTATGAGCAGATACCCTTATATCCTGTGGTGATTGTGTGTATACACTTTAAATAGGCTTCTGGATAAGAGATTTTAAGTGCTATGGTAAAAGCCTGCCTGTGTCAGTGAATTCACTGAGCTTAACAAAAGAGATTCTTGCTAAACATAACCCCTGTTATGATTCCCATTGACCTGATTCATAGGAGTAAAATCAATAAACCTGTAAGCTTCGTCGTCGCCTTGACAGTCCTGGTTGGAAAGGAGAGAAAGGATGGAGAGCGGGGGGGGGGGGGGGTGAGTCTTGACTATTTGGAGGTTAGTTTGCTCGACCCCCTGATGCAGGGTTCTCGGGGAAATGAGCTAAATGGGTGTAATAGTTAAGATTTGTGTTGAAGGCTGAAGATAATGCATTTAATTGAGGCCTTGCTGTGGCAAATGGCTGTCATAACCCATCAGAAACTCTGCACTTTGACCACCAAAACAGGATTCGAGTGTGCAGCTCTGACAGATGATGAGAGAGAGACAGTGAGGGGGTAACAGCAAACCTGTGCTGCACAAAATACATTCCCATGCTGACTTGTTATGGTCAGAGCACGTTATTCCTAACACTGAGCCTTTACTCCTACAACTAGAGTATGTCGTTTGGTAATGGTGGTGCCTTCGGGGCCGTGAACTGTGTGTCTTGGAGATCTGGAAGATGCTTTGAAGCCGTACAGATAGGATATTTTTGGGATAAACAGCAAACCTGGAAAGCTTAAGACCTTTTAGGAAAAGAACAAAGAGATGAGAAAGGTCGACTTGCATTAGTGGCTGCAGAGCAAGTGATGGGGTGGACAATATAGGAGGAACAGAGTTAGATATGCTAAACGTGTAAAGAAAGTAGCATTTAGCTGCTCTGCCAGCATTCCTTTATCATGTAAAAATGTGGGATTTCTAGTTTGGATTGCTGAAGGAGCTTGAATTTAGTATGATTCTACTGAGACATTCTTTTGAAATGACTAAGATTAAAAGTATAAAAAGACGTGTTTTATAGATTTTGTCAGGGAACAATTGTTAGTCTAGAGGAAAGCAGAAATTTGCAAGTGTTAAACATCTCAAGTTGTTTTTATAACTGTTGATCTTGTCTATTTTACTCTTCAGAATAATGTTTCTACTTTCCTTTGAAGTAAGTGCTGACTCTGGTTAGTTTTCCAAAAAGAGGAATTCGTATATTATAGTTAGGGAGGCTAACATAATTTTTACAGGCAACATACTGTATATTCAGCAGTGCTGCTCTTGGCTCTACCCATATTATTTAGTGTGCAAGTTCACTTCTGGTCATGGGTAGCACACACACACACACATTAAAATTTGGCTTGTGTTTATGATCTTAATGGCAATTGTGCATAAACAGGTGAATTAAGATGCCAGAGAACCTAACACCCATATGTAATATCTTCTGGTTTGCTGTCATTTTACTCTGTGTTAGTCTTGTTTATTTTTATGTATGTGTGGTGTATGTGTACACAAAATATGCAGAGAGGGTGAATGCATGTAAAGGGTGCTGGTTATACAGGCTTATTCAGAATGCACTTAAATTGTGCTGAATTAAGAACCAAAATGAAAAGAAAATAAGTTTTATTCAATTCCAGAGAATGTTACCATTCAGTCATTTTACATGTGCCAGTCATCACAAGGATTTTATTTTGTTGTGGATCAATATATTTTAACTTGCAGTGAGATACCAGAGTGAAAGGTTTAGCTCTTATAACTCTGCTGTGCAGACCTGTCTTTCAAACTGTCAGAAACTGTAAGTCTCTGGAAGGATCTTTGAGATGCCCATTCATGTGACTGGCAATGTAAGGCATGTAATTTCACTTTGTTCCATTATTTTTTGAAGAGGATGAAAAAAAAAAAAAATCAGTTTTCCATGTAAATAAGAAGTTCCTGACTATGTGGTTTCATTAGGAGAGCAATACAGCCCTAAGGAAGTGGTAGGGCCTTTAGTCACTTTATTTCATCAGAAGTGCCTCTTCAGTGTTAAAATACACTTTGTGGAGCTTGAAAATTTAAAATATAAATGTTTGTACAGGACTAAGGAGAAAAGAAAAAAAAATCGGAAAAGGATGTGGAAGTTACAGGTGTGGGGTGCAGGGGAACCTCTTGTATGTATATCACTCAAAAAATAGCAGACAGGCAGCTTGAGTGATTAAAATCCTTTGGAAAGTGAAGGCTCAGTCTGTTTCCATTCAGACTGTCTTCTAAATGAAAGATTTTACTACTGCTGACACTTGCACTTACTCAGTTCTTGTACCAGATGGAGAGCCTGGGACAATTTTAGACCAAAGGTTGTGTCTAAAAACCTTGTCAGCATTCTGCATCAAATCTTGACCCACTTTAGACAGTATGCTACAATTTGATGCTTTCAAGAGAACAATGCCATTTTTTAGCTACTTTCTTTTTTTAACATAGTGGAGGCAGGAGTGAAGCTATGTTTCATTTGGAAAAGTAAATTTAGATCATGCTTGTGAAAAAGAAACTGCATACAAGTACTTGATTAAAGTAATTGGCTGTAATGGCAGCACTGGGTCTGCAAGTTGATGGAAAAATAAAGAAGGTATTATTAATTCTTCTATAGGTATGTAGTGGAAGTTGAGAAACACACTTCTTAAACTGAAAACCTAAAATGTTGTAAATTGTTTTTGTTTAAAAAAAAAATCTTTTTGTTCGTACTGAGAATGGAAATGGTAAGGACTTGGCTAAGTCTTGGCTGAATGAGATGAGAATTGGCTCTACTTTTTCAGTACGTTGAGGTTTAAAATGGTTATTAGGTAAAATTCTGTGAGTTTTGGTAGATTTTAGCCATGAATATACTGTATCATTGCAAAGGAATAGATAACTCAGTTGGAATGTCTATCAATAAAAATTTAGAAAATTTTGTATAAAGAAGTTTTGGGGGCTTTATGTTTCCTAAAAGATAACCAAGAGTAAAACATTCCATTTTGTAGATCAGAATTTCCAGGGCCCCAAAAAGCACAGGGAAGAGAACAGGGGTAAAACAAAAAGAAAAAGTAGTATGGGGATATTTCTCAAGGTAGTAAGGGTTTTTTCCATGTATTTGCAGCTGGATACATCATCTTTTGCCTTACGTATGTACATGCATCTGTATTTTTAAAGAGAATCTGGAATACTATTTTATGCTCCAGACAAGATCAACATTTAGGATGTGTTTAGGATATTCAGTCTAATGCATGCTTCAGTACTGTGGTAGGGAGACAATAGCTTTGTATTTAAACATCTCAGCCATTTTAAGAAAACTAGAAGTGCATTATGTATTCTGAGTTTAATGGCAGTATGTGCCATACAGTGACTACTTGTTTCGAAGCCACTTAAAAATCTGCTCAATTCCAAAGAATGACAATCAAAAAAAACCAACCCCCAAAAAAAGAATTGAAAGTTAGTTTTTATGTACTTCAGGCCACTTGACAGGGCCTGAATTTCTACCGCATGATACATTCTTGTCCAAAAATCTCAAACACCAAGAAGTTTCCATGTTCTGTAATTTCCAATTTTTATAGAAATGATTAATCAGTATTTCAGTCTATTTATATTTCAGATGCTCCCTTTGCATCTTTTGCCTTTATATATAATAATGTGTGCAGGTTTTCTCCAGCAAATTACATAGGCATCGTAACATAACCATATTGGTTGTTAATCTCTCATTTACATGAAAATGAACGTATGGGTAATTAAACAAAGACTTTTTAATCAGTGAAAACAAGGTTTTTGGTGGCCAAACCAAGTAACACTCTTAGTGGAATGATATTAAAAGTTTTAATAGAACTATATTTGCTGTTGAGTCTTTTTAGAGGTCCCTTTTTGGTTTGTTTTTGGGTTTGGTGCTTTTTTTGGTAGGCCAAATTAAGTGTGACTCATGGTTAAGTTAAAAGCAAAAAAGGTGCCTGTATTGCACTATTTTAAATTGTGCCAATTCTTTATGATGAGGTATGTTCTGCGTATGCTTGTCCTGGCCAGGCCAGAGTCAACCTCCCCAAGCAGCCATCCCAGGTGAGCTGAGTCAGCCCAGACATCACTCCCCCATGAAAGGGGCTGGTTGGGGAGGGGCACTCCTGGTACCTCCAGGGCAGTCTGAGTGTGGCTGGGGCTGTTGTCCTGCAGCTCTCTGTGATGGTCTAGTCTGTAAGGTTCTCTGTGTTATCACCGGGTGTGAGTGCAATTGGCTGTTACTGTTCTACTGTTAAGGTGCTTCTGTCAGTAAACTGCTCTTATCCCAGCCCATGGAGGCTCTGTCTCTCTTCTGGGAGTGGCATGTGGTGCTCAGGCACTGGTTGGGGCTGAACCACCGCGATGCTGAAAGCTTTTGAGGGAAAAACTGCTCTGAAAATAAGAAATGCAAAAATATTTTCAGAACTGTCATTAAAAAAAAAAACCCAAGACCAGTACCATTTTGAGCACTTTTACTAAGCAGAAATTTGTCTGGTTTAAGACGTTGTATCTTACCTGTGAAATCTAAAATAGACTTTTTTGTTTGCTTGTTTTTCACTGTTCTGAGAAGTTGTATGAAACACTTCTTTACTCTCTTTCAGAGAACAAAAAGGCATGACTTAATGCCATTTTCTGTCATGCCATCTGTTTCATCCCACACTGCCCAGTACGTTTGTTGTCTCCCTGAGCAAAGACGAGACAGCTATCTTTAGCAGCCCTCACATTGAGGCTGTCAAAATAAGTGTTTCAGTGCTGCCTTTGAAAGTATCTCAGAGTACAGCATGGTTCAAGCCATCATGTGTTTCCTGCAGAGGCAGCTTCGGTTACCCGTCTGGTAAAGTCCAGCTGCAGCTCAGTGGATCTCAGCAGTGCCAGACAGAGTCAGGATTGGTACTGAGAACGAGGGAAAGAGAAGAAGGCATTAATCAAATAAATAATTGTAAGAGCAATGGAATTTCACCAGATCCTTAAAATGATATCCTAAAATTTATATCACAGGAACATCTGTAAGGTGTAGCTGGTTGCAGATGGGCACTGGTCAAGAAGAAAAGGAAAACCAGCTACTGAATGGCTTACTTTGACCCCTTGGAGTACTCCTGATGCTAAGCAGTTGAGACCTTTCTGGGTCTGGTTTCTAGACCTCTAGTGAGTTTGATTTTTTTAAAAACTGGTACTTGATAGGTTAAGGTTGAATTTAATTTTTAACTGCTTCAGTGATCAGAATAGGTCAAGAAAGTTCCCCACGAACTTCCATTACAACATCTGTGCTGCACGGTTTCGGTTGCACTTAGTTGCTTTGATGGCGGCTATTTTATATCATGACAGTACAAATTGGAAATGGAAATAGGGCTGTACTTAACCAAAGTCACATAGGAAGTCCAATGAAGCAGAAACTGAAGCCAAAGGGTGTTTCCCTGATCCAATTAGTTTGATGTTGTGAATCAGTGAGATACCTCAGGAACTGAAATGCATGTCAGTGCAAAGGTGCACCTGGGCCCAGAGGAAGACAAGCCAAATAGCCCCAGAGAAACTTTTTGCTCATGGGGTTGGAATGAGGGAGTTTTTTAGCTACCAGCTTTGCATTATCCCATCTTGAAATTCCACATTACTCACAACCCATTCTAGTAC
Source organism: Porphyrio hochstetteri (assembly GCA_020800305.1). NCBI lineage: Eukaryota > Metazoa > Chordata > Aves > Gruiformes > Rallidae > Porphyrio > Porphyrio hochstetteri. The sequence continues at coordinate 80,755,559 of CM036905.1, read as the reverse complement.
CTTAACATGGCACTGCTCGGTAACATGGTAAGTTTAAACTATCCTCTTCTCATTGTATGTTGTAGTGATTCTCACTTGCAGAATATATTCAGGTTGATAATTTGATCTATTGGATGCATTTTTTAATTTCATTAAAGTGCCTGTGTTGAACACTACAACGGTTTAGACTTTATTTAAACAGAGCTATTAAATACATTAATCAGTGTGTGACTTCAACAAAATTAGAGCTATTTAATTTCTTCATTTTTTTGTTATAGTGACACATCTATTAAAGCGGCAATATGTCATCTTCTGACAACTGTGGAAATGATGTTGAAAGATTATGACTGCAGTCCCCTGCTCCATTTTCACATATAAAAAATTCTGGAAACTCCTGCTGCACCTATGTAAAGCTGGAAAAAAGTCTGAGAGCTATGTAAGACAGTAATAACCCAGTAATCAAGGGACTAGAAGCTAAGAAATGTCAGAGTCATTGCAGTATGAGTACATTGGTGTGTGTATATATGTCTAGCCTGTACTTTAACCACCGCCACAGTATAGTTTCTCTAAGAGTAGATTTTCTGGTCTAGAAAGCACTTTAGCTTTCCAGGCTGATTTTTTTTTCTTATTACCTTCATAATTGTTTTTTTAAAGCTTGAATGAAAATTGTAGGGCCATTTCCCTGAAAGACATTAGAATAAAAATATTTTTAGCAGTTCTTAAATGTTTCCTGGTTCTCTGCAAAGCTCTGATATTCCTATGGCATTGAGGCTTTAGTTTGTAGTTTAGAAGATTGGGTGCTCTGAAAAACATTTCAGTCTTGCTGCAAATAGCTACTTTTTTTGTTTTAAACTTGTGGAACTTCATGGTACACACCAACAGCATTCTTGCTGCTAAAAATGTAGGCATTGTGACTAATGAATATGCTTGCAGTTTCTACAGCTTTCTCTTCTGGAGTGAACAAAGAAGTTCAATTGAGGAATTACAGTAACAAGTAATAATAAATCAGAAAGACCCTGCTGATCTTGATCTAGAAAGTAAATTAGTTGAAGACAGTAGATTCCTTTGTTGATTCTGTTTACATCACAGTCCTTATTCTGGAGGCAGAAACTATAATTTACAGATGTTATGGTTTCAAGTTACTGACAAATAACTCTAGTGTGTCATCTGTGTTAGAAACAGAACCCAAATACATAAAGAAGCTGATAACTTTTAACTAGACAGTCTTTCAGAGTGTGCCAATGCCTGTATGCCTCTGGAGATGGTTACCAGTAATTTTGTTTCTGTCAAAATACTAAATTGGGGTTTTCTAACAGGCAATATTCACTTGTGTAGCCACTAGATCTGGGTCATCAGAAGTTATTCTGCAAAGAGATGAATTGTTTGGAATGTGATTCTTCCTACAGTTATTGGAAAAATTGCGTCTTCTCAGTCTCGAGTATTGAATACTTGATGTCCCAGTTATTTTTTGAGATACCAAAATGACTGACCTAACAATGTTTTGTTTGATATACCTCAACAGAATGCTCTCATGGAAACCATGAAGCCAAAGAGATATTGTGCACTGGTATGAACTCTTAATTTCATTAAAAGAGTGACTAAGAGTGACACTCTTTTAATATCATTAAAAGAGTGGGAGAAAAATTCTTACAAAGCTACTTCTCACACTGTTGTCAAGCTTTAGCAATGGCTTTTGCTTTGTAAGCTTGTAACTAGTTTCCAGTGTTGTCAGTAGGTGTAACAAGAGGTGTCAGTCCTTGTGTAACCATGCTTTGCTGGCTTCAGTGCTGCTCATAGAATGCTAATATCAACATTTGACTTGATGGCTCCATGCAGGTACCATTCATTTTACTGACAGAACATACTCTTTCTTAGATGAGTTGTGTTTTTTTAGCACCTCATTGTTTTGTTTCTCAGGAAAAATGAAGGGTGTGAAGGTTGTCTAGAGCCACTTCGTGACAGGCTTTGGCTTGGGTAACACAAGAGAACCTCAAAGGCTGTGAAAACAGTGAAGGATAGTATTTCACTGGGTTAGAAGTAAAGAGGTGGTACTGGAATTCTTGGAAATAAGAGGAAAAGCTCCAACCTAGGAGTTCTTCAGATTCAGATTAAACCATATTAGGTGTAACGTGCTTTGGGGCCACTCTAACCTATTAGATAGTTTTGTATTTGTGTAAACATTGTACTCTTTAAGACTATTAATACTTAAAAGAAGTGAAGCACAATAGCTTGTTTTTCAGTACTTACATAATGTTTTGCTGGATTGCTTAAAACCACTAGTAAATTTAGGAATTAAGTTTTAAGATAAAATTCTTAAGCTGTACTTACCTGCAATAGGTGCAGTTTGGACCATGGATTTTTCATAATTGATTTCTTTAGTATGGCATTTAAAGTTTTATGTTAATGCTTTGAATCTTGTAATGTGTGTTCAATACCTCACATAATTTGGTTCCTGAGAGAAAAACTCCTGGGAGGGTTTTTTATTGTTCATTATGGTTACTGTAGATGGCTGGTAATTAATCACAGTGTAATTCAGTTTGGAAGTGAGTGGCACAGGAGGTCTCTGATCTCGCATCCTGCTCAAAGCAGGATCAGGTCTGAGCTCAGACCAGGCCGTTCAGGGCTTTATTAAGCTGGGTTTTCAGAGTCACCAAGCACAAAGACTACCCAGCCTCTTGGGACAACCTGTCCCACCACCTGACTGTCCTGCAGGAAGATGTTTTGCCTATATCCAGTCTGAACTTCTCTAGCTCAAGAGTAGCCGGTTGCCTCGCTTCATCCTACCAGGAAATGCTATGAAGAGCCTGGCTCTGTGGTCTTGATATGCTCCCCGCAGGGGTGAGCAGTCTGCCCAAAGGACCCCCAAGGCCATCTCTTCTCTAGGCAGAACCAGCCCAGCTCCCTCAGCCTTTCCTCATGGGGCAGGCGCTTCAGACCCTTGGTTGGCTCTCTGCTGATCTTGTGACAATGTATCAATCTCCTCCTTCTGTAGGGGACACACAAAGCCCTATGCTGTCTGATGAGTGGTGAGCAGCAAGGATAACCCCTCTCTTCCTGCGGGTGACACCCACGGGAACGTGGACAAAGGTCTGGGTGGCTGCTGGCCACCTCTGCTGCCAGGGCTCTGCTGGCTCATGCCCAGCCACTGCCTGCCAGGCCTCGTCGGCCAGAACTGCTCCCAAGGCAGGCTGGCCTCAGCCGCGGTGGTGCCAGGGCTCAGCCTCCCTGGGGCAGGGCGCTGCTTTTGGCCCTGCTGAGCCTCACAGGGATCCTGGTGGCCCCCTCCAAAGGCCTCTATGGGCCTCTCTCGGATGGTGCCAGTCCCCGCCCTCAAGTGTATTGAAACGCCTTTGTTCATCCCAGCCCTGCAAATTGGTGTCATCTGCAGACTTGATCTAATCCACCCACTTATGTTCTTTTCTTGAAGGCTTCTGCCCAACTCTCCTCTGTTCCCCATTTGAACTTCAATTTCTACCTATTGCATACTTGAACCCATGCAGACTACTTGGCCCATTTTTGTCTTAACAAGCCAGGTTGTAGCATCCAGTGAAATCTTCTAGTCACCACATTGGATGTCAGCTTTGATGTTATTTGATAAATTTGGGTTTGTGCCATCTGCTTGTTTGCTGGACTCTGTAGTTTGAACAATACTGTATCTTGACCAAAACAAACATTCTTCCATGTTTTTGTTAGTACATTGAAAACAAGTTTGTCAAGGGGTTGCCAAAGCAGAGTATCTGCAGTGTTGCTTGTTAATTCACTGCCAACACGCGAGTGTTTGCTTAGTTAGAAAATAGCACATGACACTTCTCATCAAACTTTTCAATAATAATCCAGTATGCCTGCCAGAAATAGTGAAATATTACTGTGTTAATGTTATTGGGTACTGCTCTTGCCTTTCTGTGTTACACAGCTGCTAAATCTTGTGGGGATATTAAACAGTTCCTAGGCTTCACACATCACACCGATCGTGCTTGCCATGGCTGTTGGCTTTGTCACATTGAATTCAGATTTCTAAGACTCTTAGATTAAAAATAACTTTGTGTAAGTGATTACAAATTTTAAATAGAGGTCAGTTACATGCTAGATGAGATGGAGTTGCATATTGCCACTGATACAAGTGAAAAATGTTTGAAATAATGCGATTATGTAGTCAGTCTTTGAAGGCTGCTGCTTTACGTGTTTACTGTATCTGTGGTATATCCGCAAAGTTAGGCTGTCAGAATTATTTTTTTTTTAAATACTCTTTTGGTTCATGTTTCAGAAAATACTACTCTTACTGTGCTTGTGTTTTCTGAGACTTATATTTAAGGCTTATGAGAAGGGATACATCAGAACACTGGTAAGAGTAGGCCAGTGGCTTCTGTGCAACAAGCAGCTTTGTGTGAGAATTTTTTTAAACAGAAGACTGCTACTGATACTTCTCTCAAGAGGTGTTTTTTTTTTTCTCTAAAGATCTTTTTTTTTCATAACCTGAGATAATGGATGTCAACTTTAGGATTATAGATAAATTTAAAATCTGCTTTCATTATCAATGACTTTATAACTTCCTAAAACTTTTTTTTCATAAATAAAGGTTCAAGGCAGGTGTTTATTTTAAAGAATAATTTTTCTGTCGAACAAAAGTCCTTAAGTACCAGTAGTTTTGGCTTTGAAGAACCTTGAAGAATGATGCCGTATGAGCAAGCGATGCTCCTCAGTGACCGCCTCCTGGATTAACTTTTGCTGCCGCTGGGGGGAGCAGAAGACTGTCACAGGCTTCAGGGAATGTGGGATAAACGCGTCTATCTTCTGCTTCGGGAGATTCAGGTTTTAGTGCTCAGCTCTGGGATACTGCGGGGTCTTCATGTCTGGTATGTGCTTGAAAATCTCTTTTGTGGTGAAGAAAAGTCCTAGATCATCAGGTTTCACCATTGCTTTTTTTTTTTTTCTCAACCAGTTAAATTTTGAGTTTGGGCTAGATTGGACTTGAAATGTGTCTTAAGGAAGGGAAGAAAATAGCATCTACAGTTATTAGTAGTATAAAGTGTAGATTATGTCTGATGTAGACTTAAGTAGAATGCTAAAATTAATCTCTGCTATTAAAATGGTTTGCTTTAATAGAAGGTGCTGTAGCTGAGCAATGTATATATATTTTTTTTAAAAAATGAATACATCCATGGCTGTTAGTTTAACAGAAGCTTGCTTTAAAACTGGTCTTCCAGAGTAAAATCTGGAAATACTGTTTCCTTCCTCTAAAAGCTTTGGAAAGGAGGAAACAATTTCATTTTTGTGGCTTCTTTTCATTTTAAATGCTTAGAATCAAATGTAGGGTGCTATAATTATCTTTTTATAGAAAGACTAGCACTTGTAAATGATGACTGTTTATTTCCAGGCTAATTTAAGGTTCTCCATCAGTGTGTGTTTGTCACTATAATTGAGAAACTGTCTTACAGACTGTTGAGGTCTTGCTAAGATTGTTGGACTGGTAATAGTTGTGTTGCATGTGGGTTCTAATACCTATCTTGAACCTGTTTAATGTTTGGGGCAGAACAAGACATTCCAGTTGCAAGCCAAGGATGGGCTTTCCCTTTGGCAAAAACTTGTGTTTGTTCTGCCAAAAGCAAGCAGTCAAAAGTCCTACTGCAAAATTCATTAGTATTTTTGTTTGTGGTGTACAGAGCGTAAACTAAGCTGAGCAAGCTTAAAGAAATTACTAAATGACACATCAGTGCTTTCACTCCTAGATTTACAGCAGTTTTGTGGGTATAGTAGAAACAGCAGATGACCAGTCAGTCCTGGACCATACCAGTAACTGGGGTTTGGTTGCAACTGGTACCGGTGATGTCTTTTCTGAGGGGTCACTTGCTGTTCCACATCATCTTTCTTTCTTTAACAGACATAAGCTGCCTCAAGGCCTCCCCACCCCACTTTTTTAAACTAGGACATTCAGTTATAAGTTTGTTTTGATTTTTTTCTGACTGGTGTTTGAGACGGCTATGGAGTCTTACTCTAGAAACATAACCATTAAAGAAGTTTGTCCTTTTATTCTGAAATCCTGAAATCTAGGCAGTAATTTTTAAACTTACTTTACATACATCTAATGAAAAAATAAGTGTTGCCCTTCATGAAAGCCCAAGATTTAAATGGAACATGCCCATGTTGCTATGAACAACCAGACATGTGGAGTCTCTTTTCAACTGAACTTAACTGTCATTTAAAAATAATTAGTAACTCTCATGCATGTTTACACTTGTCTGCTAGTATCCACACAATGCAATCCATGTCATCTGTTACTCAACAACTGCAATAGTCTGCTGCTTTAATAAATTCCTTTAGTAAGTAGAAATACTTTTCCTGTTTTACAGTTTCTCATTACAACCCCTTCCTTTTGAAAGAGTTTCATGGCCTGGTGTAGGTGAGCAGCTTGGGGTTTTCATTTTCCCCTGCAAGGAATTAGATACCTCATTCCTACTTAGGCAAGCCTGTGGAACCAGGCAGTATCCGCCTGAGGGTGCTGAGTGAGTTGACGGATGTCTCCATGAGTCTTTTTTTGGCAGTGTGGATAACCCTGGTGACTGAAAAAAGTCAACATGACTTTTTTCAAAAGAAACATTGAGAAAGTACACACAGAACTTAAACACTGGTCACCTTCAGCTTGTTACCTGGAAATGTTATGGAGCAAGTTGTCATAGAAATGATTTCTAGGCTTGTGAAGGACTGGAAGGTAATTGGAAACAGTCAGCATTGAAAAGTCTTGTTTGACCAACCTAACTACCTTCTATGATGACTGCTTCTTCAGGTGAGGGGAAAACAGCGGATGCCACTCATCTGTAGCAATGTTTTTGTGTAGTTTCCTTGTATCCAAACAGTCAGTATGGATTGGGATGAATGGACCACAAAGTGGGTGAAAAATTAATTACACCGTAGGGCTGAAGGAGTTTGAAGTTTTAAGAGTGGCTCTTTACAAGAAGGCTTTCTTGGAGTTGATACTGGGGCTGAAACTATTTTAACACTCATCAGCAAGTTTTGCAGTGAGGCAGAGTGCACCATCAGCAAGTTCTGGGGTAACACCACCCTTGGGAGGAGGGATCGGTATGCTGCAGGGCAGGGCAGTCATTCACAGGGACCTCAGCAGACTGGAGGAGTGAGCAGACTGGAACATGCTGAAGTTCTCCACCCGCACATTTGCCTTTGTGGGAGCAGCATCCCGGAAAATGGCCTGGGCATACTGGTATACAGCAAGCTGAATGTTACACTGTAATGGAGGCAAAGGCTAGCCACATATGGAGCTGCCTTAGCAAGAGTGGTGGTTATTTCCCGCAATTCATCACTTTTGAGACTATCTCTGAAGTAATGTGTCCTGTTTTGCTCACATTAGTATGTGTGAGAGAGAAACATGAGCAAGTCCAGCACAAGGGCACTAGCATGGTTATGGAGCCAGGACATAGGAAGAACAAGAAGAGGGTGAAGGGAAATGGTGTGTTTAGCCTGGAGAAGAGAAGGTTGAAGCAGGGACACAACTGCAACATTTTGTTACCTAAAGGGGCTTTACAGAAGACTCTCCTCAGAAGTACACAAAGAAAGGGCAAGAGGCAGAGGTACTAAAGTGCAATAAAGTACATTCAGGTAATTAAAAATGAAAACAAATACATAACAATAATTAAAACACAAACAAACAAAAACCACGTCACAAAGCAAACAAAACTGACCGCAAAGCTGTTGAGCACGGAGAGGCTGTGGAATCTCCTTTCTTGAAGATTTTTTTGAAACTCAACTGAACAAGGGTCTTTGCAACCTGATCTGCCATCGATTTTGCTGTGTCTGAGTGGGATGTTGAACTTGATGACCATGAGGAATCTCGTCTAATGTATGTTTTTGTATGAGCCTTCTTTATATAGAAAACCTTTTTGACTTAAGATTTTCATATAGCAAAGCACTTATCCTGAGTCTGTCAGTAAGGCAGCCTATTGCATTCATCAGAAGCACATTCACTAAACCAGATGTCTAAAGACCTTAGTAACAACAGGAACATAAAATCCTGAATTCTGTGGAAAATACAGGTAAGGTTGCCATCTGGTCACCTGTACATAGGTGCCCAGAGCAATTTTATTTTCCCCTACTCCTTTGACCCAGTTATGTTTTATATATTGGCTTGACTGAAAAATAAAATTGTTCTTCTTACTTGAAAATAACACATTAGGTTTACCGAAGCAGCTCATAACTCTTTGGGTAGTATGCTCAACAGTGACAAACTGTGACCGGTTGTCCTACTTTGAATCAGATTTCCAGGATTAATGTCAACTATCTTTTTTATGATATTGAACTAATTTTTTTTAATTATATTGATTCAGCACTAGATGCTGTCTCAATTTGCAGGCTATTCAGAAGTGGGGAGTTGTTTGTTACAAAGTAATTATTTTTTGTTTTTACTGGAATTGAAAACTGGAAATTAGCGGAAAGTTGGTGTAACTTAATACAAAGGTTTTTTTCATTCAAATTCAGCCCTTGCTTGACGTCTTGTCCCTGATAGTTCTCCTCTCTTCCAGCTGCCTTGGTCTTGCTTGTTTTTGCCTTCAAACATCATGTGCTAATGCTTTATCAAATCTTAACTCTGAAATCAGTGCTGGAGGCTATTAATGAAACTTAGATTCTTCTGGAAATAGCACAGCTCTTACAAAGAGAGGCATTAATGCCATGGAACTAACAGGAGATTAATTACTTCTATAAAGCTTATCGTATACTAACAAAAAAGAAGGAAAAGATTGCCAATTTAATTTCAAGGAGCAGATCAATTTTCTACATGAAACGTGAAAAAAAGTGAGAAAGGGAAGCGTATTAGTCTGTAGTAGTGACCACTTAACCCCGTGACGGGTGGTAAAACTCTTCAATTTTCCAACAGATTCTTGGACTGTTTTTTATCTGCAAGTCTCATGTTCCATACCTCTGCTGGAAACACCTCTGCTCAGGTTTTGCGCTCCAGACGTTTGCTGTTCTGTGTGACAGGTGAAATTGTTCAAAACAGGTCGCTTTAAGGGTTAGCGCTTGTAGATTTTGAGGCAGACTCTTTCAACACATGAGTTCCATGATCTCACTCATTAAGAAGACCAGCCACATTTTAAAACTCTTTATTTCCAACTTAGGTGTCTAGGACAATATTTACTTGTTTGTTCTAGCCTCAGGCATTATTTACCTTTCCTAGTGTCCTATCTGTACAGATTGGAATCTTCTTTGTGTAGTATAGTCCTGTCTACTTCATACTCCTTGGCCAGGTGAGGTTTATACCTGTAATCTGAGGGTAGATGGACCTATTGGTAAGCTTTTGGTTTTGTCCTAGTTTGAAGTAATAGGTGTAATTAATTAATTGATATAGATGTATTACTTAACCATTTTGCTCTCTTTCAACCTCTCTGATGTTGTGGACCTTTCCGAAGAAAGGGGCAAAAAGAGTCAGTAGGAAGTGTAGACTTCTGCATGGTTTGCTGTAACAGAGAGCACAGGGATGTAGAGATCTCAGGTGAGACTCGTCTGAGCATATACAGGTTGCTGCTCACAGTGACGGTCTCTTCTTGTCTGACACAGTTACTTAGGGGGATGACCTTACATTCGTGCTCCTGAATTTTGTTCCACTGTCATGGCTCCTCCCTCTTGGTTATCTGATGTTTTCTGTATAAAACTGAAGTTAGTCCTTTGAACAGGATTGAATTCTGGCAGTAGCCTTCTGTGATTCAGGTTGATCTTCGTTTTGCACTTGGTTTCTTCCCTCTAACCAGTTTCTTCCCTGCACCGATGCCAGCCTATTCCCATGCATTTATTCCTGTGAGGTCATTCTGCCTTCCAGCTCCTGTGGTTGATACAGTTCACATTAAATACTGAGGAACAATATTACTCAGTTCCCGTCTTGGCTGGCTCTGATTTTAACCCCTTTCTGACAGCATGCTTGTTTTGTGGGTTCTGTTTTGCAGAAGAGTGCTTTTAGCTTCTGACTTGAGTTGCCAGCTCTTTACTTTGAAAGCCTGTGTGTTCCTTCTGGTTTGTTCCTTTATCCTTTCCTTAGAATTTCTCATCTTATTCTTGCTGGATCATTTTTAAACAGTAGTGATTTATCTTGTGAATTTGGAACCTTTTGCTACAAGATTCTTCTTTTTATAGATTGCTGATAATTTCACTAATTACAATGTCAATAAGTTCCAGTCCCTTCTGTATTGAAAGGCTTGCGCTGTCCTCAGTCTGGTTGACTGGAGGCAACTTTCCCACACAGTGCCCCCATTGATTACTAACCAGCTCTAAATTAGCATAGTATTGGTTCAGGACTGTGGGCTGTCAGGTTTGAAGATGTGTGATGTTAATTTGGAAATACTCGTTAAGATTATCTTCAGTGCTTATGATTTTAATTTGAAAGATCTCTGCCTGTGCTCTAGCCTACCTTTTGGGATTTGTAGAAGATCCCAGCCATCCCTGCAACTGCGGCTCTAGCTTTTACTTTCACAAAATGGAATTTCATGTGCCACAGTTTATTCATTCTGCTCATCTCTGTTTGCTTTATACTTTTAAAGTAGAACGTTAGTCCATGGTTTTTCTTTCCTGTATAGAAACTTCCTTCAGTACCTCTGTTACGGTCTTCTTTACATTGTGTATAGCTTCACATCCTGCATTAGTAGTTTGGATGCATTCATTTTCGTATCAAAGTTCCTCACCTTAGCATACAATGATTATGCTTTGCTGATTATTAGATTTTTTTTTTTCTTTTCATCTTTTTTTCTTACCCTTTTGCTTCCCAATGGAATTAGCCAAGTGCTTTCTGAGGATCATCTTTCCTGAGGAGTCTGCTGTGCTTCCAGGTATTCCCTGGGACTGGGACAAGGCATGGAGCATGAAAGAAGGGATAGTGGGGCAAATGTTGGGGCAGAAAGGAGGTCAAGAGAGTGAGAAGAGTGGCCTGGCTGAGGGCTACCATATGAAGTCAAGAATTTTGTGGCTGGATTAGCCAGACCCTCGTAGAGAGATGCCCAGTGCTGTGGTGGGCTGTGTGAGTTTTTGCTTTTCCCCTCCAGCTCAGAAGGTGTTTTGTGAATATTGCTACAGGTTGGATGAAGGCGAATTAGAAGAGCATATTTAGAAAACATAACCAGCTTCTGTTCTTTTTCACTTCTCCTGACTGTAATGTTTTGTCTAACCATGTGGTATGCTCTTAAAAATCCCTAATATTAGCTCCTGTTGATACTTAATCCTGTTGTTAAATATTTTGCCTTTCCCCATCTAGAGGTAGAAATTTTATTGGTAGAAGAGAGTTGATAATTTGGAGCTGCAGTAACATTTCAGAAGTATGTGACATCACTCCGGTATCAGCTTTCTCAGAGGCTAGCGATCCTGACAGCAGCTAAGTTGCTTTTTCACTGGGTCAGGGTTGTGCAGTACTCATTGGGGAGCAGCCTCTAAGAGAAAAGGGCTGTACCTCACCACCTTAGGTGTTTCTTTGTTGTTTGTGTGTCAAGCTCTTGGTAAAGAATGAATTTCCCTGGAGACTGGTGAGTAATTCTTATACACTTTAACAACTGTTTTTCTTTAGACATGAAGCATTTTCTCCTTCACTGGAAAAACACATTTGTTTAAAAATCCAGCATTCAACAATTCACAATATATGCAAAGCAACATACAACATTTATAGTGTTGAAAGTTAAGATTTTAAATAGAAACCTATTTTTAGGTAGAAATTGTTTGCTGAATTATTACTTACTGTAACTGTTTAGATCTTCCAAGTTTTTTATTCAGACATGCTTGTCACTAGATCATACATCTAAGAGATAGGATGTAACAGGAATCTGAGCTTTTTTTAATTAGCTTGCAACACTGAATGGGAAGTACTCTCCAAATAGACACTTGTAAGTTACCTTATTTTAACATACAGCTTGTACAGCAATGTTAATAGATGACTGTCTTTCAGATGTTATTTTGGGGGTTTTATATGTGTGTTAGGATGGAGGGGGACCAAATGGATAAAACAGATGCATTTCCAGTCAGTGTACGTATCTGCCAAGCTATATGTATGTTTCTATATGAATGTCATCTATTGAGCTGCAAAATCTGTCAGCATAAAAATTGTTTAGGGGGAAGAAAATCAAAAAACCCCACCACCCAGCAAACCTAACACACAAAACTCTATCTGCTTGTAGCTTACGTTTTAAGTAACTGAAATACACTTTAGTTTCTGCTTCATGGTAACTGCTTTCTCATTGCAGAAGGAATATAAAATATATGCCTTCTTTTCTCCTCCCTTGCACTTAAAGGTCTAATTACAAATGTGCTGCAATGCTATGGCATTCAGAAATCTTGGTGGATTCCAGTTTTGAAAGGGCTTTTATTTTAATATGGTGATGATCATCCGTGTTACAGTTAGAAAATCACAGCACATCTATCTATGGAAAGCTATTTTGCAAGGGAAGCCCAGGGTTTTGCTGTGTCACTTTGATTTTTTGGTTTCTTTTGGTGTTTTCTTTAAGGATGACAAGTCCTGATGGATGAATACATGCAAAAATATCTTATTCATCTGTTTGAAGATTCTGGGGAGTAGTGAAACTCGTCTTGGTAAAAGTTAGATATTGATTTCCAGCAGGAAATAATTTCCAGACTGAATTTAGACATTATGAATCAGAGCTGTAGGTAGCTATGTGGATGGATGTAATATCTTAGCTTTCAGAAGCCTATGCTTAGGATAATTTCATTAACGTGTCAACTAACAATTTTTATGATACCGTAGTGTGATGATGATATATTGCAGATACTAAACTGATGTCATATTTATAATTTATATGACTTGGTAGATTGCCATTAACCTAGAAGTTCCTTTGTAGCTCTGACTCTTCTTGTAGAGGGTTGGCTTTCAACCCAGAACCAAAAGCAATGAGGTGTGGTAAATGCTTTCTAAATTATATTGTCAAAAATAGACCTATTTTCCATATCATTATAGTTTCCAAATAAATTTTAATGTTTAATTTAGATAGATCTTGATGTTTCTTTTTAGTGAGATGTTTATCATACCTACTTAGCTTTTTTAAAGCTTGATAAGTTAAATTTTATGACCAGTTCTATCACAGTTTTTCTAGTCAAAATAGACTTTTCTAAGTTATCTCAGACAGTCTTCAAAGATGTTTAGTATATTTAGTGTGTGGTCCCTTTTGATATATGTAAACCCTATTGAATGTACTCTTAAATGGAGAAGAATAGAGAAGTTATAAAAAAACTCTTGGGTGCTAGTAGCATTTTAGGCTAGGCACGATATAAGTTGAATGACACAAATAGCTATTTTCTTGTTCTGTTGGCTCAAGTTTAGGATTGTCTCTAAACTTCTAGTTTGCTGTTTTTCCTTACCAAAAGAGAATATGCAGCTATACTTTTAAATTAATTGGGGTAATGTGCATAAATCCTTTCCAGGAAAAAAAAAATCTGGAATGAGAAAGCCTTTTCTTAAATATATGTCTAAAGATCCTTATTACATCATTTAATTTTATCACATAATTGTTCATATGAAACTTTCTGGGTTTGTTGGTTAACTGAATAGAGCCACAGTCAGATTGAGTTAGTGTGGTGATGGCTAGAATTTTCCAGTTACTTTTTCCTCCCTATAGGAATAACAGTCTTCCTCATAATTTTCCCTTTAGTTAGTTTTTTTTTTTTTAAGGAGAATAGGACACACTTTTAAATATGAGCAAGTGTTTTTAAATCTTAAGGTATACCTGGACTGAACTTAATGTAAGCTAACTGAGGAATATATTGATGTATCTAAAGTTTTATATCACCAAGTCAAGTGATAGAAAGAACTTCTGGTTGACTTCTAAACTGAACCAGTTGTATCATTCTGCCTGTTTTGCTGGGGAAGGGATGGGGCAATGCAGGAGGACAGGACACGTGCAATGTGATGTGTTTTTTTCTAGCATTGAATCTCTTATCTAAACCATATGATCCCTAAAGGAATGCAAAGTGGGAACATTCAGTGTGATCTGTATTTTCTTTTATCTGGCTGTAGAAACAAACTGCCTTCATGAAAAGAGTGAAAATTATCTTTCTGCTAGAAATTTAAAAAAAAACCAACTTGAAGTGCGGGTTTTATTTTGAGGGGTGGAGAGAGGAAGAGGCCAATTTCTGGTTTCATTTGAGCGGTGAAATAGTTCAGAGCAATAAAAATTGAACAAATTCTTTACCTCAAAATACCTTCTGCCTAATGAGGAGAAGTATGAACAGCATTCATGGCAAGGCATTACTGCTTGTTCACACTTGCTTTTGGTGAAGCTGTTGAATTTCTTGCTTGGCTGTAATGTTTTTTTGGTTGATTTGGTTTCTTTTTATTTACTGTGTGAATCTGTTTTCATCTTCTAGAATGTTCTTATTTTACAAAATACCGAAAGCACTTGTTTTGTGAAGATCATGTTTGCTTCTATAAGATAGGGGATTGATGGAATCAAAACTCTTAGCTTAGCATTAAAATCTTAAACTTAGTTATATAGCAAATCATTTTAAGCATTGGAACTATCCAAGTGAAAGAGAAAATAAATTTTATGTGAAGTTCATCTACCAATGTATGTTTTGACTTGTGCATTTTATGCTCCTTTGAAATGCACCAAGTAGAATTGTTTGGTGCTTGGTTTTTTTGCCTCAGCTATCACCAGAGAAAGGGCATGAAGAGAGAGGAGACCATGGCAAACTTTTTTGCTGACTTGTCATTGGCAGAGCGTTTTCAGTCTCTCTGCCAGAGGCAGACGGGGAGCAGAAGCACACTGCATGCTAGCGCACTCTCTAACCAAAGGACATCTGGAAACTTCCCAGCCTAAGTCAGTAATATAACCAAACTCCCTACATTCATGGTCCATGGTAGAGTCATTCAACTGGCATTTTGTTTTCAACATGCAAGATTTAACTTTTTATGCCTGTTTTTCATGTGGAACGAGAAAAGTTGCTGACAAACTGTGTCATGTTGTGTTCCCTACTCTCCCCCTTAAAATTCCTCACCTTTGCTTAATGAGACCCAAATAGGATAGAAGAAGAATTAATAATATTCACAAATAGTAGTTAATTCTACCCAGTGGAGACCTGGGTCATGGAGGTGCTGTCGTTAATATTGGCATTGCATTGTGATCTCTCGATTATTCCTGAGTGGTCAGTCTGAAACGTGATATGAAAAAATTTTCAAGGGCTGTGTCCTCAAATGACATTTTTATTCTAATGTCTATTATTAAGAAGCAATGTATAGCTTTAGTTGGTGGCCTGTTTTAAATATTTCTTTACTTTGTTACTCAGAGTCGACATACA
Source organism: Porphyrio hochstetteri (assembly GCA_020800305.1). Lineage (NCBI taxonomy): Eukaryota > Metazoa > Chordata > Aves > Gruiformes > Rallidae > Porphyrio > Porphyrio hochstetteri. Next base: position 80,740,298 of record CM036905.1, on the reverse strand, counting down.
CAATAAAAGGTTGATACTGAGTAAGAGCTGGTCTGCGATACCTGTTCTGTGGTCTACACTGAGCCTGAATCTTTAGTGGCCATCAGGAATCTGTCTGGGTTTAGAGTGAACAAACAAGGGGACAATGCTCTTTTTTTGGCAGGAAGGACCAGGGGTCTTTTTAATGCAATAAAAAGAATGTGGTTTGGTGTTTTTCTGTACGGTGATAAAATCTGCTACTATAAGCATGCTGGCTGTAAACATATTTCCAACCCCCCACACTTCATCACAAGGAGAAGAGGCACACCTGTATAGCAGCTGGATACCCATAAAGAATGGTGGGAAATTGTGGATAGTAGAAGAAAACCATTCTGAAACAATGTCAGAAGGCACATAATAGGTAGGACTGTGTCGAGTAGCTGGAGATCTGTAAAAATTCTGCATAGCATTAGTTACTTTATAGATCAGGGATATCTATAAAATTGCTGATTCTGGAAATGTTCTGTAAGGTGAGGGATACTGTAGAAACATAGGGGGGAGGGGGTGTGGTACAAATAGTCTTTTATAGTCTTGAAATGTAGCCTAGAATCTACTTTTCTGACAGAATGTGTAATCCAGAAATAAAAAAAATGAGGGAAGGAGTTTTCACTTCTGGGTTTCGTACAAAAATTCACCGCCTCACAAATCTCTTCCTTATGTTCATGTTTTCTAGTGGTAGAAGGAGAAATGAGTAATGCTCCATATGGTAAACTGCAGTTAATTTATCTTCTAGGATTTTACTAGTCCTTTAATTCTTTCTGAAGCCAGATTCAACATAAGAAAAAACTTAAACATATCTGAAAGAAGTTGTTGGATATTTTTGTATTTAGAAGTTCCATTGAATTGACTTTGATGTTAAGTCTGATGTCTGCTATGCAAGTATCTCTTTGTCCCTGACCTGTTGCTCTGACACGAAAGGTAAAGTGTTCCTTCATTAAATGAGTCTTTACCCAGGATTTTTTTTTTCATTACCACATAGTTCCACTCTTAGAAGTAGCTTGTACAGGTCAGCTACTCTGACATTAAAAGTACCACTTTTACCAGCTTGATGCTGAGGATAGAGTTATGCCAATGCAATAGTCAGCTGTTGTCAAAAAGGCAGGTTCCATCTCCCCTCACTGCACCCTGTGCTTCTACAGGAATCACAGAACACTAGGTGTTGGAAGGAACCTGGAAAGATCATCTATATCAACCCCACTGCCAGAGGAGGATCACTGAGACTAAATCGCACAGGAATGGGTCTTGAATATCTCCAGAGAAGGAGACTCCACAACCTCTCTGGGCAGCCTGTGCCAGTGCTCCGTCACCCTCACTGTGAAAAATTTTCTCCTTGTATCCCCATGGAACTTCCTATGCTCCAGCTCGCACCCGCTGCCCCTTGTCCTATCACTGGCCATCACTGAGAAGAGCCTGGCTCCATCCTCCTGACTCTTGTCCTTTACATATTTATAAACATTGATGAGGTCACCCCTCTGTCTCCTCCAAGCTAAAGAGGCCCGGCTCCCTCAGCCTGTCCTCATGAGGAAGGTGTTCCACTCCCTTAATCACCTTGGTGGCCCTGAGCTGGACTCTTCCGAGGAGTTCTATGTCTTTCTTGAACTGAGGGGCCCAGAACTGGACACAATATTTCAGGTGCGGTCTCATGGGGGCAGAATAGAGGGGAGGAAGGACCTCTCTTGACCTGTTAACCACTCCCGTTCTAATACACCCCAGGGTGCCATTGGCCTTCTTAGCCACAAGGGCACATTGCTGGCTCATGGTCATCCTGCTGTCTGCTAGGACCCCCAGGTCCCTCTCACCTGTGCTGCTCTCCAACAGGCCAGTCCCCAACCTGTACTGGTACCTGGCATGGTTCTTCAAGACACCGTACTTGCCCTTGTTAAATCTCATTAAAACTTCTTCCTGTCCAACTCTCCAGCCTGTCTTAAGTCTTGCTGAATTGGCAGCACAGCCTTCTGGTGTGTCAGCCACCCCGCCCAGCTTTGTGTTGTCAGCAAACTTGCTGACTGTACACTATTCCCTCATCCAGGTCATCATTGAATATATTGAATAGTACAGGTCCCAGTACTGACCCCTGAGGGACTCCACTAGGTACAGGAAGGTTAATGCTCTGAAGAGATTGATTTTTCAGTTGCATGAACTGGATCACAGTGTGACTGCTTAAGTGCTAGTGCCAGCACAAGAGCAAAGGCTGGAGAGGGCTTGTCATTCTGGAGTGACTAGCCTTCTTAAAGCAGTTGTAAGAGTGTAGCCCCAAGACCTGGCTTTAAGCAGAAGAGGTGGAACTGTGCCCAGAGCATACCTGTGCAGGTGACAGCTGTCTCAGTTGTCCAGGTGTGCTGGGCATAAGCACTTCCAATGTAACATACACACAACATACCTGCAGCTTCATAGCCTGCACTGCTTCTGTCCCAGTTACAGGTTGTGGGCTGTTAAAATACTTCAGTGCTACTGCTGCCTCTACATTGTAATAATTTCAGTTGTTTCTGGCAGGTATGAGTGTGTGTGTGTGCGTGTGCTTCACATAAGAAAATTCTAGCTCTTGAGATTAAAACTCAAGAAACTGTCACTGATGCTGTTAATATTTTATTACTCAACATGTGAGAGAGCAGCCTACCAGAGCTGGCCAAAGATAGCTTGTGGGTAGACTTTGAATGACATGCCACATTTCTAGCAGGTTGGAGTCTCAGAACAGCTTGAAAGAACCACCTGTGAAAGAAAACAGCTCCTAGCTTCTGGCTCTCACTGAGGTACAAATTTAATGCAAGAAAATTCTGGCAAGGTCATCAGAAGCATCATATCTGTTCAAGAGAAGGTATTGTCCCAGTTTTTTCTACTGCTACAGTTAACCTGTAATTGTAATTATGTAATTGTAATGAGATGCCCTTCTGTGCTATTTTCTGAAGGGGTATCATAGAATAGTTTGGATTGGAAGGGACCTCAAAGACTGTCTAGTTCCAACTGCCATGCCATGGGCTGGGACACCCTCCACTCATCCAGGTTGCCCAAAGCCCCATCTAACTTGGACTTGAACGCTTCTCTGGGCAACCTGTTCCAGTGCCTCTCCATCCTCACAGTAAAAAATTTCTTTCTAATATCTAATCTAGATCTACCTTCCTTCGGTTTAAGGCCATTACCCCTTGTCCTATCATTACATGCCCTGGTAAACAGTCCCTCTACAGCTTTCTTGTTAGGTCCCTTTGGGTACTGGAAAGCTGCTATTAGGTCTCCCCAGAGCTTTCTTTTCTCCAGGATGAACAAACTGAACTCTCTCAGCCTGTCTTCATTTGAGAGGTGCTCCAGCCCACTGATCGTCTTCATGGCCCTCTTCTGGACTTGCTCCAGCAGGTCCATGTCATTCTTATGTTGGGAGCCCTGGAGCTGGACACAGTACTCCAGGTGGGGTCTCACAAGAGCAGAGTAGTAGGGGAGAATCATCTTCCTTGACCTGTTGGTAACACTGCTTTTGATGCAGCCCAGGATACAGTTTGCTTTCCGGACTGCAAGTGCAGATTGCTGGGTCATGTTGAGCTGCTTGTCCACTAACACCCCCAAGTCCTTCTAAATCCATTCTCCACCCAGCCTCTAGTTGTGCTTGGGATTGCCCTGAGCTCTGTGCAGAACCTCGTGCTTGGCCTTGTTGAACTTCCTTAGGTATGTGGGGTACGTGTTGCTGGGTCATCAATAGTTGGTAATACAAATTATGTCCATTGTATTGTGGGATAAAGGATACAGTTGTGAGGGTCCGGATGTAAAACTAAGAGACTGAATTATCTTTTTGCCTTGTATGTTTCCTGCATAGCTGTCAAATCTGCTGACAGTCCATTTTGTAAATAAACTGTAGTTGTTCCTTTGCATTTATGAAAGAAATGGATAATGCTGAACAATCTGTGTAGGTGTTGAAACAGAAGATGTGAAAATGCAAGGGGAGGCAGCCAAGAAATGCTTTTGTCAAATGGAACTTTCCCAACTTCTAGAGCCAATGGTTTGATTATATGAGACCAACAGGCATCAAAGTGATTGACAATCTGCGTCTAACACTGGGTGGTAGATGTAAATGCTTGATTAGATGAGTTGCTAAAATTTCATCTGGTAAATTGAATAATGATATAACCTACTACATAAGTGACCTTGTTCTTAGGGTACTTATTTGGCCAATTAACATTTTAAAATACCTGACTGTATGCATTAAAATGCATTCTGAAGAGTAAACCTTTATTCAGTATAGTATGGCTATTTCCTAAAAGAAAATACGCTGAATAGTTCATTTGTATTTACCCATCATACACATTTTTCAATTTATTTTAAAGGCCAAATTGCTTTATTCCACAGAGAATGCATTTTGTAGTTACTCTTCATCTGTTCCACTTCCTTTCCTAATAACAAGTAGCAGTATTGCTGAAGTGGTCATAAATGGTTGCTACTACCTCAGCAGTCTGTCTAAACTTCGGTGTTCATTTATTTTATAAGAAACTTAGCATTGAGATGGGAAAAAGTAGCTAAAACTATGTGAAGGAATTAGTACTTAATCTTATGTTCAGGTTGACTTGCCTTTTTTGCTGTTTGTAGGTACAATGGTTTTTATCTTCATAATTTTTACTGTGAAAAATCATTATGTGGAAGTATCCTTTAAATGGCTTTTCCTTTCTTAGTATTCTGTTTTTAAGCAAGTTGTCATTCTTGAGATTGTTTGAGAGAAGATGTTTTAATGATTTGAAAGATTCTATGCAGCTAGGAATCTTACCTATCAGGTGACAACATTTGATCAGGCCACTGTAGTGCTACTAACTTCTTTCCTTTCTGTGTGTGTTCTGAACTTAAAGAAAGATTTTTCCAGTGTCTGGGCCTTCTGCCAGTTGCGGGTGTTCGTATAATAACATGAAGAGAGAGCAAACAAAAGCTGTATTTTAAGGGTGGGGAGGGCGGTGTTGGTTGTTTGGGGGGGTTTGTTTTTGGTTGGGGCTTTTTGGGTATTTTAATTTTTTTATGTGGATCTGACTAATCGCCTGTCACCTAGCCTTGGACATTTTCCTTTAGACCACTGCCTCTAAATGCTCCCATTCTTCCATTTTGGGCCCAGTACCAGAGGGAGGTCCCCAGTCTCTAGTTCTCAGCCATAATTTGGCAGTGCCTGTTTCTGCTGAGTACTGCGCAGCCCTTTTCTTGTTGCATAAAGCTGGGGGCTTCCATTGCTTCTTGCTCATATGCATCAAAGCAAGGAATTGATGCTGATAGCATTAAACAGCGTGGAAGATAGATTCGGTGCTGCAAAAGGGCTGTTTCTGCTATTGGCTGATGGTTTTCTTAGCACCAACAATTAGGCATAGACAGTCACTTAGCTCTGACAATCAGAGTTTAAACTCGCCATAGCAGCATAAGAGCCCTCGCAGTAGATCAGACGGTGGGTCCATCTGTCCTGGCATCCTCTCTCTGGTGAGGACTTGCACCGATGTTTCAGACGAAGGTGTGAGAGGAATTAACACCACAGTGAAGTGTGATACTCTTTGGTGGGATTTTGTGGATAATATTAAAACTGTGTCTTTTTTTCTGAACAGCAGTATTTGCTGAAGTGTTGAGGCCTGCCTCATTTGTAGAAATACTTGAAGCTAACAGAATGAATAGTGGGGAACGATGAATTTAAAACCAGAGAAAAGAGAGGAAATGTGGCCTCTCTGCAGTGAGATCAGTTCCCAAGGTTTCCCACAAACCTGGCTGGCATCCACACCTCTAGATTAAAATATATCTCTGCCAGGATTTTACTCTGAAATATGAGCAAATGAACAATAAGTGCAAATGTGAAGTGTGGATGTTTCAGGAAAGCAATGTAGTGGGGTTTTTTAAAGGGTGTGAGTGTGCAGAGAAAATCCTGAGATAATTTCTGTTCCACTTGTGATTTCAAACAAATCCCAAACCAGATTTATTTGTTGCTAACGTTTCAGGCTTTTGGGGCCTTCTAAACCAGCTTGCTGCTATTCTTCTAAGGCAACAATATTAGTATTTTTCTGAAGTGATCAGCTCCTGGAGCTGAATGTGAACGAACTGAAAGAAACAAGAGGGCTGAGCGAGGTTGAGCTGCGCCCTCAGACCGTGGAGATGACAGCTGACACGTTCAGTGTTCCAGTTCAGTGCCACACTTTATACCCTCTGTGTCTCTGTACTTGAACTTTACGTCATAAGCAATGAATATTTTTAATAGAGTTTGTCCTCTTTTGTCTGAGATGAATGCAGGCCCACACATGGTGTAAGCTTCAATTAATTATCCTCTGGGGTCTGGTGCATGTATTTGCATATGCTCTATCAGTGGACCACCAAGATTATTCAATTAAATCTTTACAATGGCTTTAACAATGCCAGTGATTAAAGCATTAGTGATGACTGTTCATTTATAAAATAATTATTCTTATAAATGTCAGCGTCTACCCTTACATTTTTGCAAAGTAGGATCTATCGTGACACAAAGCCTGAAAAATAGGATGTGTCTGAGTTAGTGCTGCAATTAAAACTGATACGCAAGTGGTTGCACCATTGCAGCTGTTTTTTTCTGTCACATTGTTTCCCAGATGATAATGTATGTACTTTGCTGAGGCTTGCCAGACCATTTTCCTCTCTCAGCAGACTGAGGAAATGTCTAGATATGACCTAGTACGTTCTGATATGTAAGTGCTTGATAAGCATGGTGCTCTCTTAAAAGTTCTGCTGGGTTATTAACAGAAGTGTGTTGTTACTTAATAAAAAATGGCTGTTTACTAGAGCTGTGATTGTGGAAGTATGCCAGCTCCTAAGGCACTGGGGAAGTGATCAAGAAATCACGGAAGTCATGTGGCTGTCTGAAGACAGTGTTATGTTGTTACACTTCGGTGTAACCAGAGCTAAGATAAAAAGGAGATTTTCTTCTTAAGACAGCTGATGCTGTGATTCACATCATGGTAACAAAACCAAACAAAAAAACCCAAACAAATAAACACCCAAAGTAATCGTAAATAATAGCAGATGAGATAAGGGACAGAACAATTGACTTGTGCTGTAACTCCTGCAGTTATTCCTTAAAGCTGTGGCTGCTGTAAGTAGTTTGAGACTAAACCAAAGAAGATTCTGAGTTGTATGATACAAGAGTAAAAAAAAAAAATCCAAAACGAAGCAAGCTGTATCTTTTTAACAAACCAGCAAGCAGTTTTGAGTCAAAATAATTGACAGCTGAGATCTAAGGAGACCAACAAAGGAAACAAAGTGGAATGTGAGCCGTGAGAGAATGAGAATCCATGAAATTGGGCTTATTTCAGTGATAGGTATTTGTACACTGCTACTGAAGAGTGGAAAGTAGGGGGATGAGGAAGGCATGACAGTGAAAACATTAAAATCGCTGCACAAAAAGTGTTGAAATTTTGGAAAGGAACCACATGAAGGGTTCTGGTCCTCTGGGTTGTTAACTGAGAGAGGGAGAAGCAGAGACAAGACTTTTAAGTCCTAAATATGGAAAATGGAATAGTCATGCAGTAGATGAAGAACATTGTGGGCTCTTTTGTCTACGCCTGAAGCAAAAACCAAAACAACACAAACCCCCATGATGAAAATGGGGATGAAAATAAATCTGATATGTAGTGTTTGTGGAGCAAAACAGATCACTGGTAAGAAAACGATAAATAAGGGGGCAACTATAGTAATTTAGTAAATAACTAGATTTTATGAAGGGGAATTGCTTGCTGTTCTTAGATGCTTGTTCTGTGTCAGAGAATGCTCCAAAGTGATTGAAAAGACTAAGGTAAGTAAGTGCTTGTTGTTAGCAAATGCACAGCTGTTTCTGAATGAAACCCAAAGTTTTCCTCTTTTTTCCCGTGTCTTCTGATTACCGAATCCCTTGAAATCACTCTTGAACTTAAGGTGGAGAAGGGGCTGGATTGAGTGACAGGACAGTCAGGATTGTCAGTGCTTGAGAGGTGCAGCGAAGTGACAGTGCTGCAGGCTCTTCAAGCCCAAAGGAAATAAAACATTTGTAGCACAGCTTTGACTTTTTTTTCAGGGTGTGCTAATTGGAGACATCCTGAGCTCTTAAAACCATTTGAGCTCGCAGAGAAGTCTGACTTGGGTCAGTTGGAAATACTTTTGACAGCAGGATTTTTCTTTTATTTTTATTTTTTGCATAGACCATATATTAATGAATTTTAAAATATATATGCATATATGAAGGCATTAAGCTGCTTAATTTATCTGCATTCACTTCTCTTGTAGCTATCTTTAACAATTCTTTTTCAACACATAATTATGGAAAAAATGTAAAATTGGTAATTTTGGTTATTAGAATAGGTTTCTCTTGCAAAATTCTCTAGATTTCATGCACTGAAATGGAATCATAAGTCAGAATTGCCTTTTGAGTTTGCACTTGTGTTTTTAACACTTCAGAGCACATTTCACTTATGCTTCTAACAGTGTAAGAAACAAGGAAGGCCAGGGCTTGCAGAGCTGATCTGAGTGCTGTGTGTTGGAGATAATTTTCTGTCTAGTGGCCTTTGAAAACATTTAAAGTTGGTATGGGGCTATGAAAGCATTTGATAAAAGCTTTTACTGAAATGGATGCTAAAAAGTTGTGGATGGTGACTAAGAGAAGTGAATTCTCTCTTACTGCTTGGTGTGATGAATTGTTCCAGGTGATGTGGTGCAAACATGATCATGCAGTTACACAGCCTAAGTGCATTTGTCCCTTGTAAATTCAAGACAGGTTTGTTTCTGCTTCTGAAAACCTTTAACATCGTATGTGTAAGAAAATATCATTTAACAGTTCCAAATTAATTAATCATAATGAAATGCAGCTATTTATTATTCTACTAATCTGGGTGGTCCAGCTTCAGTGACAAAGAGTTTGTTCTTTGTATTAGACCAGATGTTTACTGTGGCTTTTTATTGCCACCTCCACGAGTGTAGGTTTTACCTCTTCCATCCTCTCTCCCACTTCAGGAGAGGCTGCAGCATCCCTCCTGCATCGGGAAAGCGATCTTTGGGCAGCATTGGCTGCTCAGACATCTGCTGTCAGTCTTCAACAGGAAGAGGCAGTAGCAGCCAGATTGGAGAATCCACTGCTGCTTCTGGTCCATGAGCCACCTGCTGAACCATGCTACTCCAAATCTCATTTTTCTTTAGAAAACAGATTGTGGGTTTTCACTGAAGAATTGTTATGTTACTCTAGTCCTTGGAAGCTTTCCAGGTAGTTAACCATTAAGGAGTGCTTGGATTTCAGCAGTCACATTTGAGGCTTGCAGTTAGTTCTGCCTGCTAACACCCACCTCACTATTTTCTCAAATTTATCTCAAACAGCAAATGATGTATTAGTCATTTTTACTACAGACTAATGCTTAGACAATTGAAGATTTTCTTCACCTGCAGTGCTATTATCAAGGTTCTGTACTAGAAAATGTGTCTAGGGCTTAAAATGTATGTAGTGCAACGTGTCATCAATTTATATAACATGGCATCTCACAAATTGCCACACTTCTATTTAAAGGTGTGCCCTTTACCAAGTCCCAGTATCTTATAAATTCCCTAATATGTTATCTACAGAGTGAAAGACACCTTCCCACAAAGTTTTTGGAAAATTGAAACCACTAATATTTACTTCTTCTGAAAATGCAATGACTGATTAGAAACAGCAGTTTCTCAATTTGCAATACAGTATATGCTGTTTTAGAAGGCATTTCATCCTAGTATTTTTAAAGAGTTTTTAATATTTACACTTACTATGTAAATTTATGGTTTTACATTGAAAGTATGGCACGAGAACATGTTAATCATATCTGCTCAAGTGAGGAAAAAGCTTTAGTTTTGCACAAATTTTTTCATTAGAGTGTAAATCTAGTTTTAGAATGGGCCCATTGAAAGAAAGGTTTGCTATTTCAGGGCAGTAGTGCTTAAGCTTTTGAAAAATAAATGTCACTTAATAAAGGATAAAACTGTACTACAGTCAGTTATAGAGATGTCCAGGTGTTTTTTCATTGCAGCAGTGAGGACACCAAAACTCTTGTCACTGTAACAGTGTTGCATTGAACAAAGGAGAGCTTCAAAGGAAACTTTACAGCTTTGCCCAAATAAATGAACTGGTAGTTAACAAACAAAGAAAAAAATGGTGGTGATGTTACATTCTCTGCCAAGAAGACTGTTGATATTTTGTGTGCACCTTCCCAAGCATGTGTGCACACAAAGGGTTGTAAGCACTTTGCTTTTAGCAGCAGCACATGTAACTTTATACAGGTCTGTCAGCACTTCGTCTGCTTTGAAACTTGCCTTCTCTTTACACCCTCTTTTGTTCAGACTCCCTGATGTTAAGTTACCATACTCATGTGTTTCCAGTGGAGCCATGGAGCGCGGTTTCCAAAGTTGTTGTTTAAAAAGCTTAATTGAAAAAAGGCTCATAATTGTAGGGTATGATAGCACTGACAAAAAAGTGCTTGCATTTGCTATTTACTGTACAGTGCAGCCTTACAGATTTAGTAAAATAGGAGAGTTGGGACAGCCACAGACCACATCCTTGCTAACAGCTGTGTAGGGGCTGCATTCACTTAAATTTTTTCCAAATTCAGACAACTTTTTGTTAGATAACTGTAAGCTGCTGCATTTCTTTGTTAGAAAGGAGACATTCTTATGCTGGAAAACAAGCACACGAGGTAAAAGCCACTGATGTGACTTTGCTCATTCCCTAGCTCAGGAATGAAATGCTTCACAGAAGCAGAATAAGGCTGGCCCAGGCTTGTCTCATGTTTGTCTCTGATTTAATCTTTACCTTTAAATGTCAGTGCAGATTCAGCATTGATGTGAGAGAGGATGACTTCATTACTTTTGTAATTTTTACCTTCTTACCTTATCTGTATTTTGTCATGAGGCATGTACAAAAAATGCACAAAATTGCTTCTCATATGAAATACATCTACATACTCTGAGTAAATTTATGACTTACAGGGATTGTACGTTTGCACAATAGAGATTAGATTGTCAGACTGAACCTTAGATAAGATGTAGAATAAATGTTAGGAAGCAGATTCTGGAATGTGTTCTTTCTTCAGTGTTCATTTGTAAAAAGGAGAAGTCTTTCTAAATTAAAGATATGGAGGCTTGCTGAAAGTTGTGTCCTGGCTTATGATTTTGTTTGTATTCTTTCAGTGAAGTAGAACTCAGCCTTTGCTTTGATGGTCACGTTGAAAATGAGCAAACGAGACGGCCTTAACATTTAGGAACACATAAATAAAGCCTACAAAGAAAGGGCATGAGAGACTCTTTGAAGTGGTTCTAGTTCTAATTTTTTGTGGGAGAAAACCAGATGTGTCTTTTTGGGAGTTCTGGCCCAGCTCCCATTTTTTTGAGAGGACAGGGAGCTGAACCAAATCTCATAATGAGGAGACCCCAAACCAACTGTCCCCACCCTTGTACTTTGATCTTTCTTGCCACTTCTTCTGTGCTCTGTTCCAGAGGAAAGATGGTCTAACTATTTTTAATTGTGTGCGTCCTCTTGTGCAACTGGATTATATATCTTTTTTTTTTCCATCTCAGCTGGTATTGTCTGAGTTTATTCCCTGTACTAAAAAATCCTGGTGCTGTTAAAGATGATCACAATTTCAAAATGGCAAAACCGGATAGAACTTTGAAATTGCTGATTTTACAGTGGTGTGTGTTAGAACAGAATACTGGTACACAGCATTTTTGGGTCAGCAATGCTGTAAAACACAAGGTAGACCAATAATGTATTTGAATGATCTATTTGAAGGCTTTTTTTAGTAGGACTTGGATCACATTTGGCCATCTGAAATATGATTGTTGACTGTCCATTTAGTGAGTAGATTAAAAGTACACAATGAGGTTTTTTCAACATGACTGGAATTGGTGAAAATAAGTAAAATAATCCTGTCTTCTGAAGAGATTAAGGGTCTCAAGGGATGTAAAGGAGAAAGTGAGTAGATAAGGCGGCAAACAACATGAGTCACATTCAAGGTTGCAGTTAACTTCTAACCTGAACAAGATAAATCCTTTTCCTCTGAGGGCTTGTCCATGTGCCAGAGCTGAGCTATCTGCTAAATGATGCCAAAGCTTGTGGCTTTCAAAGGCAAGAACTGGGAAGGAGAAGTTTAAAAATTCTGGGGGAAAGAGGTCAAGTTAAGTCTGTGCTGTTGAGTGGGTATTAGTTGTCTTGCATTGAGACAGCTAAAAATGGAACGCGTTCCTGCATGAGCTGTTTTGGAGTGGTTAGGGTTTTGTGTTGTGGCTCTTTCTTAATTTATTGTTTTGGGGGTTTTTGCTTGGTTTTGATCCTTTTATAGCAGGTTATTGTCCCAGGACACCACTGGAGTTAAGAAGTATTATCCTGATTCATGCAAGAACTACATTTATCCCTTGTGTCATCTTAGTCAGTTGTGTCAATTTCTGGAGCCCAACACATCCCAGTAGCAAATATTAATGAGGAATTGTTCATGCCACATACTGAATTTGGAGAGTATGCTCATGAATACTAATAAAATACATGAGAATTTTTTTTTTCTCTTTGGCTTTAGTGTTTGTCATGTCATTTAGTACAACCTCACTATGGCTGCTAAAATAGTAAGTCAGTTGTATCACTCAGTGTAAGTGCAACAGAATGTGTGCATAGTTACCCTGTGTTCTCAAAACACATTGGTAAGAAAAACTGATTGGAGAGGGAAGGAACGGGACTGTTGTTACCATATACCTCTTAGAGGCTGTATCTGCACAAGCAGAAAGTTAACACCGTGCCTCTGAATTGCATACTGGAGTTTGTAGAAAATCAAAATTAGAGTGCTCAGGATGGGGGGAAAAAATAAATAAAGAAAAAAACCAAAACAAAATACAAAACCCCCAAGCAAAGCCAACCAAACAAAACCAAACAAAAAAAATGACCCTTATAATTTTTGCATTTTCCCCTATGAGCTATGTATCCTAAAGTGTAGTATATGAAATACTGCATGTGTACGTGGACCCAGAAATTCATGGACTACCAAGCAACTGTCTAAATCAAAGGTTGAAGATAGTGAATATCAAATGGTAGTCTAGTTTTAATGAAACTCGGTAGTCTGCAAGATCAAGTTTAAGACAAATGCCTCAATACTCCCACATAACAGTAGGTTATGACAGTAATTATCAAGCTACTCTAGACGTTAACACAAGTATTTTGAAGGAGTCCTGTCAAAATATCAGCTAAATTAATGCAAAAAATGCAGTAATTCAGGTGAATAATGAAAAAGTTTTCAAATGGAAGGCTTTGCAGTCTATTCATCCAGTTAGACAGATTTACAGTCGTCACACTTCCTAGGTGTGTGTACAAGATGAATTTCCAGTGTTCACTCATGAGACTTCACTTGCGTCTAACCTGAAGAGGAAGAAAAGGTTGTTCTTTTTTTGCCTCGCCTTTTTAGAAGGAAGTGCCTGCAAAGTCCTCTCAAAAGCTGGAAAGGAAGTATTGTATGTCCCACAGGGGAGTGTTTTATGTCTGTGATAATTTTTTTCTTCTTTATGTGTCAGCTACACCTCCATACATCTCAAAAGCAGTATGATTGGTAAGGAAAATTGTGTTTTGTCCAAAACCACTTTGATATATTTGAAATACTGACTTGGTGTGACTCGAGCCTGCAATGAAATATTTTTTAATAAGTTTGTGTCAATCCTCTCCTCTCTCTCCCTCCTTCTCCCTCCTTTTCCTCCTCCTTTCTGCTTTCCCTCCTGGTTTTGTGTGACCTCCCTTTCACATTCTTTGAGTGATTCCTCTTCTTGTGTTGGTGTGAGCTGGGCGCACTCATAAAAAACCATGGGATGTGCCTCCTCTGTACTGTTCTAGTGCATTGACTGGCCACGAGCAGAAATCCCGATCTGTTTCTACATAGCCAGCTATCAAAGTTTAATGTGAACAAGACAGTAAATTTTGCAAAACTTGTGGTTGCTACCTCATCTCCATAATTTTCTTATTTTATTTTTTTAGTTTGGTGTTACAGTTTCTGAAATGTCAGAGGGAGGAAAAAAAAAGTTTTGGAAGTGAAGGGAAAGAGGAGCCCCAAAAAAACCCCTGGGGATGGTTCCTGAAGAATGTTTTGAATTTTACTTCTCTACAGTCTGGGCCATGTTAATTTGACACGTGTTCTAGGACCATGGCAATTAGGAATGGCACAGATGTACTCGGGTCATCTCTTCTGTCCCCTCATTGTAATGGATGTATTTCTGCAACAGAATCTTCCTTAGAAGCTAAACTTAGAATTCGGCTGAATTTAGTGTGAAGATAAAGTACCTGCGTTTGTGAGCTCATTAGTTAAGCTCCATAACACATCTGTTCCTTTAGGTATTAATAGGGTTTTAAAATCCCAGTAAAGAAAGTGCAAAGAATTGGGCTATCTTTCTAATCTTGTGCTTTAGGGTTCTGCAGATTTATCCAGCTATCCATCGACTGAAGTGGAGTGAATATGTTATTAGGCTTTTATTTGGAGGTAACTTTTAATTAGTAATGGTCCATAATTGCAAAATGTTGTGATCCAAAGGAATTGTCAAGAAACCTAGGGAATGTTAAGATTGTCTTGTTAAGTCTGGGCTGTTTTAAGAAACAGGAAGAGTGGAGAGCATAACATTTGCCAGGTGAGCTGTGCTCATCTTAGTTTTGAAAGCTAAGAAGGTTAAATAAATAGGCAATAAAAGCAGTAGGTGTTAAGGATAAAGTGCTATTCAAAAGCTTTTGTTCTGCACCTATTCTGCTATCTTGCAACTGAAGCACTTTTTTTTTTTTTTTTTGTTTTTTTCTTCCAGGTTTGTTCTTTCTCCAAGAATATTTTTTAGATATTTCTCAGGGCTGAACTTAGTAAAAGAAAGGCATAGTGTTAGATGAGATACATGAAAAAGATTATCAACACATACTCTTTGCAAAAGTAAATACTATCAAATGGAATTGTTTTCTTTGTGATTTACAGTGCAGATTTCAGATATTGGGTTTCTTGCATTATATATGGTTTTGGTTGTAAATATTATTTGAAGTGTTAAAGACAGAAGAGCTCAGTTTGATTTGAAGCATCTGGGTTATATCCAAATAACGCATCTGCCTGATACGCTTATTGCCCTTTCTTAGTCCCGTTTCTGCTTGTATGCTTTTTAGTCACCAAATCAGGTTCATATTCAGTCAGTGCACCTTTCCTGATCTCTTCCTGCATTTCGGGGCCTCTCAGACAGTTCAGAGGGGCTGACTGTGGTTCAGCCACCCGTGTGTCCCGCAGTTGCGTGGTGCTGCTGGGCCGGTTGGCAGCTCCACACTCCCTGGTGTGATCCCAGCATAACCAGGGCTGAGACCCTGCTGCTTGTGTGGCAGCTGGGGGTAGGACAGCCAGGGTCTGTGGCGGGGATGGGGTATGACTGTCAGCTGATTGACATATCTGGTTGGCAGTAAAGGCAACTCTTCTCCTCATCTCTTCCTTCCTCTCTAAGGCTGGAGAGCTCAAGTCAAAACATCTCCTCCTTGAGTGGCAGCTGCTGATATTGGTTGAATTTTGGCAATTTGCTCCAAATTGTGGGAGGTGCTGTGACACAGCAACACCTGCAGTTCAGGGAAGTGAGATACTGCAAAGGGAGCCTATTCTGCTGGTGAGGCTCCTGGCTGCTTGAAGGTGCTCCGAAGCAGAAAGCTGCACAGGATAGCGCTATGAATTAAAAACTCACCAGCAAAGTAGAACTGTGATTATGACGCATTACTTTGTTCCAGTGACTGAATATGTGTTGGAAATATTTAAACTGATATCTTCATATTCTATGCTAGAAGACAGTTGCATTTATTGTTGTTTTATCCATGCAGAAACAGCTGTTTGTTTTATGTTTAACGTGTCCCTGTCTGCCTGAAATCCTATTTAGGAATATATAAAGACTTATGGGATGCCAGTTATCAGTGATCATACATGATCTACTATGGCTCTTACCGCTCTAGTTTTTAAATTCAAAACGATTGCCAACCCAGTGCAAATATTTTAAATCTATTTCTAGGAAATTCTTTAATGATCTTTGTCCTTTTTGTTAGCGCTTCTATGTCTCTGTGTCTATATACAGGCACATTGTTATATGCCATAATGAAATACTTGCTGTCATTTCAATTCGGCTGATACACTGGATTTATATACTTGAGTTGGAAAAAAAAATAATTATTGGCTAATAATTTTTCTTATTTTTCTTCTGCAGTCATAATGAACGAAAAGTAACCTGCAAACATCCAGTAACAGGACAGCCATCACAAGACAACTGCATTTTTGTTGTGAATGAGCAGTAAGTGGCATCTGTTTCAGTGTATTAAATAAGTTTTTAAAAATCATTTATATTGAAATAAGGTTCAGTGTTTGCTAATTGCAACATTTAATATGTTTTTTTCCTGAGTCACTTTAGCATGTATGCGATTTTACTTGTTTAAAATTAAATCATTTTTAAGGTAAAAATGATAGCCCAAATTAATTGTGATAGAAATGCAGTAACACTTACGCATGGTGTGAATTTCCTCTTTTCACTTACTCTGTAGCGTTAACAAATGACCTATATATCATGTAATAATTTAATAAACTTCCCCAAAGGAGTAATTTTTTAAATCACGTAGAGACAATCACATGCCTTTAATCTATCATGTTCCTTGGCCATTTGCGACACTTTATGAATCATTGGATAATATCTTGGGTTTGCTGCCTTTGACTTAGTTTAGTAGAATACACAACAGTCTGAGAATGTATGTGTGCAAGTCATACTGGACCTCAAGATTTTATATTTGATGGGGTATTTGGTTGTCCTACTTGCTACCATTGCTGCAACATATTCCATGGTGGCTGGAGTGGAAACCATCTGAACTGCAGTATTCAAGATTTCAAAACGTTGCATGTTCAACCAAAGATACTCTGTCACTCTGTGTTCTCACTGGAGTGAGACAAAGCCACATGGGATCTTTGGAGAGCATTTCTTCCCATTTCCATCTCATGCTCGTACCTGGTTTTTTTCCTTCCCACCAATACCTTAAGCTATTAGAGAAATCCTATTATAAAACATCTTAAAATTAATCTGTAATTGACTGAAGTTTAAAACAAGGTGCTGGTAACTTTACAATGAAGTGTGAATTGCTTTCAAATTGGAAAAGTAGGACATGGGCTGCATTAGGCTACATCTAGGGGTGCTTTTTAGTAGCAGTCTGCACACACAGCATGTTCTAGTGCTATTACATATTCTATTTTCAGGACTGCTGCAGCAATGACATCTGAAGAAAAGAAGGAGCGACCAGTAAGCATGATATGTGAAGCAACTAACTATAATCTGACATCAGATTATGCTGCTTATCCAGTGAGCCCTGTGGGCAGAGTAAGTCTTCATTTCCAAATTAAATTAATATTAAAATAATTCAGTTATTCCACAGGGTACTAGACTGTGCTATTTATTAGTATTCCATGGAAAAGGAGAAAGAAAGCATAGGTCTTTCTCAGGGCACTTGTCTCCTTTCATGTTTAATTTGGAAACTTGAGTTGTCTGAAAGAAATTATCACTGAAGCTGTAATTTTTATCAGGTATCTCACATCTTATGACTTGCACATACTGAAATTGTTTGCAGAATCTGACCTTTCTAATCAGTGTGAATGAGCAAAACCTTGAATGAGTGATCAGGCATCTGGGTAAGGACTGATAATGAAATTGTTCCATCACAAACAATTGACTATATTTCTCCAGGTAAATTAGAATTGTAATTGTGGATAAGAAGTAGATCCGAGAGAGATAGAAAGTGTCCTTGTGGTAAGAGGGTGGATGACATCATCTGATGTCATTGGACCAGAGTAGAGCTCCAGGTTTTCTAGGGAAAAAATCCTGGGAAAAGTCCTGAAGATTCCTAGGCCAACTGAATTTGTGTCCCACTTTCTCCATTCACCCAGCTTCCCAGAAAGTTAAGGTAAATGCTCACATGTTTAAAGTTTATTAAATAAACCTGAACAGGCTATTGCTTACATTTTTTCCCATTTTGGGAGAGCTTTTAGAGAGATAAAGCGCATTTTCTATAAAATGAAGAATTTCCTTAAGTTTACTAGGGCACCAAGGTAACTCTCTTGATCAGTGATGACAGAGAAGACCCCCATAATATTTTAAACACAGCAGTTACAGTTTAAACAAGGAAAAAAAACCTCTGTGTTTTTGCTAGTTATTGAAAACTTTAACCCAGAGAAGTGCTTTTCTTCAGATTAATTCCAGAGAAAAATAAACTTTGGAATATGTTTTAATTCAGCGAATTCCTTAATTTCAGAAAGTTGGATTAAAATAATTTCAGTGTGGTAGTAAACACTGTAAGGTCTTTTTAAAGTGCATTTTGGAAACCTTTTTTATGTCTTATTAGATAGGCAGAATCCTTGATTTGCATTAGAAAACTATTTTTTAATGAGAAAAGTGACTTAATCTATCTGTGTTGCTGGGGAAAAAAATAAGGAGCCACAGATGAATTAGAAACAGTAACAAAATCCATAATTTCAGCTTTCATGTGATCATGTATAAGTCCATGCTGGAAAGCAAATTTAAACCAAAACAACCCCACCACCACAAAATAAAAAACAACCCATGAACTCAAAACCAGCCAATCCCTAAAACAACCAAGCAAAAAACCCAAGGTAACTTCATAGCGTTGTAGTAGTCATGTAGATTGCAATATTTACACAGCAAATGAGTTGCAACAGAACTAGCTCACAGGTTAAATGCAATTAAAATTTAGGAGCACCTGTTTTACAAACATATTTTTCACACTCTTCTTTCAAAAGAGAAGTTTAAAATGCCCTTTAGCATGTTTGCTTCATAGTTGAAGAAAAATGAGGTTGTTACGGCCCAGTTACTGTAATTTCTTTACTTTCATTGGTTAATGACACATTTCACTTCATGTGGAAATTAAATGTTGAAGAAATAGACTTTTGTTCTACTTCTCATTCCTCCTGTCTATTCTAGTTATTAAATGGACTTAAAATATTAGTATTATTACTGTGACTGCATGTGCAATTACTGTACATCAGTTTTCAAATGTAAATTTGCCTGAATTGCTGTAACACCATTTAAAAAGAGATGAATGCTTCCAAAGTAGAACCACAGCTAATTCTAGTCAGCATTTTCTGGTGGTTATTTAAGGCTAACAAATTGAACTGCTTTTGAAGATAACTATATAGAAATCATCTATTGCTTGTACCTGGATGCTGCAACTAATTTTCTTCTATGTTTTTATTGTTCGTATCTATCATATGTTTTATCAGCAGTAGAGTCTGGAATTTTTAGTTGTCTTTCCAGCCTTTGAATATAATATGTAGAGGTTCTGTGTATTGAAGCACAATAAAAAAGGAGTAAAATATTGGTGCTGAGAGTAAATTACAGAACAGAAGAATGCTTCATGTGATTGTCACACCTATTTTTTAGGTGTGTCTGTTTCCAGTAATAACTCATGAAGAGACATAATACTGGAAGGTAATGAGAAATGGACAAAAGGTTGATGTTTACAACTTAAGCTTTAGGCAGTCGAGGGTTATAGAAATAAATTTTCCCATTTCCCATCAATTAATGTTAATTGATCCTGAATAGACCTGGAACTTGGAGAAGTTTGTTTTGTGGCAGAAACACTCACTGGAGGCTAATGCTGCTGTCTAGACGTTGATATGAGGTGAGACAAAAATCAGTATCTCCCCCAGATTTGAGGTAGTAAAAAATTTTGGGGTAATAGCCATGAGATACTTAGGAAACAGCATAGTAAACAGAAGCAATATGAAAGGTGCTCATGACCAAACATATTTACTGCATTTTCATGGTTTATATTCAAACTAGTCCAGTAGTGCTTCTTGTACATCTTACATTTTAGTCTTAGCTAAAACAAATTCCATTTGCTCTACCATGCAAACTAAAGCACAGTGGGAGTGCATGATTGGGGGATTTGCTTCCAGAACAAACTCCTGGTCCAAACTAAAATGCTGAGGCAGAAACCCACTTAGCTGATGGAAAACTACAACACTGGAAGACACTGAAATTGCCTACAAAATCCAGAAGGCAACATCATGTTGGTTTGTGGTGTGGGAGATAATGTAAGCCTTGAAGACTGGAAACATATTTTTAAACAGAAGTTTAAAATTACAAAGATTTGATTTTGGTTCTTTGATTTCACATGCAGAAAGAAAGTTTCCTTATCAGCAAGGTTATCAGTCCATGTTTTTCCAGTATAGGCACAGTAAGTTTAGTGTTGTTAATTACTTTTGTACTAATTCTGGAACTGAGGAAGAAGCCTTACATAAATTCTGTGTCCTCTACCAGCTAAGCAGAGAGAAGGGCAGCTTTCAGAGTGATGAATTGTGTGACCCCAGCTACTGACCTGTTCCCTGGAGTTCAGAACGCTGCCAGTGTTTGTTTTCTTCAGGTTTGGGAAAGAGTGAATATCACTGGCTGTACTTCCTGGCTTCTTTCCTAGTACTGGAATTGTACAGGGTCCATGCTGAGGTTCTGTTTGGAGGCATCACAGTTGCTGGGAAAACCATTCCTTAGAATGGGTCAGATGGTACCAGATGTGACTCTCTAGCTCAGTTGCCTTCAATACCTTCCAGCAAGTGATTAGT
The DNA here is from genome assembly GCA_020800305.1 of Porphyrio hochstetteri. Lineage (NCBI taxonomy): Eukaryota > Metazoa > Chordata > Aves > Gruiformes > Rallidae > Porphyrio > Porphyrio hochstetteri. The sequence continues at coordinate 80,719,692 of CM036905.1, read as the reverse complement.
AGTTGGACCCTTCATTCACTGTCCTTCTTTTCTCTTTGCCTTCTCCGGAAGCTGGAGCAGTGCAGTGTCCTATATTTTTAGTGCAGTGGGGTTTACAGTTTTTTGTGTTTGTTTTTTTATTTCTTGTTTCCCCGGTTTGAGATATATTGGAGATGTGTGTGAGAGAATGTGGGATGATCAGACACCTCAGACATAACAAGAGGAGGTGGTGATCTAAAAAGTTTGAGAACTCATAATTAGTTTATATATACACCTATGATACTTCAATATCCTAAAATACTGATTGTCTCGAGATTCAGTTTGTTGCAAAGAGTTACTCTCTTTATGTAGTGTGTGATAATCACGAGCCACCCAAAGTGTTCTCTGTATTAACTAAAATTGGAAAGCCCTTGTGATGCTCTGTTTCATTAATGGAAGTTGGTATTCACAGTTGGTAAGATGCATAATTAACCCATTAAAACTTTGAAGTTGGAGTCAATATGGTTTGTTATCACACCTATCTGAAAGAGGTCTGTTAGTAGTACATTGTGGTTGGTTATGTTTTCTGAAACATCCTTAATGTTTTAGTCATTGTACAAGCATAGGAAGTCTGGAATACTCGAGAGGTTTTGAACCTTTTAATGCCTTGGATTAGAGGAGGTATGTGTGTTATAAATTACTTCTGATTGGAATCTGAGCCCAGCTCTTGTGTGAGATACCACTATAGTAGCCAAACAGGTTAACTGAGATGGTTACAGAGTTAATTTTATAATGGGCTCTGGTTTGGTATAAGTTCTTTTATATGTCTCTTTTTTTAGCTGAAAGTCATCATTCTCTTGGCTTCTTAGAAACTTTGTCCACTTTGCACTGGTGGAATTTTTCAGATAGAAAATGTGAAAGATTTTTATTTTTCTTTTTAATTAGGTTTTCAACTGCTCTGTCTTGCTTTCCAAACAGAGTTGAGTGTCTGTATCTCTGTGTCTTCAAGGGAAATAAAAAGCAGTCTATGTTGTGGGGGTTTTTTTATTCCCTCCTGATGCTTTCAAAAAAGAAACGCAAAATGACCTTGTTTCATTGTGTTGTAGGCTTAAGATAAACACCTGTATTTTTTGTAACGTTCCTCTTTTTTGGCTAAGTTTTACATTCTATTCTTCAGTTAACAGCATCATTGACAAAAGCTGCACATGATTTTAGTTTATGATTTGTAACCTACTGTGGAATGTGTAAAACCCAGCTCTGTTCTGTGATGCGTGTGGAGAGAATTTCTGCAGAGAAACCCCATACCCTAATCTGCAACAAAACCTGAGTGTTTAGCCTTCCTCCTTCAGGAACTTTGCATAACATTGTGATGGGTCTCAGTAGTGGCAATGGGGAAGCTGAAGCACAGGATTATATCGTCTCAGTTCAATTGATGGATTTGGAGCAGAGGCTTAAAAAACTTTCTAGAACTTTGCTTCTTTTGCAGGGAGGGATACTTTGCTGTATCAAATCACATGGTCTCTGAGGCACCACTTCTTACAGAATTTGAAACACAAGTAAACATTAAGATCAGTTGTAGAGCAAGCTTTTCCTAAATGTAGGCTGAAAAGTATGAAGTGTGAATTAGCAAGGTGCTGTTTCTTTATGCCTTTCCCAATTTCTTTTGGTTACTGAAGTAGAAGAGGAATAAAATGTAAAATGGTTTATTTATCCTACTTCTCTTAATCATCTGTGGTCGCTGCGTAGCTGTGAGAATGTAAAAGGTGTGAGCAACAGCAGATATAAGCACTGTAGTTCATGGGCAAAAGATTTAAAGTAGGCCTTAATGCAAGCAATAAAATAATGCATATTCAAACCAGCCAAGAGGTCATAGAGCAATAGGTTCTTGAGGGGGGAAGGAAGAATTGTATAAACTTACTAAATGTTAGGAAAGGGGGAGACTCAATGAGAAGCCTTTGAATTATATCCCATTGAAATGTGAGCAAGTTTCACTTATTAGGCCAGACCTGAAAGAATGAAAGTCATTTTCTTGCCCAGGTGATGTAATTTGTCATAATTAAGGATAATTCTGCTAATTTCATCTCTCTCTTTACAGCTTGGTAGGCTTTCACTTACCTTATAAGAAGGTCAGATATGTATTTAGTTGATTTTTCTATAAAATTATTTTTTAAAAAATAAATTACTTGTCTTGGGATTTGTCTTTAAATTTTCTGCAGAGGCAAAAGAAAGGAATGCTGAGACCAGCAGAACCATCATAATAATTACCTGAAAAAGGAGTACAGTTTGTATTCTGCAGTCCCCCAGTGGACCATGTATAAGGAAAAGATCTTTAAGAAAAGAAAATGCATTACAGTTTTTCAACAGGTATTGATATCATGTTTTCTTTATCTCTTCACTTCAATTTAGACATCACGATCTTCAAAGAAGGTCCATAATTTTGGAAAGAGATCCAACTCAATAAAGAGAAATCCTAATGCACCAGTTGTCAGGCGTGGCTGGCTCTACAAACAGGTACTCTTCATGCCCTTTTTTTTTTTTGGCGGGGGCGAGTAGAAAGTGTAGAATCACAGAATCGTAGGGGTTGGAAGGGACCTCGAGAGATCATCGGGCCCAACCCCCCTGCCAAAGCAGGCTCCCTAGCTCTTATTGCACAGATAGGCGTCCAGACGAGTCTTGAATATCTCCAGAGAAGGAGACTCCACCACCTCCCTGGGCAGCCTGTGCCAGGGCTCTGTCACCCTCACTGTGAAAAGGTTCTTCTGCATAATGTACAAAAGACAATCATTTGCATAAAATACAATCAGCAATGCCAAAGTCAAGCTTTAAGCTGTGAGGAACAGACACATGGTATTTTAATTAATTTGCTACTTTATGGTTAACATTCTGATACAAATCAGTAAGGGCATCAGAGTAGTACAGATCATTTTTTGGTATATATACATGCCTCTCTATAAAAAACACAAAGTTCTTGAAAAATCAAGGCTGATGTTGGCAGTAAATAGCTCAATGAATTTCGGTCATGCTGAGATGATGGGACGAGGATGTATGGCCCAGCATATTCCCTTTTTTTAAAAATCTGAATTTTTTTTTTTGTTAGGCTGTATTTTTTTTTAAAGTAATTATTTTGAATAAGAAAATGGAGATAAAGGCATTTTTTCACTTAGAAAAAGAGAGAGGAATGCCTGTTTTCTTAACTCAAAGATGATCATCTTAAAATGAGAGATCATTTTAGGTTTTCCTATTGAATGTAAACTAATCTGAAGTACGTGCTGCTTAGTATTTAGTGACACAACCTGCTGCGGATTTGCTATTCCCCAATACCAGACCACCTGCCCTTTCTCACTGTGCAGGAAATCAGAGAAGGGTAGTTTGATCAAAAACATTGAACAACAAAACCCCTTAGGCCATACTAGGAGTATATTTTATAAATCCACCAAGAACCCTGTATGTACCTGTCATTTAAACTCTGCTGAGGCAAATGTGTATATGCTGTTTTGAATCTACATTATCATTTACTGTCCCATCTCTGATAGACTGTTATGGCCCACCTAGCTTTCTGGATGCTGTTGATGAGTCCATTTTTAAAAAATACTCTCAGATAAAAAGATGTAGAAATAGCTGTTCAGTAGAAGACTTTTCCATGTTTAGATATTCTTGAGGACTTTACTCCCTTTCAGTATGGAGAGTGAAAAGTTGTAAAGTTGAGAGATTTATATTTTTTGCTTTGTTTTGGGGTTATTAAACTCTTAGTTTGAAAAAAGTCGCTCTGTTCCTGAAGTAGTGTTTTCTGGATTTTTTAATTAAATGAGACAGTTAACATGGTTGTGTTTTTTAGTGATGGGATAAATGTGACATTGTGTAACAGCCTCTTCAGAAAGTCTGTCTGAGAGTTTGTGATAGTCCTTTATGCTGAAGAAGTTTGGGTATTTTCACATCGTATAGTTGCTTTTTATGGCAGGTGTCCTTTGGGCCAGGGGTCTGGGATCTAATTCACTACAGAGTCACTGACCTTGTCGGTAAGGTGAGGAAGGCAGCCTCCTCCCCTTGCATCTGCCTTTCCAGTGAAGGAGGAGCTAACTGCTATGGACAGTGCTTCCAGGCTTCATCAGTGTCCTCATAAGCAAGGTTCTATAAAGTGTTTAGTTATTCTGTTTGTCAAAATGTTTGTGGCAAAGGAATTTTTTAACTTTTTCTGAATAGTATTTTTTAGCTAATGTTTGCTTCACGCTTTCTTCTCCCTCCTCCAGCTCATTTACCCTACTCAAGAACAGAAGAGCTTGAAATAGAGACTAAAAATTATGCTAACTTTTTGCAAAAAATTCTCAAACCCAACCCAAAACCAAAGCTGCACCACCCCGTAGTTTCTTATCATAGAATCCCTCTTCTTGGTTGTCATAAAATCTATTTACTACAGGAATATTGATAATTCACACATACTTTTCTTCTTGGAACAGATTAACATATTTATTAAATCTGATTCTAGCAGGATGTGCGCTCTGCAATGCTCTGGCTTATTTACACTGTGGTAGTGGTGGCGGTCTTTATTCTGAGCAGTGCAGTGTAAATTGCTTACAAGCATAAAAGAAAATGAAATTGCTTTAGGAATAAACTATATTTTAGAAAGAAATTTGCTTTAGATGTATGAACAGTAGTAGAAGATGAAGTTCAGCAAGGTATTTCTTCAGCAAGCAATGGATGATTTACCCCAACTATAACCTTTCTCTTTTCCCTTTTTTTTTTTATAAAAAAGTACACTTTTTTGTTAACTATAGATTGTGGTCAGTAGTGTGCTCAAATAATGGGCTCTGATTTCATTGATTCTTTAGTCATGTTATGTTAACTTTGGGCTTCCTGAGTTACTGCATCTGTGATGAGGAGTCAGAGGTAATTAAAATATCTTAGCCAAGAAAATTAACTACTGGCACCCAACCAGAGTTACATAGTACCTGGTTTGCTTTATGAACTGTTACTATTAACAGTTTGAAAGTTCTTACTTGATCACTTTGGTTAATACAGGATAGTACTGGGATGAAGTTGTGGAAGAAGCGGTGGTTTGTGCTCTCAGATCTGTGTCTCTTCTATTACAGAGGTAAGTTCCACTCGGGAAAGCACCATTTGCTAATTTGACTGGAAGCAGATGAATTTTGACACGCCACTCAAATGTAAGAAAAATGAGGCTGCTGCTTAAGTTAATGGGCAAAATAGTTGTATAGCTGTCAATATTCAGGCCCGCTGCTTCCCTCCCGCTCACCCTCTTCTTTCCTAATTACCAGTTTCACGTAATTGCTTCCTGCCTGTCAGATGCACTCAAATGGCAACCCCCGTCATGGCCACCTCTTTTATTAAATTCTGGATTGTAGTTTTCTTGCTGCCACTGTTGTTAGGAAGTAAATATGCCAGGTTAAATCTGATTTTTCATGCAAATGAAGTAACAGGAATGGGGATAGGAAAGGGATAGTGCAGGGGAGCTGAAACTCTGCCTTTGGAATGGTAAAGAGGATATATATGCCTTTGGGGAATCTAATCAGTGTTCATGAATACTTATAAAGTGAAACGTTGTCCAATTCCATATGAGTAGAAGTCTCTGCTGTATTTAGAACAAAGAAATCTGTTAGTACCCTTATGTAGCTACATGAGACTTATTTTACATGGGAAAAATTAGCTGCTTATAATTCTAGTCGGGAGGTATGTAGGTTAGAAAAGTGATTCCTTCGCCATTACAGATTATTAACTGTAGTGCTCCTATGGGGATAAACAAATGGGATTTGTGCACATGGAAACATACTCAATCCTGAAATAAGGTGTGCAGCCATAATAGTTTAAAAGGGGCTGAGAGTGAAGAAGATTGTAAAGCATGGCAAAATAAAGGCAAATTAGCAGTTAAGGCCATCTGCAGCTTTCTGAAGGGTAAGAAAGGATTTCAGATTAGGATGAGACTTTAGAATTGGTAGAAGTGGTATTGATGCTGGTGACGCTGAAAGCAATGACTGATGAATTTAAAATGCTGTTCTGTTAAAGTGTAGTGTGGTTCTGTTCTAATCGAAGTCATGAAGCACAAAAGCTTTGTCTTTACATGTTATTAAATTCTGAATTATTGAAATGTAATCTTTAGGTTTTGTTTCTCTACTCCAAGGAGTTTACGTAGTTGCATAAACCACTGCTGAGTCAAAATGAGTCTATAATTTCAGTAATGGAGGCATCGATTGCAATACAATTGCACTGCATTTAGTTGAGTGGTCATTAAACGCTATTCTTTCGTAGAGGGTTTTCTTATTTTAAACAAGTCTTACGGCCCTCTCTTGCAAAGATTCTGAAGAAAGTGCTGCTTTGTAGCTGCCTTCAGATAAGATTAAATTGATATAAAGCACTGCATGTGAAATATCTCAAAATAAGCCAAAAAAGCAGTAAGCAAAACCAACAACAAATAAAACAAAATCCGAACAGCTCTATAATCTTACTTTTTTGTTTCTACATGTTAGTGTGCCAGGTGAGCTGAAAAACAAGCAGAAGAATCGGAATGGTTTACATGATAAATTTAGCTGCTACGTATTATTCGCTTATTAGAAAGCAATTAAAGCTGATGAACTGTAATTAAACATGTATACTTACAGTCTTAAAGGTATTACAAACAGCTAGTAAGATATTTTTAAAAACCCCTTGCATTCTAAACCCTGTGCTTTTATGTTTTTGGTAATTGCGTCTCACATATTGAAAAAAAAAAAACCTGAAAGGAGGGAGCCACTCAATTGCACCCAGATCACAAACAGTGTTTCAGGTTACCCGACTCTGGCAGTTGGGATTTTTTTGGGGTTGTTTTTTGCTGGGTGTTTTTTTGGTTGGTTGGTTTTTTTTTTAGCAAATCTTGCTGAACTTTCACAATCATGTTACAATGGTAGCGGCTAATACTTAAATCTAATTTATAGATGAAAAGAAAAATTATTTCATTGTATTTTTTCAGAGCCTAGAGAGTATTCTTTTTCTATTTCATGGAGGGATAAAAGGCTGCTGGCTTTCACATTGAAAGGTTATTGTTGCAACAAATAAAAGATCTTAGAGCCGGACAGAAAATCTATTTTTCTCTTGTATTATTCACACACAGCGTACAAGTAAAGATGGGTATGGGGCAGTGTAATGTGTAGATAAAAGCTAGTCTGATGGGAAACAGCTTTTTTAAATCTGGAAATGGAATGTAGCAATACGTCTTTAACAAAGACCAAAGTCCTCCAGACATGCAGCTGTTCAGTGGAACAAAAACGCTTAATGCTTTTATTTGGCACTAGTGGGTGTGACTTAGCCATAATCTAGCCATAGAAGGGGTTTTTTGCCCAAAAGAGCGGTCCAAATGAAGTAAACCCCAACATTTGCCGTGCATTCTGGGATTAGGGGAAAAAATTCTTACTTTGTGTGTGTCTAGCAAGGAGTAAAAGTATTTGAGAGGGGGAGATGGGATTGTTTCAGGCATAGTTAAAACATGGTTGAGTACCTGAAAGGGCATCTAGCCCCTTCTTTTCTTTTCTACCTTTTAATCAGAATAGTTTTATGCTTGGTTCTTCATTTAAGTAGCTATTCAAGGAAGCATAATTTTTACATCTAACATGGTATGTAATGCTAATATGGCTGGGCAGAGCTTTTCCCATATGAGTAATTTAAATGAAAGTTGTGGATTTTCAGAATTTAATGAGTAAATGAAAATGGGAAAAGAATTTTAAATCTAGGTATGAGAGGTAGTATTTTTCTGGGCTTTACGTGTATAAAGTTTCTGTGCTTGAAACTTTGGAATGTCTAGGTTTTCATCTTAGTTTGATAGATATAAAGTCATTTGTTGTGGGAGTATCTTCACCTAAGAGAAGTGTTATGGGGGAGAATCTTCTAAGATACCGGTTGTGAATGGAAGTTTTGTATCTGAAACACAATTAAGATTGACTTTGTGAATTGCATCCAATTATCCCTTTATTAAAGTATAATTGGATTTAAGAGCTTGTTGTTCCTTCCAATTAAAATGTCGATTTATTATTGTAATCTATTGTTGTACAATTTTACCAAAAAAGCCCCAGTGTTCTTGGAAAAGGATGTTTGGATTGGGGAATTTTTGTTAGTTTTTTGAAAAGGATCAGAAACATATGTATTCTTACAAATAGAATATAATTGAGTGTGAACTATTCACAGGAATTATAATGATCTCATAGCTTAATATGCTCGATATTGGAAGAGGGACATGCAGATTTTCTCAACCACCAACAATGATAAAGAGCGTTTTAAAACGCTTGTGTTCTCATGGTTATTTGCAGATTTTGCTGACCAGGCAATAGGTAGTAGGTATTGTTCTTGTCACTGAATTAAAGGCTTGACTTCCATCTCCTTTTCAGCTTTGAAGGGATACGCAGGTAAGCCCTGAACCCTGGGAGAACTCTAGGTGAAGCTGTTTGGGGTGTTTTCCATAGGGTAGCAGATTCTATAGGGTAGCTCACGTACTGTAACTTACAGAGCTGGCACTCTTGGGGGCTGTTGTGCTTGTCTGTCTTGGCAAAGAGTTGAAGGTGGCCATGTTCAGATGGCCTGGGTTCCCCAGTGCTTAGTAGGTTTTTGGGAGCGCACACTGGTGTGATGTGGGTTCCCTGGCACGTGTTGGCAGAGAGGGATTGCACTGTTGTTCTTGTGGACTGCACACTTCCAGGACTGGATACAGACACCTACGTAACAAGTCACCCTGGCTTTCTGACTCTATCACACATTTTCTTCCAAGGTAACTTTCTTGTTAGTGGTCTTGTGTTGTTAAATGCAGAGTTTCACTGAAGGGTCTGAATACAAGCATTATGTGTCAAAGTATGTTGTTTCTCTAATCAAAGACTATGCATTCACAGATGAGAAGGAAGAAGGAATACTAGGGAGCATACTCCTACCTAGTTTTCAGATATCTGTGCTTTCTCCTGAGGACCATATTAATCGCAAATACGCCTTTAAGGTAAGGGAATCAAATTTTCAGTTTAATTTTATGTCTGAAAGCACAGTAGCCTAGTGAGCAGAGCTCGTTTTACTGAGTTGTTATGCAAAACAGGATTGACAAACAGCTTCTGAGACTGATTTTTGCATAAAACTGTGGCAGAGGATTCAATGTAAATAAACATAATTACTGGAATAAGAAAATGAATGAATATTGCTTATTATTAGTCTTTTATTTTTTGGTTCATGGATCTTAAATTCTGTGTGATGTTTTAGAATTGTAAACTGTATCCACAGCTAAACTTGTCCCACCAATGAAAGGTCTTTACTTCTTTAGACATGAAGTATCTTTGCATGTAAATAAAAATTACCACTTAAATCACGGTATTATTACATGTATATGTTATATGTAATTGTTAGGAGTGTTTCTCAGTTAAACTATTTAATCATGATACAAATCACTAAATATTTTCTCTTGATTTTTTTGTTTTATGAGCTTCTTTTGGATCTTCTTTTGGCCTCCTAAGCAACAGATTATTTATTTACTATGGTAAGTATGAATTAAAGCTTATTGTATTATTCAAACTGCAAAAATCTATGCCAAAATCTTATTTAGGATCATTATATTAATTTACATTAATGGTTAGTCAAGATAGTTTTTAATAGATTGAAGAAATTTAAGGCCATTTTATTGAGAGTATTGATGAAGAAGCAGCTATGATTGAAAGTAAAAGACAATTGTTTTGAACATATGGATGCAGTGACAGAGAATCATTGAAGTATTCCGATATTTTTTTCTGATACTTATTTGCAGAAACCTTATTATAGAAAAAAATTAGACCAAGTATACAGTAACATTATTTGCCTCTTTTCTTTTACAGAATCTTACATTTTTATTGCAATGACCATGTCATTTCCAATCAGGCAGCTCATCCAAACATGAGGACCTATTATTTCTGCACAGATACAGGAAAGGAAATGGAGTTGTGGATGAAAGCCATGACAGATGCAGCACTTGTGCAGACAGAGCCTGTGAAAAGGTAATGTGGATTTTACAAACAGTGCCACAGTGTATTTCTTCCTCATATTAAGTTTTATTTATTTAAATGACAGTGCATGCCTTAAAATGGAATCCAAATTGGCTGAAGTAATTTCTCTTTAAGAACACTTAGTAAAAACAATGTTGTATAAAATTTTGAAGTAGTAAAATCTAAGTTCTGTTCTGAATATGGATGACTGAGAGTAAAGGCCTGGAGAACAAAAACCTGGCAAGTTCCTTTAGTTGTCAACATCAAATGAAGTGCAATGCCAAGTACTGTGTGTAGACATGTTTGACTTCCCCTGGCCTCCTGACTGCAACTCAACCAGTATATGGCTCAAACTTGTCCAGAGTCTCCAATCCACAAACATAGTTTCTGGCTAAATTAAGCAGTTGCACTTGTGAGGAACCTGTGAGCAGCCACTCTTGTTCATCATTAAGCTGTTAACAGATTTATGCTTACATGATCTGGAGCCTTATCCTTTATGTATCCATATGTTGACAATGGAAAGCAAGTTATCTCTGGAAGCCTTGTATTCTCAGAAACTGTATGTTGTCTGCTGCTGTCTACCCAGTAAGAATCATTTTCTCTCTGAATGTCGTCCTTTGGGTCAGTTCCATATCACCTAGAATGGAAACCTCATTGATAGAAAACTTAAACCCCCCCTTCATTCTCAATGGCACCTGAGTTTTTGCTGATGGCTGCTGTCACTTGATCTACTTCTGCACTTTGTTAGTTCCTGCTACATTGGAGCTAAATGAATGGCAGCAGTGTTGAGAAATTTTAAGGGTTTTTTTTTAAAAAAAAAGTTTAAAAATTCCATTGACACAGATATCAGAGAAGATAAAAATTAGATTTTTTTTGCTGCAGAGTGAACGATTAACTGGTTGACAAAATACAAGTGGTCTTTCTGAATTTTGCATCACTAGTGCAAATCATTCCAGTTAAACTATTCAGGACACTTCTATATCCCACGCTCCATTATGATGCTGGCAGAAGTATAAAATGGAATGCAGAATTATTAGATGCTTTCAGTCTTACATGTTTTAATGTTTTGTGAGCTTCTTGGTGAAACACAGCAAAACTTTTACTTGCATCAATCTATGGAATGTTCAGGATAACTGTAAACTGGGAACACTTCTAAATTTGCACTCATGCAACCCTTGAGTCGTGAGTCTTAAACAAAAGGTTGAAATCTTAGCTTTCATCCCAAATATCCTTTAAATATATACATAGTGTATGAAGTATTTCAAGCTTTGCATTGGACACCGTAATCAAATAGTTCAACAGAAAAATACATTGTGCACTGTAATGTGGAAAAATAAAACATGTTTCAGGCTCTCAGCTGTCATCTTTGTTTTTCCCAAAATTGCTCAAAATAAAAGATTTCAGCCTGTGGAACTGAGGAGTGGTAGGTCCGGTTACCACAGTAATATTTGATCTGATTATGTAGGATTTCATATTAGATATGAAGATGTTATGTTCTTTGTCTCTTGTAACCCTCCTCATGTTTGGGAACAGTAGGTGATATGGGGAAGGGATGTGCAGACTGAGAGCATAAACAAGTAGGTATTTAGTGACACTCTTCCCTTACAAGTTAGAATCATAGAATGGTATGAGTTGGAAGGGACCCCAAGGATCATAGAGCTCCAACCCCCCTGCCACAGGCAGGGCCACCAACCTCAGGCCTGGATCTACACTAGGTTGCCCAGGGCCCCATCCAACCTGGCCTTGAACACCTCCAGGGACGGGGCATCCACCAGCTCTCTGGGCAGCCTGTTCCAGCACCTCACCACTCTTTCTGTAAAAAACCTAATATCTAATCTAAACCTTCCTTCCTTTAGTTTTAATCCATTCCCCCTTGTCCTGTCATTGTCTGTCCTTTTAAAAAGTTGAATCCCCTCCTGCTTATAAGCTCCCTTCAGGTACTGGAAGGCTGCAATGAGGTCCCCCCACAGCCTTCTCTTCTCCAGACTGAACAAGCCCAGCTCCCTCAGCCTCTCTTCATAGGGAAGAAGTTCAGAGCTTTTAACAGGTTGTGCTTAAAAGTAGGATGTTACCCTGACAAAATAAAATACCTCCTTTAGCTTAGTGATTAATAAATTTGAAAAATAAGTGTATTGCAGATAACTGTGATAGTTTATGGATAGATAAATGATTAAACCAAATCAGACCGACTTTACTTCAACAAAAGTCATGTATAGATTATATAAGCACTTCGTAGTGGGAATAATGCTGAAGTGGGCCATTCTGAATCTCTTTGAACCAGTGAAATGACCTTCACTTGGTTTTTGCAATACTGTGAAGACTGTTTGAAGAGGACATATTTGTAGTAGAAAAAAATTAACATGAAAAGAGCGTTTCTCCATCTGACAGAACTTCCTTAATAAGCGTCGTCTTCATTAGTCTCTCTGGTAATAACCAGTGAGCTATAGAAGATATTTAGTAAACTTAATTGCCTAGACATGTTACATTATGACTTGCAACATTTCTTTTAACGTAAGAAGCAATCTGAAATGTTAATGTAAATACCCACTCTGTGGTGCAGTTCATTAATGCAGCTGTACGCTCATGTTTGCTGCCTCGGAGCTGGTCAGGGTGAGCTCACCCTGGCAGTTTTGCAGGCTCGTTGTCACAGAATCACAGAATCACAAGGTTGGAAAAGACCTTTAAGATCATCAAGTCCAACCATTCTCATCCTAAACTAAACCATATCCCTAAGTACTTCATCTACCCTTTTTTTGAACACATCCAGGGAAAGTGACTCAACCCCCTCCCTGGGCAGCCTGTTCCAGGCCCAATCAACTCTTTCAGTAAAAAAATTTTTTATAATGTCCAATCTAAACCTGCCCTGGCACAGTTTCTTGCCATTCCCCCTTGTTCTATCACCTGTCACCTGGCTGAAGAGACCATCACCTGTCTCTCTATAACCTCCCTTCAGGTAGTTGTAGGCAGTGATAAGGTCTCCCCTCAGCCTCCTCTTCTCTAGGCTAAACAGCCCCAGCTCCCTCAGCCGCTCCTCATAGGATTTGCCCTCCAGCCCCTTCACCAGCCTGGTTGCCCTTCTCTGGACGTGCTCGAGGACCTCCATGTCCTTCTTGTGGTGAGGAGCCCAGAACTGGACACAGCACTCGAGGTGCGGCCTCACCAATGCCGAGTACAGGGGCACAGGCTGCAGTGCCATGACAGCTCTAACAAGAAGGCTCTGCAGGCCACCGCTGTGAGGGGTGTTCCAGCCTCTTGAAACGCTTGACCATGCGTTGCTACCCCCTTCTTGCAGCCGCAGTGCCTGTTCCAGCACTGATGCCTGCCTGTTTCAGGTGTTTGGCAGTGTATAGGCAAACAGCGGGGATTCCCAGTACAGCTGAGCTTATCTGCCACTTTTCATCCAGTTTATACATGCTCCTGCAATCTGGCTTGTGCTGCTTCAGGTGCTTATCTGACTCCTTGGTGAATCAGTGTAGCACACTAAGCGAGTAGAAAAAGCACTCAGCGGCATAATCAGTAATTTTCTGCCTGGATATCAGGGGCAGAACGGGGTTGCCAACAGCCAGTACGAGTGTCAGAAAAGCAACAAGGAAAGCACCTTATGTAACACCATCTTGCTGCTTTAATTCAGGGAAGAAACCTTAGAATAAAACAGAAGTAGATGTGACCTCTCTGAAAAGTTTGATAGTAGCATTGAAACAGTTATGTGACAGAAAACGCGTTTCAAGACCAGTGAAGACTTACACTCTCATGTCTGTTAGCTATAAGGAATAAAATCCTTCAGACATCTGTTTTCTAAAGAAAAAAACCAAAAATACCATTTTTTGGCTATCTAACTAGTTCTTAAAGTGAACCATGTAGCAGGATATGATCTTACTCAGAAGAAATACTGTTTCTTTCCTGCAAAAATCTCTTAAGTATTAAGTATTGTATTACCTCATCTCTAAGTAACCTAAAGTTTGGCAAGCACATAGCTCTAAAGCATGAATGATTTTGGTTCAGTAAAATTCAGCCAGTGCCCGCCTTTCTCAATTCTTGCCTTTATAGAGGTTCTAACATTGTACTAAATACGAGTTTCCTAACACACCATATAAATCGGGTACAATAGATAGAGTTATTATGAACTTACTTCCCTATATATTTATGTAAGATGATGCTGAGCCACTCTTAAGTGCTTGTTAATGTAAATTGCCCAATGATAAGTCAGTTTTTACAGTATGGTTCCTTAAATCTAGAAGGCAATGTATCTCACTGCTTATGATGCTCTGGAAATCCAAACCCAACAGTCTGTTAAATTGAATGCTTCGGCTTTAAATAGTTTCAGAGCTGCAATCTGTGTATTTTTCCGAGTATGTGAGTTCTTTGCAGAGAGAAAAGCTAAAAGGAATATTTAAAATATTATGGGGGGGGGGGGGTGTTGCCCAGTTTTCCATAAAATACTCTTACTTTCCACGTATAGTTAGCCACATAATACAGAAATTAGACACTGAGGTGAGAAATGTAACCATTTGTTTTAGAACTGATCTGCTGTGACAGCAGAAAAACGCCCTTCTGATGCCTAACTGCTGGGAAGGACAAATATTATTTGATCATATTAGTAAACTGTAATTACTCCTTTCTAAACATTTTGTTTTAACTTCAGAGAGCAGATTCAAGTTTAATAATGTACTGAGACCTATGAAAATAATTAAACACAAACACTTTAGTCAGTGAGGAACTATTTAAGCTTATGACTCAAAATACATCAACCAGCCTCTCTGGATTAGCAAAGCGTCTTGCTCATTCCACGTTGTATCACTGCAGATAAGTGGTCTCTATAATTACTGATTGCTTGCTTATATTTGTAGACACTAATATGTACCAACATACTGATTTATCGTTTTCACCCTAAATGCTGATTCCTGTGCTCTCCCATGTTTAAGAGCATCATTTTTCTGTCCTTTTTCGGTCAGCTGTATGTGCTAGAGCCTTTGCTGCTTCTGAGTGATGCAGCATGTACTAAGAAAAGACTTTCTTGTTTTTTCCTCTCCTAGTGTCGTTATTTTCCCTGAGCAGCATACGCTGAGCTGCCAGAAGAGTACTTGTTAGCATAGCAGCATCCACAGTGGGGGTTTGCTTGACGTCACTGCGTTTGGAAAAGATGGCTTTTTCTTTTCAAATGCCTCTGCCTGGCTTTGTTAAATCACAGTCCTCAACTCCATCTGATACTTAATTACCTGCTCCCACTGCCCCCAACCCTTTCGGAATTAATTATTTATATAAACCAGCAGAAAACAGTACTTTTCCTGCATTACTGTTCTATACATATTATTCCTGTCTGGTTGTAGAAACTTAAAAATTGCTTTCAGTATATGCTGAAACACAGGTGTTCAGTGCTCGTTCTCTTCATCTCCTCCTCCTCCTGTCCTCAAAATACCCTGTAAGTCTTGCTGAATATGTCTTTGAGAGCTAGATATAAATATGGAGCCAGATATAAGTGTGGATTTATGTTTCTTATAATTACCTATTAGTTTCTGATAATTCTTTCCCATTTGGATCCTTTGCTATGGGAAAAGTCTCTTGCTCATGCTGAGTTGGCTAATTTGATGAACAAAGTTAAAGGAGAGCTCAGAAGTCCATTTGAATGTCAAGTCACCCAGGCATTACACCATCGCAAAGAATGTCAAATATAAACTCTTGGCTCTGCTGTGTATAACCATAGTAACAAGTGAGAAAGTGTGGAGACTGCATGGAAAACAGTTCTCTGATTTTGGGGTTGGTTGTTTTTTAGTCAGGATCTGCAGTGGAAAGTAGCATGATAGTGTGAATCAAAGTCTCTGCCACGTCTTGACTTTGCCACGCATCTGATGAATGTCCTTAGAGATGCCATTCTCCCTCTGCACCACAGATTTTTCCATCTGTAAAATGGCAACTGCTGCTTTGCTGTAAAGCACCTTGAGAAAGATTTATACAAAATGCTATGTCAGGGTAGGTGGTACTGTTGAGGCAAGTTGCATATATTAATGCCTGTGTTCAGGATTATTTGTCCTTGCATTTATTTGTAAACTCTTGAGCATGGACAGGCTGAAAACTGAAATTCTGACACCCTTTTTTGACTTAATAATTGTGGGAAATTGAGCTTTTCATTCACTTTTCTGTTTGGGGAATTCATTTTTTTTGGTGGTAGAACACTGCTTTGTATAGTTTTGAGGTGGGAGGGAGGAGGTGATCCAGTTTTTTTTCCATAACTTTGAGAAGAAACCTAAGCAGAAATGTGTGGGTTTGGAACAGTTGGAAATCTTGGGGGGATAAAACATAAAAAGAAAGCCCCACACTTTTAAATTGCATTAGGAGATTAGCATAGTGTTTCTTTGCTGATACTTGGAAATTACAGAAAAGATGATGTAGGTATAGCAGTTCTACCAAGTGTCCTCCCCCACAAAAATCTACATAAAAGCTGGTTCTACATGGAGATTTTTTTCTCTAACAGTTATGGTTGGCAGAAATATTACCTTCTTTCTGCTAGCAGAAAAACATCTGACATATCTAACCTCTGCATTTAATAGTGATGTACGAGAAAAAGAAAAAGAAGTATTTAAAATTAATGTTGATGCATATAGCCTACGAGATGTTCATGTTAGATTATTGATATGAGTGTTTTCATTTGCAATACCTTTGATGTGTGTGTACGCTTCTAAGCTGGCAGCTCAGGAGTAATCACTGAAAGCAAAGGACTGTTTTGAACTATTTATATTCATTGAGTGAATTCTGGAGGACTTTTATAGCATTATGAAGTATCAAGCAGAGATTGGGATCTATCTATGTGGTGGTGGGGGAAATCATCCCCCTTGTTAATATGCAACGTGCATGAGCATTTCATTCTAACTCACACACAGTACGCAGAGGACACTGATGTCTTGCTTTCTATGACTGATAATGTTTGAAATGGTGTACTTGGCAAGGCAGGACTCTTGATTTCTTTCATGTCACAGAGAATTCATAGCAAGGGTAGAGTGGTAATGGAGTTGCATTTAAAACTTAAGTGTCCATTGTTCCTAGCAGTGGGTAGTATTTTATAAGGAACTTAGAGTTTTCAGTCCTTTAAGTGTTTACTGGGGTTTTGTTCCAAATTATTGTTGGCCTGTTGGGGAATTGTGGCTTAAATAGTCTGTTGGGGAAGCGTAGACAAGCATCTCGTTCAAGACAGGGTAAGCAGAAATGCTCACAGACACGTATGCAGTTACTGTACTTGGAATTAGAGGAGGAGTTGTATTCGTGCTCTTGGTCAGTTGTGTATGTGGTAGCCTTTTTACACATGGATTAGGCACTTGAGCTGGACAGTTGCAAAGATGTATGAATAATGTGTTTGCAAAACAGAAGATGCTAAACAGAGTGAAAGGTTAATTTGACATCATCTTAAAGTTTTGTTCTTGGTTTGGTTTTATACAGAGATGTAATCTTAAAGAATTAACTCTCTTCCTTCTCTTTCCTCCTGTACCAAAAAAAAAAAAAAAGTCTCAATCAAAACATTTTAGAGGGTTTGTTTTCTTGGGGTTCTTTTTCTAGTAAACTAGAAAAAAAAGTCACTATCTGAGCTGGATGATCTGTTCATGTCCTGGTATGAAAAATAATACAGCTTCTTGACATTTTTAAATTTTAAAAAGTTGATAGCTAGTAGAACTGCACACACTGAGTACTTGTATAAGTACTGTAGAGCAGTAACTGTTCTAAAAATATCATTATTTTTGTGGTAAAGTTCCCTAAGTCAGCAGCTCTTTTCTCCCCATAAATTAGGGAAACCACAGTTATTTTCCATAAAATGTATGCCAGCTAAAGTGATAACATAGCGGGGAAACCTAATTGATGCCACTGACCAGGAAAAGTTGTTTGCTTTCTTTAAAGGAGCTCATTATATGTTAAATTCAGCAGTATTGTGAATCACAATGTAATCTGCTACCCTTTTTAAAGACTGCTTTAAAATGGTCTGAAATTTGGGCTGTTGACATCTGGAAGCTTGTAACT
This sequence comes from Porphyrio hochstetteri, assembly GCA_020800305.1. Lineage (NCBI taxonomy): Eukaryota > Metazoa > Chordata > Aves > Gruiformes > Rallidae > Porphyrio > Porphyrio hochstetteri. The sequence goes on along the minus strand of CM036905.1, from coordinate 80,701,765 downwards.
CTTGGAGAACCACTGAATATTTTTATTTTTTGAATGTCCAGGCCCCCAGAAACTTAAAATCCACTTTTCTGTCTTTATTTCCTCTTGTACATGGTTTGTTTTTTTTCCATGGGGGTTAACTGGAAGTTGGGTTAACAAGTTTACCCCATGTTGTAAATGTTTTTAAAATAGCAAAGATAGTGAAGTGTGGAAGAAAAAAACACTTAGGCTCTCCAACAAAAATACCCCTCCAAACCAACCAAATTAAAAAAACCCCAAAAAACAAACCAAAACGCTACCACCCTAAAACCAACCAAAACCAAAATGACAACCAAAAAACCTGCAACCTGTCCTTTATTATTGTGGAAGTAATGTCCTGGATTTTTCTCTCAAAGACAAGGTCATAGTATAAAATATCTGATCGGGAATTCAGAGGAAGAACCCTGATAAACACCAATATATTCACTATTCTTTTTTTTTTACTATTTTTAAATGAATAGGGTTTGATGTTATAGCTTCTCATATATTCCTTTCCAGAGTGGAGAAGTTAACTGCTGAAAACACATCCCCTCGAGAGGCAAATAATATTTCAAACCATCGGGTGCTAATTAAGCCGGAGGCACAAAATAACCAGAGAAACAAAGAAGTGAACAAAAACGAGGAGAAGAAAGCTTTGGAAGCTGAAAAGTATGGATTCCAGAAAGTTGGGCAGGATAAACCATTAACAAAAATTAACAGTGTAAAGTTAAATCCTCTGGGATCTGAATACAGGACTTTACCCATAACCACGATTCAGGCCTCACACTTCAGACCGGTTCATTTAAATGGGTCTGAGAATAAAGCTGTTGGTGTTGTCCTGGCAGAAGCTGGAGAAGGAGGTCAGCACAACGCAGTTCAGTCACATATGGAGTCTGAACGGGTTATGCAGAGAACTAATTCAATGCTGCAGTTGGAACAGTGGATTAAAATACAAAGAGGAAAAGGACAAGAAGAGGAAACAAGAGGGTAAGGACTGTATCTCTTTTTTTTTTTTTTTTTTTTTTTTTTTTTGTCTAGGCTTTCCAGCAAATAATGCTTAGACTTGTTTTCTGGTAGGTTCTTTAATTTTTGACCTATATTACAGAAATATATGATTTCTTGTTCTCAGAGAAGTGCTTGGGTGACTGTTCAGAACAGATTTATTAAAGTTTCTCTTTTATTAACTTTTGGATATTAATAAAGTAAACTATATCAATAAATAAATAAAAATGGCCAGAAGCCTTTTTTTGGTGTTAAAAATTCATTTATCCTCACAGAGAGAAGGTGTCATCGATCATAGCAATTCTTTTTCCTCTTAAAATCAATTCTTGAAATTGCCCTGACTTCTGCATTTTTCCTCGCAAATTCTTGTAATAATATCTTATGTAAAATTCTTCACAAATATTCCAGGGAGCTTTTAAACTCTAAACAAGCTTTAATTGAAGAGAGAAAAGCTTTACCTAAAAGTAAGTCATAGAAATCTAAATAACTTGATGCTTAAAGCTTCTCTTCTCATGAAATTAAAACATCTCCCAGTTCTAATATCAAGTTCCAGTGCTTATTCACGCAGTTTTAAAATTATGTGTGAATGATTGACAACATTGAATCTTGTGCCGATAGCAATTCCTGTGTTTGACAGAAGTGTTGGGAGGTTGCTTCCAGGCTGGATTACAGACAAGCAGCTCTAGCAGTAAAATATAAACGTTTTTACTGTTAAATTAGATAGGAAATCCCTGGTGGCTAAGAGGGCCAGTGGGATCCTGGGATGCATCAGGAAGAGTGTGGCCAGCAGGTCTAAGGAGGTGATCCTCCCCCTCTACTCTGCCCTGGTCAGGCCCCACCTGGAGTATTGTGTCCGGTTCTGGGCTCCCTGGTATAAAAAGGACAGGGATCTCCTGGATAGAGTCCAGAGGAGGGCTACAAAGATGATTAAGGGCCTGGAACATCTCCCGTATGAGGAAAGGCTGAGTGAGCTGGGACTGTTCAGCCTGGAGAAAAGAAGACTGAGGGGGGACCTAATTAATGTTTATAAATATCTTAAGTATGGGATGCAGGGGGAATTGGCCAACCCCTTTTCAGTGGTCTGTGGAGACAGGACAAGGGGCAATGGCTGTAAACTGGAGCACAGGAAGTTCCGCACCAACATGCGGAAGAACTTTTACACAGTGAGGGTGACAGAGCCCTGGCACAGGCTGCCCAGGGAGGTGGTGGAGTCTCCTTCTCTGGAGATATTCAAGACTCGTCTGGACGCCTATCTGTGCAATATGAGCTAGGGAGCTGCTTTGGCAGGGGGTTGGACCCGATGATCTCTCAAGGTCCCTTCCAACCCCTACGATTCTGTGATTCTGTGAAATGCGGAGATGCTATCATATGAGATATTTTGAAGTGTTGTAAATTGGGGAGTTTATGTATAGGTAGATGGCAGAGCAAAGCTTAAGATAGAACCAAGTTCAGCAAATGTGTTTTCTTCAAATTGTAAAATATGGGGGTCGGAGGCTTTTAAATTTTTGTAAAAACTTGAAAAATTTGCATTACTGTGGCTTACACTTGCCAAAATTGGTTGAACGCTTCCTTGTGGCTTTTAGTCCTTCATTAAATATAATTAGCAATTGTTAATGTGTTGTTTCATGAAATACTCAACACAAGTAGCTTGATCAAGTTTGAACTTGCAGTGTAGACAGTGATGTGCACACCCTGAAATTTATTTTATTGTGCATGCTTTCATAATGAGAACCAAGAACACTCTTTGATGCAATATGGTTGATTTTTTTTTTAATTGGACAGTAAAACTTGCAACTAAACAGTGGAAATTTTGAAAGCTGTGCCATTTTTCATTTGCAAAGTGTAAAACCCCTAAAACTGATTTTGGTGTGGAAATCACAGAGAGGGAAGTACTGTTAACAGTATGTTACTAATTAAAAATATTTTTTACTATGGAGAATGCTCACTGCTTAAATAAGGGTGGCATTGCTAACACAAAGCGTATGCCTTCAAATGCAGTTCTACATAAAAGTAGTAAACTGAGAAAGAATTGGCCTTGAGCTATCTTCTTTGCTTTATGTGAAAGTGGCCTTATTGAATAATGATCCAAATTTCTAATGTGCAGCGATGTCTTTAGAATGTGGTTTCATTAAATTTGATTTTTGTTCAGATTGCCAGTTTCTGTCTGGAGACAGAAATTTAAGTAGAGTTGGAGTTGGTGAGTGAGAGTAGAAAGAGGCTCTAGTTTATGTTAAAGCTTAAGGCAGGGGTCAGAGAGCAGTAGGCTGACTGTAGTAAGACGTGTTCAACTCAGCACTTTAGTTTTTTTGAGTAAAGTAGTCTTCACTTAATGGTGAAAAGTTGCTGACTTTTAATGAAGGTGCCTGGAGCTCTAATGTGTTAGAGAAATGATGGAGAAACAAACATGAGTATCTCTGGGGTGTCAGGTTGGAAAAAAAAAAAAAAAAGAAAAAAGACTCTAAGAATACTAAAATGTTAATAGGTCCAATTAAATAGCTGTATAAAATAGGAGCTGTTAGCTGTCTTCTGTATGCAATGAAGAGTTCACTGTAAAACTAGTAATTATTTAGAGGAACAGGTTGACCCCTTAGACAGCAGTGCAGGTTTTAATTCATAAAGCTGTTACCTGCCATTTCCATGGATCTAGACTTAGAGTTCTGCAAGTGCCACTCAAACAACGGCAATTGATGCTTTGAGGAAGACAAACCTTTTTTTAAAGCAAAAATAAACATTTTTAAATGAAAGAAACGCTCCACTTCAGTATCATTTTATTGAATTACTTTTGCACAAGTCAGTTGCAAGTAGATGTGATTCAGCTGAGTGGCCTTTGTGAGATGTGAAAAAATACAGCAGGGTTGCATGGTAGTTAGTATGTGAGGTCCTTGTTGCTGTGTGGTGGTTTAACGCCAGCCCACAGCTAAACATCTCGCAGCTGCTCACTCACTCCCCCCATGGTGGAACGGAGAAGAGGATCAGGAGGGTAAAAGTGAGAAAACTCGTGGGTTGAGATAAAGACAGTTCAGTAGGCAAAGCAAAGCAAGACAATGAATTAATTCTCCACTTCCCACGGACAGGCAGGTGTTCAGCCATCTCCAGGAGAGCAGGGCTCCATCATGCATAACAGTTACTTGGGAAGACAAATGCCATCACTCCAAATGTCCCTCTCCCTCCTCCTTCCCCCAGTTTTATAAGCTGAGCATGACATCATAAGTATGCAACATCCCTTTGGTCATTTGTGATTAGCTGCCCTGTCTGTGTCCTCTCCCAACTCCTTGTGCACCCCCAGCCTGCCCGCTAGTGGGTTGGGGTGCGAAGCAGAAAAGGCCTTGTCTCTGTGCAAGCGCTGCACAGCAGTAACGAAACCACCCCTGTGTTGTCATCGCTGTTCTCAGCACAAACCCAAACCATACTACTAGCCACTGTGAAGAAAACTAACTATCCTAGCCAAAACCAGCATGTGCTTCAAAGCCAGGATGTGAGCCTTCTGTCTTCCTACCTTGCCCGTATAAGCCTCATCCTAAATAATAAATGCCTGCTCTACGGCACCGGGTGTCTGTCTTCACTCTGCCACCCTTTGCTTGATTCATACATGGAAGGTCTGTATCGTGGGCCAGCAGGTATTTGCATTCTTTAGGAGGAAGGACTGTTTTGGGGTTTCCATCTGGAGTGCTCATAACACTGCAGAGCTGAGCCCCTAAAGGTTTAGTAGCAAAGTCACTTTCCCAAATAGTCCAGAACCTCTGGACACCAGAACCAGCATTGCAATTCAACAGTAATCCTAGAGACAATCTCTAAATCATCTAGAAGGATTCTATAAACTCATGTGGAAGCCTTTGTTTTATATGGGACTGTTTGTAGGGAGCTATTTGTGATAACAGTAGCCAAAATATTTTGCTAAGGCAGAGGCAGCTATAAGCTGCATTGCTGCCTAGAGTTGGGTTTTATTTGGATTTGACTAGGGTGACATTTTTGCAAGTGTCATGGGTTAATCTGGTTTTGATGTAAAACAAGGCTTAATATTGACACCACTGGGCTTTTTACAGTTTTCATGGTTTACCAGTAGAGGATGAATGTGTTATCTTCATAAAAGTTTGAGAGTATAAATAATTGCATGTAGATTTTAAATTGCTATCTTTACATAGTAAGAACTTCTGACAGCTTGTCCACAAATTGTCTGGGATATGGAAGGGAGCCAACAAGATTACATTGCCCATTCAATTAATGAAATGGAAGAGCACTTTCAGTGAGTGAGGTGTGTCTAGCTACTGGATACCTTCATGAAAATACCAGGCTTCACCATACCTGGTTGTGAACAGTTAAAATAATATATTGAGAGTTAGAAATTGAACCCAAAAGCGTCTTGGTTAGTTGTTTTTTAAAGATGGAGAAAAGCCCCTATCATTGATGGTATGTTGCATTAATAAATTCAGAGTTATTTAAGCAGGTTTTACAGCAGAAGAATAGGATTTAGAATCCATTTCCCTTTTATGCTGTCACAAATATATCGAGAGAGCTCTCCAGTTTACAAAATGGAGATAATATTTCATAATTCTTAGAAAGCTTAAGAAACTGTAGCAGATTTTTTATGTAATGCTCTTTATAGCAGTTTTTATATCCAAAATGATACAGGTGATCATAAATGCTCAGCTTAACTGTTCTCAGTGAAAAGTAGATTTTACCATCATCAATTCATCGATTTCCTCGATAGTTATTCCATAAGGAGCTAACGTGCATAGTGCTGGTTTACCTTGCTATTTGTTCTACATTAAAGAAATTATGTTTCTGTGGCACTGAAGTCATTCAAAACCATCTTCAGATTCTGGTACCTCGTGGTGGCAGGGATTTTAGTTTGAACTAGTCTGGGGTGTAGCTAGAAGCTGCTGCCCTCTGACGGCTGAATCGTGTCCAATTTGAGATCGGTTTTGTTGTCTGTGGGTAAGCATCTGTCTCAGATGTCATCAGGAGCAAAAGGCTTTAAGAGGTGCTCATCTGAATTTTAGGTAAGGGTCGAATGAATCAATATTTACGACCTAGATTTTGTCCCTGGAAAAAAGAAGCAATCCTTTATCATGCTTAGACATGTGTCCTTACAGGAAAAGTTTGCATTTCAACTAATGCTGAAAGTTGCTAAATGACTGTAGCACTCTAGAATTTTAACGTGGCAACAAATTAAAGAATAAGCCTTTTAATTCATATCCTTGTTGAAAAGCAATGAAATGTTATTATCAAACAAAGAAATATTTTGTTCTTTGTTGTGCTTGAATAGCTTGACAGAATGGCTTGCCATTGACAGTTGTAAAATATAATTCCATTAGACAATTACTGCTATTTTTCCTTGGTCTGCTGTTAAAAATATAGTTATTTTTTATGTCCATAGTAATTGCTCAAGATTTTCTTAGGGAAAAACAGGAAATTTTTTTCACTTTTGAAAATGAGTTCAGGTCAAAACAGTACAGAACTTCAAAGCTTTGAAAACTTTGGCTTGTGTAGCATATAGACCAGTTACAAGATTTGGTCTGAACTTGATGCTCCTGGACTGTTGAAGTGGTAAAAAGATGAAATATATGGGTTGCATAATCAAGCAGCTAATCAGAAATATGATCCCATTTCCACTGCTGCAGTGGATTCAGTTAGTGTAATTGATCTTTAAAAACATGCAAGAAAATCAAGATGATTAAATAAATAATTGTAAAATAATAATAAAAAAACCCCAGTTGGCTTGATAAACCGAACCAGTATTGAAGACTTTGTATGGCCATGATGTTAATGCTGCCTGCTAACCAAAAGAAAATCGTTGTTCCAGCATAATCTCGTATCAGACGTTACCAAGGAACATGCCAAGCCATCGGCCTCAAGTTCTACCCCGGTACCCGGAAGGCTACAGGACGCTGCCGAGGAACAGCAAAGCGCGGCCGGAGAGCCTCTGCGGCGTAACGCCCTCGGCGTACGACCGAGCTGTGGGGCCACTCACAGCCGAAGAGAAGCGGAGGTCGATGCGGGATGACACAATGTGGCAGCTCTACGAATGGCAGCAGCGCCAGTTTTACAACAAGCAAACCACTCTTACCAGGCACAGTACTTTAAGTAGCCCGAAAACTATGATTAATATTTCTGATCAGACGATGCATTCGATTCCCACCTCACCTTCTCATGGCTCAATTGCTGGTTTCCAAGGATATTCCCCACAGCGGACCTACAGATCAGAAGTGTCTTCACCGGTGCAAAGGGGAGATGTAACTATTGATCGTAGACACAGGACGCATCACACAAAGGTAAAATACTTCTTTTAATAGCTTAAAATGTCATTTAGTAGAAATCTAAAACTCATGTGTCACTGTAGTATATTTTATTATAATGAGGATTAAATGACATCAGTGTTTTCAGGGAGAAAGGTTTGATTTTAAAAAGCATGTAAACCTCTAACGATTATAAAATTATATTTTTCTAATACACTAGGTGAAAACTTGTCCTAGGATTACTGTCCATGATACCAGCTTTCTCTAAAGGAAAGAAAAGGAGTCAATAAGCAAATTACTCAGAGTGATTTGCTGTATATACAGATGTCTTTCTCCTTTCTAGCTTTTTTATCTGGAACTATAAGAGGATTGAAAATCCCAGATTTCCTTCCACGTGCTGCTTTCTGTTCTTCAGCCACAAGTCTTGGCTGCCTTGTGTTCCAGTAGAAAACGAAGTTCAGGCATTTCTTTTGAAGCCTTTTGAGTTATTCAAGAGATCACTAGAGAAGATCAGAGTCTGTTTTCATGCAACATTAGTGCCTGACTAGTGTAACTTTCCTAGTTATCAACAGTGAGAGAGACAGACAATTACCTGGGTGCCATATGTGGCTCTGCTGTATCCATCGTGCTTGTGTTACACATATTTTTTTATAGATTGACCATTCTTGAAGTTGAATACAAAACTAGAGTTTTTATAAAATGCTCCAGAACCTTTTTGCTAAATCTTAATCTTAGGTGTCTTTATGCCTCTCGATGGAGAGTTTTTTATTCTTAACTGCATCTCAAAGCAGTTTGAACATCCTGTGGTTGTTTGATAAATCTTTTTGGAAAGTTCTTAGGTCTTTATCAACAAATTTTGTTTTGAAGTCCTTTGTCTTAACTGCACTGGAAATACAGTAATGGGTGCTACTCACAAATTGGGAGAATCCCACACGGGTCAGTGCTGCAGAGCATGTGCTTACTGATCCTTTCAGCCATGTTCTCTTTCTCATGTTTATTTTTTTTTCTTGTAGAACACTTCATGCTGGTATTTCGTTTCGTATTTAGCATCTTTTGTACGAGATTCTTACCTCCAGTATGTCGTGCTATTTAGTTTGGGGGGGGTGGTGTTGTTACATAACTAGCTTTTTCCATTAACTTAGAAACACAAACCTGGTTTTAAGAGGTGGGAAATTTGAAGACTGTTTGTAATCAGTAGGGTAAATTTAAGATTTAAACTCCATCTTTATAGAGCTCTTAAGTTTTTCAACAGCTTTCAGTGATGGGTGAAAATCTAAAATTGTTGCTGTTTACATGGGCTGTCATTAGGGCAACAGCTTTGAGGGAGGACTGTTAATTGACTGAAGGATGAAAGCTGGCTGGCCTCTGGAAGTTAGAGGTCTGCTGCTCGAGTGTCCTAGATGGTAAATCAGCAGGGAGCATGACTGGCCAAGGCTGGCACAAATCATAGCAAATTTATCATGAGCGTGAAGTTCGCTTGACTTTTTCTTCAGCGTCTAATAGTTTTTGAGTCTTTAGATAACTATGGATCATACTGTGCTATTTTGTTTTTGTACAGCATGTCTTTGTGCCTGACAGAAGGTCAATGCCAGCAGGTCTGAGTTTACAACCTGTTACTCCTCAGAGCCTCCAAGGCAAAACAGTGAGTTGGATTTTTATTTGGTACATGAGTGTTTTTCTTAAGAATAATTCTTTTAAGTAGGAATTCTATTCAAATCTTGCATTAAATGTAGCCTAATTATTAGGGATTTAAAGCAAATAAAATAGTTCTCGCTGGTTATATTGAATTCTGAGAGTATTTTGTAGCCTCTGACTCCAGATTTTCCTTGAAAAATACAGATACTATTTTTTAATCATCTTTTGATAGATTACAGAAACATGTGGGAAAGGGTACAATACATCTCAGAGGACTTTCTCCATTAAGTATTTAAAAAATTCCAGAAATAAAGTTTACCTTTTTGGAAAGATTCAAAGATACTAAAACTACATTTGCTAAAAATTATGTCCTTTCTGACTTCTCCCATTTTTCTGGGGTGGAGTTAAAACTCTCACTGAAGGTTTTTCATCAAAATAATACGGGGGAATACTGTCCACCTTCCTAACTGAAACATGACTTTTAGCCAAAAGCTAAGAAATTCTCCTAAATTTGCTATGTTTATTTGCCATTTTTTTGTCTCATTTTCGTAATCTTTCTCTGTCCATCTGAAATTATTAAGACATTTAGGAGTTGAGAACACAGATTTGAATCTTACTGTGGACAACAGCTCCCCAGTCAGTCTTTCCACTACCTTCACCCCTGTTTCTTGCACTTCTCAGCACAAGTCCCTGGCACCTTCAGCAGCTTGGTTTGGCTTTTGGCATCTGGCGCCTTGTCTTCTGTAGATGTTTCTTTGGGTTCACAGCCCCACCAGCTCTCCTGGGCTTTGCTGCTGGAGCTGGCCCAAAGAGAGGGGTAGGGGGCAAGGAGGTCCAAGCTTCTGCCTGTAGAAACCAGAAGTCCTGTCCACAGCACAGTTGTCGTAAGGGCCAGAGGAGGAAACCTGTAGGTAGCTCTTTAAACAAAATTCTGCATTATGGTTGTTGCAAGAGTCCTGGGAGCTGTATCAAACCCATCAAAAACATTTGCAACGTTATGGATATGTTGAGAGGAGTAGGAATTGCTGTTTGATGGGTTCCTCCATGGAAACAAAGTTTGCTTGCAAACACTGGATTTGAGTGACATTAAGTAGTATTATTCCTGATGCACTAAAATTGGGCTTTTGCAGAACATACTGAGAAGAGTTTTGATCTTGAAAAAATGATTCACCGTGCCTTTTGTTTGAAGATGCTACTTCCAATTCTCTCATATCTAAATACACATTTTCTTGTGCTGTGAAATGATGTTAACTTTCGGACTGGAAGCATTGTTACGGATTTCTGAAGAGAACTTGAAAATGCCTTGTGTAACAGCCCAGATTCTTAGGCTTACTTTCTGAAATTCAGCATTCTAAATCCAGGTATTGAAAGAGTACTGTAAGAGGAAGATTGACCATTAGACAATTTGGCTTTGGTGGTGGTTTTCCCACCGAGAACTGGTTTTGACATCTGAAGCTGTGTGGAAATCCCTTGCTCCCTCTCGTGGGCTACTTGGGTATGAGCTCACAACGGTGCCAGCGCCACACTTAACTTCCAGGGATTTTTCTTCTTTATTCTAAGAAACGGGTATTCGTTTTTCAGTAATTTAATATTTGGTTCTCTGGAGCTTTTTTCTTTACTTCTTTGCTTTGGGGAAATTCTGTGACTACGGGAGAGAGTGAGTGGGGTTTTGGAGTGGGTTTTTTTTTTTTCTTTGGGTTTGGGGTTTTTTTTTAACTCACAGAACTGAGAAAATCGAAATGCTGGGTAAATATTTAACCTCTTGTAAGATTGACTTCTGGAGAAGTGTAAGAAACAGAAGTAAACAGGAACATAACAAAAAGGCGTGTGATACTAAAGTGTTTTGTTTTCTTTGAAGTAGTGCTAATAACAAGTGGTTCCCAGAAATGCTTCGGGTAGAGTTTCCCACACTGACCCATACTGGTCTGTGTGGAATTACCTGAAAAATACTCATTTCAGTGTGACTGCATTTCCATTATTTATAGTCTTGGGTTTTAAATACTGTTCATCCCCTCCTACAGCTGTATGGTACATCTTAGTCATAAAAGTAAAGTAACAAACTTAACTGGCAGCGTCAGACCTGTAGAAGGTGGGGCAGAGGATTATTTTCGTCATGCCCTTGCAGTTACATTTTCTGAAAGATAGTTGTTTCTGAGGTAGTTAAGTTATCATGGGTTTTTTTTTTTACTCTGAATTTTGATGTGTATGTTTGAGTAATTATTTTCGAAATTAAATTTTTTGCTTCTTTCTCCAAGCTCAAATGGCTGTGCATGGTCAGATAATGATATCCTAAGGGCTGGGATTAGCTCCCCCTTCACTTAAGTCAATGTCATCAATTTGATAGGCATTTCAGAAAAGGTTTGGGGGCTGTAGATTTCCTCCTACAGTATTGTCACAGGTTTTTTTTTTTCCCCTTTGCACAGAATGTTACAATATTATATATGTTACATATATTATACAATATTGAGTAGTTAAGAATCCTTCATTACATATTTGAAAGTGGTCAGTTTGGGGACAGATGGTGTATCTTTTGTTGTATCGCTATAGAAGGCTTTTGTAAGAAAGATACTAAGAACCCTTCTTTTGATTAAGTATTGTTTAGGATACCAATTAACCTTTTTTCTACTCTTTGGCTTCTTACACTGCACTCCTTCAGCCAGAGGAGCTCACGCTGCTGCTAATAAAGCTGAGACGGCAGCAAGCTGAACTGAGTAGTATCCGGGAACACACACTAGCACAGCTCATGCAACTAAAACTTGAGGCCAACAGCCCAAAGGTCAGCTATAAAGCATTGTGTGTCATGTACCATTCTCACTAACTTAAAATTGCTCATTAATCTAAGTTGATATTGTACCATTAGTACAAACTTCTCTGACTACTGTGGGAGTAGAATAGAGTAACATTGGTTCTTTGTATCTTCAATGATGTGCTATTAACCCTTTGAGGCTTTACTCGTCGCTTTTTTAAAATAAAAAATTACATAGAAATACTTTAAAATATATTGCAATTTACAATTAAAAGGTTTTAACCTATTGGTGATATAAACAAAATTAGTGGTGGTAGATCATGAGATTAACTTATTGTTTATACTGCCTCATATCAGATACAATCTTACTTGTAATCTGTGTGCAAAATTCAGGACATGCTTAAAGCACAGATTTATCAAAGGGTTTATAGTTGTCTGTGTAGTAGACATTTAGATGAGCTTTTACTGTCTTTTATATGTAAAACCAAAATGTAATGTAGTAGTTGGTAGTCTGATTCATGGCAAACGTTCAGCACTTCTGTTTTGGCATAAGAACTTATTAATGGTTTGCCAAAAAAGAAAAAACAAACAACCCAAAACGAAACAGAAAAGCAGCATCATATTTCTACGTAAAACAGAAAGATCACTGTCTAGTATGCATCTTTTAAAGCTCTTTTCATGCATTCTGCACCTTCTGTCCCTTTCCTTTTTCCCCCTGACTGCTGCCTGCTAGAGTGAGATTCTTTCACATCACCTTCAAAGGAATGCCATATATTTGGATCATCAGGTGGGATTTGCAATTTTCTTGTGTGTTTACATTTCTTAATGCATTTTGCCTGCTCCTTTCAAGCTGGAAATATTTGGGGAGAAGGATTTTCGGGGCTTTTTATGAAGCTAGATATTTAATTTAAGTAGCACAGAATATCTTAATCAATACAAATTCGACATGCAATGGAAAAAAACCTGCAATGGAAAAAAACACACAATTTAAAATTTGTCAGGTTACAGTAGCCACTCACTAATTAATTTTGCTGTTCTTCATTTCCTTCCTATAATAACACTAACTATAGCATTTTATCATCTTTAACTAAATTTGTAATATATTGTCCAAACTCATGTGACACGTGCATTTTATAGAAAATTAGTACTTCTGGTAATTTAAGTTTTCCGAATTAAGAAGAGTTAAATGTTTTTACAGGACATCTTTAATTTAAGGGAGGTCAAACATGAAAAAGTGTTTTAAAAAAAGTCCTAGCATGGCTCATTACTTTTTTTTCCTTTTACTCAGTTATTTCTTGAACATTTGTGTAAGATTTTACTACTATACAATTTTAGCTTGTGGAGTGAGGGTACAGTTCTGTCTTCACTAACATATTTGACTGCCAAGTGGAGAATTGTGGTATCACATCCCCCTTTTTGTGGCTTTGTGGCATGATCAGATAGGACTTCTGTACCAAGCTCTGTGTGAGAAGGTTTTAAATGGGAAATGTTTGCTACCACCTAAAGGCAGTCATAAGTGCTTAGAAGAAGTATAAGCAACTAGGTATTCGTTAGTAAAAAACCCAGAAAAATCACTACAGCTTTTTTTCTAATATTCTTTCTTCTAATAAGACTTTTCAGCCTTAAACTTGAACCCAAACTGTTCTTGGAACTTTGATGTCCTACCTGTTCCTGTGATAGGATTTCAGTGAGTTATTCAAAACCACACAGGTGCAGAGAGACATACACGCACACACATAGAGATGTGCTTGGTCCGCCCAGTGACTTTATTTTCCTATTACCTCTTGGAAATAAGGGGTGAATTGTGACCAATTCAGTTAGATGGCAATGCATTTCTAATGCTTTGTCTTAAGGGGTTGCAGGAGGTCCAAAACAGTAGGGAAAAACTGCTTGCTAAATTAGGTCAAAATATTTCATTCAACTCAAATATTTCCAGTTCATAATGTTGTGGAATGAGGGAATAATTCTGTCTTCAACAATGTTAACTCATTGCCAAGAAAGGACAACTGTCTGTGTGGAGTGTAAAACTGCATACTGTGTTGTTGCTTGATTAGCCAAGCTTGTCAGTATAATGGACAGGGTTAAATGGAGAGAATTGCCTGTGTGTAACATGCAAAGTGGCAAAAATGATTTTCACTTCACTTGCATCAGATAAAATTTAGAAATGAGGTGTGATGATCATTTATTAAGGGGAGTGTGTAAATCTTCAAATGTGCCGTAGTTACCCTACCAGAGATGCAAGAAATCACTGCACAACTTACAGTAAGAAAACACTATCAAATCTAAAATATGTTACCTTAACCACAAAATCATGGAAGAGCAGGTTGGAATATTTGTCCTGGTTTCTAATTGTTTTTTCTTTTTTCCTCCTTTGTTTTAATAAAATACTGCCACCTGCCCGTATGAAGTAAATCCCCCAAGAGTCTCTCTGCTTTGAGTACCACTGCTTCTAGGGGTGGTATCTCATTTGTATCTTTGTTACTTTGTCCATTATCAGTTTTCCTTTATGTTGGGAAGAATTTTCAAGCAGACTGAAGTAGTGAAGGTAACTTTTATGCTGTTACCTTAAGTTATTGTCTACTGGTTAGGTGGCTTTTCTCATCAAGACTCAAAAATATCCCATAGAATTTTTTAAGTCATGTGCTTTTTTTGTACTGCTGTTTCCTTTTGAGATGCTTAGAAATTCTTACAGTACGCTTTTTGATGTTTCTGTAGTATGCTTTCAGGATTTTTGTTGTTGTTGTTGGGAGTTCAGAGATTAAAAAAAGATTGAAGAGACTAAGGCACATATATACAGCCATGTGATTTCTTTGAATTATTGTAGGAAAAAGAGTGATTGTCAGGCATCCTTATTTCTTTATAAAGTGAGGCTGTGAACCATTCTATGGACTCAAGGTTCATAGGGAGGCAGGAGAGAGACTCATTTGCCTTTTAAGTAGTAGTTCTGCGGACACAGCAAGCAACCCTAGCTCTGTTGGGTATCATCACCCAGTGATGATGATTTGCTTCCCTGCGTTGTGAGGGCACACACAGTCTCAGTCTTCTGCTTTATCAGATTTTTAAGGGATCACGTATTGTGTATGACTAAATCCAAGCCAGCAATCTTCCTTAATGTTTGTTGGGTTTTTTTTCCAAATAAAAGCTAGATGTGCTGCTTTTTTCTCCTTTGTAAACGAAGACATGGTAGGAGGTCCTACTCAAATCTTCCTATAACTATGGGGAATTCCAACAAACCAGGCTTTTAGTATGCTTCTTAATTTTATGTTGATATTAAAACTTCTCTTTGGCTGAACGATTCTTTCCTAGTGAGCTCAAGCTATCTATGTAAAACTCTCCATGCCTGTTGTCATGCTGGTCTCAGCATAACCCAGGTTGATTTGTCACAGTGTAGAAGTTCTACTAGATTTCATTTAGTCTTTTTTTTTTTTAAATGGTTTTAGGTGTTAAGTTGTTCATATGCTTCTGCTGGTATTTTCCTTTTTAGTTTATTTCACTTTTCAAAGAGTGGATAAAAATAAACAGAACTTGAACAAGAAGTTGTCAGATAAAGGAGTGAAGGTCCCACAGCCAACATCCGTACAGTCTTCTGTTCTCTCCTCTTCACTACCCTCTTTCTGAGATGCTGAGGGTGGTTCTAGGCAAGTTAGTAAATTAAATGAGGCTGGAATAGTATTCAAGGGGATTTGGACAGAGCTGGCAGAGATCCTGTATTACACCTGCTATCTTGTGTTTCAGCCTAAAACTCCGTCCTATGTTAGCAACATATAGGATGCTACTCTGACTTGTATTTTTCAAGTTTTCTGGAAAAGGCAGAGTGAGCTGTTGTTCTCTCTATCTACTACTGCTTTTTTTCCATTCCCCCCACCAAGAGGAAGAAGACAGACTCAAGGAGAGGGGCTATGTAGGGTGAAAAAAGCTTGTGCTGGAGGCAGCATTGCTGTAAAAAGGTGGCAGGAAGGAAAAGTGCTTTTTCTTCTTTTTTTTTTTATTTCGACAGAAGATTATAAAAAGCAGAGGAAAGGTGGGAGAAAAGCTTGGTCAGGTCCTAGTGCCACAGTTTTTTACCTTTGGGGAGCCTGAGAGAAAATGGATAAAACTGCCAATCTGAGCTCAGTCTTTGTCACCCATGACATATGGTCTTATCATTGAGGGCAGCTGTCCTGGTAGAGAGCTGCTACTTCAGCTGATGGCTGCCACCAGAACAGCACACACTGAAATGTCATCTGTGTAGGGTGTTATCAAATAGGGAAGATAATTTAGGAAAAGGAAGGAAGAAGAAAAAAAATCTCAATAGCTTGACTTCACAATTTAAAACATAAAATACCCACTCCGATGCTTGCTGGTAAGTAATGTAGCTGTTCATATAGATCTTATGTCAAGGAGGGTTTCTTTTTTAATTGTTTCCAACTGGAAAACGCTTTTATGTATTACATCAGTAAAGATAAAAGCAGAGATGAAATGAAACTTCTGGGGAGAAAGAGTTATTTACTAGAAAGTGATAAAGCCAAGACTGCTGGCTTTTACTTGGGTTTGCTGCTGAGTTGCTGTGTGGTATCAGGCAGTTCACACTTCAGTTTGCTTATGGAAAGCTTAATTCCAATTTCTGAGGCTTCTTTACTTGGAGAGGCTGTAGGTATTAGTATTACACATAGACTGTGGGAGGTGTCCTTTGCTGCACAATTTTTATTCTTTTTTTCTGAAGTGAGAGAAAATCAGAGCCTATTTCTGTTGTGAACAAGCAAATGTTTTTCCTTGAGCTATTTATTCAATGTGAGTAGTGTCCAACTTGGCCTTGTGAGTAGCCTGGTGATAATGCTTTAAGAACAAAGTAGGAATGCTCTTCCACCTAGAGCACGGGACGCGCCGTTGTGTCCTGCGTGACTCTGGTTTACTTTGCCAGTTCTCCAGTACACGGGGCCGTGTGTGTGTGTGCTACCTTTAGTTAACAGAAGGTTTGTGACACATACCAACTCCCTCAAGAGCTTAACTTCTCAACAGTTAACCATCAGTATTTTCCCCCTAAAGGGGGAAAAAAAGCTTGATGTATTTGACTGTTACAGAGGCTCTTTGGTTGGCATTACTTCACCAATTATTTGGTTTTTGATCTTTGTTCTGTAAGGGCTTAGGGAACTGGAGCTTTTCTGGGAATAACTGTCCTTTGCAAACAGTGTTAGGTATGCATGGTTTAGCACTGGTGGTAGTAAAAATATTGGAAGAAGTCCTATAGATCGGAGTTGCAGCTGTCTGGAGGACAATACGTTACTTCAGAACTTCTTTTTTTTTTTAATAAATCCACTTTGCTGCTTTTCTAATCTAGATGAAAACAATCTTTGTACAGTTCCACAGAAATTAATTCCAGTGTTTTCTGTTATCAGTCAGAAAGGTAAAATTGAAATATTATAAAAAAGAATTAGCCAAAGAGCCTGAAGCTTTTGAAATCCTCCTAATTACAATGCATCCGAAACAGTATACTCTTAATAAAATATTTCAGCCTTGGAGAGATTTCTCTTTTACAGATATTTCAGTTGGCTGCATTTAGATTGCTTGGGTTTGGACCTTCTTATTAATCTATACTATTGAGGTAGCTTTTGGTATCACACAGTGAACCCACTGTTACGGTAAAAATTCAGTGTAAAGGGAGAACAGCTTCTTGTGTCAGTTCTAGTTTTCTGTTTATGGATACTGTAGATACTGTAGGTGATGGAGCAAATGGGAGGAGATGCTTGTTAGGGTTTTTTCCTGCTTTCAACAAAAAGAGCATCATAAGTTTGGTGTCATAAGATAAGCTGATCAGACTTTACTAGGTATAAAAAAACAACAACAACAACAAAAAGGTCCTCTATATATAACAAGAAAAATGTTTTTCCCTTAAGGAGGGGAAAAAAAACCCAACCCAAAACTTCTCAAAATTTACAAGTTAGGTTTTTTTCTAAATTATAAGGAAAAGACATCCAAAACTCAGGCATTTCGCTCTGTGAAACAAAACCTTGCCATGCAAATTCATGGTTATTGCATATATATACATAAAGATAGAGGGAAAGAACATAAATACTCATACACGTGCTGCTATGCTTGAAATGGGTATTGCTGAAGAGGTCCTGAAGTTTCCAAGAAAAATAGGAAGGAGATTGTGTATTAAGTGACTTTTCAGTTTGTTTTTGAGAGGAAAGCTATCTGTTGTCCTAATTTTTCCCCTCCTGTTAGGAAAGTCTCCTTTTTAAAATGAAAAATCCTTTACAGTTGTCTGTGTACTTTTCTGAAATCCTAAACGTATGCAGTTTTTACTGTAATTAAGTATCTGGTTTTGACATCTGCACACATATCAATATATATTTATCTTTATTGAAAATGTCTGACTGGTTCCAAAATTGTCAAAGTTTCCAGTTATATAAACCAGTGCAGTCTGCAAAGGCATTTTGAGATACATGAATGTAAGTCTAAACATCAGTATTCAGAGTCTGGGAATGCTTATATCTTTCTAATGTGCATTGTGTTATTAAATCTATAATTTAAAGGTTTTTCTGATAAAGGTTTGACTGTTCCTATTGTATAGTCCTGTAATACCTTTCATTAGAATATCATGCAAAGCTGGGCTTATTTTGAGCATTTTTATTTTTAAGAAGGGAGAGTGTTGGTGTATAAATATTACATTGGCTTTGAGCACTTCTGTGGTTTTGCTACATTTGTTTGCTGTTATTAAACTTTTCAGATGTTGATATTACTGAATGATGGAATATATAAAAAGCATGGGATAAAATGTAATCTACTGCATTATTAGAAAAAATTAAAGTAGAGGCTATATTTTACAGTGTCGTCTTTCAAATCTAGCCATGCTGTAAACTGATGTTTGCTGTATGCTCCTCCTGATTTGAAATAGATGAAAGAGAATGAACCTTTAATCACCATGGTTCACACTATGATTGAGAACTCGGCGCTAAGACCGCAACTGTACCACCAAGTAAGGTCTTGGATAGTGAATGAAATTGCTTTATCATCTGCGAAAATTTTCCTTAGTGACAGTTTTGGTTGTTCCTCAGATTTATTCATGACATTGGTGTTTTTCTTATTTGCTTTGGAAAACCACGAGTCATCCATGCTTTATAAAATGCTGCAATATCGTTAGCATGGCTTTTGCTGCGTTTTTGTTGTTAAGTATTAAATGTACCCTTCTAAATAACTTTTTCTGTCTAGACGATTTAATTAGTTGATGTTTTATGCAGGTGCCCAGTAAATTCATGAAACTTCCAATAAGCTTCCAACATTTGTCTTAGCATGATCCTCTGCAATTAGTGTTCAAAGGTGCTTCTTTCGTTTGACCACTACAAAAGCATGTGAGCGGTGTTTACCTGGTCATTTCTGGCAATTTTGTTTTGTTCTAGGAAGTGGATTTACAAGTTTTTGTTTGCACCTACCAAGCCTTTAGCCACCGAAGAAAGGAAGGATCAAAATTACTTTGATCTGGGGACTGTAAATCCAAAAGGCAGTGTCTGTTCATAAAGTCACAGCAGACTTAACCGTGCACACTTACTGAGTATCTAGTGATGGTTGTAAATGGTAAGATGGAAGAAGAACCAGAAATGTGAATGGAAATATTGTCTGTGAGTTGAGACCTGCATTAACTTATGAGCATGGCCAATACCTATCTGTTGGCACTGCAGTGTCTTAGGAGTGCTGGGGCAGAACAGAAAAGCTCCCGTCACCTCAGGGAACGTTTTAAGTGGTTTCCAGCCTCAATTGCAAAAAAGATGTTCTGGCTTAAATGACTGTGATATTTTGCAGCAGGTGAGGTGTGCAATTCTGCCTACCAGTCAGAAGGGAATATCTGACCAGTTGCCTTACACTTGCATTTATGCTCTTGTGAGCCAAAATGGCATATCATGGTTGCATAGTTAGATGAAAAGGAGATGTTCTGCCATGCAAAACAGTATTTTATTAGTGATTAATGCTTTCCCAGGTTTCTAAATAATGCTGCACCTTAATTTCATGTGTCATTTTTTTTTGGAAGTCAACTCCATGTTGCAAATTTGCTTGCTATCCAGAAAAGTTGCAAGAAAAAAATCTCAGCTTTCTGAAGGAAATCGGGTTGCAAGTGGCTCTTGTGTGAAAAATAGGAGCTTTAACATGGAACATGAAGGATCTGTTTTGGAGAGGAATGGGAGAAGTAAGGTGCCCTCAAGCCGTAAATGATCTTAGTTTTCATTGTCTTTTTTAAATAGGTCTAGCTGTTAACCTTTTTTTTTTTAAAATCAGCTTTCCAGAATAGAGTGCATAAGACAAGTCAACATACATATAATGAACAGAGGTCCTTCAGATGTGTCAAAGAAAACTGGCTCAGCTGGCAGTATTAATATGGGCACGTTTGAGGTACAGCTGTGCCTGGGCTAGCTAGCCCGCTTGTTTAGGGGTGCTACCAGTAAACTGCAGCGCGCTGCCCTGCTGAAGCTGTGCTGTCAGCTGAGGTGGCACTGCACGGCTGCAGAGTGCTGCCTTCGCCTCTCGGGCACACCTGGTGCTTGGCATCTGACACCGAATGAGCACCTTTGGCGACATTCCAGTCAAAGAAGCGGGGAATGGAACAGGTCGTGAGGACTGAATAACCTTTTGTCGCTAGAGATGCGGTCTCCTCAGGTCAGAGTGCTGGGGAGGTGCTGCCAGGCTTGTGCGGGTGAACCCCCGCGTTGCATGAGCTGGAGGGCAGCAAGACTGCCCGCTTCCTCAGATCACCTTTCCTGTACGTGGAATACAGAGTTACCTGACTTGTCAGGGAAGGGTGAAAATGCACGCAAAATTTCACTGCCTAAACTCTTCTGACTTGCCTAAGTCTTCTGAACTCTTCTGTAATGCAAAACCGACCTGTTTAAGATTCTGGCAACTTACTTAAAAGTTTAAACAACACGGAATTTCTATGCAAATAAAATAAATTGGTCTTACCAGTCATCTTTCCCAGCGCCGCTCTGAAGAAATGTAAACAATTGGCAGAAGCCTCTGTGTAAGCGACTGCAACCTGTTTTGTTGTCAAGATGATTAACTACTTTCTGATGGCCGTAACAGTTCCTGTGGGTAGAGGAAAGGGTTTTTCTTTGCTTCAGTTGATTCAGTTCAGTTTTCTGACTGAGCTCATTTAGAGTTAAGCAAAGGGCAGCAAGAAAAGCTTGTATTTAATTAAAAATTAAAGCCTTGCTTCCTGTTTGTGTGTAATGATTAACGGTTCCTTAGTAAAATAGATAAAATATTTACTATTTCAAATGTGTTATTTATAAGACAGCTTTGTTTGTGGTACGTTACATCTCCACAGTTCCTTGAGTCACTTTAATTTCCATCAGCTGGCTCTACAGACTCTAAATTTACAAATACAAGGCAGGGCAATGTTTGCGTATCTACAGGCAAGAAAAACAGCAACTTTACAGCCTGGCCCCATTTCTACCTTGGGTTTTTTTTTGTTTCTTTCTAATCCTGAGTGAAGAGTGTTAATCTTGTTTTCTTAAGCAGTATCTATGCTGATTTTAAAGAATAAAGTTATCCTCAGTTCCTCTCATGTACAAGGTCCATAAAGGGGAAAAAAATGAAAGCCTCAGTGCAGTAAGCTAACAGCCAGATGTTTGCTTGGATAATTGTTCTAAAAAGACTAAAAATGTATTAAAATAGTCCTTTATTTTTTGTTCATCTACAGATAGGGAGATTGTAGTTATGGCATTATTATTATTATTACTATTACTGCAGCTGCGTACATTTAAACTGTTATGCGTGTTAGATTTTTAGATTTGTAGATAGAAATTTTTTGGGGGTTTTGTTGTATTTGAGCTAAAAATCTTGTATTTCCAATTTGCATTTGAAGTGTTACCTGTTGCGTTACACAAAATTAGAGGAGAACCTTACTGTGGGGTAAATGCCCATTAGCCCTGCTTCTGAGAGTAGGTAGCACATTAGAAAAAGGGGGAAGGAAAAAAAAATGCCTGATTTTAACCCCGTGCTCCCCACAAAATGTCCTAGGTTGTCCTGTTATGATTTCCTAAGCGGAGTATCTTGCAGAGATGCTTAGTGTGCTCTCAGGGTGTTAAATTTCCTGCCATATATTTACTGAATCAAAACAGTTAGTGCAGTCTGGAAATAGCTTGTAAGGTGATGAAACAATACTGTCACTTAAATGTTGGTAATATTGCCTGCTTAAATAGATTTGACCCCTCGTGTCTTGAGAGATACGTGCCGTTTGGGAAGACATTTCCCTCTGAGGATATCTTATCCTGTGTCTGTTGCAGAGGATTTATCCACTCCTGTGATTCATCTGGTTACTGTTGTTTGATGGGGACGGGGACTGTAAAGCAGAGGACAGGAGATTTCTGACCGCAGAGGGAGGTTCAGTTCGGGGCACGTCACCTTCTCAGCTGTAAGACACACGTTGGCCCAAGCACGTGTGCAGTTTGCCTTCCGGAGAGGGCGAGTTGTGCCCGCAGGTATCGGGGTGCTGCTGCTCCTTCCTGTTGGGAGATGTGCTGTGCCTGTCACCGTGTCAAGAGGGAGTGGGTGTTCTTGTACTCGAGGGGGCAGACGCCGAGGGTGAGCGTTGGCGTCGGCGTCAAGGCACGTCAGCGGCTCGGTAGGTGGCACCCTTTCCCTGGAATTCCTGTCCCGGTGGATGGTTTGTGGGAACGCTTTGGCGAGAGGCGCGTTTGTCGAACGTGACACGAAATACGTTTCGGTAACTTGATCGGTGGAGCCCTTACGGTGCGTTTTCCGGGGGTATGAGGCTGTTAACCTCGCTTGTGATGCGTAATTGCATCTTGTCTTCTGCGGTTCCTCCCCTCATTCCGGTGGGATGCCATAGCGTTCCGCGCGTTTTACCTTAAGCTGATTTATGGATGTGCTGCGGAAGGAGGAGGTGCTGTTTTGTCAGAGACGGATGAAGTGTTCCGTACCATCATGAGAGGGGTTGCGTTAAGGCTATGTAAAACGTTGCAGTAGAAATGTGGAAATGAGGTGGCTCTCCAACCGTGCCTCCTCTGGGAAACTGGGACCGCTGACAAAAGCAGCAATTTTAAAAGCAGGATCGGGTTTTAATAAGAAGAATTAGCACGTGTGTAATCATCTTTGAAAATGGGTTTTCTTTTTCTGACAAATGAAAATACGTTTCTTTTCGGAGGTAGGCAGGGATGTAAGGATGCTGAATTGGCAAGGGGTTTTAGGCTTGGTTATAATTAAGGTTAGAATGGAAAAAAAAAGTATTTAAAAAAAAACAAAACGAAAAAGTGTAACAAACTTTACCTTGAAAAAACAACTGTGTTTTTCCAGACAAGGAATATAAAAGGATGAGCAGTTTCTTGAGAGCTGTATTTATCTGACAGGAGATAATCTTTCTTTTGTAAAATCTTTCTGTTGTGAAACATAACTAGGTTTTCTCTGTAAGAAAGACATTTGGCCATGTTTATGAGTTTTTTTCAAAATATTTCCATTCCTCATTTTTCTCCCATTGTAATAAAATCAAGAGTCAAAAAACATGACTCTACAATAATAGGAATTTAAACAGTTATGTTAATTTTTGTGACATTCATGAGGTGCAAAAGTGCTGTGGCTTTTTTCATATTCCAACGCTCATTTTCATAAAACATCCATTTCAAAGAAAGTTACTGTGTGGTTTCAATACACTATACATACTTTTAAATTGTCACCAGGTGCATTTGCATGAGGTATGTGGACATAATGTCTTGAAATGAAACACTTAGTGTGTTAAAGGTATATTGTATGTTTGGAATGCTTGTCTGATTAACCCTTCCCTCGTCCTTTTATTTCTAAGTGTCCTTTAACATGGACTTGTGTTTCTCTAGTCTTTCTTGTACTGTTAAGTCACGATGACCTGATTATGACAGATACATGAAAGGAAAGCATCCGTGTTGCGACTCAATGCACACGTTTATAATTAAATAGAATAATGAAGGTTGATAGTGTTATGCCAGTGCTTGTTGTATAGGGCAGTAAGTAGTTACTGTATGTGACAGTCCACTCTAAAATGGGGGAGCTACTTTTTTCATTTAAAATATTTTTAAATCCTCTTACTGGTCAGTTCAGGGACTGAAGGGGCTCAAGAAATTAGTGAGAGGAGCTTCATTAAAGTTGTTTTAGGGTACGTTACATGCTGACTGGCACAAAGAGACAAGTTTGCCTAGGTGCAAAGATCAAATAGGATTTACAGCATTTCTGGTAATGTTCAGTATGAAGAAGTAGGCAGAAAGGTGTGTGGCAGCACTCGCTTGGCATAGGTCTGTAGGGAGATACTTTACACATATTTTGTGTACTTGGGTCGTTCTGTTCTGATATTAGACTGACATCAGAATATCCTCCTTGCGAATTAGTGGGCCTGGAATGGTTAATTCCAAGTGGATTGAGTCCCCCTATTTAGAACGCACGTAGGGAAGCGTACATCGTGATGCATCCCTGTCTAGGTGTGCTCTGGCAGGTTCACCTTCCTGTGTAATCCGTGTCTGAGGTAGTTGTGCATCTTTAAAACCCAGTTTTCATTAGAAGCATAGCCTGTTCAGTTAATGCAACTTTCTACTGGCAGTCTGACATTCCATTTACTTACCTTCATCAATGTATATTGGCTAAAAATACATGGTTCCATGGGGTATGTTTGACGTGAAGCAAAAGCTGATTTCTGTATTAAAACTCTTAAGCTAAAAAGTAGATTCGTTTTCGTAGTCCAATTAAGTTGTTTTATGGCAATATTATTCTTCCTTATAGTTAACACAAGAAGAATGTAGGGGTACACTATACAAATATAGAACTGAAGAGCTGGATATTGATGTAAGTCATTTGTATCTCTTCTTCCTTGGAAATGTTGGCATTTGTCTCTATTTTGATAATAATCACCCCCTTGACTTTTGGGTGTGAAATGAACTTCTTATAGGTGCTTACCAACAGAAGCTGCTTTGTGAAATTGAGGGGCACAAAACTCTTTGTAATAAGCACCTAGCTTTTGTGGGATTACTACATTTTAGGCTTAAATTTCTGTCATTTCTGTTCAAAGTCAAATTGCTTCTAGAAAGGAATTAATTACTTTAGAAGGGAAAAAACTCTGTAGTTGCAGTTCAGTTATAACCATGAGAGATGTGATTTCTCAGGAAACGGGATTGATACTCCAAAACTGAAATTTGGCACAGGTAGTTACTGTGCAGACTATTGGGTTGCTAGTTACTAAAGAAAAGGGGGTTTAAAGTCATTTTTAAAACTGGTGATGAAAAACGCACCTGTAGTCATAGTGTGTATGCACACATGCACGTCTAGTCATTCTGGCACAGCGCAACTAAGAGCAGAGCTACAGGTTTAGAGGATGTTATTAAAAGTAAAAGAAGAAAGCAGGTTTCTGGTGTTAACTGAGAGTTAGAAAGTCAAAGCAGCACAGAACGAGCCAAAAAAGTTGCTCATATAGAAGAGTAAAGTGGTTCACATTGGTTAGAGCATGCTGGACAGTCATTTGCACAAACAGGAGCTGGAGTGGAGCAGTTTTAGTCATAGCCAAGCCTGGACTGGAGATGAGACACAGAGCAGAACATCAGTGACTTAAAAACCTGAGATAAACAATGGGGAAGACTGTGAATGCCTCATAACACTGAGGAACATATAAATCAAAATGGTATTTAATAGCTTTTATTAAGTTGTAAAGAATTAGTTGTAGAATCATAAATTGCATGTTTTGAGCCATGCTGTTTCAAGGTATAACAACACTTGCTTCATAGTATCTTAAGGGGTTTTTTTAGGGTTTGTTTGAAAATACAGCACTTCAGAGTTTTGGAATTCAAGTTTTGTGGTAATAAATTTTTACACAGATTCTTGTTATGATTTGATTGTTGTATTTTGATTGCTTAAGAGGTTAAAAATGAAATCCTAATTGTGATCCTTTTCTGTTACACACTAGGCTAAGCTTAGCCGTTTATGTGAACAAGATAAAGTTGTACAAGCACTGGAAGAGAAGCTTCAACAGCTACACAAGGAGAAAGTAGGACAATTGTATTTATTACCTAAAGTGGATGTTATTTTACATGCTTATTATCAGAACATTGGTAACTGAAATAAAATGAAAATCGGCCCAATGATGCAGAACATTAAAAATAATTCTTTTTATTATAATAGTACACGCTTGAGCAAGCTTTGCTATCAGCAAGTCAGGAGATAGAAATGAATGCAGATAATCCCGCAGCCATACAAAATGTAGTCTTACAGAGAGACGACTTGCAGAACGGACTGCTGAGCACTTGTCGGGAGGTATCACGAGCCACTGCAGTGAGTAATACGTTCTTGCCTCAGTGAAGTGTTAAACAATTATCTTCATGTTCATGTTCTTAATTGGTTTGTCTTTGGTTATTTTTCATTATGTTCCAACAAAGCTCAGTTGTCTTTTACATGCTTACAGTTTTGTCAAAAGCAGCTAGAAAGTGATTTTTTTAATTAATTTTTTTTTCCACTGTATTCATCGAGTAGTCTGTCCTTTGGGGGGGATAGGAATGAGTGCATACTGACCATTGGTGTGGTAATTTCTGTCTTTATAATATGAAAAATTGATTACAGAAGAAGTAAATAATGCAAATAAGCTATTTTACATGATGGTAAAATGGTAGTAAGCACAAACTTTATCAGATAGGTGTCTTATTTTAAGCAAAAGCAGCCACAGCTGTTCATACTGTCATGGTCTCTCTTAATAACGAGACATTATATTTAAAAGATTTTACAAAAGTCTTAAAAAGAACCCTGAACAAACACACACCCCTGAAAAAACCCCAAACCTTAAGAACAAGGAAAGGAATTGTTATTTACAGTCCTTTTCCATCCACTTCATAATGGTTTCTATACTGAAGTGACAAGGTGAAGAATCATTTTGCCTCCTTACCTCTATATCCCAAAAGGTTTTTCAGTGACAAATTCCAGTGGCTTGCTGTGGTGAAACTGATACAAAGTAGACCCTGAAACACTGGTTTTAGTCTGAATATTTGGCTGTGTTGTAGAAGGAATGGGTCAGACACTGGAAAGGGAATCAGGGAAAAAGAAATCCTCAGGATACACTTTCCTTCGTTAAGGTTTTAATTGATGCTAAATTGGATAAATTGTTTGGAGTAGGCTTAAAAATTGAGATGGTAGAGCTGACCTCAAAGATTTTCTTTTTGCACCTTTTCCTTTCTCGTGTTTGTAGTTCCACATGTGTAAAATAATGGTGTATGAGCAGGCCTGGGGCATTCACTGGTAACCTTACACGCAGGGGTGGGCGGCTACACTCGTCTTGCATGATCCATTGCGTATGCACACACATGCTGTGCACTCGCACCCATGTATTCCAGGTGAGAAAAGAAAGCAGTTTGTGTGGGTTTTCTGCCTCAGTGGAAGGACAGATGAAGACCCGCACGCCTGCTGACTGTAAAGACATATTCTGAAGATTTTGGCTTTGCCTATCTCTTTTATTTGTGAAAAGACAAAACGCTGCTTGTTCAAATTCCATTCACTGTCATCAGAAAATCAAAAAGCTGTTTAAACACTCTATCACTGGCATCTATTTATGCATTACTTCCTGAAGTTCCATGCCACTGAATAAAGAAAAATAAAGGTACTCTTTTTTTTCTTTGAATGTGCATCTGTAATTCCTCACTTTTGTTCTGTACTTAGGAACTGGAAAGAGCTTGGAGAGAATATGATAAATTGGAATATGATGTAACCGTAACAAGGAACCATATGCAGGAACAACTCGATCGGCTTGGAGAAATTCAGGTGTGGCATAGGTGTTAAAGTGCATTGAAGGCATTTTCGTTTTCTGTGATTTTTTTTAAAAACTACACAAATGAAAGAAGAGGGATGTGTGGTGTGTTAACTTACAAGATATAAAAAGAAATTAAAGAGTTTGTAAGTTCTGAGGAGGTTTTCAGCTTTTCCTGTTGCCTTCTTTTTTGAAGCGGCACTACTGGTTTTCCTGTGTCTGGAAGCTTTCTCTTTCTGTTTCGGTGATGGTATCCAAAACGGGGTAGTTTTCTCAGACCTTAATTGCTCTGGCAGTCATAGTAAATCTTCACACCAGTCCTTCCATTGAACTGAATATTTTAATATGTAATTAAATCATTCTACGGAACTAAATTATACTAAAAGATGTTCTAAGCCTTGCTTCACATCTTACCTGTGCAGAGTTCCGACATGTATCTTAAACGAGCTCACTGTGCTGTGGAGGATCAGACAGTTAGTGGAAGTTCTGAATTTCGGAGGGGATCTTAACGCCCTCCCACGTACGCTATTGGGAATAGGCGGATGGGTGTGGCCCGTGCTGGGAGGCAGCGAGGGCTCTTTGCTCTGGGAATTGATTTTCAATGCAGCTATGAAAAGGAGATTACAAGGAAGCCTGAGCACTGAGAAAATCATGTTGCGCGGCCCGAAGCACGCCTGGGCTGTGAATGGAAATGTGCCCAGAGTTGACATGGTAGTATGCCAACACCGTGTTCATCTCCAGCTGTTTTGGGGTTGGAACTGATGGTTCCTTTTCTTCCCTTCTGTGTCGGTCTCCTGTGCAAAGGTTGCTTGGATTTTCTGTGGAGACAGTAAAAACAGTTCTATTCTTCATTAGAGTCTGAACTAGCAAATTGCTGTCAAATTAACCGACATTTAATGTTATACTTTCTGACAACATTTGAATGCTGCGTTTTTATGGGAAAGGAGAGTTTCATTACTGCGTTTGAGTTTCCTTCTTTGGGAAAGGATATGAGGTGTAGTCTAAAGAAAGCAAAAGGTTTTCTGGTTTTTCTTCCGCTTCCAGTGTATTCAAATTTATTGCTGTTTTATGCTGTTTATTTACTGGCAGACTGAGTCAGCAGGGATACAGCGTGCTCAGATTCAGAAGGAACTGTGGAGAATTCAAGATGTCATGGAGGGTTTAAGTAAACATAAACAGCAAAGAAGCTCTTCAGAGGCAGGTAAACTGATTGTTTTTATCTTGCGGGAAGAGAGATTGGATCGCACACGGTTTTAAAGGAGAAGCTTCATAGTTGCTTTTCTATGCTTGAAAACAAATCAGACAATTGCTGGGAAAGGAAGAAAGCAATCATTAAGTTGGTGCATTGTGTATTTGTTTGATAGCAACAGGTCATATTTTGTATTTTAAAATCTACGTATTGAAAACAGTTTTTCTCTCTCTGTGCCCTTCCCCCTGCCCCCAAACAGGCATCATGGGATCAAGGACATTTTCAGCTATTAAATATAAAAATGAGGTATGGTTTTAGTATACTTACCATTTTAGCATCTCTGAATTTCTAATACATATATGATAAAAATGAGCATTGCTATAATTGTTTTAACAATGTCTGCAGTATGTATTCCGTATGTTTCTGTGAAAATATTGCAGTATGGATTAGTTTTAAAGACTGATATCTCCACTAGTAATTTTAACACTTTCATTTGTTCTGTGTCTTTATATTCTTACCAGTATGTTTCTCTTCTATTTCTCACCTTTTCCTCTCCCTAGGCTCTTACCCTAGAAATATAAACCCCAATTCATGAATTTTTTTCTACCCACCACACATTTCATGGGAAGAAATCCATCACTTTGTATGTTTGTTCACATATTGAGCCCGGTTCTCAGATGGCCAGAGCACCCACAAGAACAGTTGAAAACTGTGGGAGCTCCCAAATGTTCAATTCCTCTGAAAATCTGGCTAGAAGTTACAGTTTTAAAGGGACATTGTCATGGTTGTCTAAAGTTGATGCGATATACATCTGGCTTATAGAACTTTCTAACAGTCTAATTTACATAGAAAGCTTTAAAATGATAAGCAATTCATTTTTTTAAAAGGATGATTCAGAGAGTTCTGATGTGTTCAACAGAAAGTGCAAGTGTTAGAATTGAAAATCTTGATAAGCTGAGTACCGAAACTATTGAAGTATCTCCATCTAGGTGGTAGTAATAAAATAGAAAACAATCAAAAGAACAACAACAAAAATCAACAAAGAAGCCCAAAGAAAACACAGCTGTCTTGGCCTTTTTTCTTTTTTTTTTTTTCCTTTTAGTGTGACATTGTCCCTTTAATTCCAAAATCTGTAGCTGGTGTAGCTATGGTAATATCTTTTTCTTTTTGAGTTATAAATAATTGTAACAGGTGTGCACATCTAAATAAGGTGACTATTCTACAATCTTTAGGAAGAGGAAGTAGTCCCACCTCGTCCTCCACTCCCTCGGTCCTATGACTTTACAGAGCATCTTCCCATAATCCCCCCTCTGCCCAGTGATAGCAGCTCCTTGCTCTGTTATAGCAGGGGCCCAGTACATCTGCCAGAAGAAAAGAAGATTCACCAAGTTCAAGGATATCAGAGAAATGGATCTTACTGTGTAAGTGGCTTAAACTGCCACATTGTTCTTGAAGCATCCCCCCCTCCTCTGCACAGTCGCAATTTTTATTTTGTCATCTGGCTATTTTTCTCTTTTGTTCTTACTTTTGGCTACTTACTTTTATTTATATCTCCATCATTTGCTCTTCACATTTTCCTGTCATGTGTTCTGTACATATATAAAAATGTCTTAAGACTTACATGCCAGTATTGGAGTAAATTTCAGAAAATTAAATAACTCTGCTTGCAAGTTCTTAAAAAATGAGGCTCAGAATCAGTTTTTTCTGAAGCCTTATACAATTTTTTTTTCCTGAAGATCATTTAAAAGATTGAAAAAAAACCCCTCTATATTTATGGTCATTTTTTTTAATTTCTGAAAGTCTGCAAATGTTGTTACTCAAACTAACTACAAAGAATTACCCCTGCAGTAGCACTTGAATGATAAAACATTGACTTAAAGTGAGAACAGAGTCATCACAAAACGACTGGCTTGAGTCTTAAGACATAAATGCGTGTGGAAAAATGCCTGTTTATTTACCTCATAACTTCTCATTCCTCAGGGTCCTGATTATAGGCTTTATAAGAGTGAACCTGAGTTAACTACAGTAGCAGAAGTGGATGAGTCTAATGGCGAAGAAAAAACGGAACAAATTTCAGAATCGGAATCTACAACTAAAGGTTCGTCCCCAGATGGGGTGTTTGCAGCCTTTCAGCTGTGTACACATTCTATGCAAAGCTTTAACTGTGTTCTAGAAGCTGTATCACCCTTCGTGTTTTTGTAACCTGCCTGTTTCTTGAAACGATGAAACAGCTTCCCCGATAAAATAATGATTTAATTATGTGACCAGAAAGATTTCAGTCAATTACACTGCAGAAAAATCAAACATTACACTCACCAACAACCCTGAAATCCTTATTGACACCATGTCTAATCACATCACTCACATTCCCCACACACCATTCCCTTGAACAATTGCCCATTTTATGTTCTTGCCCTTGAACAATTATTCAGGTTTTGAATCAAGCTCCCAATGTTATGTCACTGGAACGTCCAAAAAGGCAGCACCACAGAATTTTCAGGCTCTCATAAGGCAGGGAAACAATGTCTTTCTCTTTTTTTTAATCTTGTAATTGTTGAATTGCCTTCTGTCCTCCGATATAATAGGAATAATGATCGTGACCTTGGAGTGTACAGACAATAAAGGTCTTTGCAGTCGCTAAATGCTTTAGATTCTTCTCTTCATCTAGCTTCCATAAAAGCTACTAATTGCTTGGTAGAGTCTTTTACCAGGAAGTGCTTCTCAATTCTGTTTGTTAAAACACACAGGATAGTTTGTTAAAGGTGACTTCAGGAAAAGCAGCTTGAGCGCCTCCCCAAAACTATAATAAGGGCTTTTT
Organism: Porphyrio hochstetteri; assembly: GCA_020800305.1. NCBI lineage: Eukaryota > Metazoa > Chordata > Aves > Gruiformes > Rallidae > Porphyrio > Porphyrio hochstetteri. The sequence goes on along the minus strand of CM036905.1, from coordinate 80,670,412 downwards.
GAAAAACAACTCAAGGCAGCCGTGTTTTTTACTGCCACGGGTGGTGTTCCCAGTGCCAGCAAGACCACTGCCTTCCCTTACGGGAGTCTAACTAGGCGTGTACTAGCGGGCTGGTGCAGCACTACCAGAATTTAACTGAGGATGATGATGATACAAGGACATTATTTTCATCAGAATAGTAATGGAGGTTTTTAAAACTAAGGTGAGCGTTTGGTTTGGGTGTAAGCAGTGATATATGACGTAATTAAGCTTGCGCTTACAATTCTGAGTCACTGTGGTATTTGCTGAGGCACGATGGTCGCTCAAGGCAGATATTAAATGTCTTTTTACTTTGTGGTGAAGAGTGCAACATGTAGCCTGAGAATGGCTAATCATCAGCTGCCTAAATTTGGGGAAGTTGCCATTCTTGACAAAACACCTTGGTTTTATTGACCTGTGGTGCTCTGGATTTTTTGATGGTAATATATGACAAGAGGGACAGTAATTGTCAAGATGATAGAAGAAACCCTGTGCTGGTTATAGAAAGCAAGCCAATACTTTTTGTGTGCCCCAATCTGCTTTCTATCTCCTTCTGTAAAGACAGGAGTCATTTTATTACATCTGTTCTGTAGAAAACCAGCCCTCAGTGAAGGAAAGCAATAACAGAAATTCTTCTAATATAAATAATATTTGGGGTTGGGGAGAGAAAATAGCTGCAGCACTTAGCAAGCGGCAAGAGGCATTTTATCTTCTTAAACAACAGCATGAAGTGGCTTTATCACAGCTGTGTTCTGTCATCTGGTCCACGCTTTCAGCATGTGAATTTTCTAACGGATATTTCTTGTTCTACATATTCACTTAATAATAACAGTCCCCATGCAGTAGGGAAAATGTAACCGTTCCTGGGGTGTTTTTATAGTATGTACACCATTACAATTACAAGTTGCTTCCACAAACATTTTTATACTGTTCTATCTTAACAGTTAATAAGCTGAAAAGGAAACAAGCTCAAAGGCTGCTCATCTCTGCACTTTTTTCTTACCTGCTGTTTTAAGAAGTCATACTTCGATAATGCAATTTCCCACCTAGGGTGGTTCTAAAAATAGAGGAATTTCAGAGGAAATGTAAAAAAAAGTTGTTCTTAGTTCATTGTGCAGGTTACTGTACTGGACATTTCTGATGCTTCTTCTGTTGGCCATTTCCCTCTCTTCTCAAATGTCAGCAATCAAAGAGAAACATCTTAATTGGCCTATGTAAAGTAACCCTTACAGCTGTCTGCAAGCAGAGTATTATTTATGACCTCAGTGGTATGTAAAGGTGGCACAAAAGGAAAATGCACTTTGCAGTGTTTTATCCTTTTTATGTCTGAAGGAGTCCCAAACTGTCACTTTATAGATTTTGTTTTGAATTATGGACTTGGCATTCGGACGCCTCTCTCCTGTTTTGTCAAATATCTGAGGGACTGTCAAATAACTGAGGGACTCAAGCCTTCACCGAGTCAGTATATCCTCTGAAATCTGTGCAACTTCAGGGGAATCAAGGAGAAATAATTGGCCAATCAAAGGCAACATAGCGTCTATTTTTAGGCAAAATTGGGGAGGAAACACTATTTTTAATAGTTGTATTTCCCACATGTATCAAGAAGCAAACTGAAGCATGTATTATTTAATTATATCTGTATATTTTGTTAAGTTTTAACTCACTCCAGTTTCCTACCAGTGTAATTACATTTTGGCAGGGCTCCTCTAAGTAGCACAACTCATGGTAGATATCATCACGAGAGGCTGAATGTGGTGGATGTCAGGACACAGAATACCCTCAGCTCCCAGCCAGAGCCTGGCTGTTGCGGTTCCCTGTCCCTAAGTGCAGTGAGCTGCAAGGCTGAGGACACAGTCCCACTGTGGGCAGGCACAGCCCAAGCTACCCACAGCAGATAACAGCACCACATCTCCAGCCTGTTCATGTTACAGGCTCTGCGTCAGTAAGACCAGTGCTCTCATGAAGGTGAAACAAGACCAACAGCATGATCCTGTTCTCCCTTGCCAGCTGACCAGGCTCAAAGCTTGCTAGCTGACCTCATTAACATCTAGACATGACCGCACATATAGGCACACACACAAATGAGTCCCTCCAAGAGCTGCCCAGACCAGTAGCATCTCTAGGGAAAAGGGACATGGGGGTCCTGGTGTATGAAGGGATAACCATGAGCCAGCAATGTGCCATCGTGGCCAAGAGTGCCAGTGGCATCCTGGGATGTACAGAACGGGTGTAGTTAGCAGGGCAAGAGAGGTTCTCCACCCCCTCTTCGCTGCCCTGGTGAGACTGCACCTGGAATATTGTGTCCAGTTCAACTGTCCCCTCAGCTCCAGAAGGACAGGGTCCTTGAACAGTCCAGCTCAGGGCCACAAAGATGATTAAGAGAGTGGAACATCTTCCTTATGAAGAAAGGCTAAGGGAGCTGGGTCTCTGGGGACAGAGCCAGTCTCCTCTCAGTGATGTCCAATGATGGGACAAGAGCGGTGGGTGCAAGCTGGAGCATAGGAAGTTCCATGTGAATATAAGGAAAAACTTTTTCACTGTGAAGGTGGCAGAGCACTCGCACAGGCTGCCCAGAGAGGGTGTGGAGTCTCCTTCTCTGGAAACATTCAAAAACCTACCTGTATGCAATCCTGTGTGACCTGCTCTGGCAGGGGGAGTTGGACTAGATGATCTTTTGAGTTCCCTTCCAAGCCCAAACATTCTGTGATTCTGTGTGATACACAGAAGAGAAAGCATACTCACATGGAAACTATTTATGAGTAGAGTTCAGTAAGAAGACAGGGCACGGGGCTTGGTCAGACAAGCATACTGCCAAATGTCTTGTTTATGCAAAGCTGTCCCCCTTTATTCCCCCTCCTCTCCATTATTCTATGCCTGTTTTTTCTCATATGCCTTACCCCATCCTTTTTGCAGCATTTGAACAACCCATCCATAATTATTTTCTGTTCGTTGGTTCCACTTCTGCTAATTTTTGTATCTTTGATGCCATTATCTAGGTAAGTTTGGCTGTAAGTGGTAGCACTGATGCGGTTCCTTAGGCACTCTGCTGGCCTTGCAAACTGCTCCTCAAAACATTTGATTCACAGTTCCAGCTCTGACATCTGATTGTCTCTGAAGTGTGACCACCTTTCACGTTATTCCCCCTGAACCATCTATGAAATCCAGCCATTCCACGCAGTGCTACCTCAATTGTGTCTTTTTCTCTCAGACAGACTTTTTATGTTGGTATTTTTGTGTCCAGCAGTTTCTTATGCCATGTGTGGTAGTTTCCCATGGGTGAAGTCATCTGCCTGCGTGGCTTAACAGATGTGAAAGTTAGGCATTGAGGTCTTTGCTGTCTTTTGAGGAATAGTTTCCAAGGCTGATGACTTGGATTTTCAAGAAAACAAACTGTTTTGGCAATGTTTTGCGCAGCACTTAGTACATCACTTTGCTGTTTCGCAGGCTCACATTTTCCTGTGGGAGTTGTACCACCCCGAACCAAATCACCAACGCCAGAGTCTTCGACAATAGCGTCCTACGTCACTTTGAGGAAGAATAAGAAGATAGATCTAAGAACGGTACTTGAAAATAAGCTTCAGCCATTGATAATGGATAGTGATGTGTTCCTTTCTAAGTTTAATTTCTGTAGTTATTTCAAAAGCTGTAGTAATCTTTCTCTTTTTCTTTAAAAAACTTAAAAACACTGTTGTAAAAATGCATGCTGAATTAATGGAGGCAGCTGTAGAAAGAATGACAAAATTACAAAGGTCGTGCATGTTAAACTGCACAGAGACAACCTGGGCAGGAACTAAATGGTAATGATAAATCTGCTAAGCTGTTGAAGTTCAGGCTTGCATTGAAGGGATGTGAAGCATCTTCGGTTAAAACTTTAAAGGATTTGTATTTGGTTTCTGGGGCAATTTAACAGCCCTTGGATAACAAACACTGACATATTTCTTTACTAAAATGATTTAGGAGATTCTTAAAGCAGACAGAAAATAAGGATACAGTTGACAATATGTGGGTAATAAACCTGGAATTTCAGATTTGAGAGTCCTGAGGTCTCTGGGTTGAAGACAAGATGTTTACTTGTAGCTCATGCAAAAGAGAAGAAAACTTTTGCCATAGTTGCAGCAGAAATGGAAGAAGATAAGTTGTAGGAAGATTGGGAGAGGAGAGAGAAACTTGAAGGACATGGACTGGAGGAAGAATACCAGTCTTCAGAAGTGAAGTCAGTTACTGTGAATGTGCTGAATGCAGCTGATTAGCCCAAAGAATTTTTTTTTTCTGTCATACACAGTACAGATCAATCTGAAAATCAGCAAATTTCAAGAACAGTGTAGGTAACGTGATGGTTGGTATTTTGGGAATAATGATGAGAATTATAGATTTTTTTAGTGGTGATAAATTCACTTTGTTTCAGCCTACACTTGCTGCCAAATGATGTCCAGCTGTAGTTTTTCTTGAAATAAAAAGCTATCACTCTTAGGTCAACTGGTATAAATCATTACAATTCCATTATGTTTCTATCTCAGTCAAGTAACTTGTGATTGCCTGTCTTTTAACATCTGATTTCAACTTGATAGGATGGCTTTAAGAGAGCATCTACCCGTTCTCTTAATGTTTATCATTGATGGTGGTAACATCACTGATCAGGAAAGCAAATTAGGCCATCCTCTCTTTCTGGAAGCTCAGTGTTCACTTATTAATAACATAAATAATTGGCTCTTGTACTTTCTTTGTGTACATAGGAGATCTTTATTAGCCCACTATTTTCCTGCTTTTTAGTAAATCGTTAGATGGTCTTTTCTGGTAAGCCAGAGAGTTTAGAATCTTGCTTTTTTTAAAACATACATATATATATATATATATATATATTCTTCCATTTAAGGAAAGACCAAGAAGTGCAGTGGAGCAGCTGTGTCTTGCGGAAAGCACGCGACCTCGAATGACTGTGGAGGAACAGATGGAAAGAATAAAGAGGCACCAACAAGCTTGCCTGAGAGAGAAGAGGAAAGGACTCAACATTCTTGGTGCCTCAGAGTCGTCTCCTTCACAGAGCCTGTCGTTTGTCAGAGATAATCCATTCAGATTGGCACAGGTGGGTCCCACGTTACTCAAAAACTTGAATGTGTCCAGTTAAAACAAAAAAATAAAGTTAGAAAATTGTTCTTTTTCCAAATGTATGTGATACAATAGGTGTGTGTTTGAGGCTGATCATGTAAACAAACAGTCGCAGTTCCCTGCCATACACAAGAGAAAGGGAGAAAACAATCTTCATGCTTGTACCTAATGATACTAGAAGTCACTTTTTTGTTGTTTTGGCAGAGAAATAATTTAAATCTACATATGTTTGGTTATGCATTGTGATGTTTGTTAACAGGATTTTTTTGTCAAATTTAGCAAACTACATGAAATTGCCAGCTTTGTGGCTAATAGCAGTGTCGGGGAGAGTCAGGATTCAGTTGATGTATAAATTATGAAGATTTTTCTGCCATGTAATATATTCAAACATCTGTAGCATTTTTACATAGGAATGTATATTTATGATGATAGCTTGTAACTGGTGTTCTTTTGTTGTGTGTTTTTTAGCCCATAAATACATAAAACAAAAGAACCCTCACTTCTGTTTTCATGAATTACTAAACAGTCAAGGCAAATAAGTGAGTTTATTAAATGGTTAAGGGTGGGGAGAGAGGAGGAAGGTGCAACTGTTTGTCATTAACCAGGAACTGCTACGCTGAACGTAGGTTGGAGGGGAAGGCAAACCCAAAACCCAGCTAACAAACAAAAAACCCCACACCACTTCAGGACAAAAATATCCAATGGATTCAGTGTAGTGGACGTTAGACAGCCTACTACTTTCTCCCTGCTAAGAATTAGTTTTCTTTTGCAGTAGCTTAATAGAGGCTTTCTGTGGTAGGTTGTGGGGTGGTTTTTTATGTTCTGGCACACTACTTTCCCCACAATTTCTTGTATTTTTTAAACACTGACATGGGGCTTCCTTCTTTTATGTTTTGTACACATTGTAACATCTGATTTTCCAAAACCAGATTGAATGCATTGCACTGTTAAAGGTTGCATATTTCCAAATAAGTTTCAGGTCTGGGATTTTTTTCCCTCTGAGCATGCTAAATGCCCTTCAGAGCTACACCAAAGTTACTTTTCCTTCAACAAAGTTGGATCCCCAGAAGACAAGGGAATTCAAGTTTTGCCTTTCCATTAGAGCATCTGTATTTGGGATGACATTATGAATGCTGTATGTGAAAGGGGCTCTTACAGATATTTTTGTGATTAACACTGCCCCTCCCAAGAAGAGGTTGTGCAGAGAAAAGCTTTGCAGATGTAGTTTTCTGGAGGTGTTACGAAGGTGTTTGAGCTTTACCGCTTTCCTACGGTACCATGTCATACTGCAAGGTGAGGAGACTACAGCCGTGTGTGTGACATACCCGGATAGCCGGCACGTTGGGAGTAGCGTGGGGAAAGTGGGCAGATCCCCTGTACCAGCTCCACTTGCTATACAGAAACCAAGAAAAGGAAAATTCTTCTCATCAGCATGTTCTTCAGTCTTGTGTGTGAAATCAGCGCTGCGGGGATGAGATCAGAGATGTACAGAATAAGTGACAATGTGCCTGAATTGAATATTTATCTAGTAGTCTGTGCTACAAAATCACTTTTTCAATCGCAGCTTTAACTCTTCCAGAATGCTGTTTGGCAAAAAAAACACCCCAACTCCCACTGTAGCAATAGCTCTTATTTGTAACAGCATCATTTCTGTGTCTATTGACTTCTATACAGAAAAAATGGCACAGTGGCATTAACTACTACAAGTCTTTTCAACTGGGAGTTTGTTATTTAATAAGTGGAGGAAAAAAAGGCTTTTATATGCAGCCCACTGTGCAATTTTTAAATGATTACCAAAATACACAAGGAAGTTGTTTCGCAGTTGTTATTGTTTGGGGCAAGGGTATGATTTTGTATGTACATTAGGAAAGGAGCAAGACTGATTTGTGAGCTGACTTACATGGAGTTTCCCCTAAACAGAGTGCATGTGCTAAATCATGGAATCCAGCCACAGGATGCACAGCCTTCGTGGCTCCCAGTGCTCAGTTTGCTCAGACTTGTATGAATGTTGCTTCAGTTTGGTTTCCTATTCTGCCAACATAATGTTCATGTTTCACAATTTTATTCACCTCTACCATCCTCCCTCTAAGTTTTTGTATCAAATTATTCTCTGTGAAATAGACTTGGGCTTTTTTATTTTTAGGAGTAAGTAATTCTCTGCCATTATCAGATGCTATGTTGTCCTCTGTTAAATCAGTTGACAGCATAGACTGGGAAGATACCCAAGCTGCACCCAAGTTCTGTACTAAGAGCAGATTTTTGTCCATATCTCTCCTTTTTTAAAAAAAAACCAAGGAAAAAACTATTATTAAAAAAATCAGTGCTTATGAACCCAACTAAGAATGCTACTAGGCTTATACATGATTGAGCAAAACATGAATAAAATTTCAGATGATAAAGGTGACTAATAGAAATGCTGGAGATCAGGTTGGTGGGGGGCACAGAAAGTACAGCAGTCTTACAGAGAAGAAAATGAACTGTTTTGGAAGGCACAAAATGAGAAAATTCTAAGTCCTTAAAAATGTCGGTTTTCCTTATTGCAGTGTGGTCTATTTAAGGGTTGTTGTTTTGTTTTAAGTATTTTTCCTAATCACAGTCAGAGGACAGCTCTGTCAAGTTCAAGACATAGTTCAAGACTTGGAACTGAGACTGTGATCACTTCTGTAAGAACACCCCTCTATGTCAATTTTGTTCCACAGAATCGAAAAAAGGATGATAACACATCCAGTAACGTGAAGGAATCTGAGAGTGCCAGTAAAGAAAATAACTTGAAACAAAACAGTGAAAGCCCTGAAGAAGAAATAGCACAACTAAAACATGATGGGGAACAAGAACATAATTCAGGTTTTACTAAAGAGGTACGAAACTGTCCCTTATGGAATGGTTCATCAGCCTGTCTCGCAGCAGCATTTTGAACCACGGCCAGCAGAGCAGGGGACGTGGAGCCAGTTCCTGTTGGTTGTGTGAACAAATACTCTGTAGGCAGAAGCTCAAAATCACATGGGATCTGTCTGTAGCTGAACTGTTGAGTTTTCTTGTGTGTGGTCTTCGTAAATTTCCTTTCACTTACCTTTATTTGTTACCTTCTTGATGGACTGGAAAGTTACAAAATTATAGTCTTTACTGCTTTGGAAAGAAACCCAATACTAATGCATCTTTAAATAATACTCATTGATCTGTTCATTGCTTAGGACATCCCAGTGTAGTTTCTGACAGTCATTTAATACACCCAACTCTCCTGTTTCGTTGTCTGTTGTGCATCAGACAGCTCACAGGAAGCGGAATAAAACTGGCACAGCGATTCGTACGTGGCTGTAGGCAACAACCGTAGCTTGTACTGTTTGGTCACTGGACTGATTTCTGCCTTGGTATTGCCTCACCTGTCAGTGAAATACCTTGGTGTTTCTGGTACTGAAGTGCCCTGAACACTCAGCAAAACCAGACTGACTGTGATTGTAGAGGGGTTTGGGTTTTTTTCTCCTTTCCTATCCATATTCTTTGATTAATCATCCTTTGCTTTTCCTTTTCCTCACTCATTTTTTCTTTTGGTTTTCCTCTTTTATATTTAGCTTTCTTTAAACATATGCCTCATGGAGGTTGGTACAAAATCAAATAATTGACATTTGTTGTTATTCTTTAAAGACACTTTCTGTTGAGAGTCTGTTCAGACTTACCAGCAATATATTCCAGTAGCTGGAATCCTCATTGGCATTGTGGAGGGAGGGATAGCATGATAAACGAGGCAGGCTGCAATCCAAAGAGTTCAGATAAGTTCTGGAAGTTATTAAGCCAAGCCCTGCCCATTGGCTCTGGTATAAGTTTCAGGATAACTCTACTAACCTGAATGGTATTGATAAAAATTTCTTAAAGTTACGTAATTCTGAGTTACTAAGTATACATGATGGCAAAATTTGTCTGTCAATAAAACTGCTTCCTGATCCTGTATTTCTTATCTGCCACTTAGCATGTTACAGCTTTTTGTTTCGTTATTTCAATTTTTTTATAGCTGACAAAAACTGATGATCTTTTATCAGATGCACATGTTGTATCTGACTCCAAAGAAGTGAATAACGAAGAGAAAGCAGAAAAGGAAAAGAAAAATAAATTGGAAGAAACACATGATGGTGATATAAGGTAAAAAGAAAAGTAGATGTTCAGAGGCTATTTTAAACTTGCAAATTGTATTTATTAGCTGAATGGACCAAGCAACTAATGAAATACTGTTGTAAATACTTGCAAGGTCTATTTGTATGTTTCTGAGTGGTTTACATACAGAGGAGTCTGGTGAGAAACCCAACCGCCGCGGGGTTTCAGCAGAAGGCGATGAGTTGGTGGATGAAGCAATGTTTATTTTCAAGCATTGCCCCAGTTACAAACAGAATACCTTCATAATCCTTGCTTTGGGATGCAGAATGTATTTAGTAATGTCAGTTCAGGCTTTGTATCAGTTTATTGCAAAACCTTCAGCCAGGGCTTCTTAGAGCGAGCTCCTTACCGCTGATAGTTAGGCACAGACTATACAGCTTATTCTGCTTTAACTCTTCCTTTGCTATCTTGGAGCATTGTGGAATTAGAGGAATATTGTGTCTTGGCTGTTTGTCTTTAAGGATTCATAACTTCGGTGTGAAGTGCACTGCAGATCCTTACTGACTTCTTACATTAGTTCATAACTTTTTTACAGCACCCTTCAGCAAAGGGGATACCTCACAGTAGGAAACTGCACAAGTATGTAGAAGGAAGGGATTCGGTTTCCAGTTGTTTGGGTTTTTTTAAAGCCTAACTTTACAAGATAGGTGCTTAATTTATATTACACAAATTTGAAAGTTGTAAGTTTTTTCTATTAACAGAAGAAAATTAAATTGTAATTCCTATACTTTGTGGTTAACACCTGAAAATAAGTTAGAATGCTGTGCTTTTTTTAACCAGCTTGCAGAGTGTGACCACAGTTACAAACCACAAACCCAAAACCAGTTCAGAAGAAAGTGAAGCAGCAGTTAGTCTTCAAGAACAAGAAGGGATTATATCTTCATTTGAATTAGCAGCACAGCCTTCAAAAGGAAATCAGGCAACAGCAGGTATGGAAAAGAGTTTGACTGAAGCACAACTTACACAGTACATATGTAAAACTTGATTTAATTTTCATTATGTTTTTTGATGCTGTGAAATCCTCGTCAGCAAAAAGTGCTGTGCTAGTAGAGATGTCATGTATGGTTTGGTAACGTGGAGCAGATGACTGCAGAAATTCAGTTTTTCTGAGGCTTTAATGTAGATTCTTATGGTTGCATTTAATCCAGGGAATTAAATAACTGTTGCCAGACATTGAGTCACGCTACAGTTGTTGGTTGGAGCAAAACCTTCCCTATTCATCTTGTAGAACAGCATCTCAATAATGGATATGTATACATTTATTTTTACCCTCTTGCTAATGGATGGCCTCAGGTATGACCAAGATTGAGGATTCCTTGAGAGTTTCCAGTATATCTGGTAGATTTTGAACTAGCACAAAAAAGGCCCCAATTTGGTCATGGTTTCAGGAGTTAAAAAAGCCCCCTCAACACCCAAACAAACAGTAAAGGGTAGCTGACTGGTGAAACAACTGGTGATGTCCTATTTTGCAAGAAGAGAAGGCTGGAATAAAGTAACAGTGTTTGCAAAGAGGACAGAAAAAAAAGAGAGGAGTATGTAAGGGAGGAGGATGGAAGAAGGTAGAATTTAACACATTATTATTGTTATCTGGAGATGGGAATGGTTATATAAGCCAAATGGTTCCATTTATGGATATAAAAGGTGTCCTGGACCTTCATAGTGCAGTCAGCAATCTTCTCTGTCACTTGATAATCAAAACCAGAACTTGTAAGTACATTACATAGTGCTCAGCAGAATAAAAAGTGCTTGCTTATTCCGAGCTAGGATATAAGGGTGGGTCTGGAAATTAAGTCTGACTAGTTAAATAGCACTTCCCCCTCCTCTCATCCCGCCTTTGCAACATAAATAACGCGTCAGCATTCATGTGTCCATTTGGTGTTCCTTTGGTGTTCTACTAGTCTCTTATATGCCTGAGTAATGATCTTTTTTGGGACCAGCTATGCTCTCCCCTGAAGTTGTCCTTACTGTGTTGATCAGGTCTTAAGTCTTTGCTTGTGTAACTTTCATTTGGTTCTGCCTCTATTTATTACAGCTTGAAATGGTGATTTTCAGGCTTCTGTTTATTATGGCTTGCAGTCATTCCTTCTGTAACTTGTATTCTTATTTGTCTTGCTGTACGGCTCGCAGTGAAAAGTTTGCCTTCTTCACCAGAATCGTCACTGTCACCAGCTCCATCTACACAGACACAGCTCACAGAAGGATCACATTTCATGTGTGTATAGTTACAGAGAAGTACGTTGGTTTTTTTCCCCCACCCCTCCTGCCATTTTCCTACTATTTTTCCAAGTATATGTATTCTAATTGTTTTTCCCAGTAACGTGTGCAGACAGCACTGGGCAAGACAGAGTTATCTGCAATGTTGAATATAAACTAAGACAAAAAACCCCACCAAAAATGCATGTATTGATTTGCTTGTGAGTAATGTATTCTCCACAAGTACAAAGAGAGAGGACTAATGGGCTTACCAAGCACATTCTCCACAACTGGCAAGATAATAGCCCTCTGAATTACCTGAGAAACCTAAGCTATTAGAAAACAGACACCCAGTTAAGGTATGAGCATCACTGCTCAGGTGCAAATGAATCTTGATGCTTCATTCATGGTAACAGGCCAGTAGAGCTGGAGTTCATAGCGATGCCGATGCTGGGGAGGGAATGACCTAATGGCCCAAAGGGTTTAAGGCTTAAGACATGGATGACTGAGACATGACAAAGAGGAAGGGAAAAAGTGAGAGTGGAAAAAATGTAACAATTACAAAACTTTTGGTTGCCTCTCTGTAGGTTTAGCCCTACACAGCTTCTCTTCCCTTGTCTTAGTGGGAGATTTCTTCTAGGAATCAAGTTAGAAAGCATGAGTTAGGCTAGATTTACACGTTCCTACCTGTAGTGGTGCCTTCTTAATGAATGGAAATGGAAGTAAGCATATTTGTTTATATGAGTGTTTAAAGGAACTAACAGGATACCCACGTTGAATGCTTTAGCACTTTCCCAGCATTTAAATCAATTCACATTTCTTTGTTGTCAGGAAGTACCTGTTTAAATAAGCTTTCTACCAAAAGATTGAGCTTTGTTTCAATGGTAGTATTAAACATTGTAGCTAATGTAACTTAACAGAACTTATAAATCAAGACACTTGCAGTGCTTTAGCCTGAGATCAGAACGTGCAGCTTTTTCATTTCCTGTTAGCCAATACACTGTCCTAATCTCCATTGCCAAGCTTTCATCGTAGCAAAATTAGACTTATTATTCATCACAGATACCTTTCTTGTATGAACTATGAGCAGGAAACTATTTATATTCTTTTTTTAAAAAAAAATTTCATCTTTCCCCTTTTGAGAGAGTGGAAAATGCACTCGGTTCCCAGTCAGTACTCACTGCTGCCCCGTGTGTTGCTGGCTCCCTGATGAATTTGGTCTGTTGTGATTAGATTTAGCTTGGACTTTGGTACTTTTATTCAAAAGTTTTATTACAGAACTATTTTTAAAAAGCTAATTTGGACTACTTTTTTCAGGAAGTACTGATTTGAGTTACCGCTCTTCAGTTGCACTCTATATATATACATTCATTTATCAAGCATCTTCTTTTTAGAAAGGACAAACATTTCCCCATCAGCTCAGTCCCTGGTCAGTAGTGAAACTGAAACTGTCCCCATAGCCACAGCACATCTCAAAAGGGCAAGCAAGCTCCAACTTCACCAGAAGTTTATTACCAATTCCATCACATTGCTTTCAGCTCTTGTCATCAGCTCTAATGATTGCATCAGCAAATGCACTTTTTAGTGGTTTATGCCAAACATGAGGCTAGCAAAACTGAAGTGCTTATGTAGCAATCAGCTTTGTAATTTTTAATGCCCTAGCATGGGCATCCCACAAAGCAGCATCTCCTCACAGGTAACACCGTAGCAGTAAGGTTTCCCTGTAAGTGCAATTCTGCAAATAGGCCTTAAGTGCTTATGACAAAACAATATATGTGGGAGGGCACCTGTAAAGCTAATGCTCTGCTTACAGATGCCTCGCTATAATGAAGAAAGGATTCCAGACCTTAAAAATGCATCTGTTTGGGCTGTTTAGCTGTTAAATTGAGTTGGAAAAGCTATCCACTTACATGCATATACATTCCACGTTTCTTTGCTGCGCTGGACGCCTCTGTTGGTTGCTACCCAGGAGCTCCAAACCAAATTCATGCCCTGAGCTGGGCAGGCAGGAGAGGCACACAGTAGATGTATGAAGCGTAGTGTTTCCCTCCTGCATTTACTGCCCCTTACCGACTGGGGCTGTCGTTCCAGTATTGGCTTTGCCCAGAGACGGGGCTTTGAACCTGCAGAGTCTCTGGGGTGCAAGAAACCCTCTGCGGCAGAGGAGGGAACTTCAGAGCACTGGGATCAGCCCTGCTCGTACGCAACCAAATTTTTCAGGCAGCATCTGGAAAATATATGGTAGATTTCAGAGAATAATGAGGTAATACCTATATTTGGCTTTTACAGTCAATCAGTAAAATGATACTCTTGGCGCCGCGCCAGGGGACTTTGGCATAGGAAATTGGTGGCACAGGATATTGTAGGATTGAGGAAAAACCCATTAACACAAAGCTACTTTCTTTGTCACGGCTCTTGCTTCGCAGAGACCGATCTGGGTGCGAACCACTAACATTGTCAGGCTCTGAGCGTTCCGTTTGCACTGAGTAATGGAGGGATAATGAAATTTTATACAGCACCTGGACTCAAAGCTCAGAAACGTTTTTACTAATGAACTGTTAAAAGCTATTTATAGAAGTCCTTGCAGCAATTACCAAAAGGCAGCAAGCAGGCGGCTCTGGGTGGAGTATGTGAACTTCAGAACACCTTACAGCTACGCTGCCATGGCAGGGAAGCGACTGAATGATACTGCATCTCTCTTCAAACTCTGCCTGTCGTTTGTAAGAGCAATTAGGGTCTTGGCTGTTATTACCGGTTCTGTATGGAAAACGTTTGGAGAGGCCACGTGCAGCAGGATAGAACTCTCAGAATAAACAGGCTTTCATAGGACAGGGGTGTATATTTGAAAAAAACTTGCCTCAGCTTCTTGCTGTCGAGGTGTCTTGACAGCAGTGCTGTTCGTCAGGAAAACTGAGTTTGGAAGCAGCTGGTTTCTGAGATATTTTATTATGTTCTGCACCACTGATAACTACAGCTAGGATGAGGGCAGAAATTCCTTGCTGTCTTTAATCCCAGGAGTTGCTTTATGTACAGTATTCTGTTGTTGCTAAAATAGAGTAACCTGATCTGTGTCTGTCTTTCAGCACTAATGGCTTCTGTTGAAACAATTCATGCCTGAGATGTATGGACCTGACCTATGAAAATACGAGAAGATATTGTACAGTATATTTTAAATCTATGAAATTCATAGTTCTGATGCTTTTGGCCACAGAGCATCATTTTATCACTTCCTGGAAAATGTTTATTCCGAGAGAGCTTTAAATGGCCCACGTGTACACTCAACAACCCTCAGATTGTTCTCCTGATACCAGCTTGCTGCTATGATTTCTGTGCACATAAAATAAAGGCTCTTTTTAATGTGCAGCCTACAGTCAGAACTTGATTTGATATTCTCCAGAATTTAACGTTCTTTTAATTATGGATCATACAAGTTTACTTTTTCGCTTCTTCTAGATGCATAACTCGGTTAATTTTGCATATCACCACTAAACCTTGTTTTACACTTTTTAAACACTACAATTTACTGGTTTAACATTTTATTTGTAAAATGTTTATATATATATATACATATAGATATATTTAAAACGTGCCATTTTTATTATTGCTTAGTAAAATATGTCCTGTTTCTGCTGTAATTATTTCTTGGTCAGGTTGCAATGTCAGCAGTTACTGCCACACTTCTCTCAGCGTATACATTAATGTTAGTGGTTACTTTTTCTTATATGAAATGGAGTGTAGGTATTTTGAGGTACTGGGCTTTTCCTTGGTTGGGTTAGGGTGTGTACAGCAATAAGCAGGTTTTCAATCCAGTACTTAGTTTGTGTACAAATGTAATTATGTTCATTGTGTATATATTATACAATGAGCACATACGATGTAAGTATAAGAAGCCACTTATTATTGTTCAAATACGAATGTTCATATCCCATTTCTTTTATATCATATTAAATAAATGTTGATGTTCTTAAGGACTTGTATGGTTAGTATTTCTTCCAGCAAACAGATGTCACACTGTGTTCCACCTTTTGATGTGGGGAATGCAACAATTCTTATCTCATTGGCGACATCACCTGTCAACCAGAGTAGCAGTGACAGACTCTTAGGAGATTCCAGTCTTCCTCTACGGGACAGAATAAGGCTGCAACACAGAACAAAAAGGCAACCTGAGACTGAGACTCAAGAAGTACAGGTTCAGCTCCTGATGCTGCCAGACTCGTGTCGCGATGCTGGAACAATCACTTAGTCATTCTGTGCCTCTGCTCCCTGCCTCTTGGCGTGAGAGGCAGCAGCCTTCCCTTCCCGGGCCGTGGCGAGTAGTAATTCGATATTTGCAAATGCTGAATGCCGCGTTCAGGGGGTTAAGGAGAGAAGTATGATGATTCCTTGAGGCTTTTGACATCTGCAAAGCATCTCCCAGAAACTGAAAGAAAACCTGAAATAATTTGTCAAGTGTCATCGTGCTACAGATGTTACTAGCTTCGTTTTTCCATCTCGCACAGCTGTCTGAGTTTGCCTGAGACAAAAGAGGTTTAGGAAAGAATGATGAGAAATGAAAAGATTTAAGGGAAAGCTTTTGAATCTGGGATGTGAAGCTAAGAAATCTTTTAGAAGGTTCAGGCAAATGCTGTGTGCTTCAGTGCGTGGGTATCCCTTAAGTGGCAAGGCAAGTTGCATGAGAAGATGAGTGCCAGCTCCTGTTGTGCTTTTTTATCATACAAATCAAACGCTGTTCAGGTTAACGCTGCTGTACTAGAGACTATATGAATCATTGCTCTTCTCCATAGAGGGCTGCCTGAGATTGACACAGGGTTTGAAATTAACTCTCTATCATTGCTCCCCTAAGTAGGAGTTTGTGTTTGTTGTGCTCTTCTGACGCTCCCAGCTCTGCTGCCAGGTCTTCCTGAGGCTCTTTGCCACAAAGACACGGAGTAAGTTTTCTGTCTACCTGTCGTCTTGCCTTTTTCTTTGAAAAGGGGAGAAATAAAACCGTGTGGAAGCAGTGAATCTGTGGCTGTTTGTAAGGGCATGTAGCAACAGGACGTGGGGCAGTGGTTTTAAACAAGAGCAGGGTAGGTTTTGATATTAGGGAGAAGTTCTTCACTATGAAAGGGATGAGGTACTGGAACAGGTTGCCCAGCAAGGTGGTGGAGGCCCCATCCCTGGAGGCATTCAAGGTCAGGCTTGATGAAGCTCTGAGCAACCTGATCTAGTTAAAGGTGTCCCTGCTGACTCAGGGAGGTTGGACTAGATGACCTGTAAAGATCCCTGCCAACCTAATAATCTATGAAATAGGAAGCAGAAGCAGCAGAGCTTGGGGAGTCATAGTGAAAGAGGTGGCTGAAGGAAAGAAGATGAATCATGATACAGGCAGCATCCAGCTGAAAGACTGACCAAATAGCCTTGCTGCTTCTTTTTAATTTTCATTTGGAACAGTAATGCCAAATCGGTGCATCCTGCCACGCAAAGCATAGAGCCAAGAAGAGGCATGTATACCTTTTATTGCTCAAGCAGCTGAGGTTTAAGTTCAGTGGCATCGCTGGAACACCTGGGGCAAAGCAAACAGGGCGCACCCTGTTCTCTCCCTAACCCTTCGAGAGAGAGCTGTTCATCTGTCAAGCTCTGCAATCTCTTTCTGTCCTTCCTGCCAAGAAAAGAATTGCGACCAATAAAGGAAAGAATGACTAAGTGGTTTTTTGGACACTTATAGATCTTGTCTGTGTTTCAGGCAGCCGTCAGTTGGGTGTATCTGCGCAGTACGTGTGGTTCATGCCGAAGCTGGGGGAGGGGATGGAGAGCGACCAAGGTTTTGCTGGTATAACTGTGGGCAGAGGCAGCACACGTAAATGATGCAGGAAGGTAGTAATGCTCATAGACTATAAGTTCACTTCCTGTGGGCACTTGCAGCAAAGACTCACAGTTTCATTTGGGTGCTCTATTTTTTTTTGTGTCTTACGGGGAAAAAATGTCTGGCTTTGTGTTACCACAGAGCATCTACGGCCTCTTCCCTCGCCGGACAACCCATCCCAGTGAGCGTACTCCCAAGATACAGAAATATCAGGGCACTGATATCGTCAGCCCTCAAACATCTATTTTGAGTTTGTATCTAGGATATTTTTCTATTTCTGACTGATTGCTTTATTGGCTATTGCACTGACACTTGTATATACGGAACGTGCTTTTTTTCAAAAGCAGGGGTCCTTAGGAATAATGCAACACATTCTCTACAGATGTTCATGCTTTTCAGAACCAATTACATCTATTTTTGTCTTTTGTTCACCATTTGCATTGTTCCAAGACTACTAGAGAATGTGATTCTTTTAAGTCCCTTAATAAAGTAACATTACTCAAAAAGTTACCGCTGGTGTCTTGGCAGTTCTTGTATGTCGTGGACTGGCTCAAAGAGAAGGACCTCACCAGGCAGTTGAAACCCAAACCTTGTTTATACTATTACTGAGAGGGAGAAAAAAACAGTCTTCAGTTAATGTGTCCTCATGAATACAGTCATCATAAAGTGAATCCAATAAGGTTCTATCTTCAGGAAATAAGAAAAAAATGAAACAGTTCATTTCTGTCTTAATCACTTTAATTGGCCAGTCTGGGAATGAATTATTACCCACCCTGCTGGATCCACTAGATGCAGCAACCAGGAGTACGTATGTGAAAACATTAATGGATTACGCTGTTAGTAAGAGATCTGCTGAATTCTCTGGTACTTGTATGGGTGGCTTAAGTTACATCCTGGCTGAGGAAAGCAGCAGAGTGGAAGGTCTTTAATCAGTGGTGATGCTGGATACTTCTCACCCTAAACTTTTCATTATATTGTAACAATAAGGTGTGGGTTTGGGGTTTTTTTTTCCTAATAAACCATAAATAGTGCTCTCTCAGGTCTCAGAAGTGGGTCATCATGTCTTTTCTGCACAACACCTTTTTGTCTCTGTGATCCTGGGTTCTGCTATACTTATTTTCTCAAGTTACTCTAGGGTAGTTTAATCGCATTTCAGTTTGAATCCTCAGTGAAAATGTTCTTTTCCATCCTTTGGAAAGTTGACATTTAAATGGCCAACGAACAAATTGCCCATACCTGGCATTAATAATGTATCAGAAACAGCTTTTTCAAGGATGCATGTGAAGATAACAAAGCAACATCTGGCCTTCATTTCTCCTAAAGAGCATGAGATATACTTGCTGTTACATCCTTGGAGCTGCTTACCTTGTCCATATGGGAATGCTGAGGAAGCTGCTACAAAATAAAGTGGAATATACTGGTGGCTGAAAGCGAATGCCTGGCCCAAGGTAGAAGGCTAAAAGCAGCTGCCTGCTGAACTTGACACGCATAACTTGTTACCCAGCTGTTCCAGATGTGTCAGTATTCAAACGTTACTTGTGGAATGATGTTTCTGATACTGTGATGTTTCTTCATTCTGTCGTATGCCAAAGAAAATGTTTTTAAGGTCTGCCTAAACATTATCTAGCTGTTGTGAGCCTGCAAGCAACTCTTAATTGTAGCTCTGGGTAAGTAACACCACCACAGTGGTTGCTAATTGGCTCACGTGACAGTTCCTGCTATGGATGTTTTTCACACCATGCATTTAGGCTGGGTTAAGCTCTGTTTGGAATAAAAGAAAAAGCTGTAAGCAAATAGTGCTCTTTCCAGTGCACTACTCGAGCGTATCGGGACGAAACCAGATGTGATCTCATTAACTTCTTTATTGCTAAAACCAAACCTAAAATAAGGAATTAATTTTTTGTCAAATTCTATCCAGATCCCCGTTCTATGGAACAGGAATACTTCAAAGAATTTCAGACTAAAAATGGAAACGCTCTCTTCCTCTGTTGAAGGTGAAATGAGTTCTTAAAAAAAACCAACCCTCCAAAACCCCACCCAGACCCTGCAAATTTAACTTTCTATGTAGAAGAAACAAGATTTAGTTCTGGCCCAGAGATTTGGTCAATGAAAACTTTTCAGAAAAATACCTGATCCTCACTTGATATCATCTGGTACTTTTCCCAAATCACAGTGAGGTGACTTTAAATCTTTAAATCCACTCCAGCACAACGTGTAAAAATGTTCTGTGTTCCTTGTAGGGAGAAGAGGTGCCGTACCTGTACAGCCGCTGTCTGTCCCTGCACAAGCAGCTGAATCCACCAGTTTCTTGCTTGGTACTGCTAAAAAGTGCAGGTGCTTAGCATATATCCTCAAAGCGTATCGTGAGGCGCCCAACGTTTCCAAGCAACTTGCATATGAATCTCCTTTATTTTTAGCAACAGATTCTGTTTAGAAGAGAGGGTTTTTCCAAAGCATTAGCCACGTTGCTAGAATTCAAATGATTAGTAGGTACAAACTTAGAAGTGGAGATACTTGTCGTTAATTGGACAAGAGTACATACATGTCAAGGTGAAAAAAAGCTGCAAAATTCACCAACTCTCAACTCATAAAAATCACCTTTTCACAATATGAATTTCTGCTGAGTCTTGACCCTGACTACGTGTGTAGTCAGCTGCTCTGTATTGTGCAACATTCTTCTGGGTAAAACCCCAAGTCAGCAAGAATGTGGAGGCTGTTTCAGATGTTTAACTTTTAAGATTAATTATTTCTTTTTTTTTTTTTAAAATTCATGCTTATCCACCAGCCTTGGAGGCAGCTGTTAGTGGCTAGTGCGAGCATCCTTCTTACGCAGTGAAATCGCCCTACCTAGACAGAGAGAAAAAAAGACAAGTAAACTTTTCTGATGAATGCTTTCTGATGTTTGTGACTGCTGCTCTTTCACATTTGATTTCTGGCTGCCTGGAGACTCTCAGAGTTTACACATGCAAGGGCTGGTAATGCACAGAAGCAGACCTGGGTATGAGTGAGGACTAGCTGTCATTTTGTCAGCTAGGAGGAAACCCGAATTGTTTAGTAGAAGCTGGAAACATGGGATTGTTTGATCTAAAGCAGCTCTGAATGTCGTTTGTGGTTGTTTTCTTAACCTGTGCTAGCATACCTACAGTATTTTGCAGCTGCTGTTTCTAGTATGTTGTGCCTACAAATAATAAATATTTTTAATAAAGACAAGTGTGTAGATAACGTGTGAGATGCTGGTTGCTGTTTACAAGGTAGCAGTTACTAATAAAAGAACCAGCCTCTCAACGATTTAGGAGACTGTTTTAGTGAAGAGGACTTGGCTCATACTCAAAGGAATTGCAACACGGGGAAAACCATACTTACATGGTTACTTGCTTATATGATCTGATTGTTTGGTATATGTGGTGGGGGGGACAGCTACTCCGTACTGCATTTTATTTTAAGGCTTTTATTTCCTGATCTTAAAGGTATTCTGTTCTGTGTGATCAGCTAAATATAACCTGCCTAAGCTCCTCCTCATTTCCATTATCCAGAATTCAGGACAAGGAAGAAACGAGAGCATGACATCTTGATCATTTCTGCCTCATTAAAATCTCATGGACCCCAAGGAGCACAGTTAGGTCATATTTGTAAAAGGTAGGAGTCTAAGGCCTTGCTTTGAGCCGTGCCTGTTTCAGAGACAAGCTCTGCACACATTACCACACATCTTTCCCTGCCTGCCCAGTTCCAGGCTAGAGCCCTTCAGCTCTTTCACCTTTGAACAAAATCCCTAACTTTTACAATGTTTTCAGGCAATTAATTGTAGGCAGCCTGGGAAGTCTAAGATCTCTTTACAGCTAATGGCTGTAAACTATTAGGAGGACACTGTTTGCAGGAGAGAATCCCAGTTCCAGGCCTAAGCGCTCTAGACTTTCTGGGCAGTTCCCAAACCCTTCGGAAGCTGTAAATGCATCTTTGTCTGAACACAGGAAGCCGGATCTCTGTTTGGTTGATGAGTCTGCCTCCTCCAACAACTGCTGAGGAGCTGTTGATGTTAGGTGATAGATATTAGTGCACTAGGAGGCCTGTCCTCCCACAGTCCTCCCTCCTGCAGCTGTCAGTAGGCACAGACTCACTGGCTTGTGCTGTAAAAACAGCATTACTACCTGCTGGCCTTGATGCAGAAGCAGCTGGTTTAAGCTTCCTTCCATTACCTGCACTGGGAAGGTAAGTTGTGTTAACAGCAGAAGCAGAAGATGAAGGGCACGTACATTATCAGGCCAAGTTCAAGTACTCGCCCAGAAGGACCCCAAAAGAACAAAGTTAGCCTTGCTGCAGCTGCTGCTGCTGCCTTCCCATTTTAGCTTTCCTCCTTTTTCTTCTCTGCCTGTGCTTTTGTCCTCATGGCGTGGTTGCCATTGTATAGTAGTTTTAAGGGATGAAAGCAAATGATTGCTGATGGGTGACATGATAGCGCTTTAAATGGGAATGCAGATTGGTTCCAATACAGAGCAATATAGTAACGCAGACAAAGCAAGTGGCGGCAGCACAATAGGCTTAGAATGATCGCCATAACCATAACTGACTGACAAAAGAAACCGTGATACACAAATACCAACATGTGTTTAAAAAGCCCCTGGTGTTACAGTGCCCAGGACTGTCAAAGGGCCTGTGCTCTGGGAAACCGCGTACCTCGCAGGCCGTCCAGCTGCGGCACAGGCTGCAGCTGACCTGTCATCTTCCTAATATTTAGTATCCCGTTCTCTCCCAGCTTTCTGGGAATCTGGGTGCTGAGCACGCGCAGGAAATTGGGGATTACAAACTTGTCTGAACTTTTCACTGCCAGACATTAACATGCGGATGCAGCAGCCCGTATGTAAATGATGTTATCTGAGCTGTTTTATGCATGCGTTTCCAGGATAAGAAAGGAGATTATTTTATTGTGTGAACTAATTACCTGTGAAGAAAAAAATTAGAGCCTTTTTAATGTTAATGCCGGGCTGTATTTTTATTAACTTTCATACTCAGTGATCCAGGGTTGTATGTTTATTGTGTATTTTCAACTATTAAGGGTGTCATCCTTTAACCTAAATGAAAGAAGTTCTTGATGTGACTTGATGCCACGTCAGAGCCTTCCTTTGCCCATAAAATGGGATTGCTTCACCAGCCATAAAGGCAAAGTGCCTTTTAAGTGTCATGGTATTGCTGCTTAATTATGCACAGCAACAATTAAAAAAAAAAAAAGACAATCATATTAAACTGGAACTACAGGCAAATTCCAGAAAAACTCAGAAAATATGCTCCTGGGCTACTCTGGAGTTGCGTACAAGCAGAGTCCATGTTCGCATAGCAGACCTGAGCCCAGATGGGATCAGCCCTTTTGGCTTCAGGTGGACAGCTTGTACAATTAAAAAAAGTTAAATGTGCTCATGCTGCAAACATTATGATAGGAGAGAGAATTTGTGTGAGAGCCTCGTCTCTTGTGGTTACTACATCTCAGCCGAAATTCAGCGTGTTGCTTATTAATACTATAATTAGACGAGGGAGGAGGGGAGTAACTCTCAAATAGTTCATATTTTAATATTTGTATAGTTTTTAAACCAGCATTTATTTTGTCATACTTTGTTAAGCACGATATAAACTGGGTTGTTGAGCTTTGCATATATTACATATTTTACTATAGAGCATAAGCTGATGATAATATGTTACATGTAATGGAAATGGATATGCACACAGCGTGCCAAGGGAAGTTACCATGGTACAGTGCAGGTAGTAGGCCAGGATCACCTAGTGCGATAAAAGAAAGCCCTAAAACCTGACTGTATTAGTATGAAGAACTCCAAAATTCATGCTAATATAACTAAACAGACCGAGTCGTCCACAGCCATTGGCCCACCACTTAATTTATGTGAAAAGAATCAAGGGTGATGTGGGGAATGTTTGGGGGGTTCCTCCCGTGAAACCCCATTTTAAACCAGCTGCTTCGCTACCTCTTCACATGGAAGTTGTGGTTGTGAAACTGGGAAGCTAATGTGGCTGAGGAAAATTTGTGTAAGGTCAGGTCCTCAAGGTAGCAGGGAGCACAGAAACCATGGCCAGAAGGAGTGCCAAAGGATTTTTCTTGGAAGAAACAAGGCAGAAGTAGGTCATTGCACTCTATGGAACTGTTACCTTGGCACTTTTCAGTGCCTGAGTTATACTTCTATAGCACTCTGTGCCTCTCTGTTGTACCTCTCATGCACAACCTAAATCAAATAGTTTTCTCAACGTAGAGTCCCCAGTTTTACGTGGAGACACATAGGCATGAATTGTTGTTAAGATGCATATTTAAAATCAGATCCTTTTTACCTTGCTTTAAAGTGTTGGTATAAAAGTGTTTCCTATGTTTTCCAGGCTTTCAATCACTGAATCCACTTTTCACTAAGAGAAAAACAATACTTAGCATTGCCAAACCGAGACAGAAATTCAACTATAAAGATGATGGTTCTGATAAATTATCTAGTTAAATGTAATATAAAGCCAAACTGCTATCATCTGTCCTGATAGTAGGCCTCTATAGCAGCAGCTTGTTAAGAATTTACAGTGCAGCATTTTCCTGCTGTATTTTAAATAGTATATTAGGCTGTTTTGGGGCACTGAACTGCTTAGGAAAAAGTGCTAGTCGGTATTTCTTTCTTCAATACGGTTTAAATGTGTCACGAGGCAAAAATTATTAAGCACATAATAAATGTGCATCCTCACTGAAAAAACTAAAAGTTTTAAAAGCCTGAATAGAAAAGCCTGAAAGCATTATGAGATTAAAAACTAGACCCATCTCTACTGAAAACAGTCCACATGTACATATAACAACAGCTTTCACTGGAAGCTGCAGACAACTACACCTCAGAGCAATCCTGGGAAAGAGACTCTATTATGCACACCCCAACTGCGGTTAAATTCTGCATAACAGAATAGTTTTCCCACTCCTGAACACTCACTTTGGAAAGTCAGTGAGTATCTGAGCTGGGAATAGACTTCAGAAGAGGAGAATTGGTACTCTGTCTATTAAAAGACATGCAGCACATCTGTAGGGCATGCCACTGGGGCATTAAGCTAATTTAGGATTTAGGTATCCCAATTCTGCACTGTGTTCCAGGCTTCCTGAGAGAGGGGCCCTCTGAACTAGTTAAATTCTGAATTATGGAAGGGTCACAGTGCAACTTAGATTCTCCTGTGCAATGGTGCTGAGTCCCCACCTCTCAGCAGCCACCCTCCACAGGCCAACAAGACCAGGATTTGCTACGAGCTCCTCTAAACTCCTCAGTTCCCCAGCTCTTGGGCAGAGTTTGGCATTCTGGCCCCACTGAGGTCAATGGGAACTTTGACATCAACACCAGAGAGGCCAAAGTTTCGACAAGGCTTGTAGAGTTCATCTGGGAGAATGTATCTCTGACCATGTCATTTGCAATAAAGGTGGCTGTTGTGGGATTGGGTGTAAGGTGCTCGATCTCAGTTTCTGTTCCATTAATCAGCAAGGAACATAATTCAAGCTTCCAAATGTTCACATTTATATTTCCCAGAGCTTCAAATAAACAGTATTCGAACTCAGTCAACATGTGAACAGTCAAAGAGACTACCTTATTTTCTCCTTCCTTGTTTATATTAAGAGGAACTCAGCCATGGAGCAAACATTTTCAGACATTTCAGCAAAATAAAAGCTTTGCTGTGAATGGAATAGTCCCATAGGTCCTCCAAAACTGGTGCCTGTGGTGATTAGAGTGGGGCAGCTGGCATGGATGGCAGGTTACCTAACTGCTGCTGGAAAGACATTGCATTTACATGGATTGGAAGGGCCAGAGTTGAGCAGATAAGATCACACCATTGTGAAGAGTATCACCCCCAAGCAGCTGATATGGCCACAGAGCTTTTCTCAGCCTCTTGCCCCTAAGCTACAGTGCAAACATCACAGCATACAGATGTCCTGACTCATAACACTGAAGTAACATGAGTGGCAGCTGTTACATCAATGGAGTTGGATTGCAGAACATGCTGGTATTTGTGTAAATTCGCTACAGATTACTGCTGCCTTCTATGTGGTGTTTTTGTTGCCAGGGAGGGGCAAAAAGGAGTACAGAGAGGCTGAGTGCTGCCCCCGTTAAACCACAGATGAACAGAAGATGTGTGGGGTGTTAAAGGGGGAGGAGCTCCGTTTTTGCCAGATTGCAACCATATTCCAGCTTCAGAGGGCAAGAGCAGGGAAGTTTGCAGAGTAAAGCCAGGGAGATCTGACAAGCAGCCATTCCCTTGGCTCTGTTGTCAGAATGCAGACAGGCAGCGCGGTTCCTTTGGCACAGAACTGCTGCAGTGAGCTGATGAAGATCTTTTCAGTCCCTGGGCTTCCCAGTGCTGTCATGACAACAGCTACTTTCTCGGTCCTGCTGAAACCCCTTTTCACATTCAGTGAATGCCATGCACAGAGAAGTAGGTTATTCTCATTGCTCTCCTACCCCACCCCCCCACCCCCCCCACCCCCGATTTGATTGACTGAGAATAGGGAGGGACGCTGTACTTCTATGGACTTGACTTCTTTTCCATGGACATGACAGGTTCTTGATCTTATAGGAAAGGTTTAAAGAGTTATGAATTGAAAATAGGTTTTAATAGCTCAGAAGACAAATTACACTATCTGTAATAAATATTTGCATTACTGAAAAATGGCAAAAAAGTCATCCTGCTGGTTTTGTAGTTGTTAAATTACTTTTGATTACTTTGAGTATGACTTCTGCTGTTCAGTATACACCATAATAACTGAAAGGCTAGTTTTTGGATCCAAATCTGAAGTTTTCTGAAATCCTGGTGTTTTCTCATGCTCAAGCCTACCAAATAACAATTTCTCTTTAAATACACTAATGCTGTATATCTCTAGCTGTTACATAAATATTCCATGGCCTACATTTTTCTTGTAACATAGCAGAGCAGTGGAGAGAGAAGAGGAATCATCCAGCTGTTAGGGCTTTGGGAAATCTGGACCTTGTCACCTTTTTTGTGACAGCATCTTGCCCAAGGCTGACCAGACTGTGTGATAAATGCCTCTCCTATGGATAACCTCTTTAGCGTCTAGCATGCCAGGATCTGGCAGTCATGGAAAATATGTAACCTTAGTTGCTCATCTCTTTTAATCTCACGGGGTCCAGCAGGACGCTAGATTTGTCATACGCACCATCAGAGGAGTTCTGAACACAGTCATTAGTCTGGCAGGCTGTATCTAACCAGTGGTTTTCACCCCCCACATGAGGTTAGGGCAAAGCCAGGGTGTATGGTTATATCTGGGAACTCAGAAAAATACTTGCTGGTTTTGCAGATTCGATGATGCCTGCATCTCTCATGTAAGATGGGAATAGCATCTCAGTTTTACAGAACCACAGAACAGTTGAGACCTCTGGAGATCATCAAGTCTAACCGCACTGCTCAAAGCAGTGTCTGCTAGAGCAGGCTGCTCAGGACCGTGTCCAGGTGTGTTTTGAGTACCTTCAGGAATGGCAATGCCACAACCTCTCTGGGCAACCTCTTCCACTGCTTGACAGCCCTCACTGTGAGAAGATTTTTTCCTTATGCTTAAATATAATTTTCTGTCCCTCAGTTTGCAGCCATCGCTTCTTGACCCTCACCAGAGACCAATGAGAAAAGTCTGGTTCCATCTTCTTCTTCACTTCCCCTCTCAGATATTTATACACCTTGATGAGACCACCCTGAGCTTTCACTTCTCCAGGCTGAACAGTCTCAGCTCTCTCAGCCTCTCTTCTCATCTGATGTGCTCCACTCCCTTAATTACCTCCAGGGCCCCTTGCTGGGCCCACCACAGCATATTCTGTGAAGCTAAGAACCCTGGTTGGAAGAACGTGTTCAACAAGAGCTTGATCTTGGAAGAACAAGAGATTCTTCAACACCAAAAAAAAAAAAAAAAAAAAAAAGGCGGGGAGGGGAAGCACAAACATTTTAACTAGATTCTGCAAGGGAATTTTCCTTGAAATGTTATGAAATATGAATATTTTAAAAATTCAAAACCAGTCTATGAAAACTCCATATTCTACACCACGAATTGAAGAAGGAGTTTTAAAGTAATTCTAGAAGAACACTGAAAAGCTGCTGTAAACTTGTACTCCTTCCAAGCTGTGATTTGTATTTAATTAGCATTCAATTCATTATGCATTTCTGTTTGGTTGTAATGGTTACACACTGGTTTTGCAACAGGCGAGATCTCGATTACTTTCATGGTTTTGAGAAGAATCTCCGTGTGTGGAAAGAAGGATTCTGCTCCTGACTCTGTATCTATGCTTTTAGGAAAAAACTGCTGGGATTTACTGCCTAGCGTGCTTCTGCAGAATTGCCCCCCTACCCACTCCCCCCTCCCTGTCAGGAGGACCTCCCCTGGTTTTATTGTAGTGCTCTCCAGTAGCTGACCTGCAGAAAATAAATGGACATACTGGTGGCAACTCTGTGTTTGTGGTCAGAAGCACACCTTCATTGAGAGCTGGAATCCAGCTCTGTTTTGCATAAGAATGTGGAAAACAGGCATTCCCCAAATTAACAGCATGTAAAGACTCTTTAATCTGGAAGTAAATACGTTAATTATCTCTGGTTAAAGCTAATCTAAATTGCACCCTATAAGAATGTTGATACTTCTGCAATTTAAGATTTCTGGCTGCCTTTTATTGCAAAAGAGAAAATTGTGCCTAGTAAAAAAATGGACTCAAGCAGGTATAGGATACTTTGGGAGGAAAAGGAAATGTCTCTGATAACATCATTTTTTTGAATTGTAATATAAAAATGTTGACAATATTAATGACAGAGAAAAAATGCTCTACTGACTTGAACAGTACTGCATGTATTATTATGTTAGCTGTTTGCATGCTGTATTGCATCAGCTATTTAAATTTTCCAATGTGACATTTGGAAAACTTTCTGAATAGTTTCAAAGGAAAGCACACCATGTTTTCATCATATAGTCACGCAAGTCCCTGGGACTCACAAAAATTTAGAGATGTGGGGTGATGGGTAATATTCAACTAGAAATACAGGTGCTTTTGCTTTTGAAGCAAATTCTGAGTTGGTTCTCAGTGGTATTTCTAATAATTAATAGCTTATCATAGCTATTAATAGTATCTATTTGAAGTCCTGTGCTGATGTTTCAGTTTTTGCAACAAGCTGTAGAACACATAAATAAACCATATTATGAGGCCTTCTAATGCCTTGAACTCAAAGCTGTCTATCTTTCACTTCCAAGAAATCTTCCAATGCTTTCTTGGTTTGCTTTTTGTGTTTTCCTTCAATACTATTTGAGGGAAAATGTAAGCTCAATTAGCATGCATTCTAGAGAAGAGGTTTTATGCACTTGTAAAGCATCGGATTCTTTTCAGTTGTATCAGAGCATCTACAGAACACGGGCTTCCTCTTACTGTTTGTGTTTCTAGATGGCTTAATGCAAAGATGCCCTCATTTCCACCGGGCTTGCAAGTTGTTACGGTAATACAAATGCAAATCTAATGAATGTTAGGATGTGCTTTTGGGTGAGCTTTTGGATGAGCTCCAGAATGACAGAATAGGGTTTTCCATTCCTGAACTAACTCCTGGTCCCTTGTGTGACCTTAATAATGTCTTCCTTTTTTTTCCCCCCGTCCCCAGAGTGGTCACAGTTCCATTTAACTGAGCTGTCTGGAGTTTCATGAAGTTTCATGACCTAACAGCAACAGAATGCCATTTTATTTTTTTTCCTCCTAGTTACCCCTAAAAGCAGTTCCTTGGTCTAGCTCACGGCATGAATTTCAGAGACAGCTGTGCTGGCACAACAGAGGAGACAGTGTGTCACCATGTCAGCTGTAACAAAGCTGAGAAGAGGGGGAAGAAGGACCTGAGCAGTATCTAGAATTTATGTTTTTGCCAAGTGTTTTGCAAAGCTTATGTGTGGCCCCAGGAAGGGCTCACTGCCCAGCAGGGAGAGAAGAGGTACCCCTGCCCAGCATGCTTTCCCAGCAGCCTTCCTTTGGCTGGCCCAACCTAAGCAAGGCTTGAAGTTTCCTATAGTCGCGGTTTCCAAGCAAGCAATATGGGGAAAGATTAAAGGCAGCTTTGAAAAGAAAACAGCATAGAAGTTGAATTTCAAGGGAGAATTAGCTGGGTGTTGCAGCAGAGGGTGGGGTCAGAATTGCAGCATGAGGCAGTTTCAGTCTGGTCGGAAGGGAAGGGCGAGAACCCAGTGCTGGTTGCTCACTTGAAGCAATGGGAGATTCTGCAGCCTCTTCCCCTACACCTTGAATTTAGATGGGGAAGGGTGGGGCAGAAAGAAGGGAAGGGTGAAGTCTCCAGAGACTGCTGAGCAGGCAGAAAGTTGTGAGCAAGGTGAGTCATGAGGTTCAGACAGCAGGAATTTCCTGCAGTGCGTAAGTGCATGCGGAGGCACGGGGTGGAGACCAAATGTTCAGTGACCAAATGTTTTGTTACAGGACTTCCCCTGGTATCCTAACAAGTACCACTCTTCCTGTATCTTAGGCCTATGGCAATTTTTTTCTCTCTTTATGGGCCTTTCTTACTGTTTTGAAGTGTTTTATTGGTGCACTACATCATAGTATTATGACGCTGATCAACAGTAAGGAAAAAAACCCAACCAAACTTGCCTTACATGTAAAAAATCTTTCGATGATCTCTCTTAACTCTTTCAAAAAACACCCTCGTTGGGACTCAAGAAGAAACTACTTCTTTGGAGTGTGCTCATTGTTGATTCTGCTGTCAATGTGAATGCTCTGGACGCTGCTGTTCTTGAGGTAAGAGGATAAAATCTTGGCTGCTTCTCCCTGCTCTGCGGTGTATGCAATGTTGTTTGTTGTTGCATGTGTGGAGAATGGTTCTGCTTGGACTCTGCCCATGAACAAGCTTCTCCTAGTTCATAAACTGACATTTTCTTTTTTAAATTTTGTACTTTGTTGAGAATGTCCTCAAATGACGACAGGTCGTATTGCCTCAACATAAATACCAGAGCTTTAAAATATCGTCCCTGTTATTACATTATCATACCAAACTAGACTGAGCATACCAGAAGCCTGTGTGTTCTTTTTTTCCCAAAGTATTCCCTAACAGCTTGTCTCTTGCTTTGAGCTTCTTTCAGACCATTCAAATGCAAGTGATTTAGATGCCTTGTTAAGTTCTAGAGCCACCTATTCTCAGACAGATCTCCTCTTTCAAGAGGTTTGAAAAGTCGAAAGCCTCGGAGATAAAGATTTAGCTCTGGTCAGCTGGGTATTTTTGTACAGAGGAAGCTCAGTGACAAGAGACTCAGGTAATCATGGCTGCTTGCGCTCGACTAGGACTTTATTGTAGTGCTCAGGGACCAAAAGTGGAAGCAGAGTTTTGTGGTTTTGAAAAACTGAGAGCAAGACACCACGAGATTATCATCGCAGAGTACTTCTTTGATGATTGCCTGCGGCAGTAGTGACCCCTTTGGTGCTGATCTCTCGCCTAAATGCTAAGTGATTTCCATTAGGCAGGTTCACTCTGTTCTTCCTATTCATTGGTGTCCTGAGGTTTCCTTCCCTGACCCGCTTTGAATACACAAATTACGTAATGAGCTGGCGTCTCTACTGCTCTGCTTAGGAAAGTGGAAAGTGGGAGGTCTGAATCACCCTGCTTACTTTCGGTACACGTAGACAGGGAGCCTTGCGTGCACACACGACCTCGGGCAACCCAGACAGGCTTAGAAAAAAGAAAAAACAAAAGTACGTTGATGTACTGGAGTTCTTTGACATAATTTCCCCCCCTTTTTCCTTATATTATTAAATGAAAACCTTTATATAGTTTCTCATGACCTGACACCTCCCTGATTCTGTCCCTCGCTACAGCAGAGAACTGCACAAGGGCATCAATGGCTAGAAAAGACATAGGAATTACTTCAGCTACAGCTGTCTTCTGACTGAATCAAAGGGTGTTGTTTGGTTTTGAAACCTCATGTTTCATGTTTGATAAGACTGGTGACAGCAACACCCACCCGGCAGTGCCGCACCTTCCTAGATGAGGAGTGAAGTACAGTGCATGTTGTGTTCCCGGGAGGGAGGAGGAAAGGCAAAAGCGGATATGTAGAAGGTCAGGGTTTGGTCGCTGTTTTGCTGGAGTTGGTAGACCATGTAATACATGTATTATAGAGATAAAACTACATTACAGTTGTCTCCTTTCCTCTTTTCCCCTGCCCTCCTTTCCACCCTTACCATTTGCACTTTCTAACTGAGGCTGGTTTCTAGAAATCTGGGAAACCATCAGCACTTTTTTGCTGTTGTTGGTTTCCAAAGTTCGCTTATGCTGCTCGGCAGGTTAAAGGCATCGTTGGTTTGTTCCCCAAGATCAAACAGGACGTGTCACGTCCCTGTGCTCCAATACCGCACTGCTGTTTCAGCACGGTGCCATCCTATTGTGATGGTGCTACACTACGGGCTTGCGGAGTTGCTGCTAACAACAGTGTTTGTTGATGGGCCAGGAGCCATCTCCTGCCATGCTAATGCAGGTCTTAGGAGCACCCTTTCCAGATTTTAATCCTACGCAATTAACTTCTCCGGGAATCCAGGATCTCTGTGGGTATGCCAGACACGCCTGCTGGAACTTGAACTGGTGAAGTTCTTCCTATTGTACAGAAGGCACATGTTTTTCTGAACTGAGTTGTGGTTCTGCGTTTTGTGGTGTGTTTTTAAACAAAGCTACCATCGCTTCTTGATTCATTTTTTTAAAAAATATGGCCAGTTCTTTATGAGTTGGGTGAAGATGGACAGATGTATGTATGACACTTAAAACTCACGTGGAATAGCATTTTGTACTTTCAATTACTGTCTTCATCCTTCCAATAATTCGTCAAACTACCCGATTTGATCTCTGTGTTCAGATTCCACCCCATCTTCCTGTTGTACTGCAAGTACCCATCCTACAAACTTTTGCTAATCAACTCTACAGGACAATTTTACAAACGTTTTCTTAATGTCTGTGTAGGCAAGACTCTTGTCAAAAAGCCTGGCACAAGCTACCTTTGTAGAAGTGCATCCCATTTTACATTAATTTTCAAAATTTGCCCTTAAGTCTTCTTGTGTGCAATTGACAGTGATCCTGCTCAGCTTTTACCTTTCCCATTCTACATACAGAGTTGGGTTTTTTTTTTTTCAGACGGCACAATTCCCAACTGAACACATTTACTAACCCTGTGCATCCAGAACTGAACTTAGGTTAATGAAAAAAAAAAAAAAAAAAAAACCAAAACAACGAAAACCAAACCAATTTCCCAACTTTAAGTACATTTAACTCTTTCTTTGGCTTTACTTTCATTTAAATGCAGTAATCGATACTTTGCATTCCCCTTCAGTCATACTGCTTTTGCCCAGCAGCCAACATGCCTCTTTACTGCAAATGGAGGTTTAAGGCCACAAACTAGTTTATTCTCTTTGCTCTCTCTCCTCGCTGCGTAGAGCGACTGCTTTTTCATTCCTTTTTGTCAGTACCGCTGAAAACCTCTCTCTGTCCCCTTTGTGTGTCAGCTGAGCTTGTCTTTTGACAATTCTCTCTGGGTAATGTCACATCGTGACCTGCACCCTGTAGCTCTCTTTGCCGAGAAGGCTCGTTCCTCCCATTCTCGCTAGCTCTACGTCCCGTTTCCCCGTTGTTGCAGTTACTGCCAGGCCAGTCTCCTTCCACCCCACCCCCCTTTTCCTCTCACGGATACAAGTGTCATCAAGTTCTCCTCAGCCGCGACTCCCGGTTTCTTTACTCCCTCCCTCCGGCAGCCCCGTAGGCCTGAAGCTACCCAGCTTCTGACTGAACCAGGCAGGAGGCTGCCGAGGTTTCACCCGGGGGGCGGGGGAGTGTGTGGGGGGGGACGGGGGCTGGCGCCTCCTGGCCGGGAGCGCCTAGTTCCCGGCTTGTCCTGCGGAGTCCACTCCGCCCGTGACTGCTCAGCAGCTCTTCTTCCCCGAGACGCGGTGAGTAACGATGAGGCGATTCAAGCGAGGCGTTAAGAAGGAGCCAGCATCCCCGCCGCCCAACCGCCGTCCCGTCCTGTCCCGCCCCGCCCCGCCCGGCCGTTAACGCCCCTCCCGCGCGCCGCCTCCCTCGGCACCCCGCGCCAGGGGCCGCCGCTCCGTCCTCCCCAAGCGTTTGTCCCCAGGCGCGTTCCGTAGCGCGTGCGGCGGCGGCACGGGCCCCTCCTCTCTGCGGCTCGCGCCGCCGCGCGATTGTGCGGGTGAGAAGGGCAAGAGGAGGGAGGGAGCGAGCGCGGCCGCGCGCGCACGGGCCGCGCGCACACGGGCCGCGCGCACGCCCCCGCCGTTGCCGCCGCCGCGCGCGCCCGGCCCCGCTCGGCTCCGCTCGGCTCCGCTCGCAGCGACTCGCAGGCGCCATGGCGGCCGCTCGCAGCGACATGGCGGAGCCGGAGGGGCTGCTTCCCGGCGAGGCGGCGGCCGCCGCGGCCGAGGAGGAGGAGGCTGGGGCTGGATCCTTGTCGTCGCCTTCGTCCTCAACGGCGGCGGCAGCCGTGGCGGAGACGGAGTCTCTTCTGCTGCTGAACGGCGAGGCGGAGAGCATGTCGGAGCCGAGCCCGGAGAGCGCCAGCCAGGCCGGGGACGGGGAGGACGAGGATGAGGAAGAGGAGGAGGAGGAGGAGGAGGAGGGCGGCGAGGAGGAGGAGAGCAGCCTGGTGGGGAGCAGCAGCACGAGCAGCGGCTGCTGCAGCGACGAGACCCGCTCGCTGAGTCCCGGCGGCAGCAGCGAGGCCGACGCCAAGGAGGAGCCCAAGGGCCCCCGGGGCAGCCAGGAGGACGGGCTGGGCCGCGGAGGCGGAGGCGGGGGGAGCAGCTCCAGCAGCGTGTCCAGCGGTGGCGACGAGGGCTACGGCACCGGCGGCGGCGGCAGCAGCAGCGGCAGCAGCAGCAGCTGCAGCGCCACGTCGGGGGGCCGGCGGGGCAGCCTGGAAATGTCCTCGGACGGGGAGCCCCTCAGCCGCATGGACTCGGAGGACAGGTCAGTGCGCGTCCCGTCTCCCTGACGGCGGCCGCCGCCTCTGCCTTTCCCCGGGGAGCTGGGGGGGGGGGGGGGGGGGGTGGGTCTCTCGGGTCCCGGGGCCGGCGGGCGCCATGTCCGGTTGCCTCCCCGCCTCGCAGCGCCGAGGGGCTAGCGAGCCCGCCCGCAACCCCTCCTTACGCGGCGGCGAAGGGGCCCCGCTGGCCGCGCCTCGCCGCCCTCCTGGCCGCGGGGGCTGTCAGGGCGGCGGCGGGGGGTCAGCCACAGGTTTCTCCGGCCAACTTATGCCGGGCGGGGCGGGGGGCGGCCTGAGGCAGTCCCTCGGCCGCCGCCACGGCTTCTGCTTCTCTAGGCCCTCTCCGAAAGCCTGCCCGTTGCTTTTGGGAGGAGGGGGTGCAGCCCTCTTGCCCGACACTGGGCGGCTGGCTGCCGGAGCTGCAGCCATCACCGTTAGCCGTTTTACGGTGAGCCCCGGAGCGGCCCCCGCTGCCATCTGAGCACGGGGCGCTGCCTGTTCAGGTTGGCAGTATTTAGTGGCAGTTTTCCTCAGAAGCTGCTGATTATTTTTTTCTGATGGTGTTTTTTGGGGTTCTTTAAGGTTGTTATCTTGTGTTAGCGAGCAGGCTGGGTGTACCAAAGCTTCAGGATGGGTAATCATCCGTGGATGTGGTTTTACCTGCATGTGCACCATGGTCTCTACGCAGTAGACAGAAAGCTGAGAGGTAACCTCTTAAAGCGTAAGGGGGGAGGGAATCTGGCTTGCTAAAATAAAAAGGAAACCAGCCTTTCTGTATGTATTTGATGTGCACAAGTAGTAAACGTGCACACTATAAAGCGAGGCTCAGTAATTTGAGGGTCAGAATCATATTTGGATGAGTTCTGTAATAGTGAATGTAAAGATTATTTCTTAGGTTTTCTGTGTTAAAGGTACACATCTCATTTTGCCGAGACTTTAGTTTGATTCTTCTGGAAAGGCGTAACCAAATTCTCACACATGGTTGAATTCTACCTTTCAGGTCTGGTTTAGTGAACATTTTTAAGAAGATGGTTTATGTAGTGTGTTTCTTGGATGTTGTGTGCAATGGTTTAATTGGCAAACTGAAAAGACAACGAAAAATGGACATAAGAGCAGTCTTTAACTAATTAGTAAAGCAACCTACAGTATTTCTTTCAAATAGTTTAAGAAACCTGAGCTAGTTTTTTTTTTTTCTATTCCAATTTAGCATTAAAAAGTATTAGACTTCCCTGTCAGTTACAGTCAAGTAACAGTTGTAATTTTGTTTGTACTTTCTTAATAGAGTTTCATTGTTAAGCGTGAAGGATTACATTATTTGGTACAGATAATGTACTTCAAATATACCTTAGATCAAATTCTGTGTAGCTGTACAAATACCCGTGTTTTGGGAGTGGGTCATCACTAGATTTAAACTCAAGTGTTAAAACCCAGCATTACTCAGTTCCCCAAAAACGTGTAATTGGCCTAAAAGCCTTAAGACGAGAGGAAAAAAGAGATCAGTTCTCTGGTTTCCATTTGACTTTTGAGACTCATAGGAGTCACATTTGTGTTTTTTTTTCTTCTTCCAAACTTGTGCAAGATGGAAAAGGAGTGTGGGTGTTGGGGGGGTTGTTCTGGGTTGTTTTTTGGTTTTGTTTTTTTTTCAAAAGCTGAGATTTTTATGTGAAATCCTATTAAGCTTGAGAGTAGATTTCTGAAAAACAACAGGTACATAATGAAGTTATAGCTTCTTGTTTTTCATTGAATTGAAATCTGAATCTAAATTTGATCATATCTGAGTCACGTTGTGGACTGAGGAAATAACAAATAACTTGCAGGGCTTTTCTGGAAGTAGAGTGTCATTATGTTTGGCTAGTGTTCTATTTTATTTCTCTGTCATTGTTCTCATGGTTCTCTTGCTATAGTCAAACAGTTCTGTCCATCTGTGTACTCATTGTTGCTCTGTTCAAGTACCATTGGTACAGATTCATTTGCAGGAGTTGGACTCTGCATTTAGTAGCCTAGTTAAGGACTGCATGTTGTGTTCAATCTTTGTGAAATTTTACGTTGAACTGCCAGGCTGAAAACTTGAGGTGTGGGAGAGGGAATTTTGTGCTGTAAATGAAAAGCCTGCTTGTTGAGTTGGGTAGGAAAAGAGCAATGCTACCAAGAGTGCCATTCATTATTCCTGGTGATCGAAAATTTCATTTTATGTGCACTGTTTCCTGCAGCATGGTAGAAAGCTTGTTGGGTTTGGGGTTTTTTGTTTTGCTACATGTAGTCCAGCAAGTTCCTTGCTTCACCTTGTGATCCAAATGATTGCTACTGCTTGAAAGCCAGCCACAACATAATCTGCCTTTTGGATGATCAG
The DNA here is from genome assembly GCA_020800305.1 of Porphyrio hochstetteri. Taxonomy (NCBI): domain Eukaryota; kingdom Metazoa; phylum Chordata; class Aves; order Gruiformes; family Rallidae; genus Porphyrio; species Porphyrio hochstetteri. The sequence goes on along the minus strand of CM036905.1, from coordinate 80,633,743 downwards.
ACAGACAAACAGGAGTGTTGGAAAAGGCAGGGGATGAGCTGAAGAGCTCAGGAGTATGTGAGATGGGATGGTGAAATACCAGGGAAGAGCTGGGAGCAGTTTAGACTTACAGGTGGAGGTACAAGTTTATGATGATACATTAAAATCCTTAAAGACTTAATCATTCATTGATTTGGTCACCTCTGCATTAAAATGTAAGTTCTGTGCCTATTAGAGAATTATATTGTGTCTATTAAGTGATGTTTTAAATAAAAGTAGTGTATTGTACAGTACTTAATGACCTTTGCTGACTACCTGTGTCTCTGAAGTTCTAAGGAGCGTGGTGTTTCATGTCACAGTGTGTTGTAGAGTGAGATTACCTGGGCAAAGGAACAGAGAGGGAAGGAAAGAGAAATTGAATGAACATGCTTAAATCTACTGTTCCATGGTTAAGCAAGAGGAAGCTGGTAGAAGAGTATATTTGGTAAAGTCTCCTGCTGTAGGCAGCTTTGGTAACATTGAGATCATGCCCCTAGGCTTGGGATTTTTTTTTTCTTGTTTCCTCTTTAGAAAATTTGAATAAATAAGAGGGTGTGGTGAGAGAGCCTGAATTCCAGGAGCAATCAAATTCCTGTTTCCCCTTATACGGTCTGTATAATTTTCCACAATTGTCAGTGGGTATTCTCTTTGATTTTTTGGTTTAGTTATATCAAATATAAGTTAAATTATAAAAAACTATTAATTAAACTATGGCTGAACAGGAAAATCTTGCAGAAGATCAGATATAACCACTGTTCAGCAACTTCTATTGCTAACAGTTTTTTAATGTATTTTGAGAGGAGCTGCTAATAGAACAAATAATTTGGGGTGTTACTGCAGGAAACTTGTAATATATTTATTTCTTAAATATAATGTTGAAAACTGATGCCCTGAAACTTAGGGTGAATTTTAACCAGCTATTTCCATGCATGTAGACAGACTTGATATTTTGTTAAAATATATTTATTTTCCTCTCCCTGGCCCCAAAACTCCAGAAACCAAAAGGCAAAACCCAAACCGATACCTGGGATAACCAGGTGTCATTTTCAGTTTAGTGCCATCAGTAACGAGAGTTTAGTGCAATAAGTCTTGGACTGTTAGGTATCTCATTGGTCTGTAATCATTCCAGGTTTTTCCGAGGAGTTGAGTTCCACTACTGTGCTGAAGTTTGCTTACAACTTCTGAACAAGCTTGGATCAGCTGTCTCAATAGGCTGCATTCAAGTCAATTCTCCAGATTTACTGTTAGAACAAAGACTGTTATCAGCATGTGAATGCTGGTAATTTTTCTCGTGTCTTTCCCTGACTTCAGGTGTGTTCTGAAAGGATCGATGTGTTTGTCCAGAGTTCTCTGGAGCAATTGGTCTTACTGCAATGCTGAGAAACGTTTGATATGGCTGTAAAAGAAAAAAATAATGGTTCAGTTAACTGCAAGCACAGCAGTTGAGTTTAGCGTGGTGCCACAGGTACTGCAGATACACCTAAGCGGTTGCATGGATTTGGGTATAAATCAGCTGATCTGAATGCAGTGAAGATGTACTTCAGCAATAACATCAGTGAGCTGCAGATGCAGTATTTACTTACAAGCACTTAGTGTTAGATTACTAAAATAATTTAAATACTGTTTACTGGAAAGTTTATTGTGGAAGTATATTGAAATCTGAACTAGTTTCAGTATCAGATTTTGATTTAAAGAGCAGTGATAGATTGTGCAGTTACGTTTACTGTAAATATGAGTAGTAAAAGATGTATGGAGGGCTTTTTTTGCTCACCCTTGTGAGTTTGCTTTGCATCTTTGTACTGTCACCTAGGAGTTATTCCTAATCTTATGTTCTTATATCATCTTTAGCCTTCTTTAGCAGTTTGTCTTCTGCTCCCACCTTTTAAGGATAAGGCAAGCAAGAAACTCTGAAAAAATGTTTCAGCTGGAGGCATTTGCTGTTTTGCCGACTGGTACGTAAGCGCTGATTGACTAGCTGGTAGGCCAAATGTAACAGGTTGTCTTGGACCTATGTAGTAATCTTTCCCTCAGGCACAGCGCTAATTAATGTCCATCTCTTTCACAGAGTGGGCAATTTGCATGTAACTTGTAAGGCTGGGTTTTCAGCGGTGTGTGGGGTTTCTTTCTGAGCTTTTTCACATCTCCTGTTACTCACCTACAGATTTGGTTATTGGAAGGGACTGACTCAAGGGATACTCAGTAATATTCAAAGAAATTTTTAGCTATCATAACTGTATTAGGCTCATAGAATACTTCTAGAAATGTTATTTATTCTGTTCCATTGTAATACAGTGAAAACAGACCTTGCAGAAATTTTTTTCAATAGTAAACCTTTTTGTGCTTCGCTTTGTCAGGTTCGTTCATTATATCTAGTGAAGCGAGACAGTGTGAAGCTAACAGGTTGAAAGATGAACGATTGGTACATGAAAAATCTAGGATCTGGGTCTTGTTTAAAATGGACGCCTTCTCCACCTTTAATATGTATGCTGACTTTTAAATATTAAGTTATTTAAAGGTTTAAATGTAGTCTTTATCTCGATTTTAAACTTTGAAGAATTTTCAGGACTGTCTGGGCAATGACATGTGAATTGTGTGAGTGATGTTTGTGAAGGCAGAATAGTAAATTTGAAATATAATCAGGAAGGCATGTGGTACTAATATGTATCCATGTGACCAGATTAAAAAGTGCTTCAGGCCTTTCTTTGCTGCATAGTCTCACTTGTTCCTTTCCAGGAAGTGAAAAATCATTCATTAGCACTTATGGCAAGGTAGCTAAGTTGTTAATTTTTTTTTTTTTTTACCGTGTGTAATACTGACATGTCAGAATGGGCTGTACAGAAGATTACCTGAGTTTCCAAAACTCTGCTGAAAATTATATTTTCAGCATTTCTGACTGCATTTATTGTGGCTGTTGTTATTTGCTTTCAAATTGCAAAATAAAACCCTTGTTTCTGTAATGGTTATGTTCAGGCCTTTCTGGCACTGAAGAAAATAGCTTTTGATGGGAAGACAAAACAGCCCAGATATTTTGTATGGTTAGTATCTTTATTACTGAAGCTGTTGGTTGGTATAATTGAGTGGTTAACATGAGGTCTTTTTGTGAACTAGATGAAAGAGCTTGGTATAATGAGCTGTTATATTTATTGTAGTAAGATGTAAATATGCTTCATAGAATTTAGGAGAAACATTTTCCTATTCAGTGTAAGAGAGAATGTAGTATTGTGTTTATGTTTGATTTGCACAGGTCTGTGTGCATTTTATTTGTTTGTGACAACATTAAATCTGGTAACTTCTGAATATGAAGTTTGATTGGTGGGGTTGTTTCAGGGAATTTCCTAGGCAGTAGTGGAAATAACTGTCTTGGTCAGTTGTTTTTGTTTTGTGGTGGGGTGGGTTTTTTCTTCTTTGCTTTCGTCACTTTCCAGTTAAGATACTGAGTGTTATGTGCAGCCTGAACATCCATTTTGCAGAGATGTGACATCCTGCATTTCTGGAGTTGGTCACAGGTAAACCTAATTTTTTTTTTTGGATGATGCAGTCAGTGAACATACATGTTCTGCCATAGCCACTCTTACTCAGATCTGTACATCTTTGTAATAGCTTCAGTATATTTACTTATTTTTTGAAAAAAACCCACTTAGAGCAATGGTGGGGAAGTGAGCAATATGTAGAGCTAGAGAATGGTATGGAAGTACATGTGGGGTAGTTGTAGAACAATCTATTTCTGGGTAGGAAAGTGGGGACGTAGCAGAGAAAGGAGCAGATGAAGCATTTGAGATGGTAATAGACCTTTCTGGCAAGGGGTAGATGTGAGGTACACACAGAAGACTCTTGGTATGATAGGGAATAAGATACTTCTAATAACTTTAGGAAAAGGTGAGGCTTGACCCAAAGGAAGTGAAGAAACTGATCTCTACTGTAAAGGAACCAAGTAATTGCAGGGAATCCTTGAAACAGGTGGGAATGTAATCTCCAGTTAACTTGTGTGGGAGAAGGCAACAGAAGAGATGAAGGAACTCCTTTGTATGAACAGTGAGTTTTATCTGTTCTCCCAGTTGCTATTAAAAAACTATGGTGGCACAACTTGCAAAAAAATAAAAGCACTAGTTCTGGAAGATTCCTCGAGGTAGAGGCTTCTTTGTTTTCTTACCTATCTATATAACTGGTTCCTTTTAACTTTGTTTGCATTCTGTCTGGAGTTGTTCATATTTAGAATATGAACATGTTCAAATAAGTCTGTTTTAGAAAATGAAATATAAATATTCCATGTTATGCTTGCCATTTATCATTGGTTTTGTGTTGTGCTGAGATAGTGTTACCAGTTCTCAGATTGTGATTTTGCAAAACTAAAATGCAGCAAAAAATTGGGGGGTACACAGGAATTTGCAGTGCCTCGTTCAAGATACTGGTACATTTTTTTCCGTCCTGATGGTAAAATGGAAAAAAATAATCTTGGGATTTCTTTTCCCATGTCTTTTGTTTGTTTGTTTTTACTTTGTACTCGAGTTTAAAATCTTAATCATTTGTTAAACTTCAGTTGCCAGTAGTTAATGGGTACTTTCTTTAATAGAGGGTTACTTAAAGTATATGCAAAGATATTTCGTAGTGATAAAAAAGCAAAAGATTTGTTAGGAGCTTGAAAGTCCTGTTGTCATCCTAATGCGCTGTGGAAGTGTACTGTCACTCAAATAGCTTGTGTACTGTCAGAGGAGAGTAAAATGAACCTGAGTTGAGAGGTAAAAGACAAGATCATTGGCATATATAGTAGTAGTATCATATATGAAATAAACTTTACCTAATTAAGAATACAGCATAAAGATTCTCCCTTTTTATTAATCTTACTGTTGTTTCGTGGAGCATCTTGTACAAAATACTAGTTCCTCTGTAAAACTGTAGTTAAGTCTTTAAGTCATTGGTCATTGTGGTTTATTGTGCTGTGATCATAAATTCGATTCCAAATGTAACATACCTTAAAGGTGCAAAGAAAACATTATAAACACAGAAAACAGATGTAAACATTTTTTCTTTAATTTCAAATAAAACTTCTTTTGGCATGCCTTTCAGTAGACTTCCTTAGGGTAATTTGCATGCCAAGTTGAAGATTAGATGGTTTGTAAAAGTAGTGTCCAGCAGAATAGGAATCTGATCTTAATTTTATCACTTTTCTATTATGAATCGAATTAGTGGAGTGTTTTTACATTGCCTGTTTCCCTTCTTTTGATGCCTGGTTACTATTTGAAGCACAACTGCTCACAGGGGTACAAATAGGCAAAGCTGATACTTTATAGAAGGCTATCCTACCTATGTATTTTTATTGTCTATGAAGTTGAGCCTAACGTGTTGGTAACTAAAACTCTGCTTTCCTCTGGGAGTTCTGCCTCTTTGGTGGTTTTGTGTTCTGCTCGTTTTCTGAGTTTTGTGTTCTGGGCATGAGAATGGGAGAGTAATCTTATCGGGTGAAATTTCCTTGGTGCTGTGTATGAAGGCTTTTAACTACTACTACTTCATATTGATTATCCTTCTCAGGATGGAAAGCACAGTTTAAAAAAAAAAAAGAATTCTGGTAGTTCTTTAATGACTGGATGTGGTTGGTTTTTTTTTTCCTGTGCTTCTCTTAATCTGTGCTAGTAAACATCATATCAGTAAAGACTGAAAAAATGTGAACCACTTGTTACTGTTCCCTAACTTTCCAAGGAGATTATCAAGTTGAATGTGGTTCCCAGAAATGAAAGTCAGTTTTATTTGTATCTTTAAGGCAGAACCATTTACAGTTTCTTGATTTGTGTAATCCTTTTGCATATGTAGTTTTTGTGCTGTCATATCACAAGGCATACATGTTTAACCTGCTCTACACTCTCGCGGCTGTTCTGGTATTTTGGCATTCAAAGTTTCTTTGTGTTACCTGTTCCTCTGTGTGCTATAAATCCAGTGATAACCTGGGTGTTTGTGTTATGTAAATGTTATGAACCCAAATATTCTAGGGCTAACAATCTAAATAATCAAAGTAAATGATCCAGGAGAGTAGAAACAGCTCTGGAGAGGTGGTGATTCATAACACACTTTCTCAGTCTTGTTTCCTGTGTGTGCTTTTTATGTTAACTCCTTTTGATTTCTCTGTCTTGAAGAGCTTTTCTGTCTTCTTCTGGGTTTATATTAAACAATCTGAAGTGTTGGCAGCGTTGCTCCCTTTTCTAGGTATTTATATCTAAACTGGATGTAGCTTTGCTCTAAAATAAGCTGGTGCTTCAAAAATAATTTCCAAACTAGTTTTTTAATGTTATTGCTTGTGATGCTGTATATTTTTTGTTCCCTTGACTGTTTTATTTTCCACTACATTGATTTCTTAGTGTATATATATAGATATCTATATATAGCTATATAGATATTCAATAAAGAGTTTTGCAGACTTGCTTTTAAGATTGATTTATGAGTCTTGTTCATTTTGAGAAGTTTTTGCTAGCATTACTTAATCTGTGTAAAGCATGGTTTTTGAAAAAAAATGCATAAGCGCTTCCAAGTGATGGGGTGTACTCTTAAATCACACAGCCCTGGAAATCATGATCTTTTTCCTTTGCTTTGAAGTTGCCTTAATTTTGCCGTTACTTAAAGGTATCAAGAACATGTTGCCTTTACATAAAGGTATCAAGGTGCTTCTGGAAACTGCTGGATCACCAAACAACGCTATTTTATTTTTCTGTCCCTCTTAGTTTTTTAGTATTATATCTCTTACTTGCTAAGTGGATTCCCACTTTCACAAAGTAGTTTTTGACATGCAACTTTTACCTATGCTGTTACTTCCTCCCTTGCCTCTGAATAGCTGAGGAGTCAGTTGTGTTGTCTGGTATCAGGGGACTTTATGGATAGGAGCTGGAAGAGCAGCCATGAACAGAAGGTACTGCCTTCAGAACATGGTGGTGGACTTTCACTTCATGTAGTTCTGGCTTATTGTTTTGATCCAGGTATTCTAATTTTTTGTTGCCATGTGAATTACTTTTCTCTTTGGCAGCCATTTCTGGTTTTGGTTTGATGGTGATTTATCAGCATACACCATTTTCTTACTGGTGGTAGATTTTCCTGAATTCAGAGACTGATCATTATCAGCCATGAAATTATTTTGGATATTTTCTATTTAAATTAAAGACACGTGGTTTTCTTGGAAAAAATCATTAAAAAACCCAAACCCTTAGAAATGCAGGTACCTGAAGTTATTTTTATGTTTACTTTGAAGATTCTCTGGATTACTTGCTGGTTAGATGAAAAGAAACTGTAGGAGCTCTAAAGCATTACTGCATTTCCATGCCAAAATCAAACTACATCCATTAAAGTATGGCAAACTGGTTTGCTTGTGGAACATAAGTGTTTGATTTGGGGAATTAAATTCGTAAATCATGGAAATTCAGTAGTAGGAGTATATATGTTGCCAATTTACATGCATCATAAAATACTGAATTTACCAAAGATAGGAACAAAAAAGATCAGGCAAATGTTGGTCTTTGTTGCTGGCTCAGCATGGTTGCGCATGTTTTGTGAACTCTTTATTTTTCTTAGGATGTACTTTAATTTCACTTTAAAATTTGCATGATCATTTGGAGAGCATAAAACAAAGATTAATTTAAATCTGCTTGGACACTTGTGTGTAGTTGCCTTGAGCGCTGCATTTTATTGCATACCGGTACCCTGGAATGTTCTGATAGTAACTTCATAAGAGGTTGGCATTAAAGTTTGCTTAAATAGCTGTTGAAGGTCAGCAAAAGTGAAATCTTAGTCCAAAACCATATGTACTTATTCTTCTTCTACATTTGTTTAGGAGCCAGTGTAGCAATTTCTGTTATTAATCACTTGTATCAGGTTCAGTTCTGTTGAAATTGTTAACTGTAGAAGTTATGTTTGTCCTATTTCAGTTTTTAACAGCCTTGGCCTGCAGTTCGTATGGTGGGGTGGAATGTGGAAAAAAGTGAAAGTTAATCATGTAGTTATACTTTGAGAAGATACAGTGGCTCCCGTGTTTAGAAGTGATGGAGGTTTTTTAAAAAATAAAATATATAGGAATGATGGAGGAACTTCCTATCAATGATGGAAGCTCTGGTTTGATAAATTGACCATTTTGAACCTTTGTGATGGTTTAATCTTTGCTTGACAATTGATTGCATTAGGAAGTAGTGAGTGTAAATCACTTTGAATTTGGTGGCCTCAAAAAACTCTAAATTGCTAGGTGGACTGTTTAAATTTTTGTGTTCACATTGGACTTCTAGTGAAATGAAAATGGAGTTGCTGGGATGTGTCACTGGGTATGTCATTTTTTTCTTTTAATTTTTGTTCTGATTGGACTCTATGTAATTAAATGATTGCGCTTTTCTTTTGGGATTAGTACTTAGTTGTGATTTAGTGTTCCATGTGGTAAAAGCTTTTCTGTTAGATTGTAGGTTTTAGCTGTTGGAGTTGCTGAAAGAAATGACTGTCATTCAAAATGTTTCCATTATTTTGAGTTCCTTTTATGTGAGTGTTACAGTTCAATATTCTATTTTAAGCTTCTCTCATTGGATTGAAACAATGTAGCAGAAGCTCCTTGCAGGAATGACAGGGTATTTCACTGACTAGTAAAAGCTGAAGAAACTATCAGGGTGTATATTTATTTTTAATCCTACTACTTCCACTGAGTTTCATAGTATTTGGATTCTTGAATGTTAATTGTTCTTTTCATCAAGTCAGTGGCAATCTTCTGTGGATGTGGTGCTTTGACTGGATTATCTTTGTGTAGAACATACTATTTCTGAAGATCCTCACTTGAATTAGTGTAGTGTGAAGCTTGATGGCTGTTCAGTAGTATTGGTTTTAGCTACCCTGCAATGTATGTTCCCTGAAATCTCTACTCATTTTTAATTTGATGGCTTACAAGATGAGGTTATTTGTTATAGGATCTGTCACAGTCATTTCCCTTGATGTTAGCTGAAATCAGCTGGGGCCTTTTGCTTACCTACGGAACATCTGGGGACTGGAAGCTAAGCATTCTCAGTGGAGGTACTGTAACTCTGAAATGAGCTCCTGTTGATCAGACTGAAGTAGTGCTTGTTGACCCTCAAGGGCATGGTATAAGGCCCATCTGTTAGGACTGAATTTTGCCTGAGGGAAGGTTACTTCAGTTAAGGTCTGGTGGGAGTACGTTTAGCAGACATTAAAAGTGTAATAGCAAATTGATTGGGCTTTTGTGCATGTGCTTGGTGCCTGGCTCTATTCTGACTTCAAGTGGACAGTTCATGGAGAGTAAAAATGAAACTATGCTGTTCTTGTTTTGGTGATATTCCTTCTATACTCCTACTGTCTGTTTTTCTGAAAGATTAACAAAGAAAGAAAAGAAAAAATTTTGGGCATTCCATTCATCAAATTCAATGGAAGGGATTACTTGCAGTAGTGAGGAAATCGATCTCCGTGGAGAGCCGAGTGTGTCAGGAATGATGTGCGATACACAGTTTTCTTTAATGCATTAAATCACAGTCTCATTATTTTACTGTACACAACAGTTAGTGCTTAAATGCACATGTGGTAAAATGTGGTTTGAAATTTCTGAGTTTTAAATTGGTAATAAATTGGATTTTTTTTTGTCTAGAAAAATTCTCATATTTACATGACTCCAACAACAGCTTAATTTCTTAGGTCCTTAAAGGAAAAGAATAATCCAGGATTTAAAATGCTTCACTAATGTTTTTTATTCTTTATAAACACTAATGTTTTTTATTACCTCTAAAATGAGAATAACTTGGAAATTCTTAAAAGTTTTTAGCTATAATTTTTTGTTTGCGTTTCAGAATTATTTTAAAATATGTTTTAGACTGGATTTAACCAGCTAGACACATATAGATTGTGCAGGTACTATTCTTGTAACATGAAAGTGAGGCAAAAAAAAATCTTAATAGAAATCTTTATTATGAAGATGTATTATTTCTAGCTACAGGTAAAGTAGGTACAGATAAAAATAAGACCTGAAACAGTGCCTTTGGGGTAGTGATTCTTCTATTTAAGCTTCCATTAATGTTGTTGCTTAATGAATACACTTTAAATGTCAGTATCATCTTAAAGCTGTTGATCTCTTGGCAGGCAGAGAGGAAAAACTGTAGTAGGAGGGGAAAAAGTCTTATTGTTCTGAGAAGATTCTGTGTTTTCAGTTTGAACTCACTGCATTTGGAAGACAGTTTAGCAGTGTTTGCAGACTTGCAAAATGAGGTGTGGATTTAGTAAGGTATTTTAGAAAGGTATTCAGTTCTTGCCTCTAGACCTGTGATTATTTTTTTAATTATTTTTTTTTTACTTCAAGTTGGTTGTGGTGCTCGGATTAGGACAGAAGTAAACCTGAAGCATAAACTCGAAGACTATGTTATGCTTGCTGTAAGAGTTTTAAATTTTAGTAATTAGTCCATCTTTTGAATGGTACTTCTTAAAAACAGCTATTGTGTATGTAGGCTCTCTCCAGCAGTGACTGTTTTTGATGCTCTATTGTTTGGGATGACCTCTGAGCTGAACTCTCTGAAACTCAAATGTCTAATGTTCTTCATCAGGCTATGGTCTATAGATCCGTTACAATGGAGCCGGAGCCTGCGTACAGCTTGGGAGCAAACCCAGACCTGTCTGTCACTAGCAATAGCGCTTAAGTTCTGCTCATGTCATTCTGCTTTGATAGTGGCAGTCGGGATTTAAACAGATCTCCAGCCTGGGGAAAAAGGGCTTGGAAAAAGGTGGAAAAACTCACTTTACCTTATTTAGCTCAAAATTTGTTTCAATGTCTTTGTTTTCTTATCAGTAATTTGCCAGAATGTCTGTTTTCCTTGCTTTGTTCTGTTCTCTCCTCTGATACACATTATTACTTTCCCACTTCACGGCTTTGTGGATTTCATATGGGAGAGCAGAAGGATGAAATTTCCATTGCTGTCTTGCCTTTGTTAAGGAGCTTTTCCTCTCTCCTAGATTGTCCCAAGCAGCTAGAAAATCAGAGTGGATTGAAGAGCCCCAGTCATAGACTGAAAGATACACAGACACTATTTCAGTTGTCCAGCCTGAATTGACGTGTTTCCACACTTAGGGTCAGGAAAAGACTCAAGTGGACCATGTAAGATGGAGTGTGTGCATGCATCTTACCTGCTTGTGTGTCTTGCCCTCACACCCTTTCTAAAATTCCAAGAAACAGAAAAGTAGGTGAATCAGCAGCTCTAATAAGAATGGTACTGCAATTAAGTCTGTGCAGATTTAAGAGCAGCCACAGCTCTTGACTATAAAACTTAACATAATCTTGAAATGGCAGGTCAAGGGCAAGAGACCTTCCAAGTCAGTCTCTGCTCTGATGCTAATTATACACTACAAACCTTTCTCTGAACAGCTTCTTGGTATATTCTCAGTGTATAGAATGCTTCAGCGAATGTACACGTTCTTGATCTGTACAGGACGCTGTGACAGGGAAGAAAGAGGAAAGAATCAGAGGTTCTTTTTGCAGCCTTTATGTCTTTCCTAGGTGACCCAGAACTCTCTGAGAAAGACAGAAACTAAATCTAGGCTCTCAGTACTGAGCCATGCAGTCACCAGAGATATGTTTGTTCTAGAGGCAAACAAGAGAAACAAAAGCTTTTGCATTTTTATTTAATGGGTTATTTCTAGAGAAGGAATGTGTCAGGGTGGCAAGTTTGTTGCGTTTTGGTAGAGCCTATCAAGGGAACCATCAGAAAACAGCAGTCTTACGTGACTCCTGGCCGTTTTGTTTGATAAGCAGTTTAGCTATTTCTCCAGTAGGTCCTGTTACAGCAATATTTGTCTGTACTCTTTATGGTAATTTTCTAGTTTGAGGAACGCAGTGTAAAGGAAGGTGTTCCCTCTTGAATAAAATACTGATCTGTTATCACTCAGCTGGATTTGAGTTACACTTTTTCCCATTTTTAGACTATCTTCAAAAGATTATTGAAGCATAGTCCACTGTAGAATTTATCCTCAATTTCTAATAAATTATATATCCTACTACTTGGTTTAAGTGCTATGGGCAACCTTTTTTTTATTCCAGCCCCATCTGATACTAAATTTTGATATTGTGTATGCAACTCTCTTCTGTTAGCCATTAGCAAACACTTAGGCTATTAGAACCAAACAAAGCAAACATTTGAACTATTATAATGAAATCAGCTTTCTAAGTGTTATTTGTTTCTCACGTCATTAATAGCCCTACTTATCAGAATATCTTTTCCTGCATCAATATTATTAGCTGACTTTTATATATTTTTCTTAAAAACAAGCGTAATCTGCGATAGGTAGGGTAGCATTTGGGGGGGGGGGGGAAAAAAAGGCCTAAATATTTGGATGTCTTGGGCTGTAAAATTAGAAACTTGTGACTTTTGTATCATAAGGTGGTTGAGGTATGTTGGATTGTTTTTAGAATATGAAATAAAGTTTCATGCTACAGGTTCATCAGTTTGAGGCTTTTTCATCTCTGCCTAGAGAAATTAACCAGATTGCACTTCTGCGAACTGAAGAAACCACACACACCTGCATGAGTGCACCCTTCTCCCCCCGCCCTGCTGATTCTTTCACAGAACTCCTTCTGGGTTATGTTTTCTCATTGCTTCCCTGCCAAAGACCAGGTTGTAAAACCAGTGAACACTTGAGAGAACCATGCTAAATATCCCCTCATAGTCTGTCCTTGTGGTCACCAGCACCATACCTCTTGAGAGTTGGAAGTTTGCTTACACCTATTTGTGAGGCTTTTGAGAATGGTGCTGTTGCTGTCAGTGGATGTAGAAACTCGGACTGACCGTAAATAGCTTGGCAGTTTTCACCCTATGTAAAGTATTTATAAAGTACTATACTTTGGTACCTTTCAACCCTGAGAAAGTTAGGGTTACTTATCCACATGCTGCCTCAGATCATTTCCATTGCATGAGTGCTGTACCTGCAGTGCTTTGCCATCCTTGGTTAAGCAACTTCCTGTTGGAACCACTGATCCGTGTAACATGCCGGCGCGCAACAGAAATGGTCAGGCTGTGTGCCATCTGGTGAGCGTTTGAACTTAATTCTACATACGGAGTTTGAGAGAACGCTAGTTGAATAACTCAAACTTGGAGGTGTGTGGGTTCAGATTTAATTATTTATTAAACTTTCCTATCACTTTTGTTTTCATAACACAGTTCTATAGATTTTCCTTTTGGGGATAATTTTTGGCTTAGGCATCAGCCTAGGGAGGAGGGAATGTCAGCCCTCAAGCTGGATCTATTGTGGACCCGGCATGGTGGAAAAATTGGGATTGCTCATTTAGTGCTTAAAGCTTTTAATAATTTCCTAGAGGGATACTAAACTGCTGTTAACAGTAGCTGTAGTTAGAGGCTGTTAATGCTGTTGGGACTTGCCTTTTTTTCCCAAGTTTTTGGTGAATATGGAACAAGCTTTGTGGGAAAGGCAGAAGTATGGAACAGATTCAGAACCGTGTCTGAAATTCTATTAGCCACTTTTTCTTTATTTGCCAGTTGCAGATCAAGAGATTGGATTTCATGAAAGGAACTGAGAGGGGAGAAGGGGGAGGTGGGGGATCTTAGAAAAGGGGAGAAAAATTGGTGGGCATGTGGAAAAATGCTGAGGAAGCAAAGAGCCTGAGGATTCCAGCGATAGAAGTTGTGCCTTGTAAATTATTAGTTTTTTTAAATTGGGAGGCTAAAAAAAATGGGCATACTGTATTTCTATAGCACTTAGGAAGTACATATTTCATACACTTTTATTAAAGAAAAAAACTTGTGAAGGTCTCTGAAACTTTTTTAACTTGTAAAACAAAGGCTTATGAGTAATTGATCAGTTTTAACAATAGGGAGGGACGATTTTTTAAGGGATCTGTGCTGGTGATATGGTAGTCAGCATTTTCGTAAGTGTTACCTTGCTGGTGTATGTCAGATGAGAGCTTGCTCATGAAATCAAAATTGCTCAGGGTAGTTAAAACTAAAACTTAACTCTGGAATGCATTGCTGATGGGAGTCTGTTATTTTGACTACGGCAAACTTTTAAAATTGGTAAATGCAGTGAAATCCACGTGGTGGGTAAATTTAAACAAGGCAAATATCTGTAATGATTTCAAAATCTATCACAGGAAAAAACTGCTAGTGCAGTGTTGATTAAAAAAGACGCAGATCATCTGAGAAATAGCTAGTAAAGGTTTTTAGAGCAAAAGAGCAAATAAGCTAATAATATCAAATTTTGAAGAATTGTGTACTTTTTGTTTCGACCATCTCAGTGTGTAATAGAACAATAATGGATAATGGAACAGTAATGGTAATATGGTAAACAGTGATGGTTAAAAATGGAGCTGCACCTATATGATAAAAGTCAGAACATTATAAATATGATGCAGAGCCGAATATGAAATTATTTTCTTTAAAGTAATGTAGTTTGATTTTTATTTTTTCCTTTGTGCTTTGTTGCAAAGAATATGTAGAGACACCTGTATAAAAATGCTGCGTACTGGGCTGTATTAGCAAAACTGTATCTATATGGTCAGTAGGGGAGGATCTGTTGAGAATTCTCCAAGATGGTTAGAAAGATGAAGGAAATGCTGCATGTGGAGAAACTGGGAGGTTTGGTTTCTCCAGTTATTGGATAAGAAGGGCAGGGTTATTGCTGTTTTCAGGTACCCGATGGAGAGGTCTAGAAAAGGAGGTGACAGAGGCACCTCAGTCCTACAGCTGCTGAGGGTGAGAGGAAACAGATAGAATTTGCAACACTGAAAATTTTGATGGGAGGTTAGAAAACTCTCCACTTGCCACACAAGGAGGCCAATCAGACAATGGGAAAATGTTCAGAAAGATAGCAGAAACTCCAGCCTTGGAAAGCACTCATTAACAGCTCAACTAGGCAAGATCGCAAGCAGTCTGATCTCATTTCCTCCTGTTTGAGCAGGAGTTTTGACCACCTGATCTTCTGAGGTCCTTTCAAAGATGAACTGTTCTGTAATGCCATGACCTCGTGGAAGACAAAACCATTAAGGTCCTGAAGTCAGTGAACAAGTTCACAATTTTTTAAAAAAAAAAAAAAAAAAAAAAAAAAAATGTATTGGTACATATTTAGTGCTTATCCAGGAAGAATGCCCATCTGTCTCCACACTTTTTCTTATATATAGAAAGAGCACACTCTGCAATTATTTTTTTTTTTTTCCTGATCTGGTTAAATATCTGCCAAGATACAGAATAGAATGGCTGATGAAAATGACCTTTGCTGCCCACATATTCCTACTGATTCTTCTGGCTTTTCTGAAAAGTTTTAGAAATACAGAGGAAAAAAGAATTAATTTAGACCATCCATGTGATGGATGCTATGCTAGGGCAGGTATGAAAGTACCTTAAACCTGTAGAACTTCAGTGCTATATGTAATTTTTTTAAGGATCTGGTGTTAGCGGTGTGCGCTGGGTTAGATACATTTTTCTCCTCTCCACTCTTGGGAAATAAAAATAATGAATGGCTGTTTAATGTAGCTTAAAAATTACTTTGTTAATTGCCCGAGAGTTAATTTTCTGACAAGTCAGTGAATGGGAGAATTTTCCATCCCTCTCTTTTGTTGCTAGTGTTGAGAAGTAATTATACTATGGAGAAATAATAGTTGTTTCCTGACTGCACGTTTGTTTTGAAGTGGTGAACCACAGTTGATAGTAAGTTTGTGTGAAATTTGCTTGTCAGCCTGTCTTAAATATATCTGAAACAAAACCCTAAAGAGCTATGACTTATTTGTTCTGGTACCATACAAGAAGTATGAACTTTCTCTTTTATTTTTATCTTGCAGCATAAGCAGCACTATTATGGACGTAGACAGCACAATTTCCAGTGGACGTTCAACTCCAGTTATGATGAATGGACAAGGAGTTCCTGCCTCCTCTGCAAAAAGCATTGCTTATAACTGTTGTTGGGACCACTGCCATGCTTGTTTCAGCTCCAGCCCAGACTTGGCAGATCACATTCGCTCCATACATGTGGATGGTCAACGAGGAGGGGTTGGTGTTACTTTTTGTTTTCTTCCTCTTTCTTAGTTGCCAATATTTTACTGTTTAATGACAGAAGCAAATTTTATGTTTCTTAAAGTGTCAGTTTATAGCTACTGGCAACTAAGGTTGGGCTTTCAGCAGTTTGGTATTAGGCATTTGGCTGTTGTCATTCGCATAGTTCACTTGATTTGGTATTCTGGTTTTAATTGAATGCCTAACTAATGTAGTAAGCTCTTCTTTAATAAACTATTTGAGTGTATTCATTTTGGTACATGTGCGAACTTCTCAGCATCCTGAAGCTGCTGGTGTATCTTTAAGTGCTTATACTTGGAATTATTTTTCTTAATGCTATTAGTGCACGTGTTACTGCATGTGGCCTCAGGTGACTCTTGACTGTTTTCTAGAAATGGAGACTCACTAGAGGTAGAATATATACAGAATGCATAATTGGGAAGATGTAACACTTCCTGACTCGAGAGTACGAAGTCTTACCAAAACAGCTGTCTGTAGTACTGATGGCAAGTGTATACCTTCAATATAACTGCATCCAGGGTTTGGTTTTTTAAAAAAATTAATTTGCATATATTATCATGTATATTAAAAATGCTGATTTGTATTACTTTATTATGTAATTGTGTCACTGAGTCCACTGTCTGTATTTAGGTAATGTTTTTTTGGTATGGTAGAACTTTCAGCTTCATACCTAGTGTGTTTCTTCAGTCCCAGCTCTAAGCAGAATCATCCATCTAGTGAGCTACCTTTTTAGCCATCCGTGAGATGATTTCTGTAGTTCTGTTTGTAAGTTTATAAAATTGTTACACAAATCATGGATGAAACAATGAAGTGTATTGGTATCCTCTGGGTTTTCACATAACTACATCTCTGGAGATCTTTGATATCCCATCCACGACTCCTTTTCACTTCTTAAAAAGGAACTGGGAGATTTTTCAAGTGTGCGGCTTGTTTTGCGTTGTTATTTCTGTTTACTTACATTCCATGTGCTGTGACTTGTGGATATTTTTATTTAGATAAATGTTAAACTGCATTTGTCTTTCTGAAAGAGGAGTTTGTTGGTGAAAGCACCAAGTGTCTAATAATTCTTGCGTTCAGATCACACTTTTTTGTCCTCCTACTGGAGTTGGTTTATTTAATGAGAAGTTCTTCAACTTGATGCTGTGGAAGGGGACCGATCCTGGGTGTTTCGTTTCAAGGATTTGTCTGCCACCTGCTGGTGAGGTGTTTAAATGGTGTTGGACATAAAAGTCTTGTAGATTAGGTTGATTTCAGGTATTAATTGAGTACGAATTTGAGGAAAGTATAGGTAGCAACTGCTTATTGAGAACTTAAAAGCCAAGTGAGATACACTGTGCCATACAAGGATGCTTATTTTCGTGCTAATACTGTGGTAATGGCTCCAAACCAGGTAGATCCATATGAGAGCCCAGAAAACTTTTGATTAAACCAGTTTTTCTTCCCAAAAATTTTTTCTCAGAGGTATTTTGGATTCAGCCTTTTAACAGGGGTTCCCAAAGAAGCCTTGCCTGGACTTCTGGTGGGTTGTTGTAAAACCAAGTGCTTGTTCTTTGGAGGGATTGAATTTACAGATTCTTGAAATGCATAGTAATAGTCCTTTGCTGAGCACCCAGCAGTTGCTTATGGAAATATTGGGAGCTGTTGCAGAGCCAGGAATCTCAGAAATTTCTATTCTGTGACTTCAGGGGAATCTCAAAACTGAGGAGCAGCAGGCACAAGAGGTTTAGGGGCTTGGGCTTGATGTATTAGTAGTTCTGGATCAGTCATGCAGACGTGCAGGGTTTTCCCTGCTTTGTATCAGTAAGCCGAGTTATCTATAGATTATACAGCAAGTACCTGGCACTCCTGTGGCTGCTCTTTTGTTTTGAAGATGGAGTTTTTTAATCTCCAAAAGAGAACAAGAAACTCAAATCCAATTAGTTTCCTGTCATTCTGAAAAACTGTGTTATGGACAATGCTATTCCTGGGGACTGTATTTTGCTGCTACAAATTAGGGCTATGCCTCCCTTCACATGCAGGCCTGTTCAGGAAATTCTAATGACAGGCAAATTCATTGAGCTTTTTTATTCCTTGGTTATAGACAGACACAATGAAAGAAGAAAGCAGCTCAAGTGAGTTTTACTCCCCTTAATGCACTGTTGTGCATGTGACTGATCTGTACACTGGAATCACAAAACATCCATAGAGTTGTTTTTTTTCTTTTTAATCCTCTGAGAAACTGGAACTTTCTTCATCAAGAATTGAGTATAACTCCCTAACTAGAGATACCGAATATTCCAAAATAGAAAACTGGTGTCTAAACCACTGAATTGTAATTATGAGGGGTTTTTTCAGGCTTAAATAATAAAATTATTTATTGCTTATGAGAGTAAATGATTTTATTTCTCTGCTACCCAGAAAGTTTGCAGTTTAAAAATGTTCTGTCTCAGTATCTGGAGGATAACAGGTATTGAATGCAAATGTGTTTTACCATGGATGATGCTGTGGCTCTTGACTGTGTTTATCTGTAGGAGCATCTGTTTTTTGATAGCTTGTTCCAGTGACCTGCTTTTTTGAATACTTGTTGCTGTAATTATTTTTCCTTGGTGAGATGTGAGAAGTGTGTTGCAAAGTAACTTGTTCAAAATTCTTTGAAGTATTTTGTATTAGGAAAAGAGACTTCTATGCTAATCTGGTTTGGTTTTTTTGTTTGCTTGGTTTGTTTTTTTACTGTTCTCTTTGCCTTGTGTAAACTTACATTTTTACTCTATTAGGTGTTTGTTTGCTTGTGGAAAGGTTGCAAAGTATATAATACACCTTCAACAAGTCAAAGTTGGTTGCAGAGGCACATGCTGACGCACAGTGGGGACAAACCTTTTAAGGTAAGGTTTATTGTAAGATACATCATCCCTAATTTTAAGAGTGATTTTTTTTCTGATACAACTTGTTAATTGACAAATACAATTGCAGGAGGATTTCTTAAAAAATATGCAGTGACCTGAGCCCTCATCTTTGCAATAATAGTGCCCAAAGGTCCTGTTCTGTTACGAAAACAGATGAAGATACCATTACTGCTTCTCTATCCCTGTTTTTTTTAACCTATAAAGGGTAGGGGAGTGTAAAGCTAAATGGTGCTGAAGTTCAGTTTCCTTTTTGTGCTTTTTCCAGTTGAGCTACTTACGTTGTAACAGTGAGGTATTTTGCCTCATCCTTTACACTTCCACATTAAACATTGGGTCATGCCACATGGTGTGCATTCTGTGCTTGAGTAAGAGCTGATTTTGTTTACAAAATTCTGTTGAAACACAATCAGTGACAATTTATGGTTAACCTCACTGAGAATAATAAGGAAGTCAGGAACACAGGACCGTTGAGCTGAGTGTATTTCCTGCATAGTATTTTCTAACTTTCTCTCTCTTTCTTCCCCTAATCTGTACCTGCAGTTCTAGGTATAGTAGTGTTTATCATTCCCATATCCACCAATCCGTTATTAATGAGTTGCTTCATCCTCTTATGGATACAGTTGGGGCAGTTCATAGCTGTCAGTCCTGGATCACTTGATGGTAAGTCCCACCCACACTACTTCAGACTGAAGTTCTCCTTCCATGTAGGATATGAAAATGAATTAGGGATTTTTTTTTTTTTTTTAATGTTTAGGTAGCATTTTATACTTTCTCTCCTCCACCCCCCAGCCCTTCCAAGTTTTAGTCACTGTTTCTCCACCTCCCTCTCCTCTCTTTCTTCTCAGGTAATATCTTCTGCTTGCTTTTTTTTTAAGTTTATTTTCAGGCAGCTTTGTTACTAAAATAGTTTTGGATACAGTGATGTCTTCCAGAAGTTACTACTTCTGCATAGCTTATAACAGTAGTTATGACAGAAAACAAAACCAAACTCAAAACCTAGAGAGTAAAAATAATGCTTTGTATGTGAAAAAGGTTGTGGTTTTTTAAATTAAGGGTAGGATTTTTTCCATGCTGAACTGTGTAGTTTAGTCTGAAAATTTTTGAGTTAGTAACAACAGGAAACTTGCTCTTGAGTCGCCATACCCCTTGTTCAAAGGAATAAGGTTAGCGTGCTCTTAGAACCATAGCATAAGGATCACGAATGCCTGAAAGTTTGCAGATGTGATTGTTGCAGAAACTGATCTAGTTTTGAGTGCTAATCCCTCAGTAAAATTAAAAAAAAAAAATCCACCTATGGAAAGTTGTACGTTAGGTGGTCTCACTCTTAAGTTTTTGTCTTGAAGGAAAGTCTTTCAGTAGGGTAATTTGTTTACTTTATACAAAAAAGCCCCACTCAGTTTTGTAGACAGTGGGGTTAAAAAGAGGTGGGCATAGCTCCGAAATGCCAGTAATACTTTCGAATCTATGAAGGTTACCTAGTAAAGTCAGTAGAAGTTGGTATCCCAGGTTTTTTCTATAGCCTGGTTACAGCTGGAGTCCTAAAATTTAAAACAATTAGGTCTGATAATAATCCTGTGTTAAATATATGTTATTTCACTAGCTGATTTTTCTGTACTTTCTGGTTCTGCTAAGGGAAAGAACAAAACACAGGTTAGGATTGCAGTAGTTAATCATCGTGCCTCAATGTGTGTCACTTCAGCGGTTTTCCTACTGTTGTCTTTAGTTCCCTCTGTTTTTTATCTCTGTATTTCTTAATCTGTTCCTGGGGGTTTTGAATGGAGGATAATTCTGATCTGAGTAGAATTTTGTAACATCTTTTGTTTTCCTGTCAGTTATGCTGAATATAGGCTACAGGGCTCACATGAGTTAGCCAAGTATGTAAGTGTCTCTGATAGCAACCTATTAATTAACTAGCCCCCTTTCCTAACTTGCTTCTTTTCTTTTATAAGCTTTTGAAATCTACTAGTAGTCTGACAGAAAAACACTTAGTGTTGGATATTAGTCTTGATGGGTCCAAGAACAGCCATCATTTTACAGCAGTCATTCATAAATGGAGCAAATGTTTCTGTTTGCCTATAGCTGTTCTTATAAATGTTAATTGCTCACCTTTTAGAAAAAGAGACTTTTTTTTTCCAAATCAGATTTGGATTATGGACCTCTTGTTCTAGATTACCGCAGGCAGAAGTATCTCCCAAAACCTAAATTACAAATAAAATTTCCGTGTGCCTCATAAGAGTATACTTGAGTTCTACCATAATAGGAAGGAATCTCCATTTTAAAAAACTTGCTGAAAATACTTAGTCATTGAGTGTTCTATGTGACAAATAAATGTTAGGACTTTTGATGAAAGCCATGAAAGGCAGTAATGGAAATAGTGTAGCAGTATGCTGTTGTCTGAAGAACTGCTGTTCTGCTTTTTTTTTTAAGAAAAGCAAAAAAAATTAGCTAGGCAAGTGACAATTTAAAAGCATGAAAAAAATACTTTTGCAAAGGTAAAACGGCATTATAATTGTATAGTGATCAGAGGAGAGCAATACCTGGAAGGCTGCTATATGAGACAAAACTATTTTCTTAAATTGAAAGGCAGTTGTGGACTGTCATGGACAGAAAGCTCTCCTTTGCGTTCAGACTGCTCTGTTGAAGGGTATGTCCCTGTCAACCTTTTGCTTGCAATTGGACTCATTTTATGTAGTTGCCCATTTTGGATTTAATTTTGTTTGTGATACACATGGTGTTATCCTTTGATTAAAAGTTGTATCCAGCTGTGAGGTGCTGTGCCTTCATATTAAGAGGCCTTTGTGGGTTTACCTGCCCTTTTCTGGTGGTCATATAAACTGTGTGGCCATGTAGCTCGTTTGTCGCAGAATTGAACCCACTTTTAAATTGCAAAGGCAAAATTTTACATACGTATCTTCGTAAGTTTCTTCTGTTTTTTCTGTTTATGTGGTTTAGTGTATCCCCCTCAGTATTAATATTGCAGTACCTGTGTCACAGAAAAGGTAAATGACCTTTTTTTAATGACCATTGTTATTCTAGCTCCATTTTTATATGGGGCGGTTTCCTGGTAGAGTATGTCCAGCTCATAAGGAGACATTCTATGTCTGAGTCATCTGGGGAACTATGGAGAAAAAAACCCAAACAAACCCTAAACAAAACAACCTGTATTTTTTTGGGTAGAGTTTAGGACTGTGGTGACCCTTCAGTCATCAGTTTGCTTTTTTGTTTATTCCCTAACTTCTTCCCTGAGGTTTTTAATACTGATCACCTTGGGTTTCATGTGGAAAACATGGATAAGCTTTCTGCTTTTTTTTTTTTTTTTGAGGCCATCATCACTAAGTTTTGTTGCTGGTAAAGTGTCTTTTCTTAGGTGGCCCACCAATCCTTCCACCAAAGGAAAGAAGTCCATTAAATGAGACATAATGAGCAATTGCAGATAGTCCTCAGCCTGTAGTCAGTTATGATTTCTGTAAAGCAGCATGCTTTTCTAATCCTGCTTTTGGTAAGCACCATTTCCTAGATTTTTCTTAAGAGGAGCAAACGAACAGATGGGTCTTACAGAACATGTTTCTGGTTGAGAGCTTACTGGCCGCCTTTGACCCACTGCTAGGTACTTTTGAAGTTACACTGTTCCTCTCAATATCTTAAGTTCATTGCTGTTGTGCTGCTGGAATTTTTTTTTCTCTTTGCTTATTGCAGTCTGATTTTAGCCACCCTTTCATTTTATTTTCTTTTGGTCACTGTAGACAGTCATTTAATATAACTATTCTCAGGCTGTTTAATTGTTTCTCTGAAGACATTTAGTATGTTGATGTTTGTGTGTGATTTTTACATTCCGAATTGAGAGAGAGAAACCCAAACATTATTCTTCTTTAGTTCTGTTATTACATAATTTTTGCAGCTTTTTAGAAACTGGTGCAATGTTGTGGAGAATCATCAACACATGGTGGTTCTGTTGAGGGTTCAGCAACTCTAAAAACTTCCAAGCTTTCAGAACATGTGGACAGGTGGATATAGAGGAATAATCTGTTGAGTTAGAAAACTGATGCTTGTAACTAACTGTGGCAAGCTGAGAAAAAAATGAGTGGAGAAATTCTCTCTTACTTGTCCTAAACTTGACTGTTGCAAATTATAAATATTTGAATAATTAATGTGCTGTGACACATTGTGATTTGCCAGCATTGCTTCTGGTACACACAAAAATCCCCCGAACACCAAAGTGCTAGTCACCATGCCTTGTTGCTGCATAAGGCATTGAAAGTTACTTGAACACATATCAAATTCTTAAAAAATAGTCTGCATGACCAAATCTAAGTTGATTCAAGTTGTTAGGCACAGTGAAAGGATAAATGGTAGAGTGAGCACAAACCAGTGGAAGATTTTATGCAAAATAATTGTAAATAGCAATCTTCTGTTAAATATAAGACACTGCATGGGTATGCTGCCAGCTGCTTTTTCATACCAATTCCATTGGGTACACTCTGCTCTTAATGTTTAAGATCAGTCATGCGAGGTTTCCTAGTGTGGCATAAATGCTTTCAGTAACAACAAATGACAATACATAGGTTCATTGGAGCCTTATATCTTTTATTTAAAAGGGGGGGAAGAAAGTAATAATAAAAATGAAATTTGGTGCTCATTCTACCACCTCTAACGTCCAAATTTGTTAAGGGGTGACTGTGTTTGGTATGGCTCTCAGTAGAGTAGCACTTGTTGAAATCTAGAAAACACAGCTAAGCAGCTTCAGTCCTCATTTGGAATTCATGTCTGTTACACTCTTAGCAGAGTATCTTCTATCTGTTACAGCACTGCAGGTGCAGATAGAAAATGTAAAGGCATTCTGCCTGAACACTTAAATGTTGAGACAACAAGGAGGTTTATCCAGATGTCTGAAATATTACTATTAGATTTATTGGAAAAATTACACATTGAATATTCTAAAAAGGAGATTTGGTTATTTTGAATTTAGAAAAACCCCTTGTATTGCTAGAGATACCATGCTTTTAAAGTCACTGGTCACTTCTGCCCATTAATAATGGTGGGTATGGGTACACTGGAGAAATTAAACTTCTTACGTGTTGACTTATTTTCTCTTGAAGTAACATATCCACCAATCCGGACCCAATCTGTCGTATTTGAAATGAATGCAAAATTTTGCGATTTAGGTTTTGGGGGAAAAATGAAAAGATTGGTTTAAAGTTGTGCATAATAGATGAGTTTGATTTATTAGAAGCCCTCTAGATCTGTATAATTATCTGGTGGGAAAGCTGATTTGGTGTGACTTACCGTCCAGAGATCCTGAAGTGACAGCCTGAACTGCTCCTTTATCTTTGGAGAGAAGAGACTTAACCCATTAGTAACGGATTGCTGGATATATTATTTTAGAGAAAAAAAAAAAGAAAAAACAGGTAAGATTTTTTTTTTCTCCTCTTCTATTTTCTATCTACTACAAAGGCATTCTCTGTCATCTTTGATATATCAGCTGTTGATTATTTGATGACATGAACAGGCAGTCTCAAGCTTCACAATATCTGAATATAATGATTTTTGCAAGTATTTCGTACTGTAGCTGCAGACTAGGAATAGGCTTTCTGGAAAACAATGATTTCAAGTTGCATATATTAAAAGATTTAAGGATTATGGTTAGGGCTTTTGAAAGTACGCCTTTGGTAGAGCAAGAAAAGTAAGTGGTAGCTTCTGTAGATAATTGTGTGTGGCTTTTTATCTTTGTACATGACTAGACAAAAGTCAGTATATGACGTCTGAGTTGAATTGCAGTTTGCCATAAAACAGTGTTTCCCATCTGACAAAATATACTATTAAGTCTATATAAACTTGTCTTTTAAAAAGTTTTAGAAATGTTCCTGATAGAAAGTTTTTCTGTGTTTTCAGAAGGTATTGCCTTTTGACATTATTCTGTAATAAACTTGTAATATGGCAATGCATGCAATGTACCAAGACTTTAGGTTATTTTTGACCTCTAGCAGACATTGGCAAAACTGAAATTTTAATTTTTCAGTGTGATTAAACTTGATGATATGGGGGGCATTTTGCACTCTGTTTTTCTGTTGCGAAGATCAGAGCCAGAAGCTGAAGTTGTGAGCACCTTAATGAAAGTCAAACCTAAGTTTCTATTTAGTTGTTTAGTTTAGTTTCATGAACCCACATTTATGGGCAAGACAGCTATTTCAAGGACTTAAAAACTGTAGAATAAAAAATTATTTGAACTAATGCACATACGCAGTTTTATTTTGTATCTGTTCATCAGGAGTTTGAGCCTCTAATACAGCTAGGTTGGTCAGGTTCAAGGTCAGGTTGGATGAGCTTTAAGTGACTTTATCTAGTAGAAGGTAACCCTGCCCATGGTAGGGAAGTTGGTCCCTCCCAACCCAAATGATTCTATGATTCTTTAAGTGTCAGTTTTAATCTTCAGTATTAATTTGATATAATAAATATTGAGGCTACTGTAGTGTAAATGAGAACAGGATCCTGGATGTTCTGAGCTTCATAGGTGTGCTGGGATTTCCTACGTTATAAATCACAATTGTATTGTTGTTTGAACGTAGGAAATTACAGAGCAAAGTAAAAAGGTGTAGCTAGGTTTTGGTAAAAAAACTTTACAGTTCTTGATGTTTATTAGTGGGGGGGACAGGGAGGAACAAATACAATGTGGAGGATCATAAATATGTGTGAAGTTAGCTCAGTGCTTAGAAGTTAAGTTGTTCTTTTCCCCTTTAAAAAAGAAAAGGCAAATAAAGATTTGAAAAATGTCCTCCTAATTTTTGTCTTTTACTGTCTTGAAATATATATCCACATACTTCCAGTGCTATAGCGAGTAATAAGTCCTTGGGGATAACACAGGTTTTCTCCTCATGGACACTGTTATGGAAGACCGCTTGCTAGGTCTGAGTGAGACAAGTAAACCTTTTAATTTGTCATCCACAGTTGGAAAACATCACAGCTGGGCTTTAGGGACAAAATATATGCTGAGTGGTGTTCAGCTGCTGCTTTGTCTTTTAATCAAATATACAGGCTTGGGGCAGATTACAGTAAGAGCTTGCAAATTCATCCTTACTCTTCAGAGAAAACTTAGCACAATGTACACAGTTGCAGCATTACTTATCCCTAAACTCCTGTTTTAAATGCCTCATCAGCTTGCTGTGAATGGAGGTGTTATAAAGGTACGGATGGAAGAGTTGAGAAAGAAGGGAAGGAGAGGGAGGAGCAGAACATATGTGGTGGAAGGAGAACTTTCCAGTGGTTTAGAGAGGAAGGTTTCTTGCTACTGGCTGATCAACTTTTTTGCTCTAAGAAACAGATCATTAATTAATCACAATTAATTGCAACAAAACATGGGATACGTATCTTTAAGTCACTTTTCTATTACTCTTGTAAGCTCAGAGCAGAAAAGATTTGTGACTCCCAACAGTGTAATTTAAATACTCCTTTTGAAAATGAAATAATTGTAAATATAACCCAAATATTTATAAAAATAGCAATAATTATTGCAGCTAGTACTAGCTTAATTGCATGTCATGCAATTTCTGTGCTTCTGTTTAATTATCATTAGATCTTCTCTTATTTTTCTGTTTGAGAAAAGTTCTTATCTTTAAAAAAAAAAGCCACCTTAAGTACTTCTGGAGTAATAGTAGCACCTGAAAATAAATATATAAATAATCGTTAATACAACTTTCAGTTCAAATTACTGAAGTTAAAGTTTTAGGCAGAGCCCAAAGATAACTGTTTATTGACCATATATAGCATTTTCAAAGAGTGTTAAGCTGTTTCAAATTTAGTGTGGGTAAGGATGTATATTTTTACTTCTGCCTTCTTCCAAGACAGGAGGAGGTTAGAGAATGTTACTGTTATCAAATGCAGAAGATTGGAGAGCTGTTGAGAAATACAGAATAACTGCAGTATTCTCAAAGACACAGGATGTTGGTCTGTGAAGGGAAAGTTCTTCAGAAGCATGTATTTTCTGTGGAAAGAGTTTGTCAGTGCATTGACACTGGCTCTATGCTATACAGTATTACAGAATATAATACAGGGAAAGTTGTTATACCCTGGAATAATTCTTGAGACCTATAAAGTTCAGATAAAAATTTATTTCTGGGGTTTTTTTTAAGAATTTGGTCACTAAGAATTTGTCTTCTTTTTAGTATGTTGGAGATCGAGCCAGAAAAGTCAAACTGAATGATGTATCAAAATCCTGTGAATGAGTGCCACACAGCACACTGATACAGTTGTTCTGGCTTTTTTTTTCTCATTAGTGTGTAGTTGGTGGGTGCAATGCCAGCTTTGCATCTCAGGGAGGACTTGCCCGACATGTGCCCACACACTTCAGCCAGCAGAACTCTTCAAAAGTTGCCAGCCAGCCAAAGGCCAAAGAGGAATCTCCATCTAAAGCTGGAATGAATAAAAGAAGAAAGTTAAAGAACAAGAGACGACGATCGTTACGTAAGTATTTCCAGAAGTAGGAGCTGTTTAAACGTTTGTCTTAGGAAATTGCTCTGATCAGGGGAGGCTGATCAGTGAAGGGTTGTGTGGTTTCTTTGCAGTATCCTTTTGGTTGTAACATGCATTAGTTTAGTTGTACAATTAGATGTAATGAAAGAGAGATTTGAAATAGCACCAGGTTCTTAAAGGAGTATCTTGATTTCTTAACTGTTACTCAAAATATAGTTGTCTAAGACTGGTCACTTCAAAAGTTTTACTTTCAGAGATTCTTGAGTTGCATGTTAGCTTGCTTCTCTATATTGATTTTTATTAGATGGCTGATTTAATTCAACTCCACTCACCCCGCTATATGCAGAAGTAGTTTTTCAGGCTGGCATGTTATTAGTAATTGATGAACATTATTGACTTACAAGTTTCAAATCAGAGCATGTTAGCTAAGATTTCAAATTATCTGCGAAGAAGTTCTCGTCATAATAAGTGTTTACCGCAGAATTCTTGAATGGAACTGTGGCATAAATGTAAGTAGTAAATACTATGGGAATGTTGGAGGACCAAACTGTAGTACTTGAATGGTCTGCTGTCTTGATCAAGTGTTTCGTAGGAAGAAAAATGACATCTGCTTGAGCAGTTTTTTTAATCTTCTTGCCACTTGAGAGCAATGCAGTGCTGGCTGTAGAGTCTTGCCTTCAGGCAGAAATCATCTCTAACTGAGTTGGGAACTGACTACTGTAATGTATTTCTCCAGAGGGTGTGTGACCCAGAAATGTATCCAAAGTTGATGGCATTTTCTGACAGTGCTAAATATTGGTAGCTTTTCAATAAAACTTTGTGTGGGTTATTGTTGGTTAGGAGAACTTGACAAAGGACTGACAGAATTTTGTTCGTGTGTTTCTCAGCTTTTTTTACTTCTAATGAATGAAATGTGCAACTCCTGTATGTTTGTCTGTACAAGAAGAATGGGGAAGGGCAAGGATCTTTAGCGAAGAAGCCAAAGTAACAAAACAGCAGCATTAAGTAATTTCAGTCTAGAGTGTATAAAGCTAGGAACATAGACTTACATTTGGGTATTTTTAAAGTGTCCAAAATGAGAGTTGCTGAATATATGTACCAGGTTCTCCCCACTCTGCAAATTGGGTTGCAAGAAGTAATGAAAAAAGGAGGTATTAAAAGATACTGTTAAATTACTCCCAAATAATAATTTGATGGAAAAAAAATTGCTTTTGCAATGTAAAACTAATTTTTCTCCATTTGTCAGTGTGTTCTTTCTGCCTTCTTAGGGTCTGATTAGACCCTGACTTTTTTATCAATGTGTAAGTGGTTTACTAAATATTTATTGGCAATTGATGTATTATACATGTTGCTATTGAAGCATCCTCCTGTATAAATTCTTAACACTTTAAATATGGCAAAACAATAAATTTGCTTCATCTGTGTTTTATATCTGAAAGTTACCACCCTTCTAAGAGACTTTAATGCATAAATAAAAAAGGTGTCTTGACTGTGGCTTTGCATGCAACAAGAACATGATTTTAGACTATAAAGAGAATTCTTATTTGATTTATTTTCTTTTGTAACATCTTGTGGTTCTTAAACTGTTTAGTATTTCTTTATTTTTAAACGTTATGTATTCTTTGGAGCTTGGAAATCAGTAAAAAGCATGTTTTACTGTAGATACCCTTATAGCTGCTTACATTAGTAGTGCTGTAGAAGCAGCCTTGTAAATTTTGATGTTGCAGAATAATTCAGGATTACAGCCAGTAGCTTGCTTTCTCTTCTGGATAGTCTCCTACACATTCACTGCTCTGTGTGTTCTGTCATTTAGAGGTAAAGAGCCAAACATGCTGAAAAGTGTGTAAGCCTAAAATAGGTCATAATATTGCTATTCTTAAACTACCCTTCTTAAACTATAAGAATCTTTCAGAACCCGAAGTTAGGCTTACTTTTTTGTCATTTACTTTTGCAATAGAAAAGATGACACTATAGTTATTAACAAGTGTGATAATTGAGTTTACTGGAGAAATGTGAGATAAGGAAACTTGCTGTTTATTGAATTAACAGTAACACTGTTAGTTACTGAAGACTTGGAATTTCATTTAGGGGGCTACTGGTATGAAGACTAATTTATTTGACTTTAACTGATGTGCACTTGGAACTTCGAAGCAGGAGTGGGGATTACTTTACTCTGAAAATAATTTTGAGGGAATAGATTTAAGATGCAGAGAGTATACAGCATTAACACTCAATATGGAATAAATAAAACCATTCACACGTCTTTGACAAATTGTGCGTTTTATCCTGCATATGTTGAATGCTATCCAGTGGTAAATCCTGAAGAAATTTACTCTATGAAACCAAAAGCAAAAATTTGAGGTTGTCTTTTTTTCCTTTCCCTCTTCCCTTCCTTCCTCCCT
This sequence comes from Porphyrio hochstetteri, assembly GCA_020800305.1. Classification (NCBI taxonomy): domain Eukaryota; kingdom Metazoa; phylum Chordata; class Aves; order Gruiformes; family Rallidae; genus Porphyrio; species Porphyrio hochstetteri. The sequence continues at coordinate 80,603,962 of CM036905.1, read as the reverse complement.
CCTATGTATTTATAAAATATTTATATGCTCACATCAATGACCACCTGCAGCATGATCTGTGGTTCTACCTTACCACTTACAGGGAGAAAACATTTCAGTGAGATGATTGCCTAATTGGCAATATCCAACTGAGAGTAAGGACAGAACATAATGTACAGATGAATGCTTAACAACAGTTACTCCCAGGAGCGTAGCAAATTCTACCTTCAAGTGAAATCTGTAGTTTGTTTTGAAATAATGGATGGATAATCTAGGTGAAAAGGAATATAGAAGTTGCTTTAAATGAAGACAACAGAACTCTGAATCACTGTTGCAGATTGTAGGATGGTGCAAAGTTGATATAATATCAACTCCTATTTTTAGTTTGAATTTCAGTGTGTTATATAGAGAAATACTGCTCTCAAGGCTTTAAAAAAAAGGAACACTTTCATTCATACTTTTATTTGCTCATGTAATTTTACTACTGTACTATATGGTTGGTTGTTTTAAAGTGTGAAATATTCCTAACAGTATGCAAATATGTGCTGAGTAGCAGTTATTTTTCAGTTAAAGTACTTTTAGTGAAGAATTGTTAGATATTTATACTCCAAATCAGAATACAGTATTTTTTTACTGTTCAAGAAACACTTAAATATCAAAGTCTCTTTCTAAAAGGAAAATGGCTTTATTAGTGCCTGCTGGGTTCAGACTACTTGTAAAATATCAGATGGATGTTAATTGCACTTTACTTACTGTAAATTCAAGTGTAATATCTGACACCGTTCTTCTTGGCTAGAAAATAATCTGTTTACTGATAATCAAAGAACATGTACATAGAAAGAAATATGTCTAGCAGTGTGGAACTTTTCATGTGACTATTCAGCATTGTTACTCCTTGGAGATAAAAAATTCTTGAAAAGCTGGTATTTGTGTGTGTTCATAATAATTCTTTGTTTTGTGTTCCACTGCAGCACGAAGCAGTTTTGTAGAGTCTTAGAATGATTTGGGTTGGAAGGGACCTTAAAGACCATCTACTTCCAATCCCCCTGCCATGGGTGGGGACAATCTTCACTAGACCAGGTTGCCCAAAGCCCTATCCAGCCTGGCCTCCTCCTCTGGGCAACCTGTTCCAATGTCTCGCCACCCTCACAGCAAAGAATTTCTTCATAACTTCTAATTGAATCTACCCTCCTTAAGTTTAACGTCATTACTGCTTTTCCTTTCACTATGCGCCCCTGTGAACAGTCCCTCTCCTGCTTTCCTGTAGGCTTCCTCAGGTACTGGAAGGTCTCCTCAGAGCTTTCTCTTCTCCAGGATGAACAAGTCCCTTGACCTGTCTTCAGAGGAGAGGTGCTTCAGCCCTTTGGTCATCTTCATGGCACTCCTCTGGACTTATTCCAATTATTTTTTTAAAAAGTCACGACTAATATTGGAATTGCTGGCTGTGCTGTAATGGTAACTTTGATCTTACTTGTTTAGGTTCCCATAAACCTAACTGGGCTGTTTTTACATTAAAAAAAGAGCTTGCATTTATTAATGAGTTCTGGGCTTAGTTTCTTTGTACTGGGACTTCTTTTTTTTTTTTTTTTTTTTTAAAAGAGATGAGAGCAAGGGATGTTCCCAGAGGTACTCAGCAAAATTAATGAATTCTTAAGTTTTAAGATTAAGACTAAAGTTCATTTGGAACTTAAAAAAATGAGTGTAATTCACTCTTTTGCTTATAAGGCGTATGGTTTGACCCAATTTAGATGAATTCTATCTCTCTTGGAGTAATTTCTTCCTTTCAGCTAATATTTACAACTCTGACTCTACTGCCATAAGGACTAATCGTTTACAAATGACACTTCAGACTGACTTATGTGCTTGAATATATTGAACACTAAGGATCTCTTAATTTATTTTTTTTCTAGCAAGACCTCATGACTTTTTTGATGCGCAAACACTGGATGCTATAAGACATCGAGCCATCTGTTTTAACCTCTCAGCACATATAGAAAGTTTAGGAAAAGGCCACAGTGTTGTATTTCATAGTACTGTAAGTATATATATATATATATAATGCATTCTGTTTACCTGTGTGTCTAAAAATTCCAGCATGTCAGAAAGATTTATGCTTTCTTCTTACTGCTGTAGGCATTGAAACAAAAATATGTAATAGTGGGTATTTTATATAGTTGATTTGTCAATTTCTGTTAGTGAATTAACTTTTCAAGAGTAGAGTTAGTAGATGATGTAGCTCACAGATTGAATAGCTTGCCACATTTCCTGTTGGATATGCTTTGGGACATATTTAACTGCAAGCATGTGTTGCAGGTAAATTTGGTTTTACCTTCTAAATAAGAATGCAATTCAGATACCATTTCCCTAGTTATGAGTGATGGTGCCCATTTATCACAAGGAATATTTTGAGGGTAATTGTATAATTGAATATTTAAATCTGAAATTTTATTTATTCCTTTTTTTCAATTTTAGAAAATATAATCCTGAACAAATGTATCTTTTCTCCCCTTTTTCTTTTTATGTCTTTTAATAAGTTTATTAACCAAATGTCAGTGAATTGCTGGTAGGCAGCAAGTACCAGGTGGAGAACTGGCCTTTAGTCTGGTTTCTGTATCCTGTTTTGTTAATTTCAGTTGTGCTTGTGTATTAATTTAGAAAAGTTCAAAACAGGAGAACAAGTACTGATACGGGGTACAAGGATCAGAAGTCCAAAAAGCTGTAAAACCTCAGATTTTTGTAACCAAACTGGGAGATGTGGGCACATAAAAAGGTAGAGACTCAATTAAAGAAAAGGATTTAGAGATGGGACAATGTGAAGGGTGGTCCTTCGTAACCTGGCAGAGTAGTGCAAGATGATCTGCAGTCTAGGGAAGGAATGCATAATGCTGTATCTTCAGCTATGGCTTCAGGTTAACGTGATTCAAGCTATTGAGCTGTTAGTCCCTTTCCATAAATAAAGGATGATTTTACGTGCATGAAACTTATTTTGCCCTCTTCCACAAGATTGACAATTGTTATAAATATTTGTGGCCTGTATTCGAATTTTTTCCCAAATGATTACTCCTGAACTTTATGTGCATTGAGCATCAGCTTCAAGTGGTGGCAGGTGGCTTAGCTGTTACTGTTAATAAAATCTCATTCTAGTTTTTCTGGCCAGTGAGGATTTTACAATGCCGTAAGAAGAGCAGATTCTCTTCCAATTCACAGCTTGCTTCAACCTGAAAGGTTACTGAGAGACTACTTGGTTGTGGAAACTCGCCTCTGGCTATTGGAATAATTCATAGAGAGGTGGAATTAGAAGAATGTGCTCTAAAACTGCTTCGAATTAACTTGAAGTGGTGAAAATCCTTTTAGCTTATCTGTGCATGTGTCACTCAAGATGGTAGGGGGTTGATTAGATCTGAAATTACTTAGACCTCAGTTGTGAGAGAGGTTGTACCAGTGGGAGAACTGTTCTAAGATTCCAGCACTTAGCTACCCTGTTTTAATGTGCTTCTGCAATTGTGTGGGCTTGTGCTGGACATCAGCTATATTGATGAGACTCAGTCCAAAATGGCTTTAAAAAGCAAAGATGGTATCGAAGCAGCCTTGTGCATGGACACTACTGCATAGTGTAAATATGGTTTGTGTGGTCCACCTTCAGATGAAGGAAAAATGTAATTATGTGGGGCGTTAATTTGAAAGGTTAAAAAATAGGAAGTAACATTATCTTGCTGTCTGAAAACTGACATAAGTGATGCAAGTTTGGGGTTTTTATGCAGCATAAGAATGTAAGCACAATGTGCTATTTTCCAAGGTGTATATCCTAGTGAAAACTTACTAATGTGAAGAATTTCTAAGTAGTCACTAGAGATACCTTTCACCTCCTATGAAAAGGCGTTCCTTTTATATGATTCTTCTTTTTAAACCCATCATTTTCTTTATGGATTTGGAAAGCTGTAGAACAGTCATCAATAAAGCCTTTTTGAAGCAATGTTTTTTGCCATCTGGATTTTATCTGTGGCTTCATTATGATTTTTTTTTTTCCTGATTGAAGTAAAATTCTTTGTACATTGGTTCTTTGAATTGTCAGATGGAAAGTCAAGCACTTGCATTTAACCTAAACAGCAGATGTTACACTGATTAAAAAAAAACAAAACCAAAAGCAACTTGTAAACTTGTAGGTTACCCTGTCCTCTGTGCCTCGATCAGCTTTTTAAAATGGCTGGAATTAATTCCCTAAAATCTTTGAATACTGAACAATTCTTGATTGGTTTTAGCTTTACGGATACTTCAATTCAGTGATCACGTGTATTGATGTTAGTTACATGTGTTTTGAAATCTTAAAGCTTTGAAACACGTGAAGTGAATAAAGTTGTATAGCAGTTCACCAATAGGGTGAATTTTTATCTCTTTCCAGAAGAGGTCAGCAGAACTCCATTTCTGAATTAAGACAACTTTGCACATTTACTTTACAGAGAGAAATTAAAAGCAAATTTCTTGTTTCTGGGACGGTGCATAAAATTTAGAGAGTGTAGTAGGAGTTTGTTCAAATAAAGCTGGACTGAGCATGCTTCTACTGGCTAAATTGTATTTTTAAATTAAAAACTTAAATGGACCTAAGTTCATTACAAACTGCTTAAATCTTCAGAGCATCACTATTGCAGTGGGGAGAATTGGTGTTTGAAGCAAATTTGAAAATCTGTATGAAGTATTGTGATGTGTAGTAAAGGAGAAGCTGAGGGTAAATCAATAGAAGAGGAAGCAAGTGGCTTTTCCTTGTTTCTCTAGATACTGTACATTTTTGGGATGCTTGGTGTTAAAGAATATATTTGTACCTGAATGAACAGATTTCTTTTTTATATTTTGTGTGTATTTCTAACTTTATCTTTGCTGAAGGTAGGAGTTTAGCTTCAGTGTCCCATACCTAAAAACTTGATTCTCTGTGAGATTACTTATATGCTGGTCTACTGTGAGCTAGTATGAGGAAGGAGTACTCAGTTCTTGTCGGGGACCCTATCAGTGCAGTACATATGTTCTTAAACTTTGTTAGTTGTTGACAGGTTTTTTGACATGTCATTTGATTTGTCATTTATATAACAATAGTAACATTTGTGAAAAAAGTAGCTGTTTAAAAATTCAATTTAAAAACAAGAAAAAATTACAGGATGCTTATATCCAACCCCCAGGGACTACTCAGTAGACAAACATTAAAGGAAAATATTACATCTTACCAAGAGGCTTTGAGTAGTGAGATGTACATTCTAATTATATATACAATTAATACAAGTTCCAAAGAGTAAAACAGTTTGCCTTTTATGAATGTTCAGCTGAACATGAAGAAATTTTTTTGAGGGAAAAAAATCTGTCGATTTGGTTTTAATTATGATTTCTGTAATTAATATTAGGTAATAGCTAAAAGAAAAGAAGATTCTGGAAAAATAAAACTATTGCTTCATTGGACACCAGAGGACATGTGAGTATATTGCTAATTATATGATACAGGATTTAAATGGGGAAAGATTTACAGTGGGGAAGATAATGAACTGTCACTAAATTATGTTATGACTTTGAATATTTAAATTAAAGTTCATGTGTATCAAAATGCTTTTGAAGAGTAATTTAGAAGTTTAAAAAATAACATATGTTTTATTCATATTTACTTTAGCTTTCAAGTCTTTAGACTCTAATACTAGTTCAGGTAAACCTGAAGCTCTTATTTTTGATGCATTTTGTCACTGTGGGTATTAATAACAAGATCTTCTAGTTACTGAATGGGGAGTTCAGAGTGATTTTTTTCTAGTCATACACAAGGGAATTTATCACTGAGACAACTTTAGTTTTACCTACGGATTCATCACAATCCTCAAATAGTTTTAGGTACCAAAAAAAGTACAGTTATTAGTGTAACTGTAGAACTACAAGAATCTTTGCCTAGGTGCTGCAATTTAACATTATAATAATGACTGTTGGTCCATTAAGTCATCTATCTAATATTGCTGCCCCTTTGAATTTTCCCATTGAATCTTGGAATATTCTTCCAGCATGTTTGGCTGCTTTTTTTCTTGTTTTTTTCAAAGTTCTGCCTTGTTCCAAATCAGTAGCCTTGTATGTAAATGCAGGATGAAAGTACTGCTGTTGGGTAGGCTTGGGACACATGAAGTACTAAATGTACTTTAGAAATTATTTACTTCTTTGAAATAAGTGACATCTCATGTCTGTCTTCTGACACAGAAAATAATCTGTATGTAAATACTTTTATCATATTATATGATATGAGAAAGCAGAAGGAAAGATTAGTTTCCACCATGATGTGTGGCAGCAGTAGGAAGAATAACTAGGAGAGGCAGTAGCTGTATGCTCCATGGTCTTTGAGGTGATTAGCTCCTCTTCTTTTTAGAAGTAAGAATAATCATAATAAATTAATTTCATTGTTCCATACTTGTGCATGCTGATTCCTGCATCTGTAGTCCTTGCATACAGAGAAATTTAGTGGGACATTTAGTTCACATTAAGATGGAAGTTTACTGAGACATCTAGTTCAAACTAAGATGAACAGCCACGTAATTAAGCAGGACATGCTGGTTTAGGGGCGCTTTCTTAAAAGGAACTTCAAGTTTTACTAGGAATATAACTCTGAATTGGTAGAATTCATTAGGTAAGGATTCAGGCGAAATAATTGCATGAACTGTGACTAACTTACAAAAAGGGGATCTTTTCGATTCAGGGCCACTTAAGTGATTGAGATGGTGGTGCAAAGCCTTGGCATAACAGAAACTTACCTTTGCATTAGTGGTTTAAATTACTCAGTTTTGTAGTGTCCCAAATTAGTCATGTTCAGTAGTTGCATCATTTCTAGAGGACTGGGGTTACTGATAAGTTATGTATGGCAATGTTCAGCATTTTGGTGCAGTTTTAAAGAGTCTGTAGCTTTTGTTGCTCTATGTGGCACTTGTAGACTGCAAGCTTCAATTCAGCTTAGGAGAGAGTAAAAATATTCTAAATATTCTAAAATATTCTAGTAAAAATGGTGGGGTATAACTTCCTGAGGACAGCTGGTAATACTATATGTAACAGCATAAGGGGGAATTGCTTAGTAAAACACATAAAGACAGTTAATTGCATTTTGAGATGCATAAAACCACTCGGGGAACATGAAAAGTAAATTTTAGAAGTCAGAGTACTTTTTTCTAATATGGGGTCAAAGGAGTTCTTTGTTCATGCAGATGAATACAGTATCAGAATCACTGCATTGGTGAAGACGAGTTATTCAGTAATGTTAAGACATCCCCAAGAGAATGTAGATTTTGTTTTTCAGGTCAAAGGAATAATGTCTTTTGTATGGGTATTTCTTGGATCTTGGTTGTCTTACGTAGAGAGTATATTTTCTGTACTGAATGATGTAGTTTTGAATTATCGAGTATTTGGTAGATTCAATTTCATCTTGATTACAATTAAGAACAGCAAATACAAGGAAGTTGTCATGGATCATGTCTTCTGTTTTACACATCGAATGTACTCATACTTTAGAAAAGTTGTAGTCATGATGATTACTTTCTATACTGCTGAGCTGTTCATCAGTCTTTCAGATAGAACTAGAAATAATGATTTAACCTTTTCTACTCTGAGTCATCTTGAGAAATTGTTAAACTGCTCTAGGTTATCTGTACATTATTTTCCTATACAACAGGGAAGTAACTTTTAAATATCTTAAAAAAACTTTATTTAAAATATACTGGTTTATTTTTTGTGCCAGTACTTAGTTTACTGGATTGTTGTCTTTATGTATGTCTTGGACAACTTTGCATGTGAAAAGGATCCTTAATTGCTGTTTGTATTGCTTTGCATCTTCAGCATTTAGGTTCTACTAAAAATATCTTAAAATGTTGAATGTTGCTTATAAAAAAAAAAATATTTTGGCTTATTTAAAAAAGGTTTTAAGCTTTTTCACCTTCTAGTCTGTTCTAAACTTTAGCAGGTGTATGGATTATTGCCCTCCTGGGTGGTGTTGGTGGCACTACCCCTGCCAACACATCCCCGCCTCCCCCAACCTTCATCTGAAAAAGGGAAAATATAATTGGAGAAGCTCCTTTTCCTACTGGGATAGAAGTTCTTTGTTTCATTTCCTTTCTTGAATGGCTTACACAAAAAATCAATTTGAGTTACAGCTAACTTTCATTACTGAAAAACAGATTAACTTTTAATAATTTGCAGAAGTCTGTAAAGCTGCATATAGCTTTGGTCAGAGAATGAACTGTTTAGTTTAGACAGATAGTCTTAAACATTGTTTCTCAAATTGAAACGTGTTTCAGAATGTTAGAATTCTTAATTACAAAAGTAAACTTTCTTCCCTGATGCAGAAATAAATTTTTGCCTACTAAATCATGTAGAAAGAGAAAAAACAAGCAACTTTGTTGGCTGAAAATAGTCTCGGGGGTTGTTGTGTTTTGGGTTTTGTTTTGCTTTATGGGGAGTGATTTGTTGGCTTGGTTTGGTTTTGGGTGGGTTTTTTTTTCCCCCTCCCTACTAGCAGAAGCACAGATTTTGTCAATGCTAACTTTTGGAAGGAGGCAGGAAAGCAGGTTTTCAGTCAGACAGAATGACCTCTGCAAACCTGGTCCTTCTCTTAACAATGTGTTACCTGAAAAACCTCATCAGGGCCTTAAAAGCCAATGTGCTTTCAGTAAAAGCAGCGATGATGCAGTAAGGTGCTCTGAAGTAGGCATGTTTGGTTTCAACAAATTAAAGTAAAAACCGTAGATAAATGGTGTGTGTTATCATCTCCAGTCCCCTTCCCTAAGTTTTACTGCAAGTGGTACTGAAGCAACTTTAATGTGCAAAGACAAAGTTTTATTCCATCTCACAATGAGAACTGTTACATAGCCAAAATATTTTGTGGCGATTGCCTGGATTTCCTCAGAAGATAATTTAATTGTTAACTGCAGTAAGGAGCATTTTGATATTAAAAGCTTTGAACTTGAAGCAAGCAAACTAGTGTAACTCAGAAGTTCAGTGCCTGCAGTATATGCTGCCCTTACCTACTTTGTTGACAGCATAAAGTAACTTTATGCCCTGTATTTTCAAAGATCTGGGTTTTTTTCCTGCTATCCATTTTCACATTAACTTGTTAAAATGGAGAATGTAGTGCCATTATCATGGTATGTTTGGTTTAGTATTCTGGAATATTCTAAATTCTGTTTAGTACCTTTTTCACATTGAGAACTTGAAAAGGTTTGAATTATAATGTGAAAAGATTGGCTGCCTTTTCCTCACTCCAGTGAAGATGCTTTTAACTACTGAAATGTGAAGATGACTTTTAAAAAACCCTTCATGTGTACTAGTTTACCACATAACTTTATGGTAAGAAAAACAGTTGATCTTTTTTGAATATTTTTATTTTATTTATTTATTCATAGTCTGCCTGATGTGTGGGTAAATGAAAGTGAGCGACATCAGTTAAAAACTAAAGTAGTTCATTTATCAAAACTACCAAAAGATACTGCCTTGCTTCTGGACCCAAACATATACAGGTAACGTCCTAATTTTGAAACTTTCTTTACTTAAATACAGTCTTAAGCCTCACTTAACTTTTTGACGTTGGAATATCAGGATTGATAATGCATTATACACCAGACCAGGGAGCCTCAATCCTGTCAGCGTCCAGGAGTTAAGTTCTGAGGTCTTAAGTTGTTTCAGAATTTCTTAACTTCTTGAACTGAACTCTAGTTACTGAGAAACGGGGAATGTGTGTATTTACCAAGTGTATTTTACTTTTTTGTGCTTGGTGTACAGAAATTCTAGTAAAGGAGGTACATACAGTGGAATCCTGAAAGATCACTTCTGTTAAGATCACATACTGGTTTGTATACCAATTTTTTTAAAGTCCAAATTTATTTTTACGTATTTTATATTCAACTGTAATACATGCAGTATTACCTTGAAATTCGTACTTGTATACAAGTACCTTTATTTTTTTAATACAAGAATCTGTAGAGGGGGACAGAAGGGGACAGTACATGTTACTTGTCTTTAAGCTGCATTCACATTTGTGGTTTTAGGACTTCAGATTGGCTTCTAATCCATCTTGTTTCTAATAATTTCCTGATTTTTTTCCCCTCTTCTTTATTAGCGTGCTCACATAAATGCCAGTACCCACAGTTCTGTGTGTGTACAGTTTTTTTTAAAGGTAATCTGAAATGCTTAATTCACTCATAAGTTTTTGAATGTCCAAGGATACATATATGTGGGCTTGAGTTAAAAATTTGCTAAATTGGGGGGATGGAGGCAGTTTTTTCTGCCATAACAGAAGTTCAGTGTTCCTGTGTTTCTTCCTTAACGTCCAGTGACCTAGTGTCTTAAAGGAGCAACTAGAACACTAATCTGAGGTCTTCATACATGATAAGCCTTTCAGTTCACCTTTAAGATTCAGTGTACTTCACTAATCAAATTAATGAAAACTTTGTTTACGATATGAAAATAAATCATTATTCTATATTTGCTATCTTTGTAAATGTAAGTATTAAAAATACTTACTTTAGTGTATGAATTACTGATGCTAATAGTCATAAAAATTTTATGAAATTGAATTGTGTGTTAAAACCGCTTAACACAGCAACTGTTCTATAATCTAATTTAGCTGTTAATAGTATTTATATTAATTACCTCTGCAGAGCTTAGTCATTTGATTGAAAAAGTAAAAAAAAAAAAAAACAAAACCAACTTTTAAAATAAAAATGTAAAGATGTTTGCGATTAAGGCCTCGGAGAAAAATTTGCAACCCTTGCTAACTCTTCCTGAATAATGTGAGGGCCCCTCACATAATGATGTATGAGTAATAGAGATCCGTGTGTGATTAAAAAGGGCTTTGGAACCAACTGTGAGAGATCAAACAAACTTGAAGACCAGAAATTTGCAAGGGAAAAAAATGTTTAAGGAAATTCAGTGACAGCTTTTAATGTCATGCTAAAATGACTCCAATAGAAAGGTTGAAAAAATTATCTGGGAAAAAAATGGCTTTTAGCTTTAATCAAATTAAAGTAGATTTTATATAGTCATGGCATCATAGTATACTCTAGCTGACTCAGACTTACATCTTGGAGTCTTCATGTAAAACTGTGCTATCTTCTTTTGCAGAACAATGCCCCAGAAGAGGTTGAAGAGGTAAAAACCGAGCAAGTGGGGACACCTGCAGTCTTAGTCACTGACAATGGATTTAGAAATAAAGTTGCACATTAGTCAAATCCCATCTTTTTTTTTTCTTTTTCTTTTTTTTTTTAAATGAATATTTATGCTTAGTGTAAACATTCTGTGAATGAAGTTGATGCTTCCGTGGAATATATTAATATATTACTGTATATCCACATTTTCATGGAATGGTACAGTGGGAGACTGAGCAAACACTCTTCTGGCAACTTAGTGGAACAACTAAAAAGGCTTTGCATGCTTGCTTCTTTAAGCTGCTTTTTTCTTTAGTGAATACAGTAGTTTATATTTGATGAAAAGAAAAAGTAACCATCACCATTTACTCACAATTCCCAGGAGAACTGTTAACAAGTATTAGGCTTCTTGTCGATGGTAACTAAATATAACACATGCCAGACAATAAAACAGCTACCAAGGGATTATCCTGTTGCCTTTGAGTATGGTGGATAGTAATCATTCGTCATTTGTAATCTCGTGTCCTTTTGCAGATCCCTAAAGTATGTTGGCTTATAATGTTTAAACAAATGTTGATGGAATGCTTGTCTTTTCCAATCAACTATGAATACATATAGTACGGTTTAAAGATGTTGAGTGTTGCAGTATGTCTGACCCCCTTTTCAGGAGTAGTATAGTACGTTAATGAGATCTGCTTTTATGTGATCCATATCAATGGACGGTTTTTCAAAAACCTCTACTTAAGCAGTTAGTGTTATTGGTGGTTTATTTTACTTTTTTGACCCTTTAGAATCCCCATTCACTTGTAAAGTATACTTTTTTTTATTTGGCCTAATGTTTTCTAGATGTAAAGAAAATGGTATTTTTTAAAAAAAAAAATCTAGAAATTCAATCCTTTATGCACCAAAGTTGGCTTTGAAAAGGAAAGTAAAATCATTTTCTTGCTTAATAAGCAAGAAGCCATGGATTTTTTTAACTGACAAATAGAGATGTGTCTAACCTGTTAGTCTTTGTATGGAGACAAAAATGTTGCATATAGATAATAGGACATTGCTTGTAAATATTTCAGCAGATTTGTAATATATTTTTATATTATGAAATGTACTGTAGATGTTTTTCTAGAGGCATGAAAGTTAAAATGTATATATTACGGTAGAAATAATATTGAAGGATATTGTAATTCACTAGTGCTGCCAGAAGAATTGTTTAAAAAAAGCACCTTCCTTTAACAATAAGAAAACCCCTTCTTTTACATACCTAAGGGACTATATACTACTGTTAATATCTGTTAAGAACAAAAATACATTGAACATCCTTCCCAGAAGTCTTAGAGGGATGAATAGTACCCATAATTAATTCATGGCGCTTCTTTCTAATAGTGAACACGAAATTAGTTTTTTCCTTACTGTTGGAAGGAACTAATATGTAAAATTTGTATGGATATATGCAGTCAAACTGCAGTTAGTCCTCCTTATTGGGGAGGAATTTACTACGGTGAAACTAATAACCAGCAGTTTTTACACTAAATTTTTATTAAATAGAATAAAACTTAAACTAACCCTTTGGTGGCAGGAGCGAGCACATCCTAATATAATACAAATGCATTCTGCATTGGTACTGACACGAGAGAGTCTTGCTTAGCTCCAATGGGTTAAAAATGTTACTTATATACGCAAAAAAAGAAAAGAATCTTATCAAACAAAATGAAGTGCGGATTAAAAGCACCACTAATATAAGATATTCTGGAATGGTTGTTTAATAAGGGTATTATTCATAAAATCTGTAGTGATGTGACTTTATTTTTGAAAAAATGCAGTGTTTTGGGTTTTTTTTTGCTTGAGCACTTCACCTACTGCTTTTTCTGTACCTATAAAATAATCCGTAACCTTTGTTTCTTTTTTTTTAATTTGTTACAAAATTGCCAAATAGAAGTGTTTCAGATATAGTTTGTATTTGTATTTTTTTAATTTTATTGCTTCATGAGTTTCTTGTAAGTCACTTATAATTGACAGATGATTGTAGACCTTGCCTGAGTATTTTTTCTAATAAAACAAAGCAAACAAACCTCATTAGCTTCAAAACTGTAAGATTTCAATGACATTTTCAAAGATGAATATAAAGTGTTGCTATCTTATTATTTCTTCTGTAAGTAGAAGCATGCATACCTGTACAAAATGGGGGATTCATGGATTCAGGTCATGTATTGTTCATATAAACTATGGCTTTCTTTTTGTGGGTTTGAGAAAAGTATTACCTGATGATGTTCTCATGGTGTAGCTTCTGCCTTGGAATGAAGAATCAGTTTAAATTCAAAACATCTCTGAACAAATGGATACATTGGAATTTATTAAACTTTTTGTAGTAGTCAAAAGGTAAGTGAACTTTTGGCTGATTTTTACCTTGAAGTTACAGAAATCAATTGCTAAAGCTACTTACGGTTGAAAGTTGGCTGTATTCTCCAAATTAGGTAGTTACTTGGTGGTGTTCTATGTCTCTGTAAAGCTCTGCTTCAGTTTTACTGTGTGTCCCTGGATGATTTCAGCTTTGTTACAGTACCAGTTACCTGGAACTGGCACAGCACACCAGGAGGCACTGGTCACTTTGTTCTGAAAAAAATCTCTTATTATTGTTCTTGAAAAGTGTTTGTTAAATAATTGGCCCCTCCTCTTTTGAGTAGCTACATCCCAAAAGAAAGCACATGGAACATACAGAGAACCAATTCCTGTCCTTCTCAAGAAGATTTTTTTTCTTAATAGATTTTCCAAATATGTACAGAATGCATTCTTTCCCAGCTGGAGTGTTTATTTCCTCTGGTGAGAAATGTCACCAAGACAAACCTGTAGTTATTTTACCCTTTGCTGCAGCCTGTTTCCAGACTGCTTTAATGAGTAGATACATAAATATCCTAAATGTATACCTTTTTTACCTAGAGGTTCTGTATTTAACACATTACATAAGGTAAGCAAAAAAAAAATTACTAATTTTACAGTTAAAGCTGAATTATGACGAGAAAACCCCACCGGAGTGTGTGTATTCCATGAGGAGAGGTTGAAGGAGCTGGAGAGGTTTAGCCTGGAAAAGAGAAGGCTTTGGTGGAACCTAACAGCATCCTGAGTAGTTACCAAGAAGGTGGAGCCAAGCTCACTTAAAACTGCACAGCAGGAGGTTGAGAGTCAGTGGTAATAAATTGAAAGGGGAGATTTATCACTATGAGGATATTCAGGCATTGCAATAGACTTCTCCCAGAGATGCCAGAAAATTGTCCTTGATGTTTTTTAAGATCCAGTCAAATCCCTGAACAATGTGGTCTGGACTAAATGTTGTTAGTGTTGCGCTGAGCAGGAGGTTGGACCAGCTGCTCCCTAGGAGGTCCCTCTCAACTCAAATTATTCTGTTTCTGCAATTAGGAATTAAGTAGGCTTTCTCTTCCAGCCCATGTGCTTAGGAAGACATCAGTTATGTTTAGATTAAGTTAACAAGCTTATTGTGCGTTCATAGAACACGGCTAGTGTCAGAGCTGTTTGAATTGAAGACTGTGGCAGCAACCTGGATCTGGGGCTTTGGTCTATGTTTGGTTTTGTCGACTATAGGAGAAGGGTAATAGCTTTAAAGTGAAAGAGGGTAGATCTACATTAGGTACAAGGAAGGAGTTCTTCCCTGTGAGGGTGGTGAGGCGATGGCACAGGCTGCCCGGAGAAGCTGTGACTGCTCCCTCCCTGGCAGTGTTCAAGGCCAGGTTGGATGGGGCTTTGGGCAACCTAGTCTAATGGAAGGTGTCCCTGCCCATGGCAAGGGGTTGGAATTAGGTTGTCTAAGTCCAATCCAAACCATTCTATGATAGTCTATGTTTGGACTAAGCTGGTGCTGTCATCATTAAGGTAGATTTTGATTTGTGAGGATGTGGGTTGGAAAAAGGTGCAGGATGGAATCTTTACTCCTTTGATGTCAGGTGACACAAGTAAGGGATTTCAGGAATCTTAAATGTGTTTCTGGGTGTCTTGGGTTATCTTCTGGGACTCTTGAAGTGCTGAATCAAGCTCTTGAAAGTCACGCTTTTCAGTCATCACTCCTTTTGGAATATGTTGACTTGAACTTCACAGTTTTCTAAAGCCGAACAACAGGATTTTTGAGTGAGGAGTTCAGTTTTGTTAATAACATCTCTGCCTTTTGCAGTGGATGGAAACACTTGTCTGGATAGACTTCCTAGCACTTGGGCATACCATACAGCTGATTGATACTGGGTCTCATTCGTTAACAGGGCAGAAACACTTCAGTTCTTTTCTGATTCATTCTATGGCATATGCATTTCTCTGAAGTTACTGTGGTTTTTTGTTTAGGTTTTTTTTTTTAGATTTTGGTGAAATTGCCTTATATGCACCACTACATATTTTTTCTTGAGTTCTATATTAAATATTTACATGAGTAGTTTTCAATTGCATATTAAATCTGGATTAACTTAATTTGGGAATAGATAGGTTGATTATGTTTAAATCTACAGTGTTTTTAATAACAGGAATTTAAGTGTCTGATTTATGTTCCTTTCAGCTTTTCAGTGCAGCATGTAAGATGTGAACTGGTTATTGTAGAAAACAGTCTTTTTTTAAAAATACTTCAGCCTGAAATTGATGATATTGCCTCACTTAATGTTCTCTTGCCTTGACATTTTAAACTTGCATATGAACCTATCTTAAGTATTTGTCTTGTCACATTAATACATGACAAGTACAACAGAAAAAAAAGAATCTCATCAGGAAAGTTGGCTTCTTAAAAATCAGCTGAATCTGTGGTTTCTTTCATTCCTTTTCTCTAAGTTCTTAGGATGACATTCTGTGAATGGCTCCTATATGCACATGGCTCTGAAAGTAAAATAAACAGTTTGATCCTTAAACCAAGATATTCTAAACAAAACATTCCAGCAGCAGAAGATGGTCTTAACATCACATGGGCTTTCTTAGTCAAGTAAAGATGCCCTTAGATCTGTTAGTTATCCTGTGTTTATTTATTCGAAGCAAAGAAAACCCTTTTGTGAACTGTGATGCCTTTTAACAAAAAATACCCATTTACTTATCTTGGTGGGGAAAAAAAGCCCCAAGCGCGCTACTTTTTTGAGCAATAAAATGGAAAAAAATACAAAATCAAGAATATCCATTTGTTCATGCCTTTTCGATAAGGCCCCTTTTTCTAAAATTCTCTGTACTTGCAGTTACATAAACTGAGACTAAAAGAATGAATACTCATTAATACAGCTGTAGTCTCGTAGAGCTCGCGATGAGAAGACTCGGGTATAAATACTTGAGGTGAATTCCTCAAAGTGCATTTATGAGAGTGAACATTACAGCGCTGTGAATCTCTCAAAGTATGTTTATGAGAAGAATTACTACAGTGCTGAAGGGCTTCACTACTGTAATCTCTATTACAATTTTTTTTAATGTAGGATGAACTAAAATCTGACCAACAATAAAACCTCACGCTCCTGAATGATTAAGATTTTACAACACCCCCACACCACACACCCCCCTATCTATTCTGTTTCCCCTGAATATAGTGGACAGACTAGAAAAAGCAAGTAGATTTAGATATGCTGTCAAATCTCATATTATCTCCCAGTGGGGGGGAAATTTTATGTTTAAAGCAGAACATTAGTTCTGGGAGACAGGAGCTGTGAATTTACTCTTTCCGGGTAAAAAAAAATGTGATGAGAGTAGACCAGTGGTGCAGCCTGTGTTTTTGGATTTTGACTGGAAATGGCAATACTGAGACTTCACTTTCCTATTACAGCAGCAGTCCTTTTACTCTGGAAAATGCTCCTCAGACTATATAGCCATGTGTCTTAATTCTTACACTGCAGCATACAGTACTCCGTACAATAGTCTACAGACTCTGCTAGGGTTTTGGTGTAGCTTTATCATGTAATCTCTGCTTTGCATTTTTCTTCATTTTAAACAAATGTGTAGTTGGAATACTGTCATCTGCCTCTTGATGCTTTGTAATCCATGAAATTCAACCAGTTTATTTGTCTTCTGTCCGGTATTTTCCACGCTTAATCCATTCACTCTCTCTTACAGCACACAGTAGTACAGATGCAGAGGTCGACCAGAGTAAAGTTCCACACATACCCATAGTTCCTGTGTGCCCTGGTTTTTGAAAACTTGCCTTGCAACCTCATCTTAAAAAGTCCTTTTGTCTGTAATTTAGTTATTTATAAATAGATACCAATTCCAGTATGTAGCATCTTACCGTTTTCAGGGGCAATAGAGGAATTTTGTTAGCTATTCATGTCTGTAAGGCTCATTGTGATGAGCTGTCCTGTTGGAGCTAGTGGAGTAATGCTGACCAGTAGTTGATGTCATCTTTCATGCAGACTTGGAACAAGAGGGGAAGATGCTGCTGCTGCTTGTGAGCCTGGTAGCTTTTGAAGATTGGGAGTTAGTACTACTGCACTCAGTTCTTGGCTGGAAGGAACTGTGATCTAGATAACTCTTCTAAGGGTCTATACTTCAGTCCTTTTCTGTTTTCCAATATTTTTAGTCAAAAAGAAAAGCCATGTTCTGGTCCAGCCTATTGTTCTGGTCCAATGGTATTTTTCTGTCAGCTGTCATGAAGTTTTTCATATTTATTTCCCCTTTTCTCCCACATACATACTTGCACTTCCATCTCTCGTTGTGCTGATTGCATACTAAAAATGGGCTGTTGGTTGGCAGCCAACTGTTGCACAAACAACTCTTGCAGTTGTTTGCGAAGATTAATATGCTCTGATTTATGCTACACTATTTGTTTTTGCTAACTCTAAAAATGGTCCTTTAAACTCATGTAAATCCTCCTTGGAAGTAGAGTAGCAAATAGTAAGTAATATGATAAATCTGTTTATTTTGTCCCAGATGAGAGATAATTGCTGATCAACATACCCTGGGACTGCCTTGCTTACAGGAGATTTGAGTCTCCTGTCTACTGGATGCTGTTCAAAACTGTGGTTGAATTTCAGTATCCTTTCGTTGTTAGTATTTTCACTCTGTCTGTGGTCTCATGTACTTAGTGCAAAGAACTGCCTCTGATTTGAGACAGTAGCCCTTCTGGCTAACAAAGGGAGGAAAACATAGTCAGTGATTGTTTGTTGGGGGGTTTTATGGGGTATTTTGGGTTTTTTCTCTTCTGCTTGAAAGTGTATGGTTGCATTGTATAGACAGAATGCTTACTGTATTAAGGAAATAGATGAATCTAAATGAAAATGTTCCTCCTTCTCTAATACTTGCTTGTGAGAGCAGCTGCTTTCAACAATATCCAGCAAAAGGCACCATAAATTCCAAAGGGACTTGGGAAATCCTTGAATACGAGTAATGCACAGCTACTTTACAGGCAAAAGCGAATTCCATAACAGTACTAGATGTTTAATGTCACTGACCAAACTCGGAGATCTCCTGTATCTGAATGTCATTGCTCAGTCGTGGTTTTTTGGGTCGTTTGAACCATGCTATGTGTGGCTCAGCGAGATGTGTAGAGGCATATGGAGTCTGACCAGCACCTCACTGACTTCAGAAGGACTTCCTTATGGATATTTGAATTGTCCACCTCTGTTCCAATCTGTTGTCTGAAACCCAGATGGGGAAATCAGGGGGAACGAAACACAATGTTGCTTATGATTCATTTAAGCCAAAATGCTCAAGATGAGCCACTTAAACATGTCTAGGCATTGAGTTATATGTTTGTATTTACATCATTTCAAGCCCAAAATTTAGTAGATGTGTTGTTTCAGGAGCGAGGCATAGGAATGTGAGATTAAAGACTGCCCTTAGGCAATATAGTTTTTTTAATCTGTTTTAATTTTGAACACTTTCTAGTGAATATGAGGCAGGGGCTTGGACCTTGCTTGCTTTTTTCTTTCTCCTTGTCATAAATATTCTTTCCTAGAGCATGGAAAATATGTCAATTACACTTAAACCACTGTTTATTGCTCAGCAGATGTGTGCATACAGCAACTGTAGCTGAAAGCCGAAGTATTTAATTAGCAGTTGCCTGCAGCTGGATTCTTTCTTTTTAAACAAGTGGGGAGGTGGGGAAACATAAAAGGATGTCAAGAGACGTTCTGCTGACAGTGAGCAAGTTCATGTGTAATTACTTATGAAAAATTTTGCTCTGCCTCCATACTTGGAGCCATGGTGCAGTATTACTGCCTCTTCGTTGTGCTGTGCAGTCATCTATGAATTCCGTGTCCTCACTGACCAGACACATGTGCTGCCTCATTCAGCTAGCACTTGATGGGATCATGTAGCCTTGAGAAAGGAGGGTAATAAATATGCAGATTTATTTATTTATTTTCTTTAGTAAAAGAAAGAAATCTTTTAGTTTCACTGTAGCTGTTCTCTTTGCAGTTGTTGAGAGTTTTCCATTGGCTTGAAGGCTGAGGGCTGATGTTACAGTCAAATCTCAGAGTCTGGAAATACTGTCCTCTGGGGGGGGTGTGTGTGTGGGGGGAACTGCCTGGATTTGTTTGCTCATACATTATGTATATAGTCTCCCCAGTTGTATCGTAGGCTGCATAGGTCAAGTCTATGGCAGCTACTTGCATGTTTTACTTACTAACTAGTTATTAAGAGCTTTTAAAATGAACAGATGAGGATAGAAGCTGAACATATGCTGTAAAAAATGCAAAGAGTTGGCTTTGGGGTGAAAGGTGGCCTCTGTCTTAAACTGCATTTATTGTTGTTCAGAAGTGATTTTTTTGTGGAGAAGTGCAAACCAAAAGCTTTTTCTTGGCTAATGCTTCAGACTGCTCACTGTAGTTTTTATCTCCTTGGAGTCCTCTTCCTTTTTTCTTCTTTTTTTTCTTCCCCATTGCTAATAGATTTTTATATTCTAATGCCAGAAGGTATTTGGTAATTTAGTAACCATTATCTGTGGTCCAGTGGGGTCTGATTTCAGTGACAGAAGAAGACACAAAGGTTTCTTAAGCTGGAAGATGAGGAGTTGTCAGGGCATGCAGCCACACACTCTGCAGTTTGCTGAAAGTACAGATAAGGTCCCTGTGCTACCCTGCTGTGTCTGAGGTGCTGGGATCCCACGTGTCACAGTGCCCACTCCCGTTGGATGTGCATTTTAGGTACAAATTAAATTTCATAGCGATCTGTAACCAAAAGGTGGCAGCAACCTACCAGATTATGACTGCATAGACATACTCTATTGCTTGGTAGGGGATAATAAAGGTGTTTAGTTGCTTTTCTAAATGTTTTGATGTCGTTAATGGAGGATGGAACTGTGTATTATTAGTTTAACTGCTCTCCTGTGTGCCTTACTGGTTGGTCTGTATCTCAGATACTTCAGGGGAGAATAGAAATGGCCTTTTATTTTATTAAAACTGACTAATAAAAGTGAAAATAAAGCATTTTATTATCCATGTACTGAATAGATTTAACTTACCAAGTTATATAAAATGTGGCTGGGTAATTACAGTGCTTGGTCATTTTTTTCTCTTATTACCTTTTCATTGGGGCAGTGCCCAAGAGTGCACTTCTGACTACTTGATTGGTTTCCTAAATGGTCATGATGGGAAGTATGTTTATGGAATCCTGCATTTATTGTCGAAGTAATTTGCATAGAAAGCTTATTTGTTTAGGAAATCAGACCAGGTCCCACCCCCTCCCCCAGTAAAAAAATCCAGCACTTTCAGCATGGATTAAAAAAGCCACCAACAGCAATACTTTAAGTTCCTGACAAAACATTGGAAATCGAGCAGACAGGACAGGAGGCCAGCTTGTCTGAGCAGGGACCTTCTGCTAGAGCTTAGGTGGAAGAAGAAAGTGTACAGCCAATGAAGTATGGTCAGGGAACGTGGGAGGATGACAGAGATGTTGTTCACCTTTGCAGGGAGAAAAGTCGTGTGGCCAAAGCTCAGAGCTGAGGCTGGCCAGTACTGGGGCAGACAATCAAAAGGGGTTCTTCAAATACATTAACAAGAGGAGGATCAGAGAGAACATTGTTCTGTTACTCAATGAGAAGTCACCTTATGAACAGGGACATAGAGAAAGCAGAGACATTTAATGCTGCCTTTGCTTCTGTCTTCAACACAGTTGATGGGCTCTGGGACTCCACATGCCTCAAGTTGCAGGAGCATGACTGCAGTAATGATAAACTCCTAGTGAACTCTGAACTTGTGGATGATTTGCTGCTCCACCTGGCTCCATATATGTCCATGGGCCCCAATGGGATTCATCCCAGGGCACTCAGGGAGCTGGCTGATGTCATTGTGAGACCTCTCTCAATTATTTTTCAATGGTCGTGGGAACCTGGAGAGGTCCTGGTTGACTGGAAGCTGGCAAACGTCCCAGTTTTCAAGAAGGGTAAGAAGGAAGACTGGTAATTACTGGCCTGTCAGTCTCTCTCACCTCAGTGCCTGGTAAAATGATGGAGAAAATCATGCTGGGAGTTACTGAAAAACACCTAAAGGATAATGCAGTCATTAGTTGCAGCTAACGTGGGTTCAGAAGAGGAAGGTCCTGTCTATCCAACCTGATTTCCTTTTACAATAAGGTCACCCAGCTGGTTGACCAAGGGAAATCAGTTGATGGGCTTTTTTTTTTTTTTATTTCAGCAAGGCTTCCAGTACTGTGTGTCACAGTATCTTGCTGGACAGAATGTCCAGGGTACAGCTAGACAAAGCCATAATATGTTGGGTGGGCAATTGGCTGATGGGTCGGGCCCAGAGTATGACAGTGAACGGGGTTACATCTGGCTGGTGGACTAGTGGGGTTCCCCAGGGCTCCGTTTTAGGGCCAGTTCTTTTTAATGGTTTCATAAATGACCTGGACACAGGATTAGTGGTTGTCTTAAGTAAATTTGTGCTTTTTTTTGGGGAGGGGACAGATGGACAGGGGGGACAGGACATGGACATCTAAACTATGTAAGAACTTATTAAGCCAAATTGAGAGTTGGTATTCAAGGCTGTAGTCATCCAAAAAGGATGCAAAATACTGCCAAAACAGAAATACAGAATTTCTGTACTTGCTCTGCCATGATGTGAAAGGCAATGGATGATTAACTGAATGTAACTAGAAATAATAATGGGATAGCAATAAATTAGTCACAGTTGAAAATTGGATTTGGATGCTTTGGGGTCCTTTTTTCCAGTGATTTAAATGTATGTCTTTTTTCTTGGTCATATCTGTATGTGCAAAGGATGTTGTCTAATCCAGGTGGCTTTGAATTCTTACTTGCATTGGCAAGGTGCTCATCAGGAGTTACAGAAGTAATCCCGTTGTCTCTTGGTTGTAGTCTATAATGTAAGTTGTTTTTTCTACTTCTACAAACTGCCAACATCTCTGCTGAAGCGTAAATTTGGTTGACTGCCGACGGAATATGAGTCAGCAGTGTGGCTGGGAAGGCCAATGGCATCTTGGCTTGTATCAAAAACAGTGTGGCCAGTAGGTCCAGGGAGGTGATTGTGCCCCTGTACTCGGCATTGGTGAGGCCACACCTCGAGTGCTGTGTCCAGTTCTGGGCCCCTCACTACAAGACATTGAGGTCCTGGAGCGAGTCCAGAGAAGGGCAACCAGGCTGGTGAAGGGGCTGGAGGGCAAATCATAATAGGAGCAGCTGAGGGAGCTGGGGATGTTTAGCCTGGAGAAGAGGAGGCGGAGGGGAGACCTTATCACTGCCTACAACTACCTGAAGGGAGGTTATAGAGAGGTGGGTGATGGTCTCTTCAGCCAGGAGACAGCTGATAGGACAAGGGGGAATGGCACAAAGCTCCCCCAGGGCACGTTCAGATTAGATGTTAGGTAAAAGTTCTTCACTGAAAGAAGAACTTTGGCTGAGCCCAGAGGGTGGTGGTAAATGGAACGAAATCCAGCTGGAGGCCGGTCACGAGTGGCGTCCCCCAGGGCTCAGTCCTGGGTCCAGTCTTGTTCAACATCTTTATCAACGATCTCGACGAAGGGATTGAATGCTCCCTCACTAAGTTTGCAGATGACACTAAACTAGGAGGAAGTGTTGATCTGCCTGAGGGTAGGGAGGCTCTTCAGAGGGATCTGAACAGACTGGACCGATGGGCTGAGTCCAATGGGATGAAGTTTAACAAGGCCAAGTGTAGAGTGCTGCACATTGGACATAATAACCTCATGCAGCGCTACAGGCTTGGGGGAGACTGGCTGGAGAGCTGTCAGGCAGAGAAGGACCTGGGGGTGTTGGTTGACTGCAGACTGAATATGAGTCAGCAGTGTGCCCAGGCGGCCAAGAAGGCCAATGGCATCTTGGCTTGTATCAAAAACAGTGTGGCCAGTAGGTCTAGGGAGGTGATTGTGCCCCTGTACTCGGCATTGGTGAGGCCACACCTCGAGTGCTGTGTCCAGTTCTGGGCCCCTCACCACAAGAAGGACATGGAGGTCCTGGAGCAAGTCCAGAGAAGGGCAACCAGGCTGGTGAAGGGGCTGGAGGGCAAATCCTATGAGGAGCGGCTGAGGGAGCTGGGGCTGTTTAGCCTGGAGAAGAGAAGGCTGAGGGGAGACCTTATCACCGCCTACAACTACCTGAAGGGAGGTTATAGAGAGATAGGTGATGGTCTCTTCAGCCAGGTGACAGGTGATAGGACAAGGGGGAATAGCATGAAGCTGTGCCAGGGCAGGTTTAGATTGGATGTTAGGAAAAAATTTTTTACTGAAAGAGTTGTCAGGGCCTGGAACAGGCTGCCCAGGGAGGTGGTTGAGTCACCTTCCCTGGATGTGTTCAAAAAAAGGGTAGATGAGGTACTTAGGGATATGGTTTAGTTTAGGATGTGAATGGTTGGACTTGATGATCTTAAAGGTCTTTTCCAACCTTGTGATTCTGTAATTGTCAGGGCCTGGAACAGGCTACCCAGGGAGTGGGTTGAGTCACCATCCCTGGACGTGTTTTAAAAAAAGGGTAGATGAGGTACTTAGGGATATGGGTTAGCATAGGAACAGAACAGTTGGACTCGATGACCTTAAAGGACTTTTCCAACCTTGTAATTCTGTGGCTCTGTAAGGTGTGCTTAACTCTGTGTGTGGTTCCCCTCCCCGCCCTTCAACAGTAGTGGCATCACCAAATAAACTTCAGGTTTTAATCCACTAGTTTCATAATCTTGGTAACTATTGTTTGTCCCTGAAGGGCCTCCTGAAGTACACAAGCAAACGCTGAGTAACTTCAGTCATTACCTACATGTGTATCACGAAGCCTAATGTTGTTCCATGTAAGTGGTGATTTGAGTTGTAATTATCTGTGTGTTTTACGTGAGGTACCATGGACTTTACAGTGAGAACTACTTGGTTATGGTTTGCACAGCTGAAAGGAGCACAGTATTCCTATTTTTTTTCCCTTTAAACAAACAAATCCACTGGTTGACGCCAGTCTGCAGGACAGTGATCTGGCAAGAGGTGGTGAGTGTGTCACTAGACACTGGCTGCCTATTTAGGAAAAGTTTGAGCTTTCGTGGAGCTTAGGAAACTCTCTTGAAGTTGCAAGTCAGTTATTGGTGTTATCTTTGCTGTGCATTGTCACCACTTGTTTTCAATTACGGAAGACTTTTTTTTTTTTCCGAAGCTGATTTCATTCCAAGCAGTGTCTAAGCATGAGGTCAGTGAGGAGAAATGATTGCTTGGGCAGGTTTTATCTTTCCAGTGGTTAATTAATCACTTCTGTAAATAAAAGATAATCTGGGCTCTGCTTTCTTACGTATTTCATTGTTAAACCCCTGCCATGCCAAAGAGTGGAGATGGGCAAGATATTTTGCAGTCCTATATAGAACAAAATAGCTAAGTGATGATCCCTTTTTTATTTCGGACAAGGTGATGCATTTTGCATCCACCATAACTACAGTGTGTGGAGCAGCCAACTCAGTGCACAAGCTGCCATCTGCTCTTCATCAGGTGCTTTTGTAATAAGGGACAAAGTTTTACCTATCAGTCGTACAGATGATGTATGTTTTGAGTGATTGTCTATTTTAAAAGTAAAAATCCAAAAATCAGTATGTCCTTCTGTTCTAGTGTGCACTTTCTTCCTCTTTCCCCCTTTGAAGATCAGTTGGCTTCAGTCTGTGGGCTTTTCTGCAATCGTACCAGAAAGGCAGTGTCTTTTTTTCGTGGAAAAGGGGCACCCACTGGAAAGGACCAAAGGTTTCACAGGGAAGAAGCCTAAAAGGTGGCCTGACAATGCCAGTTTATATCCACGCTGACCTTCATTAGCCTTCCAGTGCTATCTGGAGGCTTTTCAGGACAAATTGGGGAGGGGGGGTGGGGCAGGAATAGATTAAAACAAACTGATAAACACCCTCCACTGGTGTCCAGCACTTTCTTCTTCATGGGGTGTTGAGAGTTGTGACATCCTTACTCCAGGTTCTTCCAGGTATTTCACTGCTGCTGCAGTTCTCCATGTTTCCTCAGACTCCATTCTTCTGCGGCTCGGCTCTGCTGAGACTTTGCAAGACCCCAATGACAGCAAAGGATCTGGAGGCAGATGACCTGGGTTCTGTTTCTGCTTGCTTTAGTAAATTGCTGTCAATGGTTGTTTACTCTTTCCTGTTTTGGCAATCATAGGGACACCTCACCTAAGCATGGTGTGTTTGCCAAACTTGACAGAATTTCTGCCCAAAGTGTGACCAAGCAAAAAATGTGATGACTTGGTCTCCAGATCAACATTGCAAAGGAGCAGGAAAGAATGAAGCACTGTGCTGCTTACAACCACCTTTATACCCACAGCTGCCTGAAACGAATTCTGCAGATTAACAGTTGATATAAAAATGTGTTTTCAAGCATCCAAATTTATTTTGATGCTGTTCCATCCCTGCACATTTTACACTGTAAAAATCAGGGTCCCTGCAGCTTTCTTTAAAGTGTTGGCAAGAAGGACCCGTACTTACAAGTGTTGAAACATGAGAGGTGTGATGGAGGGGATTTTTGTGAAACTTCTTTGTTGATGCACAATTGACGAGAGATCTGTATCAAAAATAAAATTGACAGCCAACATTTTGATATTGTTCAGATGCTCTACATCTGATCACTTGATCTTTATTGATTAGCATACACAGCTTTTTCTCCCTAATTTGCAAAAGAGTTTTGATGAAGGGAAACCCATGTAGTTTAAGCCTCACACAAAGAAGAGGGCAGGATTCTTTACTGTTTCAAACCTTTTTATCTAGGAATGACTACAGAAATGTCTGTGTTACATTTTATACTTCTGTCTTTGAGTATCTTCTGTGTTACGTGGGATCAACCATCCTGTTTAGGTTAACCTAATCCTACATGAAGAGAATTAACGTGCATCACCTGAATGCTTTGGGACAAATTGCTGGAACGGTAGGTGTAAAGATGAACCTCTTTTGCCAGAGCATCTGGATCTGGAAGAGAGAATTTGCCCAAAACCTTACGCTGACATAAGACGTGAATTCCTTGTAGTAATTTTTCTGCAGTGACACCAGGGGTTTTCTTCAGCTGGATGTATGTGAGAAAGGATATCAAGCTGGACTGAGAAGTGACTGGGATACGTACTCCTTGGTGCTGATATTGGTGGGGTGAATTTATCTTCTATTGGTATGTCATACTGGTAAAACTTCTGTGCAGGTAGCTCTTCTCAGTGCAACAGCATCTTGTAGTTGAAATGTATTAAACCACGCAACATGGGATGTCCATGAGTCTAGATTGTGTAAATTTTTTAGGCAAAAGAGGGGAAAAAAAAAGCTTTTAGCATTAAGGGGGGACAGGGATGATGTAAAAGGGTTAATGCCTGAAGGCCCCCCTCTATCATCACTGGCGGGGGGAAGTGCCCACAGTGTTAAAATGGCAACCTACTTCCCATTAATGCCTCTATCTCACTTGCCCTGCTAGTCCAGGGACTCTTAGTTACCTTTGCATGAACCTTCTGTGTTTTGGCATGATCAGTCGTTTTGCTGCATTCCTGGTCTGTTTAATGCTGTTAGATAAATGACCCCAAATGACTCCAGCCTTCTGGACCTGTTCACTATTATTAGCAAGGTTCCATGAGAAATAGAGGGGCTGATGCATTAAGCGAGTCCTTCAGTAAACACAAGTTATCGCAAAGTCCTGTTTTAGCAGCAGAGAGAACAGCCTGTCTAGGACTGAGGCCTGAGTTAGCTGTACTAGTATTTCTAAATTAACAAAGTATTCACTGTGTTAATACTGCTTTATCAGGCAGCTGCCTTTAAGATGATTACGTGAAAGGAAAAAAATCTTTAGGTTTTCTTCAGTGCAGGCTTTGTTTTCCAGCCCCAGATAGTGATAGATTAACTAGTCTTGGTCTGGAGTGTGTGTGTGAATGAAAGACAGCAGGCTCTAACACGTGAGTAAGGGTACATTTAGTGATGATCAGCAGATTGCTGCTGGTTCTAACATGGCAATAAAATGCAAGGCATTGGAAATTGCATCTGCCTGTTGTATAAGACCAAACCACAAGGTCAAATAAGGTTTGAAACTGGGTTGTAAAAGAGTTAGTACAGAAATTACACTTGAACATATTGTTAGTTCTGTGAAAACATCTCTTGCTCTGAATGATATTTGTCATCTTGATTGCAGTGAAAGCCCATACACAAGCAGATTTTCCTTGTGTCTAGGTTTAATTTTTTTTATGTGACTTAGTTTGAGTACAAAAACCAAGCTAGCTTCTTGCCTGTGCTGGCTACTGTCTTCTGTTTCTTCTTCTGATGGGTCAGTTGATACGAAGAACCACTTAGAATCATAGAATGGTATGAGTTGGAAGGGACCCCAAGGATCACAGAGCTCCAACCCCCCTGCCGCAGGCAGGGCCACCAACCTCAGGCCTGGATCTACTCTAGGTTGCCCAGGGCCCCATCCAACCTGGCCTTGAACACTTCCAGGGACGGGGCATCCACCATCTCTCTGGGCAGCCTGTTCCAGCACCTCACCACTCTTTCTGTAAAAAACTTCCCCCTAATACCTAATCTAAACCTTCCTTCCTTTAGTTTTAATCCATTCTGAGACCTCAGCTGTGACCAGAGGTTGGTGTCTTCATTGGTGTTGGACCCTAAGTTCTGTTGGATAAACTCCCCTGGCGCTTTCAAAACTCACTGGTTTCCAAAAACACAGCTTCAGTCTTCACTGTGACCAGGAGTTTGGTTCTCAGTTGATACTGATTAGTAATGTGTTCTTCTGCTTACCTTGTCTGTGTGCCAGACAGTGTGGTTGCATTCATGGTGTATCTACCTGATCAGACTGCTGGTCTGTTGGACTGCACATCCTAAATGGAAATTCCTTACAGAATGTCACCAAACAACTCGGCTTGCCCTACCATTTACTTCCCTATCCCCTCTCCTTCAAATTTCATTTCTTGTCCAGTGCATGTGTTTAAAAACCTGGGGATTCAACAACAAAAAGTTGTCCCCTTTCAGCTGCTGCTTTCCCTTCTTTAGTCTGGAGAAATTTCTGCAGTCAGCAGGTTTTGAACAGGTAGTCACAATAATCACAACTGCATAGAACTCTGCAATTGGTCATTTTGTTCTATACAAATATTATATAAAGATCTGTGTACAGCGAATTACACAAAACAGATTAAGCCATGAGACCAGCTGTCACTTCAGTGCCTTTGGAGTCAAGAGCTAAACTGAGGAGAGTGTTTTCAGATAGATGGGTTTCATCATGCCCCCAATGAAATGGCATTGTGCATTATTTAAATTTAATATCATATGTGCTTTAGTATACTACTGGGATTTCCAAAACAGCAATAAATCCTTAAAAGTGCTAATAAATAAAGCTGCCTTATGGGTCTCTTAAGCTTTATTTTGCAGTATAAGACAAGTTGATAGAGAACAGGATATTGCATATATTCTTTATTTGTTTACATATAATGCTAAACTTATATGTATTATATATACAGAACGTATGTACTGTGCTGGTCAGTGTCTCTTCAGTATTTTGGTTGGTAACAGTGTACTGTGTATGTCATGGGTAATTTTTTAGGAATTAAAATATGGTTAAAACTGCACTGCAGGAGGGTCGGGTGTTCTACCAAAGAAAAGCAAATCATGCATGCTTGACTTCTTTAATATTCCTCGTTTATTTGTTTATTTTTTAGGGGTTTAGGGTCTTTGTGTTGAGTGGTGGTTTTTTGTTTGGTTGGTTTGTTCTGTTGGGATTTTTTCCCCTAAGACTATAGTTTAGTGTAAACGTGCTGCTGGTGCTGTTAGGACAGGGCTGTTCTGAAGCATGATTTTTCAGAAACATCTGCCTGACTTGGTCTGAAGCCTCTTGCATGAAAAACCTCATTTATTTAGGTTTTCCTTTCTTCATCTGTCTGCTTAGTTGCTTTGGTAGAGCTACAAGATGCAATTATGAGTCTGACTGCTCAACCCCATCCTAAGTATAACGCTTATTGGTTAGAGTCCATGTTTGCCCTTTTTTCTCTATTTTCACTGCCAAAACATAAAGCCATTGCTCTGTGGGAAGGAGCAAGATATTAATGTTTTTAAATTAAGGAGATGGCATGATGTGTTGTCTTGGACAGAAAGCATGTATTTTTTTCTGGTGGAGTACAAAAGGTTTGATTTTTATGATGATTTTTTCTATTTTTGAGGGCAGATGAATCCCATCCGAAAAGCATGTAGGGAAAGTCCTAATTTTTCCAATAAAACTTGTGTGAAAAGGAAAAAGTCACAGCAACCAAATTCCATGCATCTTCATTTGTGACTTCTTATGTAACCTGTAACTTTATTAATTACAGCTGATACACTTGCAGCCAGGAATCTTTGGGTATTTGTGTGGAGGAAAAGCTTCCTCACAGGCACCTGATAGGTGATTAGAAATGAGGCCTTTGGATAGTACAGAATCTGTTGAACATGAGGATCTTCAGAAGATTGTGTGAGCAAAGGAAGAGCAAGCATGGATGGGGAGGTGAAAGTGTGGGATCATCAGCTTTATCTCTCTGGTAGATAATAAGATTAAGCAGCTGAAAGCAATCTTAAAGATTGATAGGCAAAGTTGTCTTCAGACCAAGGATACACGTGGAAACGTGGAATTGGCAATCCCATGGTATTTAGTCTCACATGAGCTCGTGTAAGAAATAAATCATATGTAACCTTGAGGGCTGATGTTAGAAATCCCACTTAATTTTCAGAGCTTGACTTTGCAAATTAGAACTGCTGTTCCCATTTTAACTTAATCCCTCCTGCGCAATGCAAGATACTTGGGTCTGTTTTGCAATGTTACAAACAGCTAGGTTTGGCTAGGCACTCTGGTAGTGGGAGGTGGGCCTGTAACCCTACAATGTTAATTGTGCTTCAGTTAAGCTTTGTAATTAGAACTGAAAGAAAGTTGTTACAGGTTTTGTTCCTGAAGTTATGGACTTTTTTAAAAAATAAAGTATTCCCAGTTAGAGATGTGACATCAGTGGAAAACACTTTGGTTATGTTGTAGCCCTTAGGAAGTGGTATCCAATAAGAATTGTATGCAACCACAGGCAAGCTCTTTAGGTGTGAATGTTCTGCAAGTGTCTTGCTTTGACTTGGCACTGTCACTGTTATATTGCAGGCCTAGGTTATCCTAGGGAGAACTGCAAGCTCTTGTTCAAAAAGCAGCAACAGGGAAATGCAGAAGTGCTACCTGCAGCCCAAAGGTAAGGTAAAAGAACAGGAGCTTTTGGCACGTTCCCTCAGAACGTTTTTCCAGAAAGTGTGTATCATTAGGAGAAAGAAAGGCTCAAATGAAGTGTAATTTCTTTCACTGAAGATGCCAGGTGTTTGACACTTGGCCCATCTGGAGTCATTGAGGTTCTGCAGTGGAGGGGCAGGGGATTTCTGCAGTGGAGGGGCAGGAGATTGTCCTGGACAATATTATCGGAGGCTTGTACGTTTCAGAAAAGGGGGGTGGGGGTGCCAAAATGATCCAAATACACTGGGGTATGGAGTGGTCAAAGCAAGTTTAACTTTAAATGGCTTCTTTAATTCAGCTCCCTCCCTTCTTGAGCACTTAACTTGCTTTTACTCTTGCTTATATTCTTGTTTTTCCTATCTTTTTGGGAGCTAGATTCAGTTTTCACAAGCATGATTTAGTATTTTCCACTGTCATAAACGAGAGGCTGGTTTACGGATTGGACCACCCAAGTGTGGAGTATTTTGTCAAATAGGATGTTGTGGGAGGTCTGGACTTGCTTCTTTTATTTATTTATTTATAGCTTTGGAGGTGAGCATAGTTCCCAGGAAATTGCCAAAGCTCTGTGGAATGGGGAGTTTATTTCAATTCACCCCCAGTTAATGGATGCAAGCCCAAGAGCTTCAGTTGCTTTTGATCCAGCTGTGACTCCAGTTGTTTTTCTTTCGGTCTAGGAATATTTTTTTTTTTAAAAAGCAGCTCTATGACAATGGTACCTCTGTTTCATTCTAACAGGACATGCCAATAATTCCATTCTTCAGATGCACAAAAGAGTCCTTTCAAGGAAAATAATTTTTCGAGTATAAGTCAGTGTAGATCTCCTGATAGGTGTGCAGAAGCCCCAGCTGCTGTGCTGGTGGTGTCTTCTGAATACTGACATCCTTTGAGGCAAACGTGACTTCCTGTCCTTCTGCTCAGGATCTGTGCCCTTTGAGTTTGATCCTAACACTCTTGATAAAAAGATGAAAGCTGGAGAGTCTTCTGCTGCTGTTTCTTTCATCTTTTAACTTCTTATGGATTTGGGGGGGCTTTCTTTTTTCTAAACTTCATGTTTAGAAAAAACACACCAGAGGGGATCAGAGAATGAAATACTGTATATACTAGTGACTGGTAAGGTCAAACTCTGTTCCTTATGCTAAGGTTGTTGTAACCTTAGTCACAGGATATTCCTCCTGTCTCAGAAAAGGAAACATCCATCACAAGCAACCTGGTTTGCTGTTAAACTGCACTCAAAAACAGTGCTGTATGGCTCAAAAGAACACATCTAGTAGCAATCAAGTTCCACCAAGATTCATGTAAGACCAGAAGAGAACCTCAGCAAAATCATTATGTACTCCTACGTACCACCTCCCAAGCTAACCAGCAGTTTGTATGTTAGCTCTCTACTGGAGGTAAAGCATCTTATATTGCTGTTTGTGCTGCTACAGTGTCAGAAGAAAAGGCAAATGTTTGTTTAAAAAAAAAAATTAAAAAATGTTATAATGAACAATGACTCCAACTGTGGCTACAGCAGTCATCTAGGGAGCAATCACCTACCTAAATATCAGCATTTGGTATGCTTTCTAAACTGTAGGGCACTTGCACAGAGGTGTGTCAGAGATGATGCAGATCCTATAGGAGACCTTGTGATAGCTGCTGACTAGGTGGGTCACACTACAATGTCTAGAATTTCATGAGACACGTGAGTCTTGTCACCTGCAATACTCCCCTTGTAACATGTAGAGCTACAGTAAAAATGATGGTTGAAGGAGGAGTATTCTTCTTCTAGGAACAGAGCTCTCACTAGTCTGATGAATGAGATGCTTGTCACGCTGAGTATCTTGAGGGCAGTACTGAAAGTGTTGCCTCTCTGCTGTCAGGTACTGGTCCTCAGGAGGACACAGAATAGTGTTTTTTACCTCGAATTTCCCAAGTGAGGAATGGCCATTCATCCTTTATTTCTCTTGCCTCTGCTCCCTGTATAGCAGTCTCTTTCCAAAAGCAATAGATTGTGTGGAATCTTTTAGAAGCCCATCGAGGTCACGCCAGAGTTGATCTGTAGAGGTTACTATTTCCCCTTCATGTGGGAAGAAGTAGTAGCCAGTTTCACCCAGCTACCTTCTTTCTTCCATGCCCTGGAGAAGTCTAGTTCCTTTCCCTATGCTTTTTAAAGATGTTATCCTCAAAACTGACTATTTTGCTTCATTTCAGAGACATATTCCCCAGGAGGCATTAAATGAGTATATGTGAGTTGGTATGTATAAACACATATATATGACTGAATATGTATATGTAGAGGGGCAGCTTTGTGTCACGTACCCTCAGGACTGTTTTTTAACTCTGAGCTTGCAAGGAATGAATATAGCTTTACAATGTAACAGCCAAGAACAAAATTATTACAACATGTATGTCTGTCTGCACCTACATAGCAGGCAGTTAGCAGCACATTACAGTATGAAACAGGCTGTCTGTGTCTCTGGTGGCATCCTAAGTTAAGATGACACTTATCTCACCCATTACAGCTCCAACTCTGTTCATTCACTAGACACCCTTCCAAGAGAAACCGTTACATGTGGAGGAAGTAACGAGTACTTGGACCTCAACTCTCCAAGAGTCAATAAGAATCGTGAATTTGCCCAGACTGAGCAATAGAAACCATTTTGCATTTTGG
The DNA here is from genome assembly GCA_020800305.1 of Porphyrio hochstetteri. NCBI lineage: Eukaryota > Metazoa > Chordata > Aves > Gruiformes > Rallidae > Porphyrio > Porphyrio hochstetteri. Next base: position 80,570,581 of record CM036905.1, on the reverse strand, counting down.
TTTAGAAACATCCTCAGGTATCTGTAATAAGCTAATGCCTGTTCTTTTGTGTGAGGGAACTGCATGTTTTTTTCCTCAAAATGGCAACAACATCAACAAATAAAATCAGATGAAAATGGTTTATTCCCATTACAGCCATCATCTAAAATAGTATTACCAGTTGTGACTGTAACGATTTGGTCTTTTCTACTAACCTTACCAGTCCATCTGCCTATCAGACTTCAGGATTTATAAGTAGTAGAGCTTGGACTTTGGGTATGCTTTTCAAAAGTGTCTCATAAAATAGTATAAGGACAACCTGATGGTCCTTGTGACACCAGATAGTGCCGGCGAATGTGATACCTCAACACTGCCGATATCTAAATCGGAGCTGGCTTTTGTGACTATAATACCATCTAGAGCATTATGGGGTACCAACTGGAAAGCCTGTCCACTGCTGAATCTCTTGAACGCTTATGTGAAAATACTTCGGTCTTTTGTTTAATTCAGCTGGTCTGCAGCCACTGATACTGTGTCTCCTGTCACTGAACACTGTACAAGTATTTCAGGAGCTTAATGCTCTTGGTGACTTGTGCAACTCATTCCATCAGATCTTGGATGGTTTTCTCAGTGTCCTCCTGAGAAGAATTGAAATCAGATGTGTAGGCTGATACGTGGAACAGTCTGCGCTGATAGATCAGATAACAAATCTATAATATCACACCTCCCATCTGCGTGTAACTGTGCAAGGTTCCCCTCATGTGGAGGGACCTTGCAGTGGAAGCTGTGCTGACTCCTGACTGATGGGGAGGGATAAGTTACCTTGCAGTAAATTGTGACAATTTGACATAATTTTTCTGCTGCCTCTGCTTTTGGACTTCTAGGTACTGTGAAATTCAATAGAAGGACTTTTCTAGAAGAGTCACGTTGCACCTTTGAGTTCCCTCTTATGGGAGGAGGAGACAGTGGGACATATGTTTGCCATGTGACGGGCCAAAGTTTTCAACAGATTCGGGACTTGTCCCATGAGAGGGACAAACAGCAGTGGTGAGATCTGTGCCAGCTGGTTACTCTGTGTTATTGCTGGTAAGTGAGGTGACCTTTCCTTGCTCTGCAAACACTTTGGGTATCATGTGTATTTTAATTTCAGAGTGTTGGAGTTCAAAGAAAATAGTATATCTTATGGGGTCCATAGGATTTACTGACATTGTTGCAACTGGCTTGCAGAACTGCTGTTATCCTATTTCTCAGATATTTCTGGGATCATGGTCTTAGCATTAAGCATAGGCACCAGCTGAGTTAGAAATTAGTAACACCTGAATACACAGAAGGCAGGAAAAGGATGAAATGGAGGAAAATGTCAAGGGCCCAATCCTTCTTGATCTAGGATATGAGCCAGTTTCAATGGGGGTCTTGTTTGACGGGTGAGGTGCTTGCAGGATCAAGTCCTAAGCTGTCCAAGAGCATGTGCAATGCTTTGATGTGGCGCTGTTTTTAAGTTGTTCAGTTCCAGAGTAGCAACATGTTTTGTGATTGTACTCTAGCTACTGATGCAAGCATATATTACAAAGGGAAAAACTGCCAGCAGCACTTAGGGCGAGTACCTAGGTCTACAGCGTGTGAGGCAGAACAAACATCCCCTTTTTCCAAGCAAAACATGTCAATCAATTGAAACTTTTCTCTTTTTTTATATAAACTATCCCTTTTCTTCAAATAATCTTCCGTGCAGGAGCTCAGGGAAGCAGTATTGGCTGGAGGAACTATGGACATATAGTATGTAAGCTGTACCATAAAGCATTGTGCTCGTTGCAGCTTTGGGAGCAATGGAGGTGGTAAGTAGAAAGCTCAGTAAGGCTTTGGAAACTCTGTGGCTGGCTTGTGGTCCTGACACAGGACTTGTCACTTGATAGGTGATCTGGGCTGTGTGATGCTATCAGTACTGCCTGCAGTTCCCCTTCACTGACCTCAGGGTGCTGAAAGAGGAGATGCCTGCTGGCCATAGCCCAGCTCTGATAGCACACTGCTGCTTTCAACCACCAGAGTTTGACCCAGAACAATATTGCTTGTTTCACAGAAGGGATGGGGTTGGAAGGGATCTCTGGAGATCATCTAGTCCAACCCTTCTAATAAAGCAGGATGACCTAGAGCATGTTGCACAGGATTGTGTCCAGGCAGGTTTTGAATATCAGCAGAGGAGACTCCACAACCTCTCTGTGCAGCTTGTCTCAGTACTCTGCCGCCCTCAAATTGAAGTTTTTTCTCATGTTCAGATGGAACTTCCTGTGTTCCAGTTTGTGCCTATTGCCCCTTGTCCTGTCGCAGAGAAGCACTGGCCCCATTCTCTTGACATCCACCATTTAGATATTTATATAAGCATTAATCAGATCCCTTCTCAGTCTTCTCCAGGCCAAACAGACCTAGCTCTCTCAACCTTTCCTCATACGAGATGCCCCACTCCCATCATCATCCTTGTATCTCTCTGCTGGACTCTCTCCACCAGTTCCCTGTTTTTCTTGAACTGAGGAGCCAGGAACTGGGCACAGTACTCCAGTACTGTCCTGTGGCCTCACCAGGGCAGAGCAGAAATGGAGGATAACATCCCTTGACCTGCTGGCCACACAATTCTTAATGCACCCCAGGATGCCATCTGCTTTCTTGGCCCCAAGGGCACATTGCTGGCTCATGGGTAACTTCTTGTCCTCCAAAGAGTTTCATTTCTCAGTCTCCAGGGTCCCAAATATATAAACCATTTAAGGGTTGTTTTGTTAAGGTCCTGAGAGTTCAAGCATAATTCAGCTCTCATTTTTTTGGGGGGAATTGTAGAATGACTGGAAATTTTGGAGAAGAGATGCTTTTCTGATGGCAGAAAGATTAGTTTTGTCAGTGGTGTTAACTCTGTTTCCATGCATCTGAAAGGACAGCAGAGAGATTCATTTTGCGTGTTGGGGAATTAGTCTCGTCCTGTCAACCACAGGGAATCATGAATTTTTGTGTCTAATTAGGATCAAGCCCTGGCTTTCAGGCTTGTAATGAGGGGAAAAACAGAGCTTTCCTTTAGGCCAGTGGGAATGATAGCCATTTACTGTCATGGGGCCTTCTTCTTTTCTTTCTTCTTCAGTGGTCTCTCAACTGGCTCAAGCACCATGAGATGCACCTGCTGTGTACGTAGCTGTCAGTAAGACTCTTTGGATAGAAGTGGGTTTAACCTGGGTGAAGCTGAGTGATATGTGTATTCTCTGGCAATAAAACCTGCAGTTAATCAGTCTTTTCCTCACCCTGTGGTTACAACGGGTGGATGTTTGGCAGCAGGCTGTGTTTAACACGCCCCTGAAGTTCATCCCTGACCCTGTAAAGTAGTGGGAGCTGCAGCGCTTTAGGATCAAGTTGTTATTGCCCAGCTGGACACGTAGATTCATTTTTCTTGGACTCTTAGTCAACAGCAATGTTTCATGTTTAGATGACTTAAGTTTGCTTTTAAAAAATAGATGTTTTGAAAATGTTTTGAATTACCTATTATCTTGTACAAAGTGAAACTATTTGCCCAGCCCCATGGTTGCCTTAGAGACCTGTTGCAAACAACAGATACAGGCATGAGCTTAATACAAGGAATGTCCAAAGGACAACTATGTGAGTGTTGAAAACAGAAAAATGCCACAACATCACTGCAACATCTGTCAAAGAGTAGGAGACTATTTACAATATTTCATTTTTATTGTATGCTGGCTTCAGGCCTCTGGAACCTTAGACCAGCACCTGGCATTTTTATTTCTTCCTGAAGGCCATTAAGTCTTTCAGTTGACATTTAATCCATCTCATCCTTCCCCTCTCAGACCCCAGAGCACTTTGTTTGAAAGCAGGAAAAATTCTGCTTGTTTCAGACAACATGAGAAAAAGTTTGTTCTTAGTGCTTGGGAAACAGAAAGCCAAACCCCAGTGTTCTGTCCTGGATTTCATTTGGGATCACAACTTTGATAGCATTTGCCTGATGCAAAGCCTTCTGCACCTGTGATGGTTTTAGTATTAGCATGTAAAATTAAATGTCACAGCTATTTTTAACCTTTCATTTGTAAAATGTGGTTATGTAGTATGTTCTGGAAGTTTATAAAAATATAATTGGTATATAGGATTATAAGCCAATTATTAGAACATTTGTGAATCATTTGATACTATGCACTGCAAATAGAATATTAATGGATATGACAATAATGTGTGGTCAGCTTAGGATCCCAGCCCTTTGATAAACTTTGCCCAGCTGGAGCTTTTATGTTCATGCATTTCCCTACTGATAGATCTCAATTCCTTCTGGAGAGAAGTCCCAACAGAAGCTGGGATCTGCTGGCATCATTCTGTTTAGTGGAGCCTTAAGTGTTGCACTCCTTTCTTGTGCATCCATTTCTCTGCAGTTAGCCAGCAAGGTCTAACTTTTCACAAATGCTTATATAAAAAAAAAAAAAGACCCCGAGTTTGTATGGGAGAGGATTACTGGGTGGACACATACATTATTGCAGTTGTCTTGAATTTAACTCTTATATTTGATTCCTTTCTTTTTTTTGAGGTACCAGAAAGGTGGTCATGTTGTTTTCAAAACTGTAGCATGGATACAACCTAACTTATTTCTTATTTGACTAGGTATACAAAAGACTTGTTCTGCAGGCTTCCATGTTTAAAACACTTGTAGCAGCTGTTATTCTCCAACTGATGAGGTCCCTGAAGTTTTCAATTAAGTTTAATTCTACAGGCTTTGAAAAGGAGAGAGAACTTGCTCTTCAGGCCGATCTAGAGGGTGTTTATGAAACCTACCTAAAGCCCTGTAGAGCCTAACATAAGAAAGGCTGCAGGGAGACCACCAGTAAGTACAGGAATAGCAGGGTTCCCCTTCCTGGCACAGATAGGGATAACTTAGGTTTTAAATTTTAAAAAAATCATATTGTGGGGAGGGGAGGGTTTGGTAGAAGTGGTTTATCTAGCTGAAATTGCTGTTTCATGGGAAAGGTATACAGCTGAAGCTCCATAATTTCAGGATCATCACTTGATTGCAGTAGGTCAGCTTATTAGATGCTACCACCCTTCTCTTCTGTCTCCATTGACTTTACACGTGAATTAACTTCAATTAACCAGTGTTGCTGGTTTTCTGTTCAATCAGAAGTGTCTTGTTTCTTTGAGTATTAGGAGAGAGTGTCTTTAAGGCTGTAAAAACAAGGGTCAAGAGCCTCACTGCCTAATTTTATGTTGTCTGCCTTGTTTTCCTGTCTTTCATTCTGTTTTAAGTGTAGGGTATGTTTCATGAATGTCATGGCAAAAACTTTCTGGGCTTCACTGGAGGAGGAAATCACTAGTTTGACTTGTATCTCATGACAGCTAATTGATACCTGTGGACTAATTTCACAGATACTGATGGATTTTTGGGTTTATGAGCTTAAAGGCTTTCCAGAAGCAATTCCTGCAATTGGTGCCAAACAACTCAAGTACAAATAGAACTTTCATTCTAAGCATTTTTATTTTTCTAGGGAATTCTGTGTGTGTGTGTGTGTGTGTGTGTGTGTTAGGGGGAGTGATCTGGTTATTGTTATGTGACATGCTAAGCCTTCATAATAAAATAAACATTTGTTGTGTTGTTAAGGCATTCAGTCAGTAGCTAGGAAATGTGAGCAAACAAAATCAAGTTCTAAAGAGAGACAGAAAGTTCTTTTTTAACCTGTGAAGGCCTATCTGTGCTTGAGGATCTGTCCTGTTCACAGCATGTCCTGTTTCTGGCCAGGCAAGAGTCAACCTTCCCAAGCAGACAACCCAGGTTAGCTGAGTCAGCCTGGACTGTTCCCACACCACCTGAAATCACTCCCCCATAGAAGGGGCTGGTTGCAGAGGGGCACTTCTGGTGCTTCTAGGGCAGTCTGAGTATGGCTGGGGTGTTGGGTCAGTCCTTGCATCCTGCAGCTTCCTGTGATGGTCGGGTCGGTAAGGTTCTCTGTCTTATCACAGATGTGAGTGTAATTGGCTGTTATCGTTCTACTGTTATGGTGCTTTTGTCAGTAACTTGCCCTTATCCCAACTCATGTGGGCTCTGGCTCTTTCTCCTCTTGGAGCAAGTGAGTGGTGTGTGGTGCTCAGCCACTGTTGGGGACTGAACCACCACACAGCACAAGTTTGCTTTTTGTTGAATGAGTGTTGCTCCAAGAGTCTCAACTGTTGGCACACAAATTATTGTGTTTTCAAACCAAATTTTGTCTCCCCTCTACAAATAACGGCTTTGCCCTTGTAGATAAGAACAGAGGAACTTTGAGACATCTGACTTTGCCTAGGTCTGATCTACTTGATTTCAATAGGGATTTTACACAAGATCGATGATTTCTATGATCACAGAATAATAAGGTTGGAAAAGACCTTTAAGATCATCAAGTCCAACCATTCACATCCTAAACTAAACCATATCCCTAAGTACTTCACCTACCCTTTTTTTTGAACACATCCAGGGAAGGTGACTCAACCACCTCCCTGGGCAGCCTGTGCCAGGCCCTGACAAATCTTTCAGTAAAAAATTTTTTCCTAACATCCAATCTAAACCTGCCCTGGCACAGCTTCATGCCATTCCCCCTTGTCCTATCACCTGTCACCTGGCTGAAGAGACGATCACCTATCTCTCTATAACCTCCCTTCAGGTAATTGTAGGTGGTGATAAGGTCTCCCCTCAACCTCCTCTTCTCTAAGCTAAACAGCCCCAGCTCCCTCAGCTGCTCCTCATAGGATTTGCCCTCCAGCCCCTTCACCAGCCTGGTTGCCCTTCTCTGGACTCACTCCAGGACCTCCATGTCCTTCTTGTGGTGAGGAGCCCAGAGCTGGACACAGCACTCGAGGTGTGGCCTCACCAATGCCGAGTACAGGGGCACAATCACCTCCCTAGACCTACTGGCCACACTGTTTTTGATACAAGCCAAGACGCCATTGGCCTTCTTGGCTGCCTGAGCACACTGCTGACTCATATTCAGTCTGCAGTCAACCAATACCCCCAGGTCCTTCTTGGATAATCACCATCAGGGCTTGGCCTTGCTGCAATATAGGGAAAACACTTTAAAATGCTTCCTAGGGTGTATAGGGTCTGTGGAAGTGGGAGTCTGTGAAGTTATTTCACTGCAAGTGGAATTTCAAGTTTTACTGGGTATGAAATACTGTCCAGTCTGTCAGCGTTCTGGTTGTATCGTTATGTAGCTTTTGTATAAGGTATTAAATGCAGTTTTGTTCAGAATTGCTCACTGATCATCAGCACTGATGGCAGTTTTTAAGTGCTCCACAATAATACTCTTGACCAATGTCTTGTCACTAAAGTATCTCTTGAGGCAAATTGCCCAGAGCCACCACATCTGAAAGTCATGTAGAGCTACAGCGTCATGTTTTACTCATAGGACTTGTGCATCTGCATCCCTCTCTGTCACTAAAGCGATGGCACCTTGTTATTTCTTCCCAGTCTCATGCAGATGCACCCTCAAAAGGTATGTTGACTTGAAACACATGATGGGTGAGATGGGGGAATGGCAGGTAGGATACAGCGTGCTGCAGCAGTGGGGCAGGATGGGCTTCCTTTGTGGTGTAGCTCCATAGTGTAAGACTGCATCCACCACATGAGTTACTGGCAAAAAACAGGCTCTTGTTTCATGTGACTCAGTGTGTGGAGCCTCTTTTCTTACCTCAAAAAGAGCTTCCAAGTCCTCTACATGATAAGCCTGTGTGGTGCCTTATGTGCAGGTAAGGTTCAAACTGGTGGATTGCTGGTATTATGAATGCCATTACATTCAGCCCTTCCCTGCTAGCAAGTTGGAATTCAGGGAATTATTGTACAGAAGCAGAACTGTCATTTTGAGAGTCAAAGTAATTTAGCCAACTGTGTAACTGCTGCACTGGAAAAAATACCCCAACAGACAGATGTCTGGTCTGGTCTGTTTTCTGCTGCTTCCCAGATGCAATGTATTCCTATAGGATATTCCTCTTGAAAGTCTTTGACATGTGCACGCCTTCGTTTTTTGCATGAGCGGTGAACATGTTACCTAATTATATAAAAAAACCTAAACAACTTTACTATAACTTGAGACAGAATTTTGTGTGCACGTGTGCCTTGTTTCTCGAGACAGAGAAAATAAGACCACCTGGTAAGCAGACTTTTAGAAACATATCAAATTCAAGCATCTCTGTATGTGTGTGGTCACAGAGAATATCCTTTAAACGCTGCAGAGGTCTCTGGATGTATATACTTAAAAAAGAAACAAAGTGACATTCAAGTCAGGAAAGCTTCATAAATCCTCCTGTGGTGTTAATCTGTGTACCATGCTGTAGGTTTTGTGATGATGCATTAGAAACTTAAGCAAGGTTATGTTATAATAAGATAAACTGAAAGCTAGCACCACACTCTTCCTTAAAATTACCCAGTCAACAATGATGACTTTTCTTGTCTTAATTGGAATCACTCACTGAAATACAGAATGTTCATAGGAAGAAACACAACCTATCAAAGATCTTCAACCCATCTACTCCCTGAAGGACAGCTGACAGCCCACGTCTAGCTCTGAGAATCCCAAAATGAGAGGTGGGGAAAGCACACGCAATGCAGCATGGCCAGTGTGTGAGGCACAAGGTATCGTACAGGGAGCGTGAGTTTTATGCTCCCACTTGGGGACTGAGATTGGAGAACTGATTAGACTGGAACAGAGATGATATCTATGTTGCCTTCCTTGACAAACTGTAGGATGGCAGCCCCTAGGAAGCCCCCGATGTCTGGCTTTTCTGAAAGACTGCCTCTGCATTCCCTGAAGAGACTTGAGGTCATCTCTCTCTCTCTCTGGCATGGTGTTGGATCTATGTTGTCTGTAAATACATGTGTCTCTTCTGCATCTCTGTGAATGCAGAATGTTTGAATGAATTGCAATGAGCACTCATATATGGTACAAATTCATAAATGGGAGACCAGCTGAAAGAAGAAAGGGAGATGTATGAAAGGATCAAATAGTTAAAGACTGTATCTGAAAAAAAAATAAGTTGATTCAGCCAGAGGGAAGAAGAGAGCAATGAACTATGGATTTTGCACGGCTGCTTAGTTTGCTGTTCACAGAAAATTGCATGGTTACCCGAGCAAATGCCACATCAGATGAATTATCTGTGATCTACATGACATCTCCTTCAGTGAAGCACACGTGCACATCTCAGTCACATGGGCTAGCTCTTGCTCAGATGTGTTTATTGTTGGACCAGTTACAAGGAGTACAGTACTGATGATTTAACACCATGTGAGTTTAAAGCTTTACAAATTTCCCTTCCCTTCCTTCCAAACTGTGTAAGGAGAATTACTAAGTCACTGTATCCTAACTTCTTTCTTCTACTCCTCTGTTTCTCTGCCCCTGTGTTCTTTTAGCATCCATTCTTCCAGAAGCTCAGTTTGGTTAACAGATTATAAAATCCTTAGAGTGCTTAGATGCATCTATTCATGCAAAGCAGTCTTTTCATTCATCCCTTGGTCTCCCAAGTCACTCGAGCCTCTTGGCTCCTTTCTCCATTATGTGTTTTATTGCCCATAGGGTGTGGGGGATGGTATTATTTCTGTTTTTGCAAGCAGAATAGTCCCCAGCCCTGAACTAATCTATTTCTGTCTTCAGATGTTGTCTGGGATATATCTTGTCCTTAAATATTTCCTTCCAAGGTTTGTTTGGGTTTTTTTTTAGACTTTTCAAAAGCATCTATTTCATTTAAAGTGACTTTTATTCCTTCAGGGTTGTGTTGGAGTTATTGGGATCTCAGCTTGTTCCTGAACGAACAGTTGCAGTGCACTTGCTATTGCTGGCTCCTTCCCTTCCCACTTAGAGGAGCGGTCATGTCAAGTTTTATTCCCCAACCTGGAGTCTCTGCAGGTAGGAACCTAAGTCTTTCCATAGGTGCCCATTCCTTTCCCATGTCAGTACCACCTCTTAGGGGACCCTGCTTCTGCCCCTTCTCCCCGACCAGAGTACTGAAAGCCCAGCACTCAGAGAACTGTGTGTGGACAAGGGTGTCTCTACATCACAGTTAGCTCAAGCTCAGTGCTCAAGACCCAGGTATTGAGTACATAATGGTGGATGATCCATTGGCTAATTGGACTTTCTCATTCAACGAGGTACAAGGGACAGTGTGGAAAGGGTAGCAGAGGACCAATGGTGGGTCTGTCCTCACCGAGGTCGCATTTTCTGCAAGGAGGGTGGTAAGGCTTTGATTTCAGGCTTTGATCTCTACCTGCAGCAATCAAAGCTTGAGTTCAAAGTGAAAAATAGTGATGTGCATTGGGGAGGGTGTGCAGAAAAAAATAATCAGAATATGGGATTACACTACCTGATTTTTCCAAACATACCTTTAATAAATGTTACCCTGACTGATTTGTGGTCGTAAGATCCCCAGATTCAAAGTGGGATTTGATCCTGTGGTCTTTGAGTCGCTACCTTGCAGCTGTCACCTGTCCTGTTTGTTTTCCTTCATAACAAAGGATCTTGTTAACTTGAGTGCAATCTGAAACTGAGGAAGCAGAAGTTGTTCCTGACTTTCTTGCACCTTAAATCACACTGCAGTGGCTGTCCTGAAACAACTACCAGCTGAGAAAGCTGTGTTTATAATAACGAATTGGAGAAAATATATTCTATCTTTCCCCCAATTCAGTATATATCAACAGGAGAAGTAAGTTGTGTACAGAGCTAAGATACTTACTTTTCCATACTTGGTGTTTAAGGCAAAAATGCTAATAGAACTATGGATGTGGGTTGTATTTTTTCCAGACAGTGATTTGACAGTAAATTTTTGCTCGGTCTCTTAACTGGATTTTGCCCATAAAACTGCGTCTCAGATTTATTTCTCCAGATGTGAACTGCCAGCTCTGACGCATGTGAGCTGGAGCTACCTGACTCACTTCAAACCTGGATGGTCCTAAATCAATAGAGACATCTTACATCAGCAGGAGTTGTTAAGCGCTGCTAAGGGCCTACTTAAACTGCCAACTCGTAAATCAAGCTATTTTTGGTACAGCTCCCTGAATGGTGTAGTTCCTAATTAAGTGAATTCAAGCAAATCCTTTATATTTTTTCAGCTGAGTGTGTGGTGGTGATGCACAGGTTAGACACAGCAAATCCAGCTTAGCAGTGGGCAGATGGGAAAACCTGAATGCAGAACGACTAATGGATAGAAGCCAGTATCACAGTGATAGGTGAGGCTGTGCACTTCTGGGTAAGAAAAAAAAATAACAGTAATGAATCCTGCTCTTTCTGAATCAGTGTAAATATTTACCTTAAGATTCTAAATCAAAGCATGAGGCAGGAGCAGTGATAATGCCAAACTGCCAGATGTCTACGTAAAAAGGTGTAAAACAGACTTATGCCACTTGGCTTGTTGGGATTAGACAATATACTTGATTGTACCAGCAATAGAAATGACAAAGGGCCCTGAGAATTTACACCCCTGTGCAGGAGTGCATTAAAAAACTTTGATCACCAACGAGCAATAGTGTGGTCATATAGTGAGCAAAAGTAAAGAACCTGGGTAGCCCAAGATCAAAGACATGACCATAAAATTAGAGCAGGAAATGGAACACACACCAACACAGACCATCCAGGCTAAGTCACAAAGACCTTGATAAACCCTGATTTTGACAAATAACTTAATTTCTTTTGATTTCTGTCTCCTGGGCCATGTAAAAACAAAGAGGAATGCTTGGGGTTTTTTTCCTAGGTAGATTATGTGAGCTATTTTAACCTGTCCCTGTTTACAGAAGCTGTTAGTCACTATACTGATCTGTTGAAAATGAACCTATGTAACACCTCCCACTTCCTCTCCCCTTCTCTTCCCCCAGCAGTTCAAATAGGCACAGCAGGATTCACAGGCAGAGGTACTCTGAGGTGCTAACCATGTGTCTGGTCTTTTCTTGGGCTGTGGACTCAAGAATCTGAAAACCACAGCTTCTGGGGTAAGTGTGATGCCTTTCCTATCTTTTCACCATAGAAAAATACCTTGATGATGAGACCTGACCAGGTAAATCCTTAGGAATGATGTAACTGGAAAGCAAGACAGAAGAATTAGCAATATTAATTTTTAACCATAGCCTGGAAAGCTCTAGAGATCCAAGCAGTGCTTTGGAAAACAAAAAATGGACCAGAATGCTCTGCCTCTGTCTGACCTCACCCCTCCTGAGCCTAGAGACTTGGTTCGGCATCCTTGTGCCTGGCAGCTGGCCTGTCATGTGGGCTTTGCTGGTGGTCTGGGCTGATGCTCTGGAAAGAAGCAATTTCTTGAAAATGAGCTTTGTCTCGCCTCTGCCAACGTCTCGCCCCTCCCTGACCCAGACTTACCCAATTTCTCCCTAGAAAGCTATTCAAATCAACAGCAGTACTTTAATTGCCTGTAGGTTCAGCAAAGGAAACTTGTTAAGTGTCGGCTTGAGTGATTCTCCTATGGTTATCTCTTTTCAAACGTGTGAAATGCACAGCCATGGTGTCAGAATTGACAGATGTGCTCAAACATCAATCAGTTTTCAACTGAAACTGGATATATCAATCCACTACAGAGGTTAAAATGCAGAGTGAAATGAATAATTAGAGTGGCATTCATAAGGCAACAGGCAATTACAAATTGTCACAGATAAACCCCTTGTTTGGCATGAGGTATTCAGCACAAAAGCACTGTAAATGTGCCTCAGCTATTTAGGTGAATAAGAGCTGCTGTCTTTTGGCAGCATCGAAATGCTCCAAACACTTTTGAAAACAAGGCTTAGCATCCCATGTCATATTTGTTCTCTGAAAATGTTACATGCTTCTTAAAAGAGCTTTTGGAGAAGGCACTGTCATGTCTGAACCATGTACAAACCATCTCAAGGTGCAAAATCTTGAAAAGTTCTCTGTTATATCAAGTCAGATATTCTGAGACAAGAAAAATAATTGTGTGTTAATTTATCATGAGTTAACAAGGTGTAAAGTGAATATGCCATCAAGATAAAAAATTGATAGCTTGTATATTTTAATAATTAAACAGTACAATCACGTTATTTGCAGATATCTTAAAATTCTGTGGGTAGATAATATCCAAGGTTAATGTATATATTCTATCAGTATACTGCTTGCAAATGACTTGTAAAAGTCTGGGTAGTTCCGCCCAGTGAGATTCGCAGAGTAGAAGAAGACTGATAGATCTTAATGTGGATAAAAGAGAGAAGAGGGGAAAATATGCTCTACCCTCAAAAAGGAGGTGGAAACATTAGGATTTGAGTTTTGGGTTGGTCAAAGGAATTCCAAGGATTTTACTTGGAGTGCAGGTACCTTACATGTATGAGCTGTTTAAACCTTCTGGGTGTCTACCCTGCTTGAGGGCATAAAGAGCAGAGTTGTCCAACTACCCCTGAGCTTGTTCTTACCAGCTGTTGCTGTGAAGCAAAGTCACTTGCTGGGTCTCTGGCATTTTGTGCCATTCCAATAACATCAGGAGTTTGTACTGTTATAATAATTCACTGTGAAAAATGAGCTAGGAGGAATTACATGACTTCACCAGCCTTGAATCAGGAACTGCTGCTGAAGGTTAGCAATAGGAAGATGCTGTAACACCTCCAGAAAAATCCTTCCTGCAAAGCCTGCATGAGTTGGAATATTTGCCAAGGGTGGAGCAAGAAAAGGTTTAGATGCAGAGGAGTGACAAGCAATGGAAAGTAATGCATTCAGCAGGTGCTACGTGTGTGCTATTTCTCCAGGACATTGACAAAGGAAGTTGTAGAGTAACATCATGAAAACAGAGAGAAATAACTCAAAAATGTAAAAGAAAGCTGTAGTTGAAGACAAATAAGGACAGAAGCATGTGAGGGCAAGATAAGTGATAAAAATACTGGCTTAAATGAAGCAAGGGACCAGGAAAAGTCGGTGGATGAATAGGCATTTCCACCTGGGTGCCAAAGAGAACCATGGCAAATATTTGTGCAATGCTATGCAACTTTCCTGAGAAGAATCTGTAAAAGGCCTTATCAGTGACAGTTATGAAGGTGAAGTTAGTCTCAGCCTGGAAAAGCATTAATGGCCCAGATTTATTCTTACAGAATTTCTGTACAGGCCTCAGAGAGGCCATCAAATGAGATGGAGAGGAAAGCCAGTCATACACTTGCAGTTTTTATTTAGAAGCTTCCACCACAATCCACTCAGGAAAGTTGTAAGGCATGATGTGCCAAGAAAAATAGCACAAAAGTCTGATGCTATTCTTAATTATCAGCTTGAACAAATCATCCACTTTAGATGCTAGCATCAAACTTGTTCTCTCACTGCCAGTAAACAGCATTGTTGCTGACTTCATTATGAGAAAGTGTGCAGATATACACACTGAGTCATTAAATACTTTGGTAACAATATACTAGAATAATTGCATGTCAACTACGTAGCTCTGATGTGGCAGTTCAGTCAGGAACAAGTATACACAAAAAAACTATCAAAAAAAAAAAAGAGGGAGTTGGTCATCATTGGAGAGGGGGAAGTAGGGAAGAGCCCTATGAATAAATTTAATGAGAAATCAGAATCTGGACTCTAGTTTAGACAATAAAGACCCAAAAATGTGACTCAATTTATACATCTTGGCAGTCACATCCTCATGAAAACATCAGAAGCTGACTAAGGCCGGGTTGCATTTGGCAACTTAAAATCTGTAGTTTAAAGTGAATCACTAGATTGATAGTGTTCCATTTTAATAAACGTATTTGGAAGTTGTAGGTCTTCTAAAAGTGCAGAAGGAGGTCTAAAAGCTTTGAAATGCTATAATAAATTCTGAAGAAGTATAGGGATTCAGCAGCTGTCAACAAACTGTTAGGTTTGAAGAAGCTATTAAGAGGTTGGAAAACTCTGGATGCTGTGTTGAGAAAGCTGTACTGAATACTTAAGCAATTGAGTAATTGCCAAATTATGCAAAAAAGACCAGTGAACCTAAAATCCCTTTGGGGTACTATTCAGAAAGGGGGAAAAATGCTACTACTCTACAGGACACTAGAAGAAAGGCTCAATATGGATGGCTCAATAAAGAAACATGATGGATGTTCCTTTATGGATAGTAATATCTAATACATTGGACTTTAAAATCAGTGAACCTAGTTCTATGGATTTATGGTCATTCTTGGCATATTTTAAAATATATATACATATGAAACTGAGAGCTAAATTCTATTCCATGCATCTCTGATATCCTAGAAACCCAAGATTACATGTGTAAGTAGAAACTTTCCTGCTATGGTTTAAAAAAACACACCTGTTTCATGTGTAGCTCACAATACTGCACATCTGTGAACACTCTCAGTGCCTTGTCTGAGAGAGACAAGGGTAAAACTTTGCTAGAAAGTTTGGCGTGTTCCAAAGGGAAAATTTTTTGGGTAACCTCAATTTGCAGGGTAGTCCTTTTGTCAGTGAGGCCTCAGCCCTCTTTAAGCCATGAGTGATAAATACAGGTAAATGAGGCTCCTCTTACATCTGTGTCAATCCCAGTTTGGGCTAAGAAGGATTGTGTCTTCTAGACAGGGTATGTTTTTATCAGTGTATGGAAAGAGACAGAGGTATGTTGCAAGTATAGGCTTGTTTCTTGCTGAAGGGAATGAGCTCTTTTTTTAGGTTCTGTGTGTTGATGTCCAAGACAGCACATATGGCACCTTCCTTCATATGGTGCTTTCCTCTATAGTAAATCTTAATGCTAGTGCTCCAGGGTTATATTTGTTATTCAAATTCTCTGCCTCTACTTTTTTTTTAACCAGAGTCACTTGAACTCAGCTAGTTGTCTTAATGCTGTATCCTGGGCTCCATTAGAAGAGGGGTGGCCAGCAGGGACAGGGAGGTGATTGTCCCTCTCTACTCTGCCCTCGTGAGGCCCCATCTGGAGTACTGTGTCCAGATCTGGGGCCCCCAATACAAGAAGGATGTGGAACTGTTGGAGAGGGTTCAGAGGAGGGCCACGAAGATGATTAGAGGCCTGGAGCACCTGCCCTACGAAGAGAGGCTGAGGCAGCTGGACTTGTTCAGTCTGGAGAAGAGAAGGCTGCGGGAGGACCTCATTGCAGCCTTCCAGTACCTGAAGGGAGCTTATAAGCAGGAGGGGATTCAACTTTTTAAAAGAATAGATAATGACAGGACAAGGGGGAATGGATTAAAACTAAAGGAAGGAAGGTTTAGATTAGATATTAGGGGGAAGTTTTTTACAGAAAGAGTGGTGAGGTGCTGGAACAGGCTGCCCAGAGAGGTAGTGGATGCCCTGTCCCTGGAAGTGTTTAAGGCCAGGTTGGATGGGGCCCTGGGCAACCTTGTGTAGATCCAGGCCTGAGGTTGGTGGCAGGGGGGTTGGAGCTCTATGATCTTTGGGGTCCCTTCCAACCCATGCCATTCTATGATTCTGTGACTGGGTTTGTGGTGCCATATGCAAATTAAAATTTCTGGAAAACTTAGAAAAGCATAAATGACTGAGGTTTTTTAGGAATCAATGGACAGGGCATGATCCTTTGCCAAGGTGTGTCCTCTTTCAATTAATACGTTTGTAGAGGTTACCGATAGGCTGGCAAAGGGGAAGCCATAACTATATTGCAGATTATGAGAGGAAAAATTTCCAAATAGTATTAGTTTGGGAAACTGAGCCAGCTGTGAAGGTTGGATTGGATGTTACTCAGGAAATCTGTCACCAAACCTAGACTAAGAATGTTGAATTAGTATCTTGGACTTCATCTAAGTGTGTGGAGAAGCCTAGGAAAAGAAGCCAACCAAACAACCATACAGCAAGGTGATGCAAAACAAGGGCTTTTGAATAGTACTACACTGGTTGTAAGTGTTTGCAGAATTGGCTTCAGGCTGGTGACCCCAACACATCATAAAAACAATTACTCCTTTCCTGGTTGTGGGTGCATCTTCCTGCTTGCCTTTTGCCAGATTCTTCTCTTCCTGTAGCTCAGCTTTCAGGAAGGAGCCCAGAGGTTGCAGCAAGGACTCCATGGGAACTTGTCCCATTTATTAGGTATTCCCTCACACAGTTTGTTGTGTTAATGGTCATGGCTGAGCTGCTGTCTCCTCTCACTCCTCAGCTATGCTACTTACCGTTAGCCCACAAAGCCAGTATTGCCCACTGTGTCCAAAGAACAGATCTTCTGTTTCAAAGTGCGCATTAAATCTTTTCATATAACTTGGTTTCTTCAGCACCAGCTTTCTGACAGAATGGAGAAAAACCTCAAACTTCAGCAGAACAACATCCAGTCCCAGCTGCAATATTCTCATCTTCTCCTGGCTTCTAAAGACAAGTTTAAAATTTTCCAGAATTTAATGAAGTACATGGCAGAAGTCTTAGGCATTCTCTAGAGGGTTGTCCAAGAAAAACAAGAAAACTTTTGGAAATATTGCATTTGTCAACACAAGAAGTGTAACCATGCCCATCTGGCATACACCTGTATAGACCTTGGCCATGTCCAAAAAAAATAGACGGAAGACATCGAGCTCCTGCAGAAGCTTTTTTAACATGTTATTTTGCTCCTGTGCCTGACAGCAGTGCTTGAGGGAATCAAGAAGATAATCTACACTTAATGCATTCTACGGGTTTCAGACATCCTTGAAGCAATTTCTATGACAGTGTTTATCCTACATGTTTTACATGTTTATTATGGGTTATGTGATACTGGGTTTGCTAGAAAAATCTACCTATGTAACTCATTAAAGTCTACTAAACTAGCTACAGCTACAAACAAGTAATCCCTCTGTCTTATATGTCTCTAGATTACAGTAAAAGTAGCTGGCACTCCAACATATGCAATGACTTGTATGGATACCATCATGATTTTTGCTCGCCGAAATTTTCTGAGTGATCCATGTAACAGTTGAGGACATCTGTCTGAGACCGTTTTCATCAATGATGCATGTGATGCTTGCCACATCATAACATGCTCCCAGGCAAGTTCTGAGGGGCTTCTGTGTCACCATTCCTTAGAAAACAAAAGCAAAGCAGAAAACTTGTGACAAGAAGCATATTTTAGAATGATGCTACTCTGTCACCAGCTGCTAAGATTCACAGAAAAGGCATCCCATGCATTGATTGAGGCTTCCCACAGACAGTAGGTTTGCTGATGACACTAGGAGAATTTTGCAGCATTTTTCCATTCTACTGTCCTTTAGATCTGATGAAGACTTCATCATGAAGCTCTGTCAGAACTAGTTGTCTTTGTTTTCATGAATGTATTAGGTTAGATAAATCTACAGAGCATAGTGTCCTTGCAGTCCCTTTGGCTGGTTTTGTTAGGTTGGTTTGGTTTTTTTCCTTTTCCCCCTTTTTCCTTTTCTTTTTATTTCCCCCCCTCACAGGTGGATGCTAGTCTTCTGTGTTTGGAACTGCTGACAGAGGTGCTCTTATTACTGATGCTTTCAAAGAAGCAAAGGGACTGGAGGCACATACTTGATCTCTAGCATTTTATACTACTTACTCAAATTTTGAATGATGACTTCAGCTGTGTTCCCTACATTTCCATGTTTGCTTTACTGTTCTGATACAGTTAACTTTTTTTAGTGACTCAGCACTCTAAAGGGAAAAATCATCTGAATGATCCTATAGTTCAGGATCTCTGAAATGTTTGGAAAGCTTGTTTATGCATATCTTAGAACCTTGAAGACCATGGCTGGTATATGAAGTTTTCTTCTCTCTTCCTCATGGATTAATTAGTCATACAAGTGGGTAATACCATAATAATGCAAATAACCAATAAATAAGAACTGAGAAGACAACCACCTGCTTTGTCAGGATTCTTTACTTCAATCTGCTCCAAGATATTTCAGTACCTACACATGTTTCTTTCAATTAGTAGGAATTTTTCAGATAGTCTTAAAGACTTAGTCATCAAGGGTCTCAAAGAGGATTCCCTGGAAGACAACCACTTGAAATAGAGGCATTGTGACTCCATGTATTGTGTGAGAGACGGCTCCCTTTCCTCTTTGTACATCATGACTGTTGTACATATTTAATTTTGAGACTCCTAAGAAAGTAAGGCTGAGATTTCTCTATCATGAGGCATATATTCCTAATATTTTGCTCTGCTGGCAATCATAAATTAATTGTCTCCTTCACCTGCCTTACCAGACACTGTCTTTCCGAGCAATGAGAAAACCCTGTACCTGGTCCTCTGATCTATTTTTATGGCAAATTAGTTTTTACTTGATTCAAGGTCCACTAAGATACCTCTTCTGTTTAAGAGGTTCAGTGCATAAAGCCAACATTTTCTTTTTACCTAAGAACTTCAAAATTAGTCTTCTCTGTGGACCTCAACAGTAATAAGTTATTTGCTCCTCCTGAAACAGGAGCTTTTTTTTTTTTAAGTCTTCATTGAAGTCGCCTAGGCAGTAATATTATGCAATATAAGCTACTGTATTTGTAGCCTTCTTCCGTATTTTCTTGCTATGGCCATACAAATCATCATACAGAAAAAATAGGATGAAGGTAAGAATTCACAGTTTGCTTTGCTTTGTAATAAGGAAGAGAAAACCTTACATTGTGTGATGAATATTTTTCAGGCTGCACTAGGCTAGAGGTAGATGGTAGTGATTAAATATCAACAAATAGGTTTTCCAAGTACTTCAGAAATTAATTTGAAACTGTTATTGTGTACCTGGGAAAAAAACATGCTAACATGTTAGGAGCTGGCCAGACTTTCTTCTGTGACGCACTTTTCTATCACACATTTTCTATGTGGAGAATATAATACTTCAGATGGACCAAAATCCTCTGGAGTGACCCAGGAAGCTTGATACTCAGATTTAACTGTTACCATGCCCAGGTATGGTCTTCCTAACAGTAAGCTGGTTTTAGGGGTGTTGCCCAGCAATGTCTATTCAGGCATGATTCTTTGCACCTGTTCAGTAATATACAGAGGGTTCATCAATGGTTCACCAAGAGTGGAATCTGTGCAGGCAGTCACTGGAAAAATGGGGGGAAAAAACCCCAATACCTTACAGTAACGCTGAATAGTCAAATATGTTTTTATGGATTGAATCTACAATCTGTTCTTCCCTGAGGTATTAAGGGATCTTTCCTGCTGGGACTCCATACTGACTTCATACAAGACATGTAGTCTAATTCCAGTTTTTATGCTGTCATCTAGAAAGATGTGAGGCTGATTTTAGTGTATGTGAAATGGATGGATACTGACATCAGAAGCCCCCAGTCTGAATCTTGATATGAACAAACACTGATGCATGTAGAGTATCTTAAAGCATCACAGTTTCTGCAAAATAAGTAAGTTCCTAGTTTTTGAAAGTGATCTAGATTTATATCTAAACACATTTGGATGCAGACAATATATATCAGTGTTTGCACATGACGTGTAGACTGCAGAAAAAGAGGAAAGAAGCCCTTTTTTATGATGAGGAATGTGAAACAGTGAGAAGAAACTGAACCAAAACAGTAGCATTCTTTTAAAACTTCTGAAACTAATTCTTTTGTGCAACTTTAAGTTATGTAGAAAAATCTGTCAATTATTTTTTTGTTGCGTGAATACCTAATAATGATGGTAGCTACAGCTTTTCTTTTACATTAATTACAATTTGGAAAAAAAATAGATTTGTGTCCTCTCTGTTCCTTCTTGAGTATACCCTGAAAATACACAAAATACAATATTGACTAGACTTCATTGAGAAGTACAAAATGAAGGCTAATATCTGAGGAAAGATGAAAAACATTGGCAGTTAGTTTTTTAAATGGGGTGAGATAATTTTTAGTTGTCCAGAGAGAAATTTGGGAAATTGCATGTCAAAGAGCAGGTAAAACTTTTGGTTAAATATCTGCTTAGATCCTTGACTGATGAGGGAGATAATGTGTCCACACATGTACGGTGCTGGAGAGCTGCTTGGCGGAGAAGGACCTGGGGGTGTTGGTTGACAGCCAACTGAACATGAGCTGGCAGTGTGCCCAGGCGGCCAAGAAGGCCAATGGCATCGTGGCTTGTGTCAGAAACAGCGTGGCCAGTAGGTCTAGGGAAGTGATTGTGCCCCTGTACTCGGCATTGGTGAGGCCACACCTCGAGTGCTGTGTCCAGTTCTGGGCTCCTCACCACAAGAAAGACACTGAGGTGCTTGAGTGTGTCCAGAGAAGGGCAACCAGGCTGGTGAAGGGGCTGGAGAGCAAACCTTAGAGAAGCGACTGAGGGAACTGGGGTTGTTTATTCTGGAGAAGAGGAGGTTGAGGGGAGACCTTATCACTGCCTAAAATTACCTGAAAGGAGGTTGTAGAGAGGTGGATGTTGGTGTCTTTGCCCAAGCGACAGGCGATAGGACGAGGGGGAATGGCCTCAAGCTGCATCAGGGCAGGTTCAGATTAGACATTAGGAAAAAGTTTTTCATTGCAAGGGTTATCGGGCATTGGAACAGGCTGCCCAGGGAGGTGGTTGAGTCACCAACCCTGGATGTATTTAAAAGATGGCTAAACAAAGTGCTCAGGAAAATGGTTTAGTAGAGGACAGTTGGGCTCAATGATCTCAAAGGTCTTTTTCAACCTCATGATTCTGTGAAAACAGTAAAATAATTTTATACAGGAATGAATTAAAAGCTTTTGTGCTATTGCTACTTGATCTCAATCTTTTATATGTTTAAGTTTCGTTGTATTCAAAGAAGAAAAAGGAGTATTTCTGTTCTTGGAAAGACATTTGATGAAGTATTGCAACATACTACGTCTTGTGCATCAAGAAAAAAGGATTACAGTAAGACAGCTGCACAGGTTTGGAAGGTTGCTACTAGATGCTTAATATGTTGGAAATATATCCAGTGGAAATACATTCAGTGAAAATATGTTGGAAATATGTCCATTGAAGTTGCAATCAGGGTTTTCTTGATGAAAGGTTTCCATTCTTCCTAAGGCACTTGCTTTGATATCTGTTACAAGTCACTCAGCTGAAGTGATCTCTAGACACATCCTGTTCAGCCCTGGAAAAGCAAGGTGGTTTTACACCATAAAAAAAAAAAAAGTAATCCTGTGTTGTGCATACGTCTGCTCATGTAGATGGTTTTAACGGTCAGAACAAAGGGAATGCAATAACATTTAATGTTCTGATGGCTTCCTTCAAAAAACTCTGTCTGAATTTTGGTAAGTAGATCCAGAAAACATGCATCAGGGTGAACTTTTAAAGCTCTCATGCTGTGTGTGTTCAACTTTCAAAGGTGGAAAATAAAAGCACTTGCTGGATATCCAGTCATTCTGTTTACAGGGTCCTCTGTGTATACTTTATTCTTCAGCTCATTAGAGCATTTGATAGTTTTTTTGGAGGGGGGTTGTGTGTATTTTTGGGGTTTTTTGTTGTTTTGTTTTGTTTGGCATTGTTCCTTAGAAATAATTCTCTTACCTATTGCTTTCCACGGCAGTCCTGGCTGTAAGTGCCCTGGGATGTGGACACTGGTTAATGACAGTGTTTGAAAGCTGAATAGCATAATAGCTGGTTGAGATAAAGCAGCTTTTGGTAGAGCTGATTTTTTTTTTTTTTTTTTTTTGCTTCTACCATTATCCACAATTTTAGACAGAAGCCTTGGGGTTGTTCTGGATGGGAGTGTTGTTGTCTGTACAGTCTGAGGAGTCAGACTCTCTCAGCAGGTCTAAGGAGGTGATCCTCCCCCTCTACTCTGCCCTGGTCAGGCCCCACCTGGAGTATTGTATCCAGTTCTGGGCTCCCTTGTATAAAAAAGACAGGGATCTCCTGGAGAGAGTCCAGAGAAGGGCTACGAAGATGATTAAGGGCCTGGAACATCTCCCCTATGAGGAAAGGCTGAGTGAGCTGGGGCTGTTCAGCCTGGAGAAAAGAAGACTAAGGGGGGACCTAATTAATGTTTATAAATATCTTAAGTATGGGATGCAGGGGGAGTTGGCCAACCCCTTTTCAGTGGTCTGTGGGGACAGGACAAGGGGCAATGGCTGCAAATTGGAGCACAGGAAGTTCTGCACCAACATGCGGAAGAACTTTTACACAGTGAGGGTGACAGAGCCCTGGGACAGGCTGCCCAGGGAGGTGGTGGAGTCTCCTTCTCTGGAGATATTCAAGACTCGTCTGGACGCCTATCTGTGCAATATGAGCTAGGGAGCTGCTTTGGCAGGGGGGTTGGACCCGATGATCTCTCGAGGTCCCTTCCAACCCCTACGATTCTGTGATTCTGTGAGTTTGGCCATGATTTGGAGATGGGGGAAGAGGCAGCAGCAACATGATGGTGGGTTGTGAGTAGTGCTTTTTTTTTTCTTGGCTCCTGCTGTGCCTAGTTAAATTTGTAGTGCTTTCTTCAGAGGAATGAGACTCTTGCAAGGTCCCCTCTGTGCCCAATTTTCAGGCCACAGCACTGGCCAGGAATTAGTGGTTTTGCCATTGCACTGCTTGCATGCTGGAGTTGTTACAGCTGTGAGCAATTGCAGTTGGCCCTGGTAGCCAGGGCAGTGCTATTCTTCACAGCTGAAATGAACAGACATCCTTCAAAAAACTTGAGAGATTTCTCTGAGGTCAACTCTGAGGAGTTGTTTGTCCTGATTGTGAAAATAACTTGATTATAAAAAAATATTTAAGACACTTTCAGCTCTATCAGTCAGTATATGTTGTCAAGATTATTTTGAAAAATAGAGGATAGACCAGAGTTAGAAACATGCTTATTTTTCAAACAAGCTGAGATTAGAGCAAGTGTTTATAGTTTTGCAAATCAAAGAAGCCTGGGACTTGCGTCTTTGGAGACCCTAAAGGCCAGCTGTGTCGGCCAGAAATATAACTTACTGGATAAGACAGCATAGGGATATTGTGAATCCTTGTCCCACGGTGACATGATCCTGCTGTTCTGAACGGTCTTACATCTACGCCATCGCTTGCTCCCCCAGGGAGAAGCATGGCCTTTGTGACCTGTCCAAGCAGAGAGCTCCTCTGCCACAAGCATCTGTTTGTGACTCCAGAGAGGGAGCTCTGTCTCTGCACAGTCTCTGTGGCATGCAGCAGTTCTGACTGCACTTTAGTGTCATCTTGTTGATTTTATTTTGAAATGAACTGCTTCGTTTCCTTCAGTGCCTCTCATCCCTTTCCTTCTGCCTTCAGAGAATTGATTTGCAATGTATTTCAGACTTAAGCCACTGTAGCCTTGATCAGTCCCCATTTCAAGAGGAGGAAGGAAGAGGAGTTAAAAAAACCCAAACCAGCAACAACTGTTGATTCTGGCTTTATTCGTGTAAACACCACTGTGCAAAATGAAAAACTAAGCATGCAGCTTAGATATCTAATTTGAAATGTGTGGTGGAAATCAAGTTTCTGTTTTTCCTTTTTTCCTTTAAATGTGATTTGATGAAAGATCCCTTTTGACCAAATTTGGAGATATTTGGGTAAAAGCTTTTGAAGAATGCCTTTCTGCTCCAGATTTCAGTGAAATTCATCCAAATATATGAAACAGTAAAGTTGTTGATGCAATTTCTTTGGAAACTGTGTCATATTTTCTCCACGTTTCAGGCTGTTTCCTTGAAACTTGCTTTCTGCCTATTGCTGCTCCTACTAAACCAGAACCCAAACCAGCAAAAATTACACAAAAAAGGGAACTTTTGAGTCTGTTAGAAGTCATCTTCTGTGGCTCCCAAAAAACACTCTTCCAGGATTTCCAGTGAGTGTTGTATGCCTGGACAACTGTAGTGGTAAGCTAAGGCAGGGGAGTACTATTACAGAGCTGTACAGGAGCCTGTGGGTTCAGTATATGTGGAAACTGATCCTGGTTTGACTGTGCCAAGCTCCATGTCCCTCAACAAGCTTCAGGATTTCCTTCCAAGCTTAATATCAAATTTAAATCAACCATTCCTCAGGCTCTCCCTAAAACTACTGCCACTTTGGCTCAACTGTTTGTCAGCTCCTTTTCAACTTATTGTTGGTAACACCATCCCATTCTATTGTACTTCGTTCAGTCTTTTACTGAAAAATCCTTTGGCTGCAGTAAACTGAGCCTTTTGCTTTCCCCTTGTTATTCTCACAAGCCTCTCTGGAGACTTCTCAAGCATTAGTGCTAAAAGTCTCTAATGAACTAGAACAATAGTGACCTTCCTTCTGTCTTTTCCTTTTGCCAATCATATTCAGGGTTGCCAAATTAAGACTTTCAAAGTTGGTTCTAAATCTTAGCAATCTCTCCATCTGACATTTTATTCCATAGACAGCATGTTGTGCATTGAGACTATATATTGCCTGTATCCTTGACTTCATTACTAATTGCATATCGTTATAAATGTTATCATGAAAATAGATTTGACTGTCTTCTGTAAGAGTACTCTACTAGCTCTCCAGTATGCTTACCCATAACATAAAAAATGGTGTATTAGAGGTAATTGGTCTGGATACTCTTTTTAAGAGTGTCCTAATTTGCTTTCTGCTGCTTCCTCACTTTTTTCCATGATTTCAATTCTTTTAGAGTTTGTCAATATTTAGACTTAATAGTAAAGGATTCTCTGTGTCTTCATGGATCTGCTTTTGTTTTGTCTTTAGAGTGATATCTTCTGCCTGGTCTGCATTTCTGTTCCCAGGTTTTGGGCATGTTTTTGCAGTGCAGACTTGTCTTAAATTTTTGGGGTTTTATTTAAACACACATCATTGGTTGCTTTTTGTGTTGTGGTGGTGCTTTTTTTTTTTTTAAGGGTTGGGGAGAGAGTGGGGGTGTTTGCTTTGTTTTCAAGGAATTAGGTTCCCCACACAGAATGGTAGGTTTTTTCATGTTTTTCATTAACAAGTCTTCTCCTGCGGAACAGTGTCTTCCAGGTATTGTTAGAAGTAGTCATGGCATCATACCTGTGATTGACTTTGTTAATGTCCAAGCTGCAAAAGGTAGGTCTTCACTGTCATTTCTGCACATTCAAGGTAAATTCATCAACATTTTTAACAGTTCCCAGTGTCTGATCTTCTGCATATTCTGCTGCTTTCTTAGATGTGAACTAACAGTAAGTATATTGCATTAGATGCATTCTGCAAATATGTGACCATTCCCATCATTCCCATCTTCCTCTGCTTCCTGACTCTTGGCCATATTCTGCTCTATCAAATGTATTGTCAGTCTTCAATCATTTTGAAATAGTTCAGTCACTGCAAGTGTGAAAACATCTCCAGATATGGAGATGTTATAGATGAATAATTTGGTAACCTGAGTGCCTCTGTTTAAATGTTGGGGTTTGTTTTTTGGTTGGGGTGTGGGTTTTTTTTGGTTTTTTGGGTTTTTTTTTAAATCTTGCTTTCCTACTCCTTTCCATAAATCTGCCATTTTTAGGCCGAAAATCCATTATCATTCTGACTATTTGTTGTCATCTTGAGAAGAAAGCTAGCAACATGAAGTAGAAAAATAACCACTGGCTAAATGTCTGTTCTGCCAGGGCCTAGCAAGTGTGGTGGGGATGCTGTCCATGTATGCCTGTGCTTTCAGCAATTAGGACAACTAGAGTTGACATGAGCCTTCATGGTGGTGTTGATGACTGAAACAAGTTTCAGTGTACAGATATGTGTATTCTACAAAATAACACTTTCCATACTTAACAAAATAATGCTGAATATTAATAAAGTTATTTGCATTCTTGTTACTATGATTCTTTGGTATTAATACCTTGGCTTAAATACAGTTGTCAAGAGCTGTTTCTCAACATGTGTTGCATATGCACCCCCTTTTAAATTTTTTAATAATTTAAAATAATGAATTTTTTTATCAGACTTGAAATGCATCATATTGATACACATATCATTCATGATATTGAGCCACTGTCTAACAAAGACAGTATCTTGACAGAGGACCTCTTTTATAAGCATTCTTGGCTACTGAAACAGTCTCCAGGATAGAATGTAGAGGTGACAGATTAAGTTGCTTCCAATGTATTCCAGAATGGACTAGAGCAACAAAATACGGGTTTGTTTTCTGACAACACTTTAAAATATAAGCCCATATATTTTCCATCCCCTCATGCTGAACAGAAGTTGTGAAGAGCAAGGCGGTAGAGTTTGAAGAGCTGTCAGTAGAAGGCTAGAGAGATTTTGTCTGAGCACAAACAGACCTAATAAACATACTCTATGGAGCAGAAATGACTTTGTGCTTCTGCTACAAGTGAAAAATCGGGTCAGCATCCTGGTTCAGAGTCACAATCTGCTACACTGAGGAAGTAATTTTGTTTCTTCGAGAGGCACCTAGATCCATTTTTAAGTGAATATAAGGTGGTGGATTTTCTGAAGTGGTAACTGCTGGTTTCCATTTATTATATGTGCCCATTACAGATTATTGTGCCTAATCATCCACCTTTAAAGCTGCTAATCTTAATTGTTATGTTTCTTTTCTCACCTGCAAAATCACAGTTGTGTCTTTTCTCTGAAACTTTCTCTCGCTTAACTTCAGAGTTAATGAAAATGTCTTGATTTTTTGGTGGGTTTTTTTTTCTAATCTGGGCATTTTCAGAATGCAGCATCCCAGAAGTCCTAAGTTATCACTACAGTTTACTTTCAGACATTATTATGATGTCATGAAATTATGCACTTTTTACAGCCGCTATTATAGGAGAGTCAGTTTGGACTGGGTAACATGGAATTTATTTTAAGTTAAGCTAAGGCTTTTCTGGTTGTGCCAAAAACCTTTAAAACTTGCTATCCTTCCATGCCCAAGCGGCAAAAAGCTGCTCTTCCACTCCATTTATTTAATACCTGCCTCAATGGGAAGAGGTAGGAAACTAAAAAACAATGGTGGGATGTTCATCTGGTAGGGTAAAACTACAGTTAGTTTATATCAGCAGAATATTTTTTGGAGAATGACAGGAAAAAGCTGAGGAGGTGGGGTAACGTTTCTCATGAGTGTTTTTAAGCAGGATGCGGGACCAGCTTATCAAGGCTCTGTTCTCTACAGCCCTTACTTGTGGGAAGAGAAATGTGTTTAGAGAAAACACTCTGCTGAAAAAACATAGGGCTGCTTTGGATAAGTAAGTACTGTGGAGCTGTCAGCAAGCTTGTTGCTGCTCCTGGCAGGATGGCTTGCTGCAATTCTTGACTGAAAAGTGCATTTTCTGGATTTTTAGGTGGATCTGCAGAAGATAGCCAAAGGCAGCATAATGAATGAGATACTAATTATCTGCAGCATGGAGGGAAGTTTATAGTGCTTATGTTTTGAACGATTAATGCTAATTAATTGAGGACACCTTAACAGCAATGGCATATTTGATAGATGGGGTGGGGGTGGGGAGGCAGGGAACCCAAACACAGCTTGTCAGTGGAATATCTTGTTGTGGGTGTTCAGTGGTGTAGATAATAACAGCAGGATAATAGTTGCAATTCATTTAGCTTGAAAAAAGAAAGCATCCAGTGAAAGGCCAAGGTTTATAAAAAATGAGTCTCTAAAGATAGGTTCTCCACTCAATGTTTACTTAGTTAATAAAGAAATATGGCTTGTTAAAAGTGTCATGTACTCATCAACTGCTATTAATATCAGCAGAATTAGTAGCAAAGGAAATAACTAAAATGGTGCTATAATCATTAAGTGGATTTTGTGCTAGGAAATCTGTGCACGCGGTCAGAAGCAAGGCAAGTGTCTGAGGATTCTGGCCCTAATAAGCCTACTCTCTGACATAAAATAATATAAAAAAAGGCAATTGCGTGTTACAGACAGGAAGGGTAGTAGAATAGATCATATGGTCAGCTCAGGAAGGTGTATGTTAACTGTCCTTGTTCCTACAGGCAGCATGGAAAGCAAATGATGACAGAGTAGGTAGCTTGGCAGATGGACTTGGACAGCATGCCCTGTGCAGAAGGGGCAGCATGGAAGGTGACACTGAGGCACCTGTATGCCTTTGAAGAAGGAGGCAGGAGATACAGACAGATTGGAATGCACATGGCCAGTATGATGTGAGCTCAAAATGTAGGCTTGCTGTGAAGGGAACTGAATTAGTTTCAGGTGACATCATACATAATTACTGATTATATTTAGAATGTGTGGTAATATGGTCTGAGACCTTCCATATGTTAATTCTGCTAACTTCAATATATAACTACAGGAAGCTTGTGAAACCAAAGCATGCCTAGGTAGGGAAAATATTTTCTCTATATGAACTTTAAACATAGTTCTGCAAAAAAGGTAACATACCACAGCCGAAGTTATTTTCATATTATCCAAGTTGGTTCTCTTTTAATGTATGCAATAATTGGATACTTACATATTTAGGCTTAATGTGTATTTTGGGACATGAAGGTATTTAATCCATATTTATCATATGTAGTGGTTTTATTGAAAAGTACAGCATAAACAGAGCCCAGTTCAGACAGTGTTCAACATTAATTTCTTGAACACCTTGTCAAGACTTCAGGTTTGAGATTAAATAGATATCTTCTGTAGAAAGCCTACACTTCTCTCTTTCCCATTCCTCCCCAACATTTATTAGAAAGCCCAAATTTGACTGATCTTGCAACCTTCTGTTTGAGGAAAATAGTTTTACTCAAAACTGTTTAAAACCAAATCTTTGTTATGCAGGAAAGCTGTGATTTAGCCCAGGTCACATAGCAACTGGGTGTCAGGGCTGAGAGATGTCATCTGGGAAGGGTTTCCCTTCTTCCTTGTCTTTTGATTATGAATCTCTCATCTCCCAAATTATTCCTACTGCTATATGCAGGAGTGATCTATCGCTCTGGCTACAAACAGAAGGAGGACAAATGTTTCTCAAAATAATTTATTGAAGTCGTTTTTGCACTAAATTTTGATGTGTTGGTGTCTGTCCCACCATTACTATTTGAAATGCGAACCTGCACATTCACATTTCACGCAATCTGCCACTGAAGATTTCCAAATACATAACATTTATTTTACTGCCATGGTGATATGAAAGCACTGTGGTGGCAGCACTTGCTGTCATTGGAAGAATTGGGACTGTTTGTTCTTCTGAGAGGACTAACGAAGAAATGGAAGAAACCAATATCATCAATCTCACACTGTTGTGATCTGGTAGTTTTGAAAAAAGGTTTGGTTTGGTTTTTTTTTTGGTTTGTGGTTTGTTTTGGTTGGGTTTGTTTTTTTTTTTTCCCCTCTCTCTTCTCTTCACATGAATAAGGTGTAGTAATAAACATTTCTGTAACTTTTCCTAAAGTAGTTCACATAAATGCTCTGGAATGGGCTCTTCCTATACTGCTCAGACAGAGGGAGGTATTTGCTGACTGGTCCTCATAGCTCGCTCTGGTGTGGTTGTAGCTGGTGTGAAGTAGTGGAAATGACTGAATGCTAACATCAGGGGGCTGAGTAAGCAAATGGAAAAATTTATGCTAGCAGTAGGGGAAACGAAATAGGCATCACAGGGACAATATAAACAAGGTGTAGCAATGGTCTTGACTGGAATAGATGTGAAGGATATTTGATCTTCAGTTAAGGTAGGTAGCTTTGCACCAGGTGTTAAGATCTTCTGCAAAGGAAAAATAAAAAAATGCTGAAGCAATCTCTGTTGGGCAAATCTGCTCTAGACCTTTTGGGCTGACTTTAAAAGGGAATAGGGATATCTTTCAGCTGTGAGAGAGTTAGTGACAGCTGAGAATTTTACTATTACATGAAAGTTCAACTTGCCACATTAGAGAGAGAATGTTGGAAAGTCCAACAAAAACCAACAAAACTGATACTGTTTAGTATTGGTAAGTGGTGAACAAAAAAATAGGAATAAAAATAAAACAAAAAAAAGGAATAGAAAATAACTTTGGACAATATGATTAAGAGTCAAAGCAGGAATTGTTCTAAACCCCATTTACCCGCATTACTTCATTGTAGTAGTGAATAGATAAATTATTTTCTTTCAGATTTCACCAGATATTTCTTTAGTCCCTGTTTTTGCCAGAGGGTTCTTCAAGAGTTGTTCAGCAGGAATTGGAAACAGCTTCCCAAGGGGTACAACATAATATCTTGATTTGGTTTACAAGTACTCAGACAAGGTCTGCTTTGTTCAGGTTTTATTGCCTGTATGAAAATAGTGTGTAGTGTTTTAGAACTTTCTTTCCTAATGGTCCTGCAGTTTTGGTGCAGGAGCGATGTGTTTCAAGATGATGGCAGTTGATCCCTTGACTTTCTGGGACATCAATCTCTTGTTTCTGAAGATACAAGTTGGGAAATGCATGATGGTTTCCTTTTTTTAGCCTCCTTTTTGGCTTCTTATAAAAGAGAGAGGTGCTTATGAGGAGTGGTGTTTTACAGTTGTATACGTAGAGGAGGCAGGAGGTGACTGCTTGACATAGGCCTCGTATACAATGGAGATAACAAAAAACTCTTATAAGATGAAGTTGATCTTCTACAGGCCCATCCATAGGTGGGAATGGGGAGAATAATGAGGAAAGAAAGTTGCTGTGCATGTGAAAATCTAGCTGAGTAGCATCCTTTCCTAGTGTTATGCTAATAGGATTTCAGCCTGCCACTGCAACTGTCTTTAATCATTTGCTTGTCCAGATCAAGACACCTTGCCTCTTTGAGTACCTCATGTAATGCAATGTGTCCTGTTAGATAACAAGCTGAAACAGATTTTTAAAAGAAATCCCTTTCCCTGTTACAGAAAGGAACAGAATTCCCATGATGTGTGCAGTGCAGAAAGCAACTCAATACCCAATTATTGGTTCACTGTGTGGCATTTAAAATTAGTATAATGATGATACCAAAACCAGCAGTGGATTATAAGAGCAGCCCTTTTCTTCAGAAATACTATAAGTATTCATAGCCAGGACCTTACTGTGAGGAAGCCATGCAGATGAGGGTCTTCCATTGTTGCTGTTCTCTGGACAGCAAATTTCCACAAGGAACAGAATTTGGCGACATCCGAAGGATGCCACAAGTCCTGACTGCAATGCTCAGCTAAGTACAAACTCACCTAGGAGAAGAGAAACAAAGGATGCAATCTACTACCATCATCTGCATGTTATCTGCAATTGTAGTTAGATATTGTATGGAGGAGAAATGATGGTTCAGTAAGTGAGTTCAGTTCAATTTCCTTCCTGCCTATAGTGCTGAAGGATAGATAGTCCACCAAGTTCTTTCTGCTTAACAGAATAACTACCTTGGCTTACAAAGTGATGTGATTCATTCCTTAGATGCTGAAAATGAGTAGCTTAGTCTTTGCTTACCCTTCCAAATGTAAATCATAGCAAATCAGTGTGTCATACTTGGCTTGGATACACGGACAATGGAAGCAACAGAAGAGGGAGAACATAATGGAGAGTTTATCTGATAAAGATGGAAAAATGTCTACAACAAAGGTGACACAAAAGACTCTTGAAGCTGCAGTGGTTATGTTCTGTCTTCTGACTGAATGGGGAAACTCCTGCAAGGGTTGAAAAGCATTCATGTTGTACTGCACTTGAAGTTAGGGACTTCTCCTGGAAACATCTTAAGTGCAGCTGCAGCCAGGTAATAAAACCCCTCCTCAGACCTTCATCCTAAGAACTGACTTAGGTCTGGTGTTTTAAGACACTGATTCAGTTAGCCAATGCTGTCTTCCTATTCCTTTCCCAGTGTAGAGGAGCTAGAGAACTGAATAGTTTAAAAGCACGCTTTGAATGTCCCTAAGGTCTGCTTGGATGCCTGTGACTGGAGGAGCTGTTGTCCTGTCATTCTTGTGTGACAAGCGCTCTTTGTGGTAGCTGTTTGCCTCTAATTGCACATGTAACCTAATGCACATCAAATACTTTGAGTAGCCCCATGGCAGTGCCTGGTGTTGGAAGGAATTTGAGCCTCTTGTTGTTTGGGACTTTAGAAAACTGGAAGCTGTCCACCTCCCTTTGGTCTGGCTTTGTATGGCTTGATTGTCATGTTCAGTTTCAAAAAGAGGTTTGGCTATATGAGGAACTGCATAACTGCGTGCATAGTCACAGATGTGCACAGTTGGGCACTATCTGAGGCTTTCCCAAATGTGTCATTCCTTCCTCCAGTTCAATGCGTCCAGATGCTTCCTGAGAAAAGCCTAGCACCAAACATGAGAAAGTATTTTGCCCTTTCAAGTGTGAATTACTAAATGTTACTGTTCCCCTTGCTTTGGGTCAGTATAAGGTTTTCCCTGCTGTAAGCAGGGTAGAAGATTGCCAACATCCATATATTTTTTTTTTTTTTTTTTCCCCCATCTGCACAGGATTTATACATGTGCGGTAACTGCTCATTGGATTCTCCCTTTTCAGGCACCCAGCTGCGCTTCCTGAATGCTCACCCCTGCCTGCTTGCCAATTTTAAATTCTTCACAGGGTCATGTTTTTATTCAAGCCAATCTGAATTGCACATCCTATCAAATGTTCTGCCTTCAAAAGCAACCCCCAAAAAACCCCAAAGAATATGCCACAAAAAGCCCGAAGCCATGCCCTCAACTTCACACTGTTTAATTTTATCCCACTGTAGTGTGCCATGTCTGCTATGACATGTCTGTCATGACAAGAGATGCATCCAAGCAGGAATAAGGTTGGACTCATCTTGAGAACTTCAGTGGCTGGGTGGCACTGTTCCTCCTTGAATGTATCACTTTTTCTTCCATGGCAGAACTTTCCTCAGCTATCTCCTTTGCAAGCTTAAGATGCCTTATGCTGTGGCAATGAATCTCTTCCAATAACCTTCTGTGCACAAGGAAAAAAAAAAATCCTTATCAAATAACAAAATAAATTTTCCAATTCTTTTCAGTATTAAATGCTCCTTTATTTTGTACGTAAGCTCTTTTCAGTATATTTGGTTTTCCTTCAATAAATAGGAAAACTGAGTTACTTCCATAAGCATGGGAGGATCAAAGCTTAATTTTATGGCTGAGACACTTCGTGAAACTTAATGGATCTATGGGCTTTTGACTACAAATCAGAAAAACTGTAGCAGTTTTAGTCATGGCTCAGATTGCTGTCAGACACATCTCTCGCTTGTATGGTTGTCTTCAAAGTATTTCTCCCCTTGATATGCTTGAATGATAGCATGCTATGTTTTGAATAGGCTGCTGAGGCTGCAAGATAACAAACGTATGTTTACATAAGTAGTCACTGCTATTTCTTTTTTTTTATACTTTTATCAAAAAGGATGTGACATTTGTGTCAAGATTGACTCCAAACACTTCTCCAATGTTATTGGCATAACATTGTTAAGAAGGCTTTAGGGTTCTGCAAAAAAAAAAGCTAATCTTTGAATAATAACACGTGTAAGCTTTAATTCAAAAACCTAGTAGAAATAGTGGAAAACTGACAGAAAGTTGTCATGGAAACCACCTAAATATGGGTGGAAAAAAAAGCAGCTTTCTTTCAGAGACCACAATTATTTGCAAAAGAATCTGTAGGTTTCTGAAATAGTTTTTTTCTACTCAGTTCTGATGTTAGGCCTACTTTTAGTTTTCATAAACGTATGTGTGGACTCACACACATAGACAAATGGGGAACACTGTGCTTTTTGCCGGATGAATAAAAGAAATAGTTTTGCAAGATGAAATTACTGAGAATCAGAGACTAAGAGAAGGATCTTATTGGCCTCTTGTGTTTGATTAAAGCTTTTTCCTTTTTGATAAACTATGTTGAATTCTTGTTGAATGAGCACAAGAGAGAAAAATGTGTGTGTAAAATCATGGAATCATAGAATTGTCTTGGTTGGAAGGCACCCTTTAGATCATCAAGTCCAACCATCACCCTAACCTGCCAGCCACCACTAAACCAGATCCCTCAGCACCACATCTAACAATCTT
The DNA here is from genome assembly GCA_020800305.1 of Porphyrio hochstetteri. Lineage (NCBI taxonomy): Eukaryota > Metazoa > Chordata > Aves > Gruiformes > Rallidae > Porphyrio > Porphyrio hochstetteri. Next base: position 80,535,946 of record CM036905.1, on the reverse strand, counting down.
TTAAATACCTCCAGAGATGCAGACTCCACCATTTCCCTGGGCAGCCAGTTCCAATGCTAAACAACCCTCTCTTTGAAGAAGTTTTTCCTAATATCCAATCTAAACCTCTCCTGGTGTAACTTGACACTGCTTCCTTTTGTCCTGTCATTTGTCACTAGGGAGAAAAGGTCAGCCCCTGTGTCTTTACTACCTCCTTTCAAGTGGCTGTAGAGAGCAATTAGGTCTCCCCTCAGCCTCCTCTTCTCTGAACTAAACAACCCCAGTTCCCTCAGCTGCTCCTCATAACATTTATTCTCTAGTCCCCTCACTAGCCCATGGTGCCCATACATATATGGGCATGACATGGTGTAGAGAGAGAATATCTGACAAGTCTGGATGGTCAGGAAGTAAAATAGCAGATGAAATAGAGGAAAGGAATAGTATGTTTATAGCCTATCTTTTATATATTAATCTACTGGGGTTTTTTTGTTAAAAGTAACTCAGTAGTAACTCAATATTCCTAGCAAATATGTAGTATATATTTCAGGATCACAGAATTGTAGGGGTTGGAAGGGACTTTAAGAGATTGAGCCCAACCCCTCTGCCAAAGAGACTCAATCCCTATCTCAGTAGGGATTTCTACAGCATTTTATTTTTTAAATTCAGATTTAAAAATTATCTAAGCATTGTTGGATGTTGATAGGTCTAAGTTATTTAGGTAGACTTTTTAAAATGTTACCTCTGTCTTTACTTAGAACTCTTTCAAGTCAAATATTTGTCACAATAATCTTCAGAATGTACAGAACTGAGAGTTCTGCTCAGAAAACTCACACTATGTTCTCAAATGCCTGTTATTTACACTTACACTACAGAAGGACTATTTTTTTCTTTATTTTTTTTGGTGCTCTCGAGGATAATAAGAAAAATAAGTTAACAGAAAAGATTTGAGATGGTTCAGCAAGATGAGTATAACTTAGGACAGTGTTCCAAGCTTGCTGGGGCATAAGAACGTTCATAACTGTTTAGAAATTGTACACAGAGACCAATCTATATCTAGAGAGTGTACAAACACAGACAGATGCCTGGGGAAAAGTGAGAGCAGGTCAAACATACACACTATTTCCCCACTTTCCACTTTTCTGGCTGTGTCTATGTTCCTGGGCATGCTTATGCCTAGTCTGCTTTGTGATCTACAACACATATTTACAAGCAGCTGATTGCTTTTAAACCAGCAGGCACAGTGGCAAAGGAGTTCTGTAGGTCTACTCTGCCCGCTGCATTGAGAACCACCCTCCTTAAATTTGTTTTCTACCAGTCTTATGGCAGTTTCATAGGGTGGGCTGTACTTCACCTTGTGAGAAATGGGGAACAGTCCCTATCTCTGCCACATTTGTCACTGAAGATGAAGATTTCAGAGACTTCAAACTCCCCATATCATCTTTCCCAGGCTGAAAAGTCCTCTGCCCTATAGAGAGACCATTGTGTACTCTGATGAGCTCTTATCTGAACTTTTATCAGTTCTAACATACTCTTTTTTGAGGTGGTGGGACCAGAACAACCTACGTTATTCAAGGTATGAACAAACCATCAATACATACAATGGTACAATTAGGAAGCAGAATAGCATTTGGCTGGATTAGGACAATTGCCTCACTTTCTGCAATAATCTCACAAAAAAAGCAGCCATGGTATTTCTCTGTTCATGAAGTGTGTATGGAGGCAAGCTGTATTCCTATGTGCTTGCCTTGCAATATTTCTTTCCAAAACTCATCACTGAACAATAGCAGGTTTCATATCAGTGTTTCAGGAAGTACTCCTCAGGTTGCAATCTTTTATAGACCTGGATTGTTCTCGGGTTTTTCCATCTGCTGGTGTGTACAGGGGTTTTTCAGTATTTCTGTGAAGGCAGGTTACTGAATTTCTCTTCTCCCCACAATGTTGAGAAGGCTTAATAACATACAATAGGTGATAAGTAAGACTTAAGGTTAAGTTTTAGTGAAAGGCATATTCTTGCTGTTGTGAAGGGCTTGAAGTCCTCAGAGTTCAGAGAAGTGCTTCTTTTGAATTCTGAGACAAAGCTGGAGAGAGAGGCTTATAGCTCAACATCAGGCTGCTATGTCCTGGCAAGCTCATGCCAGAGTCTTTCTGCTCTGTCCTTCCTGACCCGGAGACCTAACAGCTTCAAGGTGGGCTTTTCATGGAGTTACCCATCCATTGTTATCTTCCTTCAGTCATAGGCAGTGATGACCCTATTCCCCCTCTCCATTCTCTCCCTCCTCCCCCCCAGCCTGGCCTCCTATTTCTAATCCAATACAAACATATTTTTGAAGACTTGCATCACCTGCTGCTGTGATATTTGGAATATAAATGCAAATAAGCTCTTCTTTCTGGGGATAAGTGCCTTGGATGTTTCAGGGATACTATTCCTAGTTTGGTTTGCCCTCTGTCTAATGCCAAGTTTTCTAATGGTGCTGTGCTTCCTTGTTCACTAATATTTATTCTTTCCAGTGTGGGATCATTTAACGTTACGTGCTTGATCTCGACTAGAAGTAGTAAGGCAATAAAGTTATATATTAATTTACCAGATTCATGATACAGAGTTTGTTAACTTTCTGCTCTTATGTTAGCAGTGAGACAATATGTGACTCAGTAAAAATCCCAATACAAGAGTAACAAATCTGAATTGGCAAAATGGTTATTCTTGATTTGGCAGTAGCAGCTCTAGAGACAGAAATACTGAATAAAGATGCAGATCCCTAGATACCTTGTGAGAGCTGCTGTTGACTCATGCAAACAATTATCTAGAAAAGTAGCATACATCTTTTGTAAAGCTCAAGGTTTCTTCAACGTTATGAGTTTTCCAATGGAACTTCATGTTGAGTAAGAATGACGTATCTGGGCCACATCCATCTAGTCCTGTATCTTGTATCTGATAGCAAGAGTAGTGGCTATATAAGGCAATACAGAAGAAAAAGGCAAGGATATAGCTCCTGAACCAAAGAAGAGAGCAATGTGGATGGAAGTTTGAGCAGTAAGCTTTTTTTTTTCTTTTTTCCCCAGTCTGCCTGATCTGGCACCAGTGTGTGTGTTGGAGGAAGACTCTGCTTATCACTGTCGTCAGAGTCCTGCACTGACAGTACTATGTCCGTGGCCAAAGACTGTTAATGTCTCAGACTGCAGTGCTAATATCCTTTTTATGGACAAAAGGTAAAACTCTGACCTGAAGAAGTCAAATACGATTGCTCATGTTTTGGAAGCTTGAATTGTGGCTTTAGCTTGAAAGGCTAAGGGGCTGCATTAAGTCTGTTGTAGAAATCATTCTTATGAAAGCTTAGGTGACTACTCTGCCTTGTTCTGTTGATACTAGCATAAAACAAGTAAAGGTTTAATAAGGGTTTCAAGCAGGTAGCTCACACGATCCATTTTTTCCTGAATGATTATATATACTCATGTTTGTTTCTGTATTCATTACCTTGCCCTTTGGTACAATTGCTAACTAAAGACTAATTCATTCCTATTTTTATTAAAGCAAGTGTTCTTGGTGCTGTATTAATGAGCAACAGACTAAATCCATGGTGGAAGAGAATTACAGCTGTAGCCAGAGGGGGTTTAAGAGATCAACATAACATTTTTTGGTGGAAGAGAATTGTAGTTTAAAAAAATATGAAACAGGATTAGTGCTGTAGATGACCTTAAAAAACTGAATATCAAAGAGCAGAGCAGAAACTATACATACGTGTATAGCAGTAACTGGCTGATCTTTAAAAACGACGGTGAAAATGCTATAAATGGCCCTAAATATGGAACACTTGTGTTCATACAGTTTAATGTGAATCTTAGCTTACTGGAGAAGAAAACACACATAAACTTGACTGTTTCTCCCATTCTATGAAAGCTTAAAACTGGTTTTCAGAAGAGAAATTAATTAAAACAAATTTAAGAGTGTTGTAACTATGGTGTTATAACTGCCTGGGCAGGTTTTCCAGACCCTCAGACTGTCTGTCAGGTTGGCAAGTCATTCTCAAGCAAACTGTGTCTCTCTCCATTCCAGGACCCCCACTGGTGCACCAGGGGTGCCCATGTGGCAGGACATGCTCTGCTTGCTGAGAGCAGTCCTTAAACTGCTCAGCATGGGTAATGCTGCACTGAGATCCCACAAATGGCAGATCATTTCTTCAGTGTCATTTACTTGGAGACTGTTAGCTGAGGAATGCAGTCTGCTTCCAGCAGGTTCTCCCAGAACTTTGATGGGAAATAAACTCTATTTTTCCCAAGACCTCACTCGTTATGTTTATAAATACTCATCTTAAAAAATAAACTCTGGCAAGCTTTTCTCATGTTTCTTAGTTCATCTGAGATGTGGAATAAGGTCCTTGCCTTAGCCTTTTGTAGTAACCTTTTCATTTAATTCACAGCAATACTGAATAAAATGTATGAGATAATGCTGAGATTTGCTTACACCCCGTGCCAAAAATAAGGCTTTATAAGAACGATTAGTGACTATCATTCACCTTCCGTTATTGAGTTTTAAGCTATGTACACAGAAATGGCAGTTTAATGACTTTTGCTAGACTTCTAAAAACAATCTAATGCATTTTTAATCATATTGTGACATTTTCATTTCAGATGTTGATTTAGTTTTATTAGAAATTGATCCATTTTTATTACACGTTTTAACACTAGTAGTGCCTAGACTTATGCTAACAGGTATTTCATAATAGCTATACTTTCATTTTGTAAACATTTACATTTCTAGGAGGTATGTCAAGTAATCATATGCCTGCACCACCTGTACGCTCTTCCTCAGACTGGGGTTTGAATGTGGGTATCTTTGGGTGTCTCATTTAGGATGTCTCTCTGATGTGAGACAATTGCTGCGTGGAATGGAGTTCCACACACATAAAAGCAGTATGGTTTCTTGTAATAATGCTCTATTACCCTGACTTCTGAGCGTGTTCAGTATGAACTCATTATGGACAATGCATGCTGGTTCCAAGCCAACAGTCTTAACACGGGCTGAACAGCCTGGTTGTGGAGCTGGCTGCTAGGTTGCCACCATAGCTTTTGCAACTGCTGGCCCCTGAGCATGTTACAGTCTGTAAAAAAGCGATGTGGCTGATGTCTCTTACGTGGTGTTTGGTTTCTCAGCTTTTCCCCCAGAGGACAAACATGCATGCTGTTGTTTGTACCATTCTGTATGGGTTTTGTTTCGAAACAATCCACAGCTGTTTTCTTGTGGTAGAAAGAGAAAAGGGCAAGGTTAAAGAACTGTGCTTTGCACACAGAATGGGATGTGGTAAGACTTGTCTTAGCTTCTGTAAGTGTTTTTGGACTGTCCTTCAGGAAAACTCAGTATCCTGCACAGCTGAGCTTTGCCTTTATGTAAACAAAGTTGTATTTTGCTGGTGTGTCGTTGCTGCTGACAGCATGATTTTCATCCTGCAGCTTTGGGAGAGGTCTTGAACGTGTATCTACAGTACCTGAAGGCTATATAGTAATGAACAGATAAGAATTGTGACTTAGAATTAGAGGTTTGTTGGGCTTTTTTTCCTCCTGTGGGAAATCGTGATGGGAGGGCAGAGTACATCAGAGCTGCTCATGATCGTTTCAATTGCAGAAGAGAGGTGTTGCAGCACATTTGTTTATACAGGGTTTATTGGGAGTTCTCTGTCTGGGCATGCTCCGCTGTTGTAGTAGGTGTGTGTCAGTTAAGACTGTGGCATCTTCCACAGATATGGAATAAATCCATTTGAGATGGTAAGAACCAACTAAAAAGACATCATTTACAGTTTCTCTGTGGAACTGAAAGCAGGACATGAGAATTAAACAGGGGATTAAATAGGAAGCAATTTCCCGTTTCCAGGAATTCCATTAATACGTTTTTACCACTGTATAAAGTTCTACAGAACTTTATAAAGGAACAGGAGGTTTATGACCTAACGCAGCAGCATACCTAAGTACTTGCTTAAGTTTAAACAGATAGACAGTCCTTTCGAAATCTGAAGATTAAACCCTGGCACCAGTGGCGTCAGTAGCAGACTCCCATTGACTTAAGTGAGCTAGAATTCAAACTAATTCCCTAATTAAGTGATCATGTCCTTCAGTAGAATTATAGAAAAAATAAAAGTTCAGTAATTGCTTTGAGTATTTTCAGTGAAATCTATTTGCTTAGGATAAAGTTTTTCCATCATAGGGAAATAACTATTTTTGTGATTTCAAACTGTGTAAAAGATTAACTTGAAGGAGAGGTAGAGGTAGTATGTTTGTTGACTATTCTCTCCAGTTAGTGATATTGGACTCCCTTGTTGTGGTCAATCAGTTTCCTTCATTTGCTCACTTTTCTGTATTAGACTGTTGAAATCAAAGATGGCAAAAGATGTTTAATATACTTCTGCAAAATCAACTCTTAAAATAACATTTTAGCTTTTTACATTCAGACTCGAATACAGTTATTTAGATGATAAAAGCCTGTGGAAGAAGGATCTTTATCTTGTGAATAATTTCCCCATTATTCCTTCAGATCTAATTGGCCTAAAGCAAAACTCCTCTATGTTTTCCATTCAAGGAAGAAAAGGACCTTTTTTCCCCCCTGCTTCAAGCAGGGAAGAAAAGAAAAAGTATTTGGCAGCCTCTATTCAAATAAACAGTTTTATTTACTACTTTTGCACTAGAGAATTATTTTGCATTTGTATAATTAGTCCAGGTTTTCTGAATGATGCAACTTGCGTATTTAACAACAACAACAAAATCAAACCCAAAAGGTGCCTGAACAAGTCCCACTGCCACACAGGAAAGAAGATTGCATTGTTACTGAAATGTGGGTCACAGCAGGATATGCTTCATATGTTTAATTGAATCTTTTTATGAATGGCACACTTTCATGCATTTCTTATTAAAGGAAACATAGTGTTTTCATTTATTAGGTGGTAGAAGCGAGACTTGTATTAAAGAGATTATAGTGTATGATTTATTCATCACCGGCTGCCAGTGCTTCCGACCTGCGAGATGATACCTTGTAAGAGGGATCTCTAAGGGCGGGAGAATCAGGATTTCAATTGATGCCCTGGGGGAATATTGTCTTTGAGGACATGACTCAAAAATCAGCTGGGGGGCAAGAATGTTGTTTGAACACTATCTCTGCTAATGCAGCATTTGTTTCTCCTTTTCCACATCCATACTGAGCAAGGGAGCACAGCACAGAACCACTGAGTTAGCAACAACAGCTCAGGTGAGTATTACATACAGGATTGCATTTCCAAGCACAGACGTAAGCTGGGAGTCAGCCCTACTTCAGGTTCCCATGTTAGCTCATACAGAGGGCCATCTGAGGCATCTCTGCCCTGCATTGCCTTGTCTTCCCCTTTTGGACTTGTTTTGTCAGGGAGCCAGACAGATGTCTTTATTCCAAAACATCCTTAAAATTGAAATGCTGATCCAGACAGAGCTTGCTAGTAGGTTAGCTGAAAAATCTTTTCTTCCAAGGCAAGAATGATCCAAGAATACAGTTTCCTTGGACTTGAAGAGAAGGCAAGGCTTTAGAAGGACTGAGAAAGATGCAAAAGAAATTGACTGATCTTCTTTTCTACTACAGCAATACATAGGGACAGGGTAGGAAAGTGATGTTGGGTCTTCTTTGTAGCGATGCAGAACTGTGTGGGGATTTTTTTATTTGATTTAGATATATTCCCTGTGAAGGTAGGATGACTTGCTATAAGGCAATAACATCTGATTTGGACAGATGTCTGTCATTGTAATTATAAGTTTTCAGGTGGTTAGTGACAGCAAAAATGGTCAGAATCAAAATATTTAGGCTGCCTCCCAAGTGTGTTCTAAATCAGGCTGAGCTCTCCTGCAGAAACTTGAAATAAACAAGCACATCCTCCCTGGGGTCTCCTGCGCACACAGGTACAAAACGGTTTTTATCAGGGGAAGGTAGAATGCATTTGGTAAAGCCAGAAATGGAATCCTTAGAAAAATAAAGAATAAAATGCATGTATCCCTCCTCTGTAACTTTAGTATGACTCCACTATTTTGTTTCCAGTAATAACCAGAATTGGGCCACAGTTTTAGTCCTCCACCCTTCATTTGGAGTGGTAACAATAGCCATAGAAGAATTTTAGAAAGTTTCCCTGTTTGGTCCCCCTTAAGGGGACTAGAACAAACTCAGGCAGAGATTTAGGGTTTCGGTTTAAGTTGTCAGCTCTGCTGCTCTCTTGTTTCATATTTCTCCGCAAGGTTCTCAGCTGGTGTAACTTCTTATCGTGGAATAATCTGTTCTGTGCCTTGCAGAAGCATAATGTTTGTTGTCTCTTTTAGCCAAGTCAACTGCCGGGAGGGAGAAGACTATTTGGGGTTTTTGAGCAGAATCTTTGGATTTTCTGCTTGTTGGAGAGTGTTTTCTCCTCAAACATTGATTCAAGGCAAACACTTTTCCTTGTCCAAGCCCAGGACACCCTTTCAATACCAGATTCACAGTAATCAATGTTAATACAACTTCCCAGATGGCACAGGAGAATAAAGAATTCTTTACTAGCTATAATTTTGGGTTGCGAGCATACATGATGGTAATAGCCCATCACATGAGCTAATTAGTAGATGATTACTAACAGGAAAGGAAAACATACTATAAAACCTTTTTTTTTGGATTTATATTCCACTTGTTCTCATCAAGCACTAACCCTGACCTCAGCCACTTCCATCTCCTTCTTCCATTTTGTTTTGATAGTTTAAGAGGTTTTTTCCTAGGGCTGTTAAATCTGCTTTACTGCTTTTCCATATCTTATTTCAAAACATGACCTTACACTGGATTCAGCTCATCAGTTAACAATTAACAAACAGGCTTGTTTCCAGTCATAAATACTTAAGTTCTCTAAATGATGTTTATTCTGATTTCTCTTAAAGGAGAATCATTTATGCAAACTCCTCTAACCTTGAAATGGAATTCAGATTGGATGCAATTACCTGCCTATGTTCGAATTATAGAATCATTTCAGTTGGAAAAGACCTTTAAGATCATTAAGACAAGACTTTCTCACTTCAGAAGCATTTTTTCAAGTTCAGAGTCACTCTGCAGCCTCACCTACAGAGGAGTGACTGGTTTTGGGTTTTTTAAAGTCCTGCTTTCTCATTCACACCTTCCTAAAGGGGTAAACAGTGCTGACGTGCTGCTTATCCATAGAGGATTTGTGTAGGCTGAGAGAAAGGTCACTGCTGGCAATTGGCAACTGTCAAGTCATTAGTGGGCAAATTGCCCATGTCCCACACCTCAGCCTTTTCAGCTCTCTTTGCCATGGCCAAAATAGGATTTGCCAGTTTCTCCAGTCATGGAACTTCCACAGTAAAGGGTATTTTCCATGTCTTCATCCACTGAAATTTTGACATCTTTATGTCTGACAGAGCAAGGGGCATGGGGTTTTTCTCTGCTGAAGTTGAGCACTCATTTAATTTTCTATTTTGATAAAAATTGATAGGTTTTGAAATTTGCACCTGTATCACAGCTAAGATTACATGTCTTTTTTTGAAGGGTTCAGTTTGCAGCCAGCCTCTGATCTTCAGGGGAAAAAAAGGCAATGGACCTGGCCATGCATAAAGGCCCCTATCTTGAGGACTCCCAGGTCCCTAGACATCTGACAAGAAGCTGACCAAGCTGAGGTTGATCTGCAGCAAAGCCCAGGATCCCAGACCTCTTTGAGAGGTGGCAGTAGTCAATGAAGCCAACCTCCAGAAAAGCTGAAGGTTGGTCTGTGGATACTTACAGAATTTCAGCTCCTTGTCATGTGGCAAGGAAGACATCTGGGATTAAGGGTAAAGAAGGATTTGGCTTCGAAGCTGATCTCTCTCTGAAAAAATTAATTCCACTGAAACATGTCAGTGAAAGCCATTTCCCAGTGGAAAAATGTAGTTCTGGAACATTGTCTGGCCAGCTCTCATTCCTGTTTTATTGAGGGCTTGAGCACTCCGGTCCTAATTCTTCAGTTCCTTAAATTTCATCCAGGCATTTACACCTGTCGGATGTGGGTTTAATAGGCTTTGCTGTTCTGCTTTTACGCCTTTCTGTACTTTTCCAATATAAATAATACTAGAACAGTAAAAACAACAGAATAAATGGGTAGGAGAGATGGGATGCAATAGGAAGCGAAGGTGCGTGTCATTTTTGAAAATGTGAGATGTATTCAGTCCACTGCCTGTATGGTTTCTAGGTAGTGTTCCCTCAGCAAGGGAATCAGGTACATTGGAAAATTTTGGAAAATCAGTCCCTCAAAGGAAAATCAAAGATCATACCTGCTGACAGATGGTTTGCTTTGCTGATACCTACAGCTTGTGCCACGTGCCAAGATGATTTGCTGAGTTTGTTCAGAAGATTGATATATCAGGAGGGAATAATGGGACACCCAGAGTTCTGCAGTCAGCTTAGCTTACCTTACTAATGCAGTAGAGGAATTGTCTGTGACACTCTGTCCATAGATGCTATGAAATTTAAACAAGGTTTTCTGTCATCTTGGGAAGTACATGCTCTGATCCTCCACTGTTAGGTGAGAATAATATTGAGGTTTCTTGGCAGTTCTTTGTGGCTCTTGATCGATTAGTGGAGGATATTTGGCTGGACTATCCCTATAGCTGGTTGCTGATGGATTTCCAGAGCTGGTCCTGGGAGTTTAGGAGGTTGGCATACTCTTGAAACAAGCTCATTTTTGATAGGGAGTTGAACAGACACCTGCTGCTCCTTCAGGTTCTCTAACACCCTCAGGGCAGATGAAATGATATACTTAGCATTTTAACAGTGCTCCAAAGGAATTATTTCAGTCAAGATGACCATATAGAAAGTGTGCAGTGTATGTTTTATGCACTCCTGACAGCCTGCGTCACCTGAAAGAGTGCGGTCTGCTGTAGCTAAAGCTTCTGGGTGGAGTTCAGGGACGTCTTCAAACAGAAGTGGTTTATGTCAAGTCAGCTTTGAAACAGTAAAAGTTTGAATAGTCAGTGAAAGGGTTCACTCTCCAGGTCATCCTGAAGCAGCAGAAATAATTCAATGCCACAGTTAGCAGCCAGAAATGCAGCTGTGATGATAGGGTACATTAAACCTCAGATCCAGCAAACTACTGGAAGTGCCCAGTGTACTGCTCTGGATGAAATACAGAGCTCTGAAAGAACAACTTATTTTTTCCTTACCTCTTGTTCATAGCGATTATGTCTGTGTTTGCCCAGCCCTGTTTGAATTCACAGCAATGTTCCATCCCCATCTTCATGCTCAGAGGATGAAATGCAGCTTGTACCTGTCCTGATCAAAGGAACACTCCTGCATCCTTCAGTTCAGGTGTTGTCAACTCTGTGTCAGAAGCGTGGCGGTCAGAAAGGGCATCATGTGGACTGAAGTGTGGTTGCAAAGTGCCTGCAGAATGAAAGGAGGACTTAAAGGTAAGGAAACAAGCAAAGAGCAATGGAAAAAAAGACAATTTCTACTCAAACTGAATCAACAGGTAAACCTTCTGTAAGTCAGTCCACATGTTTGTAGCATTTATAGTAAGATAATGCTGAGATGAAAGGCAACAAGGTAATCTAAGTACTGTAACAAGATAATTCAACTACTAGATCACTGGATTGGAGGAAGTGATGTATGTGTGCGTTGCTTTAACAGAGAAGAGTATAGGTGTCTAGAGTCTATGGTGTATATTTGCGGTCCCGCCATCTATCCTAACAGCCAGACATTTACAGAAGGGAGGGATTTCATACAGACATATTCATATACACCACTGCCGCCTCGACACTAAAGCGAGTTAACTAGCCAGCTGAAGGCTTAAGGTGTCTGAACATACTGGTTGGTCATAAGATGAATGATTGTTTAAGGGGGAATGATGAGACCTGTTTATGCCCAATTAGATTACTGCCAGCTGTATCTGTATGGCTTAGGTCTAGTGAGACCCAAGAACATCTGGTCCTCATAAAGATTAGGAGCGCAAAGAGGGTTTTTGGTTGAAGGGAAGAATGCATTGCTCATGTGACTGTGAGGCAGATGGCAAAAAGTGTGAGGGTAGAAAAGTTCCTCTGGGAGTCCCTGGTTAAGGGAAGCGTGTAAGAGTCAGTTCCTAAACACTGTAGGCCATGTTAGCTGGAGGAACCTTCTGCCCAATAAATTGTTTCCTGAGGCAAACAGTATCTGATCAAAACATTTCTTTTTTTGATGTAGCTTGTTTTCTTCTTGCCATGATGAGATAGCTGGCACATATATCCACTGAAAGATATCCTGGCCTTTGTGGTGTTTTTTGCAAGGGATAATCTGTACCAAAATAAGTCCTGGATCAGAGAAAACACAGCCTTTTCTTTGGCTTGTTCAAGAAAGCGGTTGTGATGAAAATAATGAATGAAGGAAAAGAAATTGGACTTCCATTGATAAAATGTTTTGTATTGCACTGAATTCTTTAGTGCACTGAGCTTCAAATTCTGTTACTGCTAGGTTACAAATAGTGGGACTTTCACAGCTGTAGGCAGTCATAGGTCCCTGCAGCTTTGATAAGCAGAGAGAAAAGTCTAAAAGTTCAGCATCTGAGGAAAGAAGCCCAGATTCTTTTTCTGGTAAATAATAGCAGTGAAGCAGTATTGTTCCTGCATTTGCACTAGATCGAGGAAGTCACACAATATTCCCCTTGTGTGGCATCATTTTGCCTTTTAGTCCTCTCAACCTGACTGTTGCAGCTCTCTGGCCCAAATCCCAGCTCTTCAGCAGGAGCGGAATGCTGCAGTCTGCCCTCGCATATATGTGTCAGGAAACATGAATGTCAACCTCATTTTCCAACAATTATGTTGGCTCCCATCTGCTTTAGAATACGTCTCAAAGCACCCTGCATCTATTTAAAACTCTATTTGATGATCTGTACGTTAGCACAAAGATGCTGGTTAGCTTTTTCTTGAAAAAAAATTACAAAGAAAGGAAAGAATTTTGTTGAAATATATTATAGTGGATATGAAAAGCTGGAGCTTGTTTCAGCCGCTGCATTCTCTGTGCATCTGGCAAAAATAGTGCCTGGCTTATTTATTACAGAAGACTCCTGTGATCAAAATGTATTTCTGCTGCTGGAAACAATTGTCATTTTCTTATCGCTTACCAGGAGAATAAATCCTAATTAATTTTTGTTACACACTTACTGTGATTGCTCAGCTTTTCTAAAGGGAAAATGGAGGTCAAGAATCAGAGTTCATGGAAGGATTTGCTTTTTTTAGACGCTTTCCAAAGGTTTTTCGTTGCACCTGGAATTTGTCAGCCATATCCTCTTGGGCTGTGCAGGGGGACTATTATGAATGAACTTTTGGAGCTAGCAAAAGAGGATGCTCCAGGATTAGTCTTAAGCAGTCCCACATGCTTTTCTTCCTGTTCCATTTCCCCTTCTTCAGTACCAGCACTCCCAGCCCTGACCTGCATCTCTGTGGCAGAGAGGAGACTTTGGGGGTAGGCAATGGCTGGACAGTGTGGTTAAAATGTGAGTATCTTATGAGACACAGTTCACAGAATCATGGAATGTTAGAGATTGGAAGGGACCTTGAAAGATAATCTAGTTCAACCACACTGCCAGAGCAGGATCACCTAGATTAGGTCACACAGGAATGTGTCCAGGTGGATTTTGAATGTCTCCAGATAAGAAGACTCCACAATCTCTCTGGGCAGTCTGCTTCAGCCTTGCCCTAGTCAGGTGAGATGGAAACTCTACAGTTCAATTAAACTTAGAAACATTTATGGTCCTCTCTTATTTGTCCAAAGACCATCTCATCTAAAACAGATGAGAGCTTCTGCATGTCTTTAGAATACATTCTTAAAAATTATGCTTAAAAACAATTTATTAGAATTTAATAACAAGAAACTTTTTTTTTAATAATGGCATCTGTACTGCACAGTACTAACACACTAACAATAGTGTGTTATTTAATGAAAAGATAAGAATCAACTCTTCTAATACTGAAATGAGTTTAAGAAAGTGTTTTTTAATTAGGATTTTTTTTTTCTTCTAATGATATTTGGGTATTAAAGTCTTGGGTTGCTTGGAAAACAGAAATCTTACTCCTTATTTGGCATAGAATTCAAACGGGGGGAAAACCATCAGTCTGGAGCTGGATGAAAAATTTCCCAGATTTTATAGAGAGTTTGGACTTGGGATTTTGATTTCTTTCATTTTAAGGAAAGATGCCAGGCAGAAAGTGATGTGCATTAAAATATTTTATATGTATCAAAATATTTCTGAGGCTCTCATCACTGTTTTTGGAGAGAATACATTTGGATCTGAATTTCAGCAGCAGTCAACAGTCTGGATGAAGGCTTTGATTTAGGGGCATCTTTCATTCTAGATGTCTTGTATGGGTTTATCATCCTCCTTGGTTGGGTTGTTTTTTGTTTGAAAGTCAACACATTTCAGACATTTTAGGCAGCACATTGATTTAAATTGGCAAAGCATGGTAGAGTTGTCTGCAGATAATGAACTTGGGGATATCATGGGAAGTTGACACCTGTGATTGTCAATCTTGGCCTCCAACCCTCTTTGCTTTAATTAAAATCTTTGTGAAAAGCTTTGTCTAGTCAAAAATCTCTTAGAAAAGGGAAAAACAAAAGTGTCATTTGTAGTGAATGCACCATAAAAGCTTAAAAGAAAATTCCATTTCTATGATGGAAAAAAAAGAGGAAAATTTTATATCTCTCTCTACATATACACACACACACTAGCTTAAGCTTCAGGATGAATTGCCTAGGGATATGGGAAAATCCAAAAGAGCAAAAATTTCTCTGTTGCTTCCTGACATTTGAGCAAACAGGTTTTTGCAGCTGTGTGTAATTACAAGAAGTTAGAGGACTGTTTATTTAACAATGATATATTTATACATTTACTAGGAAATACAGCATTAGTCAGAGAAGCATTAAAATATCTGTAAAGCTATCTGTTATAGTATCTGCAAACTGAAGCCTTTAAGAAGTAGTATTCTTCCATTCAATCATTTTTCAGTTTCCTGTAAACACAGTAAGAAAGGCGTAATCCAAGGGGGAAGTTCATGGAGGTTCACACAGAGAGAGAGAGACGTGAGCCTTTTAAGTTTATTTCTCTCTCTGATACAAATTTAACACCTGTTTACATCTCAGGACTTCAGGGGTTTTGGGTTTTCTTTGTATATTTGTCTTCTGTGTCACTTTTATAAGGTTAGGAAATTGTAGTATCTCCATTCCTGATGAGGGAAACTGAGCTCTGGACTGATAAATGCAAAAGACTTTAGGACAGAGAGATTAGATGCTCAAATCCAAGCCTAACCCCTTACCTTTACAGCTTATCATAGAATCATAGAATGGTATGAGTTGGAAGGGACCCCAAGGATCACAGAGTTCCAACCCCCTGCCACAGGCAGGGCCACGAATCTCCAGGCCTGGATCTACACAAGGTTGCCCAGGGTCCCATCCAACCAGGCCTTGAACACCTCCACAGATGGGGCGTCCACCACTTCTCTTGGCAGCTCGATCCAGCACCTTACCACTCTATCTGTAAAGAACTTCCCCCTAATATCTAATCTAAATGTTCCCTCTTTTAGCTTCAATCTATTCCTCCTTGTCCTGCCATTGTCTACCCTTTTAAAAAGTTGATTCCCCTCCTGTTTCTCTGCTCCCTTCATGTACTGGAAGGCTACAGTGAGGTCCCCCCGCAGCCTTCTCTTCTCCAGACTGAACAAGCCCAGCTCCCTCAGCCTCTTTTTGTAGGGGAGGTGCTCCAGCCCTCTAATCATCTTTGTGGCCCTCCTCTGAACTCTCTCCAACAGTTCCACATCCTTCTTGTACTGGGGGCCCCAGATTTGGACACAGTACTCCAGATGGGGCCTCATGAGGGCAGAGTAGAGAGGGACAATCCCCTCCCTGTCCCTGCTGGCCACCCTTCTTCTGATGGAGCCCAGGATACCATTGGCCTTCTGCGCTGCAAGAGCAGACTGGCTGGCTCACGTTAAGTTTCTCATCCACCACGACACCCAGGTCCTTCTCAGCAGGGCTGCTCTCAAGGAGCTCTTCTCCCAGTCTGTAAATATGTCTGGGACAATAGTCCTACAGACACCTTTGCTAGTGACGTTTTTGTTTCCATGAAGTAATGCATGTCCCAAGTGGCTTCTGTTGTGTTATGGTAGAGCAACCTGCTGGACCTCTGTGTGGATCCAGTTGGAATTTGAACACCAGTTGTGCTTATTCCCTAATTGCCCTGGTTCCTATCAGGATATCAGCTGGGTTATATCTCCTAGTCTAGGCTTCATGTAGAGCGCAGCAGCAGCCTCAGCATTCATGAGAAAACCATAGAGAAGGACTAGATGGTGACGGTATTCCAGTTTACCCAATGGTCTCACGTTAGAGCATTTGACGGTGGCATGATGCAGTCCCTTCACTATGGTATGTGGGATTATAGTCCACATGATGTAGGTGTGTTGTTCTTGAAAAAGTGGCACAACTATCAGAGGGTAGTTGATGTATTGAATATTGAAGATCCTTGAATTTCAGTTCCTCCTTTAAAAGTTTGCAGTTGGTTAAATAGCACAGGGAACTGAAGCCAGTTTTTCAGTCACCGGCTAGCATCCTACCCATTCATATTAAAACCAGAAGATGCAATTTTAATATTTTTCTTGGATAATTTCTTTTCTTTCTTCATTTTCTTGAAATAATTTAGTGGTGCTGAAAAGTTCTGAAATTATTTCCTGGAATAGATTCATTATTTAAGACAATGGGAGTTGTTTAGTTTACTTCACTGGGAATTAGAACAAGTAATTTATTAAAAGGCAAGATAGAGCATGAACAAGAACTAAAGCCAAATCTCTCTTCTCTTGGTCCTCCTACAGAGACACAGAGGCACTCTCATATGTAATTTCATCTTTGATTTCCAATTGTGAAAATAGATTCTTCAGGCTTTTTCATTTCTTGGTGATTCGAGGAGAGGTTACTGGCTAAGGTTCTGGCACCTTCCTACTGAAAACTGCATTAATATAATGAATTCTTATCACAGGGTTTATCAAATAAGTGCCAGAGCATAACATGCAATATTTAGAATAGGTTTTGGGGTTTTTTTCCTGTTTTGAATCATTTATGTGGTGAGATATTCATAATGCTTAAACCACTCCCTTACTGGCACATCTGCCCTGTACATTTTAGGGGTGGGGAGAAAAACAGAGTCTGTGACTGAAAATGAGCAAACAACCAGTGGGATGGATTTGTAATAATGCAGCATCTCAATAGTACTGAAGCGCATATAGCCCCTTCACCAGTACACAGCAGAAGTCATTACTGATGTGCACTTGTTACCAGAGCTGCAGAAGTATTTACCAGTAAATCTCCTGAAGTGTGCAAAGCCCCTACACTATCTAGCTGCTTTATGCATGCGAAGGGTAAATCCAAAAGTCTTTTTTTTTTTTTTTTTTTTCTCTGTCCTCAAGAACATAAGTACATTCTTTAATTACTGATTACTGCTGATCCTGCTCCTGTTCCCATTGAGGTCAGATCTTTGACTGATTTCAATGATAATGTAATCCGGGCAATAGGGAAGAGGATGTTTCACAAAAAATAGAAAAAATTAATAATAAACCCCTGTAATTATGAGGCATGTTATAGCTTTCTCTTAGCTGTAGAAAGCTGATTTTCAGATTGTTACAGAAGGCACACTATGCACACTTAACCCATTCTAGCGCTTCTTCCATAGAGAGAAACCTAAGAAATCTCAGAAGTAAAAAATAAAAGTAGATGAGAACCTGGGGAAACAGCATCTGCAAAAATGCAAGCTTGCCAATCAGGTGGGATTAGGAAGTCCTAAGTGGTGGAGAGCACACAGCATGTTCTGTCTTACAGTGGAAGGTGATGTCAGTACTCTACCTGATGTATTCTGTTGGGTCTCAGTGAATAATACTGTATTTCTGCTGCTGCTGCCGCCAGCTGTGGTTAGAAAACCAGCACCAAACAATGTTATGACACTAGAGGAGAAAAAAAACGCAACCCACTGACCTTTGCTTTTGCTCTTATTCTTTGAAGTTTTTCTAAGGAGGGCTAGAACTGATTGGAATTACTTTTATGGAGACTCTTAAAGAACGTGCCTTAAGGCCTTTGTTTCTTTCTGCTGTTAGCAATACTATTTGAAGGCTCCGTGTACTGCTCTGCTATAACCATAACTACCCATCAACATCAAGTTCCATCTTATTTACTCCAGTGGCAGTGACTTGTGCACACACGATTGAATTCAGATAAGGTGGTTATTTGCACGGCATGTTCTGCCTTAGAACTATTAATGTCTGCTTGTTCTCCTTACTTTTAAATGTTATGATGCGTTACCCTACAAATGCCTTTACCTACAACTCAACCTGAATCTGGTTTTGAGCACTCCAGTCATTTTAAGAATGTATTAATTTTCATGCTGTTAAGAATCTTTTAATCTTGCTCTGCCCTAGGATATGGTTTTCACAAGCACTCATCATTGATTTATAGTTTCTCTCACAGAAGTTAACGAGGTTTCCATGAGAAATAGTGGGAGGCAGAATTAGGCCAACTTTAATCCTTTCTGAAACAGTACCTGGTTCATAGACCTGCTAGCTGCCTGAGCCCTCAAATAGGAAATTACAATTGAGATTATAGTTGAATATTAAACCTCTTTGTCTACAGTAAACCAGATGACAGGCTGGATCCCAGTCTTAACAGTAAAGGAAGTTTAGGTCCCTACTTGTCTGATGCTTAAATCTTCAGCAAAAGAAACTAATTTGTCACTTTTAAGAGCCAGAAGTCTGTCTTGTAACTCTGTTTATTGCTTCCATCTTTGCATTCATTGCAGATAAAAACTTGTGTAAGTAAAGACTCCAAACTTCTTATTTTCTTCATAATAACCCTAAATAAACTCCTTATTATTTCTTTCTATTTTCATGGCTGTATACAGGGATGGGAATGTAGAGTATATGGTGGGCTGCTGCAAGGTTACTCTGCTGATAGCAATATTACTATAAAGACATATTTCTAACTTGTCCTATAGATTCACAATCTATCTTTGCTTTTCCATCCTCTTTAATAACCAGTGGTCCTGTATCTTTCACAAACAACCAACATTTGTATCACTTGATCTCGTTGCTGCTCTCTCTCTCTCTATTTTAATTCTGCAGTTAACTCTGTGGAGGACATACGACTATGTAGAAACTTTTCTGAACAGAGAGGGAATGAGTTCTGCAGTTAGCATGTGATGAGTCCATTTGGGACCCTAATGAATAGCTTGGCGAAGATGGGAGCTGTTTTGGATTTATCTGAAAACAATCTTTGGAGTAATTAATGAAAATAAAATTAGAAAAGCAAAGTTTTCAGCACTTCAATTGCAACATTGTCATCTTCAAAATGAAATGTTTCAGTTTTAGGTGACTTAAACTTCAAGCCCAGTTCCAAAGTTAACCCATCTTGATTTAAGAAATAATATTTTAGCAAAACTTTCAAATTATTTTCATTCACTGGTCCTTCTTTGTACCTTTTCCTTTCCTGTGTCTGAAACTGATGGAGTTGTGGCACTGGAGCTGTAATCTGACCTTTACTGTTTGCCACTGCATTTTTTGCATAGTTCCAGTTGTACTGTCCTCACATCACGCTAGCGTGGAAGACAATGCTGAAAGCAGAACCTGGACAGTCAGACTTTCCTCCAGTTCCCTCATAGACCTTGAGTCAGTTTTGAAGCCACCTCTCTAGGTTTTGCTCATCTACAGAACAAACAGAATAAAGATAAAGGCTACCAGAAGTTGCATTCAAGAAAGAGGTCCTGGAGGAGATTTATAAATTCCTGGCTTCTGTAACCCTACTACTACTGTGCCTAGTGGAGATAAAAGGGTTATAAACTCTTCTGTGCTTATTTTCTGGTTTCTGATTCTGCCTCTGGGGCAAATGTGCTGGTCACTCTAAGAAACAGAAACAACCAATAATGGTGCAAGCTGGTATGGATACTTCTAAAACCTTTCCTTAGGAAGATGGGTATAATTAATTTTCTCTTCTGGTGTTCATGAAGATTAAAATAAAACCCAAAACACTATAGAAGAATAAAGTGCTATCAGTAGGTAATGCTGATGAATGCAGTTAGTTGTTCAACAGAGCACTCATGGGACTTTGACCGGGATTAATCTTGAAGTCCCAGCACATTTGCAGGTGAAACACATTCTGAGGAGGAATAAGTTAATCATTAGAAGACAGCTGTCTGCTCTAAGCGACAGCATTTTTTCATCAATGCTTGTGATGCAAATAAAAAAACCCAAGCAACCCTACAACTAAATATAGCATAAAAGTCCTCAAAAGCCAGTCAATAAACAGTAATTATCTCTCACAGCTGGAAGCATGTTTTGCTTTGAGTGTAACCAACAAACTGTGCTTGACTGTGTGATGATTATTTCAATCAGGTTATAAAGGAGAATGTTGTTTGGGAGCTGCTCTCTTGGAAGGTGTTCTTATAAATGTGTGCATATTTCTGAACTCTTCTCCTTTCCAAACTGCTACAGACTTTAATAAATGGCAAAGCCTGGCTGATTTGAACACAAAGTTGATTTGTGATTCAAATGCTGCTGTTGGGCAGAGCTTTGTCAGATCTCTTCCAGGTGCTTGCTACTCCTGTGCAATCAGTAGTCTCAAAATAACATAGCAGACTTTCAGTATTCAGTTGATCCTGACAGGTCCCATGGATGAATGCTGCATGAGAGATGGGGAACCGCAGTATTTTGGGAAGGAAAAAAGGAAGGGAAGACATAAGAAGGCAATTTTTGTAAGAAGAATTAAAATATAGTCCTGGCATGTTGCATGGTCCCTGACAAAACCTTTTTTCCTAACACTTCAGCCACACAGGAGAGTGGCCTAAACTATGAGAGCTTGAGAATCACAGTCCTCGTGACTGGATCCCCTAATGCTGTCAAACTGAAGAACAGGCTTTAATCAATTCCCAAAATTAATAAGTCAATGACCAGATCAGGAAACTGAATTATGTAACGTTTTGGTAATGCATTCCTCTGACCCAGGAAATTAAACTGTTGGTGTCCTACTTCATAGAAATCTTGGGCTGGTATACATAACTGATTTCAATAAAAGTCATGTTTTTTTAGAATCATCTTGCAGTTCATGGGACCTGTTTTAGAAATTGCATGTCCTTTTAGGGTTTCTTTTTCCATACCAGAGTGGTAGTTGTCTTTTTGAAAATATCTGATGTTTGGTCTCCATTTCTGACAGTATCCACATACCTGATTGTTTTCTTGGTGCATAAATAAAATATTGCAAGGCCCTTGTAGATGGATGTGCAGTGTATGTCCATACTCCTAATTGCTATAGACCTTCCTGCATGCAGTGTGTTGGGTTTTGAAGAAATTTCTACCTGAGATTCAGCTGCAGCTTAGAGAGATACTTCAGATATTCTCATCTTCTTTTCTCCTAGCTGGGTTGGTTGAAAGTTTTCCTGTTTGTTTTCATATCTTTGATATATTTGAGAATGAAAAGAAGCTGCCAATCATTTTACTTATTATTTAAGCAGATCTCTCTTTTCCTAGAATGACATGAGCAAGGAAGAAATTTTGAACCTCCCACAAGGGATATTTTATGTTGTTTGGCTATTTTTTCAAACAATAGTCTCTGAGAAGGCATTTGCATTTTCATAACTCACATTTTAGGATGTTGAATGTAACTTTTACTCTTTTACTCTATCGAGCTGTTCAATTTGTCTTTAAAAGTATTTAGACCATCATTAAAAGTTAGTTGAAAATAAAAGCTGGTTCCTTTCTAGGTCAGGTGTTGCTTTCTTCTCTCTTTTAATTTTGAATTATTTGTGCCGTGGGTAGCATATGAAATGGATTCAGTTCAGATGGGGAATATGAGGCTGACAAGTTTTTTGGAACAGACACAGCATATTTTTTCTTACCCCTCCCACAGCTGAAAGGGAAGCATCCCTACTGTAGTTAAAAATTGTTTGATTTTTCTCAGTATCATATTCTGGCTTATTCTGCCTGTTTTAAGGCTCTTTATAAACTAGTACAGAACAGCAATATCAGCAATGATTTCCAAGACAAAATTAAGTACAACAGCAAAGCAGGTGAGCTGTGCCTTGAGTGGTAAAAATTCATGTTGCTTGCTATAAGATGATGTGTGCCATACAACTGGATGGTAATGGAGTCTTGCTGGGATTCTTTTGCTAAACAAACCATTCTTCTAAGCACAATGTCAGGCAAGACACATTAGAGGCACTCTGCAGAGGTGCCATTTCCAGTGTGTACCTGTTCTGTCCATGAGAACCATAAAGCTTGCTCTAGTTCAGAGGTATATTTTTTTTTCTTTCTGTTTTTCTTTCTTTTTCCACCAAGGGGAAGGATAGATGTAGTTTGATGGTCGTAGGTTTAGGTAGCCCTAAGCTTTGCAACACTGTGGTAGAGCACAAAAGTGTGATATGACGCAAAAGTGTGAATACAGCACAGAAATTCATCAAAATCAAGAGGCTCTCCTGGGATTAGTGTAGAACAACATATCTTGGTGTCGTTCAGATGTTCTCTCAAGGCTACGTTCTTGGCAGCTATGCAGTTTGGCTGGTCTTTTTGTTTTTCCAACTGTATATGGACTTCTTTTGTTTCAAATTAGTCTGTTGATTGGCTGCAGATGTATACCAAAATCTCCTTTGTTTTAGTGTACATTTTCAAGTGACTAATGATTAGCATTGGTTGGAAACTTTTCCGTTGATTTGACAGACATTTGTGGTTACAGCAAAATTGAGATTTTCTGTGGAAATGCATCAGTTTTGCCAAGGGAAAAAATAATAAACCTTTTTGTCAAGTCATCCTGAAATTCATGGTTTATTTTAGGTCAGCTTGTTAATGGCTCTAAATTGTTGTATTGTTTCAGGGACCTACTTAATCCTTGTATTTTATGACCTCTTATTTTGTTACTCTGGGCTCCATTAATCAGTGTACTTCATGTATAAGTATCTCCTGTTGGAGATGGCATGATAGTGATCTGGGAACTGTAATAGCTGTGATGCCTTCAGAGAGAGAAAATACCCCATAGAGGGGGTTGTGGATAAGCTTGTGACTCTTGTAGGAAAAGTGCAGCAGCACTAAGTTTGCATTTAAAATTTGGTAGGGGTTTGGGTGCTTCCCGATCAAAATGTAGCTGTGGAAAGCTTAAAGATTCCTTTTGAAAATATTTCTATCTAGTCCTAATAGGATTAACATATTATTTATATGATGTCTCCTGTTAACATCTGTAGTTTTAGCACTTTATTTCTTTTTGCAGAGGTGCTTTTGTTCTTAGTTTTAAGGCCTAAAAATCAAAATAATAATAAAAGTCTTTTGAATTTTCAGGCTATTTTTTATAAAGCATTTAAGTCTCTCAAGTCCCATTTTCAAGCTCTTGTTTACAAGTACAATGGCTTAAAACTTAGCTTTCACTAAGAAAAGAAAAGATCATTAGGTAATTACTTGTTTTCAGGAGCTGTGGCTCTAAGGGGAAAAGTAACTTCGTAAGACTTTCATACATACCACGGGACCTGGCAAATGTGGGATAATGATAGTGCAAGTTTTCCAATCGTATTTAAGAGCAGTTGCACAGGAGTAGCTGTGGTACTTGATTTGGTGATGATTGTAGTAGATTCCAGGCCATTAGGAAAAAATCAGAAGCAATTTATCTGTCATTATCTTTATTCCTGCTTCATGGGTACAGTAGTCTGGATGTGGTGCTTGTGTATTGCTTGTCAATGTGCTTCTGGCAAGACCAGATCAGTCAAAGGAAAATCCTTTTCCCCTCCCTTCCCCCCAGAAATAATGATGGAGGGAGAAAAGAAAGACAGAAAAAGGTAATATGGAAGGAATGAGGAAATTATTGGGAAAGAGGGTTGGGAGAAGGCTGCCACAGGTTCCCCTAATGTAAAGTGACTCCAGTAGAGCTACGCTAGCTTGCTTTCCATAGGGGAGACAATGGCTGAGAACACACTGCTTGACAGGCAATGAGCCTTTAGTTAGTAACTGGTAAAAAGTAAGATGGAAATCCTTCTGGAAGTGCTCACGTCCTCACTCCCAGTGGTCATTTCAGAATATCTAATGAGTATCTGTACTTGGCCAAGATTAAACCATCAAGAATCACTTTTCAGCATCCTTTTGCCCCCTTCTCCAACTATCATTTATTTCTGCTTGTAAAAAGAGCTTCTGTGAGCTCAAGCAGGCCAAAGTAATATGGGATACAAGTGATTGAAGAACCCAAATTAATTGAAAAATTTTACACTCCAACATGTCAGTGTCCCAAGGTGAAAGATTTCTAGTTATCAGTCTGAGTTTGAGCTAAGCTCATTTCTTCTTTACTCCATCTTTTGTATACATCACAGGGAATTTTGTTACAGTTTGTGCAAGAGAGAAGGTGGCTTTTTTGCACTGCAAATGTACTTTATTATCAAATCTCTAGCATTTTTTTATTTTTAATTTTTTCAGACTATTGCTGAAATAGCTTTCTCTAGCTCAGTTTTTTGCAGTGGATCCCATCTCTGTGATCGTAAGTCATTAAATGTTCACAGAAGTGAATAGGCGGCTTAATGTGCTATTCCCTTGTGGCTTGAGACTTTATCTAAAAAAATCCCCTAATAAACATCCTCCCAATTACTTAAACATCTGTCCTAGTACCATGCAATTGAAGCATGGAGGAAACAGAAGGGACACGCTAACCAAATGTAATTCCTGTAAAACAGGGACATAAGGAGATCAGATTGATAACTGAGCACAGCAAGGATTTAATGTTATCCAAATACTTAAAGTCCATGCTTATGCAGGTACTGATAACCTCAGACAATATCTACAATATCCTTCATTTGAAGAGAGAATAGAGAAACCCATTCATTTGTACCCAGTTGTGTGCATGCATAGGGGCTCTAACTTATTAAAATTAATTTTACAATTAGAGAACGCACTGAATCTGTGAATTAGCACCATAATGGCAAGAACAGATGTCATTTACTGCTGAATGAGCAACAGAAAATATCAGGAGTGTACTGTGCACTGCTGTCTCATGCTTTCTGACAGCCAACTTAAACTTCCTGAAGTCAGCCTGCTCCTTAAAAACCCTGTCCTAATGTTTGTCTAGCCAGAGGCATATTGCAGTGGTGACAGAAGGCACCCCTGCTGTAAGTCCCAACCCTCTCCATCCCCTTTCCTCAGTCTGCCCAGAAAGCCTAGTCATTCCCCTCAGGGATATGTCAAACAGAAAATCAAAGTTCATTCTCCAGAGACCTCTCTTGGACCAAGCCACATTGAGACCTAATCCTAACTATATAATTTTCTATTGTCAAACATCAATTCACTGGGTCAAGATGTTACTTATATGTCCTGAGAATGCTGCTTTTTATTTTTTTGAACATTACATTAATTTAAGTCAGAGATGTAGAGTTCTGGTCCCACAGCTCTGCAATGCTAGCAAAACCATAGGAAGTTTTTTAAAGGAAGGGTAGAACTGATACTTTTCTGTGATTGCAGAGAAATGTGGAAATATGATGACTAAGGTGTAAAGGATGAACAGTCTACAGGTTCCACTAGAACAGACATTGCTGCTGCTACTTTAGTGATGGCACCCATCCCATGGCTTTTGTGTATTTGATTAACAAGCAAGATAGCACTGGAAGGGTTGAAAAGTTATGTATAACGTTGGGTTGTCTAGTTTCATTTACTGAAATTGTGAAAAGGAGTAATATATAGCTGTGGGTCCTCTGTAGGGTATCTGAGACTATCTGGTGGAAAGATCAGCTGTATAGTAGTTCTTCAGCATCCTTAACAAGGCCAGAACCCTGCAGGAGACTATTTCTGGTTTTTTTCCCCCTCCTCATGACTTTACAGTAGAAATGATACAGAAAAATTGCACCAAAAATAATGTGACAGTTTGACACTAGCCAGTTTTTGACAGAGTATTGTTAAGGTGAGAGAGGGAGACCGCAGTTCCTCATCTGTTTACATAATTACATGAATCTGTTATGAACATGGATAGTCATAAAGTCCAGATCTACTTTTTTTGTGAACAAGCCAGGGTCATGTTGCTTCCCACATCCCCTGAAAATGGGAGAAATGGGGTTTTGTCAGAGATTGTCCTTTGCAGCAGTAGGACATGTGACATCAGACACTTGAGATTTGAGGGCCATACAAAACCTGTTCCCATTTTTCTTTGGTTTAATGCAAGTGATTTCGTGAGGAAGTAATTAAATCAAATGAAACCATTGTGTTCTCCAAAGAAAGAGCAGAAGGCTAGCTTAGTATTTACAATCAATACACTGTTGTTCAGTCTCCAGCTTTTTCAGGTGGGCCTTTCTGTTGTAATTCTTTTTTGTTTTGGTTAGATTTTTTTGAGAAGTCAAACAGTTGTGTGACTTAAGCATTCATATGGGGGGACACACACCCCAAAGGCCTTGGATAATGTGTGGCTTAAGACAGTAGGTTTTTGTGAAACAGTAGTATGGTTGAGATTGAAGTGTTCTTATTCTGTCTCATAAAATGTTGAGCTAAAAGCTCTGTGTTTCGCAGTCATCTTTAATAGTGTCCGTGTCCTCATTTCTTAATTTGGAAAGCTTGGTTTCCTCTCCAAATCATCAATGCAGAACAACTGGAAGGTGTCTTTCAATTCCAAGAGAGAATTTCGGGCATGATCTCCAGGATCGAGCCTGTCCAGCTTCAGGTTTTCCGCTAAGGCATGTTTGCAACCTGAACATGGTACCATTGCATCCTTGTAGCCCATCTGTCCTTATTACTGTTATAAAGTTAAAGTAAGCTTAACTTTTTGTGGGGGCACGTGAATGTGCGTGTATTTGGTTAGTGCACATATAAGATCCCACCTTTCTTTAACTAATCCTGCTTATATTAGATACGCATTGTGATGCTGGAAAGCCATATGATGCTTCAACCTGTTGGACCTGCTATCCAGCAGTTTTAACTCTGCATTTAACTTCACTGGAAGCCACTCTGGTGCCTTAACGTGGTTCACTGAAATCTTTGGTGAGCTCTGGCGTGCGAGATAAGAAAGGCGGGTTTGGGTGGGGTGGGGGGGTCTGAGGTCTGTATTTAAAGACCTTACGCGGTTAGCAACGTCTTGTCGTTTAAGGCAATGGCCTTAGGAAGCCTGGGAAGCCCTCTCCTGTACCAGGCAGGACCACGAGAGGGCACCCGGGACACGCCGCTCCCGGCCGCGCCAGCCCAGGCGGAGCCGCCCCTGCGCACCTTGCTCCGGGGCGCCGGTTCTTCACCGGGACCTTCGCTCAAACGGGCCTGACGGGCTTCATCTGCTTTATCTCCTCCTTACGCAGGTCAGGGAGGGGGCCTGTGCACGCGCACTGGCATCTTCACGTGCTAAAATCAGTGGTCCGTTCCCTGAAAACAAGCGGGACGCCCAAGTTGAGCGGTGCCAGCCTGTGCCAACAGCCCGTTCCCATACTTGTCAAGTCAGGAAGCTCAGAGGAGTAATCGATCTTGCTAAAGCTGAGTGTGAAACGAGACTGAGACTGAATTGCTTTGAATTTCCAAGTTTTAAATTAAGTTTTTTCTTTGGCAAACCTGGATGATTTGCCCAAGGTACTCATACACGCTGTTGGTTATAGCAATCTTTCTCTGACTCCTAGTTTGGGTAAAAAAAAAAAAAAATCAAAAAATAGATACAGATACACGTATCTCTCATGAGAAGATGTAAATCACATAATTCCAGTCCTCGGAATTTCTTTTTCCCCCCCCCTATCTCTGGTTGAAAAGGTCTACTGCTAGAACCAGAGAGAAGTTGCCAGAAAGTTTAGCCAGATTAGGATATGTTCCTGCCATATCTCTCTAAATTTCTTGGGAAGGGATTGATCAAACCTCAGATTAGCTGCCTAAAAGCTGCAATCAGAAGAAATCATCAATCCGCTGTCAAACTCTCACAAACACCTGGATACCCTTCCTATCTATTCTGAAACTGTCTTTTATAATGGGAATGATTGCTCCTTGAATATTCTTAATATCCTTACTACTTTTAATTTTGTTTTGTGTTCTTCCTGGGAATGTAGAAAAAGCCTAGGTGTCTGGTTTTTAGATGGCTTAGCTGGCCAAGATGCACGCAAAACAAGAGGACCATAACTGGCTAGCAATAGGTAAGTGAAGAGAATCAAAGATCCTTGCCATCTCCCCAGCATTACTGACCTTGTCATGCTATGCCCAGCAGGTAGTCTGCGAAAGCTCAATGAAATTATATTTGTTTTATCCTGTTTTGTATTTAAATTCTGGGACTCTCCTTTGTGTAAATGTAGTTTTCAGTTTCATATTTATATAAGGTAAATAATATAACATTACATAATATGATATGATTATATTATGTAATATATAGATATATATAATCACACATCATGAAGAAGACACTGTTACTTTTTCTGATGTTTTTCTTATTTTTTCTTGTTTTGTTGAAGTTTTTTAAGAATATGGGATGGTGATTTTAAATATGGGTGACTTCTTAACACAGAAATAAGCTAAACTTTGAGGCTGTGCTGAGACTGTGCACGAGTTGGGAAGATGGACAATGTATTCCATGTCCTGAATGCGAGGCTGACACTTCTACATTTTTCTTTGACTGTGAGTTCTCTGGGCAAAGCCCATCTCTGTGTGATAGAAAGACCTGGACAGCATGAGCTGAAACCCAACAGGACTGGCACTTCTTGTGATCTAGTGATAGGAATGATCAGTGGCAAACTGTATAGACCTCTGGTATGGCCTTGTGACACAACAGTGTCATGGTTATCTTGTCCTGGGTGAGGCACAGAATAATTTTCATTAATATATAGAGCTCTTCCTATCAAAAAGACCATTGGCATATATAGAATGTGCACATTTATAAAAATATGGCTAGATTGCAATTTTGTTTTCCTTCTGGAAACTGCATATTTTCAGAAAAACGTCTAGCATTTTATTGTGTTTTCATAAAGTTTCAAAGCATGAGATCTGTGATCATTATCTGTTCATGAGATCTGTGATCATATTTTAACTCATCATATTCTTTCCATAGCTTTAAAGAACTTTCCTTCTTTTTTTTTTTTCTTTAACCTAATCTTTATCTTGGTTTTCTCCATTTGCAAAATGTTGGGAACTCTGTTTTTCAGGGGTGATGTGAGGGTAAAATCCATTAATGTTTTTATGCCATTCGTGTCAAAGTTGTGAGAGCCATATAAGTACCAAGATGTCAAGAAGTATTAAACAATATGCGGCAAACATCTCTGCTTTTTTTTGTGTTGTTCATTAGCGTGCGCTCGGAGATGACCTTAGTGTTGCTGGTGGCACCCTTTCAGATCCTGTTTAAAACAACTGTTGAATGACTCACTGTTTTAGGAGTATGGAAAGTTTCCCAGAGTGCGTTTATGTCTTCAAGAGATGGAGCTGATCAGGAAGGCTGTTAGAGATGACTGAATGTCCTTATAATGGGTGGACTATTCTCCCCTGCTTTGGAACATTTGATGATGATTTTTAAATATTTTTTTTAAAAAGAATCTGTTGGCTGTGCCTGGCAGGAGGCAAACACAGGTTGTTTTTGTGTCACCGATGATGTATCCTCAGAGGATTACGTGTGCCAGTTGTTTGACTTCAAGGAAAATTTTCACAGTGGAGTGATGACTTTGTGTTAATCTAAAGTAATTTTTCTTTTTTCCAGTACTACTTTCTCTTTGCCACCTTCTGCTAAGCTTTACAATTCAAATCTGAACTCTGAAATTCTTAAAATGTGAGTTAAGATGTGGACTTTTCATACAGGTTGTTTTAAAGATTGGCATGTCCTTCTTCCCTTGATCAGGAACTTCTGTTTGTTCCTTCACTGAAATTTATAAGCCCATGTTTTTACCATGACCTGCTGTCAGTGTGGAAATCAGTGTAATGTCATAAACCTGATTTTATGACTTCAGCTTCAGAGGAATAAACTGACCAGAAGCAAACAGAAGTTTGATGAATATACTATTGTGTTGGAGACAAATGAGTGAAACTTGCACTAAGGATACAGAATCTAAATTCTAATGAGAATTTTTTCAGAACTGGAAAGAGAAGAACTCAAGATGGGATCTGTAGGTCTGTTCCTGACGCAGTCCTGAAGGTGATAGATACGGCAGGTGACGGGACAGTTGTCCATTTACTACAAGTTTATTTTATTTAGAGGGGAAAAAGGAAGTTGCACAGGTGTGAGTTGCAGCTGAGATTTTAATTTGAAAATTAAAAGCTTTTGGGACTCACGGGACCTGATTTCTTATTTGAACTGCCACTTTGTTTTCTAGTTTTATATTTTTTTTCCTCCCCCCTGACTGAAACTCTTTAGTAATTTGCTTGGGAGAAAAACTTTGAAAAAATTTTAAAAAGTGATCACATCTGCCTACAAATGAAGGTAGTATGAATCAGTTGGTCTGGAAATGAACAAGTGATCTCATCTGGAATAAATATAAATATCTGGTTTAAATGTCAACACTAGCTATTTTACTGCTTGTCAAAAAATCAGAGTGTGAGATGATCAATGGAGGAAAACTTGCACAATTTCTTATCTTCATGTTGCCAGTGAAAAATACCTACAGGACTGAGTGAATAGCTTTTCTCTATTATGCTTATTTTTCTTTATTGAGCATGGAGCAATAAAAGGGAAAAATACTAGTGGGGAATGGTGTATCCTTTGGACCAACTGATTAGTACATGACGTTATAAATCTGAACAGAGAAGCAAAACCCCTGATGCTCCTAAATTCTGCTAAGAGTTAAGGATACTGAAGGTGAATTGTGTGCATTTGTAGTTTGAACATCTGCTGCTAACTATCAGTAACGCCTTTCTCACAGATGAATTTGAATAGTGGAAAACAGAATCAGAAAGTCATATACCCTGAGAGGGTAGATTGAGGGAAAAGATGTGCTTCACTGATAAAAAGAATCTCAAAAACTGGAAAGGTAGAGTATGTTTTGATTTCTCCAAGATATTCTTATCACATACAGGGTACCGCTGCCTGGACAAGACACAGGCGTAAAGAGAATGGAGATGAGAAGATCATGGCAATGATTCATACTATGCTTTACAGTGAAAGATTTAAGACTCTTGTAGCTTGTGGAAAAGAAATGGCTTATTCTTGATCTGAGTGCTTGCATGGTGGGAAGATAATGACAGGTTCTTGAACTCAGCAGGCAAACTTGTCACAAAATTGTAAAGAAGCATAAAACCCTCTAAGCCGTATAGAGAGTGCATATGTTAAGAGTGAAGGTGCAAAGGTTATTTAAATACCAAATGAATAGATTCTTTAATTGGAAGGCTGTAAATATCCATGGGATGTACTTCTTAATGATGTGGATTAGTGCAGTCAGAAGTATTGGACTTGATGTAAGAGTTTTAGGCATCAGACTTCTTGGATGAGAGACAAACTAGAGTTTGCATATTTCCTAGCCTTATAGTAATTGAGTCTTGAATACATTGCTGGATTTGATAGAGCAAAACCATGTTGGTACTGCAGGAGAGCTATTCCTATGATTAGACATGATAATAGGCATGCAATTCATATGTGAATATGATTTACCAATGCATTCTTGTACTTAGGAAATGAGGAGATACATGAAAATGTTGTTATCAGGCTTTGTTGTTATGTTGCACCTCTTCACAATGGTTTTGACTGCATTCTCGGTCACTATGTTGTTAATCACAGTTTTACTGAGTTTTACTGTTGTTATTACTGTGGTTATAAAACCTTGCAATATAATATAATAAAGACTAATGAACTGTTGCAAATAAAGTATCAAAGCTACTTGGTTTAAATAATATTTGGAAGAGTGAATTTGGCTCATGAGCTTCTCTGACCTGTATTTTCACTAAGCAGGGTTCATTTTAAAGTTGTGTGAGGCTGTTTTGTTTAACTGTTTTAACCTTCAAGACCACCTAACTGCATATTCAGAGACATCTTTCTCTCTTCATCTTTGATCAATAGGTTTTATTAATAAATTTTATGTATATGCATTCAGATGTTAAAATGAGATTTTTATTGTAAAAAGTGTATTTGTGAAAAATGTCCAAATAGTACAAGAATAAGCAGTATCCTGCAAACATCATCAAAGACACTTCAAAGACATTTTCTTGGATGAACTTTTTCTGTGCTGCTCGTTGATCTTATGTTGTGAAATGTTCTGGCAATTTGTGAAGCAGCAAACAGATGAGTTTCCTGTGGTTCTAGGAGATGTCATGGATATTGGAACACATCATTTCTTCCAATTACAGCTGAATACATTGGTGCCTTGTGGTCAATGTGACTTAAAAAGGAGAAAATAGATAAGCCAAGTCTTTGTGCATATTCATTAGGCTGATGTATTAAGAGAGAATTATTTATGAGAACATGCCATCTTGCTGAAATCATCTGAGGTCATGTGTTTGTTTTTGTTTTTTGTTTTTTTTAACTTTGTGTTTTTCTAAGTCACGGTCAGGAAAAGAGTTCTGGTAGGTGGATAATGAGGTAGTGCATCAAAGGTACTTCTTAAGTGCAAGTAGTTAAAATAAAAATTGCTAAAAGAGGCAAATTATCTGGAACACTTGCTTTTTAAAGTAGCACACTTTCCCACACACCCATATAGATGTCCTCCAGAAAAATACTGTGGTCCCGCTGTTCTGCATTGCAAAATTTCTGCCCTGAATTTCCTTTACCTCTGATTAGGATTTCAGAGATTTATGCTACTGCGGAGGCTGCAGCATAAGGCACCTCCTTGATCATAACCTTGCCACGGCAACCCTAACTGCTGCAGTGAAAAAAATGTGGTTCCTATGGAGTAATTAGTACGTAAAAAGATAATTTCATGGGTTCAGTTAATCAGGTTGATGCATGCCATGAAGCACATCCAGGGTTTTGCCCATTTTCCCTCCCCTGACAGCAAGGTTTGGGTGAAATAGGAACCTGACAAGGTTTTAAGTGCAGGTAGGCTGCTCTTTATATCTTGCCTTGGATTCTGTGTGTTCTGCAGATAGTCCTTTGAGTTGAACAGGAGAGCTGATGGGAGCACGTGCAACTCATCAGAATCTCTGGGGGAGAGGGGAAGAGAATCAGGTCAATTGCTGGCATTTTTAGCTGAGACACCTAAGGGTCTTTTGAGGCTGAAATCCTTTTTTTGGTTCTGCAGCTGGCTTGGCTTGGTCTCAGTTGGAAAACAGATCTCATATCAGGGCTTGTCTTTGTAGGAAATTTTAAAAATCAAGGTGTTAGGTCAGAATTATTCTGCAATAACATTCACATAGATAATCATCATACGTTTTAGCTCATGCTAGTTTTGCATATAGATTTAATTAAGTAGTGTGAAAGAAGATTTACTGTGAAATAAGAATGTCCATATGGTGAGGTGCTGCCAAGTTATTAGAGCCACATCCTAATATTGGATGAACTCTTACAGGTGTTTATACAACTCCTCTCCTGTGAATAATAAAGAATATGGGTCACTAGAGCTGTCAATCAGTCTTTTCTTCTATTATTTTCTGGTGTTACTAAAAACATGTTTTGATTTTAAATTGAATGTGATGAGCTAAATGTCATGATGAAAGACGTGGTCTAAATCTTCAAGCTGCTCAAGCATCCATTTAGGCAGAAGAATTCTTCTTATTGCAACATATCTGTGTAACATTCTGAAAATGGCACATTAGAATTTTGTGTAGATAAAGTTTATACAGTAGGTCTAAAACATGTGAGAAATTGAAGCTTATAAACACAAATAACTCTAACTCATTGGAAAAACATATTCTCTTAAATGGCAGCCCAAAATATTTATTAAAGAAAAAGATTGTGGTTTTGTTTTTTCCCATCAAAAATACTTAAACTTATGAAAACAAATGTTTCATGTTACTTCTAAACAACCTTTCAAAAATGGTTTTAAAGTGTGTGTAAGAAATTGGAGTAAGGAAATATAATTCTCTATTTCTTTTTTTCAAGGGAAACGTACTGCCTAGAGTGAGATGTTCATCTTCTCCTTTGCTACTAATTTCTATTTTGGGCTTTTTCTTTTTCCAATTTCTCCTTTAAAAGAGGCAGGCACATAGGTGGAAAGAAAGAGAGAAAAATATCATAAATACCATTTGAAAAGTTGTATGTCTTGCATTTCTGCAAAATGTGTTCAAAGAACCTTTTTAGAAGAAATGTAATGGTATTATTTTATTTTGACCTGCAGTCTCAACTGAGGATTAAGAGTTTAATTTTTTGTTTCATTTAAAAACTAGAGGAATTAGTCAAAATTACTTTGCCTAATACAGTACAGTCACACATTTCATCCTACAACTTTCTATGTGAGGTTTTGTGTATCTGAAAAATTTCTTAACTGGTATGTATTGGCCAAGTTTGGGGGGTGGGGGTTTGTATGCTGTTGTATGATTCTGGAAGTGCCAATTTTTATGCAGTATATCAAACTGAAACTGAGTTGTACTACTGGTTGTAGTAATTGAAAATATCATGAGCCAATCTAATGTACAGGGATTATTTGCCTTTTAATCTATTAAGCGTTTGCATCTTAATGATGTAAGCATCTTACGAGCAGAGGCAGTAAGCTTTACAAAAGTGGATAGCTCCAATGTCATTAAGTTCTTTGATTCTTCTTTGCCATAACCTGTTAGTTAAGGTTTTATAAAAGCAAATTTAAAGCCAACATGAATTCTGTAGAAGATACAGATACTGTTGGCTGTGAGCACTACGATTTTTAGACACTGAAAAGGAATTTAGTTGAGCAAAAACCTTTGCAAATCTTGGTCTTTAGAAAACTGGAGTTCTTACAAATTTGACACATCCTTCTCTCTTTAAGTCTATAAAATGCCTTGAGATCCCTTAGATCAGTAATAATTTGACCCACCTATGGTAGAAATGCTGAGGATGAAAATAGAGGCATAGAAAGTATTACAAGCATTCTTGATACTACAGTATGAGTGAAGAGGTGAAATCTTTGGCCATATGAAAAAGATGGATCTTGATATGGGAGCTGAAGAATGTTGTAGGGAGTCTGTCTTACATGCTGAGAATAGCAAGTAAAGACCTATATTTAGGAACCTGACACATTCCTGAAATGTAGCTCAGTAATTATTTTGCATGTTATTGTACAGGTCAGATTCTTAAAAATGCATCTGATGTTGGATACTAAAAATGCCATCTGTCATGCTGCAATAACAACTGTAATTAATTGTTGGTAATAGTTAGCTGTATCTAAAGTTGTTTATCTACTGATCTCAGAGCAGTTCATGAAGATCATCAATATTACTTCCCAACTGGGAAAGTGTCTTTTTTTTTTTTTTTTCTTCAAGGAAGCCAAGTCTTGAATTCAGATTTTCCTAGCTCTTTGCTGTAGTTCTAAGCTTGCACTGTCAGGAAGACTTTATTTCAGCTTTTTTGCTCTAGCCTCAAAACTCTTGCCTTCTCTCCCTCCTTACCCTTATTCATATGAGTGACTTCAGCTCTTTTTCATCCCTCAATGCCACTTTTCTCTGGCACTTTCTCAGGTTACTGAGAGTAACCTACTTTTATCTCTTAGAGTATCCAGACGTCAGTAATGCAAATTCTGACATGTACAGTCCAACCAGCAATGTTCAGGCCTGGATAAAACCTCCTTACAAAGATGTGATTGCTTGCTTAATTGGTTTCTGAAGTTGGATAAAAGTAGAAGATTCAATAAAGTTAACAGTGGTGGGTCAGAAATCCCAATCGTGGATCAGCTGGCTAGTGTTTAAAATGAAAAAGAGAATGATTATCTAATGGAATCTGAACCATCAGAACTGAAGCTTGTACATGGATCTCTGTAAAAAGTCATGCTATCATCTCTACTTTTTTTGCTACGTTGATATAATTTGCTCTTGTCACAGTTATCCTTCTTTTAAAATGAAGCATAGAATACTTTATTTTCTGTACCATAAAATTCAGCACTAAGTTCACAGTTGCTTTTTTGACTGTTAAATACAATACTTTTTAAGAGGTCTTTTTTTTCCAGCTGTGATTTCTCAGCCCATGTTGTAAGAGCCTCTGGAAGTGTTCAGAAATATACCTGGCAAATAATTTTTCATATACTGATTGGCAACCAAAATCAGTCCCTCAGGAAAGGCTTTTCTTTGATTGCAAAGAGAACTCCCCATAGCTACAGAAGGATTTGTTTTCATCATTTCATTGCTTTGTGTGTTTAACAGTGCTTTTAACTACATCAGTGCCTACTACTTGACTCTCTAGAATAACCTGCTGTTTCAATTTGCTTTCTGTAAGTTGCAGAAGTCCCTCCTGTTAGAATTACTGATCTGTCTAGGAGCCAGACCTAAGATACAAAATCTATCATTATATTTTGGTTCAAAATGGGTGCTGATGGGTAGCATGCACTAGCAGCTCCAGCTCAGCACACGCCATCCCTTCACATTGTTAATTTATGTGTATATTAAAGACAAAGGCTTTTCATAGTCTTTTAATAGTTTTGGGAGAGGTTTTTTTGGCCTCTTTTTTTTTTTAACCACCTGTTCTTTTGGTGGATTTAGTGTTTCTGGAAGGTATTAGATAAGTTGTATACATCTTCCAGATGCTCCCAAACCATCCTGACAATGTGATTGAAAGCTTATTTTTCTTATTAAATGGCTTGTTTATAGGTAAGAGGTTTAGAAGGAAGACAGATTCGGATCTGGATATTCTCAGCTGAGACTCCTGCCTAGAACAAAATGAATTCTAATAGATCAGTACAGATATCATTTCCATCTTTTAAGTGTTCTGAGAGAGTGATCTGTCTTCATGTAAGCCATTGACTCTACCTACCCACATCAATAACTCTTGATCCCTATTAACAGTGTCTAACTATTTAGAAAAATCTCAGTTTTGTACTGTGGAGTGATAAATAGTTCAGTAAACCAGCAAATCTTATGAGGTTGTCTAACACAATATATTGATCAAACCTCAGAGGAATGTGTACTGGCCAGAAAGCAACAGTCGATTTGTCTGGGGAAAGAAGAAAAATTACCAGGATTAAGAGAACAGACAAATGGTGAAAATGCCAAGAGTTTTCTTTAAAATTTCAGAGCAACTATCAAATTATTCCTCAGATCCTAATTGGAAAGTGATTTTTCCTGGCAAATGTTTGTGGATCAGTACATTTTGCGGACCAAAAGGAGCCAAGATAGGTAGTGAAGAGCATTTATAATGAGAATCTAGTCTTTTCCCCAGTTCCTCATAGCAGTCTGGACACCTGAGCTGTTTTATAAAGCAGGTGGGATTTTATCTCTGCAGATGTGTCTGTCGTGGTTTGGTATTTTAAAATCTCATTAATTTGGAGTAGTATGGGGCTTTCCCAAACTCCTTGCTTTAAGCTTATTTTGTCATGAAATATATGACATAGCTGCTGGAGTAAATTCATGCCATGTAGACTTTACAGACAATGTCTGTTTATACTTATGGAGTACAGGAAGCTTCTTTGCAACAGTCTTTCTTTTGTCAGGATGTTGGTCCTTCATTTACTGCACCTAAAAAGAGAGAAGTTGTATCAGGCATTTCACAGCCAACTTCATGGAGGAACTGCTGAACTTCTGAAACAACATTTTTGAGAAACAGTATTTGTGAAATTTGGCCATTTTATGGAAAAATAAGTTTTATTATTTAAAGAGAGAAACTGCCTGCATTTATGCAATACAAATACAAGCTTGAGATCTGTGTTAGATAAAGACATTGTTTTTTTTTAAGTTTGAGCTTTAAAATTCTGTCCTCACATGCGTTTCTCCATGTCACATTCAGAAATGGAAAAGTCCCTTTTTACATGGATCCTGTGTTGTGGTAACTGTTGTTAAAGTTGACTTTTGACTAACAACTGTTGTATGTCTGATTTTATGAAGTTCATTTTCTCATAGCTGGCAAAGAACATTACTAGGCTCATTCACAGCTAGGAAATTAACTCCATCTCTATCTGAGGTTCTTACTGAGTGAATAAATCATATATTAATTAAATTTCCCTCATTAAATCCTAAACAGAATTATAGGGATTGACTGCAGTGGTCACTGAAAGGAACCAAAGAGTGTATTTGTGGGAAGGAAATTTTAAGTTTATAATAATGACTTTCCTCTGGAAAACTGATTCAGTTCTGCTCATCTGAAAAAAATGGAACATGTGACCTGTATGTTAGTGCAATGAAGTTGGTTTTGAAAAAACAAATGCTACAACAAACCTAAACCAGAAATTTTGCACTGAATATGCCTGGAAGTACCTAATGTTTATGCAAAACATCTCTTTCTTGTTAGTGCATGTGAGTTGTTGCTTTTGCTTTGTTTGAATCAAAGCATAAGGCTGAAATAAGACATACAAAATCAGGCATGAAATAAGCCTCTGTGAAGAGGCTGATTTAAAAGCTATGATAATAGATATGCATCCAGCTCTTACTGAAGTCACACTCTGTAGCCTCTACCTTAGATTCTTGGGAATTACTTTCCCAGGAGACCAGTTCCGAGATCATCTGCATTTGTGTCTAGAAATACTGGATTGTAGTTGTTTGATAGGTCATAAATTACTTCAAAAATTGCAGCAGCGTATATAGAAACTTGATGCTTGTCTCTCATTGGCTTGAAAAAACACAGTTCAGGAAAATACATTGTAAATTCAGTCACTGCTTGTAAGACTCTCTTATAGCCCTCGTCACTTCCTGTGACTTCCATGCAGCAATTGGATTTTGGTTTCCAGATGTATATAGAAATTGACTCTAAGTACTTGTGGGAAATTAAAATTTGAAAAGTTATCTGAATGTTGGGAATTATTGGTCTATTGAGAAAGATTCAGGTGAACTGTTAAATTATGAAGCAGTGGCACTTTTCTGCCTGAGAACATCTCAGGGATGCTTTGTATAAGCTGTTTACAGAACCTCATTTCTTCAGAGACTGCACTAGCATCATAAAGGCTTTGTTTGGACATATGTTTACAGGAATACAACATATACTGTCAAAGATTAGAGATTTTCACAGGACTATAATCCTGTACCATAAGAGGCAAATCTCCTAGAGTTTTAAAGATCTACGTGAATGGAGACAAAATATATGTCTGTAAACAAATCCTGCAAATTGTATGAACAGCACTTTGTTATCAAACTTTGTAAATAGATAGGGTAAGCTCTCATTGTGATTACTCGTAAATCTAGACTAATTGGTGGTGTTTTCTTATATCAAGAACATGGTAGAAAATGACAGTTACTAGAGAATTGTTTGTTTAATATAAGCCCAAAATCTAAAGGGATTCCTTAAAACGAACATACCTTCTTCGAAACATAAATGCTTTCAGAATAGGATTTTTTTTCTTACTATCTGGCAAAGGGGGATATAAATGGATAATTGCATGGGTTTGGTTTTGTAATAGTTAACATTTTAAAAAGGCCAAAGGTACAGAACCCTTCTATGCTCCATAGTGAATAAGGTATGACCCAGTGGTATGACTTGCCATGATAAATGTATCTGTCCATATACTATACATAGACTTTATAAACTTGCTTGCAGCTACATACTTATGCCTGAAAAACAGGGCAACTTTTTCCCTTGTATATTTGTCCTTGTCGTGAATGCTCAGGCAAAGCTGTTCCTTTTGAATAAGGATAATGCTGCTTGAGGCTTTCCTGTAATTAAAGTTGTTGCTTTGCTTAAAGGATCCATGTAATCCTCTTTAAGTGTATGCTGGCTACCATGACAGTTTGAGTCTGGGAGACAGAGAGCCAAACAACATGTTTTTCCCTGTTTCCCCCACTGAGAAAACCAAGCATTTAGCCTACTTTGTTGTGTGGCAGTTAAAAACCAATACCCCTTTGCTCCCTCATATTTTTAGTGAGTACCTCCAGCAAAGAGCAGGTGGCAGTTTACTACTAAAACATATATATTCAGACCATTCTGGTGAGAGAAGTATAGCACCTCCATTGCTTTGTCCATCTGTTTTCCTGTTAGACTTGTATTCGGCAGGCTTTTTTCATTTGGTTTGGCAAACCTGCTCTGATAACATTGCTGGAACTTCCAGTCCCATCCCAAGTCACCATTAAAACTGGTCTGAGGAACAGCAATCAGCTGTGCTAATGTAACTAAAAGCTGAATGCAAATCCTCTTTCACCCCATTGTAGGTCTTAACTATACCCTTCCAGGGACATGGACATGAAGAAGAATCAAATGTTCCCTTCTCAGCACATTAGAAGAATGCTGTATAGTTAACTAGTCCTGTTACTGCTAAAACCAGTAGTCAAGCTCTGTGAAAATCTTGGCCCTTCTTAGTGCTCTATAAGTCTAATTAAATATGATGCCCACATATCACCTAGGTTGAAAGTTCCTCATACATTGGAGGAGTCTGATCTCACTCCTGCTGAAACTGCCAGGAGACTTTCCATGAATTTCTATGGCAACTAAATGAGAAACTTCTTTTAACAGCTACTTTGATATTTAAAATATTTGTGAATCTGAAGGGTGTGTGGAGACTTGGTATAACAAAAGAGGAAAGCAATGGTGGTAACAAAAATTTGTGCACTGAACAGTCTTGAACAATTGGTAAGTAGTGAGTAGTAATGGAAACTTGAAAAGGCTCCAATTGTCAAAAATGGAACTTGAGATGTTTTACAATACATCAACAATGAAGAGCTGGTTTACAGACTACAAATTTAAGACTTAAAAAACAGGATTTTTGGCACAATGCAGCAGCATAAAGTACACTATTCCTTTCAATCTGAGCATGACTTTGCAATAAGATCAGTGGTACTGATATCTTTATAACTTCATAGTGTCTCTAAAAGTTAAATATGCTCCATAAAAACTCAGGGTTTAGTTGCAAGGCTGAGATCTATGCTTATAAAACTGAAGTCTTACCACGTAGAGTAAGCATCCATGTGATCACCCCAACACTCTCAGAGCAAAACATTTAACTGAATTCCAAGCAGGTAGATAATTTTTAAGACTAAGAGGCTGAAAGGTCAGTAATACATACCACTAATTCACTATTCCCTACTCTTTAAAAATCTTTTAACTGGGTGATTCCACATTGGCTCCTATAAAACATATATAGGAGAACATTTAGGCTCCCCAGGGAAGGGGTCACAGCACTGAGCTTGGCTGAGTTCAAGAATCATCTGGATGATGCCCTCAGTCACATGCTCTGAATTGGCTGGCCCTGTGTGGAGGCAGGCTTTGGACTGGATGATCCTTATGGGTCCTTTCCAACTCAGGATATTCTATGATTCTATGATTATCAGAGCTGGTCCACTCATAGTTTTGGTACTTGTAACATTATAGATATGATTATTCTGTAACAAGCTAAACACCCCTACTAGAGAAGAAGGTATTTCTGGTATTTCTCCCAGCTCTTATGTATTGAAATATCTCTAAGACCAATGCAGGAAATAATACCCAAAGCCTATTTTTAAATTACTTTTAAAATATTTTTGTTTATTCAAGAACAAACATGCTATTTCTGCAGCTTGGTAGCAAAAAACGTGGAATGGCAAATGACAGAGATATTCTTGGAGACTGGTGTTAGTTCAGCCACTAGAATAGGTAATATTTGATACTGCAGTGAGAGGACAGCAGTGAAGCTTCCCTTTCAGTAAAAGCCACCTATGGTGGAAAATGAATCTCGTTTAATTGAACAGTTCTTACTTCCAGAACACCCAGTTTCAGAGCCTTTACATCTAACACTAATAAGCTTGAACTGAACCCTACTGAGTTTTGATGCTTCATTGAAAATGGTTTCCAGGCTCTCTTTTTCCATGTTTTCGATGTAGTTATTTTTCCTGTCAGGTAGAACATAATCATTGACCTTCTAATTATGAAACATTGTTGATACAGGTAAGTCAAAAGAGGTGTGAGGCTGACAGATATAGAGAAACGCTGCTGATAAGTTGCTCAAATAGTTGTGTTTGTTTTACTATGTCTCTGCTACCTTGTATGTTTGAGCATTACAGAAGATTGAGCTCTGGTGAGCAAACAAGTTTCTTACTGTAATCTGTGCTACTAATAGCCACTGTTTGTGAATGTTTGCATTCTGATTTCCTAATACTGGAATATATTTCAGTCCTCTGCTTCACACCTTTCTCTTGCTCCTGGAGGCTAGCACTTACTGTAAGCACAGCTGAGGTTCTTGCACCAATTTCAGCAGCTGAAGCTTTGACAATTGTCAGATCTTGTGAGGCTCCTCAGTAACAATCAGGACAGTTATCAACAGTAGTTCCTCTCCTTTTTCAGGAATATTTTGTGGGAACTTTGAGCTATGAAGTTGTTCAATCTTTGGAAGCCTGTGTGGATTATAATCAACACTTTCTAGTTAATCAGACCAGGAAATTAGTAAGATCCTTACTCTGGCCCCTGTGGATCACCACATCTGCAGTGCCAGAATGGAACAAGTGAAGTCACCTGAACATTTTACTCACTCTGATGAAAGACTGCGAAAATGAGTACAAGGCCTCCATACTTTCCTAGAAGCAAAGATGACTGAGTGGCTGATTGCCAAGTGTACCATGCCAAGAGCTGCTGGGATCTCTGACACATTCCAGTGGGAATATTAACAGGTCTGCATATTGCTGGGTAAAGTCTTCCAAACTTTCAAGAGTGCTGTGAATTTCTACTGTTTAATGTATGTATGGTTTGTGGTCCCTAGCTATCCGGAAACTCTCAAAACTCTACAAATACCTTATGAAACTCTCACACCCAGACAGCTCTCCAAACATTCCTTCTGCCCTCTTTGAGCATATGTGGTCTCCAAATCCTAAAACCATCTGGAAGTATAAGCTATAGGCTTCCAATCATCACCTTGTAATAGGATTAGCACCCCATCAAGCCCACGGATGCTGGGCATCTGCTGAAATAGCTGTAATACTTAGAAATAGAAAATATCATTAACGGGGTGTGTGGAACCTGATCCAAATCGCACCAAAGTCAGTGAATTCTGCTACTCCACATGTCTCAGTGGGCTTTGGGTTAACCCATGGTCATAATGGCTTTGAATCCTCTGAGTCTTTATCCCACCTGAATATACTCTGAAGCAGCTTGTAAAGACCAACTGGGAGGTATTTTGTCCCTTTACGCTGTGTGAAAAGACTGAAATAATAGAAAGTGGCTACCAAAAGTCTGCTTCTGGGCTAGATGACCCTTTTTAATCCATGGCCTTACGAAAATGAGAGAGGAGTATGCCAGGTATATAAAATGCCATTTAGTAGTTGACTGACTCCTAGCAGCACTGTAGCCCA